>CM062353.1:64303122-65589650 GCA_031216105.1 Dalbergia cultrata
GCAATCAATCTAGCAATGTAGGTGCACATAACCTGCTCGTTATGCATTTGCACGCGCTCAAAGACCATATTGTCACCGTAAGGAGATGTAGGAGAAAAGCGATAACTCTGTACAGGGTGAGCGAAGGGACGTCCTACAAACATGAAGACTCGAACTGTGCACTGTCCCTCAAAATGGTAGGATCCGTGGTCCAGATCAAAGTGCACCTCCCATATTGGGGTGTCGACAAAAACCACGAATGTCGCCATGCTCTGAAGATGTGATGGGAGAGAAAGGAAGAAGAGAAAGGAGTGAGAATCTTACTAAAGAATCTCAGTAGGGTATCTCCTATCTAGGGTTACATCGTTCACATCCTCAGGAACCTTGGATTTGTTATTAAAAGGTGAGCATGCATATAAAGTTCATTCTTAGGTTTTATAAATATAATTATCCAAGGTTCATTTCTTTTAGAATGCATCTTAATGTCATGAATGCAATATATCGAGGCATGCGTGCATGGTAATACCTTAAACAAATAATTCAACAAATCATAACATTAAGAAGCACATAAGTGGCATAAAGTGGCACATAACTTTCAAGTGGAACTTTCCTTAACTTTGTGACTTAGAACATCATACTTTAGCATTATAGAGCCACCCTAAAACATCATCTAGGTTATGAGCTCATATCTTAACTAGTCGTCACTAGTTCTTACTTATCATCTGGATAAGCAAAAAACATAATAAAATCCCGACTCCTCGAGTACTGGTTAGGGGGCTTATGGATCATCTCTCTTAGGATATACCTTCTTTGAAATGCTTTACCGGCATCTAGTGCACAACAATTTGTCCGCTTTGGTAGGCTGCATCTACTCATACCCTCACGGATTTGTCTTTCCTATGGGTGCTCGGCCGAACCAGTGTCACCCAGGAAAGCGCGTCTCAGTGCTTTGTCACATAAAAATCTCCTGGGGATGCTCGGTTGAATCGGTGTCACCCAGGGTTATAATCTCATATGATTCTTTAAAAAACATTCTCAAGTCCTTTTAGGTTTGATGGAAATTCGACAGCGTAACGGCTGTACACCAAATTTCCTTTAAACTAACTTTATGCCATGAAACTCATAACACATAAGCATTTCTCATTCAACTTTCATAACCATGATAGACTTAACATCTCAATGAAACATTCACCATATCATATATGTATCATCACATTATACTTGCATTAGCAACTCAAAGCATCAAAATTCTCTTAATGTCTTATGCTTTGACCTTTAGGGTCCCTTGACTTAAAATCTAAGTTGTCTATCATCCAACTTAACCTCTTAGGTACCTATGGGTTCATATCTAAGTAGTCCTCACTCAATTCTATGATCATAAACAATTCTAAACCTCAAGAGTGTAGAATCCATATTTCACTAGTTATGGGTACCTAGGAGTCACAACTTTGACCCTTTCTAAGTTCGATTTTCTCCTATGGCACCAAGATCAATTCCTAAACCAATTATGAGTACTTCCTACATATTTAAACTAATTATAAACCATTATTTACTAATATTACCCTTGCTGGATAGAATCCAGAAATTCTTATTTCTAAGGGATCTAGAACTTGTATTTTAATTCTTTTCTAGTTACTAACTTGTCTTAACTTTCTCAAATTAATTCTAACATTAACTATACATGAGAATACACATTTTAACCTCATAAAATCATCCTCACACAGTGAGCAAATAGCCATGGCAGAACCGAATTCAAAGACATCATATTAAGCATAAACTTTCATTTCTAAAATGTATAAATTGCTAGTTTCTCTTGAAGCCTTTTTAAGACCTCAAAAACTCGTTTGAAAACAAATTAATTCTTTAAAATCATCATAAAACACATGAGGGCAGTGGCTATTTCTAATTAACCTCAAAAGGGATTTAAGTCATAAAACCTTGCTCAAAACATTTCTTGAGATCATCTAAACTTAGGAAATCATGAAACATATGTTTTAGCACTTATGAAGAGATAAATCTTATTCTAAGATTCAACATTATCACAAGGCCGAAATCAAAGTAGTAAAACACATTCATTTCCAACTTTGTTTGAGATATCAAGTGGCAAGTCCATGAGCTCTAAATCTCTTAAGTGATGACATAAATATAAATATGCAATGAACTTTGTCTTACTCTTTATTAGGAGGTGAGAACATAAAATAAATATGCTATGTAAATCCATTATTATCTTAGAGATTTTAGCAAGGACATAAACATAAATATGAAGATGCAAGTTCATTCTTTAATCTTGAGAGTTTAGCGATGACATAAAGATAAATATGGATGCAAGTTCTTTTTATCTTAACTTAGAGCTCATACAAGACCTTTTAGAGAAATATAGTCTCAACCCAACATTTATCTCTTACAAACAAAGTAAGCTTTAGAGTTCTTGAACCAAGGTTTCAAGAAAACTACATGGCTCTTGAACATCATTATCAAGCTTCAAGGAAATGAACTTAAAAGAAGACAAAACCATAAAGGAAATAGGAACAAGGGCCGAAAACATAAAGGAAAGGAAACAAGAAGCTGAAATCACAAAGAGAAGGAATATACACCTTGTTCTTTATTATGTACTCAAGACCCCTATCTAGAGTAAACTCTAAAATGTGTCGGCCAACTTTAAGATTGACAAGGGTAGGCCTTGAGCTTATTGAAATTCTTGATTATTTTTCTTAAGTTGAAATCATTAGTGAGCTATATAATTATAAGAGAAACTTTGAAGAAAGAAAGAAAACTCAAGCTCTAGAGATCTCATTGAGATGAACACAAGGTCATCCTCTAGAGATACTCATCATCAAGCTATCATGATGAATACTAGGCCTTGAGGCCGAAAACAAAGAAAAGGAAAAGATGAGAAGAAACCAAAAGAAACCAAGAGAAATAGCAAGACAAAGCACTTTTTGAGCAAAACAAAAACTTTGAAACAACTCCCTACCAATGAAATCTTGAGAGAGGAAAGGCAACTTGATTCTTGATATGAAAATGAGAAGAACACCTCCTCCTAGAGTGATGATGAGGTTTTGGCCAAGAGGGTATAAAAGGAAAGGAGATGTGTTTTGCATGAGCTTGTGTTTAGGGATGAGAGTTTAAGTGTTTAGTAGGTGATTCAAGGTTGTGGTATGGTGGTTTGAGGTTGTGACTCAAAGAGGAGATGAAGAAGATGAAGATAAAGGAAAGTTCTTGAGAACTTGAGAGAAAATGAAGAACACACAAGAAAGCTTGAAACAAAAACTTGGCAAATGATCTAAAGGTTCACTCAAGTTCTTTAACACATGTATTTATAGAGAACAAAAACAATGAAGGCTCATAAAGGGGGAGGGCTGGCCGTGTGGTTCTCATGGCTTTGGGGAGGGAAAATATCTCTTACAAGTTGTCATTCAAAGCATGGTTGAAGGTATGACAAGCATGGGCTTAAACATGGCTCAAAGCATGGTGTTTTCTCTTTGATTTGAATTCAAATAAACCTTCTAGAAGGGAGAGGAGGGGCTGACGATTTTGGGCAGCAAAGAAGGAGGGAAAATATCTCATTCATGTTGTCGTTCAAGCATGGGTGGAAGTATGATCAAGTATGGTGCAAGGTAAGGTGCAAGCATGGTGTAAGCATGGTTATTTGAGTGCAAGAATTTACACATGTGATGGAAAATGGGGGAGATGTCTTCGGCCAGCTGATGGCAGCCTAAGGGAGAAAAAAAATCTTTCATCTAAATGTGTGTTGATGATGTGTTTAGGTGTGTATTAGCTTAGGTGAAAGATTAGGAATTGCTAAGCATGTGTTTAGGTAACTAAGAATGTAATTAGGAATTTCAAGACTTGATTAAGGAGTGCTCATACATCATTAGAGGAATTAAAACTCATTTTATGAATAAACAATCGTGAACACAATTCCATGATTTAAGGAATTGGAGAGAGAAAACACTATTCAAGATTCCATGACTAGGAATCTTGAATTTAAAAAGAGACTCTAGATTAATTATGAAAATTAATTAATCTTCGATTAGAGCCTAATATTGCTTAGGTTTGCTTAATCACGCTATTAAGCTAAAAAACACTATGCTTAGGGGCAAAATCATAATTTTGTACAAAAACTACTTGGTACCACCGTGACTAAAATTGAGGTCACAGAATACATAAAAACACCTTTTAAAATCATCAGGAGAAGTTTCGGGCTCATCCGGCACTCGTACCCGTGTCAAACACAATAAGGGTATTTTGGTCATTTTGACCTAAAACCTCAGAAAACGAGCTTTTCGCTCCCAGAAAGATTCACAAGTCAACTAATCCCCTTCAAACATTGAGTTAGCCCTTCGAGGACTTCCGGACTAGCTTTCCTTGAATTTCGGGCCGAAAATGACCTCAAGGGCATTTTGGTCATTTTCACTCAGACAGAAAATCGAGGCATTACATACTCTGCTTCCATGCTACTTCTTCACACAACATGTTGTTTCTTAGAGGACCAGGAAATCAAATTAGGTTTATCAAAGACATATATCCACTTGTTGACGTTCAGTCATCAAGGTTTGAGTCCCAATCCGAGTTAGTATAGCCGCTAGTAGTAAGATCTAAAGCTTATATGTGAACCATAAGTAGCTGTGCTTTGCAAGTATCTCAAAATTCTCTTGAATACTTTCTAGTGTTCTTCGAGAAGTTTACATGAATTGGCAAAATCAATTTGTGCAATATGAAAGCCCAAGCTTGGTTATAATTAGAAACTATAAGCTACCAACAATGGTTCTATACAAGGCTGGATTAGAAAAAGTAGGACTACCCTGAGCTAACAACTTCAATGACGAAGGAATGGGTTTGCATAAGGTTCGGAATCATCCATCTTATCTTTTTTCAACAAGTCCCTTACATATTTGGCCTGAGATAGTAAATATGCAAATATGAAATATTTTGATTATAAGAAAATGCAAGCCATCCATGTCCTTGAAAGCAAATGAAGAATTGAGTTGCTGAATAAGTGATTAAATGTATGAGGAAGGGCTACTAGTAATTATTACGTTATCGACAAATATCAAGACATAAGTAATTGTTCCAGAATCTGCCCTTATGAACACTTAGACTTAGTAGCTTGAAATCCAAGCTACTATAATGGATAAGATAGTTTTTGAAAACAAGCTCTTAAGGCCTGCTTGAGGCCATAAAGAGCTTTGGTGAGCTTGTATACTAGTGATCCATCACCAATTTCATCCTCTTGAGGCTATCTCATACACATCTTCGATCAAGTCACAATTCAAAAAGGCATTATTTACATCAAGCTGCCTTATGAACCAATTCCTCGAGACTGGCAATGACATAATAAGCTTAATGGATGTTGGTTTGATAATAGGACTAAAAGTTTCTATATAATCAAATTGAGAATTTAGCTAAAATGTTGAGCAACAAGCCTAGCCTTTTATTTTTTAAAGGAACCATCTAAGTTGTACTTGACTCTAAACACCCATTAACTCCCAATTGGTTTCCTTCCAGGTGGTAATTCTACTATTGTTCAAGTATGATTTCCCATTAGAGCACAATATTCTTCATCCATAGCTTGTTTCCAATGAGGGATAGTCAGAGCTTGTTTGGCAGATGTAGGCTCTAAGTTGGCTATGAGGGCTTTTGGCTAAAAAAATACCATTCTCAGCTTGAATAGCCATACTATAAGATTCTTAGAAGATTGAACTTTAGTTGGCTTAGAAAGTTTGGATACATGTTTAGGATTAGTAGTAAATGGAGGTGAGTGTGCAAGATTAATTTCTCTAGTGGGAGGCTATGGTGAAGGTGAAATTGGCTGAGCTGTGACAAGAGGTAAATCAATTTCAATGTTTGAAATAAGAATGGAATTAGGAATAGGTTGAGGTGTTTGGTTTAAAGATTAAGTTGGATGAGATAAAGGTGAGGGTAAAGTTGAGGTGTTCGGTTCAAGGACAATGGGAATTACTGGCATGCGAAACTAGGAATACCAAAACCTTCTTTAAATGGAAATCTATACTCATAAAAAACATGTCTACTGATGATAACTTTACCAGATATATGTAGTTAAGCACTTATACCCTTTATGTTGAGTTCCATATCCAAGGAACACACATGGGGCTAATTTGTAATCCAACTTGTGCTTGTTATGAGACCTGATAAAAGGAAAACACAGCAGAAAAATATCCTAAGAGAATGATAAGGAGGTACAGTATGTAGTAGCCTCTCAATTGGTGAAATATTGTTCAACACAAGTGTTGGTAATGCATTTATCAGTAGACAACATTGATGAAAGCATCTCCCTAATATTTGAGTAGCATGGGAACTTCAGCCATGAGTACTAACCCCATTTCCACAATGTGTCTATACTTCCTTTTCTGCAGATCCATTTTGTTGAGGTGTATAAGGGCATTAAAACCAATGAATAATACCTTATGCTTGTAATTGTTTGGCCAAAAGAACATATTCTAAAACATTATCACTTTGCATAGCTTTAAATTTGAAACCAAGTTGCAATTCAACCATTTGTTAGAATTTAGAGGAAACAGATTAAGTTCAAACTTGGACTGCACCAAATAAAGCCAAGTGAATTTAGAGTATGCAACAACAAAATGAATATAATATATAACACCTTTATTAATGAAGCAGGTGTAAGTTGCCCTAAATATCTGTGTATACGAGCTCTAAAGGAGTAGTTTACATGGTAGAAGAATCAGAAGATGGAAACTGATGAAGCTTCCCTAGACAACAATAGAATTTATTTGAATGAAAAGAGATGTTACAAGCTTTGTGAACCCTAGCCACTATTTTAGTAGAAGGGTGTCTTAGTCTTGAGTGAAATCAAAATTATTCGTTGCTGTAGACAATAATGCAACAGGTGTAACTTTGGTGTTAGAATATGAGAATCTAAATAATGCATTCTTAGCAATGCCTCAGAGAATTATCTCCTTGGAATCTTGGCTTTTAACATAACAATCATCAGGATGAAATTCTAGAAAGACATTATTATCTCGATTAAACTTGGAAATACTTAAAAGATTCTTAAAAATAAGAGGAACATCAAGCATAGTATTAAATCGAAAAGAAAAATTACTCAAATATGATTTAAAAGAAGAATTTCCAACATGGTGAATTGGAAAACCTGCTATATTACCAATAAGGACTTCTCTAATCTAGAATATTCTAATTTGTCTATAAGATTCAAAGAATTTGGAGTCATGTGATGAATGGCACCTGAGTCTGGGTACCTCTTTGGATCTTGCAAGGTGGACGGAATTGCAAGAGCAAGATTAGCTTGTGGATGTGAGTTATTCTACAAGAAACTAGAGTCTAAGCTTGAATTTGCTCCATACTGTGAATCAAACCTGTGCCAATAGGTTAAGGCAACGTGACCAAATGTTCCTAGACACTTGACATGTTGCTTAATTTGATGACAGAAAATGACTTCCTCTATTATTGAACCTTCCACCTCTATATTTTCCTCTAAAAGCACCTCAAAATTGACTTCTTCCTCCTTCTCTTGAGTTGAACAGTGGCTGAGACTGAAATTTAGCAACATTCGTACTTATCACATTATCATTTATTTTATACTTCTCTATTGATTCTTCTTGAGCCATAAACAATGCTTTTAGCTCTCCTATTATGATAGGTTCTGCTCTAGACATAATCGTTGTAACGAAATGTTAATATTCTTTGGTTAATCCATTCAAGATTACCTCAATTTGATCAACTTGAGTTATTGTAGCACCAATAGAAATTATTGCATCTATGATCCTCTTAATTTCTAACAAATAATTGCCGCTAGAAAAACCTTATTTCTTTATATTTCATAATTCGTTTTTCAATTGTTTGTAATAATTTGAAAGTTGAAGAATTTTTCTAACCTTTTCCAGATTTGATGAGACAACTCACAACCCAAGGGCTTTGACATAGATGTCAGCAACTAGTGCTACAACAATGCATCTTGTTTCTTCCATTTCATGTATTATGGATACACCACTCCATCTTATTGATTTTGCTGAGGAGCAAACTTGTTTGGAATAGATTTTCCATGAATATGATAAAAAAGATTGTAACCTTCGATCATTGCTTCGGCTTGCTCCTTCCATGGTAGAAGATTCTGCTTGTCTAATTTCAGTGACATGGGACTTGGAAAAAGTTTGCAGTGAAATTAATAATGAACCCCATGAGGTTTATGTTGAATCTTGTGATCCCATGGTATCGAACTTACTTTGATGCCATGAAGGTATTAGAGAATCAGGTTGAAAGAGAGAGAATCTAGATAAAAGAGATTGAGAGAAAGTTTATAGGTGAATGATACTCTTCTATATTAGTTATTACTGAAACTAATATGTTTTTAATATATTTATACATGACATCAAATGATAGTTGGCTGTAACTAGCTTCTAACTATCTCTAATAAACAATAACTAACCAAGCTTATCCTACTCCACCTATAATTATTCTATAAATCTCTATAGTTTAACTTAATTTTTAATTAGATCCATATAATTTAAAAATTTGTAATCGAATCCTTGTATTGTAGAAACTCTTTCAATCAAATACTCAAAGTAACAACCGTTACAAAAAAAAAAAGGGAATATTCTTGGAATATCTCATCTCCATCTCTCTCATAACTCTTCATCCTCCATCCCACCACCCTATCCACCTAAACCTTTGTATCAATTCCTGATACGATCTCTCTCTCTGCTATAATTTGTATTTATAAATTGATGATTATGGGATTTGAATTTCATTTTATGAGCAAGTGTAATAATTGCTCATTCACCTAGGTTTCATGTTTTGTTTTCAAATTAGTTTAAGCTTGTTCCATTATAATGAGTGAATAAATCGATAACAGAAATTACCAATTATTGTCCTATTAGCCATTCGAGTTCAACTTACAATTAAGTTTCCTATGTTGTATGGTTTCATAATTTCATATGCTTACTCACTTACCTTCATTAGTGATTAGGGAATTGAAATTTTATTATTTAATTCAACATTAAAACTAACATTTTTCTAGCTCTTAGTGAACCTACATTGCGAACCACAGATGGCTAAGTCCGCACAAGGGCTTAAGGCCGTAAACCAGAGAATGTCCTGCACTATGCATGTCCCACATCTTCCGACTTTGGGTTCCCTGAGGGCCTTTTCTGGGCTTACCTATCCACGAACCCATGCACACTACTATCTCATGGCACGACCCCATGTTGCAAGCCCACTAACCACCTACTGATAAATATGGGTAGTGGTAATGGGCATCCGGGGCTCTTATTTAAAAAGTATCCAAAAGTAGACAGGTACAAGATTCAAACCCATACACTGAGCATCACCTAAAACCGCTACTGATATACTTGGTGGAGTGCTTGCAGGTATCTCACCTCCTATCTTTGCACAGAGGGAGTTGATCGGATAAGGGAAGAATACTATTTCGTGACTCGCCAAATCCCTAAATGACCTCCTACCATACTACCTCATTACAAATATTGTTATTATAGAGGGATATTTTATAATTTATATTCAATAATTATCATTCCCAAGTGTAAACACCATATTTTGTTCGAGTCATTAGTCAATTTGCATAACCGCTAAATATTTTGTTGTCATCTTTAAGTTATAAATGTCACTATTTTTCCTTTGATTTTATTTTCTTTCTCTATCAAAATTTGATGATAAAAAAATCCTTTTTTTTTATCTTTTGTTGCAGCTCATTTATTTAGTGTGAGAAGGTTCCTTTTTTCGTTAGTGTATTCCTCTCTAAGCCCATGTTTTCATTTTGTTGGTCTAAGCCCAAGTTTTTTGTTACTAATCTTTTTGTATTTTTAGCCGTCTTTCTTTATCAATCCCTTTGGCCCTTTTTCTCTTTACCAATACTTGTAGGACTCTTTTTATCATTGTTTTGGTATGAAAAACTTGCACATGTCATTTCACACACACATACACCATCGATTCATGGGTAAATATTCAAATTGATCCCTAGAATTGTAAGCATATTTAACTTTAGTTCCTAAAATTTTGAAAATAACTCTTTAGTCCTTGAAATTTCATTTCATAGGTCATTTTAATCTCTGATCAAACAAACATTAGTCAAGTGTTACTGTTGTATTGAAGTGTCACATGACATGCCACGTGTCAATGACGTGTCATGTTGAACACACATGGTATGCCATATGTCAATGATGTATCGTGTTGAGCACATGTGGCATGCCATATGTCATGGCAATGTTGCACTAATTATAATAGGTTCATATTAGTCCCTGTAATTTTCAAGTATGTCAAAATAGTCCCTGAAATTTTTAAAATGTGTCAAAAAAGTCTCAAATCCCCAAATTTCTCCTCTTTTACTTAATAAAATCAAAATCCTCAATATTTCCTAAACTCACTTATTTGCCTTTTGTTTTCACACCTCATTTGAATAGTCCAAACCTTAGATATCCTAAACAAAATTAAGAACTTGATTAATCGTGGTTAGCTATTCATGGTTAGCTAATATATTTATTAGCTATTACATTACATTTCTTAGAATAAATTGGGGTTTAACATATGAAAAATGGGATGCAGCGGAAACATGATATTATCAAATATGGATGAAATTCATCAATGGACTATTTGAAATCCTTTAGTTACAATTTAGGAACGAATTTAGTATCAAAGGAATCTAGTATGGAAAGGAAAATAAACTCTACTGCTATGTCAAATGTACCCACAAATCTTCACAAATATAAAGAGCTTTAATCGAGTTCAAGTAGATTATCATGAAAAACATCAATGATAGTGGATTATAAGGAACCACTATGTAACACCCTAAATCTTAACCCAAGACTACTAGTATGTACTTAGGTTAATTTTTAGAATATTACCTCTTGGTCTCATCTTTTACTTAGAAAATACTTAGCGGAAATATGGGTAAAATTTTTCTTTTTGGAATTTAAAATCAAAGTGAGAGCTACGCACGAATCTTTAAGAGGAAGCATAGAGAAACATATAAGCAAGGCGTAAAGAAACACATCATATCATGGAGACATCAACTGAACATAGTTATATATATATATATATATATATGCTGTGCCTACCCAAAAGGGAAGGACTATTCAATACATCGGGAAGCAGAATACAACCGAAATGCAATACAAGGAAATTGTAAAAAGTAAATACAAGAGAAACAACACCCATACCCGTGTGCACCTAGAGTAGACAACCTTATATACAAAAGAAGGTTTGTCCTCAACTATGTGGCGTGTGTGCACTAGCTACTACCCCTCCTATGTCTACTCCTGCTGGTCCGAGTACTGTGGGGTCGAGTCGATCCACTGACGAATCTCGGCGGGAGTGGTCGAGCGCATTATTGGGGCATGTCCACCGCGGCGAGGGCGCATAGATGGCCGACGAGCCAACCTCGGCTGGACTACCGTCTCCTCACTCCCAGCCCTCATCGGTGGAGGAGCGGGACTGGAGCTCCAACTGTACATGTGGGATGGCGGGTCCTCGGATGGGTCCATTTCCGAGTACTGGGGACGCGGCACATACTCGGGGTACTCGCGTACTACTGATGTCTCGGGCTCCATGCGGAGGATCTGCTCATCGCGTGGTCTCGCTCACTCAAAAATCCCGTTATGACGGTAAGGAGCAGTCAGGGTAAAACGGTAACTCGGGACTGGGTATGCGAAGGGTCGTCCCATGAACATGAATACGCTGACAGTGCAGCGACCCTCAAAATGGTATGACCCGAAAGTCTTAGGGTCATGGTGCAGCTCCCATACCGGGGTGTCGATGAAGAGTACGAATGTCGCCATCTGAAGATATGATGGAAGAAAAAAGAGAGGGAATGAGAATCTTTCTAAAAGAATTCTCAATAGGGTTATCCCTACCTAGGTGTCATCGTCACATCCTCAGGAACCTTGGGTTTACTTCTTAAAAAGGTGTGCATGCATATAAATTCCTTTTAAGTTATTTTTCCAAAGTGTTATTTATCCAAGGTCCATCATATTTTACAATGCGTCTTATAGCTAAGCATAAAATAATCTAATGATATGAGTGCATCATAAAGGTAAACCAAACAATAGAATAACTAAGAAACATTATAACATTGGCATAGGTATAGTATATGTGACATTGTTAACTTTAACTTTCATCTCATGGGGCCGCCCTAAAACATTTCTAGGTTATGAGCTCATACCTTAACTAGTCGTCACTAGTTCTTACTTATCCTATGATAAGCGTAACATATACATAATCCTGGCTTAATAGTGCGGGCTAGGGGGCAATTAAGGATCACCTCTCTTAGGGTCATTTCCTCTTTGAAACCCTCTACTAGCAACTAGTGCATCGTAGTATTGTCCGCTTTGGCAAGCTCTATGTCAATACCCTCACGGATTTGTTTTCTTGGGGGTGCTCGGCTAAACCGGTGTCACCCAAGAAGGCGTCTCAGTGTTGTGTCACATTTATGTTCTCATAAAGTGTTAATTCATAGATACATCATTATTCATAAATCTTTTTCATAGCATATACATCATCACATGAAACTTCCTCATAGTGTATAGTTAAAACTATAGCATATACATTATCACATAATCACACCTTAGACAATCATACATACAAACTCCCAAGCTTATTATGTTATAAACCTATAGTATGTTATGCTTTGGTTCTTTCGAGTCTTAAACTTGTAAACTAATTGTTCTAGTATTATTCTTAACCTCTTACACACCTATAGGTTCACAACTAGTAAGTTTTACTAATTTTTATGCTCAAGGACTTATCCAAACAGCACTATGTAGATTTAGACAACTTTACATTTGTGTGATTACGGGGTTCTAGAAATTACAGTTTAGATCCTTAAAGTCCTTAACTCATATTCTAAGTTATCGATCATCAACACCTAGTCTCTTGGGAACCTATGAGGTTATAACTAAGTATTTCTCACCTCACACTATGGTCAAGAACGTCTCTAAACCTCAAGGATGCAGAATTTGAAATTCTAACTTTACGGGTACCTAGAAGTCACAACAATTACCCTTTCTAAGTTTAGTTTGCTCCTAAGGCTTCAAAGATTAAGTCCTAGACCAATTATGAGTTATTCCTACACATTTAAACTAATTTAAAAGCATGATTATTAAATCTAAACCTTGCTGGACAGAATCCAGAAAATTACATAATTAAAGGATCTAGAATTCTCAAATTAATTCTTTTCTAGTTCCTAACTTATCCTATCTTTCACATATGAGTCTTAACATTATTTTTACTCAAACATAGGCACATTATCCTCATCAAAACAGCACATATAGTGGCAGCAAGAGCAAGGAAGAACCGAAAATATACTTCTCCATAAAAGGCATAAAACATAATTTCTAAAGCACATAAAATACTAGTTTCTCTTGGAACTCTTTTTAAACTCTCAAAGCTCATTTATAAACAATTTTAACATCTAAAACCATAAGAATATTTAAGAGGGCAGTGACCAATTCATCTTTGTCTCAAGAGGTTCTAAATTCTCAAAACTTGGTTCTATGCATTCCTTAAACTCACTTAAGCTTAAAAAAATTATAAGACATAGTCTCAAATACTTGGAAACCTCAAGACCTCTTAGGGCCGAAATATGAACCCAAGAAAAACACATTATTGTTAGATCTTTGTTGAGACCACAATGGGCAAGTCTTTGAGCTCTAGATTCATTTAGGTGATGACATAAAAATAAATATGCTCATGCACTTATTTTAGGTTCTATTAGAAAGTAAAGTGATAGCACAAAGTAAACATGAATGTAATTTATTGTTATCTTGGTATTAAGTGAGAACTTGAAATATAAACATGATAATGCATAGCTTGAAATATAAACATGGTAATGCAAGTTCATTCATTATCTTGGTATTTAGTGATAGCAAGGAAATAAACATGATATGCAAAGCATAAAGTAAACATGATGCAAGGTTCATTTTATGATTAACTAGAGCTCATTCAAGACTTTAACAAGATAGCAACCCAATACAATATCTCGAAGATCTCAACACAAAAACCGAAAGTCATATAAAAGAGGAAGAAAGTGAAACTACATCAAGTTCTTTATTAAATACCCAAAACCCCTATCTAGAGAAAAATCTCTAGAACGTGCCGACCAACTTTAAGGTTGACAAGGGTAGGCTTGGGCTTTTAGAAATCCTTAGATTAATTTTCTTAAGTTGAAAAACCATGTGAGTTAGATATCATATAGATGAAATCATAAGAAAAGGAAAACTCAAGCTTTAGAGATTTCTTTGAGATGAACACAATGTCATCATCTAGAAACTCTCATCATCAAGCTATCATGCTCAAAATCAAGGCCTCATGGCCGAAAATGAAAAGAAAGGAAAAACAGAGGAAAGTTCAAAAAGAATCCAAGAGGAAACTAGAGAAAAACACTTTCTTGAGCAAAACAAAGTTTGAAAACAAATCCCTACCTTGTGATGAAGGTAAAAGCTTGGACTTGAAGATGGAAATGAGATGAGCAACACCTCCTAGGATGGTGATGATGATTCGGCCTTGATGAAAGAAAAAGGAAGGAAATGTGGTTCAAGTGAAGTTGTGTTTGAGGTGTGGTGTTTGAGAGGTTTGATGATGGTTCAAGGCTTTGGGGTGGTGTTTAGGGATGAAGAGATGAAGAAGATAAAGATGAAAAGAAAGGAAGAACACTCTTGGAACTTTGAGAGAAAAAAAGGAAAGACTAGCAAAACAACTCTAAAACTCTAAACTTAGCAAATGCTTCAAGGTGCAACAAGGCTATCACAACCATCCTATTTATAGAAAAACAAAACCATGGAGCTCATCAAAGGGAGGGTGCTGGCCGTAGCTTTGAAGGACAAAGGGAGAGAAAAATATCTCTTTGGTTGTGTCATAGAAGCATGGTTTGAAGCATGGAAGCTATGCTACAAAGTATGGCTTGATGTGAGTTAATTTCCTATCAAATTTTTATGAAATTAGGCTTCTAGAACCTTGACATGGCTGGAACTTTTCCAGCCACAAATAAATGGGGAAAATGGGTTGTTTTAATTATTTATTCATGTGGAAATTCAAGCTTGATTGAAAGTTATGACAAGGTATAGTGTATGTGACTTGAGGTATGGCCTTGGAGTGTTGAAAAATTGAACATGTGATGCATATGGAGGGAGAAGGTTCACGGCTTGGTCTGGTTCAGCAAGGGAGGAGGTGAGTTTGACCATTTAATTGTGTGTTAATGGTAGGTTTAGATGTGTATTAGCTTAGGTACAAGGTTAGGAATGATTAAGCTTAAGTTTAGGTAACTAAGAATGTGATTTAGGGAGTTTATGACAAGTTTAGGAGTGCTCATACATCATTAGAGAATTTTAAACTCATTTTTGAATAAACAATGTGTAACACAATTCCATGATTTAAGGAATTGGAAAGAGAAAACACTATTTAAGATTCTATGACTAGGTGTCTTAGAATTAAAATATGATTTTAGGTTGTAATTAAGTACTTTTTGGTTCTAATCAACTTTAATAAATTATTTTAATTCAAGATTAATTAAGGAAATTAATTAACCTTCGATTAGAGCCTAATATTGCTTAGGTTTGCTTAATCACACGATTAAGCGTAAAAACACGAAACTAGGGGCAAAACCGTAATTTTGCACTAATTTTGCCCGGGACTTCTAAAATTAAAACTGAGGTCATAGAATACCTAAAAACGCCTTTTAAAACCATCTGGAGAAGTTTCGGGTTCATCCGGTACTTGCAAATGGGTAAAACACCGCAGGGGCGTTTTGGTCATTTTGACCCGAAAACTCAAAAAACGAGATTTTCGATCCTGGGAAGGTACACAAGTTATCTAATCCCCTTCCAACATTGAGTTTGCCCTTTGAGTACTGCCGAACCGGCTTTCCTCGAATTCCGGGCTGAAAATGACCTCAGGGGCATTTTGGTCATTTTCACTCTAACAGAAAAATCGGGGCGTTACACACTGCCTCTTAGGGTGTACAAGTTGAATAACGATGATGCCTGTAACACTCTAATTTTTAACCTAACTTTCTAAAACACATTAGGTTAAACTTTAGGTTATTACTTCTTAGTCTCATCTTTTGTTAAAATACTTAGCAGAAATTATGGGTAAATTTTTTTTGAAAACATAAATTAAAGTGAGAGCCGCGTTCTTATTTATCTGTGAGACAGAAATATAAAACACCAGTAACAAAACATCAAGAACACAGTAAGTAAGCATATATCATTAACACAACAAGGAAACATTTCATTAGATACGTAGTTAAGGTACATATTTAGTCACGCCTTTATAGAATCGGGTTGAGCTTGTAATACATTAAGAAAACAGGAAAGCAATAAAGTACATGGTACAACGGAAAATAAAACCACAATGCTACCCTCCTACCAAGCTACGAGTACTAAACTATAACCCCTCCCAAAAGATACTGCCGAAGGGAAGATCCTCGTAATGGCTCATGTACTCGAAAGCTCTCCAAAGGAGTCTAGTGATGATGGGGACCCTCAGGTGATGGAGGTAGGTAACCAGGGAACCCTTCGATCTCCTCCTGAGTGGGCCAGTGAAGTGGGAAAGGATCGCGTGTCGGCTGGGCATGAGCTCCTCGGAGCGGATACATCTCGGCTCTCCTCGCCAAGCGTGGCTGCATCACGGTATCCTCTCTCCCCTCTCGCCTAAATGGGGGAAAGGGAGCAGAACTCTCCAAATAGACGTGCATCAGTGAATCCTAACGGATCCGTCTCTAACCTCCTCGAACGAGGCACATACTCCGGATGGTCACGAACAGTTGAGGCGGATGAGCGGGCACGACACAACTGCTCGTCGCGAGGCGGGTTCGCTCGAAGATCATATTGTCACCACCAAAAGGTGCAGTAGGAGTGAACTGGTAGTTGGACACCGGATAAGCAAAACGTCATCCCATGTACACAAAAACACGAACAACACAACGACCCTCGAAGTGATAGGAGCGGTGGTTCGGGTCGTAATGCACCTCCTAGACGGGCGTGTCAATGAAGACTACGAATGTCGCCATTTGACTCTGAAGATGTGATGGAAGAAAGAGGAAGAAGAGAAAAGGAGTGAGAATCTTACTAAAGAATCTCAGTAGGAGTTTCCTATCCTAAGGTTACATCGTTCACATCCTCAGGAACCTTAGATTTATTTATAAAAGGTATGCATACATATAAGATTCATTAGTAGGGTTTATAAAAACTAATTATCCAAGGTTCTTTCCTTTTAGTATGCATTTGAAAGTCATGAGTGCAACATAATAAAGCATGAATGCGTGGCAATACTCTATGCAAGCAACTCAATAAAATCATGACATCAAGTAATAGATATGTGGCATAAAAAGTACAGAACGTTCCTCTATTTTTCTCATACTTGAACTTTTAAGTTCTTTTCCTCAAGAACCACTTTCTTTTCGTAGCCAACAAATCCAACCATAAACACTAGTGCCCGACGATATTAAACGCATCATCATATCCAACCAAACACACCCTATCGCCTAGGAATGAGCTCAAGCCTAACTAGCTTTCACTAGATTTTTAAGAGGGCAAAGGAAGGAGTAATCTTAGGAATATTTCTTTCTTTACTCATGACTAAGTGACTTGAAAAGGGACATCACATCTCTTTTCTCTCAAAGACCACCTTCTTTTCGTAGCCACCAAATCCAACCATAAACACTAGTGCCTGGCGATATTTATACGCATCATCAAATCCACCCAAACACACCCTATCACCTAGGAATGAGCTCAACTGTTTTTATACGCATCATCAAAATTATTCGCATCATCAAAAATTCCAACCAAACACACCTTTTTATAATCCAACCATACACACCCTTAATGAGCTCAAACCTAACTAGTTTTCACTAGATTTTTAAGAGGGCAAAAGAAGGGGTACATAACCTCTCTTACTCAATCTCTCATAAGCATGATAGACATAACATCTCAATAAACATTTCATCATATCTCGTGCATCACAACATCATACCTCAAATAGATAAAGCTCACACATCACAACATCATACCTCATATAAATAAAGCTTATGCATCACAACATTATACCTCATATAGATAAAGCTCATGCCTCATATAGATAAAGCTCATGCATCACAACATCATACCTCATATATCATCACATCATGCATATCAACATATCATACTTGCATTACCAAACTCAAAGAGATAAAATCTCTTAATGTGTTATACGTTGACCTTTAAGGTCCTTACCTCACAATCTAAGTTATAAATCATCATAACCTAAACTCTCGGGTACCTATAGGCTCATATCTAAGTATTCCTCACTCAATTCTATGATCACAAACATTTCTAAACCTCAAGAATGCAGAATCTAAAATTCTAACTTTATGGGTGCCTAGGAGTCACAACAATGACCCTTTCTAGGTTAGATTTGCTCCTAAGGCATCAAGATCAAGTCCTAAACCAATTATGAGTCATTCCTACACATTTAGACTAATTATAAAACCATGATTATCAATTCTAAACCTTGCTGGACAGAATCCAGAAAAAACCAATTACTAATGGATCTAAAACTCTCAAATTAATTCTTTTCTAGTTACTAACTTCTTTTATCGTTCACATATTAATTTTACCATAAAAAATATACACAAACATACTCATATTATCATCATCCAAACAGCATAAACAGTGAGCATATCATGGCAAGGCAGAACTAAAAATTCATCTCCATAAAAAGACATAGAACTTGATTTCTAAAGCACATAAAACACTAGTTTCTCTTGGAACCTTTCTAAAACTTTCAAAACTCATTAATAAACATTTTTATCAACTAAAATCATCAAAATAATTGTAAGGGCAGTGGCTATTTTAAATTAAACTCAAGAGGTTCTAAATTCATAAAACTTTGTTTTAGACATTTTCTTGAACTCATATAAGCTTAGAAAAATTATGAAACGTAGATTTTAATACTTGTAGGAAACAAAACCTCTTAAGGCCGAAATCAAAAGCTAAAGAACACATATTTTTCAAGCCTTTGTTTGAGACAATAATGGGCAAGTCTTTGAGCTCTAGGTTCTCTTAACTGATGACATAACAATAAACATCCTCATGCACTTGTTTTAGCTTTCATTAGAAAATAAAGTGAGAGCATAAAATAAACATGAGATGCAACTTATTCTTATCTTTGATATTTAAGTGAGGACTTGAAATGCAAAGCTTGAAATGTAAATATGGTAATGCAAGTTCATTTATTATTCTTGATATTTAGTGATAGCAAGGAAAGTAAACATGATGTGCAAAGCATAAATATAAACATGGATGCAAGATTCATTTTAATCTTATCTAGAGCTCTTACAAGACTTTAGAGATACAACCCAACACTTGTCTCATCACAAAGAGAGCTTTAGAGTTCTTGAACCAAGTTCTCAAAGGAACTATGTGGTTCTTGAACATCATCATCAAGCTCAAAAGAAACAAACTTTTAAAAGAAAACAAAACTTTAAGGAAGTAAGAACCAAAACAACATTCTTTCATGACATAAAATAGAAATAGAGATACTTTAAAAGTTTTAACAAAAACCTTTGAGGAAGAACTATGAAGGCCGAATGTGTAGGAAAAAGAAAAAGAAAGAAAAACCAAAACTACAATAGTTAAAGATCAAGATTCAAGCTTTAGAGGTTCCTTTGAAGTGAACACAAGGTCACCATCTATGAACACTCATCATCAAGCCATCATAGTCATAAACAAGGCCTCATGGCCGAAATAGAGAGGAGAGAAAACAAAGAAAAGTTTCAAAAAGTAACCAAGAGAAAATGAGAGAAAAATCATATTTTCAAAGAAAACAAAGTTTAGAAAACCACTCCTACCTAGAGTGAAGATGAAAAACTTAAACTTTTGAAAAGAAATGAGATGCGCAATCCCTCCTTGGGTGGCAAGATGGCTTCGACCAAAGTGAAGAGAAAGGAAACGAGATGTGTTTTGAGTGAGGTTAGTGTTTGAGAGGTTTGATGATGATTCAAGGTTGTGAGGTGGTGTTTAGAGGTTATGAGATGATAATGTGATGAGAGGATAAAGAAGATGAAGATGAAGAGGATGAAGAGGAAAGGAAACTCTCTTGAGACTTTGAGAGAAAAAGAAAGGAAACTCACAAAAGCTATGAACACTCAAACTTACCAAATGAAACAAAAGTATCACAAGTTCTTCCTAGGCACCTATTTATAGAAAATGAAACAATGAAGGCTCACTCAAAGGAGATCATGGCCGTGAGGTTTTGGGAGGCAAGGGGAGAGAAAAATATCTCTTACAACTTGTCATTCAAGCATGGTTTGAGATATGGAAGACATGGTGCAAGGCATAGCTCAAAGTATGGTGATTTGAGTTGAGTTTTCTTTCAAATTTGAAATGAAATAATTCATCAAAATGGGGAGGAAGGCTGGCAGTTTTTGAGCCACAAAAATAAGGGAAAAAGTCTTCTAGAAATTGTCCTATGAAGCATGGATGAAAGCATGGGTTTTATGACTCAAATTATGGTTTCAAGCATGGTCTTTGGAGTGCAAAAATTTATACATGTGATGGAAAATGGAGGGTATGGGTTTCAGCCAGATTTGTACAGCAAGGGGGAGGAAGAATTGTTCATGTAATTGTGTGTTAATGATGGGTTTAAGTGTAGATTAGTTTAGGTACAAGGTTAGGAATCATTAAGCATAAGTTTAGGTAACTAAGAATGAGGTTTAGGAATTTTATGACAAGATTAGGGGTGCTCATACATCATTAGAGAATTTTAAATTCATTTGTGAATAAACAATTGAAAACACAATTCCATGATTTAAGGAATTGGAGAGAGAAAACACTATTCGAGATTCCATGACTAGGAATCTTGAATTTAAAATAGGATTTTAAGTTGTAATTAAGCATTCTTAGGTTCTAATCAACTTTAATAAATTATTTTGACTCTAGATTAATTATGGAAATTAATTAATCTTCGATTAGAGCCTAATATTGCTTAGGTTTTCTTAATCACACGATTAAGCTCAGAAACACAAAGCTAGGGGCAAAATCATAATTTTGCACAAATTTTGCCCGGGACCTCCGTGACTAAAATTGAAGTCACAGAATACATAAAAACATCTCTTAAAACCATCTGGAGAAGTTTCGAGTTCATCCGGCACTTGCAAATGGGTCAAACCCCATAGGGGTATTTTGGTCATTTTGACCTGAAAACTCGAAAAACAAGATTTTCGATCCCGGAAAGGCACACAAGTCAACTAATCCCCTTCCAACATTGAGTTTGCCCTTCGAGTACTGCCAGCTCGGCTTTCCTTGAATTTCGGGCCAAAAATGACCTTAGGGGCATTTTGGTCATTTTCACTTTAACAGAAAATCGGGGCGTTACAACGCCATATTCATAGATAAAGATGCATATCGATTAGGAGCTATTATTCGCAATTGGCATGATAGATTTGTTGCAATAAAGATAGGGAAACATTTTGGGGATGTTGATGAGAATAGGGCAAACACAATGGTATCGATTTAAATTAAAGCATTCATGCTTACTTCCCCTCCCAGCATATCCTCATCTTTATAGGGAATTAAATTGCTTACCACTGTAATACCCAGTTTACACGTGTCAGTAGGCAAGTTCTGCATGGCCTCAAGGTCCCTTGGGGCCCACCTATATTGCTGGGTCTGGGATTTTGCTAAGTCTAAAGCCTACACTTCCTTGGAAGGCTATACGATAGAGCCACATTCTTAGGATTAAAAGTCCCAGTAATTGCTCTCCAAAAGTAAATAAGTTAAAGAGTGATTTTTAACGAATTTTAGAAAACCTCTAGACATTTCTTTTTTAGCCCATAAGTTTAGAAAATCGTAAGAATTTTTGAATTTGAACTAGAAATCAAAAATTGGATTTTGATTGGTTGGGTTTTGATTTTTTTTTTATATACTTTATTTGAATCCAAATAGGAGGTATTTTCTTATTTGCATTTATATTTTAAAGTTAACTTAAAATTTAGAAATGTAAATAATGATGTAGGGTCTTGTTGCTACATAATTCTACAGAACAGCCTCATTTGCGTGAGCAGAGTGAGCCAGAGTCTTCTTTGCAGTTGATATATGTTAGTTGTAGATAGTTGTTGATTCTCCAGGTTCGCTGCATCGAGATTTACTCACTACAACGAGCATCCTGTATCAGAATAGTATTAGAAACGACATAGTTTCATTAAGGAGTCCCAACCCCATTATAAACCTTTCCCCTTCGGAATTCATTTGTAGAAACCAAACCTAAACATCCCAAACCCTTGTTTCCTCCCTTTCTCTCTCAATCCCACTCTATTCCTTCTCTTTCCAAGATCAAAGGTAAGAGTTTTATAGATTTTTTTCATTCTCTTCCTCTCCATTCCATTTTCTTAGGTTTGGGTAGTTATTGTTCTCCATTATTATCAAGTGGGGTTGCCTCCCTAATGTTGTTAGAGTTATGTTTGAGCTATCTAGAGGTTGTTAGAGTATAATCTATAGTTCACAGCTGCTCTATAGCAGTTGTTGGTGCTTTTCCAAGCTCTCAAAGGTCAAGTTGGTGGTGCTCACATACTCCGGGCTCTAAACAATGATTGGTTTCAAACTCATGACCTTATTTTTAGTCATTATGAGTATATTTATGCATTATGATTGATAATATGAAAGTAGATAAGTGAATATGATTTTACACATGATGTCAAGACAGCAAGAACTATGTTTTTGTTATAATAGCATGAAGAAATATGTTTTAGAAAAGCATTGGACCATGATTATTATGTTGTGTGCTATGAAAAATGTTTTGCATGTTGAAAAGGAATTTATTAAGAAAATGTATGATTTAAAGATGCTTATGAAAATGTCAAACATGTATTATAGTTCTACAATATTGCTACATTTAAGGAGATTTCAAAATATCAAGTTTAATTATTATAACTAGATATAGAATAGAGAATGATCTAGCTTTTGAATAAATATGTTATTTGATTTCAGAGTTATATGATTTAGAACCCCAACATTTTGAAATATAATTATAGTTATCAAGTATATGAAAATATATTAGCTCAAAATAGGAATTTAGAACTTCAGTTTTATGGTACCAAGAGGTATGGAACTCATTATGATTCCTAGCAACTACCAAATACATATTCTATGGGCTTGAAATCAGAATGCCTATAAGTGGTTAACCTTTGGGCTCAATTTTCACAGCCACAGTTATACTAAAGTCAGATTGTTAGAGTTATATGAATTTAGAACTCTCAGAGTACTAAGAATTTAGGGGCTCGTATTTGCGAGGAACGGAGCGCCCACCCTTTAGTTATGCAATTTCAATATTATTTTTATTTACCTCAGTTGAGTTATATATCAATTAGATTAGACAGCCATGGAGGTAATAATATTAAACGGCCGTGGAGGCAATAGCGTTAGACAACCATGGAGGTAATATTAAATAAACAATTATGGAAGCAAACCCAATTAATAGCCATGGTGGTATATATAGAAAATGGGACCTAGTTAGGTGCCCACAGTTTGTCTGCGAGGGACTAGTATGATTTCCAACATGTGTTGTTGTTCACAAGGAACTAAGCAACCATCTTACAGTTATGATTTTACAGCTTTTAATATTGTATATGCATTTATCATGTTCAACAAATGATTTCATGATTGATTATGAGTTTAGAAAGGCTTATTTATGAATTTACAGAATAAAAGTGTTTTCCTAGCTAGCTACGTATACAAATATCAAATGGTTTACGATTGTTGCATGTATATTGTACATATGTATATTTCTTTGGATATCCCATGTGGGTGATGGGCGAGAGCTCACTCACTGACCGTTGACTCATCCTTCTCCCTTCCTCTCATAGTTGCAGGTTCAGAGATGATTCAAATTCCTGTTCCATAGATGCAGTTATCTCTAATAGATGTGCAGGAAGGATCTAACCATGCATTTATTTTCAGACTATGTATTTAATTGCTGAGATTGAAATATTTATGTATATGTTCTCATAGTCCATGTGTGCAATTGAGATGTAAATTATGGATAAAGATTTACGTGATGAACAGACATGTATTTGTAATTCGGTTTTCAGAGATTAAAATTATTGAATACTTTCAGTTTATTAAATTAAATATTATGTCTTCATTAGAGAAAAATGCTAAATATTTAGAAGATACCATATTTTAAGTATTATATTATGCATTTAGAAAGCCATGTCACCCAAAAGGCTTACGTGAGGATGGGATTCCTCACATTCTAGTCATGTTCCCAAGTTGGGTGGTGACAACCACTCATCTAATAATAATAACATGTTATGATATGTTTTCTTCTTATTATTTTTTATGTGAGAAAGATCTTAATCTAAGTATGATGTAAAAATGAGAGAACAATAAGTGGGTTTAAGAAATATTGAGGATTTAGCTTTTGTGAAGCAAAAAAGGAGAAATTTAGGGATTCAGGACTTTTTTTGATACATTTTAGAAAATTTTAGTGACTGTTTTGACATTTGAAATTTTCAAGGACAAATCTGTGATAGCGAGAAAATGCACGAAAAGGGAAGGGGGTTGAATCATGATTCTTATTTTTAAACTTCAAACTAAAAACTTTTTCAAAGAAACTCTATCAAGCTTGAAGCTTGAAGTACAGCAGAAGATAAGTTAGTTTATTCAGAAAGTAACTTTTTGAATCAAATAAGGAGATAAAAACAAGAGATAATGATAAAATGTTTTTACAAATTAAAGACTATAAGATAAAAGAGATAAAAGATGAGAAGATACTGAATTAAGAGATTTATACTGGTTTGGCCAACACTTGCCTACATCCAGTTCTCAGTAACCACTGAGTTCCACTAAGCTTCCTCAACCCGAGGAGATAATAATATAGGATAGTCTTTACTGTAGCCTTCCCAAGCTTTTATCAACGTTAGTAAATCACTTTTACTAACTCAACAACAACAAGAAGGTTTACAGTAGCCTCTTCAAGCTTTCAACTTCCGATCACCACTGGATCGATGATACACTTGATTCATGATTTGAATGATATTACACTCAAGCTTCTTTTTTTAATGTGAAGTGATAAATTTGAACTAGCTTGAGTGACTTTTTTCTACTAATTCTTCCTTAGAAGAATGTATGGACAATCTAGTATAGGGAAAGAAGACTTTGATACATAAGAAATCTAGTAGATAATTTTTACAGAGAGATTTGGAAAGAATTTTCAGCGTTTTTGCACTATATCACACGTCTCTTATCTTTTGAAGCTCGATCATCCCTATTTATAGATGATTTTCCTTTGTTATTGTTGTCCCTTCAGTTGAGTATTGGGAATATAATCTAGAGGAATAGCTTATCCAATGTCAGGAACTTTTTTCAGAAGCCGTTGATGAGTTGAAATTTTTGAAGTCTATTAGAATCTATTCTTCTACTTTTTGAATGAGGTTGTTGAAATTCTTAGGAACTCTTTCTTTGTTGATCGAGGGTACTGAAGAGATGATATTCCTGGTAAAAGAGATTGATTTGACTTTTGAATTTGAATTTCAAATCTGATTGTTTTCCCTCTCTTTTTAAGATGCGAACTTTTTAAAGAGCACTGCTAGCTTCTTGTTGATTTTTTTTGTCTTCTGATATTCAATTTTTGATTTTGTACTAATGAATAGTCTATGATTATGATGACTGATGATCGAGTAACACATTGTTTCTAGCTTTTGATTGTTATCATCATTGAATCGCTTCTTTCTGAAGTTCAGTGTTACTTTCTGATGACCATATCATTGATTCCTTGATTTTGTTACAGTGACCTTGCTTTTTTTATGCACATGAACTTGTTTTGCTTGATGAATTTTGCTTTATCTGAATCTTTCCTATTCTGATAAGAGAAAAACATGTTTGCATATGCATACTGAAATCATCTCAACTTAATTCTGATAATGCATCTCGAAGTCACCTGATAAACTTTTGTCAAGAAACTCAAGGTAGCCGTTAGTCATTCTTCAAAGCATTTTCTTTAAATTGGCTTTGTTGTCATTCAAAACATTTAAGCTTATACTTTCTGAAAGGTTCTGGAGTTTACAATACGAACCTATCTTATTTTAGTGCCACATTAGCATGCCACGTGTCACTTAATATGACACACAGCATAATAGTAACAGTTGACTAAAATTTATTTGACAAGTACAACAGTGACCTACGAAATAAAATTTCAAGGAGTATAGAGTTAATTTCTAAATTTTAGGGGCTAAGATGAGCATGCTTGCAATTTCATGAATTAAAGTTAACTTTTACTTAATGGTTCATACACACATACACACATCCAGAAAATGAATCCATAGCCAAGAGACCAACAAACATGTATCACCAATAACCACACCCAAACACATTATCCCAAACCAGAAAACAAGAAAAAAAATCCATTCACCAAAACCAAAATCTTTCAAACCCAAACACAACCAAAAGGTCCAAACAAACCATATATATATATATAAGCGACAAAAACTAAAACAAAATGCTAGAAATATATGATGAGGGTTGTAATCCCACTTATAGTAACCATTGCCGCTAAGCCTCACCATGTTCACCACCACAATAGCCTGGAACCACTATCACCATCAAGAACACATTATTGTTGGTCAACCATGCTTTATCACCATAGCCCTAACCACCCGTAAATGCCATCCGACTTCTACCATCAATCATAAACACACTACTCTCCCCTTCCAATAGAGACTAAAAGCCATAATCCTTTGCTAAACAACACCATCGTCAGCTACCATCAAAATGGCCTCCTTCATCATCATCAAACCTCACCTCGGCCCAATGAACTAGAAACCTCCCCTCCCATTCTTTTACAGGGTGTTTGGAAACCTCTGGAATTCAATTCCATGATGGAATTGAATTGAATTCCGTCATTTGAAACCAACTTAAGTAAGGGAATTGAATTCCCACAAAACCAAGGAATTGAAATCAGAGCCAAAGGGGTCTGATTTGGGGATGGAATTGACCTTAAAAATTGAAATTATGAAATTACCCTCCCTCAAATAAAAACCCAAAACACCCAATCCCCATATTAGAACCCCCATACGCGTACAGGCCTTTATCATCGCTCCAGAGCTTTTGGCGTGCGTACCTCTTGCTGTAGAGTCGCCGCCTCCTCCTCCTCCTCCTCCTCCTCCTCACATGACCCTCTGCTCGGTTTCGATGGCATATAGGCGAGACAACCACGCCAAGGTTTTCTTTTTTCTCTCGTTTTTCTCAGTTTTGCTCTGCTCTCTTTTCTTTCCATGGATGGATTTGCTGAATGTTGCTGTGTGGCACTGTTGCTATACGCCACCATTACTGTGTGCCAATGTTGCTATCTTGTTCTTGTCCACTACTTGTTATTCTGGCGCCATTGTTGCCGTGGTATTTGTTCTTTGTGCACTATGCTTTGCTCCTGTGCCACTATTGCTATGCGCCATTGTTGTCGTACGCTATGCTCTGTGCCGTTGCTATGCGCTATGCTTTGCACCTGTGCTACTGTTATGTGTACTGTTGCTGTTGCTGTGCGCTACCTGTATTTGTTTTGCTATGCTATGCTTATTGCCATTATTTTGTTTATCTATGAATTTTGTGTTTCGATTCAATAGTGTAATTTATATAGTTGCTATTATCATTTTCATTTATTGCTATTATAATTTTATTTTGTTTTTAGTGGCTTATATGGCTTTGTCTTTGTTCTTTTTCTGTTTTCCTTAGATGTGGTTTGATGCTTCTATGGTAATTTGAGCAAGTGAAATTTGAAAGATATATATTTTCATTGTAGGTAATATGACACAATTTGAAAGAAATGCAATCTTAGCTATAGTTGCTTATGCGGGATATTTAGCTTGCATGCAATATATGAGTCATCGTGTGTCTTGTATTGAAAGACCAATCACCCATTCACAATGATATAATAGAGATCAAGTACATCAAGAATTGATGGCTCAATTAGAAGCACATTATAATGCACGTTCTGTAATACGTATGAGTTATGATGCTTTTACTCGATTAGTTGCAATACTTCGTGGAAGAGGACTTCTTAGAGATAGTCAATATAGTTTTGTTGAGGAACAAGTTGCTAAGTTTTTACATATTTTAAGTGGTCAAGCACGTGTTCAATCAGAAAGTTTTTTCTTTCATTGATCTACGGAGACCATTAGTTGTCACTTTCACCAAGTTCTTAGAACTGTAATAACACTTCAAGATCAATTCTTAGTCCAACCAAATGGTTCGATTGTCCCACCACAAATACTCAACAATGAAGGAAGATTTTATCCGTACTTTAAGGTATTTTTTAATACAAATATATATTTATGAATTGATTTTCATAGTGTCACATGATTATGCTTACTAATTTTAGTGTAAAACCTTTTAGAATTGTGTCGGTGCTATAGACAAAACACATATCCGAGTTAAGGTTTCAAAAGAAGATGTGTCAAGGTATAGAGGAAGAAAATGCTTTCCTACGATGAATGTGTTGGCAGCTTGTACTTTTGACTTGAAATTCACGTATGTATTACCTGGGTGGGAGGGCTCAGCTTCAGATTCAAGAATTTTAAATAATGCCTTAAGTAGGGGAGATAATCTAAATGTTCCTCAAGGTATGAAGTTTTCATAACAAAATTTGCTTCATGGCTATTTAAAAGATTTCCCTAATATTGTTTATGTAAATATTTTAAATTCTATTTTATAGGTAAATTCTACTTAGCCGATGCTGGATATATGTTGAGGTCGACATTTATAACCCCATATCGAAGTACTCGATATCATTTGAAAGAATATTCTCAACATCCTCCTGAAAACGCAAAAGAGTTATTCAACTTAAGACATTCTTCATTGCGCAATGCAATTGAAAGAGCTTTTGGTGTTTTGAAGAGTAGGTTTGGAATATTGGCAGAGATGGCTAGATATGATGTAGTGACAGTGGGAGAAATAGTTTTAGCTTGTTGTATCTTGCACAACTTCTTAGTGGATTTTGATCTAGATGAAGACATTATTGCATAAGTTGATAGGGATCTCATGAATAATGAGCCCGAACGTGGACCTACTTATGGAGCAATTACTAGAAGTGAAGATGGACGAATGGGGGAAATTTTGAGAGACTCTATAGCTGCACAAATGTGGAATGATTATGTAACTAGACAACAATGATTTTTGTGTCTTATCGTTGCTTATGAAATGAACTTGGGTTAATAAATTGTTTGAATTACTAGTACTTATTGCTTGTAACATTGCATAGCATGCTAAACTTTGATGTACGATGTTTATAAGTTCATTATTGCTGAACTTTAAGTTTCTTATGGTTATTTTACTTCAAGTACTTTACTTGTGTAATACAATAGAAGAATTTGATTTTTTATGTCATATAACAATAGGCGGTAGTATCGATGTTGAGAAGGTTGTTAAGGTTGAAGGAGGAAATGGAAGTGATGCATACTTTAAGTGGACCATAGAAATGGATAGTGTGATGCTTGAAGTTCTTAGGAAGCAAAAGAGTAAGGGTCAAAAGGACGATAGAGCTTTTTCCGCTGAAGCTTATAGAAAGGTGGTAGAGGAAGTTAATGAAAAATTTTCTGAGAGCATCAACAAGAATAAAGTGTTAAATCGTTTGAAGACTCTTAAGGAGCAAATGGTGCTAGCAAAAGAAATTGAATTGAAAAGTGGAATAGGATGGAATGACTCTTCTAAAACATTTGAGGCTTCTCCAGAAGTGTAGAAATCTCTGATGAAGGTATGAACATTCTATTTTATTTTCATTATTAATAAAGTTTGTACGACTTTCTTGCACTTACTTGATTACCAATTTCCTTATTATTATTTATTTTTATTACCAAGCAAATCCCAAGTTCAAGAGTATTAAAGGAAAACCTTTTCATCACTTGGACATTCTTAGAGAGATATTTGAGAAAGATGTAGCAACTGGAGCTCAAGCCGAGAGTGCTAGAGAAAAGGTACAAAGATGGGAAAGGGAGAACAGGTTTATGAGAATTGATGATATTGATGAGATGCAAGCAAATAATGAGATTCATTTGGAGAACTTTAGTCCCTTTGATGCTGAAAGTGATCCATCAACACCAGTTACACAATGTCCACCATCATTTGCTCTATCTGCATCAAATACTGTATCAGCAAAAAGTAAAAAACAGAAAGCACCAATGACAAATGATTATTCATCAGATTTAGATAGGGTGTTTACGGCAATGGAAAAAATTGCACAAACTATTTTGAACACAAACACTCATGTTTGGAAGCCCGCAGAGATAATTGAAGCAGTAAGTAAATTAGGTTTGGAGGATCATTATGAAGAGGAAGTTGTTGAATGGCTTGTTGAGCATCCTACTTTTGTTGGAGTCTTTTTTGGCTACCCAGAAGAGCGTCGATTGCAATGGATATCTAGAAAGTTAGGTTGGTGATTTTATAGTATAAGTCATTGAAAGTAGACTTTGAGTTTAGATATTTATTTGTGTTTTTGGATTCATTGGTTTTTTTTTTTTTACTTCAACACGAAGTTTTGAATTCATATTTTGCTTACAGATCAAGTCTTATATTCCTTTATTCTTGTTATTCTGATGATTAATTTTCAACTTATTTGTTGGCATATTTATAGGGAAAATATATGGTGTCATTGGCCTCACATATTCTTAAGCAATGGTTATATGGTTAGTGGATCAAAATAGCTTTCATCTATAAAAAGAATTTTAATTAATTTTAGACACAAAAGTTCTTGATAAATTTATTTTATCAAGTCATTTGGTTAGATTTTTATTGAATTACGTTATTTAATGAATAATTAAAGTTACTACTAAAATATGATATGTTATTAATAAAAGGGTAAAATAGTCAAAATGTACAATTCATTTCATTTCAGGTGCATTCCAAACTAAGGAATTGAATTCAATTCCATAATTTAAAAGGTTTATTCCAAACACAAGAATTCAATTCAAATCCAAGTGGAATTCAATTCTCAATGGAAATGAATTCAATTCCGTTAGTTAAGAACTTTCCAAACGCCCTGTTAGCCGTGAAAACATCGAGCCACCACCGTCACCTTCCTTATCCTAACTAAAGCCCCAACCACTGCATGCATGGAAACCTTTGCCACTGCCCTCCTCGTCCGTGAAACCATGAACCCTTCTTTTCCCGCTATATGCCCCTGCAACCCTCTATGAGTGTAGCAGGCATCATTGCCCTTTGCTTTGTTGATGCATGCTAGTCACGATGAATCAGCTCATTGCCATTAGGTGGCCGGCTTCCCTGTCTTCTAAGTAAGCCTGCCGCCCTTGCCACAAATCAACAGAAACCTAAACCTTAAAATACCTAGATCCCAATTTGTGTTTGTGGAAAAATGTTAGATTTATATTTAGCCTTTAGAATTGTATTTTTATTTTAGACTGAAACCTCAATTTAGTTCTTAAGATTTGGAAAATCTTATCATGGTCCTTTAGATTTTAGAAATTGGCACAAATTAATGCCTCTGTCAAATTTCCATTAGAGGGCTGTTAATGAAAATATTAGTCAAAAGACTCTGTGCCCATCCATTCCTTCTAACCGCTATGCCTCTGCTTCAGCACCGTTGGAAGACTTAACCGCACAGCCCTTTTCCTTCACTGCCATGTTGCACTACCACCGCATAGATCCAAATGTGGAAATTGGGGATTAGGGATTTGATTTGGTTCTTTTTTCTTCAAGACTAGATTTTTTTTTGAAGCATACCTCTTTTAGGTCAAGTTTTTTTGCGGTGTAAGAGTCTTGTCTTATTTTTCTTAGTTTGGGCCTTTTTGTTTCTTTGCTGAGACATTTTTCATTCTCTTTGTTAGGCTGATTGCTTTCATTTTATGGTTTGGCAATTTTTTTAATGTCTTAGGATCCTAACTTTTTTTCTAAAAAAAAAATCTTCATAACAATTCGCAATGTTGATGTATTATTTATCATTCTTAAAGTTTCATAGAATTGTAAGGATTTATTATGTAGTTCACATTGCCCTTAACCATGTTCAAACATGGATTTGTCCTTTTAATAAATTTCTTTTCTTAATTAATTAAAACTAACTAAACACACAAATATTTTCTACAAAAATGATGTGGTTTTGAGTTCCTCATTGCACTAGAGGATATGTCATTGTAGGCCACATAGCTATCAAGCCAAAACTAACATTTTCTTAAATTTTGTTTGTAACGCCTCGATTTTCTGTTAGAGTGAAAATGACCAAAATGCCCCTGCGGTCATTTTCAGTCCAGAACTCGAGGATAGCCTACCCAGCAGTCCTCAAGGGGCTAACTCAATGTTTGAAGGGGATTAGTTGACTTGTGCATCTTTTCGAGATCAAAAATCTCGTTTTCTGAGTATTCGGGTCAAAATGAACAAAATACCCCTATGGTGTTTGACCCAGTTGCAAGCGCCTGATGAACCTCGAAACTTCTCCAGATGGTTTTAAAAGGCGTTTTTATGTATTCTGTGACCTCAGTTTTAGTCCCGGTGGTCCCGGGCAAAATTTGTACAAAATTACGATTTTGCCCCTAATTTCGTGTTTTTAAGCTTAATCGTGTGATTAAGCAAACCTAAGCAATATTAGGCTCTAATCGAAGGTTAATTAATTTCTTTAATTAATCTAGATTCAAAATAATTTATTAGAGCTAATTAGAACCTAAGATTGCTTAATTTAAACTCAAATCATATTTTAAATTCAAGATTCCTAGGATGAGCCTCCAAAGCTATGACATTGTTTTATTTTCTTATTACTCAAATCACATTGTGTAAGAGATATTTTTCTCTCCCCCTTTGCCTCCAAAGCTATGACCAAGGCTCTCCTTGGATGAGCCTTCATTGCTTTATTTTCTATAAATAGGTGCCTTGGAAGAACTTGTGATACTTTTGTTCATTTGGTAAGTTTGAGCCTTTTAGCATTTCTTGTGAGTTCTTCATTTTCTCTCAAGTTCTAAGAGCTTTCCTTTTCATCTTCATCTCCTTCATCCTCTCTTCACGTCATCATCTCATCATCTCAAACCACCACCTCACAACCTCAAATCATCTCCTAAACACTTAAATACTCAACCTCAAACACAAGCCTCCTCAAAGCAAATCCCCTTTCCTTTTCCTCTTGGTGGCCGAATCCTCATCACCTCTCAAAGAGGAGTTGCTCTTTTCATTTCCTTCCAAGATCAAGCATTTTCATCTTCTAACTTGGTAGGGAGTTGCTTTCAAACTTTGTTTTACTAAAAAATGTGTTTTACTCAAAGTTTCTCTTGGTTTCTTTTAAAGCTTTTCCTTATTCCTCTTTTCTTTTCATTTCGGCCCCTTGGCCTCTTTATGAACATGATAGCTTGATGATGAGAGTTCCTAGATGATGACTTTGTGTTCATCTCAAAGGAACCTCTAAAGCTTGAGTTTTTCTTTTCTTTGAACTTTATCTATATGATACTTAGCTCACATGATTTTTCAACTTAAGAAAATTAATCTAAGGATTTCAAAAAGCCCAAGCCTACCCTTGTCAACCTTAAAGTTGGCCGACACGTTCTAGAGATTTTTCTCTAGATAGGGGTTTTGGGTACTTAATAAAGAATAAGGCCTAGTTTCATTCTCTTTTCTTTCTTATTGGTTTCGGTTCTAGTTTCCTTTTCCTTTATGTTTTGGTTTCTATTACCTTTTGTTTATGATTTTGTTTCCTTTGAGTTCGTTTCCTTGGAGCTTGATGATGATTTTCAAAGAACCATATAGTTTTCCTTGAAAGCTTGGTTCAAGAACTCTAAAGCTCACTTTGTTGATGAGATAGACATTGGGTTGAGATTTTTAGTTCTCTTTAAAAGTCTCATATGAGCTCAAAGTTAAGATAAAAAGAACTTGCATCCATATTCACTTTTATGTCATTATTAAATGCTCAAGATTAAAGAATGAAATTGCATCTTTATATTTATGTTTATGCTCTCACTAAATCTCTAAGATAATAATGAGTTTGCATAGCATATTTATTTTATGTTTTCACCTCTAAAAGAAAGACTAAAACAAAGTGCATTGCATATTTATTTTTATGCCACAACTTAAGAGATTTAGAGCTCATTGACTTACCCATTACTATCTCAAACAAAGACTTGAAAATATATGTTTCTTAGCTCTTTTGCTTTCGGCCTTATGGGGTTTGTGTAGTCACAAATACTAACAACTTATGTTTCATGATTTATCTAAGTTTGTATGAGCTCAAGAGATGTTTTGAACAATGTTTTATGATTTTAAACCCCCTTGAGATTTATTTGACATAGCCACTGCCCTCTCAAGTTTTATAATGGTTTTGATGAAATAAATTGTTTCTAAGTGAGTTTTGAAAGTTTTAAAAAGGTGCCAAGAGAAATCAATAACTTATGTGTTTTAAAAATGAAGTTTTATGCATTTTATGATGGAGAAAATTTTGGTTCTGCCTTGCTTGCTATGCTCACTGTTTTATGCTATTTTGATGATGATAATATGAGTATGTTCATGTATATTTGATGCAAAAATTCATATGTGAAAGCTAAGAGAAGTTAGTAACTAGAAAAGAATTAATTTGAGACTCTTAGATCCCTTAGAAATATAATTGTTTGGATTCTGTCCAGCAAGGTTTAAAATTAAAAAACATGGTTCATAATTAGTTTAAATGTGTAGGAACTACTCATAATTAGTTTAGGACTTGATCTTGATGTCTTAGGAGCAAACCAAACTTAGAAAGGGTCAATGTTGTGACTCCTAGGTACTCGTAGAGTATGAATTATAGATTCTGTACTCTTGAGGTTTAGAATTATGTATGATCATAGAATTGAGTGAGGAATACTTAGACATGAGCCTATAGGTACCCGAGAGCTTAGGTTGTGATGATTTATGACTTAGATTTCAAGTTAAAGGACCTTAAGGGTCAAAGCATAAAACATTAAGAGATCTTTTATGCTATGAGTTGATTTATGCAAGTATTGTAACACCCTAAATCTTAACCTAATACTACTAGTATGTATTCAGGTTAATCCTTAGAATATTACCTCTTGGTTTCATCTTTTACTTTGAAAATACTTAGCGGAAATATGGGTAAAATTTTTCTTTTTGAATTAAAACCAAAGTGAGAGCCATGCATGATTCTTTGAACGGGAATTCATATGAGTCATATGAGCAAATCATAATAAAACACATAAATAACATGGATACGTCAACTGAATATATATAGATAATGTGCCTACCAAAAAGCAGGACTATTTGGTACATAGAAGAACGGAATACATCTGAAAAGTAAATACAAGGAAATCATAAAAGCAACACCCATACCCATATGCACCTAGAGTAGACAACCTCATATACAAAAGAAGGTTTGTCCTCAACTATGTGGCGTGTGTGCACTAGCTGCTACCCATCCTATGCACCTACTCCTGCTGGTTCGAGTACTGAGGGGTGGAATCGATCCACTGGCGGATCTCGGCAGGAGTGGTTGTGCGGATCATTGGAGCGTTTCCACCGCGGCGAGGGCCCATGGATGGCCTATGAGCCAACCTCGGCTGAACCACCGTCTCCTCACTCCCGGCTCTTATCGGTGTGGGAGCGGGGCTGGAGCTCCAACTGTACATGTGCGAGGGCAGGTCCTCTGATGGATCCGTCTCCGAATACTGAGTTTGGGGCATGTACTCCGGGTAGTCACGTACGGCTGACGCCTCGGGCTGCATGCGGAGGATCTGCTCGTCGCGTGGTCTAGCTCGCTCAAAAATCGTGTTATGATGGTAGGGGGCAGTCAGAGTGAAGCGGTAGCTCCGTACTGGGTGTGCGAAGGGTCGTCCCATAAACATGAATACTCTGACTGTGCAGCGACCCTCAAAATGATATGACCCGAGTGCTGGGTCATGGTGCAGCTCCCACGTCGGGGTGTCGATGAAGAGTACAAAAGTCGTCATCTGAAGATGTGACGGAAGAAAAGAGAGAGGGAATGAGAATCTTCTAAAAGAATTCTCAGTAGGGCAATCCCTAACTAAGTGACATCATCACATCCTCAGGAACCTTGGGTTTTATTTCTAAAAAGGTGTGTATGCATATAAACTCCTTTTAAGTTAGTTTTCTAAAGCATTAGTTATCCAAGGTCCGTCATATTTTACAATGCTTCTTATGACTAAGCATGGAATACACTAATGACATGAATGCATCATAAAGGTAAACCAATCAATGGAATAACTAAGAAGCATTATAACAGTGGCATAAGGTGATAGGTATAAATCTCCTAATAATTTTTTTCTTGGTTTTTCATAGCACATGTGACATTTTAAACATTAACTTTTGTCTCATGGGGCCACCCTAAAACATCTCTAGGTTATGAGCTCATACCTTAACTAGTCGTCACTAGCTCTTACTTATCCTATGATAAGCGTAACATGTAACACCCTAATAGAACCCCACTGTGCTTAAGTTCACATTTGGATTCTATTAGTTGTCACTTATGCCTTGCATTTATTTTCTTTTGAAATTAACTTAGAAAAATAGTGGAAGTTTTTTTTTTAAAATAAATTAATTTTTTGAAAACTTAAGCTTGTAACGAGAAGTGAAATACATAGCGCTTTTATAGATAATAATCAAGTTACATTGCGCACTTAATTAAATAAGTGGAATAAGAGACTAAGTGTAGAACTATTATCACATAAACTGGAATATAATCACTTAATATATAAGTCACAATAGGGCATATATCATACTGATAAGTTATTACAAATAACAATATAAGTTTTACTATTACTAATTGTTTCTCACAAACTATAATGTAACTAAAGCTCGAAATGCTCCTACTTAAAAGGTTTGAAATCTTCACGCGCTTCCTCCTTCCTCATTTCTGACTTCATTGCTTTAGGTGGACACGTCTGTCTCTGGTAACGACAACGGAAAATAAACATAGGAGTGAGAAATACATGATTTCTCAATAGGAGTTCCTACTTGTACTAAAAGTGTCATCGTTGTCGTCCCAGTCACTTCGGGTTTATTATAAAAAGGTGAACAGGTAAGGATTCAATTATCAAACTTTCACAAACGTGATTAGCCGAAGTGCAGTTACTTTTAACTAATCTTGAACATTAGCAGAAATATTCATTTAGTATTTCATCAAGCATACATATAAGCATATCATGTAAAACCACTAATAAACAATAATCATTTAGGAGCTGTATGCATTTCATGATTACTCATCCTTAACATTCACTTGTTTAGTGATCATCATCTTTCATTTATTTCATCAACGTATTTCTTAATTACTCACGGGATGAATGCATCAATGCCTTAGACCAACCTAAAAGGGTAATGAGCTCATACCGTGGCCGTCACCACAACCTTTTGGTTTTCTTTCCGTTGCCATGATCTCAACGGTTTAGGGGGTTAAGCCGTGAGTTTAGCTCAAGTCCACTTTTCCAGACTATCATTGCTACTTTTTCAGGTTTTACTTTTATTCTCACTGAGTGAAATCATCAATACCTTAATCCTCATACAGTAAGTTGGTCTATTTATTATTTCATTTGAAACATTAATGTATGCACATTAATAAATCATGGCATAGTCAATCATTTTATCATTATCATTTCATATCTCATCAATACATTCACATTTTTATATATCACTTCATGTAACATAGACAATATCATGTAAATCTCATAGTAAACATTCTCATAGATAATTCATATTAAGCAACCTAAGTTATCAAGTTAGGTCTCTAGTGTTTCTAATAGGTTATGGATATCTTGGTATTATCTTTTTCTCTTAGTCTTCTTTGTACTCTTAGTATTTCCATTAATACATTAATACCCTTTAAGATATTTTTAGAGGTTCTTTATATATTTTTATTATGACTTTTATATATATCTCCTGAAGATTATTATTCTACTTAAATCCTTAAAATTATCTCTTTACAAGACTTGAATCTTTTATTTAGAGTTCTAACATCTTTTAGAATAAAATTTGTAGCACTAACATCTTAGATTAGTGTAAATCAACTGTAAATTGTGCATAGTAGGATTCCCAGGAAAGAGAGGTGGGTCACAATGGACACGCTTAAATACCAAGTCTTTCCTTAGCCAGAACCTTTCCAAATTGCACTCTCACAGTATCACGCTACCTTCAAGACTTTCTCAGCACACTGTCCCGAAAATATATCTCTTATTCTGTATTTTCGTGGTGTAAAACTTTATGCATAGCATATATAAGTGTGTTTGTAGATGTGTTAGCTTTTCCACAAAGTTGAAATCAGTCCATTTGCATTTTTCTAGAGTGAGTTATACCTATTTTACTACTACAAGGTCAGATTAAGAGTTTCAGTCTTAGGCTCTACTTTAAAAATTTATATCTTGGAGCTCACGAACTCCGTTTTAGGTGATTCTTTTTGGAGAGTGTTCTAAAATGAGTCTAGTTTATAATAAAAATATTTTCATTTCGAGATCCTTCATATTTTATGAACACTAATTTTCGAAGTAACTACTGCCAGAAATAACTAGAAGTTCCAGCACCTGCCATGTTCATGTCTTAAGTTATCTTTATTAGCTCAAGTTTCACATACAATCTTTTAAGTTATATTTGAGTTTGATAACATCAAAAAAGTACTCATAGCAGAATAGAACAGGTTGTGTTTTCTAAAAATATAATTATTCAAAACTTTTGACAATAACTCAAGTTTGAGGCATTCTATTCATGAGCAAAGTTAGAAGCCAACAATACTTGAACAAATAAAGAAGAAACTCCTACCTCTTGTGTAGGGTCTAAAAAGGGTCCTTCTCTTCTTCCTTAAGCTTTGAACAAGAGTCTTTGGAGTGGATGACCCTCCTTGAATCTTGGCTCTAGAACTTGAGTGCTTAAGAAAATATTTCTCACTAGAGTTAAAGATTGTAACTCTTGTGAGGGCTAGTGAAAGTTTGGACTTAGGATTTAAGTGTTTAGATGAAGTTTAGAGGATCAAGAGAAGTCTTTGAAGAACATAAAAAGAATGATAGAATAAGAAAGAAAGAACACTTAGGGAGTTTCTGAATTGAAGAGAGTTTGAGGAGTATTTATAGTGGAAAGATTAGAGAAAAAATAGAAGAAGGAAAGCACTTGGAGCATGATTTATGGAAACATTGTAACGCCCCGATTTTCTGTTAGAGTGAAAATGACCAAAATGCCCCTGAGGTCATTTTCACCGGAGTCGAGGAAAGCGGTCTGGCAAGGTACTGAAGGGCAAACTCAATGTTGGAAGGGGATTAGAAAACTTATGTACCTTCCGGGATCGAAAATCTCGTTTTTGAATTTTAGATCAAAATGACCAAAACGCCTGTGGTGTTTTACCCGTTTGCAAGTGCCGGATGAACCCGAAACTTCTCCAGATGGTTTTAAAAGGCGTTTTTATGTATTCTATGACCTCAGTTTTAATTTTTGAAGTCCCGGGCAAAATTAGTACAAAATTACGGTTTTGCCCCTAGTTTACAGATTTTTACGCTTAATCACACGATTAAGCAAACCTAAGCAATATTAGGCTCTAATCGAAGGTTAATTAATTTCCTTGATTAATCTAGAGCCAAAATAATTTATTAAAGTTGATTAGAACCAAAAAGTACTCAATTACAACCTAAAATCATATTTTAATTTTATGACACCTAGTCATAGAATCTTAAATAGTGTTTTCTCTTTCCAATTCCTTAAATCATGGAATTGTGTTACACATTGTTTATTCATAAATGAGCTTTAAATTCTTTAATGATGTATGAGCACTCCTAAACTTGTCATAAACTCCCTAAATCACATTCTTAGTTACCTAAACTTAAGCTTAATCATTCCTAACCTTGTACCTAAGCTAATACACATCTAAACCTACCATTAACACACAATTAAATGGTCAAATCATCCTCCCATTCTGCTGACCCAAGCTGGCCGTGAACCTCCTCCCTCCATATGCATCACATGTTCAATTTTTCAACACTCCAAGGCCATACCTCAAGTCACATACACTATACCTTGTCATAACTTTCAATCAAGCTTGAATTTCCACATGAATAAATAATTAAAACAACCCATTTATCCCATTTAATTGTGGCTGGAAAAGTTCCAGCCATGCATTATTTCTAGAAGCCTAAATTCATAAAAATGTGATAGGAAATTAACTCACATCAAGCCATACTTTGTAGCATAGCTTCCATACTTCAACCATGCTTGAATGACCTTGTGTAAGAGATATTTTTCTCTTCCTTTTCCCTCCAAACCACACGGCCACACCCTCCCAATGTGAGCTCCATGGTTTTGATTTTCTATAAATAGGATGCTTGTGTTAGCCTTGTTACACTTTGAAGCATTTGCAAAGTTTAGAGTTTTAGAGTTGTCTTGCTAGTCTTTCCTTTTTCTCTCAAAGTTCCAAGAGTGTTCTTCCTTTCTTTTCATCTTTATCTTCTTCATCTCTTCACCTCATTATCACCTCTCAACCATCAAACACCACCCCAAAACCTTGAACCATCATCAAACCTCTCAAACACCACACCTCAAACACAACTCCACTTGAAACACATTTTCTTTCTTTTTCTCTCATCAAGGCCGAATCATCATCACCATCCTAGGAGGTGTTGCTCATCTCATTTCCATCTTCAAGATCAAGCTTTTATCTTCATCACTAGGTAGGGATTTGTTTTCAAACTTTATTTTGTTCAAGAAAGTGTTTTTCTCTAGTTTTCTCTTGGATTCTTTTTGAACTTTCCTTTGTCTTTCCTTTCCTTTTCATTTTCGGCCATGAGGCCTTGATTTGAGCATGATAGCTTGATGATGAGAGTTTCTAGATGATGACATTGTGTTCATCTCAAAGAAACCTCTAAAGCTTGAGTTTTCCTTTTCTTACAACTTCATCTATATGTTATCTAGCTCACATGGTTTTCCAACTTAAGAAAATTAATCTAAGGATTTCTAAAAGCCCAAGCCTACCCTTGTCAACCTTAAAGTTGGCACGTACGTTCTAGAGATTTGTCTCTAGATAGGGTTTTGGGTACTTAATAAAGAACTTGATGTAGCTTCACTTTCTTTCTCTTTTATATGATTTTCGGTTCTTGTGTTGTGATCTTTGAGATATTGTATGGGGTTATGATCTTGTTAAAGTCTTATATGAGCTCTAGTTAAACATAAAAATGAAACTTGCATCATGTTTACTTTAAGCTTTGCATATCATGTTTATTTCCTTGCTATCACTAAATCCCAAGATAATGAATGAACTTGCATTATCATGTTTATGTTTCAAGCTTTGCATTATCATATTTATATTTCAAGTCCTCACCTAAATATCAAAGATAATAATATATTGCACCACATATTTATTTATTGCTCTCACTTTACTTTCTAGCAATAACTAAAATAAGTGCATGAGCATGTTTATTTTTATGTCATCACTTTAATGATTCTAGAGCTCAAAGACTTGCCCAAGGATATCTCAAACAAAGGTCTAAAACATTTATTTCCTATGGTTCATATTTCGGCCCTATGAGGCCTTAATGTTTTCAAGTATTGAAAACTATGTTTTATAATTTTTCTAAACTTATATGAGTATAAGGAATGTGTAGAACTAAGTGTTATGAATTTAGGACCTCTTGAGATGAAAATAATATAGCCACTGCCCTATTAAGTATTTTCATGAGTTTAGATGATAAAAGTGTTCATAAAAGAGTTTTGAAGGTTTTGATAAGGTTCCAGAGAAACTAGTATTTTATGTGCTTTAGAAACTATGATTCAATGCCTTTAAATGGAGTTGTTGTTTCGGTTCTGCCTTGCTATGTTTGGCCACTGTATGAGCTGTGTTAATGATGTTAATATGCTTATGTTTGGGTAATAATTATGTTAAGACTCATATGTGAAAGATAGGATAAGTTAGGAACTAGAAAAGAATTAATTTGAGAGTTCTAGATCCCTTAAAGATTTATTTTTCTGGATTCTGTCCAGCAAGGTTTAGATTCAATAATCATGATTTTAAATTAGTTTGTATGTGTAGGAATGACTCATAATTGGTTTAGGACTTAATCTTGAAACCTTAGGAGCAAACCGAACTTAGAAAGGGTCATTATTGTGACTTCTAGGTACCCGTAAAGTTAGTATTTTGATTTCTGCACTCTTGAGGTTTAGAGATGTTCTTGACCATAGGGTGAGGTGAGAAATACTTAGTTATAACCTTATAGGTTCCCAAGAGACTAGGTGTTGATGATCAATAACTTAGAAAGTGAGATAAAGATCTAAACCGTAATTTCTAGAACTCCGTAATCACATAAACATAAAGCTGTCCAAATTCTGCTTAGTGCTATTTGGATTAGTTCTTGAGCATAAAATTTGTATAACTCATTAATTGTCAAACTATAGGCGTATAAAGAAGTTAAGGATAATGCTAGAACAATTAATTTGCAAGTTTAAGACTCATAAGAATCAAAGTTTAAAACACTATGAGTTATAACATAACATGTCTATGAGCTTATGGGGATGATTGTTAATATGACTATGTGATGATGTTTGTGTGAAAGTTTTATGTGACGAATGTTATGAGAAAGTTTCATGTGATGATATATATGTTATGAAAAAGCTACATGAGAATGCATGATAAAAATGAATATGATAAATGATGAGGTAATTGTGATTTAATACTTATGAGAATATAAATGTGACACAACACTGAGACGCCTTCTTGGGTGACACCGGTTTAGCCGAGCACCCCCAGGAGGAGACAAATCCGTGAGGGTATGTGTAGATGCAGCCTGCCAAAGCGGACAAATTGCGAGGCCCACGTGGCTAGCAAAGCGTTTCAAAGAGGAAATGACCCTAGAAAGGAGATCCTTAATTTGCCCCCTAGCCCGTACTTTAAGTCGGGATTATGTTACGCTTATCATAGGATAAGTAAGAGCTAGTGACGACTAGTTGAGGTATGAGCTCATAACCTAGAGAAGTTTTAGGGCGGCCCCATGAGATGAAAGTTAAAGTTAACAATGTCACATAAACTATACTTATGCCAATGTTATAATGTTTCCTAGTTATTCTATGGTTTGGTTTACCTTATGATGCATTCATATCATTAGTATATTTCTGCTTAAGTTATAAAGACGCATTATAAAATATGAGGGACCTTGGATAAAATACCTCTTTGGAAAACTAACTTAAAAGGAAATTATATGCATGCACACCTTTTAGAAATAAACCCAAGGTTCCTGAGGATGTGTGATGACACCTAGGTAGGGATAACCCTACCGAGAATTCTTTTAGAAAGATTCTCATTCCCTCTCTCTTTTCTTCCGTCATATCTTCGGGATGGCGACGTTTGTACTCTTCGTCGACACCCGGTATGGGAGCTGCACCATGACCCAAGACTCGGGTCATATCATTTTGAGGGTCGCTGCCTTTGTCGAGTATTCATGTTCATGGGGCGACCCTTCGCACCCAGATTCGAGCTACCGCTTCACCCCGATCGCTCCTTACCGTCATAACGGGATTTTTGAGCGGCGAGACCACGCGATGAGCAGATCCTCCGCATGGAGCCCGAGGCGTCGGTATGCGAGTACCAGTATGTACCGCGTCAGATTTCTGAGACGGACCCATCCGAGGACCCGCCATCCCACATGTGCAGTTGGAGCTCGGTCCGCTCCTCCACCGATGAGGGCTGGGAGTGAGGAGACGGTGGTCAGCCGAGGTTGGCTCGACGGCCATCTATGCGCCCTCGCGCGGTGGACATGCCCGATGATGCGCTCGAGCACTCCCGCCGAGATTCGCCAGTGGATCGACACGACCCCACAGTATTCGGATCAGCAGGAGTAGTCATAGGAGGGGTAGTAGCTAGTGCACACACACGCCACTTAGTAGAGGTCAAACCTTCTTTTGTATATGAGGTTGTCTCCTTTAGGTGCACATGGGTATGGGGTAGTTTCTTGTATTTGCTTTTTATGATTTTCCTTGTATTGCATTTCAGTTGTATTTTGCTTCATGATGTATCAAATAGTCCTGCCCCTTTGGGTAGGCACGTTATATATATATATATCCATGATTCAGTTGATGTTTCCATGACATGATGTGTTTCTTATGCTTTGCTTATATGTTTCGCTATGATTCCCCTTAAAGTTTCGAGCGTGGCTCTCACTTTGATTTTAAATTCCAAAAAGAAAAATTTTACCCATATTTCTGCTAAGTATTTTCTAAAAGATGAGACCAAGAGGTAATATTCTAAAGATTAACCTAAGGACATACTAGTAGTCTTGGGTTAAGATTTAGGGTGTTACAAACATGTTGGCTGAATTTTGGGATGAAAATGCTCCTTGTTTTGTACAAACATGTTTCCATGTTTTGTGCAAACATGTTGGATGAAAATGCTCCATGTTTTGTGCAAACTTGTTTCCATGTTTTATGCAAACATGTTGGATGAAAATGCTACATGTTTTGTGCAAAGATGTTAGTGGAGATTTTCTAACCTTTAGTGCATGTATGTGATTCAGAAATGTGTATGATGTATGTGGTTAAATTATTGTGTTATCATCTTAATCCAATGGCTTAGATTCATTCTTGTCTAAAGACAAGTCTAGGGATTTGTGCAAATGGCATTGTAGTAATTTCTTTAACTAAGACAAGGATATTTTTGTAATTAGACAATGATAGTGGTATTCTTGTAATTCCATTCATAGAGTAAGGGTATCTTTGTCATTTAATAAGGCAAGGGTAGTTTGGTAATTTCCTTTACATAGCAAGGGCATTTTCGTAATTTCCACTTTGCATTTTTCTCTAGACATACTTAAATAGTCTATTTGTTGTGTTTATAACATTTGTCCAGATTCTCTTGGTTTTGCTATCGCTAATTAAGATTAATATTTATCTTAGTTATAAATTTGGGGATGTTACATAACATACATAATCTCGACTTAAAGTACGGGCTAGGGGCAAATTAAGGATCACCTCTTAGGGTCATTTCCTCTTTGAAATGCTCTACTAGCCACTAGTGCATAGTAGTATTGTCTGCTTTGGCAAGCTCTATGTCAATACCCTCACAGATTTGTTTTCTTGGGGGTGCTTGGCTAAACCGGTGTCACCCAAGAAGGCGTCTCAGTGTTGTGTCACATTTAAGTTCTCATGATTTTCAAAAGACATTTTCTAAGTTTCTCAAATTTGATGGAAATTGGCAGACAGACTGTAAACCGAATTTCCTCAAATTTGCTTATGCCATAAAAACATATAGGACGTACACAAGCATTATATAAAACTTCTTTAGAACATATGCATCATCACATAATCACATTTAACAAAACATTCACACAACTCATAAAGCTTATTAGGTTATAAACTTATAGTGTCTTATGCTTCGATCCTTACGAGTCTTTGGACTTGTAAACTAATTGTTCTAGTATTCCTCCTTAACCTTTCACACACCTATAGGTTCACAACTAATAAGTTTTACTAATTTTATGCTTAAGAACCCATCCAAATAGCACTATGCAGATTTGGACAGTTTTATGTTCATGCGATTACGGGATTCTAGAAATTACGTTTTAGGCCCTTAAAGTCCTTAACTCACACCCTAGGTTATAAATCATCGTAACTTAAGCTCTCGGGTATCTATAGCTTCATATCTAAGTATTCCTCACCTCACACTATGGTCACGAATATCTCTAAACCTCAAGGATGCAGAATTTATAATCCTAACTTTACGGGTTTCTAAGAGTCACAACAATGACCCTTTCTAAGTCTAGCTTGCCCCTAAGGCATCAAGATCAAGTCCTAAACCAATTATGAGTCATTCCTACACATTTAAACTAATTTAAAACCATGATTATCAAATCTAATCCTTGCTGGACAGAATCCAGAAAATTCAATAATTAAGGGCTCTAAAACTCTCAAATTAATTCTTTTCTAGTTTCTAACTTATCCTATCTTTCACATATGAGTCTTAGCATTATTTTTACTCAAACATAAGCATATTATCATCATTAAAGCAGCACATACAGTGGCAATGAATGGCAAGGCAGAACCGAAATGTACATCTCCATAAAAGGCATAGAACATAATTTTTCAAGCACATAGAATACTAGTTTCTCTTGGAACCTTTTTAGAACTTTCAAAACTCATTTATAAACACTTTTATTTTTCAAAATCATAAACATACTTGAGAGGGCAGTAGCTAAATCATTTTCATCTCAAGAGGTTCTAAATTCATAAAACTTAGTTCTACATATTCCTTATGCTTATATAAGCTTAGAAAATTTAAGAAACACATTTTTAACACTAAAAAACTCTTAGGGCCGAAATCTCAACTATGGAAATAATTAATTTAGACCTTTGTTTGAGACAACAATGGGCAAGTCTTTGAGCTCTAGGTTCATTAAAGTGATGGCATAAAGATAAACATGCTTATACACTTGTTTTAGCTTTTGTTAGAAAGTAAAGTGAGAGCATAAAATAAATATGAGATGCATCATATTATTATCTTTGATATTTAGGTGAGAACTTGAAATGTAAACATGATAATGCATAGCTTGAAATATAAACATGATAATGCAAGTTCCTTTATTATCTTGGTACTTAGTGATAGCAAGGAAAATAAACAAGATATGCAAGGCATAAAAGTAAACATGATGCAAGGTTCATTTTATGGTTAGCTAGAGCTCATTCAAGACTTTAACAAGATAGCAACCCAACACATTTCTCATTACAAAGAGAGCTTTAGAGTTCTTGAACTAAGTTCACAAAGGAACTATGAGGTTCTTGAACTTCATCACCAAGCTCAAGTAAATCAACTTTCAAAACAAGCCAAAATCTCAAAGATCAAGGAATCAAAACCGAAAACTTTACAAAAAGGAAAAAAGATTGAAACTGAGTCAAGTTCTTTATTAAGTATCCAAAACCCCTATCTAGAGAAAAATCTCTAGAACGTGTCGGCCAACTTTAAGGTTGACAAGGGTAGGCTTGAGCTTTTAGAAATCCTTAGATTAATTTTCTTAAGTTGAAAAACCATGTGAGCTAAATATCTTATAGATGAAGTTATAAGCAAAGGAAAACTCAAGCTTTAGAGGTTTCTTTGAGATGAACACAAGGTCATCATCTAGAAACTCTCATCATCAAGCTATCATGCTCATAATTATGGCCTCATGGCTGAAATGAAAGGAGAACAAAGAACCAAGGAAAAGTTTCAAAAGAAATCCAAGAGAAAGCTAGAGAAACTCATTTTTCGAGTAAAACAAAGTTTGAAAAGAAACTCCCTACCAAGTGATGAAGATGAAAGCTTGAACTTGGAAGGAAAATGAGAAGAGCAACTCCTCCTAAGGTGGTGTGATGGCTTTGGCCAAAGAGGAAGAAAAGGAAAGGAGATGTGTTTTGAGGAAGCTTGTGTTTGAGGTTTAGTGTTTAAGAGATTTGATGATGATCTAAGGTTAGGATATTGAAGTGGTGAGGTGATAATGTGAAGAGAGGATGAAGATGAAGAGAAAGAACTCTTGGAACTTTGAAAGAAAAGAAAAGAACTAGCAAGATAACTCTAGAATTCTAAACTTAGCAAATGCTTCAAGGTGCAACTAAGCTATCACAAGCATCCTATTTATAGAAAAACAAAACAATGAGGCTCACCAAGGGGGGGAGTGGCCGTGGCTTTTGAGGGGAAAAAGGAAGAGAAAAATATCTCTTACACAAGGTCATTCAAGCATGGTTTGAAGTATGGAAGCTATGCTACAAAGTATGGCTTGATGTGAGTTAATTTCCTATCAATTTTTGATGAAATTAGGCTTCTAGAAACTTGACATGGCTGGAACTTTTCCAGCCACAAATAAATGGGAAATATGGGTTGTTTTAATTATTTATTCATGTGGAAATTCAAGCTTGATTGAAAGTTATGACAAGGTATAGTGTATGTGACTTGAGGTATGGCCTTGGAGTGTTTAAAAATTGAACATGTGATGCATATGGGAGAGGGAAGTGCATGGCCAGACCAGGGGCAGCATGGGGGAGGTGAGTTTTGATCATCTAATTGGTTGTTAATGGTAGGTTTAAATGTGTATTAGCTTAGGTATAAGGTTAGGAATAATTAAGCTTAAGTTTAGGTAACTAAGAATGTGTTTTAAGGATTTTATGACAAGATTAGGAGTGCTCATACATCATTAGAGAATTAAAAACTCATTTATGAATAAACAATGTGTAACACAATTCCATGATTTAAGGAATTGGAAAGAGAAAATACTATTCAAGATTCCATGACTAGGAGTCTTGAAATTAAAATATGATTTTTAAGTTGTAATTAAGCACTTTTAGGTTCTAATCAACTTTAATAAATTATTTTGACTCCAGATTAATTAAGGAAATTAATTAACCTTCGATTAGAGCCTAATATTGCTTAGATTTGCTTAATCACGCGATTAAGCGTAAAAACACGAAATTAGGGGCAAAACTGTAATTTTGCACTAATTTCACCCCGGGACCTCTGGGACCAAAACTAAAGTCACAGTCTACATAAAAATGCCTTTTAAAATCATCTGGAGAAGTTTCGGGTTCATCCAGCACTTGCAAACGGGTAAACCACCGCAGGGGTGTTTTGGTCATTTTGACCCGAAAACTCGAAAAATGAGATTTTCGATCCCGGGAAGGTACACAAGTTATCCAATCCCCTTCCAACATTGAGTTTGCCCTTCGAGTACTGCCAGACCGGCTTTCCTCGAATTCCGGGCCGAAAATGACCTTAGGGGCATTTTGGTCATTTTCACTCTAACAGAAAATCGGGGCGTTACAAGTATGATGTTTGGATGTATATGTTTTGATGATACATGAGCTATGACGAAATGATTTATTGAGATAATAAGTTTATCATGAGCATGAAAGTTGAATGAGAAGTATGTATGTAATGTAAGCTTGTGGCATAAAGACGGTTTGAAGGAAATTCGATTTACAGCCATTATGCTATCGAATTTCCATCAAAACCTAAAGGACTTGAGAATGTTTTTGAAGTATGATATGAGATTTAAAACCCTGGGTGACACTGGTTCAGCCGAGCACCCCCTAGAGATTTTTATGTGACAAAGCACTGAGATGCGCTTTCCTGGGTGACACCGGTTCGGCCGAGCACCCCCAGGGGAGACAAATCCGTGAGGGTATGAGTAGATGTAGCCTACCAAAGTGGACAAATTGCTATGGCTTGATGCCCGCAAAGCGTTTCAAAGAAGGTATATCCTAAGAGAGGTGATCCCTAGCCCCCTAGCCCGTACTTAAGGAGTCGGGATTATTTTTATTATGTTTCACTTATTCAGATAATAAGCAAGAGCAAGTGACGACTAGCTAAGGTATGAGCTCATAGCCTAGATGTTTTTAGGGTGGCCTTATTATGCTAAAGTACCATGATTGATGTCACAAATGTAACGCCTCGATTTTTCTGTTAGAGTGAAAATGACCAAAATGCTCCTGAGGTCATTTTCAGCCCGGAATTCGAGGAAGGCCAGTTCGACAGTACTCAAAGGGAAAACTCAATGTTGGAAGGGGATTAGATAACTTGTGTACCTTCCCGGGATCGAAAATCTCGTCTTTCGAGTTTTCGGGTCAAAATGACCAAAACGCCCCTGCGGTGTTTTACCCGTTTACAAGTGCCGGATGAACCCGAAACTTCTCCAAATGGTTTTAAAAGGCATTTTTATGTATTCTATGACCTCAGTTTTAATTTTAGAAACCCCGGGCAAAATTAGTGCAAAATTACGATTTTGCCCCTAGTTTCGTGTTTTTACGCTTAATCGCGTGATTAAGCAAACCTAAGCAATATTAGGCTCTAATCGAAGGTTAATTAATTTCCTTAATTAATCTTGAGTCAAAATAATTTATTAAAGTTGATTAGAACTAAAAAGTACTTAATTACAACCTAAAATCATATTTTAATTTTAAGACACCTAGTCATAGAATCTTGAATAGTATTTTCTCTTTCCAATTCCTTAAATCATGGAATTGTGTTACACATTGTTTATTCACAAATGAGTTTTAAATTCTTTAATGATGTATGAGCACTCCTAAACTTGTCATAAACTCCCTAGATCACATTCTTAGTTACCTAAACTTAAGCTTCATTGTTCCTAACCTTGTACCTAAACTAATACACATCTAAACCTACCATTAACACACAATTAAATGGTCAAAACTCACCTCCTCTCTGCTGTCTTGAACCTGGCCGTGTACCTTTCTCCCCATTATGCATCACATGTTCAATTTTTCAACACTCCAAGGCCATACCTCAAATCACATACACTATACCTTGTCATAACTTTCAATCAAGCTTGAATTTCCACATGAATAAATAATTAAAACAACCCATTTTTCGCATTTATTTGTGGCTGGAAAAGTTCCATCCATGTCAAGTTTCTAGAAGCCTAATTTCATAAAAATTTGATAGGAAATTAACTCACATCAAGCCATACTTTGTAGCATAGCTTCCATGCTTCAAACCATGCTTCTATGACACAATCAAGGAGATATTTTCCTCTCCCTTTTCCCTCCAAACCACATGGCCACTCCCTCGCTTTGTAAGCTCCATCGCTTTATTTTTCTATAAATAGGATGCTTGTGATAGCCTTGTTGCACCTTGAAGCATTTGCTAAGTTTAGAGTTTTAGAGTTGTCTTGCTAGTTCTTCCTTTTTCTCTCAAAATTTCAAGAGTGTTCTTCCTTTCTTTTTCATCTTTATCTTCTACATCTCTTCATCTCATCATCATCTCTCAAACATCAAACACCACCCCAAAGCCTTGAACCATCATCAAACCTCTCAAACACCACACCTCAAACACAACTTCACTTGAAACACATTTCCTTCCTTTTTCTTTCATCAAGGCCGAATCATCATCACCATCCTAGGAGGTGTTGCTCATCTCATTTCCATATTCAAGTCCAAGCTTTTACCTTCATCACAAGGTAGGGATTTGTTTTCAAACTTTGTTTTGCTCAAGAAAGTGTTTTTCTCTAGTTTCCTCTTGGATTCTTTTGAAACTTTCCTTTGTTTTTCCTTTCCTTTTCATTTTGGCCTCTAGGCCCTATTATGAGCATGATAGCTTGATGATGAGAGTTTCTAGATGATGACATTGTGTTCATCTCAAAGAAACCTCTAAAGCTTGAGTTTTCCTTTTCTTGTAACTTCATCTATATGATATCTAACTCACATGGTTTTTCAACTTAAGAAAATTAATCTAAGGATTTCTAAAAGCCCAAGCCTACCCTTGTCAACCTTAAAGTTGGCCGGCACGTTCTAGAGATTTTTCTCTAGATAGGGGTTTTGGGTATTTAATAAAGAACTTGATGTAGTTTCACTTTCTTTCTCTTTTATATGACTTTCGGTTTTGTGTTGTGATCTTTGAGATATTGTATTGGGTTGTTATCTTGTTAAAGTCTTGAATGAGCTCTAGTTAATCATAAAATGAACCTTGCATCATGTTTACATTATGCTTTGCATATCATGTTTATTTCCTTGCTATCACTAAATACCAAGATAATGAATGAACTTGCACTATCATGTTTATATTTCAAGCTATGCATTATCATGTTTATATTTCAAGTTCTCACTTAATACCAAGATAATAATAAGTTGCATTCATATTTACTTTGTGCTATCACTTTACTTTCTAATGGAACCTAAAATAAGTGCATAAGCATGTTTATTTTTATGTCATCACCTAAATCAACCTAGAGCTCAAAGACTTGCCCATTATTGTCTCAACAAAGGTCTAACAATATGTATTTTTCTTGGTTCACATTTCGGCCCTAAGAGGTCTTGAGGTTTCCAAGTATTTGAGACTATATTTCATAATTTTTCCAAGCTTACATGAGTTTAAGGAATGTATAGAACTAAGTTTTATGAATTTAGGACCTCTTGAGATAAAGATAAATTAGTCACTTCCCTCTTAAATATTCTTATGACTTTAGATGTTAAAATTTTTTATAAATGAGTTTTGAAAGTTTAAAAAGAGTTCCAAGAGAAGCTAGTATTTTATGTGCTTTAGAAATTATGTTTTATGCCTTTTATGGAGAAGTATATTTTCGGTTCTTCCTTGCTCTTTGCTGCCACTGTATGTGCTGTTTTGATGATGATAATGTGCCTATGTTTGAGTAAAAATAATGTTAAGACTCATATGTGAAAGATAGGATAAGTTAGGAACTAGAAAAGAATTAATTTGAGAATTCTAGATCCTTTAATTATGTAATTTTCTGGATTCTGTCCAGCAAGGTTTAGACTTGATAATCATGGTTTTAAATTAGTTTAAATATGTAGGAATGACTCATAATTGGTTTAGGACTTAATCTTGAAGCCTTAGGAGCAAACTAAACTTATAAAGGGTCATTGTTGTGACTTCTAGGTACCCGTAAAGTTAGGGTTTTAAATTCTGCATCCTTGAGGTTTAGAGATGTTCTTGACCATAGTGTGAGGTGAGAAATACTTAGTTATAACCTCATAGGTTCCCAAGAGACTAGGTTTTGATGATCAATAACTTAGAATGTGAGTTAAAGACTTTAAGGGTCTAAACCGTAATTTCTAGAACCCCGTAATCACACAAATATAAAGGTGTCTAAAAACTGCACAGTGCTGTTTGGATAGGTCCTTGAGCATAAAAATTAGTAAAACTTATTAGTTATGAACCTATAGGTGTGTAAGAGGTTAAGAATAACACTAGAACAATTAGTGTACAAGTTTAAGACTCAAAAGAACCAAAGCATAACATACTATAGGTTTATAACATAATGAACTTGAGAGTTGTATGAATGATTGTCTAAGGTGTGATTATGTGATAATGTATATGCTATAGTTTTATGTATACACTATGAAGAAGTTTCATGTGATGATGTATATGCTATGAAAAAAATTTATGTGATGAATAATGATGTATCTATAAATTAACACTTTATGAGAACTTAAATGTGACACAACACTGAGACGCCTTCTTGGGTGACACCGGTTTAGCCGAGCACCCGCAAGAAAACAAATCCGTGAGGGTATTGACATAGAGCTTGCCAAAGCGGACAATACTACGATGCACTAGTTGCTAGTAGAGCGTTTCAAAGAGGAAATGACCCTAAGAGAGGTGATCCTAATTTGCCCCCTAGCCCGTGCTTTAAGTCGGGAATTATGTATATGTTACGCTTATCATAGGATAAGTAAGAACTAGTGACGACTAGTTAAGGTATGAACTCATAACCTAGAGATGTTTTAGGGTGGCCCCATGAGATGAAAGTTAAAGTTAACAATGTCACATATACTATACTTATGCCAATGTTATAATGTCTTTTAGTTATTCTATTATTTGGTTTATCTTTATGGTGCATTCATATCATTAGTATATTTCATGATTAGTTATAAGACGCATTGCAAAATATGACGGACCTTGGATAAATAACACTTTGGACAAATAAACTTAAAAGGAATTTATATGCATGCACACCTTTTTAGAAATAAACCCAAGGTTCCTGAGGATGTGACGATGTCACCTAGGTAGGGATAACCCTACTGAGAATTCTTTTAGAAAGATTCTCATTCCCTCTCTTTTCTTCCGTCATATCTTCAGATGGCGACATTCGTACTCTTCATCGACACCCCAGTATGGGAGCTGCACCATGACCCAGCACTCGGGTCATACCATTTTGAGGGTCGCTGCACAGTGAGAGTGTTCATGTTTATGGGACGACCCTTCGCGCACCCAGTCCCGAGTTACCGTTTTACCCCGACTGCTCCTTACCGTCATAACGGGATTTTTGAGCGAGCTAGACCACGCGATGAGTAGATTCTCCACATGGAGCCCGAGACATCAGCGGCACGCAACTACCCAGAGTATGTGCCTCGTACCCAGTACTCAGAGAAGGACCCATCCGAGGACCCGCCATCACACATGTACAGTTGGAGCTCCAGTCCCGCTCCCCCACCGATGAGGGCTGGGAGTGAGGAGACGGTGGTCCAGCCGAGGTTAGCTCGTCGGCCATCTATGCGCCCTCGCCGCGGTGGACATGCCCCGATGATACGCTCGACCACTCCCGCCGAGATTCGCCAGTAGTTTCATTGGAGAGTTATTCGAGTGCTGGAGCCGTCACGAGGTTTTCCCCTTTTGGCTATGCCTTTTGGGAGGGGGTTTGAGTTTGGCACCCATAGCTTTGGTAGGAGGGTACTGCAGTAGGTTTTTTTTTTCTGTTGTACCATGTACTTTACTGCTTTCTTGTTATCTTTCATGTATTGCAAGTTAAACCCAATTCTATAAGGGCATGACTATATATGTATCCTAAATATGATATCAATGAAGTGTATCCTTTGCTGTGTTAATCATTGTTCCATTGTTACATGCTTTATTTACTATGTTCTTCATGCTTTGTTATTTGTGCTTTACATTCCTGTCTTGTGATGAACGCGGCTCTCACTTTGGTTTTATGTTTTCAAAAAAAATTTTCTCGAAATTTCCGCTAAGTATTTTATTAAAAGGATGAGACTAAGAGGTAATAATCTAATGATTAACCTAATGTGTTCTAGAGTATTGGGTTAAAAATTAGGGTGTTACATTGTTCCTTTTAATTTTTTTTTAATTTCATTTTTGTACATAATGATAGGAAAAAATAAATATTATGAAAGTTATAAGTTAGTTTGAATAATAAGCTCCAGCATAACCATATTTATATGGATGTATTAGGGATACAATGGAATTAAATTTTCATTTTTCCCTAATCATAATTAAACTCCCAAACCTAACCTCTTTTAAAGGACCAGAGTTATCAAATCAAAATGTTTTATAGTGGGTCCTAACTTGCCTCACAGCAAGCATTTTGTCATGACCGAATTTGAGAGTGTGAGCGGCACGTGAGAAATCTCATTCCCACGTAAGCTTCATGGCCTCTGTACTGCTCTATATGCATATTTAAAACATAAAAATCATTGAAAATATAAATCCATTTTCTATAAACAAATCACCTGTTCTTCAAAAGTCCATAAAAACATAACTGACATTTCATAAAACAAGTTCTAAAGTCTGTAATTATAATACGATACATGAATAGGTAATACAAAATAATCATAAATGGTATCACCATGGAGGCCCAAGCTAAGATATAATCTTGCTATGCAAGATGGAAATATGCTCTATGTCGTCCAGGACCCCTGCCTGCAAATGCACCGAGCACTCTAAGCTAACAAGAATCCTTCACCTTAGTGAAGCTCACCAATTGAACTCTACTGCTGCTGGGAAGAAGAAAGATGAGATGTACAAGCAGCATCTATGGTATCTGTAATGGGAGAAAGGAGAGGGGTGAGTTTTGTGCAAAACTCAGCGAGTGAATTCTCACTTGCAACCCATATTCATGGGACACCAAGGAATAATCCATGAAATCAAAATAATAATACCAGTAAAATTCTAAACAATTCATATATACATATATAATCAAATCATTATTTTTCCATAATTTCCAAACAACAATACTCTAATAGGGAAATAGGAATCTCTGGTTATGCACCATATAGGTGGCATAACAAAATCTCTAGTTATGCCTGTCATTTATGGCATAACAATTTCTCTGCTCTATGAGATTTTTCCTAAGGACAACTTAGTACCAAAGTTAATAATCAATCCTAGCCATTAACTCACTGTTTGTTTCTCTATGATTACTATTACAGACAAGAGTCTTGACCTATGTATCTGAGACCATTTCTAAAGCCCATTGTGTAAGCCCAGAATGGTTGAGTCTAGAGTACAAACCATTCGTGAGCCCAAATATCAAACACATCCCTCCTTGTCATTCACTTCCTCCCTCACGATGAACGTGGAGATGAGAACATGGGTGCATCACGGGCACGAGTGACCACTTCACCATGTTCCATATAAATATCTCCAGGAACTACAGGTACAGATATGCTCCTTTTCATAGTTACGCCTTGCCAAAATACGTACTCATTCTCTAAATAGAGTCCTTGCAGGTATCCCTACCATTGCCCCCTGCTTATAGAGGCTCTCAAGAAAGACTTGAACTAGTGATCTCCAAAACACGAAAGTAATGAGGTAACCCGTTCACCCTCTCTCTCTCTCTCTCTCTCTCTCTCTCGTTACATTGGCATCTTCTGTAGGGAACTTTGACCATATTTATTGATTTCGAAGCAAAAACAACAATGTTGACTGTGAGAAGACTTGCTTTTGAAGGATGCCAAGAAAGAAATCGTCACCTGAAAATAATCTCCATGAAGTGGAGGTACACACCACCTCGGAATCCGCTTCATGGGCAAACACACTGCAGCATAGGGACGATGCCCTAGGCGGGGAGAATAGCCTTGTTAATCTTCATGAAATTCAAAACACAGGCATTGGCAAAGTTGGCTCTCCTATGGTGGCCGAAATTATTAAGGTTATAAGAGAATAAGCACAAACCATCCAGGATTTGCAGCGAGATGTCAGTGCCATGAAGGCTATAGAGGACGATCACTTGAGACGCGAGGAAGAGCATCAAGCTGAAGAATTAAGGGAGAAGAAAGTTGCACTGGCATAGGAAATCCATCAAAAGGAAGCCGAGGAGGCTTGAAGGCAATACGGCCATATGAGGCATTTATCCGGTGAACATAGATACGTGCTGGATGCTTCACGATGGCAATCTTTGAGCCTAGCACACAGGAGTTCTGGGCATCACCGGAGTAGGACCGATTATCATGGAAGGGACATTGGTCCGTGTACCTCGTATCCCCAGTATAAGCCACTAAATCCCAAAGAGTATTACAGGAAAACTCGCAGTTCCACTGAACACAAGAGCATAAGTTAACTTCTAGAGGAATTAAGCTCTACTCCAATGAAAAGCTATTCTGAAAGACGGAAAGGAAAGGCAATAGTGAGGGATGAGGAAGACAACTTTCCATTTTTGGACTACATTATGAGCTTGAAATTGCCATGGGACTTCAAACTCCCAATAGACATCAAAGGATATGATGGCACCATGGACCCCCCAAGAAATTTAGACTTGTTCAGGCCAAGAATGTACTTGGTTGGAGCCTTAAATGCCATAAAATGTCAGGCCTTCCTTATAACCCTGAGGAAAACAGCTCTCAAATGGTTTAATAACTTGGCCCCAAGATCAATTAATAGGTTCTCCGAGCTAACCTCAAAGTTCTTATCCCGCTTCACAATGAGGCATTTCAAGCCTTTCAATGTTGAGCTTGCTTAGATTTTTACAGTGGCAAAATGAGCCTTTCTGAGATTATTTGAAGCTCTTCAACAGAGAAATTCTACTCTGTGAAGAACTCAGTACCCAGACATCCCTGGTCACCTTGATCAACGAGCTCCGAAATAGATTGTTCGCAGAGTCTCTGGCCAAAAAGCCACCTAAGACCCTGGAAGAAATTCAAAACCGAGCTGAAAAGTACATACATTAAGAAGAAACTATGCAGGTTAGGTCAGATATGCAAAAACATTTAGGCATGCAAACTCAAAATGGTGGTAGGAAGCCAGAAGAAAAAGGTAAGAGAGAAGAAAAATCGGGATGAGGCCATAGATACACCGAATACACTCCATTGACTGTCTCTCTCACCAATATATACAAAGAGATTTGCAACACGGAGATGTTGCCTAAGCCCAGGGTTTTGAAGCCAAAAAAGAATGTAAACAAGTCTAAGTACTGCGCCTATCATAAGGCCCTAAGATACTGGACAACGGAGTACTTCAACCTAAAGGATGTTGTGGAAACATTAATCCATGAAAGAAAGTTGGGAAAATATGTGGCCTAAGGGAAAAATGTACAAAGAGGACGATCTCCGCCTATCTAGGATAAAAACGAGGGATGGAATCCCTGTAGTCAGAAATCAAATAACCCCTTAACCGATGAAGACCTAACAGATGAAAATGAGCTTGAGCATGTTATCAATGTAATAGCAGGCGGATTCGTAGGAGGTGGAGCCATAAAATCCATGAGGAAAAGGCATCTAAGAGAAATAATGGTTGTAGCACCAGAAGAGTCTCTAACGGAAACACCTACAATAATTTTCTCCAAAGAAAATATGAAGGGTGTTGCCTCCGACCACAACTACCCAATGGTAGTCTCCATATGGATGTTCAAAGCTGAAGTACAGAGGGTCCTAATAGATTAGGGAAGTGTAGCCAACCTACTTTTGCGGGATGCATTTGACAAACTCAAAATTTCAAGATAAGAGCTCAAAACTTACCCCCAAGAGTTAGTAGGATTCACCAGAGAGAAAGTCCATCCCATAGGATACTTATCTTTGTATATATCCATAGGCCCTAAACCATTGAGCGTAACGGTCAAAGCAGATTTCCTAGTGGTTAATAAAAGTTCAGCATACAATGCCATCATTGCAAGGCCAGTCTTGAACAAGGTAAGGGCTGTTGTCTCATGCTTAACCATGAAATTCATCTCGGACAGTGGAGAAGTAGCCATAATTAGAGCCGACCAGCTAACAACCTGAAGATATTATTTTGCAAGTATAGAGAATCCTTGATAAGCCCTTATTAACAAAAGGCCCAGTTTTCGGACCCCTCCGAAGTTCACGTAGTATAACTAGATGTGAGAACCGAGGCCACTAGACATCGCCCCGAGCTAGAGGGACAATTGGAGGAAGTACAGATCGATGATGCCCCAAGAAAGACAAATAGAATAAGCAAAGGCTGGGAAGAAAGTTTGAAGCAAGAATTGATCTCAATGCTATAAGAAAAATCCCATGTATTTGCTTTGGTAGCATTTGATATGCCAGGAATAAACCCCAACATCATGTGTCAAAATTTAGCCATTTATCCCAGTGTCTGGCTGATAAACCAACTAAAAAAAAAAAAGAATGAGCTCGGAAAAGGCAAATATAGTAGCAGAACAAGTGTCAAATTTGCTCGAGGCAGGATTCATTAGGGAAATTACCTACCCCATGTGGCTGGCAAATGTGGTCATGATTCCTAAGGCAAATGGAAGACGATGTACGTGGACTACACAGACTTGAACAAGGCATTCCCCAAGGATCCTTATCCGTTACTGAGCATCAACGGACTCATGGATATGGCTTTTGGCTTCTGAGTTCTTTCCTTCATGGATGCTTATTCAAGATACAACCAAATCCTGATGAATCCAAAACACGAAAAGAAAGCAGCATTCATAACTCCCATAGCAAACTACTATTATAAAGTTATGCCGTTCGGACTGAAGAATGCTAAAGCCACATACCAATGGCTCATGAATAGGGTATTTGATGAGCATATTGGGGGCTTAATGGAAGTATACATTGACGATATGCTCATAAGAATGGAAGACCCCACAACACTCATCAAAGATTTGATAGAAGTTTTTGGCACTTTGGAACAATACGACATAAGACTAAACCCCCTCAAATGTGCCTTTGCAGTCGAAGCTAGAAAATTCCTAGGATTTATGATCACCCGTAGAGGAATTGAAGCTAACCCGGACAAGTTCAAAGTAGTCCTTGATATGTGAAGTTCGAGCTCTATAAAATAGGTTTAGCACGTAACAGACCATTTGGCCTCCATCTCAATATTCTTGGCAACATTAGCGCTTAAAGCCAGTCCATTATTTGAGTTGTTAAAAAAGAAGAAGGATATCGAATGGACTCAGAAATACGAAGAAGCGTTTATACACTTCAAACAGGTACTCGGGTCCCCACCCATTTTGATAAGGTCAGACCTTAAAAGTCAGTTGATTTTGTATCTAGCTATGTCAAAGAATGTACTTGCCATCACCCTCATGATGGAATCCGAGAAGTCCTCGGCTCCATATATTTCATTAGTAAATCGCTCTCTGGAGCAGAGCTTCGCTACTCCAAATTGGAGGAAGTGGCTTTCCTGTTGTTAATGTCAGCGTGAAAATTAAGGCAATATTTTCAAGCACATACTGTCGTGGTATGAACTGATCAACCAATACAAGCTATGCTTCACAAGTCGTACCTCGTTGGACGGATGATGAATTCGGCAATAGAGCTCTCGGAGTTCAATCTCCGTTACAAACCAAGGAGTATGATCAAGGCCCAAGTTCCCGCTGAGTTTGTGGCTGAACTAGTCAAGACCTCACCTCCTCAGACGCCCCTGGCCTGTATGTTACATGTGGATAAAGCATCAAATTCTAAAGGTGGAGGAGCTGGGATAATACTTGAAAGGGGAAACAAAACTTAGATAGAGCTATCTATCAAGTTCGAGTTCCCAGTGTCTAATAATCAAGCAGAGTATGATGATATAATAGTTGTTGCAATCGAGATCGTGATGGGGACGATGAGAAATAGTTGATTGAAATGGAGTTGCCACCAAGTTTTATTTAATTAGTAAAAAATGGGAAAAAAAAACATTTTATTTTAAAAGATAGACTTTGAAAAAGATGGTTCTTAGATGGTACCTTAGTAAGTTGCACAAATTAATTAATAACCCAAAAAAATCAATAAAAGGAGACAAACATATTTATAATTAAGATAAATAAATTAAGAAAAATTAATTTAGACAATTGTATTTACAATTTAAACAAATAAATTAAGAAAAATTAATTTTAGCTTGATAGGGGTTGCCTGCTCCTACATATCCTCTGGTGCAATGAGGAACTCAAAGTTGCATAGTTCTATAGAAAATATTTGTGTTGGTTTATTTTAATTTATGAAGAATAAATTTGTAATAAGACATACAAAATCCACTATCACACAGAATCCAAGGAATTAAAAATAAAAAACACAGATCAAAGGAAAAGGGACAAAGAGGGATGAAGTCTTGTGGGGTTTCAAAAAGATCAAGCATGGAAGGGAGGAGACGCACAAGAATTTCATATGGCCACTAGAAAGAAGTTCCATATGTTCACTTGATACCTCAATGAAATAGCCACATACATCCCTTTTGGCCTATAAGCAAAGTGATAAAGCACTTAAAGATAACAAAACTAACCAAGGAAATAAAGGGCAAATAAAATAAAAAGAAAAGGGGTTTCAGCTGCAAATTAAACATATTCAACACATAAAAATAACAATACATAAAATAATAAAAGTTCTCACAAGCCCCAACACATTGACACTATACTAAGACAAATTCTACACACGAAATAATATAATTTCAAATAAAGATATTAAGGAAATGGAACTCTGGAACATTTGGGACTTGAGTTTCAACACTCATATTGGTTGCAAACACACTCACACACATTAGCGCAGAGAGAGAGAGAGAAATTAAGAAAGAAAAAAAATGAAAGAGAGAAAAGAACCCATCCAAGAAAGAAGGAAAGGTTGCGGTGTTATTAATGGTGGTTGTTCTCCTTTTTTCATTTTTACATTCCTTTTTCATATTTTCCTTCTCTTTTGTGGCTTTTTCAGTTTGATTTGTTATGTTTTTGTTGGGGTTGAAATTGATTTGGGTTTGAAATGAAGATGACTAGAAGATTGTTGATGATGATAGGATATAGTTGGCAAGAAATTTTGAGATGGCTTAAAAAATAATTTACAACATGAACCATTGCAAAAAAATTTACTTGTGTTGATTCTCTTCTTTGTGTAAACAGCTCCTTTTTTTTAATGGGAATATAGAATGAAAATCTGATGATGATTGTCCAAGCCCTTCTTCTTTGAGTATCTAAAACACTAGATCACTCTTTATTTTAGATGAAAATTGCAACAAGTAGTAAATATTGACGATGGTGATTGATTTTTTTTTTTTTGTGAGAAAGCTGAAGCTTCAAGACTGCAATCATCGTTCTCTTGTTTGTGAATTTTGGTCTCTATTTATACACGTTCAAGGATTGATTTTTCTAGATTTGGTAGCAGACATTGATGATCTGATTGCCATTTTTTCTAATGATTGCTGATCTTGTGGGATTTGGCATGTTGATTGTCTTTGACTCAGTACACGCTCTCTGCAACTTTGTTAGATGTTGCGTTCCTCAGTTCTGACTTTTTTGGTTTGGTTCCTGCCCATGCTTCCTTTTCAGTTGCATGCTTTCTAACCTCTATTCCCTTTTCTTTGAATCCTGACACGCTTCTATTAAGTACTCCCATTTTTTCAACTTAAAAGATAAAATAATAAAACAAATGAAACGGCTGAAATTTTTTTTTTTCAAAAAGAAAATCAATGGGCTTAAAATGAAATGGACTTAATTTTTTTTAAAAAAAAACATGAAATGGGGTTAACCCACCTTTTTTTTTAGAATAACTGAAAAATAGAATACAATAAAATAAAATGTACTGAGAATCCTAATACTCATAGTTTGAAAGAAACTTGAGTTTTTAATATGAGTTGGACAAAATCAGGTGTTCATAGATGCCCCTCTTTACTCATTTCTTATAAGAGAATATGAAAAACATAAGTTTTTACGTATTGTCTTTATAAGGAATGAGTAAAGATATGAACATCGACTTTGTTCGGTAATGCATGAAATGCAAGGACTTCTAAACCCAAACCGTACAACAATATCAACATTCTTAAAAGCTACATGCAATTGACACAATTCAAAAAATCAACTATGTATGAATCTTGCAAAGAAAAGAAGCTAACTATTTTGACACAAGTTCACAAGTGACAAGAACTGTAAAAACCAATGGAGCTGATAAGAAATTAAAAGTCGACGAGGGATGATAGGAAATTAAAAACCGTGTGACCAACTGGATATGGGTCAACAAATGACAGGAAATTAAAAGTCTTGTGACCAACTAGATACGGGTCAACAAGTGACAGGAAATTAAAAAGCTGACAGGGGCTGATTAGAAGTTAAAAACCTTGCGACCAACTGGATATGGGTCAACAAGCGACAGGAAATTAAAAATCTTGCAATCAATTGGATACGGGTTAACAAATGATAGGAAATTAAAAATCTTGCAACCAACTGGTTACGAGTCAACAAGTGACAAGAAATTAAAAGCCGACAGGGGCTGACTAGAAATTAAAAGCCTTGCGACCAACTGGATATGGGTCAACAAGTGATAGAAAAAAATCTTCTGACCAACTGGATACGGGTCAACAAGCGATAGAAAATTAAAAACCAACAGAGGCTGATAGGAAATTAAAGGCCCTGCGACCAATTGGATATGGGTCAATAAGCGACAGGAAATTAAATCTTGCGACCAACTGGATACGGGTCGACAAGCGATGGGAAATTAAAAGCCAATAGGGGCTAATTGAAAATTAAAAGCCTTGCAACCAATTGGATATGGGTCAACAGGGGATAGGAAAGAATCTTACGACTAACTGGATACAGCTCAACAAGCGACAGCAAATTAAAAGCCAACGGGGGCTGACAAGAAATTAAAAGGCTTGTGACCAACTGGATACAAGTCAATAGGTGACAGGAAAAACAATCATAATCTGAGGCCAACTGGAAAAGTAAATGGCATTCTATGGCCAGCTGGAAATGTAAATGGCAATCTGAGGCCAACTAAAAAGTAAACGGCAATTTTTTTTTTGGTTATCTGCAAAAGTCATGAATTTATAATCCATGTTTAGTTTACTTTGGACACATTCTTGAAAAACTAACCATAACTTAATCAAGCAAGCCTCAACGATAACCGATCAAACTCGTAATTCTTGCACTGGACTTTCTGGTATAAACTTTCTTTTCTTCTGTAACTTTCCTTACTTCTTTCCATTCTTCCTTCTTCTCCCCTTTTCTTTTCTTTTTTTTTTAGGATGATGATTGCTTTTTTGCCAAGCTTGACTGAAGTTTCTGAATTCTCTTAGTATGATGCTGGTTACTGATGTATTGCTACAAACATTGTTATGTTGTATAGTTTTGAACTTAAATTTATCCTGCTTGAGACATCATAAATAAACATGCATTCAAAGAGGAAATTAAAAGATTGTTTGAATAGGCATCTTTATGGCTTGGTGTATTGGATGACAAAATATTTGAAAGGAGGCAACAACACAAAAGCGAAAGATAAGATTGTGAAAGACATGAAATTTTGCCCCAATGTAAGTTCTTTATGGCTCAATCAATCAACTTCTTGCAGCAAGTTGAACACCATAACCATAGTTTCTTAAGATATGTCTTCAAACGCTTTCTCTTCTCTTAATTTCCCATAATTTTGCTCAGTATCAAGCTGCTTGACCTACAAGGCTTATTCAACATCGAACACATTGCCCTAGTGTAGGTTGCTTGAGATAATGCTTATCTTTTTGCTCTAACTTTTGCCTAGGCTGCTCTTTCGAGTTTTCAGCTTAACGAGCTTTTTTTTTATTATTTTATTTTCTTTTACCCTAACTTTTGCTTAGATCTCTCTTTTGAGTTTTCAACCTAATGGGCTTTTTCAGCATCATTTCAAGCATAAAACCTTTTGACTGCATCAGTGTTGATTAGTTTAGGCAATTCTTGTCCATCCATGTTTTGCAAAATCAACACCCTGCCCAAGAATGGTTGCTTGACAATGTAAGGACCTTTATAGCTTGGGGCCCATTTTCCCCGTACATCTTCTTGATTAGGGAAAATTTTCTTCAAAACCAAATCTCCTGGACAAAAATCTCTAGGGCAGACTTTCTTGTTAAAATCCTTAGCCATTCGACTTTGGTATAATTGGCCATGACAAATAGCTACCATTCTTTTTTCTTCTATCATGTTCAACTGTTCATATCGAACCTTCACCCATTCAGATTCTTCCAACTCAGACGCCATTAGAACCTGTAATGATGGGATTTCCACTTCTATGGGGGATACAGCTTCCATTCCATATACCAATGAAAAGGGAGTTGTTTCTGTGCTCGACCGTATATTGGTATGATATGCATGTAAAGCATATGGAAGCATTTCATGCCAGTCTTTGTAATTCACCATTATTTTGGCAATGATTTTCTTGATGTTCTTATTTGCAACTTCAACCGTACCATTCATTTGAGGCTTCTAAGGAGTATAGTTTTAATGTTTGATTTTGAAAGTCTCCAAGAACTTCTGAACTTTAGCACCATTGAGGTTTGGAGCATTAGCTATGATAATTCTTTCTGGAATATTATACCTATAGATAATGTCTCTTTTGATGAATCTGATGAACACCTTCTGTGTGATATTAGCGTATAAAACTGCTTCCACCCATTTAGTGAAATAGTCTAATGCCACCAAGATGAAACAATGACCATTGGATTCTTTAGGATTAATTGGGCTGATGACATCCATGCCTCACATCAAGAAAGGCCAAGGAGATACCATGTTGTGTAATGGAACTAGAAGAGCATTGACTCGGTCTGAATACATTTGGCATTTGTGGCACTTCTAAACATAATGGATACCATCATTCTACATGGTGAACCAATAATAACCACTCCCTAGGATTTTGCATGCTATCATGTGCCTATTAGCATGAGTCCCACATATCCTTTCATGGATTTCTGTAATGATTACATGAGCTTCATAGGCATCTACACATCTCAGAAGGGTACCATCAGAATTTCTTTTGTAGAGGACTTCACCATTCAAGAAAAAGGCCATAGCTAGTCGACGAATCGTCTTTTTATTCACCTCATTTGCACCAGCTGGGTATTCTCCTTTCTGAATATACTATTTGGTGTCATAATACCATCGCTATCCATCCAACTCAACCTCCACGTTGCTATAGTACACCGATTCACCTTGCACCTCCACATGAATAGGTTGTACATTAGCGTGGATCTACAATTTAGTCATCACATCCAACGTCGCTAAAGCGTCCGCAAGTTGGTTCTTGTCTTGAGTTAAGTGGGAGAACGATATATAATCAAAGTGCTCAATTAGTACTTTTGATAAGGTGCCAATTTTGGATCCTTTGTACGCCATTGTCCATTAACTTAGTAGATTATGAGTGTAGAGTATCCAAAGACTTTTAGTTCTTTGATTCCCAAGTTAATTGCAACTTGCAAACCATTTGCACAAGCTTCATGCTTCGCAATGTTGTTGGTACATTCAAAGTCTAGTTTGATGGAAAGTCGGTACTGCTTCCCAGCTGGAGACACCATTATAGCTCCTCTTCCACACCCATTCATGTTGACAGTCCCATCAAAAGTACATCCTCCACATATTCTCCTCTTCTACATCTTCTTTTTCCACCGACAACACCTCATCATCAGGGAATTCAGACGTGGTGGGTTGTCCATCCTTAAAAGGATTTGTAACTAGATGATCAGCAATTGCACTTCCCTTGATGGACTTTTGAGTCACATATTTGACATCAAATTCAGACAACATCACATGCTTGGATTTTTACATTAGAGTGAAAATGACCAAAATGCCCACGAGGTCATTTTCAGCCGGAATCGAGGAAAGCCAGTTAAAAATCTTTGGAAGGGCAAACTCAATGTTGGAAGGGGATTAGATAACTTGTGTACCTTCCCAGGATCGAAAATCTCGTTTTTCGAGTTTTCGGGTCAAATTGACCAAAACGCCCATGCGGTGTTTTACCCATTTGCAAGTACCGGATGAACCCGAAACTTCTCCAGATGGTTTTAAAAGGCATTTTTATGTATTCTATGACCTCAGTTTTAATTTTAGAAGTCCCGGGCAAAATTAGTGCAAAATTACGATTTTGGCCCTAATTTCGTGTTTTTACGCTTAATCGCGTGATTAAGCAAACCTAAGCAATATTAGGCTCTAATCGAAGGTTAATTAATTTCCTTAATTAATCTTGAGTCAAAATAATTTATTAAAGTTGATTAGAACCAAAAAGTACTTAATTACAACCTAAAATCATATTTTAATTCTAAGACACCTAGTCATAGAATCTTGAATAGTGTTTTCTCTTTCCAATTCCTTAAATCATGGAATTGTGTTACACATTGTTTATTCAAAAATGAGTTTAAAATTCTCTAATGATGTATGAGCACTCCTAAACTTGTCATAAACTCCCTAAATCACATTCTTAGTTACCTAAACTTAAGCTTAATCATTCCTAACCTTGTACCTAAGCTAATACACATCTAAACCTACCATTAACACACAATTAAATGGTCAAACTCACCTCCTCCCTTGCTGAACCAGACCAGGCCGTGAACCTTCTCCCTCCATATGCATCACATGTTCAATTTTTCAACACTCCAAGGCCATACCTCAAGTCACATACACTATACCTTGTCATAACTTTCAATCAAGCTTGAATTTCCACATGAATAAATAATTAAAACAACCCATTTTCCCCATTTATTTGTGGCTGGAAAAGTTCCAGCCATGTCAAGGTTCTAGAAGCCTAATTTCATAAAAATTTGATAGGAAATTAACTCACATCAAGCCATACTTTGTAGCATAGCTTCCATGCTTCAAACCATGCTTCTATGACACAACCAAAGAGATATTTTTCTCTCCCTTTGTCCTTCAAAGCTACGGCCAGCACCCTCCCTTTGATGAGCTCCATGGTTTTATTTTTCTATAAATAGGATTCTTGTGATAGCCTTGTTGCACCTTGAAGCATTTGCTAAGTTTAGAGTTTTAGAGTTGTCTTGCTAGTCTTTCCTTTTTTTCTCTCAAAGTTCCAAGAGTGTTCTTCCTTTCTTTTCATCTTTATCTTCTTCATCTCTTCATCTCATCGTCATCTCTTAAACATCAAACACCACCCCAAAGCCTTGAACCATCATCAAACCTCTCAAACACCACACCTCAAACACAACTTCACTTGAATCACATTTCCTTCCTTTTTCTTTCATCAAGGCCGAATCATCATCACCATCCTAGGAGGTGTTGCTCATCTCATTTCCATCTTCAAGTCCAAGCTTTTACCTTCATCACAAGGTAGGGATTTGTTTTCAAACTTAGTTTTGCTCAAGAAAGTGTTTTTCTCTAGTTTCCTCTTGGATTCTTTTTGAACTTTCCTTTGTTTTTCCTTTCTTTTCATTTTCGGCCATGAGGCCTTGATTTTGAGCATGATAGCTTGATGATGAGAGTTTCTAGATGATGACATTGTGTTCATCTCAAAGAAATCTCTAAAGCTTGAGTTTTCCTTTTCTTATGATTTCATCTATATGATATCTAACTCACATGGTTTTTCAACTTAAGAAAATTAATCTAAGGATTTCTAAAAGCCCAAGCCTACCCTTGTCAACCTTAAAGTTGGCCGGCACGTTCTAGAGATTTTTCTCTAGATAGGGGTTTTGGGTATTTAATAAAGAACTTGATGTAGTTTCACTTTCTTTCTCTTTTATATGACTTTCGGTTTTTGTGTTGAGATCTTCGAGATATTGTATTGGATTGCTATCTTGTTAAAGTCTTGAATGAGCTCTAGTTAATCATAAAATGAACCTTGCATCATGTTTACTTTATGCTTTGCATATCATGTTTATTTCCTTGCTATCACTAAATACCAAGATAATGAATGAACTTGCATTACCATGTTTATATTTCAAGCTATGCATTATCATGTTTATATTTCAAGTTCTCACTTAATACCAAGATAACAATAAATTACATTCATGTTTACTTTGTGCTATCACTTTACTTTCTAATGGAACCTAAAATAAGTGCATGAGCATATTTATTTTTATGTCATCACCTAAATGAATCTAGAGCTCAAAGACTTGCCCATTGTGGTCTCAACAAAGGTATAACAATATGTGTTTTTCTTGGGTTCATATTTCGGCCCTAAGAGGTCTTGAGGTTTCCAAGTATTTGAGACTATGTCTTATAATTTTTTTAAGCTTAAGTGAGTTTAAGGAATGCATAGAACCAAGTTTTGAGAATTTAGAACCTCTTGAGACAAAGATGAATTGGTCACTGCCCTCTTAAATATTCTTATGATTTTAGATGTTAAAATTGTTTATAAATGAGCTTTGAGAGTTTAAAAAGAGTTCCAAGAGAAACTAGTATTTTATGTGCTTTAGAAATTATGTTTTATGCCTTTTATGGAGAAGTATATTTTCGGTTCTTCCTTGCTCTTGCTGCCACTATATGTGCTGTTTTGATGAGGATAATGTGCCTATGTTTGAGAAAAAATAATGTTAAGACTCATATGTGAAAGATAGGATAACTTAGGAACTAGAAAAGAATTAATTTGAGAATTCTAGATCCTTTAATTATGTAATTTTCTGGATTCTGTCCAGCAAGGTTTAGATTTAATAATCATGGTTTTAAATTAGTTTAAATGTGTAGGAATAACTCATAATTGGTCTAGGACTTAATCTTTGAAGCCTTAGGAGCAAACTAAACTTAGAAAGGGTCATTGTTGTGACTTCTAGGTACCCGTAAAGTTAGAATTTCAAATTCTGCATCCTTGAGGTTTAGAGACGTTCTTGACCATAGTGTGAGGTGAGAAATACTTAGTTATAACCTCATAGGTTCCCAAGAGACTAGGTGTTGATGATCGATAACTTAGAATATGAGTTAAGGACTTTAAGGATCTAAACCGTAATTTCTAAAACCCCGTAATCACACAAATGTAAAGTTGTCTAAATCTACATAGTGCTGTTTGGATAAGTCCTTGAGCATAAAAATTAGTAAAACTTACTAGTTGTGAACCTATAGGTGTATAAGAGGTTAAGAATAATACTAGAACAATTAGTTTACAAGTTTAAGACTCAAAAGAACCAAAGCATAACATACTATAGGTTTATAACATAATAAGCTTGGGAGTTTGTATGTATGATTGTCTAAGGTGTGATTATGTGATAATGTATATGCTATAGTTTTAACTATACACTATGAGGAAGTTTCATGTGATGATGTATATGCTATGAAAAAGATTTATGTAATAAATAATGATGTATCTATGAATTAACACTTTATGAGAACTTAAATGTGACACAACACTGAGACGCCTTCTTGGGTGACACCGGTTTAGCCGAGCACCCCCAAGAAAACAAATCCATGAGGGTATTGACATAGAGCTTGCCAAAGCGGACAAAACTACGATGCACTAGTTGCTAGTAGAGCGTTTCAAAGAGGAAATGACCCTAAGAGAGATGATCCTTAATTGCCCCCTAGCCCGCACTATTAAGTCGGGATTATGTATATGTTACGCTTATCATAGGATAAGTAAGAACTAGTGATGTTTTAGGGCGGCCCCATGAGATGAAAGTTAAAGTTAACAATGTCACATATACTATACCTATGCCAATGTTATAATGTTTCTTAGTTATTCTATTGTTTGGTTTACCTTTATGATGCACTCATATCATTAGATTATTTTATGCTTAGCTATAAGACGCATTGTAAAATATGATGGACCTTGGATAAATAACACTTTGGAAAAATAACTTAAAAGGAATTTATAAGCATGCACACCTTTTTAAGAAGTAAACCCAAGGTTCCTGAGGATGTGACGATGACACCTAGGTAGGGATAACCGTATTGAGAATTCTTTTAGAAAGATTCTCATTCCCTCTCTCTTTTCTTCCGTCATATCTTCAGATGGCGACATTCGTACTCTTCATCGACACCCCGGTATGGGAGCTGCACCATGACCCGGCACTCGGGTCATACCATTTTGAGGGTCGCTGTACTGTCAGAGTATTCATGTTCATGGGACAACCCTTCGCATACCCAGTCCCGAGTTACCATTTTACCCCGACTGCTCCTTACCGTCATAACGGGATTTTTGAGCGAGCGAGACCACGCGATGAGTGTAACATCCCTTGCTGCTTTAGGGATTGACGACTGTCCCCACAAACCAACACGGATCTTTTCAGCATGCTTTGTCCTCACTCACATGCTTCCTGGGAAAACTTCCCAGGAGGTCACCCATCCCAAAATTACCCCAAGTCAAACACGCTTAACTGTGGAGTTCTTTCAGTTTAGGCTACCGAAAAGAAGATGCATCTTGTTGGTATAGGTAGTGCGAATCAATTCATATAAGCCCTCCTCAACTGTATAGTCCCATACCTATACAGTTTCAGGATCCCTCTCATTCGGGTGTTTAATCGGTTCATTCATGTACCCCTCCGCTTAGAGGACCTTGTGAGGAGTCGCTCCTTGTCCGTGCCCTCTTTGCACCGGCGATCACTCCTCGTCCTCGTCCCCGGGCGTTACATGCCCACCAGCTTCCGCTTGGTTCGTCCCCGAACCACACCATACTGGGAGAGGTGCAGGCTCTGATACCATTTGTAACATCCCCTGATGCTTTATGGATTGACGACTGTCTCCACAAACCAACCGGGTCTTTTCAGCATGCTTTGTCCTCACTCACATGCTTCCTGGGAAAACTTCCCAGGAGGTCACCCATCCTAAAATTACCCCAAGTCAAGCACGCTTAACTGTGGAGTTCTTTCAGTTTGGGCTACCGAAAAGAAGATGCATCTTGATGTCATGAATGCAACATGTTTAAGCATGAATGTATGGCAATACTTGAGCACATAAATCAACAAATCACAACAATCTAGATTCATGCAAGTGGCATAAGGGCATATTACAACTCTTACTTTTTTCATACTTATGTGACTTAAAAGCATCATATCTCTTTTGTTCTTTTTCTCAAAAACCACCCTCTTAAAACATATCCACCTATTTCCAACCGATACACCGCCCCAGCGATTTTTATCATAACCTCCTATCTCCGTCTCACCTAATCGCCTAGGAATGAGCTCAATCCTAACTAGTCGTCACTAGATTTAATATGGGGTAAAATGAGGGGGTAACATAAACATATTTCATTCTTTGAAAGCGTTCTCTGGCCTCGAGTGCACATAATGGTGTCCGCTTTGGTAAGGCTGCATCTGCACATACCCTCACGGATTTGCCTCCTCCTCACCATAGCAGGAGAAGTACATCTCAATGCTTGTCACATAAAAATATCCTGGGGGTGCTCGGCCGAACCAGTGTCACCCAGGGTTTTCAACTCATATGGTACTTTAAAACATTTTTCAACTCTTTTAGGTTTGATAGAAATTGCAGCATAGCAGTTTGTTAAACTGAATTTCCTTCAAACCAAAATTCATGCCACAAGCTAATCACACAACTTAACATCTCAATAATCATTTCCTCACGTATCATCAATAAAACATTTTAGGGTTCATGCATCATCAAGCATATTCTTCTAATACATCATTCTCACATAGATAAACATCATAACATATATTTCAAACTCATCATTCTTACATAGATTATAGCATATATTCCAAACTCATCATAGCATATATTTTAAACACATCATACTCACATAGATAAAGCTCATGTATCATATATCATACTTGCATAAAATTAAGCATCATAAAAACTCAAGACTTCTTAATATCTTATGCATCGACCCTTAAGGTCCTTAACTCACAATCTAAGTTATAAATCATCAAAACCTAGTCTCTTGGGAACCTATGAGGTTATAACTAAGTATTTCTCACCTCACACTATGGTCAAGAACATCTCTAGACCTCAAGGATGCAGAATTTAAAATCCCAACTTTACGGGTACCTAGGAGTCACAACAATGACTCTTTCTAAGTCCAGTTTGTTCCTAAAGCATCAAGATTAAGCCCTAAACCATTTATGAGTCATTCCTACACATTTAAACTAATTTAGAACCATGATTATCATTTCTAAACCTTGCTGGACAGAATCCAGAAAATTCCATCATTAAGGGATCTAAAACTCTCAAATTAATTCTTTTATCAAATTTAAAATGTTTTATTGATGATACGTGAGGAAATGATTATTGAGATGTTAAGTTGTGTGATTAGCTTGTGGCATGAATTTTGGTTTGAAGGAAATTCAGTTTAACAGCCGTTATCTTTGCCAATTTCTATCAAACCTAAAAGAGTTGAAAAATGTTTTAAAGTACCATATGAGTTGAAAACCCTGGGTGACACTTTGGTTGGCCGAGCACCCCAGGATATTTTTATGTGACAAGCATTGAGGCGTACTTCTCACCTTTCTACGGTGAGGAGGAGGCAAATCCATGAGGGTATGTGCAGATGCAGCCTTACCAAAGCGGACAATTCGCTGTGCACTCGAGGCCAGTAGAACGTTTCAAAGAATGAAATATGTTTATGTTACCCCCTCATTTTATCCCATATTAAATCTAGTGACGACTAGTTAGGATTGAGCTCATTCCTAGGCGATTAGGTGAGACGGAGATAGGAGGTTATGATAAAAATCGCCGGGGCGGTGTATCGGTTGGAAATAGGTGGATATGTTTTAAGAGGGTGGTTTTTGAGAAAAAGAACAAAAGAGATATGATGCTTTTAAGTCACATAAGTATGAGAAAAGTAAGAGTTGTAATATGCCCTTATGCCACTTGCATGAATCTAGATTGTTGTGATTTGTTGATTTATGTGCTCAAGTATTGCCATACATTCATGCTTAAACATGTTGCATTCATGACATCAAGATGCATCTTCTTTTCGGTAGCCCAAACTGAAAGAACTCCACAGTTAAGCGTGCTTGACTTGGGGTAATTTTAGGATGGGTGACCTCCTGGGAAGTTTTCCCAGGAAGCATGTGAATGAGGACAAAGCATGCTGAAAAGACCCGTGTTGGTTTGTGGGGACAGTCGTCAATCCATAAAGCATCAGGGAATGTTACAAATGGTATCAGAGCCTGCACCTCTCCCAGTACGGTGTGGTTCGAGGAAGAACCAAGCGGAAGCTGGTGGGCATGTAACGCCCGGGGACGAGGACGAGGAGTGATCGCCGGTGCAAAGAGGGCACGGACAAGGAGCGGCTCCTCACAAGGTCCTCTAAGCGGAGGGGTACATGAATGAACCGATTACACACCCGAATGAGAGGGATCCTGGCCCCATATAGGTATGGGACTATACAGTTGAGGAGGGCTTATATGAATTGATTCGCACTACCTATACCAACAAGATGCATCTTCTTTTCGGTAGCCTAAAATGAAAGAACTCCACAGTTAAGCGTGCTTGACTTGGGGTAATTTTGGGATGGGTGACCTCCTGGGAAGTTTTCCCAGGAAGCATGTGAGTGAGGACAAAGCATGCTGAAAAGATCCGTGTTGGTTTGTAGGGACAGTCGTCAATCCCTAAAGCAACAGGGGATGTTACAAATGGTATCAGAGCCTGCACCTCTCCCAGTATGGTGTGGTTCGGGGACGAACCAGGCGGAAGCTGGTGGGCATGTAACGCCCGGGGACGAGGACGAGGAGTGATCGCCGGTGCAAAGAGGGCACGGACAAGGAGCGGCTCCTCGCAAGGTCCTCCAAGAGGAGGGTACATGAATGAACCGATTACACACCTGAATGAGAGGGATCCTAAGACTGTATAGGTATGGGACTATACAGTTGAGGAGGGCTTATATGAATTGATTTGCACTACCTATACCAACAAGATGCATCTTCTTGTCGGTAGCTCAAACTGAAAGAACTCCATAGTTAAGCGAGTCGTCAATCCATAAAGTAGCAGGGGATGTTACAAATGGTATCAGAGCAGTTCGATTCTCATGGAGCCTGAGGATTGGACTGACTATGCTTTATGAGCATAATACGATAGTTATGTCATGTGTTAAAGCTTGCTAGGGATAAGCTATAGGATAGGCATACATGACCGCTGTTGCTGCGTGTGCCATGGTAACTAGCTCATTTCACATGGAATGTTGGGCCTGATCAACTCAGTGTTTTGCTGTTTGATGTGTTTAGGAACCAATGCCACCACGACGACAGCCTAGGGCTACGGTAGGAGATAATCAAGACAATGCATTTGCTCTTTGTTCGTGACATGGCAGAGCCATGGAGCGTATGTTCGAAAGGATGAATCAACAAGCGCTGCTGCTCTGCTCCCCCCTGTTCTTTGAAGCAATCGAGCAAGCCGACGGTGAGTTCGCAAGGTGAATCCACCGGTGTTGAGAGGGCCACGGATCCGAGCAAAGGTGACGAGTGGATCAAGGATATGGAGAAGATCTACTCCGTGGTTGCACTTCGAGAGGAACAAAGGTTACTTTCTTTGCCTTCATGCTGAAATCTGGCCTTGAGTTACGGTGGGTGGCACCAGAAAGCGCTAGAAGGCTGCTGGGAGCGTCATTGGTAGGAGCTGTTCAAGACCTACTTCTACGAAGTATTTTCCAGATCTGTGAGGAATGCAAAGGACATCGAATTCATGCAAGCCCGACCCGAGGTGGGTCTTACATGCCCGATTACAAGGCAAAGTTCGAGGAGCTAATCAAGTTCTCGTGTAACACCCTAAATCTTAACCCAAGACTACTAGTATGTACTTAGGTTAATCTTTAGAATATTACCTCTTGGTCTCATCTTTTACTTAGAAAATACTTAGTGGAAATATGGGTAAAATTTTTCTTTTTGGAATTTAAAATCAAAGTGAGAGCCACGCATGAAACTTTAAGGGGAATCATAGCGAAACATATAAGCAAAGCATAAGAAACACATCATGTCATGGGAACATCAACTGAATCATAGATATATATATAGATATAACGTGCCTACCCAAAGAGGCAGGACTATTTGATACATCATGAAGCAAAATACAACTGAAATGCAATACAAGGAAATCATAAAAAGCAAATACAAGAGGAACTACACCCATACCCATGTGCACCTAAAGGAGACAACCTCATATACAAAAGAAGGTTTGTCCTCTACTATATGGCGTGTGTGTGCACTAACTACTACACCTCCTATGACTACTCCTGCTGGTCCGAATACTGTGGGGTCGAGTCGATCCACTGACGAATCTCGGCGGGAGTGGTCGAGCGCATCATCGGGGCATGTCCACCGTGGCGAGGGCGCATAGATGGCCGTCGAGCCAACCTCGGCTGGACCACCGTCTCCTCACTCCCAGCCCTCATCGGTGGAGGAGCGGGACTGGAGCTCCAACTGTACATGTGGGATGGCGGGTCCTTGGATGGGTCCGTCTCCGAGTACTGGGGGCGCGGTACATACTCGGGGTACTCGCGTACCGCTGATGTCTCGGGCTCCATGCGGAGGATCTGCTCATCGCGTTGTCTCGCTCGCTCAAAAATCCTGTTATGACGGTAAGGAGCAGTCGGGGTGAAGCGGTAGCTCGGGACGAGGTCTTGTGAAGGGTCGTCCCATGAACATGAATACTCGGCAGTGCAGCGACCCTCAAAATGGTATGACTCAGTCTTGGGTCATGGTGCGGCTCCCATACCAGGGTGGCGATGAAGAGTACGAATGTCGCCATCTGAAGATATGACGGAAGAAAAGAGAGAGGGAATGAGAATCTTTCTAAAAGAATTCTCAGTAGGGTTATCCCTACCTAGGTGACATCGTCACATCCTCAGGAACCTTGGGTTTATTTCTAAAAGGTGTGCATGCATATAAATTCCTTTTAAGTTGGTCTTCCAAAGAGGTATTTTATCCAAGGTCCGTCATATTTTATAATGCGTCTTTATAACTTAGCGAAATATACTAATGATATGAATGCATCATAAGGTAAACCAAACAATAGAATAACTAGGAAACATTATAACATTGGCATAAGTATAGTTTATGTGACATTGTTAACTTTAACTTTCATCTCAAGGGGCCGCCCTAAAACTTCTCTAGGTTATGAGCTCATACCTTAACTAGTCGTCACTAGTTCTTACTTATCCTATGATAAGCGTAACATAATCCCGACTTAAAGTACGGGCTAGGGGGCAAATTAAGGATCTCCTTTCTAGGATCATTTCCTCTTTGAAAGCAGCTTTGCTAGCCACGTGGGCCTCGCAATTTGTCCGCTTTGGCAGGCTGCATCTACACATACCCTCACGGATTTGTCTTCTCCTAGGGGTGCTCGGCCGAACCGGTGTCACCCAGGAGAAGCGCGTCTCAGTGTTGTGTCACATTTATATTCTCATAAGTATTAAATCACAATTACCTCATCATTTTTCATATTCATTTTTATCATGCATTCTCATATGGCTTTTTCATAACATATATATCATCACATGAAACTTTCTCATAACATTCGTCACATAAAACTTTCACACAAACATCATCACATAGTCATATCTAACAATCAACCCCATAAGCTCATAGACAGGATATGTTATAACTCATAGTGTTTTAAACTTCGATTCTTATGAGTCTTAAACTTACAAATTAATTGTTCTAACATTATCCTTAACTTCTTTATACACCTATAGTTTGACAATTAATGAGTTATACAAATTTTATGCTCAAGGATTAATCCAAATAGCACTAAGCAGAATTTGGACAGCTTTATGTTTATGTGATTACGGAGTTCTAGAAATTACGGTTTAGATCTTTATCTCACATTCTAAGTTATTGATCATCAACACCTAGTCTCTTGGGAACCTATAAGGTTATAACTAAGTATTTCTCACCTCACCCTATGGTCAAGAACATCTCTAAACCTCAAGAGTGTAGAAATCAAAATACTAACTTTATGGGTACCTAGAAGTCACAATAATGACCCTTTCTAAGTTCGGTTTGCTCCTAAGGCTTCAAGATTAAGTCCTAAACCAATTATGAGTCATTCCTACACATATAAACTAATTTAAAACCATGATTATTGAATCTAAACCTTGCTGGACAGAATCCAGAAAAATAAATCTTTAAGGGATCTAGAACTCTCAAATTAATTCTTTTCTAGTTCCTAACTTATCCTATCTTTCACATATGAGTCTTAACATAATTATTACCCAAACATAAGCATATTAACATCATTAACACAGCTCATACAGTGACCAAACATAGCAAGGCAGAACCGAAACAGAAACTCCATTTAAAGGCATTGAATCATAGTTTCTAAAGCACATAAAATACTAGTTTCTCTTGGAACCTTATTAAAACCTTCAAAACTCTTTCATGAACACTTTTATCATCTAAACTCATGAAAATACTTAATAGGGCAGTGGCTATATTATTTTCATCTCAAGAGGTCCTAAATTCATAACACTTAGTTCTACACATTCCTTATACTCATATAAGTTTAGAAAAATTATAAAACATAGTTTTCAATACTTGAAAACATTAAGGCCTCATAGGGCGAAATATGAACCATAGGAAATAAATGTTTTAGACCTTTGTTTGAGATATCATTGGGCAAGTCTTTGAGCTCTAGAATCATTAAAGTGATGACATAAAAATAAACATGCTCATGCACTTATTTTAGTTATTGCTAGAAAGTAAAGTGAGAGCATAAAATAAATATGTGGTGCAATATATTATTATCTTTGATATTTAGGTGAGGACTTGAAATATAAATATGATAATGCAAAGCTTGAAACATAAACATGATAATGCAAGTTCATTCATTATCTTGGGATTTAGTGATAGCAAGGAAATAAACATGATATGCAAAGCTTAAAGTAAACATGATGCAAGTTTCATTTTTATGTTTAACTAGAGCTCATTTAAGACTTTAACAAGATAATAACCCCATACAATATCTCAAAGATCACAACACAAGAATCGAAAATCATATAAAGAGAAAGAAAGAGAAGCTACATCAAGTTCTTTATTAAGTACCCAAAACCACTATCTAGAGACAAATCTCTAGAACGTGCCGCCCAACTTTAAGGTTGACAAGGGTAGGCTTGGGCTTTTAGAAATCCTTAGATTAATTTTCTTAAGTTGGAAAACCATGTGAGCTAGATAACATATAGATGAAGTTGTAAGAAAAGGAAAACTCAAGCTTTAGAGGTTTCTTTGAGATGAACACAATGTCATCATCTAGAAACTCTCATCATCAAGCTATCATGCTCAAATCAAGGCCTCATGGCCGAAAATGAAAGGAAAGGAAAGACAAAGGAAAGTTCAAAAGAATCCAAGAAAACTAGAGCAAAACACTTTCTTGAGCAAAATAGAGTTTGAAAACAAATCCCTACCTAGTGATGAAGATAAAAGCTTGATCTTGAAGATGGAAATGAGATGAGCAACACCTCCTAGGATGGTGATGATGATTCGGCCTTGATGAGAGAAAAAGAAAGGAAATGTGTTTCAAGTGAAGTTGTGTTTGAGGTGTGGTGTTTGAGAGGTTTGATGATGGTTCAAGGTTTTGTGGTGGTGTTTGATGGTTGAGAGGTGATGATGAGATGAAGAGATGAAGAAGATAAAGATGAAAAGAAAGGAAGAACACTCTTGGAACTTTGAGAGAAAAGGAAAGACTAGCAAGACAACTCTAAAACTCTAAACTTTGCAAATGCTTCAAAGTGCAACAAGGCTAACACAAGCATCCTATTTATAGAAAAACAAAACCATGGAGCTTGCAAATGGAGGGAGTGGCCGTGTGGTTTGGAGGGAAAAGGAAGAGAAAATATCTCTTACACAAGGTCATTCAAGCATGGTTTGAAGTATGGAAGCTATGCTACAAAGTATGGCTTGATGTGAGTTAATTTCCTATCAAATTTTTATGAAATTAGGCTTCTAGAAATAATGCATGGCTGGAACTTTTCCAGCCACAATTAAATAGGAGAAATGGGTTGTTTTAATTATTTATTCATGTGGAAATTCAAGCTTGATTGAAAGTTATGACAAGGTATAGTGTATGTGACTTGAGGTATGGCCTTGGAGTGTTGAAAAATTGAACATGTGATGCATATGGAGGAGAAGGTTCACGGCCTGGTCTGGTTCAGCAAGGGAGGAGGTGAGTTTGACCATTTAATTGTGTGTTAATGGTAGGTTTAGATGTGTATTAGCTTAGGTACAAGGTTAGGAATGATTAAGCTTAAGTTTAGGTAACTAAGAATGTGATTTAGGGAGTTTATGACAAGTTTAGGAGTGCTCATACATCATTAAAGAATTTAAAACTCATTTATGAATAAACAATGTATAACACAATTCCATGATTTAAGGAATTAGAAAGAGAAAACACTATTCAAGATTCTACGACTAGGTGTCATAAAATTAAAATATGATTTTAGGTTGTAATTAAGTACTTTTTGGTTTTAATCAACTTTAATAAATTATTTTGACTCAAGATTAATTAAGAAAATTAATTAACCTTCGATTAGAGCCTAATATTGCTTAGGTTTGCTTAATCACGCGATTAAGCGTAAAAATCTGAAACTAGGGGCAAAGCGTAATTTTGCACTAATTTTGCCGGGACTTCTAAAATTAAAACTGAGGTCATAGAATACATAAAAGCGCCTTTCAAAACTATCTGGAGAAGTTTGGGTTCATCAGGCACTTGCAAGCGGGTAAAACACCACGAGCGTTTTGGTCATTTTGACAGAAAACTTCAGCGAGATTTTCGATCCGGGAAGGTACATAAGTTTTCTAATCCCCTTCCAACATTGAGTTTGCCCTTGATCTTGCCCGCCTTGGCTTTCCTCGGTCATTTGAAAATGACCTCGGGGCATTTTGGTCATTTTACTCTAACGAGAAAATCGGGCGTTACATTACTCCCCTCCTTAAAAGAATTTAAGCCCTCGAAAGTCGTACCTTAGAAAAGCTACGGATATTTGGACTTCATCTCGACTCTAGTTCCCACGTGTATTCTTAGAGCTTGCCTTGTCCCCACGCCACTTTTACCAAAGGCAGGACTTGTTCCTTAGCGCTTGACTCAGTGATCCACTATTCCCGTGGCGGAACATTGAAAGTGAGGTCCTCCCTTAGCTGTAAATGCTCTGGTTCTAGGACATGACTAGGGTCGGACTCATATTTACGTGGCGGGAGGCGTGAAAGGCGTCATGAAGGTTTGACAGATTGGGTGGTAAGGCTATTTTGTAAGCTACGGATCCGACTCTTTGAAGAATTTCAAGGACCAGAAATCGAGGACTCAACTTTAACTTTCATGGCTCTCCTATTCACGTAGTGGGGTGATTCTTAGAAATACATGTTCTCCTTCTTGGAACTCCAAGGGCTTGCGCCTTTTGTCCGCGTAACTTTTACATCGACTTTGGCGGTTAAGATTCTATCCTTGATCTTCTTGATTTGCTCGTCGTTTCCCTCACTACCTCGGGTCCTAAGACACTTTGCTCTCAGGGCTCGTACCAACACAAGGGTGATTGGCACTTCCTTCAGTATAATGCCGCAAATGCGGTGCCATACCGATGCTTGCGTGATAAGCTGTTGTTATCATAAACTCGATCAAAGGCATGTACTTATCCCAACTTCCTTTTTGGTCTAAGACACAGGCTCTCAGCATATCTTCCAGGGTTTGGATTGTCCTCTCGGACTGACCATCCGTTTGTGGGTGGTAAGCAGTACTTAGGCACAACTTGGAACCAAACGCCTTTTGGAAGGCTCCCCAAAAACATGACGTAAACCGCGGATCTCGATCCGAGATTATCGTCGATGGTACTCCATGCAACCTTACTATTTCTTGGATGTAAAGCTGGGCCAACTTATCCAGCAGTGCATTGACTCGAATAGGTAGAAAGTGAGCCGACTTAGTCGGTCGATCCACGATTACCCATACGACATCGTGGCGGCTTGGGTCTTTGGCAATCCTGTCACGAAGTCCATTGATATACTCTCCCACTTCCACTCGGGGATTGACAGGGGTTGCAACATACCAGAAGGTTTTTGGTGTTCGATCTTGACCTTTTGGCAGACCAAACACTTACTCACCCAGGCGACCACATCCTTCTTTAATCAAGACCACCAAAACATCCTCTTCAAGTCCTGATACATCTTGGTAGTACCGGGATGGATGGCAAAATAGCTCTTGTGAGCCTCCTCCAAGATCTTCTCTCGGAGGTCACCATCTTGTGGCACCTGATTAAGCCCCTCGAACCTCCATAACCGATCGGGGCCTCGTACAAAATCTTTCAACTTTCCGGCCTTAAGCGCCTCGATTGTCTCCATAAAGTCCTCATTTTCTCTTTGGGCAAGCATAATCCTTTGCTTAATCCCACTGGTTACCGTGAGATGACTCATCACGATGCTATTCTCCGTTATAGACATTCCAAGATTCATATCCCTAAATTGCTCTATTAACCCAACTTCATTAACCATCATACTTGTGGAGCGTAACGAGTTTCGACTCAAAGCGTCGGCTACTACATTAAGCCTTGCCTGGTGGTAACTTAAACCAAAATCGTAGTCCTTGAGGAATTCCATCCATCTCCTCTGCCTCATATTTAACTCCTTTTGATCAAAGAGATGCTTGAGACTCTTATGATCGGAGAAAACTTCAAACCTCACACCATACAAATGGTGTCTCCACATCTTTAGCCGAACACGATGGCTGCTAGTTCTAGGTCATGGGTGGGGTAGGTTACCTCATGAGGCTTGAGTTGCCTGGGCGCATAGGCTACCACTTGCCTGTTTTGCATCAACACACAACCTAAACCCTTGCGGAAGCATCGCAATATACCTCGAAGGGTACATTGGGGTCGAGTAAAACTAAAAGCTGGGGTTGAGGTGAGCTTTTCCTTAAGCTCTAGGAAACTCTTTTCACACTCGGGGCTCCACTCAAAAGGGGTATTCTTCCTAGTGAGCTTGGTTAAGGGTAGGGCTAACTGGGAAAATCCTTTAATGAACCTACGGTAATATCCAGCTAAACCCAAAAAACTTCTAATCTCAGTCACAGAGGTTGGTCTATCCCAATTCATCACAGCTTCTATCTTACTTGGGTCGACAGCTATGCCACCTTTTGACACAACATGTCCTAAGAACTTTACTTCCTCTAACCAAAATTCACACTTAGACAACTTAGCGTATAACTTCTTCTCCTTTAATACCTCTAAAACCAGCCTTAAATGACGCTCATGCTCCTCGTGGGTCTTCGAATAGATGAGAATATCATCTATGAACACAACCACGAATTGATCTAAATAGGGTCTAAAGATCCTATTCATATAATCCATAAAAACTGCAGGAGCATTCGTCAAACCAAACGACATTACATTGAACTCAAAGTGTCCATACCGAGTTCGAAAGGCGGTTTTAGGAATATCCGAATCTCTCACCCTAATCTGATGGTAACCGGACCTTAAATCAATCTTAGAAAACACTACTGCTCCTTTCAATTGGTCCATAAGATCGTCAATCCTAGGCAATGGGTATTTATTCTTTATGGTTACTTGGTTCAGCTGCCTATAGTCTATACACATCCTCATACTTAGTCCTTTTTCTTTACAAATAAGGCCGGGCGCCCCAAGGTGAAGCACTCGGCCTTATAAATCTCGTTACTAACAACTCCTCTAGCTGGGTTTTCAACTCTGCTAACTCCGAGGGTGACATCCTATATGGGGCTATAGAGATTGGTCTTGTCCCAGGAACCAACTCTATGGAGAACTCCACTTCTCTTTCGGGAGGGAACTTGGGTATTTCCTCTGGAAACACTTCGGGATAGTCACTTACGACCGGTATCTCACCTAGGTTACTGCTCCAAGTCTACATCACATGGCTAGGAGAACATACCCTTAGCTTTCTCCCACTCTGAGAAGACCTCTCACGGAATTTAGAGTACAGCCTAATGGGTTGAGTGATGTTTTTGGGAGGAGAAGGAAAACTACGGTTTGGGTTCCACAATCTAACATCACGATTGGGGTGAAGCCAGTTCATGCCTAAGATAATGCCTATGTCTTTCAAGGGTAAACAAATTAAATCTATGATAAAAGACCTATTTTCTACAACAAGATGACAGTTTAAACAACAGCGGCAAGTATTAGCAGGCGATTTGTAGGAGTAGAAACAATAAGATCGAAGGAAGTTTAGAGACTTTTAGATTTAAGGACTCGACACTAGCAAGTGAAATGAAAGAATGAGTAGCACCAGAGTCATATAGCATGCAGTTAAGGCTTTACCGTTTACTTGCACATACCTTGATGAGATCTTTGGACTTCTTGGCGTCTTCCGCATTAAGGGTAAAGACCCTTCCTCGGTATTGTGGCGGGGTTTTGGTTCGATGTCCCTTGTCGGTGCAGTCCTTTGCATAGTGGCCAGGCTTGCCACACTTGAAACATACATTCGACCGGCTAAGCATGGGCGATTCCGTGGCTCTTCCCGCATTGTGGGCGAGCGTCGGCCAGATGTTGCTCAGGAGTAGCGGCGAGGGTTTGTGGTGCCTTGTTCTTGGCTCCACTTGGTCCTCCATTGTGGTTTCGAGGTCCACCGGTCCACGGGTTGATTATTGAAATTCCTCGGGCCTTGATGTTGAAATGGCGGCCTTTGGTGTTGCTTGGATTGTTGGTGGCGAGAGCTCTTGGCGGTTGTTGTTGTTGTTGTCGGGCTGGTTTATGCAGTAGGGGTTGTAGTGATTCCTTGGCAGGTACTACGGTTTGAACCGGGGCTTGAGGTCAGAGCCCCTTAGCTTCGCTCGCCCTTGTGATTTGAATCTTTCTCTGTCCTTCTTCAAGTATCAGAGCACTTGTTGACCCAGTCGGAAGTCTCGATCTCCATATGGGCCTGGCGTAGTTCATCTCGCCTTGAGACCGGCCTCATACTTCACACACTTCCAAACTTCATCGGGTTCCTTGGAACACGAGAGAACGATTAGCTCCTCAAACTTTGCGGTGTATTGGGCTCTGATGGGCCCTCCTTGGGTCAATTGCATGAACTCAACGTCCTTGGCGTTCCTTACGGACTCGGAAAGTACTTCTCATAGAAGTAAGTCTTGAACGGCTCGGTCAATGGGAGTTCGAGAGCTTCTAGCGGATGCCTCGTGCCGTTCCACGAGAACTTCGGCGTCGGACTTGACATGAAAGCGGCAAATGTGACCTTCTACTCCTCAGCGGTAACGGCGAGTAGATCTTCTCCATGTCTTTGATCCACTCATCGGCCTTGTCGGGTCCATTACCCCTCGGAACACTGGCGGGTTCGCCTTGCGGAACTTCGCCCGAAGCGGCTTGTTCCACCATCTCGGCCGGGGAGGAGGGAGGCAGGAGCAGCGTTCGCTTGTTGATCCATTCCGTCGAACATCCGTTCCATGGCTTGTGCCATGCGACGGACAGCAGCAGCAGTTGTATCATCTTGTTCAACATCGGGTGTAGTCCTAGGCCGTCGTCGCGGTGCCATTGGTCCCTATACACATGAAACAATGAACATCAAGTTGATCAAGCTCAATATTCATGCAAAATGAGCTAGTTACCATGGCACTTGCAACCAACAGAAGTCATGCATCTCTAGTCCTACAGCTTATCTCTATCAAGCACTATACATGACATAACTATCGTATTATGCTTATAAAGCATAGTCAGTCCAATCCTCAGGCTCCATGAGAATCGAACTGCTCTAATACCATAATGTAACACCCTAAATCTTAACCCAAGACTACTAGTATGTACTTAGGTTAATCTTTAGAATATTACCTCTTGGTCTCATCTTTTACTTAGAAAATACTTAGCGGAAATATGGGTAAAATTTTTCTTTTTGGAATTTAAAATCAAAGTGAGAGCCACGCACGAAACTTTAAGGGGAATCATAGCGAAACATATAAGCAAAGCATAAGAAACACATCATGTCATGGGAACATCAACTGAATCATAGATATATATATAGATATAACGTGCCTACCCAAAGAGGCAGGACTATTTGATACATCATGAAGCAAAATACAACTGAAATGCAATACAAGGAAATCATAAAAAGCAAATACAAGAGGAACTACACCCATACCCATGTGCACCTAAAGGAGACAACCTCATATACAAAAGAAGGTTTGTCCTCTACTATGTGGCGTGTGTGTGCACTAACTACTACACCTCCTATGACTTCTCCTGGCAGTCAGAATCTTTGTGGGGTCGAGTCGATCCTTGTGAAGTCTCGGCGGGAGTGGTCGAGCGCATCATCGGGGCATGTCCACACCTTGGCGGCGCATAGATGGCCGTCGAGCCAACCTCGGCTGGACCACCGTCTCCTCACTCCCAGCCCTCATCGGTGGAGGAGGCGGGGCTGAGCTCAGCTGTACATGTGGGATGGCGGGTTCTCGGATGGGTCCGTCTCCGAGTACTGGGGGCGCGGCACATACTCAGGGTACTCGCGTACCGCTGATGTCTCGTGCTCCATTCGGAGGATCTACTCATCGCGTGGTCTCGCTCGCTCAAAAATCCCGTTATGACGGTAAAGGCGATCGGGGTGAAGCGGTAGCTCGGGGCGGGTGTGCGAAGGGTCGTCCCATGAACATGAATACTCACGGCCGGTCAGCGACCCTCAAAATGGTATGACCGAGTGCCGGGTCATGGTGCAACTCCCATACCAGGTGTCGATGAAGAGTACGAATGTCGCCATCTGAAGATATGACGGAAGAAAAGAGAGAGGGAATGAGAATCTTTCTAAAAGAATTCTCAATAGGGTTATCCCTACCTAGGTGACATCGTCACATCCTCAGGAACCTTGGGTTTATTTCTAAAAGGTGTGCATGCATATAAATTCCTTTTAAGTTGGTCTTCCAAAGAGGTATTTTATCCAAGGTCCGTCATATTTTATAATGCGTCTTTATAACTTAAGCAGAAATATACTAATGATATGAATGCATCATAAGGTAAACCAAACAATAGAATAACTAGGAAACATTATAACATTGGCATAAGTATAGTTTATGTGACATTGTTAACTTTAACTTTCATCTCAAGGGGCCGCCCTAAAACTTCTCTAGGTTATGAGCTCATACCTTAACTAGTCGTCACTAGTTCTTACTTATCCTATGATAACCGTAACATGATCCCGACTTAAAGTACGGGCTAGGGGGCAAATTAAGGATCTCCTTTCTAGGATCATTTCCTCTTTGAAATGCTTTGCTAGCCACGTGGGCCTCGCAATTTGTCCGCTTTGGCAGGCTGCATCTACACATACCCTCACGGATTTGTCTCCTCACAGGGTGCTCGGCCGAACCGGTGTCACCCGGGGAGAAGCGCGTCTCAGTGTTGTGTCACATTTATATTCTCATAAGTATTAAATCACAATTACCTCATCATTTTTCATATTCATTTTTATCATGCATTCTCATATGGCTTTTTCATAACATATATATCATCACATGAAACTTTCTCATAACATTCGTCACATAAAACTTTCACACAAACATCATCACATAGTCATATCTAACAATCAACCCCATAAGCTCATAGACAGGATATGTTATAACTCATAGTGTTTTAAACTTCGATTCTTATGAGTCTTAAACTTACAAATTAATTGTTCTAACATTATCCTTAACTTCTTTATACACCTATAGTTTGACAATTAATGAGTTATACAAATTTTATGCTCAAGGATTAATCCAAATAGCACTAAGCAGAATTTGGACAGCTTTATGTTTATGTGATTACGGAGTTCTAGAAATTACGGTTTAGATCTTTATCTCACATTCTAAGTTATTGATCATCAACACCTAGTCTCTTGGGAACCTATAAGGTTATAACTAAGTATTTCTCACCTCACCCTATGGTCAAGAACATCTCTAAACCTCAAGAGTGCAGAAATCAAAATACTAACTTTATGGGTACCTAGAAGTCACAATAATGACCCTTTCTAAGTTCGGTTTGCTCCTAAGGCTTCAAGATTAAGTCCTAAACCAATTATGAGTCATTCCTACACATATAAACTAATTTAAAACCATGATTATTGAATCTAAACCTTGCTGGACAGAATCCAGAAAAATAAATCTTTAAGGGATCTAGAACTCTCAAATTAATTCTTTTCTAGTTCCTAACTTATCCTATCTTTCACATATGAGTCTTAACATAATTATTACCCAAACATAAGCATATTAACATCATTAACACGGCTCATACAGTGACCAAACATAGCAAGGCAGAACCGAAATAGAAACTCCATTTAAAGGCATTGAATCATAGTTTCTAAAGCACATAAAATACTAGTTTCTCTTGGAACCTTATTAAAACCTTCAAAACTCTTTCATGAACACTTTTATCATCTAAACTCATGAAAATACTTAATAGGGCAGTGGCTATATTATTTTCATCTCAAGAGGTCCTAAATTCATAACACTTAGTTCTACACATTCCTTATACTCATATAAGTTTAGAAAAATTATAAAACATAGTTTTCAATACTTGAAAACATTAAGGCCTCATAGGGCCGAAATATGAACCATAGGAAATAAATGTTTTAGACCTTTGTTTGAGATATCATTGGGCAAGTCTTTGAGCTCTAGAATCATTAAAGTGATGACATAAAAATAAACATGCTCATGCACTTATTTTAGTTATTGCTAGAAAGTAAAGTGAGAGCATAAAATAAATATGTGGTGCAATATATTATTATCTTTGATATTTAGGTGAGGACTTGAAATATAAATATGATAATGCAAAGCTTGAAACATAAACATGATAATGCAAGTTCATTCATTATCTTGGGATTTAGTGATAACAAGGAAATAAACATGATATGCAAAGCTTAAAGTAAACATGATGCAAGTTTCATTTTTATGTTTAACTAGAGCTCATTTAAGACTTTAACAAGATAATAACCCCATACAATATCTCAAAGATCACAACACAAGAATCGAAAATCATATAAAAGAGAAAGAAAGTGAAGCTACATCAAGTTCTTTATTAAGTACCCAAAACCCTATCTAGAGACAAATCTCTAGAACGTGCCGGCCAACTTTAAGGTTGACAAGGGTAGGCTTGGGCTTTTAGAAATCCTTAGATTAATTTTCTTAAGTTGGAAAACCATGTGAGCTAGATAACATATAGATGAAGTTGTAAGAAAAGGAAAACTCAAGCTTTAGAGGTTTCTTTGAGATGAACACAATGTCATCATCTAGAAACTCTCATCATCAAGCTATCATGCTCAAATCAAGGCCTCATGGCCGAAAATGAAAGGAAAGGAAAGACAAAGGAAAGTTCAAAAAGAATCCAAGAGAAAACTAGAGAAAAACACTTTCTTGAGCAAAATAGAGTTTGAAAACAAATCCCTACCTAGTGATGAAGATAAAAGCTTGATCTTGAAGATGGAAATGAGATGAGCAACACCTCCTAGGATGGTGATGATGATTCGGCCTTGATGAGAGAAAAGAAAGGAAATGTGTTTCAAGTGAAGTTGTGTTTGAGGTGTGGTGTTTGAGAGGTTTGATGATGGTTCAAGGTTTTGTGGTGGTGTTTGATGGTTGAGAGGTGATGATGAGATGAAGAGATGAAGAAGATAAAGATGAAAAGAAAGGAAGAACACTCTTGGAACTTTGAGAGAAAAGGAAAGACTAGCAAGACAACTCTAAAACTCTAAACTTTGCAAATGCTTCAAAGTGCAACAAGGCTAACACAAGCATCCTATTTATAGAAAAACAAAACCATGGAGCTTGCAAATGGAGGGAGTGGCCGTGTGGTTTGGAGGGAAAAGGAAGAGAAAATATCTCTTACACAAGGTCATTCAAGCATGGTTTGAAGTATGGAAGCTATGCTACAAAGTATGGCTTGATGTGAGTTAATTTCCTATCAAATTTTTATGAAATTAGGCTTCTAGAAATAATGCATGGCTGGAACTTTTCCAGCCACAATTAAATGGGAGAAATGGGTTGTTTTAATTATTTATTCATGTGGAAATTCAAGCTTGATTGAAAGTTATGACAAGGTATAGTGTATGTGACTTGAGGTATGGCCTTGGAGTGTTGAAAAATTGAACATGTGATGCATATGGAGGAGAAGGTTCACGGCCTGGTCTGGTTCAGCAAGGGAGGAGGTGAGTTTGACCATTTAATTGTGTGTTAATGGTAGGTTTAGATGTGTATTAGCTTAGGTACAAGGTTAGGAATGATTAAGCTTAAGTTTAGGTAACTAAGAATGTGATTTAGGGAGTTTATGACAAGTTTAGGAGTGCTCATACATCATTAAAGAATTTAAAACTCATTTATGAATAAACAATGTATAACACAATTCCATGATTTAAGGAATTGGAAAGAGAAAACACTATTCAAGATTCTACGACTAGGTGTCATAAAATTAAAATATGATTTTAGGTTGTAATTAAGTACTTTTTGGTTTTAATCAACTTTAATAAATTATTTTGACTCAAGATTAATTAATAAAATTAATTAACCTTCGATTAGAGCCTAATATTGCTTATGTTTGCTTAATCACGCGATTAAGCGTAAAAATACGAAACTAGGGGCAAAACCGTAATTTTGCACTAATTTTGCCAGGACTTCTAAAATTAAAAGCGAGGTCATAGAATACATAAAAGCGCCTTTCAAAACTATCTGGAGAAGTTTGGGTTCATCGGCACTTGCAAGCGGGTAAAACACCACGAGGCGTTTTGGTCATTTTGACCAGAAAACTTCAGCGAGATTTTCGATCCGGGAAAAGGTACATAAGTTTTCTAATCCCCTTCCAACATTGAGTTTGCCCTTGATCTTGCCGCCATGGCTTTCCTCGGTCAGGTGAAAATGACCTCGAGGGCATTTTGGTCATTTTACTCTAACGAGAAAAATCAGGCGTTACATTACTCCCTCCTTAAAAAGAATTTAGCCCTCGAAATTCGTACCTTAGAAAAGCTCGGATATTTGGACTTCATCTCGACTCTAGTTCCCACGTGTATTCTTCCTCCGACTTGCCTTGTCCCCACGCCACTTTTACCAAAGGCAGGACTTGTTCCTTAACTGCTTGACTCCGTGATCCACTATTCCCGTAGGCGGAACATTGAAAGTGAGGTCCTCCCTTAACTGTAAATGCTCTGGTTCTAGGACATGACTAGGGTCGGACTCATATTTACGTGGCGGGAGGCGTGAAAGACGTCATGAAGGTTTGACAGATTGGGTGGTAAGGCTATTTTGTAAGCTACGGATCCGACTCTTTGAAGAATTTCAAAAGGACCGAGAAATCGGGGACTCAACTTTTTAACTTTCATGGCTCCTCCCTATTCTGTAGTGGGGTGATTCTTAGAAATACATGTTCTCCTTCTTGGAACTCCAAGGGCTTGCGCCTTTAGTCCGCGTAACTTTTACATCGACTTTGGCGGTTAAGATTCTATCCTTGATCTTCTTGATTTGCTCCGTCGTTTCCCTCACTACCTCAGGTCCTAAGACACTTTGCTCTCCGGGCTCGTACCAACACAAGGGTGATTGGCACTTCCTTAGTATAATGCCTCATGCGGTGCCATCTGGATGCTTGCGTGATAGCTGTTGTTATCATAAACTCGATCAAAGGCATGTACTTATCCCAACTTCCTTTTTGGTCTAAGACACAGGCTCTCAGCATATCTTCCAGGGTTTGGATTGTCCTCTCGGACTGACCATCCGTTTGTGGGTGGTAAGCAGTGCTTAGGCACAACTTGGAACCAAACGCCTTTTGGAAGGCTCCCCAAGCGTGACGTAAACCGCGGATCTCGATCCGAGATTATCGTCGATGGTACTCCATGCAACCTTACTATTTCTTGGATGTAAAGCTGGGCCAACTTATCCAGCAGTGCATTGACTCGAATAGGTAGAAAGTGAGCCGACTTAGTCAGTCGATCCACGATTACCCATACGGCATCGTGGTCAGCTTGGGTCTTTGGCAATCCTGTCACGAAGTCCATTGATATACTCTCCCACTTCCACTCGGGGATTGACGGGGGTTGCAACATGCCAGAGGGTTTTTGGTGTTCGATCTTGACCTTTTGGCAGACCAAACACTTACTCACCCAGGCGACCACATCCTTCTTTAATCAAGACCACCAAAACATCCTCTTCAAGTCCTGATACATCTTGGTAGTACCAGGATGGATGGCAAAATGGCTCTTGTGAGCCTCCTCCAAGATCTTCTCTCGGAGGTCACCATCTTGTGGCACACAGTTCCCCTCGAACCTCCATAACCCGATCGGGGCCTCGTACAAAATCTTTCAACTTTCCAGCCTTAACTGCCTCGATTGTCTCCATAAAGTCCTCATTTTCTCTTTGGGCAAGCATAATCCTTTGCTTAAACCCACTGGTTACCGTGAGATGACTCATCACGATGCTATTCTCCGTTATAGACATTCCAAGATTCATATCCCTAAATTGCTCTATTAACCCAACTTCATTAACCATCATACTTGACAGACGTAACGAGTTTCGGCTCAAGGCGTCGGCTACTACATTAGCCTTGCTTGGGGTGGTAACTTAAACCAAAATCGTAGTCCTTGAGGAATTCCATCCATCTCCTCTGCCTCATATTTAACTCCTTTTGATCAAAGAGATGCTTGAGACTCTTATGATCGGAGAAAACTTCAAACCTCACACCATACAAATGGTGTCTCCACATCTTTAGAGCGAACACGATGGCTGCTAGTTCTAGGTCATGGGTGGGGTAGGTTACCTTATGAGGCTTGAGTTGCCTGGACGCATAGGCTACCACTTGCCTGTTTTGCAACAACCCACAACCTAAACCCTTGCGGAAGCATCGCAATATACCTCGAAGGGTACATTGGGGTCGAGTAAAACTAAAAGCTGGGGTTGAGGTGAGCTTTCCTTAAGCTCTAGGAAACTCTTTTCACACTCGGGGCTCCACTCAAAAGGGGTATTCTTCCTAGTGAGCTTGGTTAAGGGTAGGGCTAACTGGGAAAATCCTTTAATGAACCTACGGTAATATCCAGCTAAACCCAAAAAGCTTCTAATCTCGATCCACAGAGGTTGGTCTATCCCAATTCATTCTGACTTCTATCTTACTTGGGTCGTGACTATGCCACCTTTTGACACAACATGTCCTAAGAACTTTACTTCCTCTAACCAAAATTCACACTTAGACAACTTAGCGTATAACTTCTTCTCCTTTAATACCTCTAAAACCAGCCTTAAATAGCGCTCATGCTCCTCGTGGGTCTTCGAATAGATGAGAATATCATCTATGAACACAACCACGAATTGATCTAAATAGGGTCTAAAGATCCTATTCATATAATCCATAAAAACTGCAGGAGCATTCGTCAAACCAAACGACATTACATTGAACTCAAAGTGTCCATACCGAGTTCGAAAGGCGGTTTTAGGAATATCCGAATCTCTCACCCTAATCTGATGGTAACCGGACCTTAAATCAATCTTAGAAAACACTACTGCTCCTTTCAATTGGTCCATAAGATCGTCAATCCTAGGCAATGGGTATTTATTCTTTATGGTTACTTGGTTCAGCTGCCTATAGTCTATACACATCCTCATACTTCCGTCCTTTTTCTTTACAAATAAGACCGGAGCGCCCCAAGGTGAAGCACTCGGCCTTATAAAACTCTTTTCTAACAGCTCCTCTAACTGGGTTTTCAACTCTGCTAACTCCGAGGGTGACATCCTATATGGGGCTATAGAGATTGGTCTTCTCCCAGGAACCAACTCTATGGAGAACTCCACTTCTCTTTCGGGAGGGAACTCGGGTATTTCATCTGGAAACACCTCGGGATAGTCTCTTACCACAGGTATCTCACCTAGGTTCTGCTCCAAGTCTACATCACAGGCGGCTAGGAGAACATACCCCTTAGCTTTCTCCCCACTACAGAAGACCTATACGGAATTTAGGTACAGCCTAATGGGTTGAGTGATGTTTTTGGGAGGAGAAGGGAAAACTACGGTTTGGGTTCCACAATCTAACATCACACGATTGGGGTGAAGCCAGTTCATGCCTAAGATAATGCCTATGTCTTTCAAGGGTAAACAAATTAAATCTATGATAAAAGACCTATTTTCTACAACAAGATGACAGTTTAAACAACAACGGCAAGTATTAACAGGGCGATTTGTAGGAGTAGAAACAATAAGATCGAAGGGAAGTTTAGAGACTTTTAGATTTAAGGACTCGACACTAGCAAGTGAAATGAAAGAATGAGTAGCACCAGAGTCATATAGTACAGTTAAGGCTTTACCGTTTACTTTGCACATACCTTCGATGAGATCTTTGGACTTCTTGGCGTCTTCGCGTTAAGGGTAAAGACCCTTCCTCGGTATTGTGGGCGGGGTTTTGGTTCGATGTCCCTTGTCAGGTGCGATCCTTTGCATAGTGGCCAGGCTTGCCACACTTGAAACATACATTCGGCCAGGCTAAGCATGGCGATTCCCGTGGCTCTTCCCGCATTGTGGGCGGGCGTCGGCCAGATGTTGCTCGGGAGTAGCGGCGAGGGTTTGTGGTGCCTTGTTCTTGGCTCCACTTGGTCCTCCATTGTGGTTTGAGTCCACCGGTCCACGGGGTTGATTATTGAAATTCCTCGGGCCTTGATGTTGAAATGGCGGCCTTTGGTGTTGCTTGGATTGTTGGTGGCAGGAGCTCTTGGCGGATGTTGTTGTTGTTGTCGGGACTGGTTTGTCTGGTAGGGGTTGTAGTGATTCCTTGACGGGTACTACGGTTTGAACTTCGGGGCTTGAGGTCTGAGCCCCTTAGCTCGCTCCGCCCTCGTGATTTGCATCTTTCTCTGTCCTTCTTCAAGTATCCTAAGACTTGCTGACCGTGAGTCGGAAGTCTCTGATCTCCATATGGGCCACAGCGTAGTTCATCTACGCCTTGAGACCGGCCTCATACTTCACACACTTCCAAACTTCATCGGGGTTCCCTTGGAACACCGAGAGAACTTGATTAGCTCCTCAAACTTTGCGGTGTATTGGGCTCTGATGAGACCCTCCTTGGGTCAATTGCATGAACTCAACGTCCTTCGTTCCTTACGGACTCGGAAAGTACTTCTCATAGAAGTAAGTCTTGAGCGGCTCGGTCAATGGGAGTTCCAGAGGCTTCTAGCGGATGCCTCGTGCCGTTCCACGAACTTCGGCGTCGGACTTGACATGAAAGCAGCAAATGTGACCTTCTACTCCTCCGAGCAGGTAACGACAGTAGATCTTCTCCATGTCTTTGATCCACTCATCAGCCTTGTCGGGGTCCATTACCCTCGGAACCTTTGGCGGGTTCGCCTTGCGGAACTTCGCCGGCGGCTTGTTCCACCATCTCGGCCAGGGGAGGAGGGGAGCAGGAGCAGCGTTAAACTTGTTGATCCATTCGGTCGAACATCCGTTCCATGGCTTGTGCCATGCGACGGACGGACAGCGGCGATTGTATCATCTTGTTCAACATTGGGTGTAGTCCTAGGGCGTCGTAGCGGTGCCATTGGTCCCTATACACATGAAACAATGAACATCAAGTTGATCAGGCTCAATATTCATGCAAAATGAGCTAGTTACCATGGCACTTGCAACCAGCAGTCATGCATCTCTAGTCCTACTGACTTATCTCTATCAAGCACTATACATGACATAACTATCGTATTATGCTTATAAAGCATAAAGTCCAGTCCAATCCTCGTGCTCCATGAGAATCGAGCGCTCACGATACCATAATGTAACACCCTAAATCTTAACCCAAGACTACTAGTATGTACTTAGGTTAATCTTTAGAATATTACCTCTTGGTCTCATCTTTTACTTAGAAAATACTTAGCGGAAATATGGGTAAAATTTTTCTTTTTGGAATTTAAAATCAAAGTGAGAGCCACGCACGAAACTTTAAGGGGAATCATAGCGAAACATATAAGCAAAGCATAAGAAACACATCATGTCATGGGAACATCAACTGAATCATAGATATATATATAGATATAACGTGCCTACCCAAAGAGGCAGGACTATTTGATACATGATGAAGCAAAATACAACAGAAATGCAATACAAGGAAATCATAAAAAGCAAATACAAGAGGAACTACACCCATACCCATGTGCACCTAAAGGAGACAACCTCATATACAAAAGAAGGTTTGTCCTCTACTATGTGGCGTGTGTGTGCACTAACTACTACACCTCCTATGACTACTCCTGCTGGTCCGAATCTTTGTGGGGTCAGTCGATCCTTGTCGAAGTCTCGGCGGGAGTGGTCGAGCGCATCATCGGGGCATGTCCACCGCGGCGAGGGCGCATAGATGGCCGTCGAGCCAACCTCGGCTGGACCACCGTCTCCTCACTCCCAGCCCTCATCGGTGGAGGAGCGGGACTAGAGCTCCAACTGTACATGTGGGATGGCGGGTCCTCGGATGGGTCCGTCTCCGAGTACTGGGGGCGCGGCACATACTCAGGGTACTCGCGTACCGCTGATGTCTCGTGCTCCATGCGGAGGATCTGCTCATCGCGTGGTCTCGCTCGCTCAAAAATCCCGTTATGGCCGGTAGGAGCTTGATCGGGGTGAAGCGGTAGCTCGGGGCGAGAGTCTTGCGAAGGGTCGCCCCATGAACATGAATACTCTGACGGCAGGCGACCCTCAAAATGGTATGACCAGTGCGGGTCATGGGGCAGCTCCCATACCGGGTGTCGATGAAGAGTACGAATGTCGCCATCTGAAGATATGACGGAAGAAAAGAGAGAGGGAATGAGAATCTTTCTAAAAGAATTCTCGATGGGGTTATCCCTACCTAGGTGACATCGTCACATCCTCAGGAACCTTGGGTTTATTTCTAAAAGGTGTGCATGCATATAAATTCCTTTTAAGTTGGTCTTCCATAGAGGTATTTTATCCAAGGTCCGTCATATTTTATAATGCGTCTTTATAACTTAAGCAGAAATATACTAATGATATGAATGCATCATAAGGTAAATCAAACAATAGAATAACTAGGAAACATTATAACATTGGCATAAGTATAGTTTATGTGACATTGTTAACTTTAACTTTCATCTCAGGGGGCCGCCCTAAAACTTCTCTAGGTTATGAGCTCATACCTTAACTAGTCGTCACTAGTTCTTACTTATCCTATGATAACCGTAACATGATCCCGACTTAAAGTACGGGCTAGGGGGCAAATTAAGGATCTCCTTTCTAGGATCATTTCCTCTTTGAAATGCTTTGCTAGCCACGTGGGCCTCGCAATTTGTCCGCTTTGGCAGGCTGCATCTACACATACCCTCACGGATTTGTCTCCTCCACAGGGTGCTCGGCCGAGCAGGTGTCACCCGGGGAGAAGCGCGTCTCAGTGTTGTGTCACATTTATATTCTCATAAGTATTAAATCACAATTACCTCATCATTTTTCATATTCATTTTTATCATGCATTCTCATATGGCTTTTTCATAACATATATATCATCACATGAAACTTTCTCATAACATTCGTCACATAAAACTTTCGCACAAACATCATCACATAGTCATATCTAACAATCATCCCCATAAGCTCATAGACAGGATATGTTATAACTCATAGTGTTTTAAACTTCGATTCTTATGAGTCTTAAACTTACAAATTAATTGTTCTAACATTATCCTTAACTTCTTTATACACCTATAGTTTGACAATTAATGAGTTATACAAATTTTATGCTCAAGGATTAATCCAAATAGCACTAAGCAGAATTTGGACAGCTTTATGTTTATGTGATTACGGAGTTCTAGAAATTACAATTTAGATCTTTATCTCACATTCTAAGTTATTGATCATCAACACCTAGTCTCTTGGGAACCTATAAGGTTATAACTAAGTATTTCTCACCTCACCCTATGGTCAAGAACATCTCTAAACCTCAAGAGTGCAGAAATCAAAATACTAACTTTATGGGTACCTAGAAGTCACAATAATGACCCTTTCTAAGTTCGGTTTGCTCCTAAGGCTTCAAGATTAAGTCCTAAACCAATTATGAGTCATTCCTACACATATAAACTAATTTAAAACCATGATTATTGAATCTAAACCTTGCTGGACAGAATCCAGAAAAATAAATCTTTAAGGGATCTAGAACTCTCAAATTAATTCTTTTCTAGTTCCTAACTTATCCTATCTTTCACATATGAGTCTTAACATAATTATTACCCAAACATAAGCATATTAACATCATTAACACAGCTCATACAGTGACCAAACATAGCAAGGCAGAACCGAAATAGAAACTCCATTTAAAGGCATTGAATCATAGTTTCTAAAGCACATAAAATACTAGTTTCTCTTGGAACCTTATTAAAACCTTCAAAACTCTTTCATGAACACTTTTATCATCTAAACTCATGAAAATACTTAATAGGGCAGTGGCTATATTATTTTCATCTCAAGAGGTCCTAAATTCATAACACTTAGTTCTACACATTCCTTATACTCATATAAGTTTAGAAAAATTATAAAACATAGTTTTCAATACTTGAAAACATTAAGGCCTCATAGGGCCGAGAAATATGAACCATAGGAAATAAATGTTTTAGACCTTTGTTTGAGATATCATTGGGCAAGTCTTTGAGCTCTAGAATCATTAAAGTGATGACATAAAAATAAACATGCTCATGCACTTATTTTAGTTATTGCTAGAAAGTAAAGTGAGAGCATAAAATAAATATGTGGTGCAATATATTATTATCTTTGATATTTAGGTGAGGACTTGAAATATAAATATGATAATGCAAAGCTTGAAACATAAACATGATAATGCAAGTTCATTCATTATCTTGGGATTTAGTGATAGCAAGGAAATAAACATGATATGCAAAGCTTAAAGTAAACATGATGCAAGTTTCATTTTTATGTTTAACTAGAGCTCATTTAAGACTTTAACAAGATAATAACCCCATACAATATCTCAAAGATCACAACACAAGAATCGAAAATCATATAAAAGAGAAAGAAAGTGAAGCTACATCAAGTTCTTTATTAAGTACCCAAAACCCTATCTAGAGACAAATCTCTAGAGCGTGCCGGCCAACTTTAAGGTTGACAAGGGTAGGCTTGGGCTTTTAGAAATCCTTAGATTAATTTTCTTAAGTTGGAAAACCATGTGAGCTAGATAACATATAGATGAAGTTGTAAGAAAAGGAAAACTCAAGCTTTAGAGGTTTCTTTGAGATGAACACAATGTCATCATCTAGAAACTCTCATCATCAAGCTATCATGCTCAAATCAAGGCCTCATGGCCGAAAATGAAAGGAAAGGAAAGACAAAGGAAAGTTCAAAAAGAATCCAAGAGAAAACTAGAGAAAAACACTTTCTTGAGCAAAATAGAGTTTGAAAACAAATCCCTACCTAGTGATGAAGATAAAAGCTTGATCTTGAAGATGGAAATGAGATGAGCAACACCTCCTAGGATGGTGATGATGATTCGGCCTTGATGAGAGAAAAAGAAAGGAAATGTGTTTCAAGTGAAGTTGTGTTTGAGGTGTGGTGTTTGAGAGGTTTGATGATGGTTCAAGGTTTTGTGGTGGTGTTTGATGGTTGAGAGGTGATGATGAGATGAAGAGATGAAGAAGATAAAGATGAAAAGAAAGGAAGAACACTCTTGGAACTTTGAGAGAAAAGGAAAGACTAGCAAGACAACTCTAAAACTCTAAACTTTGCAAATGCTTCAAAGTGCAACAAGGCTAACACAAGCATCCTATTTATAGAAAAACAAAACCATGGAGCTTGCAAATGGAGGGAGTGGCCGTGTGGTTTGGAGAGGGAAAAGGAAGAGAAAATATCTCTTACACAAGGTCATTCAAGCATGGTTTGAAGTATGGAAGCTATGCTACAAAGTATGGCTTGATGTGAGTTAATTTCCTATCAAATTTTTATGAAATTAGGCTTCTAGAAATAATGCATGGCTGGAACTTTTCCAGCCACAATTAAATGGGAGAAATGGGTTGTTTTAATTATTTATTCATGTGGAAATTCAAGCTTGATTGAAAGTTATGACAAGGTATAGTGTATGTGACTTGAGGTATGGCCTTGGAGTGTTGAAAAATTGAACATGTGATGCATATGGAGGAGAAGGTTCACGGCCTGGTCTGGTTCAGCAAGGGAGGAGGTGAGTTTGACCATTTAATTGTGTGTTAATGGTAGGTTTAGATGTGTATTAGCTTAGGTACAAGGTTAGGAATGATTAAGCTTAAGTTTAGGTAACTAAGAATGTGATTTAGGGAGTTTATGACAAGTTTAGGAGTGCTCATACATCATTAAAGAATTTAAAACTCATTTATGAATAAACAATGTGTAACACAATTCCATGATTTAAGGAATTGGAAAGAGAAAATACTATTCAAGATTCTACGACTAGGTGTCATAAAATTAAAATATGATTTTAGGTTGTAATTAAGTACTTTTTGGTTTTAATCAACTTTAATAAATTATTTTGACTCAAGATTAATTAAGAAAATTAATTAACCTTCGATTAGAGCCTAATATTGCTTAGGTTTGGTTAATCACGCGATTAAGCGTAAAAATACGAAATTAGGGGCAAAACCGTAATTTTGCACTAATTTTGCCCGGGACTTCAAAAATTAAAACTGAGATCATAGAATACATAAAAACGCCTTTCAAAACTATCTGGAGAAGTTTCGGGTTCATCCGGCACTTGCAAACGGGTAAAACACCACAGGGGCGTTTTGGTCATTTTGACCCGAAAACTCGAAAAACGAGATTTTTGATTCCAGGAAGGTACATAAGTTTTCTAATCCCCTTCCAACATTGAGTTTGCCCTTCGAGTACTGCCGCACTGGCGTTCCTCGAATTCCGGGCTGAAAATGACCTCAGGGGCATTTTGGTCATTTTCACTCTAACAGAAAATCGGGGCGTTACATCTCGCGAGTGTTTCAAGGGAATCCAGATGAAGTATGGAAGTGCGTCAATGCAGGGTTGATCATGAGTTGAATTACGCAGAGCACACATGGAGATTAGGGACTTTCCAACCTAGTCAACAAGTGTCGCATCATGGAAGAAGGTCGGAAGAAGATCAATGCTTCAAGGGCGAACAGGCCAAGGGGCTAGGACCTCAAGCCCCAAGGTTCAAGCCACGTCGGTCAGGAACCACTACAACCCCTACCAGAGCAACTGGTTGAGGCAACAACCAACACATCAACAACAACAAGCGACCACCATTCCTCAGACTAGACCTCAAGCACGACCATCTTTTCAACATAGCAGACGAGAGGAACTTCAACAACAACCAACAACGAGGTGGGCGGTCCTTGGTTTAACCAAGGAGGGTCCAGCGAGGCCAAGAACAAAGCGCCACAAGGAACCCCTGCTGCTTATTCCCGAGCCGCACCTATGGATGTCTGTCCCAAGTGCGGGAAAAATCACTGAACCGCCCATGCCTAGCCGATCGAGCAGCGTGTTTCAAGTGTGGCAAGCCTGGCCACTATGCGAAGGACTGCACTAGCGAGAGGGACACCAAACCAGAACCCCGACCACAACACCAAGGAAGAGTCTTCACCCTCAACGCGGAAGACGCCGAAAATCCAACGATCTCATTCAAGGTATGTGCAAAGTAAATGGTAAACCCTTAAGCGTACTATATGACTCTGGTGCTACTCATTCTTTTATATCACTTGCTAGTGTCGAGTCCTTAAATCGAGAGTCTCTAAACTTCCTTTTGATCTTATTGTTTCTACTCCTACCAATTGTCCTATTAATACTTGTCATTGTTGTTTAAGCTTGTCATCTTGTTGTAGAAAATAGGTCCTTTAACATAGATTTAATTTGTTTACCCTTGAAAGACATAGGAATTATCTTAGGCATGGATTGGCTTCACGCCAACAAAGTGTGTTACTAGGCTGTGGAACCCAAACCGTAGTTTTTCCTTCTCCTCCCAAAACATCACTCGACCCATTAGGTTGTACCTAAACTCTGTAGTGGTCTTACGTAGTGGGGAGAAAACGATGGGATATGTTCTCCTAGCCGCATGCAATGTAGACTTTGAGCAAAACCTAGGTGAGATACCTGTGGTGAGAGACTATCCCAGTATTCCCGGATGAGATACCGAATTCCCTCCCGAAGAGAAGTTGAGTTCTCCATAGAATTGGTTCTGGAGCAGGACCAATCTCTATTGCCCCATATAGGATGTCACCCATGGAGCTAGCAGAACTAAAAACCCAGTTGGAGGAACTGTTGGAGAAAAGTTTTATAAGGCCGAGTGCTTCACCTTGGGGCGCTCCGATCTTATTTGTGAAGAAGAAGGATGGAAGTATGAGGATGTGTATAGATTATAGGCAGTTGAACCAAGTGACCATAAAGAATAAGTACCCATTGCCTAGGATTGATGATCTTATGGACCAGTTGAAAGGAGCGATGAGTGTTTTCTAAGATCGATTTGAGGTCCAAGTTACCATCGATTAGGGTTAGAGATTCGGACATTCCTAAAATCGCCTTTTCGAACTTCGGTATGGACACTTTGAGTTCAATGTGATGTCTTTCGGTTTGTGAATGCTCCCTTGATTTTTATGGATTACATGAATAGGATCTTTCGACCCTATTTAGATCAATTCGTGGTTGTGTTCATAGATGATATTCTCATTTATTCGAAAACCCACGAGGAGCATGAGCGTCATTTGAGGCTGGTTTTAGAGGTACTAAAAGTGAAGAAGTTGTACATAAAGCTTTCTAAGTGTGGATTTTGGTTAGAGGAAGTAAAGTTCTTAGGACATGTTGTGTCAAAAGGTGCCATAGCTGTCGACCCAAGTAAGATAGAAGCTGTGATGAATTGGGATAGACCAACCTCTGTAACCGAGATTAGAAGCTTTTTGGGTTTAGCTGGTTATTACCGTAGGTTTATCAAAGGATTTTCCCAGTTAGCCCTACCCTTAACCAAGCTCACTAGGAAGAATACCTCGTTTGAGTGGAACACCGAATGTGAAAAGAGTTTCCTAGAGCTTAAGGAAAAGCTCACCTCAACCCCGGTTTTGGTTTTACCCGACCCTAATGTACCCTTTGAGGTATATTGTGATGCTTCTAGCAAGGGTTTAGGTTGTGTGTTGATGCAGAATAGGCAAGTGGTAGCCTATGCATCCAGGCAACTCAAGCCCCACGAGGTAACCTACCCCACCCATGACCTAGAGTTAGCAGCCATCGTGTTTGCCCTCAAGATGTGGAGACACCATTTGTATGGTGTAAGGTTTGAAGTGTTCTCCGATCATAAGAGTCTCAAGCATCTCTTTGATCAAAAGGAGTTAAACATGAGGCGAGAGGAGATGGATGGAATTCCTCAAGGACTATGATTTCGCTTAAGTTACCACCCAAGCAAGGCTAATGTAGTCGCCGACGCCTAAGTCGAAAAATCGTTATGTTTGTCAAGTATGATGGTTAATGAAGTTGGGTTAATAGAGCAGTTTAGGAATATGAATGCAGGGATGTATGTGATTTGAGAATGGCATCGTGATGAGTCATCTCCACGGTGACCAGTGGGTTTAAGCAAAGGATCATGCTTGCCCAAAGAGAAAATGAGGACTTTATGGAGACAATAGAGGCGATTAAGGCCGGTAAATTGAAGGGTTTTGAGCAAGGCCCTGACCGGTTGTGGAGGTTTGAGGGCGAATCTGCGTGCCCCAAGATGGCGACCTCCGAGAGAAAATCTTGGAGAAGGCTCATAAGAGTCACTTTGCCATTCATCCTGGTGCTACCAAGATGTATCGGGACTTAAAGAGGATGTTTTGGTGGCCGGACTAAAGAAGGATGTGGTCGCTGGGTAAGTAAGTGTTTGAGTGCCAAAAGGTTAAGATCGAACACCAAAACCTTCGGCATGTTGCAACCCCCGCCAATCCCTCGAGTGGAAGTGGGAGAGTATATCGATGGACTTCGTGTGGATTGCCAAAGACCCAAGCTGGCCATGATGTCAGATGGGTGATAGTGGATCGACCGACCAAGTCGGCTCACTTTCTACCTATTCGAGTCACGTACTCATTGGATAAATTGGCTCGACTTTACATCCAAGAGATAGTAAGGTTGCATGGAGTGCCGTCGGCGATAATCTCGGATAGAGATCCGCGGTTCGTCCACGTTTTTGGGGAGCCTTTCAAAGGCATTTGGTTCAAAGGCTGTAGCGAGCACGCTACCACCCTCAGACGCATGGCCAATCGGAAAGAACAATCCAAACCCTGGAGGATATGCTGAGAGCCTGTGTCTTAGACCAGAAAGGAAGTTGGGATAAGTACATGCCATTAATCGAATTTGCGTATAACAACAATTATCACGCAAGTATCGGTATGGCAACCGCATTTAAGCATTGTATGGAAGAAAGTGCCAATCACCCTTGTGTTCGTATGAACCCAGAGAACAAAGTGTCTTAGGACTGATATAGTGAGGGAAGCGACCAGCAAATCAAAAGATTAAGGATAGAATCCTAACCGCTCAAAGTCGGCAAAAGAGCTATGCGGACAAAGGGCGTAAGCCCTTGGAGTTCCAAGGAGGAGAACATGTATTTCTAAGAATCACTCCCACTACAGAATAGGAAGAGCCATGAAAGTCAAAAAGTTGAGTCCCCGATTTCTCGGCCCTTTTGAAATTCTTCAGAGAATCGGATCTGTAGCCTACAAAATAGCCCTGCCACCCAATCTGTCAAATCTTCATGATGTCTTTCACGTCTCTCAATTGCGTAAATATGAGTCCCACCCTAGTCATGTCCTAGAACCAGAGCATGTACAGTTAAGAAAGGACCTCACTTTCAATGTACCTCCTCGAGGATCGTGGATCACGAGTCAGCAGTTAAGGAACAAGTATGTTCCTTTGGTGAAAGTGGCGTGGGGGCGAGACAAGGCAGAAGAGTATACATGGGAGTGGAGTCGAAATGAGGACGAAGTATCCAGAGCTTTTCTAAGGTAACGAATTTCGAGGACGAAATTCTTTTTAAGGAGGGGAGTAATGTAACGCCCCGATTTTCTGTTAGAGTGAAAATGACCAAAATGCCCCTGAGGTCATTTTTCACCGGTCGAGGAAAGCAGTCTTGGCCCGGTACTCGAAGGGCAAACTCAATGTTAGAAGGGGATTAGAAAACTTATGTACCTTCAGGGATCGAAAATCTCGTTTTGAGTTTTAGTCAAAATGACCAAAGCAGCCCCTGTGGTGTTTTACCCGTTTGCAAGTGCTTGGATGAACCGAAACTTCTCAGATGGTTTTAAAAGGCGTTTTTATGTATTCTATGTCCTCAGTTTTAATTTTTGAAGTCCCGGGAAAAATTAGTGCAAAATTACGGTTTTGCCCCTAGTTTCGTATTTTTACGCTTAATCACGGGATTAAGCAAACCTAAGCAATATTAGGCTCTAATCGAAGGTTAATTAATTTCCTTAATTAATCTAGAGTCAAAATAATTTATTAAAGTTGATTAGAACCAAAAAGTACTTAATTACAACCTAAAATCATATTTTAATTTTATGACACCTAATCATAGAATCTTGAATAGTGTTTTCTCTTTCCAATTCCTTAAATCATGGAATTGTGTTACACATTGTTTATTCATAAATGAGTTTTAAATTCTTTAATGATGTATGAGCACTCCTAAACTTGTCATAAACTCTCTAAATCACATTCTTAGTTACCTAAACTTAAGCTTAATCATTCCTAACCTTGTACCTAAGCTAATACACATCTAAACCTACCATTAACACACAATTAAATGGTCAAATCATCCTCCCATTCTGCTGTCCCAAGCTGGCGAAGCCTCACCTCCTCCATATGCATCACATGTTCAATTTTTCAACACTCCAAGGCCATACCTCAAGTCACATACACTATACCTTGTCATAACTTTCAATCAAGCTTGAATTTCCACATGAATAAATAATTAAAACAACCCATTTTTCCCATTTAATTGTGGCTGGAAAAGTTCCAGCCATGCATTGTTTCTAGAAGACTAAATTCATAAAAATGTGATAGGAAATTAACTCACATCAAGCCATGCTTTGTAGCATAGCTTCCATACTTCAAACCATGCTTGAATGACCTTGTGTAAGAGATATTTTCTCTTCCTTCCTCCCTCAAAGGCTACGGCCAAGCCCTCCCCATTCACTCCTCCATGGTTTTGTTTTTCAATAAATAGGATGCTTGTGTTAGCCTTGTTGCACTTTGAAGCATTTGCAAAGTTTAGAGTTTTAGAGTTTTAGAAAAGAATTAATTTGAGAGTTCTAGATCCCTTAAAGATTCATTTTTCTAGATTCTGTCCAGCAAGGTTTAGATTCAATAATCATGGTTTTAAATTAGTTTATATGTGTAGGAATGACTCATAATTGGTTTAGGACTTAATCTTGAAACCTTAGGAGCAAACCGAACTTAGAAAGGGTCATTATTGTGACTTCTAGGTACCCGTAAAGTTAGTATTTTGATTTCTGCACTCTTGAGGTTTAGAGATGTTCTTGACCATAGGGTGAGGTGAGAAATACTTAGTTATAACCTTATAGGTTCCCAAGAGACTAAGTGTTGATGATCAATAACTTAGAATGTGAGATAAAGATCTAAACCGTAATTTCTAGAACTCCGTAATCACATAAACATAAAGCTGTCCAAATTCTGCTTAGTGCTATTTGGATTAGTTCTTGAGCATAAAATTTGTATAACTCATTAATTGTCAAACTATAGGTGTATAAAGAAGTTAAGGATAATTAATTTGCAAGTTTAAGACTCATAAGAATCGAAGTTTAAAACACTATGAGTTATAACATAACATGTCTATGAGCTTATGGGGATGATTGTTAGATATGACTATGTGATGATGTTTGTGCGAAAGTTTTATGTGTCGAATGTTATGAGAAAGTTTCATGTGATGATATATATGTTATGAAAAAGCTATATGAGAATGCATGGTAAAAATGAATATGATAAATGATTAGGTAATTGTGATTTAATACTTATGAGAATATAAATGTGACACAACACTGAGACGCTTCTCTGGGTGACACCGGTTCGGCCGAGCACCCCAGGAGGAGACAAATCTGTGAGGGTATGTGTAGATGCAGCCACAAAGCAGACAAATTGCGAGGCCCACGTGGCTAGCAAAGCGTTTCAAAGAGGAAATGATCCTAGAAAGGAGATCCTTAATTTGCCCCCTAGCCCGTACTTTAAGTCGGGATTATGTTACGCTTATCATAGGATAAGTAAGAACTAGTGACGACTAGTTAAGGTATGAGCTCATAACCTAGAGAAGTTTTAGGCGGCCCCATGAGATGAAAGTTAAAGTTAACAATGTCACATAAACTATACTTATGCCAACGTTATAATGTTTCCTAGTCATTCTATTGTTTGGTTTACCTTATGATGCATTCATATCATTAGTATATTTACCTTAAGTTATAAAGACGCATTATAAAATATGACGGACCTTGGATAAAACACCTCTTTGGAAAACCAACTTAAAAGGAATTTATATGCATGCACACCTTTTAGAAATAAACCCAAGGTTCACGAGGATGTGACGATGACACCTAGGTAGGGATAACCCTCTGAGAATTCTTTTAGAAAGATTCTCATTCCCTCTCTCTTTTCTTCCGTCATATCTTCGAGATGGCGACGTTTGTACTCTTCATCGACACCCCCAGTATGGGAGTCGCACCATAACCCGGCACTGGTCATACCATTTTGAGGGTCGCTGCCTTTGTCGGAGTATTCATGTTCATGGGACGACCTTCGCGCACCCCGCCCCGAGCCACCGCTTCACCCCCCGATCGCTCCTTACCGTCATAACGGGATTTTTGAGCGAGCGAGACCACGCGATGAGCAGATCCTCCACATGGAGCCCGAGACATCAGCGGTACGCGAGTACCCCGAGTATGTGCCGCGTCCCCAGTACTCGGAGACGGACCCATCCGAGGACCCGCCATCCCACATGTACAATTGGAGCTCCAGTCCCGCTCCTCCACCGATGAGGGCTGGGAGTGAGGAGACGGTGGTCCAGCCGAGGTTGGCTCGACGGCCATCTATGCACCCTCGCTGCGGTGGACATGCCCCGATGATGCGCTCGACCACTCCCGCCGAGATTCGTCAGTGGATCGACTCGACCCCACAAAGATTCTGACCAGCAGGAGTAGCCATAGGAGGGGTAGTAGTTAGTGCACACACACGCCACAAAGTAGAGGACAAACCTTCTTTTGTATATGAGGTTGTCTACTTTAGGTGCACGTGGGTATGGGTGTTGTTCCTCTTGTATTTTCTTTTTATGATTTCCTTGTATTGCATTTCAGTTGTATTTTGCTTCATGATGTATCAAATAGTCCTGCCTCTTTGGGTAGGCACGTTATATCTATATATATATCTATGATTCAGTTGATGTTCCCATGACATGATGTGTTTCTTATGCTTTGCTTATATGTTTCGCTATGATTCCCCTTAAAGTTTCGTGCGTGGCTCTCACTTTGATTTTAAATTCCAAAAAGAAAAATTTTACCCATATTTCCGCTAAGTATTTTCTAAGTAAAAGATGAGACCAAGAGGTAATATTCTAAAGATTAACCTAAGTACATACTAGTAGTCTTGGGTTAAGATTTAGGGTGTTACATTATAGTATCAGAGCAGTTCGATTCTCATGGAGCCTGAGGATTGGACTGACTATGCTTTATAAGCATAACATGATAGTTATGTCATGTATAGTGCTTGATAGACATAAGTCAGAGGACTAGAGATGCATGACTTCGCTGGTTGCAAGTGCCATGGTAACTAGCTCATTTTGCATGGATGTTGAGCCTGATCAACTTAATGTTCATTGTTTCATGTGTATAGGGACCAATGGCACGCACTGACGGCCTAGGACTACACCCGATGTTGAACAAGATGATACAAGCTGCGCTAACCGTCTGTCGTGATGGCGCAAGCCATGGAACGGATGTCCGACCGAATGGATCAACAAGCGAACGCTGCTCCTGTTCCCCCTCCTCCCCCTGCTGCTGAGATGGTGGAACAAGCCCCCTTCGGCGAGTTCCCAAGAAGGTGAACCCGCCAATGTTCCGAGGGGTGATGGACCCGACAAGGCCGATGAATGGATCAAAGACATGGAGAAGATCTACTGTCAATAGATTTACGCCGGAGGAGCGAAGGTCACATTTGCTGCTTTCATCTGTCAAGTCCGACGCCGAAGTTCCTGGTGGAACGGCACGAGGCATCCGCTAGAAGCCTCTGGAACTCCCATTGATCGAGCTGTTCAAGACTTACTTCTATGAGAAGTACTTTCCGGAGTCCGTAAGGAACGCGAAGGACGTTGAGTTCATGCAGTTGACCCAAGGGGGGTCTACTGTAGCCCAATACACTGCAAAGTTTGAGGAGCTAATCAAGTTCTCTCGGGTGTTCTAAGGGAACCTCGATGAAGTTTGGAAGTGTGTGAAGTATGAGGCCGGTCTGAAGGCAGAGATGAACTACGCTGTGGCCCATATGGAGATCAGAGACTTCCGACTACGGTCAACAAGTGCCGATACTTGAAGAAGGACAGAGAAAGATTCAAATCACAAGGGCGGAGCGAGCTAAGGGGCTCGGACCTCAAGCCCCGAAGTTCAAACCGCAGTACCCGTCAAGGAATCACTACAACCCCTACCAGACAAACCAGTTCCGACAACAACAACAACAACCGCCAAGAGCTCCTGCTCACCAACAATCCAAACAACACCAAAGGCCGCCATTTCAACATCAAGGCCCGAGGAATTTCAATAATCAACCCCGTGGACCGGGTGGACCCCGAAACCACAATGGAGGACCAAGTGGAGCCAAGAACATGGCACCACAAACCCCCGCCGCTTACCGAGCAACATCTGTGGCGACGCCCACAATGCGGAAGAGCCACGGGAATCGCCCATGCTTAGCCGGTCAGAATGTATGTTTCAAGTGTGGCAAGCCTGGCCACTATGCAAAGGACTGCACCGGACAAGGGACATCGAACCAAAACCCCCGACCACAATACCGAGGAAGGGTCTTTACCCTTAATGCAGAAGACGCCAAGAAGTCCAAAGATCTCATCGAAGGTATGTGCAAAGTAAACGGTAAAGCCTTAACTGTACTATATGACTCTGGTGCTACTCATTCTTTCATTTCACTTGCTAGTGTCGAGTCCTTAAATCTAAAAGTCTCTAAACTTCCCTTGATCTTATTGTTTCTACTCCTACAAATCGCCCTGTTAATACTTGCCGTTGTTGTTTAAACTGTCATCTTGTTGTAGAAAATAGGTCTTTTATCATAGATTTAATTTGTTTACCCTTGAAAGACATAGGCATTATCTTAGGCATGAACTGACTTCACCCCAATCGTGTGATGTTAGATTGTGGAACCCAAACCGTAGTTTTCCATTCTCCTCCCGAAAACATCACTCAACCCATTAGAGTACCTAAATTCCGTAGAGGTCTTACGTAGTGGGAAGAAAGCTATGGATATGTTCTCCTAGCCACTTTGTGATGTAGACTTGGAGCAGAACCTAGGTGAGATACACATGGTGAGAGACTATCCCGAGGTGTCTCCAGATGAAATACCCGAGTTCCCTCCCGAAAGAGAATTGGAGTTCTCCATAGAGTTGGTTCCTGGGACAGGACCAATCTCTATAGCCCCGTATAGGATGTCACCCTCGCTGTTAGCAGAGTTGAAAACCCAGTTAGAGGAGTCATAGAAAGAGTTTTATAAGACCGAGTGCTTCACCTTGGGGCGCTCCGGTCTTATTTGTGAAGAAAAAGGACGAAAGCATGAGGATGTGTATAGACTATAGGCAGCTGAACCAAGTAACCATAAAGAATAAATACCCATTGCCTAGGATTGACGATCTTATGGACCAATTGAAAGGAGCGAGAGTGTTTTCTAAGATTGATTTAAGGTCAGGTTACCATCAGATTAGGGTGAGAGATTCGGATATTCCTAAAACCGCTTTCGAACTCGGTATGGACACTTTGAGTTCAATGTAATGTCGTTTGGTTTGTGAATGCTCCCAGCTTTTATGGATTACATGAATAGGATCTTTAGACCCTATTTAGATCAATTCGTGGTTGTGTTCATAGATGATATTCTCATCTATTCGAAAACACACGAGGAGCATGAGCGTCATTTAAGGTTGGTTTTAGAGGTATTAAAGGAGAAGAAGTTATACGCTAAGTTGTCTAAGTGTGAATTTTGGTTAGAGGAGGTAAAGTTCTTAGGACATGTTGTGTCAAAAGGTGGCATAGCAAGCGACCCAAGTAAGATAGAGGTGTGATGAATTGGGATAGACCAACCTCACATCGAGATTAGAAGCTTTTTGGGTTTAGCTGGATATTACCGTAGGTTCATTAAAGGATTTTCCCGATTAGCCCTACCCTTAACCAAGCTCACTAGGAAGAATGCCCCGTTTGAGTGGAGCCCGAGTGTGAAAAGAGTTTCCTAGAGCTTAAGGAAAAGCTCACCTCAACCCAGCTTTAGTTTTACGACCCCAATGTACCCTTCGAGGTATATTGCGATGCTTCAGCAAGGGTTTAGGTTGTGTGTTGATGCAAAGCAGGCAAGTGGTAGCCTATGCGTCCAGAAACTCAAGCCTCATGAGGTAACCTACCCCACCCATGACCTAGAACTAGCGACCATCGTGTTCGCCCTTAAGATGTGGAGACACCATTTGTATGGTGTAAGGTTTGAAGTTTTCTCCGATCATAAGAGTCTCAAGTATCTCTTTGATCAAAAGGAGTTAAATATGAGGCAGAGGAGATGGATGGAATTCCTCAAGGACTACGATTTTGGTTTAAGTTACCACCCCGGCAAGGCTAATGTAGTAGCCTACGCCTTGAGCGAAACTTCGTTACGTCATCAAGTATGATGGTGAATGAAGTTGGGTTAATAGAGCAATTTAGGGATATGAATCTTGGAATGTCTATAACGGAGAATGGCATCGTGATGAGTCATCTCACGGTGACCAGTGGGTTTAAGCAAAGGATTATGCTTGCCCAAAGAGAAAATGAGGACTTTATGGAGACAATCGAGGCGATTAAATTTGGAAAGTTGAAAGGTTTTGTACGAGGCCCCACTGGTTATGGAGGTTCGAGGGGCTAATGCATGTGCCACAAGATGGTGACCTCCGAGAGAAGATCTTGGAGGAGGCTCACAAGAGCCATTTGCCATCCATCCTGGTACTACCAAGATGTATCGGGACTTGAAGAGGATGTTTTGGTGGCGGATTAAAGAAGGATGTGGTCGCCTGGGTGAGTAAGTGTTTGGTCTGCCAAAAGGTCAAGATCGAACACCAAAAACCTTCTGGCATGTTGCAACCCCTGTCAATCCCCGAGTGGAAGTGGGAGAGTATATCAATGGACTTCGTGACAGGATTGCCAAAGACCCAAGCTGGCCACGATGCCGTATGGGTAATCGTGGATCGGCTGACTAAGTCGGCTCACTTTCTACCTATTCGAGTCACGTACTCGTTGGATAAGTTGGCCCAGCTTTACATCCAAGAAATAGTAAGGTTGCATGGAGTACCATCGACGATAATCTCGGATCGAGATCCGCGGTTTACGTCACGTTTTTGGGGAGCCTTCCAAAAGGCGTTTGGTTCCAAGTTGTGCCTAAGCACTGCTTACCACCCACAAACGGATGGTCAGTCCGAGAGGACAATCCAAACCCTGGAAGATATGCTGAGAGCCTGTGTCTTAGACCAAAAAGGAAGTTGGGATAAGTACATGCCTTTGATCGAGTTTGCGTATAACAACAGTTATCACGCAAGCATCGGTATGGCACCGTACGAGGCATTATACGGAAAGAAGTGCCAATCACCCTTGTGTTGGTATGAGCCCGGAGAGCAAAGTGTCTTAGGACCTGAGGTAGTGAGGGAAACGACGGAACAAATCAAGAAGATCAAGGATAGAATCTTAACCGCTCAAAGTCGACAGAAAAGCTACGCGGACAAAAGGCGCAAGCCCTTGGAGTTCCAAGAGGAAGAACATGTATTTCTAAGAATCACCCCCACTACAGGAATAGGGAGAGCCATGAAAGTTAAAAAGTTGAGTCCCCGATTTCTCGGTCCTTTTGAAATTCTTCAAAGAGTCGGATCCGTAGCTTACAAAATAGCCTTACCACCCAATCTGTCAAACCTTCATGACGTCTTTCACGTCTCCCAGTTACGTAAATATGAGTCCGACCCTAGTCATGTCCTAGAACCAGAGCATGTACAGTTAAGGGAGGACCTCACTTTCAATGTGCCGCCTACGGGAATAGTGGATCACGGAGTCAAGCAGTTAAGGAACAAGTCTGTTCCTTTGGTAAAAGTGGCGTGGGGACAAGGCAAGTCGGAAGAATACACGTGGGAACTAGAGTCGAGATGAAGTCCAAACATCCAGAGCTTTTCTAAGGTGCAATTTCGAGGGCGAAATTCTTTTAAGGAGGGAGTAATGTAACGCCCGATTTTCTATTAGAGTGAAAATGACCAAAATGCCCTGAGGTCATTTTCACCGGACCGAGGAAAGCCAAGCGGGCAAAGTACTCGAAGGGCAAACTCTATGTTGGAAGGATTAGAAAACTTATGTACCTTCCCGGGATCGAAAATCTCGTTTTTCGAGTTTTCGGGTCAAAATGACCAAAACGCCCCTATGGTGTTTTACCCGTTTGCAAGTCTTAGGATGAACCCGAAACTTCTCCAGATGGTTTTAAAAGGCGTTTTTATGTATTCTATGACCTCAGTTTTAATTTTTGAAGTCCCGGGCAAAATTAGTGCAAAATTACGGTTTTGACCCTAGTTTCGTATTTTTACGCTTAATCACGCGATTAAGCAAACCTAAGCAATATTAGGCTATAATCGAAGGTTAATTAATTTCCTTAATTAATCTAGAGTCAAAATAATTTATTAAAGTTGATTAGAACCAAAAAGTACTTAATTACAACCTCAAATCATATTTTAATTTTATGACACCTAGTCATAGAATCTTGAATAGTGTTTTCTCTTTCCAATTCCTTAAATCATGGAATTGTGTTACACATTGTTTATTCATAAATGAGTTTTAAATTCTTTAATGATGTATGAGCACTCCTAAACTTGTCATAAACTCTCTAAATCACATTCTTAGTTACCTAAACTTAAGCTTAATCATTCCTAACCTTGTACCTAAGCTAATACACATCTAAACCTACCATTAACACACAATTAAATGGTCAAATCATCCTCCCATTCTGCTGTCCCAAGCTGGCCGAAGCCTCACCTCCTCCATATGCATCACATGTTCAATTTTCAACACTCCAAGGCCATACCTCAAGTCACATACACTATACCTTGTCATAACTTTCAATCAAGCTTGAATTTCCACATGAATAAATAATTAAAACAACCCATTTTCCCATTTAATTGTGGCTGGAAAAGTTCCAGCCATGCATTGTTTCTAGAAGACTAAATTCATAAAAATGTGATAGGAAATTAACTCACATCAAGCCATGCTTTGTAACATAGCTTCCATACTTCAAACCATGCTTGAATGACCTTGTGTAAGAGATATTTTCTCTTCCTTCCTCCCTCAAAGGCTACGGCCAAGCCCTCCCCATTCACTCCTCCATGGTTTTGTTTTTCTATAAATAGGATGCTTGTGTTAGCCTTGTTGCACTTTGAAGCATTTGCAAAGTTTAGAGTTTTAGAGTTGTCTTGCTAGTCTTTCCTTTTTCTCTCAAAGTTCCAAGAGTGTTCTTCCTTTCTTTTCATCTTTATCTTCTTCATCTCTTCATCACCTCTCCACCATCAAACACCACCCCAAAACCTTGAACCATCATCAAACCTCTCAAACACCACACCTCAAACACAACTCCACTTGAAACACATTTTCTTTCTTTTTCTCTCATCAGGGCCGAATCATCATCACCATCCTAGGAGGTGTTGCTCATCTCATTTCCATCTTCAAGATCAAGCTTTTATCTTCATCACTAGGTAGGGATTTGTTTTCAAACTCTATTTTGCTCAAGAAAGTGTTTTTCTCTAGTTTTCTCTTGGATTCTTTTTGAACTTTCCTTTGTCTTTCCTTTCCTTTCATTTTCGGCCATGAGGCCTTGATTTGAGCATGATAGCTTGATGATGAGAGTTTCTAGATGATGACATTGTGTTCATCTCAAAGAAACCTCTAAAGCTTGAGTTTTCCTTTTCTTACAACTTCATCTATATGTTATCTAGCTCACATGGTTTTCCAACTTAAGAAAAATTAATCTAAGGATTTCTAAAAGCCCAAGCCTACCCTTGTCAACCTTAAAATTGGCCGGCACGTTCTAGAGATTTGTCTCTAGATAGGGGTTTTGGGTACTTAATAAAGAACTCGATGTAGCTTCACTTTCTTTCTCTTTTATATGATTTTCGATTCTTGTGTTGTGATCTTTGAGATGTTGTATGGGGTTATTATCTTGTTAAAGTCTTAAATGAGCTCTAGTTAAACATAAAAATGAAACTTGCATCATGTTTACTTTAAGCTTTGCATATCATGTTTATTTCCTTGCTATCACTAAATCCCAAAATAATGAATGAACTTGCATTATCATGTTTATGTTTCAAGCTTTGCATTATCATATTTATATTTCAAGTCCTCACCTAAATATCAAAGATAATAATATATTGCACCACATATTTATTTTATGCTCTCACTTTACTTTCTAGCAATAACTAAAATAAGTGCATGAGCATGTTTATTTTTATGTCATCACTTTAATGATTCTAGAGCTCAAAGACTTGCCCAATGATATCTCAAACAAAGGTCTAAAACATTTATTTCCTATGGTTCATATTTACCTATGAGGCCTTAATGTTTTCAAGTATTGAAAACTATGTTTTATAATTTTTCTAAACTTATATGAGTATAAGGAATGTGTAGAACTAAGTGTTATGAATTTAGGACCTCTTGAGATGAAAATAATATAGCCACTGCCCTATTAAGTATTTTCATGAGTTTAGATGATAAAAGTGTTCATAAAAGAGTTTTGAAGGTTTTAATAAGGTTCCAAGAGAAACTAGTATTTTATGTGCTTTAGAAACTATGATTCAATGCCTTTAAATGGAGTTTCTGTTTCGGTTCTGCCTTGCTATGTTTGGCCACTGTATGAGCTGTGTTAATGATGTTAATATGCTTATGTTTGGGTAATAATTATGTTAAGACTCATATGTGAAAGATAGGATAAGTTAGGAACTAGAAAAGAATTAATTTGAGAGTTCTACATCCCTTAAAGATTCATTTTTCTGGATTCTGTCCAGCAAGGTTTAGATTCAATAATCATGGTTTTAAATTAGTTTATATGTGTAGGAATGACTCATAATTGGTTTAGGACTCAATCTTGAAACCTTAGGAGCAAACCGAACTTAGAAAGGGTCATTATTGTGACTTCTAGGTACCCGTAAAGTTAGTATTTTGATTTCTGCACTCTTGAGGTTTAGAGATGTTCTTGACCATAGGGTGAGGTGAGAAATACTTAGTTATAACCTTATAGGTTCCCAAGAGACTAGGTGTTGATGATCAATAACTTAGAATGTGAGATAAAGATCTAAACCGTAATTTCTAGAACTCCGTAATCACATAAACATAAAGCTGTCCAAATTCTGCTTAGTGCTATTTGGATTAGTTCTTGAGCATAAAATTTGTATAACTCATTAATTGTCAAACTATAGGTGTATAAAGAAGTTAAGGATAATTAATTTGCAAGTTTAAGACTCATAAGAATCGAAGTTTAAAACACTATGAGTTATAACATAACATGTCTATGAGCTTATGGGGATGATTGTTAGATATGACTATGTGATGATGTTTGTGCGAAAGTTTTATGTGATGAATGTTATGAGAAAGTTTCATGTGATGATATATATGTTATGAAAAAGCTATATGAGAATGCATGGTAAAAATGAATATGATAAATGATGAGGTAATTGTGATTTAATACTTATGAGAATATAAATGTGACACAACACTGAGACGCGCTTCTCCTGGGTGACACCCGGTTGACCGAGCACCCCAGGAGGAGACAAATCGTGGCGTATGTGTAGATGCAGCTTGCCAAAGCGGACAAATTGCGAGGCCCACGTGGCTAGCAAAGCGTTTCAAAGAGGAAATGATCCTAGAAAGGAGATCCTTAATTTGCCCCCTAGCCCGTACTTTAAGTCGGGATTATGTTACGCTTATCATAGGATAAGTAAGAACTAGTGACGACTAGTTAAGGTATGAGCTCATAACCTAGAGAAGTTTTAGGGCGGCCCCATGAGATGAAAGTTAAAGTTAACAATGTCACATAAACTATACTTATGCCAACGTTATAATGTTTCCTAGTCATTCTATTGTTTGGTTTACCTTATGATGCATTCATATCATTAGTATATTTCTGCTTAAGTTATAAAGACGCATTATAAAATATGACGGACCTTGGATAAAACACCTCTTTGGAAAACCAACTTAAAAGGAATTTATATGCATGCACACCTTTTAGAAATAAACCCAAGGTTCCTGAGGATGTGACGATGACACCTAGGTAGGGATAACCCTCTTGAGAATTCTTTTAGAAAGATTCTCATTCCCTCTCTCTTTTCTTCCGTCATATCTTGGATGGCGGCGTTTGTACTCTTCATCGACACCGGTATGGGAGCTGCACCATAACCCGGCACTCGGGTCATACCATTTTGAGGGTCGCCTGCCCGAGTATTCATGTTCATGGGGCGACCCTTCGCACCCGTCGAGCTACCGCTTCACCCCGACTGCTCCTTACCGTCATAACGGGATTTTTGAGCGAGCGAGACCACGCGATGAGCAGATCCTCCGCATGGAGCCCGAGACATCGGGCCAGACGCGAGTACCCCCGAGTATATGTCATGGCCCCCAAAGATTTCCTGAGATTTGACCCATCCGAGGACCCGCCATCCCACATGTACAGTTGGAGCTCCAGTCCCGCTCCTCCACCGATGAGGGCTGGGAGTGAGGAGACGGTGGTCCAGCCGAGGTTGGCTCGACGGCCATCTATGCGCCCTCGCCGCGGTGGACATGCCCCGATGATGCGCTCGACCACTCCCGCCGAGATTCGTCAGTGGATCGACTCGACCCCACAGTATTCGGACCAGCAGGAGTAGCCATAGGAGGGGTAGTAGTTAGTGCACACACACGCCACAAAGTAGAGGACAAACCTTCTTTTGTATATGAGGTTGTCTACTTTAGGTGCACGTGGGTATGGGTGTTGTTCCTCTTGTATTTGCTTTTTATGATTTCCTTGTATTGTATTTCAGTTGTATTTTGCTTCATGATGTATCAAATAGTCCTGCCTCTTTGGGTAGGCACGTTATATCTATATATATATCTATGATTCAGTTGATGTTCTCATGACATGATGTGTTTCTTATGCTTTGCTTATATGTTTCGCTATGATTCCCCTTAAAGTTTCGTGCGTGGCTCTCACTTTGATTTTAAATTCCAAAAAGAAAAATTTTACCCATATTTCCGCTAAGTATTTTCTAAGTAAAAGATGAGACCAAGAGGTAATATTCTAAAGATTAACCTAAGTACATACTAGTAGTCTTGGGTTGAGATTTAGGGTGTTACACCCCGATTTTCTGCTAGAGTGAAAATGACCGAAATGCCCCTGAGGTCATTTTCGGCCCAGATTCGAGGAAAGCCGATCTGGCAGTACTCGAAGGGCAAACTCAATGTTGGAAGGGGATTAGATGACCTGTGTACCTTTCCGGAATCGAAAATCTCGTTTTTGAAGTTTTGGTCAAAATGACCAATACGCCCCTGCGGTGTTTTACCTATTTGCAAGTGCCGGATGAACCCGACACTTCTCTAGATGGTTTTAAAAGGCATTTTTATGTATTCTACGACCTCAGTTTTAATTATGGAGGTCCCGGGCAAAATTAGTGCAAAATTACGATTTTACCCCTAGTTTCGTGTTTTTACGCTTAATCGCGTGATTAAGCAAACCTAAGCAATATTAGGCTCTAATCGAAGATTAATTAATTTCCATAATTAATCTTGAGTCAAAATAATTTATTAAAGTTGATTAGAACATAAAAGTGCTTAATTACAACTTAAAATCTTATTTTAAATTCAAGATTTCTAGTCATGGAATCTTGAATAGTGATTTCTCTCTCCAATTCCTTAAATTATGGAATTTTGTCTACATTGTTTTATTCATAAAATGAATTTAAAATCTCCTAAATATGTATGAGTACTCCTTAATCATGTCATAAAGGTTCCTAATCACATTCTTAGTCACCTAAACTTATGCTTAATGACTCCTAACCTTACACCTAAGCTAATACACCCTAAACACATCACTAACACACTATTACATGACCAAAACTCCCTCCTCCCTTGCTGCATCAGACCTGCACGAAATTCATCATCCATTTTATCACAATTTAATTTTATTTCACACTCCAAAGACTATGGTTGAAGCCATGTCATCAAAGTGCAATTCTCTCACCTCATGTTCCATGAGGATTCATTCTCCTCCACACATGCCTCACCTCATGTTCCATGAGGATTCATTCTCCTCCATTCATTCACTCTTATTCTTCTCTATAAATACCATGCCTAGATGAACCTTTGCTACACTTTGTTCATTTGCTAAGTTTAGTTTTTAGTTTTTCTCTAAGTTCTTCCTTTTTCTCTCAAATCTCAAGAGCATTCTTCTTCTTCATCTTCTTCTTTTTCCTTTTGAAACATCATCACACAACCTTGAAACACCACCCCACCACCTTGGATCATCATACAAACACCTAAACTTCCATTCTCAAACACAAGCTCACCAAGAACACATTTCCTTCCTTTTTCTTTCATCAAGGCCGAATCATCATCACCATCCTAGGAGGTGTTGCTCGTATCATTTTCATCTTCAAGTCCAAGCTTTTTGTTTTCACTCTAGGTAGGAGTGTTTTCTAAACTTTGTCTTCTTGAAAATGAGTTCTTTCTAGCTTTCTCTTGGGTTTTCTTTTTTGAAACTTTCTTTGGTTTCCCTTTCTTGTATTTTCGGCCTCTTGGCCTTGATGAGTACATGATAGCTCAATGATGAGGACTCCTAGATAATGACTATGTGTTCATCTCAAAGGAAACTCTAGAGCTTGAGGTTTTATTTTCTTTAAGTTCCAACTTTATTTTCTAACTCAAAAATGATTTTTACTCAAGAATACCTTTACTTTTCTTGCTATTATGATTTCGGTTTCTTTGTTCCTTTCTTTAACATTTCGGTTACCATTTTCCTTTTTGATCTTTGAAGTTTTATTTGTTCAAAAAGTTTTGCTTTCTTTGAGCTTGATGATGATGTTCAAGAACCTCATAATTCCTTTGAGAACTTGGTTCAAGAACTCTAAAGCTCTCTTTGTAATGAGATATGTGTTGGGTTATTATGTTGTTAAAGTCTTGGATGAGCTTTAGATCACCTTAAAATGAACCTTGCATCATGTTTATTTTATGCTTTGCACATCATGTTTACTTTCTTTGCTATCACTAAGTACCAAGGTAATAAAGGAACTTGCATTATCATGTTTATATTTCAAGTTCTCACCTAAATATCAAAGATAATAATATAATGCATACCATATTTATTTTATGCTTTGCACATCATGTTTACTTTCTTTGTTATCAGTAAGTACCAAGGTAATAAAGGAGCTTGCATTATCATGTTTATATTTCAAGCTATGCATTATCATGTTTATGTTTCAAGTTCTCACCTAAATATCAAAGATAATAATATAATGCATCACATATTTATTTTATGCTCTCACTTTACTTTCTAGCAAAAACTAAAACAAGTGCATGAGCATGTTTATTTTTATGTCATCACTTTAATGAACCTAGAGCTCAAAGACTTGCCCATTGTTGTCTCAACAAAGGTCTAAAAATATTTATTGCTTTTGGTCCCTATTTCGGCCCTAAGAGGCTTTGGTGTTTCCAAGTATTGAAAACTATGTTTTATAATTTTTCTAAGCTTATGTAAGTATAAGACATATGTAGAACTAAGTTTTATGAATTTAGGACCTCTTGAGATAAAAATGATTTAGCTATTACCCTCTTAAGTATTTTTATGATTTTAGGTGATAAAAGTGTCCATAAATGAGTTTTGAAAGTTGAAAAAGGTTCCAAGAGAAACTAGTATTGTATGTGCTTTAGAAATTGTGTTTCATGTCTTTTATGGAGATGTTTGTTTCGGTTCTGCCTTGCTATGTTTGGCCACTGTATGAGCTGTGTTAACAATGACAAGATGCTTATGTTTGAGTAAAAATAATGTTAAGACTCATATGTGAAAGATAGGATAAGTTAGGAACTAGAAAAGAATTAATTTGAGAGTTTTAGATCCCTTAATGATGGAATTTTCTGGATTCTGTCCAGCAAGGTTTAGAAATGATAATCATGGTTCTAAATTAGTTTAAATGTGTAGGAATGACTCATAATTGGTTTAGGGCTTAATCTTGATGCTTTAGGAACAAACTGGACTTAGAAAGAGTCATTGTTGTGACTCCTAGGTACCCGTAAAGTTGGGATTTTAAATTCATTTTATGAATAAAACAATGTAGACAAAATTCCATAATTTAAGGAATTGGAGAGAGAAAACACTATTCAAGATTCCATGACTAGAAATCTTGAATTTAAAATAAGATTTTAAGTTGTAATTAAGCACTTTTAGGTTCTAATCAACTTTAATAAATTATTTTGACTCAAGATTAATTATGGAAATTAATTAATCTTCGATTAGAGCCTAATATTGCTTAGGTTTGCTTAATCACGCGATTAAGCGTAAAAACACGAAACTAGGGGTAAAATCGTAATTTTGCACTAATTTTGCCCGGGACCTCCATAATTAAAACTGAGGTCGTAGAATACATAAAAATGCATTTTAAAACCATCTAGAGAAGTTTCGGGTTCATCCGGCACTTGCAAATAGGTAAAACATCAGAGGCGTTTTGCTCATTTTGACCCGAAAACTCGAAAAACGAGATTTTCGATTCCGGAAAGGTACACAGGTCATCTAATCCCCTTCCAACATTGAGTTTGCCCTTCGAGTACTGCCAGATCGGCTTTCCTCGAATTCTAGGCCGAAAATGACCTCAGGGGCATTTCGGTCATTTTCACTCTAGCAGAAAATCGGGGCGTTACAATGAGCAGATCCTCCGCATGGAGCCCGAGACATTAGCAGTACGCGAGTACCCTGAGTATGTGCCGCTGGCTCCCCAAGATTTCTGGAGACGGACTCCATCCGAGGACCCGCCATCCCACATGTACGGTTGGAGCTCGGTCCGCTCCTCCACCGATGAGGGCCGGGAGTGAGGAGGCGGTAGTCCGGCCGAGGTTGGCTCGTCGGCCATCTATGCGCCCTCGCCGGTGGACATGCCCGATGATGCACTCGACCACTCCGCCGAGATTCGTCGGTGGATCGACTGACCCCACAAGACTTTCGGACCACAGAGTAGACATAGGAGGGGTAGTAGCTAGTGCACACACGCCACATAGTTGAGGACAAACCTTCTTTTGTATATGAGGTTGTCTACTCTAGGTGCACACGAGTATGGGTGTTGTTTCTCTTGTATTTACTTTTTACGATTTCCTTGTATTGCATTTCGGTTGTATTCTGCTTCCCGATGTATTGAATAGTCCTTCCCTTTTGGGTAGGCACAGCATATATATATATATAACTATGTTCAGTTGATGTCTCCATGATATGATGTGTTTCTTTACGCCTTGCTTATATGTTTCTCTATGCTTCCTCTTAAAGATTCGTGCGTGGCTCTCACTTTGATTTTAAATTCCAAAAAGAAAAATTTTACCCATATTTCCGCTAAGTATTTTCTAAGTAAAAGATGAGACCAAGAGGTAATATTCTAAAAATTAACCTAAGTACATACTAGTAGTCTTGGGTTAAGATTTAGGGTGTTACAACATCACTTGCCAATTTGACATTCTCAACGACACATGAGGACTATCAAATATGTATTTCAATGGATCCATTTGAGAGATTAACCAGGTGGTGTAGTATAACATGTACTGCCTCAACCTCCTAGAGTCCACACTAACGTGCAACAGGCCTAAATCGCTAGATAACAAGATTCACAATCATTAAAATTCTTGCTCAGATAATAAATTGCTTGTTCTTTTTTTTTGGACTCATCATATCGTCCTAACATTGCCCCAAGTGACGTGGGTAACACTGTGAGGTACAGTATTAAGGGACGACCAAGCATGTGCAATATCAAAATGAAAGGTTTCATTAAATAAGCCTTTATTTTGTCAAATGCTTCTTGGCATTCTTCATTCCATTCTCCAGGTTGATGTTTTCGTAGCAACTTGAATATAGGCACACAAGTACTAGTCAAATTGGCAATAAATCTAGCAATGTAGTTGAGCCTTCCAAGAAAATTTCTCACTTCCCTTTCAGTTCGAGGGGTTGGCATCTCTTGTATCGCTTTCACCTTGTCAGGATGCACCTTTATCCCTTCTCTGCTGACAATGAACCCGAGTAATTTCCTTGTAAAAGCTCCAAAAATGTATTTATTTGGGTTCAATCGCAATTTATATTTTCTGAGCCTCTCGAACAACTTTCGTAGAACTGCCACATGACTTTCTCCCTCCTTAGACTCGGTGACCATGTCATCTACATACACCTCAATCTTATTATGCATCATGTCATGGAATAATGCGACCATAGCACGTTGGTAAGTGGCATTGGCCTTCTTCAATCCGAATACCATGACTGTATAGCAAAATGTCCTCCAGGGAGTTATGAAAGTAGTTTTTCCTTTGTCATGAATATCCATGGGAATCTGATTATACCCGAAGTATCCATCCATAAATGAAAATCAGTGATTTTTTATCAACAAGGACATCAACGTGAGGGAGAGGAAAATTATCTTTTAGGTTAGCCTTATTTAAATCCCGATTATCTGCACACATCCTGACTTTCCCATCCTTTTTAGGCATAGGCACAATATTAGCCACCTAATTAGTGTGTCTTGATACCTCCAAAAACCTAACTTCCAGCTGTTTAGTCACTTCTTCTTCTTTTTTAATGACATATCAGGTTGTATTCTTCTCAACTTTTGCTTCTTTAGCTCAGCTTCTGGATACAAAGGGATCTTGTGTGGAGCGATCTCTAGGTGAATCCTAGCATATCACGATAGTTCAAGGAATTCCTTAACCAACGCAATCATTTCTGTGCATTCAGGATTTTCCACTATTTTTAGCTCCTTCTTTTCTTCCTTAGTGCCCATGTTAACTACGTCGATCACCTCATTGTCTAGGCCAAATCCTTTTTTTGAGTATTCCAGTAAGTTTAAGAATTGCTCAATAGCCTCCTCATCATCTTCGAACTCATGGTTATCGCAGTCAAGTGCAGCAAGAGAATAAACTGATAAGCTTCCAAATTCCCTTTCATGTGGCAAAATTTCTATGGCATTCAAATTCTTGGAAAGTAATTGTGGTGGGTTGGAATGCTAAAACATATGGTGTAATGTAAACAGCATGAAAAAAAAACATAAATTAACAAGCTGAGAGTTGTAAAGGAAAGAAATAACAAAAAGGAGAAAGTAAAAGAAATAGAAACAGAAACAGGCAAATGGAAAACATAAAGAAAGATTATTTTAAAAAAAATCATGCAAGTTATAAGTAGCATAAACAATTATTGAATAATATAACCAACTAATTACTTTTCAGCAATAACATCAAGCACTAGTTCAAATGTCTATTTCATCAACATTTCATCATTGCTGGCAGCAGGATTAACAATGCATTCTCCGGACTTCTTGACATTTACCATAGTGATGGCGGGGAAATAGTGAAGGGAGTAAGCTTCTCCAACTTCCACGGCGTTCACCTAATTTCTTCCTTCATGATTTGAGATTGGATTATTAACGATATCTAGCTTTGGTTCTTCTTGAAGATCTAGTGTCCCACAAGTAAGTAGTTTTCTTACTGCCATCTTGAAGGCTTCACAATCTTCAATTGAATGTCCTGTAACTTCCATGTTATATCTACGGGTTAAGTTTGGGTTGTACCATGCTGGGAATGGCGATTCTAATCACCGCACAGGACGCAGTGAGATCAGATGAGCATAAAATAATCTTTGAAAAAGGTCGGCATTCGATATGGATAATTTTGGGAAAGGTGGAAGGTTGGGAATTGATTGCGATTCTGATTTTGAAAACTTGGTTGTGGTATTGTGGTGTTTGAGTAATGTTAGGGAGGCATGGTATATGCTGCCCGGGTTGGTTGGAATAGCCATGTATGAATATTATTGATTTGAGGTTGTGGATATAGGGTGTTGTTTGTGGCTTGGTAAAGTGGGTAATGGGGGATATGGGTCTGGTATAGCAGCATTTGGGATTTTGGGTGTATTGATGAGTATATAGGGATGAAAGGTTGCTGACCTTGTATGAAATTTATCTTTGACTCTTTTTTCCTAGGCAGAAATCCTCTTTTTGTATCCTCATTGCTCATAGGAAATTTGCCAGCTTTGGCCAAATTCTTAATCCTTTCTCTAGCAGTTATCAAATCGGAGAAATCTTTGTATGCTGCTCCTGCCATTGCCCTAATATAAGGAGATCCCAAGGTCCCCAAAAAGTATGAACACATTTTAGATGGGATAAGTGGCAGTTGTACTTGAGCAGCCAAGGCTCTCCACCTTTGAGCATATTGCTTAAATGGTTCATCTCTCTTCTTCTGAATTGTGCTCAGCTATTCCTTACTTGGTGCTATTTCCAAGTTAAACTTCTACTAGTTCATGAATTGGTTAGCCAATTTTCTCCAACAAGAAATCTTTGAATGGTCTAGTTGAATGTACTATTCTAAGGCAGTTCCAATTTCAAGGAAAAAATTGATAAGGAACTTTTCATCTTTGCACCATATTGACATCTTAGTGCAGTAACTTTTTAAGTAAAAGAGTGGATTGCCAGTGCCATCATATTTTGAGAAATCAGGAATCTTGAAGTCTTTAGGAACCACTATGTCAATAGAAGGGCAAAGTTGCTCAATCTCTATATAACCATAAGTGCTCAGTTTCTGGATAACTTTAATTTGCTCCTGAATTTTCTCCATCCACTCTTCTCTCAACTTGTCCTTCTCTGCCTCTGTACCATTATTCCCCGAGGAAGATAATTGTTTGTGGACAACAACATGAGGTTGCTCTCAAATGGGGGTATCATTCCCGTGTCCCTTGGTGTATGCATTCTCTATGGAACGATAACCTAGTAATCGGCATTGTCAATGGTGGTTGCTCATGTGGGTTACCTAGTGTCCCTCCCACGTCATTCATCCATTGGGTATTATTTAGAGCTGCATCTGATAAGACAGGTATGGTTATCATTGCAGCACTCGGTTGTACACTTACTAGTATACCCAGTTTGTCCTGGTTTTGATTAGCTCCCAATAAGTTGAGTAATTCTTTCATGACTCATATCATTTCTTCTATCCTTACCTGAGTATCTGTCATTGTATTCAATTGCCCCCTCATTTCATCAACCTCCATGCTTAGATTTCTTCCTGGTTCAAAAGTAGCTACAGCTGGGATGGTTCTTCCTGATTCGGTATTACCATCTGTCATCTTAGTCCGAGCTCTGGTATTATGAATACGAGTTTGATTGATTTCCATTTTCCTTGGGCACCCAATGGTTACAAATTACACACTGTCAAAAAGGTTAACAACATCCAAAAATGTTAATTTTTTTTGTTTTTTAATTATATGTAGGAGAACAAATGAACAATAGTCATCAAAAGTTTTTTCAAAAAACAAGGATGGCCTGCACCCATTCCTATGGGTATGTCACCCTATAAGTTGAGGTATGGTTAATAGCAAATTCCAAGGGAGAATCCACTCCTCTATGGATGCTATCTAATGAGCACTAGCAATGTATGTAACCTTAATGTTCTCCTTCCAATTGTATACATTGCTAGTGTTCATTTGTGCTGCTTCCATTTGCTTTGAACTAATGATGACTTTTGCTTTATTAATAATCAAAAACCAATGTGGACAAAAATGAGATAATTGAGTAAAATTAAAAAGATGGCAAGCAAAAAAATGCATGCTCCTATTGAGAATGTTCCTTCTGAAATGCTTTCTTAAGAATTTGATGATGCACACAAATCTATACAGGAAAATAAACTAAAAGAAAATATCATTGTTCATGGAAAAATTAAGTTATGTTATGAGAAAAGAAAACATGATTAAATGAGTGCATGTGGTAATGAACTCAAAACATCTATGTTATGAATGCTTAAACACCTGAGAATGCATGTTTATGGGATGAAGAACTAGCTAAATACAATGTAATAATTTTTTGATGTAAAAAAAAAAACAACAAAAAGTAAAGCATAAAGGAGTGCAATGCAAAGAGATGAAAGAAGCATGCTTCCTTTGTCCCAACAGAGTAAAACTTAATGGATGGGGAATTCTATGGTCAAAAACCCTAATTTGGGTGGCTGTTAAGTTTAACTATGAGTGCACACATTTATGGTAGGTCTAGACTTCTAATAGTCATGGTCCCCAGATTACTCTTATCCATAGGACAGGGATCTGGCTTTTGACCCACCACAAGTAAGGATGAACCCTCTCAATATGATTGATCCATAAAGTAGTAACAATCTAAGTGGCGTCGCAGCAACTATCGAGTACGAAGCCGCTCATGACAATGTCAAGAAACCCCCTAATCCTTGGCTCGCACAAACTCGGGTATAGAGTCCAAGAACACAGTGTGTGAAGTAAGTGATTATGAAGTGTGTGCAGGGAGCATACAAACCTTTTTAATCCTAGCACTACATACACTCCTGCAAAACAAAATAAAGACAACAAGTATATACAGAATAGCAATAGTCGTCTACCTAAAGGTTTTAGCAAATAAAGCAAACATTATAACTAACACAAGAAATGGTAAACTTATGCAAAAGAAAATCAAATATACACAGAATAACAATAGTTATCCACCCTAAGGTTTTAGCAAATAAAGCAAACATTATAACTAAATATAAGAAACACTAAACTCTTGCAAAAGAAAAATAAAGAAAACACTGTATAAAATAAAATGAGAAAAAGAAATACAAGAATCAAAAGAGTTATATTTAATTTGCAAAACTAACTATAACAGGCCTGACTCTCTTACTGTAACGTCCCCAGTGGAGTCGCCATCTGTCGCAATTGGGATCACAATGGGGACGGCGAGAAATAGTTGATTGAAATGGAGATGCCACCAAGTTTTATTTAATTGGTAAAAACATGGAAAAAAAACCATTTTATTTTAAAAAATGGTCTTTGAAAAACCATATACAAGTTCGGGAGTCGGTTATGCATAGGGAAGGGTAGGAATTTAACCCTATGGCACCCCTAATACACCGGTCCTTGGACGGTACCTTAGCAAGTTGTGCAAATTAATTAATAAACCAAAAAAATCAATAAAAGGAGACAACCATATTTATAATTAAAATAAATTAATTAAGAAAAATTAATTTAAACAATTATATTTACAATTTAAACAATTAAATTAAGAAAAATTAATTTTGGCATGATAGGGGTTGCCTGGTCCTACGTATCCTCTGGTACAATGAGGAACTCAAAGTCACGTAGTTCTATAGAAAATATTTGTGTATTGGTTTATTTTAATTTATGAAGAGTAAATTTGTAATAAGATATACAAAATCCATTATTGCACAGATTCCAAGTCTGCACTAGGCTATTAAATGAATTCTTATGACTTAATAACAATGAAGATAACATTTGCTACGCAATCACTATCATTGATCATTGCATGGAAATTATTTATTTTTCTTTTTTTTAAAAGAAAGTATTCTTATTTATAAGAAAGAAACATTTTTATTTTGTTTATGTTTAAAACTAGCTTTAACATTAATTGACAAAGTAAATAACAAATGTGCAATTAATATGTGCAAAATACCAAGACAAGTAAAATAATCAAATTAGAAAATACAAAAATCCTAATTACAAATTTTTAACTTTTCATTTTTTTTGGTTTTTATTTTTTAAAAACTTTTAGCACAAATTTACTAAACACAAAATAATTTAATCATTCTATGATATGTTTTATTTAATTCTTTTCAAATAATTAAAATAAAATACTCGAAGACCAACTATATGGCCCAAATAAAATTCAATGAAGGTTACAAACCAAAAATAACAATAATATACAATAGTCCAAACAAATGAAAGGAATTCTAACTTGGAAGACACAACATTCTCAACCCAAATAAAAAATGTAATATGATCGAAACTAAATGAACCTGGACATCCTAATATAACACAGTTTAAAACTAAGTGGTAATGTCAGGAATTTCAATTTTGATTTAAAACAAAATAGCCCAAAAACTTCTCCTCACCGGCGATTTCACTGACCCAAAATCTCTTTTTTTATTTTTAAAAACAATTGATAAGGTGACAGCACTCAAATGAATTAAAAATTAAAAACACAAATCAAAGAAAAAAAGATAAAGAAGGATGAGGTCCTGTGAGGTTTAAAAAAGATCGAGTATGCAAGGGAGGAGGTGTACAAGAATTTCAAATAGCCACTAGAAAGAAGTTCCATCTGTTCACTTGATAATACCTCAATGAAATAGCCACGTACATCCCCTTTGGCCCAGAAGCAATAGTGACAAAGCACTCAAAGATAACAAAACTCACCAAGGAAATAAAGAGAAAATAAAATAAAAAGAAAATTAAAGGGGTTTTAGCTGCAAACATTTTCAACACATAAAATAACAATACATAAAATCATAAAAGTTCTCACAAGCCCCAACACACCGACACTATACTAAGACAAATTCTACACATGGAATAATATAATTTCAAATAAAGATATTAAGGAAAGAGAACGTAACTCTGGAACATTTGGGACTTAAGTTTCAACACTCACATTGGTTGCAAACACACTCACACACATTAACGCAAAGAAAGAGAGAGTAAGAGAGAAAAAAATGAAAAGAGAGAAAAGCACCCATCCAAGAAGGAAGGAAAGGCCACAGCGTTATTAATGGTGGTTGTTCTCCTTTTTTCATTTTTACATTCCTTTTCGTATTTTCCTTCTCTTTTGTGGCTCTTTCAGTTTGATTTGTTATGTTTTTGTTAGGGTTGAAACTGATTTAGGTTTGAAATGAAGATGACTGGAAGATTGTTGATGATGATAGGATATGGTTGGCAAGAGATTTTGAGATGCCTTAAAAAAAATTTACAACATGAACCACTGCAAAAAATTTTACCTGTGTTGATTCTCTTCTTTGTGTAAACAGCTCCTTTTTTTTTTAATGGGAATATAGAATGAAAATCTGATGATGATTGTCCAAGCCCTTCTTCTTAGAGTCTCTAAAAAACTAGACCAGTCTTTATTTTAGATGAAAATTGCAAGTAGTAAATACTGACGATTGTGATTGATTTTTTTTTTTCTGTGAGAAAGCTGAAGCTTCAAGACTGCAATCATGAATCCCCTTGTTTGTGAATTTTAGTCTCTATTTATACATGATCAAGGATTGATTTTTCTAGATTTGGTAGCAGATATCGACGATCTGGTTGCCATTTTTTCTAATGATTGCTGATCTTATGGGATTTGGCATGATGATTGTCTTTGACTCTGTACCCGCTCTCTGCAACTTTGTTAGATGTTGCGTTCCTCATTTCTGACTTTTTTGGTTTGGTTCCTACCCGTGCTTCCTTTCAATTGCATGCTTTCTAACCTCTATTCCCTCTTCTTTGAATCTTGACACGCTGCTATTCACTACTCTTATTTTTTCAACTCAAAAGATACAATAATTAAACAAATGAAATGGCTGAAAATTTTTTTTCCAAAAAGAAAATCAATTGGCTTAAAATGAAATGGACATAATTTTTTTTTTAAACATGAAATGGGCTTAACCCCCCCCCCCTTTTTTTTAGAATAACTAAAAAATAGAATACAATAAAATAAAATGAACTGAGAATCCTAATACTCATGGTTTGAAAGGAACTTGAGTTTTTTAATATGAGTCGGACAAAATCGGGTGTTCACAATAGTAGGACTAAAATTGGCACTAGACATCGGTGCCCGGATGCTCATCATTTGCAATGATTCCTAACCCGTCACCTCGTAGATATCCAGAGTATACTTGGCAAAAGATCCCCAAATGCAAAAATACCTGGCTATGGTACAAAGTTTGTTAGTAAGTATTCCCGACTTAGAGGTTAAACATGTTCCCCAGGACCAAAATGTCACGGTCGACATATTATCCAAGCTAGCGAGTACCAAGCCAAGGGGAAATAATAGAAGTCTGCTTCAGGAAGTAATGAAGAACCCTTTGATTTCGGAGATAAAAATATGTCAGGTCACCCAAAGTGAGCAAAGCTGGATGACCAATTTGGTTGAGTATATAAAGCAGGGAAAACGACCCACAGAACCAGAGGAAGCAAGTAAGATCGCAATAGAAGCTGCGAATTACACTATGATTGGAGACATACTCTCTAGGAGGGACATCTCAAAGCCACTTAAGATGTACATTGAAAGCTCGATCACAGAAAAATTTTGGAAGAAGTTCACAAAGAGGCATGTGGCCTCCACGTCAGAAGCCGGACATTGGCCTTGAAAATTGGCCAAGTAGGATATTATTGGCCTACCGTCCTCCAAGATTCAGTGTTCTTTCTCAAAAGGTGCAGCAAATATCAAGAGCACACCCGACTACACATAGCCCCCCGATAGAAGAAATCACAAAAATTGTGGCTCCATGGCCATTTGCAAAATAGGGAATTGACCTGCTTGGACCCTTTCCATTATCTCCGAGGCAAGTTAAGTGCATCATCGTGGCAATTGATTACTTTACAAAATCGATAGAAATAGAACCTTTGGTCATGATCACAGTAGTTCAATGCAAAAGATTTGTTTAGAAAAACATCTTTACCAAATTTGGTATCCCAGAATCCATTGTATCAGATAATGGAACTCAATTCATGGATAGGAAATTCTGCAATTTTCTCACTAGTTACAAGGTTAGGCATCACTTCGCCTCGGTCGAGCATCCTCAGGCCAATGGCCAGGTAGAAGCGATCAACATGGTAATCATGAATAGGTTAAAGAAAAGGGTAGATGAAGCAATAGGCGCTTAGGCAGAAGAATTGGGGAGCATTCTTCGGCCATATCGAATAACACCCTAGTTCGCAACTTCAGAATCCTCGTTTAGAATGTGCTAGAGAGTTGAAGCCATGATCCCCATAGAGGCAGAAAAGCCAAGTCCCTACTACATACTCTATTCTAAAGATGCCAACACGCAAAGGCTGGCTGAAGAAGTCGACCATCTCACCGAACTCCAAGAACAGATAAAGCTCAAGGAACTCGTCCTCAAACAAAGGGTTGCTGCAAGAAACAATTCTAAGGTCCTGCCAAGAAAATTCCAGGTCGATGTCCTCGTCCTCCGAAGAGCGGATATCAGAGCTAGGACCCCTAGTCATGGAAAGCTCACAACAACTTAGGAAGGCCCCTATAAAATCATAGAGATCCTCGAAAAGGAGGCATACAAGGTGCAAACATTAGAGGGTTCTGAGATACCATGATCATGGAACATTTCCAATCTCCAAAGGTTTTATACTTAAGATCTCAACAAGTATTTAGTAATGTATTTAAATTTTCTATACCATTTACATTTTATACTTTCATAGTTCGCCTTTGTAATTGGTGACATTTACCTCCCGGGCACTCTTTTTCCCTACCTTGGGTTTTTCCCTTTGGGTTTTACCAAGGAGGTTTTTAACAAGGCCCGAAGAATAAAGATTTTATTATCATCATATTTGTTTGATACCATTATCTTCGCGTCTTGAACACAAAAGGAAAAAATGTTCTAATTTCCAATTCTCGAGTACTTAATTACGTCTTAATTATTTTTACTTATTTAATGAACTCCGAGTCCTGATATTCGTAAAGGAGATTACCTACGTCCAACTACCAAGAAATAATTGGGTCCAAAACCTGTAACTAAATGCGATCACTCTAAGTACCAACCTTACGAGGACACACTGCACACAACAAATCCTTTCCTGGGCCTGGAAGGATAGAAGTGCAATGTTCCCCTCAATATGAGACACATATAAATTGCCTTTCCCAAGCTTAATTCCTGGAAGTCGCTAATTCCCGAAGATGTTTTGTATAAGGCCAATTAATGTTAAAGAGTACGGAAAACATAACCTACTCGCATAAGGCATTAAAAGGTCAAAAACAAAACGCTCAGTATAGCCATGCCAATATTGTTCCAAAAAGGCCCATACTGGGCAAAATTACATACAATATTCGTAAGCCCACAAAGGGTGCATTTACACTTAAAGTAAAAAAGAAAAAAGCTAAGGGGTCCTGCTTTGTCGACAGCAACCATATCCTTGACATCCCCTGCTCCCAAGGTCCCGACACCAGCAGCATCCTCACTCAGACTTCCAGAGCAACATTCCATTGCCTCTATATCCAAGACCAGGCAAATGGACATGGACTTAGGATCATACTTCTTCCACAGCCCCACTTCCCCAAAGTCCAGTCCAAGAGTGAAATGGGTAACCTGACCCATAACATTGCCAAACATCTCTTCTAATGCATCTTGAAAGTCAGAGACTTTTTCAGCATGCTTGTCTTCAGTAGCAAAAAGCTAAATGCAGAAGGCAAATATGGTTGTTTCTGCATCTTCAAGCCTCACAGCTGAAGTTTTAAGGTCCCCTTTCAACTTGGCCTTTTGAGCTTCCTGAGCCTTTTGATTCTTCTTCAGCTCATCCTCAAGCTCGGTAATGCAGAGTCTGGAAGCTACTGCCTTATCTTTCTAGGTTTTCGCTTCCTCCACAGCTCAACCCCTAGCTTCCATAGCTATTTGCTTTTCTAAGAACACCTTCTTAATGCCCTTGTGAATCTTCTCAAAGTGGCGTAGGAAGCCAGCCCCACAAATAAACCATTTTATACACTGATGGAGACTAATGGAAAAGCTGGATTCCGTGAGTTCCGACTCGGGGGTGAGCATGTAGGCATCTACAAGACCCCGGAAGTCGAACTCCTTGGACCAAATAAGATGAAAAGGTGTCTCATCAAGGGAAATGGTGGCTTAGGAAGCAGGCCTTTTTATCGGCCTTGATGCAAGTTCAACGTCCGATTGCTTCCTCAATCGGCATCGCTTTAGCCTAACTTTAGCAGGGGCATCTTCTGGCTCAGTTGAATGGGGTGGGGGGGGCAAAAAGGGTTCATGTGATGTCTGAACCTGCCCTACCATAGTGGAAGTAGCGTCAAAGGTTAGAGACCTCTAAAATTTAGGAAGCTTGCTCTTCGAGGCCATGTTGCTATCAACAATGCTTTCTGCAAAACAAAACAAAATTCAGGTATTACACAGATAACAGTATAGATCATGCAACAGAAAAAAAACACATGAAAATATCAAGAAGGAGAGCCCCGCTTACCCAGCATAGCTCAAGCCTCATCAATATCAAGTTTGACAAGGACTTTGGAATGGATAGGTCTTGGGACAAAGGTAGTTAATAAAAAGTCCAAAACTTCCTTTTCCTTATCGGTTAAATCCCTATCCTCTACCCTAAAGGGCTTGGTGTCCCGACACCAATAAATATCAAGAAAATGGATCCCCTACCTGGGATCTACGAAAACCGGTTAGATCCCATGGGTGGTGAATATTTTAAATACATCCATTTGAATTCTTGATAGGAAGACTCATAGCATTCAAATTTTATGGTTCGAGGGCATCCGGAAAGATAGCCACCCCTTCCAGACCTCACCACTAGGAACAAAAAGGGAAAACAAATAAAATCAAAGTTTGGTCAAAAGCGGAAGTCAGAGAGATCGATAGAAGATCTCGAAGCACTAGATGGTGGCCCAACTATTTAGATGAAGCTGTGTGAGAGCAGCCTTCAGCCTTCTAAGCACCTCTGTCTAGAACTCGAAAAATGTAATTCGGACTCCCAATCTTGTAAAAAGTTCCTGGTATATCCAAAGAAAGTGCCTGGATGATTGACTCATGAAACAAACTCTCTCATTGGGCCCCATGGCCTCCAGTACGTAGTCGAAATCTCGAGATCCGTGTTTCATCAACTCCAAACATTCCTTCAACCCAGGAAGATGTTTTTCTTCTATAATTAACGAAATAAGCAACACCTCTTCATCTATCCACTCGTACAAGCCCCTTTGAATAAGGTCAAGAATAAAGGGAACTTTATAATCTTAGTATTCCTTCATTTTGCCCATATCGAAATCTGAAATCCGAAAAGACCTACCAGGGGAAACCACCACTATGGGGCACTCTTACTAGAACAACAAAGTCAAACAAAAATTCATTTCTCCTACTCTGGTGGTTCCCTAGACCACTACCTATGAGACCTCATGGCTAAAATAAATATGGCCACAATAAGAGGAGCACATACATAAACCAGAAATGCATAAAGCTTGCTCGGACATCAAGGGCTAACAAGGGTCATATCTTTTAAACTAGTTGCCAAAATGTTCATGAAACATAAAATGAACTAGCAAAAAAAAATTTCATAGAATACAACCTAGCCAGTATAGTAAGCAGCACAGTAGACAATTAGAGAAAGCGGGCCCAAATGAATAAAAAAGGAAAGAAGCACTTCCAACCAGTGAAGGTCACGGGAGACAATAAGGATAATGGAAATGACACCCCTACAAAACTCTGATAAGCACTGATGGCAAAGTTTCTGTAATTGGCGATGGTGAAATTAAATATCCTCACTATAGCAATGGCAAAAGTGAAAAATGAAAACAAAAGTTCTAATTTATAGGAGAATGAGACCCATGTTTTGTTTGAACAAGAAGAGCAAAATTCATAGGGGTAGACACGTCTTTTCACTTAGACCCTTTAGAGGCAAAATGGGGAGTGCGTCTGAGATGAAGCGATGCAAATTAAACCCCTCCTCAAACCGCTCGATCTGGCACAACAGTTGAAAAGGATGAACTGGCGACGTTTGAAATTTGAACCTGTACAACTTGCTTTTTGCTCCTCAACTATACCCAAATTATGAGTCATTCAAACCCCACTCCCAAGAGCATTAGCTTAGAAATCGAGATGGGGGCACTATTGCGGACAAGAGTCTTGACCCATGTATCCGAGACCATTTCTAAGGCCCATTGCGGAAGCCCAGAATGGTTGAGTCCAGACGACAAACCACTCGCGATGAGAACATGGGTGCAGCACGGGCATGAGTGACCACTTCACCATTTCTCCTATAAATATCTCCAGGAACTACAGGTACGGATATGTTCCTTTTATCATACTTACACCCTACCAAAATACATACTCATTCTCTAAGTGGAGTCCTTGTAGGTGCCCCCACCATTGCCCACCACCTCAAGAAAGACTTGGACTAGAGATCTCTGAAACATGAAAGTAACGAGGTAACTCATTCATCCTCTCTCTCATTACAATTGTTGTCTAGCTTAAAGTCATAAATTTGATCTTTCCTATAGACTCTGTATCTGAGTATAAGAGTTATATCATATGCATAAATCATTTCCATAATTCATTGAGTATTCAAAAAGTCTCTAATATTCACATTTGTCATCAATTCTACATAAAATCAGTTTAACAATAACGGTCTCATGAGTTTTGTCAGAAAATATATTTCATGCTCTTAAACCAGCAGTTCAAAACATGATAACCAATAATAATCTCAAATATTGTACAGTAATCTCTAAAAATCATGCATTAATTCATATTTTTCATGAAAATAATTCTAATAGATAACATAGAGATCACAAGTTTGAAAACACTCACCTGGAGAGGTGGAATAAGCAGAATAAACACCAACAGTACTTTGGGAGGTAGGAATGGCACCAGTATCTGCCATTGAAGCAGTAAAACTCTAGATTATACCCAAATCTAATCTTAATCATCATGAAAGAGTACCATGGTATAAACCATGAAGAACACTAATTCTAACCCCCAAGAATAAGGAAGAATTGAAAGAAAAAGGAGAAAAATCAATAAAACAACATACCTTAAAGCACTAGAAGTAAAAAATTGAAATTAGATTTGAGATAAATGGAAGAAAATGGAGTTTAGAGTGAGAAACAGGGCAAAGAGGTGAGGTTTCTGCGTTTTGAAACAATATTACCTTGTTCTTAACAAAGAACTGACATATAATTTAAAATGAATTTCATCTATAAAAATAATAATAACAATTAAACAGATGCATAAATTCACATTTCATATAATAACTTATTATTAAAAGTATAAATTTATTTTATTAGATGTTATTTTAATTTGCAAATAAAGATTGAATAGTTCAATTGTCCAAAAAGAATACAAATCATCAAAGAAAAGATTTTATAACGACTTTAAGATACAATTTATGAGTTTTAGTAATACGATTGTTTTTTTTAATTAAAAGAATAATATGATTGGTTTCTTCCAAAAAATAGTAAGAATTCTAAAGTGTATTGGAGAAGCGATTCAAGAAGACGCTGCCCACTTGGCATAACTTTTCAAAATTATGTAATTAAAATTTATTAAGATAAGCTGGTATATTAAGTTAAGCTGATATGTTTCTGAATTATTACTGTATCAATCAATAATAATTCCATTATGGAAAAGAAAATGTATTTGTCATGAAGATGCAACAGTTAAAGGCATGGGAGTCCAAATGCTCCCATTAACGTTCCCAAATAAATCTAATTGAAAATAATTAAATTTATGAAAAAATAATATTTAAATTTAAATTAATTTCAATCAATGTTTTCTGGTCAACAAAGAAAGAGGTTTGTGATAACGTGAATATGGTTGAGAAAAAAATATGGAATTCATTCAGAGTAATAAATGTATGGAGTAATAACCATAGTAAATATATTTTTTTCAATAAAAAATTTGAAAAGTTTCTGTAAATGGAAATATTGTAAAGATAATGGAGAGCCAAATTAAAAAAAAATGACGCTAATAAAACTTTTCTTAAAACACCTCTAAAATATTAATAGTATAGTTGTATATATGTGGATAGAGTTATTGTATTAGATTTTGTTTATCTAGTTATCTAACAGATGATTTGCCTGCATAAGAGACTACTTCTTAGACTATTATAGTATTCTTATCTCCCTATGTAGTTAGTTGACTGTGGACTTTTCTTTTTTTTTTTTTTTTGACTGTTGACTTTTAATCCAATTTAATGAATATCTCTTTTTTATAAAATAAAAAAAAAAGACCAGAAAGAGGTAGGGACCACACCAGCAACGAAAGATTACTACGGGAACATAATTGTCATACATCAAGACATGGCTCCTTCAAATGTTTGCTACTCAAATACAATTATTTCAAAGTACAATAATAAGATCCAATCACTACATGACAAAATACAGTTTTTGACCCTTGCCGTGAAAACAAACGTAATGGTCGTTGCCATTGAATTTGAACACTAAAGTGTAGTATTAAATTTTAGAGTAATTAACATTTAGCTTTTTTGAAGTTTAGTATAATTACATATGATATTTTTTTATTTTGTAAAATTATCACTGATCTCTCCTAAGATTCACTAAAATTATATTGACATCCCTTACAAATATTAGTTCATTAGTTTAAGTGACCCAATACCTTAAGCACATAATCTTTATCTTGGCAAGGTGGGTCTTTCGGTATTATCACTTTAGCCTACTTTTTCAAGCCCCAGTTACTCATAAAAATCATATGCCTAAGATAATAAGGATCGATAATAATAGATCATTAGTCAAATATATTTCTGATGCACAGGATCCTCTTATAGAGGTAAATGTAGAGCATACTCTATATCTCTTATAACATGTTATTCTTCTTTTTCCTTATATCAAAGTAGCATATTGTATATATGGGATTGTATTTTCAGGAAGAAGAAAAGAGTTTAGAATAGCATGGTGAGTATATGGCACACAAAGGTTTTATTATTGCAAACTTTTGATCTTACAATACCATAGAGTTTTCCTTTTATAGCTGAGGGAGACTGATAACACATGACTCGTTACTCAAACATATTGATTGCAAAACACCAAGCAACATGACTCATCAACCACTATTTGACTATAGGGTCATGACTCATCAACCACTATCTTACAAGACTTGACTATAAGATCATGAGTCATCAACCACTATCTTATAGAATTTGAATATGGTGAGTCACTATTGAAAAGACTATACTTCATTGTCTTTTAGTCTCTTTTGAAGATAGGCTCATGACCATGTGACAAATCTATGTACTGGTCATCTTCTTTTTTCCCCTTTTTGTCAAAAAGCCTTATCTCTATGTCTACCAACATTTGTTCTACATATATTTCTTCATTATCTTTATCTAGATCCTAGGAATCTTGCATTATTACACCTGTGTGACTACCTCCTAGCTATCTTCTTGTGTACTTTTTGCTACTGGGCCTATTGTAGTGTAAGTGTAATTATAATCCTTTTTTTTTCTAGAAGGCAAATAACTTAGGGTTTGAGTTTGGTATAGGTGGGTTAGACAACTGGCATTCTGACATCAAAGCCATTAACTTCTTGAATATGCACAACCAATTCTTCTTTGTAAAGATAGCATTCATCTTGTATGAAAGTTTGAAGACTTAGAAATGTTCCATAATGTCTGGCCTAGTTTTGGGTACAGAGTAATCCTGCGACTGGATTTTGAAAATATAACGGTGGAAAATATAGACTGATACAAGCTTATTTGCTTGTTCATCATTCATTCTCCAAACATTCCGCTTGTTTAGTTCTTCATCAAGTTTTGTTTTCCACCATTCAATTGGAGTGAACCATTGTAAGGTCCTCCATAACAAGGAATATCTACTCCTTGATATTTCGAGGAACTTTCTCATTTTTACAGTGGGGAAAATGATGGAATATGAATAGAGCATTGAGACACACCATAAATATCATGTGTCTTATTCAAGAAATTTTTTTTCCCATAAAGATTCCAAAGACATTTATGTAAGGAGCACCAGGGTTAAACCAAGTTGGCTTAGGGAGGATATGGTTCTATTGTAGTGAAATAGCTAGGTAATGAAACATATGAGGAATGACAAATTCTTTGAGGTAATTTGGAGTAAGGGTGACACTTGATGGTATTTCAGGAGGATACTCATAAATGGATTTGGTGGGATGATGGATGAACAGTCTTGGTCAGTGTTCATGAAGATAAAATGTATGAGTGAGTAAAGGTAAAAATGGTGATAGGTTTGGATTGATTTGGTCTGGATAAATAATCAGGGATGAAATTTTGGTTTCCTTTTATGTGTTTTATAGAAAAATCATATCTAGAAAACATTCTTTCAATATGAGGATTTGTAGGTTTTGAGGAATTTTGTTTTTGAATTCAAGGATCTTTGGGAATGAGGAATTATCAAGTTGAACTTCAAAATGATATCCTCTAAGATGGAAGTCAAATTTTTGGGTCCCATATTTGACTACCAAAGTTTCTTTGTATGTGGTATGGTAATGGAGTTCTGCTAGCTTGCATTGTCCACTGGCATAGCCATAATAAAACTTGTGTCCTGCAATTTCCTCAATTAAGACTGCTCCTCAATACTCATCACTAGCATCTGTTTGTAATATTCTTTTCCATTCTCTATTAGAGATAGTGGATTTTGAGCTATCATTTTTAAAAACTTTACTGCATCAATCTGTTTAGTCCCCAAGGAAGCGGATTTTTTTTTGGAGCTTGGAAAGTTTTGTGGTATGTTTAGAAATATGAGGAATGAAATCTTTGATATAATTTAGAATTCCTAGGAATTATTGAATCTACTTTGTGGTCATATTTTCATTAGAAAACTTGGGTAGTTCTTCAGTAATATGTGGTTAAGGCACATATTTTCCTTTTGAAACATACATTCCTAGAAAATCAACTTCTTTTGTACCTATTTGAGATGCCTTGGCAAATAGCATTATGCCATAATGATCATGGAGTTGGGAAAACCTTCCCAAGAGCTTTCTTTGACTTGCTTCATCTAGAGAAAACAAAAGAATGTCATTAATATAAAAAAGAGCATTGTCCAAGATGGGTTCAAATATTTTGGTCGTGGCCTTTTGGAAGAGAGAGGTTGCAACTTTGAGTTCAAAAGGTAGGATGATCCATTGGAAATGGGTATTAGGTATGCAAAAAACAGTTTGAGGCTAGTCTTTTGGGTTTAGACCGACTTGCCAAAATCCTAACTTAAAGCCAAATTTTGAAAACAGTTAGGTATTTTTTATGTATGATGTATGGGTGAAGTGAATAGATTTTTGGCAAAGGGAATTTATCATCTTTGAGGAATTTGTTAAGGGGCTTATAATCAATCACCAGTATTTTTTTCTTCCCCGAACTTGTTCAAGTATCTTATTCATATAAAAGCTTGACTAACCCAATCAAACTTTGTTGGTTCAATCAATCCTTGCTTCAGCAATTGTTGGCATTCTTCAAATGTTGCAGCTCTGTCAGGTGAAGACATTCTAGGATGAATTGCTTTGGTTAGGTTTATGTCTTCATTAGTTTGAAAGGTAACTCAACAAAGAATTATTTATTTTTCCACAAAAGACGTGGATGAGTGAAAAGGTCATGACTTTCTGCACTCAATTTGAGTAAATTATCTCAAATTTATGAGAATTGTAGGGATGCATCAACAAGTGCAAAAAAAGTTTGAACCTCAGTGTATGGCTTGAAACCTTTTTTACACTTGAGACCTTCTAGTAGTATCCTGAGTTACTTGCTCTAATAATAGGCATCCATTCAGATTACAATGTCCTTTTTAGGTAGGTCAATACCTATCACCTTGGTCTAGAAAACATAGTTTGGAAAAAGCTTTAACCTAATTTTGTTTTTGGTGATTTGGTTAGTTTTGAAAACCTTTTTATTTGTTGCCCTAAAGAAATAGGTTCAATTTTCCCATGCAGAGCATTCTTTGTGCTAATGTGTCCATATAACCTATGACTTTGGTGGGAATGTCATACTTAGATGCAAGGATGTGCATCTCAATGTTAGGTAAAAAAGGAACAAGACCTAAAGAATCAATCTCTAGGTTTGAGATTTCTTCAGCTTGATTGATTTGTTAAGTCATCATGCACAGAAAAGGAGCTCCTGTTCATTCTATTATTTTATTTATCATCATAGGAAAATGTTCTTCTGAGGAATCTAATTCTTCCTTTGTTTCTGAACTGGAGTTTGTAAGTTCAAGTTCAAATATAATACTTTCTTCATGTTGCTCTTGTTCATCATACCAAGACTCAATATATTCATTATCTTTAAGTCTTAGAAAATGAACAAGTTTGGCTGCCTTTTCTTTTTTGTTTGGGCAATTTTTTGAAAAATATCATTTTTTGCTACAGATGAACCATCATTTGCTACTCTTTCCTTGAAAAGGCTTTCTTTTGGAGAATTTGACCTTTTTTCTTTTTCCCTTTCTTATCTATGAACTTCTTCTTCTTAGATGAGGACTTGTACTGATAGTTGCATTCTTTCTCTTTACATTTAATCTTAACATGATTCTTTTTGCAGGTTTTTGCATACTTAGCCTATCTTTGAAAATATTCTCAAAAAAGGTTTGCTGGATACATATCTTTCTTATCTATGAACTTCTTCTTCTTAGATGAGGACTTGTAGTGACAGTTGCATTCCATCTCTTTACATTTAATCTTAACATGATTCCTTTTGAAGGCTTTTACATACTTAGCCCTGTCTTTGAAAATATTCTCAAAGAAGGTTTGCTAGCTACATATCTTGCCTAGTATAGCAAGACATGTTTGATGAATTTCTCTAAGACACATACTGACAATATCTTTTTGGAGAATATTTATCATTCTATCCATTTCTTTATGAAGTTCTTCAAGAAAGGAATTGACATAAGTGACCTTAAAGCTTGGATCATTATGTCCATTCAACATACAAAGTCTTTGAGCCATTCTTTTGAAATGTTGCTCAATATCATCCTTCTTCAAAGAACAACACTTTATCTCATAAAATTCTTTCCTGATGCCTTTGATGGCAAGAGTCTGATCTCCTAGGAATTCTTGGTGGATGATAATGATAATTGTCTCAACATTTCCAACTCTATGCACTTTATCTTGTCTCACTAGGCCGAGGTTAGCATACCATTCTTTTAGTATGCCTGTAACGTGAGACCATAATTCTTCGATAACTCTTGCATCCACTGCTAGCATCTTTGCATCCATCCATGCTTTGAAGTCTAGAAGTCTTTTTCTCTAAAAATAAGGAAGAACATCATCAAGAGTGAACAGTGGAGTTTCTCTTAGATGAGGAGTATTAAGTTCATGACAGTGGTGTGGTGATGATGATGATGGCTAGTCTGTTTCAATTTTTATTCTTGTAGTCATTAATATTGTAACGAGATCAGCATATTCATTGTCATTAATATTCTGGCTACTTTCTCTTCTTCAGAGGAAGAAAAAAACTAGGGCATCACCATGGCTTGAGCTATAAGAAGAGTTCCTAGATCTATCTCAGTATCTTCTGTTTATTTTTCCTTAGGTGATGGTTGTGGACGTTCGGGTTTTTCAAGAGGTTGTTTTGAAGAGGCTGAAGTGGCTTCAATTGCTTCTTTTCTTTTCTGACTTGCTTACTGAGGGTGGATTTTCTTTTCTCTTTGGACAGTGTCTTGTGAGAGAGGTTGGGTGGCAAAAGAGGTGGAGGCTGTACGATTGTTTGTTTGTAAACATGGTAGAGAACATTTTGGGAGGTGGTGTATAATACTCATCTATCTCAGGCTTCTTCTACATAGTTTTTATATATTCGTACAATTCTTTGACCTGTTGTCAAAGCATTTGTAACTCTCTTTCTTGTTGTCAAAGCTAGATTGTGAATGTTTGTAGTGAGAAGTTGTTGAATTTTCAACTCTAGAACTTCCATCTTTGCTTTTATATCCTTGTAATACCTCTACAGTTTTTCTAATAATGTCCCTAGTCTTACTTCTACGGTCTGCATCATTTCCTTAATTTTCTAGTCATTTTCTTACAAAATTTAGTTTTGAGCTAGGGAGTTCTCTGTCTACCAATTAAGTACTTCTTCAGCTTGAGATAGGGGCTAATATTGCCCATAAAGCTGCACTTTAGCAAGTTGAATAAATGGCTTTGATGAATCTTTGGATTTTGGATTCGTCTTCATTTCTAGTGTTGGAAATTCAGACTCATAGATAGTTGAAGAGGATGCAAACATGCATGGGATTGCTATTAGTTGAAGAATAATGGGCTTCTGTGCTTTACAAGAATAGGAGTTTGGTACATTTGGTATTGGTGGCTAGCAAAATAAATCAAGATCATTTGGTAGAGGAGGATATCCTTCTTTTCTGAGGATTCTAAGAGCCTTTTCATAGATAGGAAGAGGTTCTACTTTTTTCTTGATCCTAATCTAGTGGCCATTCTCTAGGTCTGACTTTCTTTGTGGTTGTACAGGAGGTTTATACCTTTGGCGTCTTCTGCGGCATGGTGTACCCTCTTCATATTTTTCTTCATCTTGATTTTCACACTCACAATCAGGATGACATTGTCCTGATCCTGGGAGATCCCACATGAAATGTCCATTTATAGTATTTGAGATGATAACAATACCATTTCCTTGGACAGCATGGATAGGGATTTTTCCCTCTGCTTTGCCAAGAGTAATCATCATGGTATGAAAAACTGGATGACCTTGGCTAGATGATCCTTTATCAACTTCTAGACTTTTAAATATGGTTTTAACGATTTCATCAATAGATCTTCTAAAAGTTGTGTCAGTGGCGACAGCAGGACTGTTGTTCTTTTTGAAATTTTCATATCTGCTTATCTAGCATAAGCTTCAAGAGTTCTCTTGAAATTTGTTTTGGAATATGAATGATGAAGGAAAACCTTCATCTATAGTGTCAGCAACCACCATAAGAGCATCATTTTGAAATCCTTCCTCAACAGGCATATTAAAACAACAATCTTGAAGCCTATAGATGAGATGGTGCATAAGAGAAGCTGAAAAAGCTGGCTCATCTTGGGGTGCTCCAATGAGCTAAACTTGAACTTTGAACTTGGTAGGAAGAGTAGGATCTTGAAAATGAAAATTAAAGTTTGGGAACATGGTTAAAACAACACTTCTATCATTGAGTGTAGTTAAAACTATTCCAATAACAACATGTTCATAATTTTTGAAGGTAGAGTTTATCAAAGTGACTCTAATAGTAACTGGAAGGCCTTTTCTATCATGAAGTGACAGTACTAGCCTTGTAGCTACAAAATGAAGGCTAGCATATCCTTCTTTTTGGCATAGCTTAATGAGAGTAGGATTGATTTCTAAGTAAAGATATAGTTCTGCACTGGTAGCATACGGAGCACATTGGTCAAGTTTTGTGGTTTGGATATACTCCTTTACTTGAGGTTAGGGAGTAGAGATGAGCTTCTTAATAGATCACTTGAAGCTTCCTCTATGTGTCCTAAAAACATTGTAAGGACTTAGAATAGCACCCTCTATCTGGGCATCCTTTAGTACATAGGAATATTTTATAAGGTTTTCTAGTTTAGAAGAGAGGGTTTTTGTACAGGATTTTGGAATGGAAATTTTTTAGGACAAGGTTTTAAAAGGTTGGAGTGCAAGGCTAGTCAGAGATGTTTGTATAGATGAGGAGTTTTCCATAGGTGAGTTTAATTCTTCCTTAATCGTTCTTCATCTCATATATAACTTGCTCCCTGCTTTTTGGGAAAAAGGATAAAAACTATGTTGGGCGTTTAGGCTTTGATATCACTGAGCCGATAGCCCTATTACCTTAGGTATATAATTCTTATGAGTAACTGGGGCTTGATATACACACCCGCACACACACACACACATAAAAATTAGTAATGATAAAAATTATAATATTTTTGATAATATTTAATGTGTATATTAATTAAAATACCCCTTTTTTAGTCGTAAATTATAATTATATGTTTTATTTTCATGGGCTAAGAAATTTTTATTTGATTAATGTATTAAATATTACTAAAATATTTTATTCAAAATAGAGGAGTGTTGAGTGTATATGGTTACATTAAATTTTAAGGAAGGTTAGTATAATTTTCTCTAAATTTTATTTAATAATTTTATTTACTTTATAGGATCTAATTAACTATAAGTATATGTATTTTTATATAAATATGTATAATTTTATTATATTTTAGTTTAACCCTAATTAGACAAGTTTAACCAATAAATCTCTTAACTAGTTTTTATTTTAGTCCGAGTCAATATTCGATTTGATTTTCTTAGCCTTTGTATTAACTTATCCTATATATCATTCCTAATACATTATAAGCAAAACTGAATTTGAATAAGTCGTTGGTATGCAAGGCTGCAAGGCTAGTGTTATTATTATTATTTTTATTATGACGTGAAGGTCGGCTAGTGTTATTATTATTTTTATTGTGACGTGAAGGTCGACTAGTGCTTTTTGTCGTACATACCCGAGATAGGAATTTAGTCACACCAATTGCAAAGTTTAGAATAAAATTATTTTCAAACTAACTTATGCGTCAATCCAAATTAATTTCAGTTAAGTATCGACCAAAAATACGAATATAAGAAAGAACATAATTAATCTTGACACCAGCAATTTGTGTTAAAACATGAGAACAAGAGGGTCTCTAAATCAGAGATACTATTTACGTTTTCGAATTCTATGTTTTAAAGGGATTAATCATATATTCCGACAATAGATTTTCTAAGTTCACCTGAAAAAATAAGACGACGCAACGCAAGGACACATCTATCAAGATTTGGTCGTATTTGAATTTCTTATACATAAACACCACCTATTTTATTTGCTACCCCTCGATCAGCAATGTTGAGACGACAAATATATTGCGTATTATTTATTGCCAAAAATGGTGGCTTCATTTTCAAAGCCTTTGACAAGAAAGTCTCAAGTTTATTTGGTGGAGCACATGCAGCCGTAATTAAATAATGCAAATTTCAAACAATTGAATTGTTTGGTTTGAAATAAGGAACGGAGCTTTAAATGAGGTATTGAAAAAGTATGCATCTGAATTTTATAAATAGAGCTTGCAATCCGAGCTCTCAAGACACAACACAACGATAACAAATCCTCTCCTTATAGAATAAAATTATTTATTCCATATAATTTTTTCTTTTTTGTGAATTGAGGGTATACACCAGTGAGAAAAATATTATAACGTATTCTGAGTGTATTTGGGATTTGAGTTGAGTAGAGAGTGCCTACCTTTTGTATCTCCATTATATTTCTATAATGAAATACTTGATTGTCGCTTTTGCCCATACAGGCTTTAAGCCGAAGAACGTAAATTCCTTGTGTCATTTATTTTACTCTTTCACATAATTATTTTGTACTACTCTATTTGTGCATTTTGGGCCCGCCATTTCACAACATTTATCACCATGAAAATGATCTGAGTCTATAAAATGGATTACCTTCAAGCTAGTATGGATCACCATAACCCTTCTTAATTAACCATCCGGTCATAGTCTTGCCTCTCTAAATATCATCTCCAATGAGATCTCATCTAGTCTCACTGTCTTTCTTTGTGCCCTTTTACCTGATAAATTTGAGCATCAATATTTATGTAGCAACCAGCCATTGCCTCGTTCACGAGCAATTCTTGTTGCTCCAATTGAAGGACAACCTTATGTTCGACCCTGCCAAATCCAAAAAACTGGTTCATTGGAATCAAAGTGTTGATTGCTGCCACTGGAACGGAGTATCATGCAACAATGGACGTGTTATTGGTCTTAACTTGAACCATGAATTTATTTCTGGAGGCCTAGACAATTCAAGTCTCTTCAACTTGCAACATTTGTATGGTTTGAATTTGGCTTACAATGACTTTAACTCTTTGATTCCTTCAAAGATTGACAAGCTAAAGAATTTGAGGCATTTGAACTTGTCAAATGCCGGCTTTCATGGACAGATTCCAAATGAGATATCTCAGCTTACAAAATTGGTTACTCTTGATTTGTCCACACCATTTGCCTCACAACATACTCTAATGCTTGAGAAGCTAAATATAGGAATGCTTGTGCAGAACCTTACACAAATCACCGAACTACATCTAGATGGGGTAAGGATATCAGCTATCGGAAAGGAGTGGTGCCAAGCGTTATCTTCATTGCAGAAGCTACAAGTTCTGAGCATGTCCTCATGCAACCTATCGGGACCAATTGATTCTTCACTAGCAAGGCTTCAGTCACTTCAAGTGATTCGGCTGAACCTGAATAATCTGTCAAGTTCAGTGCCGGAATCCTTTGCACTCTTCTCCAATTTGGCCACCTTGCAGCTCAGTAGCTGCAATTTGCAAGGCGTTTTTCCAAAGGGTATCTTTCAAATACAAACACTAAGGATCCTTGATGTATCAGACAATCAAGATCTTCAAGGTTTCTTGCCAAACTTCCCAAGAGATGGATATGTTGACACCTTGAATCTCAGCTATACAAATTTCTCTGGCCGATTTGTAAGTGCTATTTCTAATTTGAAGCAACTATCAACTCTAGATCTATCTTCTTGCCAATTCAATGGGAAACTCCCTCTTTCATTATCTGAACTTACCCAGCTTGTTCATCTTGACTTGTCATCCAATAAATTCAGCGGTCCTCTCCCATCATTTAATAAGTCGAAGAATCTAAGGTATTTGTCCCTTTCTCAAAATGAATTGACAGGAGCAATTCCATCTACTCATTGGGAAGGACTTTCAAATCTTTGCATAGTCGATTTAGGTTATAACTCCTTCAATGGGAAAGTCCCCACAACTCTTCTTACACTTCCATCTTTGAAAGAGCTTATTTTATCTCATAATGGATTTGAGGGTCTCTTGGATGAATTCCCCAATGCATCATTCTCCACACTAGAGTTGGTTGATTTGAGCATCAACAAATTACATGGGCCTATTCCTCTGTCCTTCTTTCATCTTAAAAGATTGAGTTTCCTCCAACTTTCATTAAATAAATTCAATGGCACCATACAACTCGGTAAGATTTTTCAAAGGCAGCCACAGCTACAAACTTTAGGCCTTTCACATAACAACTTGTCAGTTGATACAACTATCAATGATGATCTTGGCCTATCCTCCTTTACTACCCTATTAAATCTGATGCTAGCTTCTTGCAACTTGAGGGAATTTCCAAGTTTCCTGAAAAATCAATCTCGGTTAATTGGCCTAGACTTATCCATCAACCAAATTCAGGGAACAATACCTAACTGGATTTGGAAATTGGACTCTATGGTTCTTCTGAATCTTTCCAACAATCTTTTCACAGCTTTGGAAGGTCCTATTGAAAATCCTAATTCTAATCTTTTCATGATTGACCTCCATTCAAACCAAATTCGTGGTTCGATTCCCATTTTGACAAAGTATTCTTCTTATTTGGACTTTTCAAACAATGAATTTAGCTTTATTCCACATGACATTGGGAAGTACCTCAATTTCACGTATTTCCTGTCCCTTTCAAACAACAGTTTTCATGGACAAATCCCTGAATCTTTTTGTAATTGTTCTGCTCTTCGGTTGCTTGATCTTTCCCATAACAGATTTGGTAGCTTCATTCCTGAGTGTTTGATGAAAGGGAGTACTACACTTAGAGTACTAAATCTTGCTGGAAACAAACTCACAGGTCATATTTGTGACACAATTTCAAGTTCATGTAACTTAAGGTTTATTGATCTCAGTGTAAATCTTTTAGGTGGAACCATCCCAAAATCACTGGTTAATTGCCAAAGGCTTGAAGTCCTAAACCTAGGAAATAATCTTTTGAGTGATAAATTTCCATGCTTCTTAAGGAACGTTTCCACCTTGCGATTTTTGGTTTTGAGGTCAAACAAACTGCATGGTCCTATTAGATGCACACATAGCACAAGCAACTGGGAAATGCTTCATATTGTTGATGTAGCATCCAATAACTTCACTGGCAGACTGCCAGGAACACTTATGCAAAGCTTGATAACAATGAAGGATGATGGAAATGACACAAGGGAAAACACAGGATATTTGTTCTTTGATATGTATGATTTCCATCATTCTTTGCGTTACAATGATGTGTTGTCAACTCTCAACATTGTTTATGTAAAAATATATGCAAAGCTTTTTGCAGTTGAGCCTCGCTCTGCAGTTGAAAACTTGTGGTCCTTTTATGCCAGTGTTGACGAATTGCAATATGGAGGAACCTACTTGGATTCAGTTATTGTTGTCAACAAAGGTTTGCAAATGAAGTTTATCAAAATTCTCGATATCTTCACTTCCTTGGATTTCTCATGCAACAATTTTGAAGGTCCAATACCAGAAGAGCTTATGAGTTTGAATGCATTGCATGTCCTCAATCTGTCCCACAATGCTTTCTCAAGCCATATCCCATCATCTTTAGGAAATTTGACACAACTTGAGTCCTTAGACCTATCAAATAATGCCTTGATTGGAGAGATTCCCACGGAGATTTCAAATTTACTTTTCCTCGAAGTGCTAAATCTCTCCTTTAATCATTTGGTTGGACCAATTCCAACAGGCATTCAAATCCAAACTTTTGAAGCCTATTCCTTTGAAGGCAACAAAGGGTTATGTGGACCTCCTTTAACCAAGAGTTGTAGTCATGGTCAAGGGTTGCATCCATCACCACCAGAAACTTCTAAAGTGCATAGTTCAATTGGTTGGAAGTTTTTAAGTGCTGAGTTGGGATTTATTTTTGGCCTTGGTTTTGTCATTCTTCCCCTTTTTTTCTGGAATAGGTGGAGGTTATGGTATTGCAAGCAAGTGGATGATTTGCTTTGGCGTATCTTTCCTCAACTGGATTTTGTATATGAACAGCATGGACAGCACAGGTACAGAACTCTAAGGTGGAGGCGTTGATGATTTCATGTATGGTACGCAACAAGGAAACAAGCCATGAATGTCTACTGTCTTGTATGTGTGTGTGTGTGTGTGTGTGTGTGAGTGTTTTTTTGCTTTTATCTTTTGTAAAATATGATTCTTCCCAACAGTAGTAGGGGCTCAAAGGCATAGGGTCATCTAGCTCCGTAAGTGCTTCTTGTGGTTTTTCAAGTTAATGGTAAGTATGGATTATGAAAACACATGCATGTAATGTTGCGATAAATAAATGTGTATGCATTTGCCTTTTTTTCCAAATTGGTAATGTAGTGTATTAAAGGTTTAGATAGTGTTGATGACCTTTTACGTTTATATGGATGTCAATTTATGATTCTCCTTATGTAACCTTGTTCTCCCCATACCAGCCTTGGCAAAAAGAAAACCAACGGAGAATATAAACAAATATAGAATTACTAACGAATCTGTGGTTATTGTTAGTATAATGTTGCTGGAACTACTTTTTGAGTTATTTCTTTGAATGAATAATTGTAAAATTGCTTTTTAATGAAAACTATCTAAAATAAATTTTAAAAGAATCATGAAAATAACACAGCACCGACCTTGATCGTGAAATAATTTTTAAATAAACGTATTTTATTTTTATTTAAAAATGAAATATTTAATTATTTTTTAAAAAATTAAACCAATCCATTCTCAAAATTAAAATTACAAATATTATGTTATTATGAGTTGATATATTTTTTCACGTTTGTCATATTCTAAATGGATGTTGTTTATTTTAATTTTGGAATAGTTTTTATGAAAAACTGAAAGCTCATCTATATACTACCATCTATAATCTATCTATAATACTAATATTCAAGATGCATTCAGAGGAAAGTTTTCCACATGTCGCTTCTAGAATTAGTTAGGGCCAGCAATTTTCAAAACATTAATAATTTAATAATTTAAAAAAAAAAGAATAACTGTAATTATTATATGTCATTAGAATATCATTAAAGATTATCAGTATTTAATAGTAGAATTGCACTACAATAAATAAATATCAATTATATAAACCAAAATTAAGTAAAAATATCAATTGTATCAATCATCATAAGTTTATATTCAATATCAAAAGCAAATAATCTTGATCAAAATTAAGCATCAATATCTAAAAAAAAATTCAAACTTTCCCATACAAATTGATCGAGATCATTTTTCCCTTGACATGTTGCTTTTATAGTTTCAATTTCTTTTGTTTTTTTTTTTTCGATTATTAGAAATAATGAAAGACTCAACCCAGTATGGGAGTAGCAGCAATATGATTATTTACTTTTTATTATTGTCTTGATGCACCAGTTTGTGTAATTTTCTATGTGAGCTATTTTATAATTATTTGCTTTTGGTTTTATTCTCAATTGATGTGTTAATTCATTTTTCATATATACTTCTTTGGGTTCCATGGTTTATGGTAAAAAAAATTTTGTCATTGGCTTATACTAATTTTAAATAGTACAGGAAATCATGGATGCCAAGTTGAATTGTTAAGTTTTGTTTATTGTTTACATCTATGTATTATTTTCAATATGCCTTTTGGAGGATTTTCTGTTTAGAAATTATTATCATGCTATGTAAATACTTATTTTCTTCCCGTACTATTTTAGTTTACCTAAGCTTTGAGTTTTGTTAAGTGATTCACATGTACTCTTTTTCTCTTATTATTAGTGTATCGTCCACCATTTTCATAAATTTAGTTCAATTATTAATCATTTAGAACAATCATAACCATACTTATTTTATCATTAAAATATCATTGAAGATTATCATCATTTTATCAAATATTTCTCTTATCATTTAAATAATAATAAATATGATAACCTATCTATTTTTTAAAAAACAAATTTAAAATTGACAAACTACTCAATTATGCTACTCATATTTTGATTTTATTTTTTATTTTTAGTAAACCCACAAAATAGTCCCTAAGGAACAAAAATAGACAAATCAGTCCTTCACCTTTTCAAAAATTGGATAAAATAGTCCTTAAGGAATAAAAACATACAAATCAGTCCCTTACCTTTTCAAAAAACTAGACAAATTTTTCTGTTAATGATCTGTTAATTGGACAGCATGGCACCCTTAATTATTCCTATCAAATTAAACTATATGTCTTATATTCCTTCACAAATCTTCATCATTGTAGTCCTTCTTCTCCTCTTCCTTCTTCCCTCTACTGAACAAATATACCCAAATAACCCACAAGGAAATGCCTCGTTCAAATATATCATCAATAAAAAAAAATTGATGAAATGACCATTTTGTTCAGTTTTTGAAAAGGTGATAGACTAATTTATCTATTTTTATTCCTCGGGGACCAGTTTTTGAAAATGTGAGGAACTGATTATCTAGTTTGAACCTTAGGGACCATTTTGTTTGATTTAAAAATCCTTAGGGACTATTTTTGGGGTTTACTCTTTTATTTTCAAATGAAATTAAACAAATATTTCAGATTTTAATACCAATGTTAATACTAATTTGTGATGCTAATTTATTATATGTTGATTACAAATGGAAACTTAATTTATAATTAGTTAAGGTGGCAAAAGATGTTAATTATAAAATTTACGAGGTTGTTATAAATGGATACTAATTTCTATAATCTAATCTAATTTGATATAAGGCCTAATTATAAATTGATTAAATAATTGATACTAGTTTGCATAATCTGATCAATATGTGATTCCCTTATCAATAGTAATTAACAGTAATAAATTTGGAATGGAGTAAAGGGGAACTAGTTTAAATTTTTAAATGTTAATAATATTTGAATTATAACTTTTCTAAGAACATTCACAAAAATAAATTAAATCAAATAAGTATATGTATATTCTTTAAGTTAAAATTATAAATTTTGAATTTCAAATTGAAATTTTAAAGTGAGAGAACAGGGTTATTCAAATTCACAATCATATTGTCTTGATTCTCTCCTTCAATAAGTCTTCTTAACTAACATGCTAATAAAATATCTCTCCATCATTTTAATAAAATTAAAATTTTATTATTTAATTTATATTTATTGTAATGTATAATCACTGTACTTCCATATCTATGTTTTTATTCCAATAAATTATTGTTGCACTTTATAAATTCAAAATTTGAATTTAAAATTATCTTTCAAATTAATACATATTATTTTTTTATTTACCATATTTATAACAATCATTATTATTTTTCTTATGAATATAACAATCGTTATTTCTCATAATTAATATTTCTTGAATGCTTAGAAGCAACATAGGGACATTGGCATATCTACAATTAACAAGTTTTAATATTTTATTCCAAATTTTAGTATGTTAATTGTATCATTGGGTTTATCAATGAAAACAATATTTGCTCTTTAGTTGAGGGACATAGTAGTATGCATAGAAAGGTTGTTCTAATAATGAGTTAGTAATTTTCGTTTGATTAATTTGAGTGTTTTAGGATTAATCAATTTTTGGTGCAACTTGCATAATTTAATGCTTAATTTTATTTTCTACATGTGATGCAAATAAATGTCGGTAGAATAGGTAAATTGTCTATAAGATATTTTATCTATGGGGTTGATTTAATTTGATTCCATGTAAAATCAAGATTCTCAATCCAAACAACCTAATTATTTGACAACGTTAACTTTGATTATTGATTTTCACTTTTCCTATCAAGGTTTGATCATCAATCACAATTTGAACTTCTATTATATTTTTGGATTTTTTTTTATGTTCCTTATTTGAGTTTATAATCTAATGATGCACTATGTTTATATTTGAAGAATTGATGCGGAACCCCGTGGATATTAAGACCCAGAAACCCCAACACACAATTGATAAGGATGATAGGATTGAAAACCAAATAAAATATCACAAGGGAATCACTCTACCTCACTTGTATGCATAAAGTTTCTTAAAAGAAACCAAGAAATTTCATTCAAACTAAAACTAAACCTTGTGTCTGCCAAGGTTGGAGGTATTTATACCTCTTATTTATGTTAAACCTATTTCCTAACCCTTCTAGACTAAGCCCAAATTACTACACTACCAATTGGGCTTAACAAACATAAAAAAAATAAAATAAGTCTTGAACAATTTTTTTTAATAAAAAAAACTAATAAACTAAATAAACCGACTTGGCACCACATGACCAAAATATTTTATCAATGCCAATTCACTAATAATAATATTTTGGGCTGTCCATAATTGTCAATAGGAGTCTTGGCTAATTCTTTATGCATCTTTTCAACAAATGGTTTAGCCAAGTTTCCAAAATTGTTTTGAATCCTTTTAGCTGACGCCCTTGTGATAGGTCCCATGGGCATGCTACAATTCTCATATGTTCTTCCAGTTCTAAAATGTCCAATTTGCCCTTCTAAGCATGTATCATTCCCTCCCTCGTCAAAAAGATTCGTCCTTGAATCTGCATCCATATGAAACGGAGAAAGGTCAAAAACATTAAAAGTAGCAGACACATTGTACTCACTAGGAAGGTCAATCTTATAAGCATTGTCATTGATCCTCTTGAGCACTTGAAAAGGACCATCTCCCCTTGGACCAAGTTTAGATTTCCTTTGACAAGGAAACCTATCCTTCCTCAAATGAACCCAAACCCAATCACCTGGTTGAAAGACAACTTGTGTCCATCCCTTGTTAACTCTTGCAGCTGTCACTTGGTTCTTCCTTTCAATCAACTCACGTGCTTTTAAGTGCATTGCTTTAATCTTCTTAGCCTTGCTTTCATCATCTAAGCTAACAAGATCACTCAAGGAAAAAGGCATTAAATCCAAAACAATTAAAGGATTAAAACCATACACAAGCTCAAAAGGAGAAAATCCTGTAGAAGAATGAATAGTCCTGTTATAAGCAAACTCAATAAAAGGCAAACAATCTTCCCAAGTCTTCAAATTCTTACCAACAACAACACGCAATAAGGTCTCCAATGTTCTATTTACAACTTCAGTTTGACCATCAGTTTGCGGGTGACTAGTAGAATATAACAATTTAGTTCCTAACTTACACCATAACACTTTCCAAAAATGACTCAAAAATTTGACATCACGGTCAGAAACAATTGTCCTAGGGACACCATGCAAATGCATAACTTCCCTAAAGAACAAATCAGCAATGCTTGTGGCATCATCAGTTTTATGGCATGCAATAAAGTGAGCCATCTTACTAAATCTATCCACCACAACAAAAATACTATCTCTGCCTTTCCTAGTTCTAGGTAAACCAAGAACAAAATCCATAGATATATCAACCCAAGGATGGGTAGGAACAAGCAGTAGTGTGTACAACCCATGTGGCATAGACTTAGATTTAGCCTGCTTACATGCAATACATTTAGCACAAATCTTTTCAACATCTCTATGCATGTGTGGCCAATAAAAATGCTCAGATAACACATCCAAAGTCTTATGCACACCAAAATGACCCATTAAACCACCACAATGTGACTCCCTGACAAGCAATTCCCTAACAGAACAAACAGGCACACAAATCCTATTGCCACGAAACAGAAAGCCTTCATGCCAATAGAATTTGTTAAATGCACCATGCTCACATGAGGCATAAATACCAGAAAAATCAGAATCAGTGGCATACAAATCCTTCAAATGCTCAAATCCTAATAGCTTAGATGTAAGAGTAGTGATCAAAGCATACCTGCGAGACAAAGCATCAGCAAGCACACTCTCTTTAACTTGCTTATAGGCAATCACATATGGAAAAGTCTCAATGAATTCCACCCATTTAGCATGTCTTTTATTCAACTTTCCTTGCCCATTCAAGTGCTTCAAAGATTCATGATCCGTGTGAATCACAAACTCTTTAGGAAGCAAGTAATGTTGCCAGGACTCCAAAGCTCTAACCAAAGCATACAACTCCTTATCATAGGTGGAATACTTGAGGCGAGCTCCAGTTAACTTTTCACTGAAGAAAGCAATGGGTTGTTTTTCCTACATCAAAACAGCACCTATACCAATCCCAGAAGCATCACATTCAATCTCAAAAGTCTTATCAAAACTAGGCAAAATAAGAATAGGAGCAGAGCAAAAATAATCTTTTAAAGTATTAAATGCAAGTTCTTGTTCCTTTTCCTATTTAAACCCAACATTCTTTTTAATGACTTCTGTGAGAGGAGCAGCAATGGTAGAAAAAATTTTCACAAATCTTCGATAAAATCCAACTAAACCATGAAAACTCCTTACCTCAGAAGCACTTTTAGGCGTTGGCCATTCTCGAATAGCCTTCACCTTATCATCATCAACCTCAATTCCACGTGCACTCACAACAAATCCAAGAAAGATAACTTTATCAATGCAAAATGTGCACTTTTTAAGGTTGGCAAACAACTTCTCTTTCCTTAACACCTCTAAGACAGCCTTAACATGCAAAATGCGATCATCTAGGCAAGTGCTATAAATGAGAATATCATCAAAATAAACAACAACAAACTTACCTAAGAAATCTCTCAAAACATGGTTCATCAAATGCATGAAAGTACTTGGTGCATTTGTTAGCCCAAAAGGCATAACCAACCACTCATAAAGACCATATTTTGTTTTAAATGCAGTCTTCCATTCATCCCCTGGTTTCATTTGAATCTGATGATATCCACTTTTTAAATCAATTTTAGTGAATATGCATGCACCATGAAGCTCATCAAGCATGTCATCTAACCTAGGGATAGGATGGCGATACTTTACCATGATTTTATTGACTGCACGACAGTCAACACACATCCACCAAGTGCCATCTTTCTTTGGAACCAACAACACTGGCATTGCACAGGGACTCATGCTCTCCCTCACGTGCCCTTTGGCTAGTAGCTCATCCACTTGCCTTTGAAGTTCTTTCATCTCCTCAGGATTACTTCTATAGGCAGGTCGATTCGGAATGCTAGCACCAGGTACAAAATCAATTTGGTGCCCAATACCACACAATGGTGGCAAACCACTTGGTACCTCAGTAGGAAACATATCTGCAAACTCCTGTAACAAAGAAACAAAATAACTAGGCAAATTTGGGTTAAGTTCGATATCAGATAGTAAAACTTCCCTAAACCGAATCATAATCAAAGCTCTCTTGCCTAACCAAGCACTCTTTAAATCTCTCTCTCTTGCATAGAAACATGATTTTCTCTCAACTCTATCACTCTGTTCTTTTCTCTCACCTTTTTCTTGTTTTTCACTCACCAGTGGGCCTTTGTTTTTTCTCTTGTCACTCATGGCCTCTTTTCTCTCTACTTTTTCAGTTACCTCACTTCCCATATTTCCCAGAGTAGTTTGGTGAAGCTTCACTTGATCAAGATACACCTCCTTGGGCGATAACGGTGTAAGAGTGATTTTGTGACCGTTATGCTCAAAGGAGTATCGATTCTTGAAGCCATCATGTAGCACCCGTCGATCATATTGCCAAGGTCTCCCCAACAGCATGTGACTGGCTTGCATAGGTACTACATCACACAACACCTCATCAACATATTTCCCAATAGAGAAAGCAACCCTCATTTGTCTATTGACCTTCAACTCACCACTATCATTCAACCACTGCAACTTATAGGGATTAGGATGCTTAACACACTTCAGCCCTAATTTCTCCACCATAACGGTACTAGCAACATTAGTACAACTCCCTCCATCAATAATCAAACTACACACCTTGCCACCAACTAGACATCTAGTATGAAAGATGTTTTCTCATTGCTCTAGGCTATCCTCCTTCACCTGTAAATTTAAAGCACGCCTAGCAACAAGAGATTCACCTTGCATAGCATACTCCACATCACCATCAGAACAATCCTCCAAAGGTGGCATACTATCATGATCAGAATCATCACCATGATCAAATTCAGACACAACATCACCTTCCCTAATAACCATCATTCTCTTTTTTGGGCAATCAGCAGCATAATGACCCAAACCATGACACCGAAAACATTTAATAACTCTGTGTCTAGTAGTAGAAGAAGAGGAAGAGGAATGAGGAATACCTTTCTTCTTTGTTGAATCCGGAACCATTGCCTTGGAATTGGAGCCATTTGGTTTCTTTTTCTCATTATCATGAGACTATCTTGAACCCCATTTTGAGGTGGAATTCAAAAATGGTTTTGATGCTCGCCATTTTTGTTGCTTCTCCACCTTCATGGCCATGCTTACCAAATCTTCCATCTCCACATAATGGTGCAATTCAACCACATCAGCTATCTCTCTATTAAGGCCACCAAGAAACCTTGCCATCATTACCTCTGGATCTTCCTCTATATTAGCCTTGATCATAAGCATCTCCATCTCTTTATGGTAGTCTTCAACAGATTGTGAACCTTGAGTTAGGTTGTGCAACCTGTGATGCACCTCCTGATAGTAATAAGAAGGCATAAATCGCTTCCTCATGACATACTTCATGGCATTCCAAGTCTCAATAGGAGGCTCTCCATTCCTTCCCCTGGACTTCACTAACTCATCCTACCAAATTAAAGCATAATCAAAAAACTCTATCGCAGCCAAACGCACCTTCTTCCCCTCAGAATAATTGTGGCAAGCAAAGATCATCTCTATCTTCCTTTCCCACTGTAAATATGCTTCAGCATCGTGCCTTCCTTTAAATGGTGATATTTGCATCTTGATGGCATTCGTGTTGTTATCCAGTTGCCCTTTATTCCCAAACTTCATATTTCCAACTGAATCATCATCATCAGACTCCTTATAATGATCATGGTAGAAATCATGGTGATAATGTCGATGCCTTGTAAAAGATTTGCCACCACCCTTGGCCTTAGTTTGTGACACCTCATTCAGCCGTGTATCCATATCATCCAATCTATTTTGTATTTACTGAAGGGTCTTCTGTATGAGCTGCATGTCAGAGATTGTATTTTCCTCAGTGTCACTCTTTGATGTGTTGCGAGCTATTCGAACAACCTGCAAAGTGATAAAATAGACAGCCTCATAAAGCACTCACTCACGTGTTTCACTCAAAAGTGGACACTCGTGTTTGCACTCAATAAGGCTTTTACCCTCTTTTGTACTCACCACTCCTGCCTTTTACCACTCTAGACCCCTTGTAAATGTTGCACGTCAGAAACCAAACAAAATCAAACAAGATAAAGTCCCAAGTAATATTGAAATGGCACAAGAAATAATCAAAGAACTGATAAAATAACAAGATCAAACAAAAGAAAGGGGAAACAAAAAAAAAAGATTGGAAGGAATAAAAGAAAATAAAAATATGAAAGACCCAAAATATTAAAAAAAAAGGAAGAAAAGAATAAAAAATCGAAAATATAGATATAAGAATCTGGAAAACCTTTTTCTTTTGGTTTTTTTTGGCGCCTGACTCTTTTTTTTTGTTTTCTTTTTTTTTCCTCGTAAGCGCGCTGAAGCTTGCGCTATTCCCTTTTCTTTCTTTCTTTCTTTATTTTTGGCGTTGGTTCCTTTTTTTTTTGCACTGAAACTAATTGAAAGAAAACGAAAGCAACGAACAGGGAAGTTTGGTTTTTGTTTTTGTTTTTTTCAAAATAAAGGAAACCAATGAAAGAAAGTGAAGGAACTATAAGGAAACAAGAAGGGCAAGCAAAAGGACGGGAATGTAGACTTTGATGTATAGGAACTTCAAGACAAATTATGAGTAAAGAAACTAAAACCAAAAGAAGCAGATAGTGAAGGAAGACAAATCGAAAAGAAAAATTACTCAGATTATAGAAAAATTGAAGATGATGATGGATTTGAGAAAGAAAAGTAAAAATAGATAAATAAGAATTTATCTAATACCTGAAACTGATACCAAATAATGTGGAACCCCGTGGATATTAAGACCTAGAAACCCCAACACACAATTAATAAGGATGATAGGATTGAAAACCACATAAAATATCACAAGGGAATCACTCTACCTTGTAATTCTCTATTCAGCTTCCTGATGCAACAAGCCAAGGGAATCACTCTACCTCACTTGTATGCATAAAGTTTCTTAAAAGAAACCAAGAAATTTCATTCAAACTAAAACTAAACCTTGTGTCTGCCAAGTTTGGAGGTATTTATACCTCTTATTTAGGTTAAACCTATTTCCCAACCCTACTAGACTAAGCCCAAATTACTACACTACCAACTGGGCTTAACAAACATAAAAAAGAATAAAATAAGTCTTCAACATTTTTTTTAATAAAAAAAACTAATAAATTAAATAAATCGACTTGGCACCACATGACCAACATATTTTATCAATGCCAATTCACTAATAATAATATTTTGGGCTATCCATAATTGTCAATAGAAGTCTTGGCCAATTCTTGATGCATCTCTTCAACAAATGGTTTAGCCAAGTTTCCAAAATTGTTTTGAATCCTTTTAGCTGACGCCCCTTGTTATAGGTCCCATGGGCATGCTACAATTCTCATCTGTTCTTCCAGTGCTAAAATGTCCAATTTGCCCTTCTAAGCATGTATCAAGAATTTTACATGTATGATCTATTAATTAGAAGTGATCCCCTAAGAATTGCATATTATGGGGGAAAGGGGACATAAATGTGACTTTCATATTTGCAAGAAAATTAAATCTTCAAAGATGAAAGATATTCAGATACTGAGTATTGTTAGAGAAATGGGAACTTAATGGTCAATCAATGTGAAAATATAATGCAGATAAACCTAATTAGCAAAAGAACAATACTTTCATAGATAAGTAATGCTATATTATTAATAATAATAACTGCATGTAAAGCCCTTTATTGCATGTTAAGTCTCAAAAATTTCAAATCAATTAATTGCTATATCAATAATTCGTAGTTCATTTCTTTTTACCATCAAATTCAATTTAAAGGTTTTGTGACCTAAAGTGATTCTTTATATGTCAGTTTCTATATATGTGTGTGTAGATTGAATATCAACCGGTTGATTAATTTAGTCAATGTGTAACAAATATATATACTAAATTTTTTTATATCAAATGATTGTTTAGAAATATATATCCTAGATCAATCAATTGATTAAATTAACTTAATCAATAGATGAGAAGATTTCTATAATCGAAGGTGTGAGAAATAGGAAAGAAGAGATTTTGGAAATTTTTTATATACGTTTTTTTAGTTTTTTATTGATGATATTTTTTTGTATATGAGAAATAAGAAATAAGAAATTTGGAATTAACATGATATAAGTTATTGTTATTTTTTTTTTATTACTTATAACACTATTTTTAAACTAGAAAATGAGTTGTAATTGAAATGAAATAAATTAAGATTGTTCATGATTTTTTTTACTAATTATAACAACTATTTTAAAATTGATATTTAAATTTACTAAAATTATATAAAAGTAAAGGAGGTATAATTGAAATAATGTAAATTAAATTTATTCATAATTTTTTATTAGTTATAAAGTATATATTTATTTTTATAAATAAAATAGTATAATTTACTAAAAGAATGTAAATGGCTCATGATGTAGTAAAAAAATACTCACTTATAACTTCTTCTCTTTTATTATTCAATAATTTCATCTATTGAAATATGCAAATTTTCATAAAATATGCTCTTTATTATTAACTGAACATCATTTATCGAGATTTTCTCAATCTTATAAAAATGATATTCAAAATAAGATATAAATAGAATGACTCATTTTAGGGACATACTTATTTATATTTTATTTATTATTTAATTATTTAACTATTAACTTTTTTTTAAAATTAATTTATATATTCAATTCACTATAATTTTTTATTAAATTGTTATTTCTTTTTCAGTAATGATCATGAAACTATTTTCATTATCATCTCGTGCATCGTAGGGGTCAAATGACTAGTTACTATAAACATGAAAACTCTATAAAGTTACTTCATTGAGTTTATTTTTATTAATCTTCTATTGGATGTCAAAGAAGTTAAAATTTAGACAAAAGTCTCAAATTGGTCCCTCTTAAATTTTGTGTCCAACAAATTAGTCCCTATAGAAAACATCAAACAAATTGGTCACTTTTAAAAAAAAATGGTCAAAGAAGTCATTGTCAATTAATAACATTGAACAAGTTAATCCCTCATTATAGAGATCAATTTTAACTTTTCATGATTTTTGAGGGACTAATTTATTATTTTTTTTAAAAGGGACTAATTTATCCAAAATTTTAAATTAACAGGGACTTTTGTGAGTCTTTTTTTAGAGGAAACAATTTATCTAATTGTAAAATCTAGGAGGAACCAATCTGGGGTTTTAATTTAAATTTATCAATGAAAAAATTAGTAGATAAAAATATTTTCTATAAAATATTTTGCAAAATCTTTTTTAAAAAAAGAAAAGGTGAAATTTTTTTTTATTGTTAAATCTCTACATCAAATTCTAGAAGTATATATTAAAATAAATTGAATTTTAGCTATAGATGTATAATTTATTTTTTAGTTTAAAATTTATATTAGTTAAGAAAATTCAGAATATTTCTTAAAATATTTTAATTACATTATATTTTTAATTTTTAATATAAATAAAAGTTTACTTTCTTTATCTTGATATAAATCAAGCGTGCTCTAAACCCTAATATAGTGCAAGCAAAAAAAAAAAAAAAAAAAGAAAGCAAAAAGAAGAAATCATAGTAGTTTGATTGAGTTCGCTATTTTAAGTATACGTAATGAATTATATCAAAATAGATATTAAGATTAGTTAAAAATGATTATTTACAAAAAAAACTGTAATTTGAAACTAACATAGTTTTAAATTATTTATTTTCAATATTTATGTATTATTCAATAATTTAATTTTATGTCTACAAAAATATTTATTTAAGAATATTTTGATAAAGATAATTTTTATTTTAATCAATTTATATATTTATATATAGATTTTTAAGTGGTGGTTAATTTATATTCATTTTGGTGGATCTAGAGTTTTGTGATTACAAAAACTAAAATCTGTCGCCATAACGAATAGCATGTAAAATTTTTTTATCAATGATAATACAATATAAAAAAAAATTAACACCGAAAACAATTAATAATACAATAAAATAATTAATCAACACATTAATATCACAATCCTAAAACCATTCTAGTGGGCACCCCTTATTATTCTATAATATTCTCATATACAATCAATCTCCACAATAAACAATGCAAACAAATCAGAGAAGGACTTCTATGCCCTTCCACGAGTTTCTAGTAGTGTCAAGTTGCGGATTCATGTTCTTTTCATCTAAGACCAGGCGGGTTCCGCCATTGATGAGTGGATTCCTGAGGTTGGATTTCACGTTGTTTAAACATGTTTATCACCCAAAATTGAGGAAAAAAATACAGGCAAACACAACCCATCAAGGTTTTCAAGAATTTATTTCTTTCAATCACCCAAAAAAAATGGTGAAGAATGAAACCTGTTAATGAATTTAGTCGCCGATGATTTCTCTTAATGCTAACCCCATATGATGCAGAACTTGTTACGTTTTACTTGTGGGGAAGAGATCAACACAGGCCCCAAAAAATCGTTTGCGAATTAGCCAATTTCTGGGTCATTTGGTTCGCATTGAAGTGCTTCCACAAAATCTCCATGGAAATTGCAAGAGGTTTTACTCCAATATTGTATATGGATTTTCGATTAATAAAATAATATTGCTTAATTCTCAATGAGAATAAAAACCTAGCCATGGGGGAAGATGGGAAGCCATCGGTGCAGATGGAGATTGGGGAAGAAGAATAATTTTGGAATTGTATAAATTATTAAGAAACATGGGGGTAAGTATAGTATTGAGAAATGAATTTAATTGCCATGAATTAATAGTGAAAAATCCAATCACATATTGCCAAATAAACCATAATAGTTGATTTTTACTCCCACTAAGCTACTTAAAAAGTCATCTAAACGAAATATTTTAATTGAATGACGGTAAAAAATGATTTTACACTGCCAGCATGTCAATTAAAATCTTGAAAAATATAAGGGGATGAGTATAATATTCATTGACGTCAAATGAGGTCAATGTAATAACCCCTAAAGAATTGAATTTAATATAATCATGATTTAAATATGTATACAACAAAACTCCAATTTATTTACTTAATAAAATCAATTTAATTGCATTTAACCGTGTATTCAGACTTTTTATTTTATTTTATTAAAGGAACGAATAAGAATTATAGTTGAAAATGAATGGTCTGGAAAGGTAAGGAATGGAAAGGAACAAAGTTCCTTCCTTGCTTGTTTGAATGATTATTAAGGGAAAAGAATTAGAAATTCACTAACGTGTTTGGAAGTTACATAATTAAAGAAAGGATTTAATTGGAATATAGTGATAGTGTGAATAAGTTTTACATATTCATCTAATCATGTAGTGACAAATTAGCAGATAGGATTATTTTCAACCTCCACTACTTGAAAAGTCAAACAAAAGAAGAGACAGGATCAGATGACAGTTAGTGTATTAAAATTAAACTTTTAAAGAAAAGGAATAGAATAATTACAATTAAGGTTAAATATATTTTTTGTCCCTAAAAAATAAGTGAATTTTGATTTTGGTCTCTAAAAAAAAAAAAAAGGTTTTAGTCCAAACATTTCCAAAACTATTTGGTTTTAATTCTCATTTTCTTTGTTAAATGTTGAACTGACTAGCAAAACCCACGTTAACCTATCTTATTGAACCTCATAACACATCTTTTTAGTATAGTTATGATATTTTTTGACACATATGATTATATTATTGACACAAATGGTTATGCTAACCCATTTTAAATATGATTGTGATATACCACATGCAACTAGTACATTGACTGTAATAAAGAATTGAATAATGTGGTTTTCTGCTGCATAATACAAACAAACTAATTGCAGGGGCTACAATAAACTGTTTTAAAAAATGTTTAGGAAAAAAAAAGATAAAATCAAATGCCAGAACCAAAACTCAATTATTTTTTTACAAACTAAAAACATATTTAAACCTTATATTTATTAGCTTCACAATTTTTCGTATTTCCCGTAACTTTTCTTCCATTCCTACCTATTATATTAAACTCCACAATAAAGAGAGAGGTTATCTTCCCTGTAGTAGTGCCATTATCTTTCGTCTCATTATCTCTGATTCAAACATACTATTTCCTTCTTCGGTCTGCACCACATAAATTTTCATATTGATTATGCCTCTCCATGTGGAATCAACTAGTTGAATGGCCGGGTTGGTCGAGCACAAAAAACAAAATAGGAATCTAATGTCAATGTGTTTGTCTATTATGATAGTCTGACAAGAATCACAAGATAAAGCAATGATAATGATATCTGTGGATCAAGTACGTAAGGAAGAGAAAATCGGATCGAGTATCCAACCGATTAAGGCACTGGTTCAAAGGTTTAGAGAGTCAGAGCCCAGGTTGATCGAGAAATCGGAATATAATAAAATATATATTTAAATATAGACATATGATCAATTAGAATATAAAAAATATATTAAATCATTAATATTAACATAATCAACACACACAAAAAATATTCATAGGTTTATAATCCAACAATCTTTGTTAGTGTCATTCTTTGGTTCCATTTTCTTCATTTTTGCTCTGTGATTGTCACAAAATATCAATATTTAAGCTTCGAAACAAATATATATATATATATATATATATATATAAAATCCAATAATCTTTGTTAGTATCATTTTTTGGTTCCATTTTCTTCATTTTTGCTCTATGACTGTCACAAAAAATATCAGTATTTAAGCTTCAAAACCAAAAAAAAAAATTTTCAAAGTCTCCGGACCGGTTCGCCGGTTTTCCCGGTTCTAACCGGTTCTTGACCGATTTTGACTTCTTTCGATTTTGGGGGGTTAACAGGACAAGCCAGTCCGGTCCGGTTTTCTCTTCCATGCAAGTACGTGAATCAATATTAGAAACTATATGTAATTAAAATATAAAATTTTGTAATAAATAATAAAATGATATCACTCAAATTTTCAGTTATATACGTAAAATATTTTAATAATTTAAACATATATAATCTTCATTCAAAAAATAGTATCCTCCCCTATTACCACTGTTCTTTAGTTTTCTATTAATTAATATATATTTTCTATTAATTAATATATAGTCTCTATTATTATTGAGTTTAATTTCTATATACTGACAATATAAACTTTTTTACTCTGTCATCTTGTCAAAAATTTTCATTTGCACAACTTTTTAAATAGTGGATATTTAACACTTAATCACTTTTACTAATATAGTAATACATAACTGAATAAAATGTAAACTTTAGTTTTATACTGTTAATGCATATAAATTAAACTCTTTTTTTATTCATGATAAAATTTACATGCAAAGTGTTTATTTTATCTATAAAATTATCACAAAATTTAGTCATTATATTAAATACACATATATATGTTTAGTTTCATAAATTTTATTTTTTATATACGATACATTTTATGATATTATACCATTTTCATACGATATTGTTGAATTAAAATGTATATGAATAAAAAAGGTAAGAGTTTTCTTTTAAAAATTGGCTAAATATCGATATATATTTAAATAAAGTGAATTTCAACGATCTATAATAATGTTCTGTAAAGTTTATATTCTTTCAACCAGAATTTATCATTTTTTATAAACTTTGAAAAAATTAGCCAATTTATCACAGTTTTTATTGTAAGATATTGAAATTATTTTTCATAATATATATTTCTATTTAAATTTTAATTATAAAGCATTTGTCTTTCGTAGATATTGTAGATTTATGTTATTATTTTCTTTTAGTTTAAAAAACACTTCTTTTTTGTTTTCTTCACATTAAAGGTTACTATATTTAAATATTTTATTCAATTAATTGTATAATTACTATTTAAATTAATTTATTATAAATTTATATTATCAAGATAATAAACAGGTGTCGCTAGGTCCGGTAGGGCTTGCTTACTTGCACAATTTGTATGGGTCCAAATTTTCTCTCCGAATATAGCCATAACACGTATGAACGGCTTCTACAGTTCCACTATTTTTTCTTGGTCATCACACGACTTGTACTGTGTGCAAGAAAGTTACTATGCTTTTGGGACCTAGCTACTAGAGATTTGAATGTGTTCTTATGTATGAATTTCATGTGCTTCTACTAGTAATTATTCGTACAAAATCAACTATATAAAAATTTCACATGAAAAGCTGCGTTACCATTACTGGGGTAATGCAGACGGCACAGTAAAAATTCTAGAATCCTTTCAGTTTTCTTTAATTTGTTATTCTTTTCCTAATTGTTGAACCACTTCGGAGACTGCAGAGTATGAGTTGGTCTATCCCCATATTTTGTCTGCATTTGATGTTAGAGGTAGTCAGGTGGAGGAGATGCGAAGGGATAGCTTTTTATCTTGCGTTGCTTTCTTGCTTAACTTGGAAATTGTTTCTTAATTATTCCACTATTTAACTCAATCAGAAAATCGCAATGGAAAAGGAAAGCACTTCAATCATAAATAAAATAAAGTAGTTTAAAAAACGACAAAATTACATTAAAAGTAGTCGAATTTACAAATAATCGGATGCAGTATATACGAAAAGTATATTATATATATATATAAATGAAATTTAAAATTGCCATTCAAATAAACGTTGAAAAAACTCAAAAAGAGCATGCACAGTCTACAAACCTCCTAAATTTTTACTTTACAGCAAAATTAACACTACAAGCTTTATGGTATGTTTATGAGTTTAGATTTTGGAGGAGAAGAGAGGACTTGTAATATAGTTTTATACTACAAGCTAAGTCCTCCCTTTCCCTCTATACCCCTCCAAAATCTAACTCACAAACATACTCTTAAAGTACATGCCCCTTACGCTTTGATTTATGACTAGATCATTTTATCAACAATTCGCCAAAAATATAATATATCTCATCCATTCATTAGTATCGTTGAATATTTTATGATATTATTCATCAAATGGTATAGAATTAGTAATTCTTTTCATTTATGCTGTCTTTTGTGATTTTAAAAAGGGACAAAGCATTTTATTTTTTTATTTTTAACTGTTACTAAAACTTCGACTTGTAATGAAATTTGTTAATGAAATTGATGTTGATATCTGACATACACCTAATGTAAAGTGCCATGAGTTATCTAGAATCCAAGGGCCACCTCTTGGGATCCCAGCAGCAGAGTTCCACAGACCAAATTTTGCCCGGGAATCACCTCTTTGGATCTTGGATATGTCACGTGACATTCTGAATTCCAACTTTGGCGAATACTTGTTCATATTGATTATGAACTAGGTTTGATGTTGGTACCTTACCCTTAGCATGCAAAGTGCGATAGATTATCTGGAACCCGAGGGTCACCTATTGGGATCTTAGGGAAAAATATATGACTTGGTTTGTGTTGAGCAATAGTGTTAGTGCGATTCTAATATATTCGGAAGAAAGGCGTGTTTGATATATTTGTGAATTGAACTCCGGATAATTTCTGATTCTACATAATAAGTGCTGAGCATACTCATGATTATTCTGGAAAATGAAACCAAATAAGTGCACATGGGTGTGGATATTATTGTTGTAGATAGATATGTAAATATAGTTGGGGATCAAAGAATTAACATTATCCCCCTCGTGGTCTCTCTGCTCATAACCTCACTATTACCGCTCTCTGTTGCTCAGGCCATGCATTTGGAATCCCCTTGATGTGATGATAAAGCTTGTTTCGACAATTCGGTTCCAAAGAGAGTTTATTAAGAGAACTCCCAATATTATATCTTGGCACTTGGACCTCTAATGTGGTAGCCTCATGAGATATTGGATCCTTATGAATGAAGGCTTCATTGTTACCACAACACCTCACAGCTTAGGTTCACACCTTAGATCTCTTAATCTAAGAGGGAACTTGAATGATTGAGGCGCATTCCACCCTGACAAATGGTGATTCAATGCTAAAGGAGAAACTTGAGGTGCTCAAATCCATCACTAGACTTGAAACATTTATTAAGCTTATTAACTCAACATTAAATATTAACATCTTAAATGCCGAGTTGGGGGCTCTGTTATGGACTGTTATGACCCAGGGCCTAGGACCTAGGACCTCGGACCTCGAATGGAGGTCGGGTTAACCTCCACACCTGAGGTCCTAGAGAAAAGATCTCTTCCTAGGGTCCCCCTGAGAATCCCTAGGATAAGACCACAAAAATCTATCTGGGGAACTACCATGGTAAAGGTGTTGGCCTTAATAAAGGGGTAACAATGCTAACCCCATGCTTGGTGGAAGGATCTACCCCTAGAGAAGGAGAAAAGACAGGGTTAACGTCATGGAGAGTGCCTAATGAGCACAAGACCAAGTACAAATGATACACCATATAAAAATTAAACAACATGCCAGCTTAGCCCTAAGGGCTCCCTTAAGGGCAAGACCAAGGAATATAAATAAGAGGAAAGAGAACCCTCTCAAGGAATGTTATTCATTCTAATATTCCACATATCACTCATCTCTTGAAACTCACTTGGGCATTGGAGTCCCTTGCAGGTGCTCCACTCCCTGGTGGATCATGAAGCTTGAAGGAGGAGGAGGAAAATCAACAATGCAGTCATGCTCCCCATGCTATGTATACTTAACACTACATTGCAACAATTGGATAATGATCATAGGTAAATTTACAATTCTTTGGTTATTCTATATGCATATTATCTGCTCACTAGGTCCTTTGACTCACTGTTCTCCTCCATGTTTTAAATAGCAATATTGAGCCGAGTTCTTCCACTCCCCACTCGTAGAGTACTCCTAATCTTCTTTGATGAGCACCCACTCTACCATGTGGGGATAGCATGCATAAATACAAATATATAGTTTTGCTGGGCTCTATATAGGCTTTGTTTGGGTAAATAGCTTATTTAAGCTCTTATACAGAAGTAACCTTTGAAAAGTAACTTATGAATAAATTATTTATATTCAAATATATAATAATAAAAGTATTTACTTTTAGTATTTTAGAAAGTGTTTTTTGGTGGATATTTTAACTTATCAAAAAGCACTAAAAATAATTTTTCAAAAAGTAATAAGTTGTTTCACCAAACTGGACAAAATGTAAAAATATAACTTTGGACTTATAGAAAGTTAGAAATTATATAATCCAAACGGACCCATAAAATGTATCCTAAAAGCTCCAATAACTCATAGGTTGGGCTTAGTTTTACTTTTGGTGAAATTTAATAGTCAATCTTGTTGTATAAACTCATGATGGGAAAGTTTCCTTTTGACATGTTTGTAATACGGGAAATTTTCTTAACCTTGAGCCAATGATATATAAACCTTTTAGCATAATATGAGAATGATAAAGGACTTGGAATGATTGTCTGTTTGGGAATCCCGAGGGCGCCAGATTTCTGGATTGTTATTATTCACGTACATACATATGTTTGAATAGATGATAAATATTGAACGTAATTAAGAAAATAGAGGAAACTTTGCTGAATAAATAACATATGCCAGGTCGGGTGTGAGTTAAGTATATGAGTCTCCCAATTAACCATCTATAGGCTGCTGGATCAGAATAGGGAGAATCTAACTCTTTGCACAACTTTGAGTGGTAATCCATAGGAGTAGAGACTGATTTTGAATCAAGCATGCCAGTGTCTTGTAATAGATCTAGGCAGTACTTGTGCTGATATGGTGATATCCCTTTCTTACCTCTTGCAATCTCCATCCCCAAAAAATACTTGAGGTTTCCTAAGTCCTTGATCTTAAATTTGTCATCCAGTAAGATCTTCATGTGTTGAATTTCATCAAGGTCATCACCTGCTAACAGTAGATCATCCACATAAACAAGGATTGCAGTAAAACCAACTGCTGTGGACTTGGTGAAGAATGAATAGTCAAACTTGGATTGTGTATAACCCGAGGTGAGAAGTACAGAAGGTAGCTTGGCATTCCATTGCCTGCTAGCTTGCTTGAGGCCATATAGGGATTTCTGGAGTTTGGATACCATGAAGGAAGGTTGTGTTAACATCTAATTGGTGCACAAACCAATTTTTGGCAACAGCTACTGCAAGTAATAGTCTGAATGTGGTCATTTTAACCACTGGATTGAATGTATCTAAATAGTCAAGGCCAGCTGTTTGAGTGAAGCCCTTAGCAACCAATCGGGCTTTATGCCTTTCAACTATCTCACCTAGCTTGAATTTGACTTTAAATACCCACTTGCATCCAATAGCTTTCTTACCAGGTGGAAGCGATGTAAGAGACCAATTTTTGTTTTGTTCCAATGCAGAGAGTTCAGCAGAGATGGCCTCTTGCCAATAAGGGTGAATCACAGCCTCCTCATATGTCCTAGGTTCAGGGTTAGAGGAAACGATAACACAAAAATGCAAATGTTTGGGAGATAGAGATGAATATGACACATAGTTAGAGATAGGATACCTTGACCTATATGATGTTGATGGAGTTGATGTTTTGGTGGCTGCTAGGCAATGATAATCCTGCAAGTATGGTGGTTGTTTCTTGGGCCTGTTAGACCTTCTAGGTTCTATACATGGCTGGTGTAGTGGATGATCTGCAGATTCTGTTGGTTGGAGGATGTTTTTGGGTGCGGCATTGTGCTGAATTTCTGTTGTGAGTGGTAAATCTGTGGGATGGTCTGTATGTGTGGATTGGTTTTTCTCAACTGATGGTTGTGTGGGCTGAGACTAAGAGGTAGTGAATAAAGGTTCATATGAGTCTATATGGCTGTATGGTGAGTGTGTGACTGCATCAGAGGTAGGTATTTCAAATTATGCTTTCACAGATTTGTGAAAAGGAAATAAATGTTCATAAAAAATCACATTTCTTGAAACAAATATTTCATTACAGCTAGTATCAAGTAAAATGAAGCCTTTCATACCTTGTTTGAAACCTAGGAAGACACACTTTCTTGATCTTGAATCAAACTTTTTCCTATTGTGTGTCAGGGTGGAAGCATATGCCAAGCACCCGAATGTTCTCATCATTTGCAGATCAGGTAATTGATTATACAAGGTTTCAAATGGTGAAAGGTTATTCAAGTATGAGCTAGGTTGTCTATTCATGAGATGTATTGCATGTGATATTGCAAAGTGCCAATAGCATATGGGAATGTTTGATTGAAAAACTAATGCTCTTGCAACTCCTAAGATGTGTTAGTGTTTCCTCTCAACAATTCCATTTTGTTGAGGGGTTTCAACACAACTAGTTTGATGCATTATGCCTTTGAATTTGTAAAATTGTGTGAGTTTGAACTCAGGTCCATTGTCAGACCTTATACATTTTATCACTGTGTTGAATTGAGTGGAAATCAAATTGACAAATGCTGAAATTAAGGCAGTGACTTTTGATTTTGTTTTTAAAAAATAAGTCCATGTAAATCTGGATTTGTCATCAACTATTGTAAGAAAGTATCTATAGCCAGCAATGGAAACAACACCAAATGGACCCCAAATGTCCATATGCACAAGGTCAAAAATTTTATTAGAGGAAGTATTGCTGTTACAGTATGGCAGCCTTTTTTGTTTAGCAAAGTGACAAGTATCACAAGGTTGTTTATTGATAGAAAATTGAATGTAAGGAAATTTTCTTTTCAATACAGTGAGTTTATCATCCGAATTATGTCCTAGCCTATGATGCCACAATCTAGAATCTGCAGCAGTATGTGTGTTGTGAATTTGGTGGGAATTTTGTGATGCATTCTTGATCATTGCATATAAGCCTCCATAAAGATCAGTTGCACCAATCATCTTCAAGGTATGGTAGTCCTGAATCTTACAAGAAGTGGAATCAAATGTGAATTGACAATTTAAGGCAGAAGTTACCTTTGACACAGACATTAAATTGAAGCTAAATGATGGTATATACAAGACATTTGTGAGATGTAGGCTTTCAGAAAATATTACAGTTCCTGAGATGTTGGCTTGGGTGATAGTTCCATCAGGCAATCTTACTTCTACTAGTTTTATTGTTTGGTAATTATGGAATGAATTTAAAGAAAGAGTGACATGGTCTGTGGCACCTATATCTATGATCCAGATGTCAGATTTTATGCATGCAAGTGACATGATATATGCACTAGCTGTTACTGTTGGACTGTTGGTGAGAGAGGTGTTGACTTGGTTGATGGTGTGAGGATGAGGATTTTGTGATTCTTCTTGTTGTAGCAGGGCCATCAAGGCTTGTCTTTGCTCTGGTGTAAACAAGAACTCAAACTTGTTACTCACCTCAACTGTTAGAGATTCAGCTTCACTGCTGCTGAGATCAACTGGATTAGTTTTAGCTGCTGCTATGTGATTTATTGCTCCTTGTTTTTGCTTGAGGTGATGGGGTATGCCATGCTTTTTATAGCATGCATCAACCAAATGACCAGTCTTTCCGCAGAATGAGCATATTCTGGTGGAATGACCCCTACCTGTAGTGGACCTTCCTCCAAAGTTAGCAGGTTGACCTCTGCCTCGTCCCCTTCCTCTTACAGTAGAACTGTAGCAGCATTAGTAGTGGTTAGAAAAATCTTGGACTCATTATTCAACTGCCTTTCTTGCTGAGTCATGAGGGATAGAATCTCATCCAAATCTGGTAGTGGTTTCATGAGCATTATCTGTGACTTGGCTTGGCTATATTGCTCATTTAAGCCTCTAAGAAATCTGACCATGTAGTCAAACCTTCTGTCTCTCATCACACCTAAACCATAAGAACAGTTGCCAATATAAGGGCATGCAGGAATTGGCCTGAAATTATCAAGTTCTTCCCACATTCCCTTCAACTGTATGTAATATGCAGTGATTGACATGTCCCCTTGTCTTACTGCGAATATCTCTTCTTGTAAGTCAGCTATTCTATACATATCCCCATGATGATATCTCTTCCTTAAATCCCTCCAAAGATCTGAGGCAATCACTCCCCAAACCACACTTCGCATAATTTCTGGACTCAAAGATTGGTGAATCCATGACACTACGTATGTATTATACACTTATCCCATGCAAGATATAATGGATCATCATCATTAGGCTTAAGTATTGTGCCATCTATGAAGGGCAATTTATTCTTCCCTTTAAATGCTAACCTCAAAGACCTAGCCCACAAGTGATAATTTTGTTCTGTCAATCGTAGAGGGATTAAAGAAGTTCCAGGATTTTCACTTGGATGCAAGAAATATGGGCTCATTGGATCAGCCATGGGATTGTATGTAGAGTTAAGCATAGGAAACTGATTCATCACCTGGCTAGCTTGGGGAATAAAGTTGATTGGAATCTGACCTATAGAAGCTTGATTTCCCATCTGGAAGTTGTTGAAGGTAGGAATCTAGCCGAAGAAAGGAACTTGATGACTCATATTAGGAAGTATATTGGGCATTTGATGACCTGCACCTGTAACTGGGATTTGCTCGACATGTGGAGCTTGATGGTTGCCCATGGGAATTTGCTGATTCTCCATGGTCTCTTGAGTTGATTCGACCATTGTGAATATAGAGTTTGCGCAGCAGAGCTCCAATAATGGAGCTCTGATACCATGTAAAAATGGTAAAAGATCGAACTAGAAGAACAAGAAAGCAAGAACTGAAATGCAAGAGCAGAAGCAAGAATCGGAAACAAGAATTCTCATTGCATTGAGAAAGAAGATGAGAATTAGAAAGCTGAGTGCCAATGTGGCATTGTTCAGTTTATATACAAGTTTAGAGTATAGCTAGCTGATTGGATTGGGTTGAGTAACTGTCATAACAAACTTGACTTATTACTCAACCAATTAACTAACTTAACTAACTCTAACTCTAACCATTCTCTCCTCTTGAGGACTCAGGTGACAGTTTTATTTAGTCAACAATGCGGCTTGTAATGGGTTTGATGGGTTAAGATCTTGGTTCATGGTATCTATATATAATGGGTGCAGCCTTTTAAGCTTGCTAACGGTTATAACTTTTGATCTAATGGTAAACGTCCAGCTACACAAAAATCCTTCAAGAAATAAACTGATGGCACAAGTATTTTGAGGTAACTTACTCAAAGGAAAAGTAGTTGAATGGGGTCAGTAGCTCTTTACGTATCTTGGACTACGTCGAAAACACGAATATAGTGCTGTGCTGATAACCGAAAATGAATAGAAGGCAATGTCAAGAAATTAATGCCAATTTAACAAGTCATATATTCGGAGAGCCTGGGAATACATATATTCCAACCACTATAGAAATAATTCCCCACCTTGAAAGCTGGGCATGACTCTGAAGAAAAGGCCATGAGACCTAATTATACACGCAAAAATGTTGTTTGTGCTGAATTTTTCAATGAAAATGAGGGGTTGGAGTAATTTAAACTTTAACAGTGAATTTTCATTTTTTTTTTTCAGTTTTTAACGTTTTCATGTTTTAAAATAAATATCCATTTATAATATGTGGGTAGATTTAATTTTTTTTCTTCTATTTATACTCTTAATATAAATATGTTAGTTAAATAATTAATAAATTTATTAAAGTGAGTAATAATAACTATAAATGGATAGTTTTATCAACTCATAACTTTTTATATATTACCAATATATTTTTTTTATTTTTCTTAATATGTGCATTGTTTGATTTTTTACGGTTATTATGAAATGGATAAAATATATAACAGGAACCAAAATGAATTATTATTATTATTATTATTTATACATAAATTTCACTATTTTTAAATAACACGCGTAATTTGATTTCGACCACTCACTCTTACGAAACATCAATATCTTTGTAAAAGTTTTCTAGGTAGCGTTTCTTTTGTGTCCCAGGACGCACAGAGACAGAAATATAGAGACAGAAAATATTGTCCATGTATCATGTTTGGTTGTGGAGATGGAGATAGAAAAAATATTGGTCGTTGACCACCATTTATCGGCGTTGACCGGCGGTCGGTGACAGTTGATCGGCCATTGATTGGCGGCGGCAGGTGGTCAAACCATTGTCCCTATTTTCTGACTCCACTATCCCCACTTTTTGGAGGGACATAAATACAAGAAATTTTTGTCTCTGAAATGGAAAATTTTTCCGTCTCTGTACCCCATCCCCACCACCAAACATAATACAGGGACAATGCGTCCCTGTATTTGTGTCCTGGGACACAAAACAAACGGTGCCCTAGGGATAATGGACAAAACTCAAGATTTTAATGGCTCTAAATTCATGAATTTACATATTCCACTCGAGAATGCTCCGTCACATGATTTTTTTTTTTCTGGTAAAAGATAAAAGTTTTAATTTTAAAGGTGTCGTATAATGGAAACGTTATCTATACGGTAGAAAACAAACAAAGGCACAGTCTCATACCATTTTATTCCGTATGAGAATCGTCGTGATTTTTGAATAATATGTAGCATTACTCACTCTTCTAATTGGAGAACAAATTCAAGGACTAGTCTCAATCAGGTGCTAGCATTAGTAAAATGACTCTATTTTCAGTGAGTCAATTGATATTAGAAACCGCCAAAAGAATACATTATTCAAATCCGTGTTGATACCTGCTTTGAATGAATAACAGCCTCACTGATAATCATCTGTATGTGAAGGCTAGTGTTATTACTTCATACCCGAGCAAGGAATTTATTCACTTCAATTTTTTTAAAAATTATTTTAACGTAACTTATGCGTCAATCCAAATTATAAAAACTGATAATATATTTTCACTCTATTTTTTATATTAATTGTTTCAATTTATATTTAATAAAATGTCTCTTAAAATAATTTTAATAAATTTAATTCATATGCACTATCGATAAAAACATAATTCTTATGTATTTAATGGACAAAAATACTCACTAAATTACTTTGGAGTAGGAAAAAAAAGGGGGAAAATATGGTAAACATTTGAAGAGTTTTGTCCATTATTTGAAAATTACATGGAGCTAACTTGAAAGAGAATCAGAAAAGAGATAGGATATAGGCAGGATTAGGTAGTGCTCTTTAAGCTGGTACTCTTATGAAAAGTACAAATCAATTTTTTCTATTTGGATAATACGAAAAAAAATTAAGGTTGATGCTCTTGAGAGAATCTCATAAGGTGTTTTATCAGAGCTGGTTTATATTCTTTAAAACTTAAAAGATCATAATATAAATTTATATACTCTCATCAATATTGATAATAAAAATAGAAACTATTTTTTTCCATATGTGTGAGTATATATATATATTCATTAGTCATTTTGGATTCTAAGATCAATTTTGTAATAGATTTATCAAATATTAATATTATGATATCTGCTTATTAAGAATAACTTTTATATTCTTTTTTCTTTTATATAATATAACTATGACCTTTTAAGAGCAGATTTTGAAGAATTCAAGGGGCTTAGTATGTCTCTAAAAATATCACAGTAATATCAATACCAAGTTGTAGATTGAAGGTCATGTTTGCTACATATATTCGTGTTTAAAACGTTATGACACAACATGAGGACACCTCATGAATTGGTCATACTTGAATTTATGCACTAGCATCACCAATTTCATTAATTTTTTACCTCTCAATCAACAACGTTGGCCCCTCTTGATTTGTCTACATCTCTTAGTAGCTCTTGAAGTATCTTGGACTATGGGCCCATTTGGATAAATGACTTAATTACAACCTTATGTAAAAGTTACTTCTCACAAAAGGTCTTATATATATGAAAAGTAACTTATGAATAAGTTATTTTATTTTGGTTATTTCATAACAAAATTGCTTATTTTGAGTTAGTAGTATTTGGCTATATAACTCTAAAAGTGTTTTTATTTGTAGAGAAGATATTTAATATTATTGGTTGAATATTTATAAAAGAATTATAAATAATTTACTGCCATTTTTTATTTCAAAAAATATTTAAATTGATATAGTTTGAATTGAACTATTTAAATTGACATGTTTTGATTTATTATTCTTATCTTTAAAATTAATATTGCATTAAAAGATTTAATTGAAGTTTTATTAATTTCATTTTATAATTTATTTATTTATATAGAGTAGTATAGATTAGTGTGAATAGAAATAATGCATTTTTCTTGCGAGACAAATTTCAACCATCAACACAATTGATGTGACATATAAGAATGAAAACAGAAATATTGTTAAAAAGGTAAAATGACATTGGACAAAAAAAATAAAAAAATAAAAAAATAATCCACATTCGATGAGTTGAGCACAGTGAGAAGAAAAAAACTTTTATTGGAAGTAGAGTATCTTATTTCAACTTCTAGAAAAGCTATGGAATAACTTTTCGGAAGTGAAAAGATTTTATTTCATTTTGATCCAAACACTAATAATACGACTTCTCACAATCCAAAAGTTAACAAAAGTCATAAGTCTACCTATCCAAATAGGCTTTATGTAGAAAACACGAATACAGTGCTGTGCTGATAACCAAAAATGAACCGAAGGCAATGTCGAGAAATTAATGTCAATTTAATGTCAATTTACAAGTCATGTATTCGGAGAGCCTGGGAATACATATATTCAAACGACTATAGAAATAATTCTCCACCTTGAAAGGTGGGCATGACTTTGAAGAAAAGGCCAACAGACCTAATTAGACGCGCAAAAATGTTGTTTGTGCTGAACTTTTCAATAAAAAATGAGGGGTTGGAGTAATTTAAACTTTAACAGTGAATTTCCCATTTTTGTCAGTTTTTAACATTTTCATGTTTTAAAATATTTGCTCATTTATAATATTTAGTTACTTTTAATTTTTTCCTTTCATTTGCACTCTTGGTATGTTTGGTTGGGGAGTAAAATTGAGAGTAACTTTTTCACAATTGAGCTTCATGTGTAATTTTATACATGAAATCCATTCAATGAAAATTTATCCTTATTTTTACCATCTAACCAAACATAATATAAATATATTATTTAAATAATTAATACATTTATCAAAATGAGTAATAGTGACTATAAATGGATAGTTTTTGTCAACTTATAAATTTCTATATTTATCAAGATATTTTTATATTTTTCTTAATGTATATTGTTTGGTTTTTTATAGTTATTATGAAATGGATAAAGTATATAACGGGAGGCAAAATGAATTGTTATTATTTAAACATAATTTTACTATTTCTGAATAACACGCGTAGTTTGATTTCGACCACTCACTCTTACAAAACATCAATATCTTTGTAAAAGTTATCTAGGGATAATGGACAAAACTCAAGATTTTAATGGCTCTAAACTCATGAATTTACATATTCCACTCGAGAATGCTCCGTCAGATGATTTTTTTCTGGTAAAAGATAAAAGTTTTAATTTTAAAGGTGTCGTATAATGGAAACGTTATCTATAAGGTATAAAACAAACAAACGCACAGTCAATAGTAGTATAATGGAAACGTTATCTATACGGCAGAAAATAAACAAACGCAGAGTCAATAGTAGGTGATGCCATTTTATTCCATATGAGAATCATCATTGTTTTTGAATAGTATGTAGCATTACTCACTCTTCTAATTGGAGAACGAATTCATGTACTAGTCTCAATCAGGTGCAAGCATTAGTAAAATGACTCTATTTTCAGTGAGTCAATTGATATTAGAAACCGCCAAAGAATACATTATTCAAATCCGTATTGATACCCGCTTTGAATGAATAACAGCTTCACTGATAATCATCTGTATGTGAAGGCTAGTGTTATTACTTCGTACCCGTGTAAGGAATTTACTCACTTCAATTTTATTTTTTTTAATTGTTTCAACATAACTTATGCGTCAATCCAAATTATAAAAACTGATAATATATTTTTACTCTATTTTTTATGTTAATTATTTCATAAAAAAGTTCTCTTAGATAATTTTAATAAATTTAATTCATATGCACTATCAACAAAAACATAATTCTTATGTTTTTAATGGATAAAAATACTCACTAAATTATTTTGGAGTAGAAGGAAAGAGAAAAAAAATATGGTAAAGATTTGAAGAGTTTAAAAGATTATTTGAAAATTACATGGAGCTAACTTGAAAGAGAATCAGAAAAGAGATAGGATGTAGGCAGGATTAGGTAGGTGGTACTCTTACTTATGAAAAATACAAATTAATTTTTTCTGTTTGGATAATAGAAGAAAAAAAATTAAGGTTGATACTCTTGAGAGAATCTCATAAGATGTTTTATCAGAATTGATTTATATTCTTTAAAACTTAAAAGATCATAATATAAACTTACATACTCTCATTAATACTGATAATAAAAATAGAAACTATTTTCTTCGGTGTGTGTGTGTCTATATATATATATATATATATATATATATATTTATATTAGTCATTTTGGATTCTAAGAACAATTCTGTAATAGATTTATCAAATACTAATATTATGATATACGCTTATTAAGGATAACTTTTATATTCTTTTATCAAATAATATGGCTATTGTTATATAAAAATATATATATAAGAATAGAGAGAACAATGGAGAAGAGGAGAAAGAATAATTTCATTGATAATCTCAAAGGTGCTTTATATGGAGTATCCAAAAAGCTATTTATAGTCAAAGGAAGAGAGATATAATATCACATCAAATTATTACATATTCTATCTAATCTAATCAAATTTTAACTGAACCAGCTAATAAAAATATAGACATCTATAAATGAATAATATTTCATAATACTCCCCTTTGATGTTCATAAGGGATATTCCTCATTAAAACCTCACTAAAAAAACCCAATGGGAAAAATTGATGTATTCTAATTTGGTGCACCGCTTCTACAAAATAAGAAATAGCTAGGTAGTTACTCTATCACTTGAACAAATTGGACATCAGTTCCTCTCTCTAGTCGAACTATCAGTTCCTCTCTTTAGCCAGAAAGATTCACAAGCTTCATGTATGGCACTAATTTCTCTGTGATTTGAAAAAATAGTGGCTATAGTCTATCTTGTGTCTCTCCATGATATGATCATCTTTCCATAAGTGAAAGAAACCCATTTCATATCTGCCTTTATACAAATTTGATAAATATCATGCATTTTAATACACCGGAAGACAATATATGCAATTTATCCATGTAAAACTTCATAAGAGTTACCTCTGTGTAAATTGATTAACAAACAAACATTTTATTTGTTAAATGCTCGATCTGTAGGTCAAGATAGAATTTTGTCTTTTTCAGATCTTTCATCTCAAATTCTTCTTTTAGATCTTTTATGACTTTGGAAATTTCTCCATAAGTTCTAATAATATTCAAGCCATCAACGTATAAAGCTACTATAATGAATTCATATATAAACATAGGGGCAAATGACATCATTTGTAAACCCCTTCTTAGTCAAACACTCATTGAGACAGTTATATCGAATCCGTCCAGATTGCTTTAGACCATATATAGATTTTTCAACTTGATGAGCACATACCATGGGACGTTCATTAGATGATATTGATTTTTTTAATCCTTCAGGGACTTTTCATGTAAATATCATTGTCTAATGAACTATATAGATAGGATGTGACAACATCTGTAAGATGCATATTTAGCTTATTATATGTAGATAAGCTAATCAAATATCAAAACATTGTTGCATCTTTTACTAGGGAACACGTTTTGCCATAATCTATACCAGGTCTTTGTGAGAAACCTTATGCTACAGGTAGCGCCTTGTAGCGTACAATTTCATTTTTTTTATTTCTTTTTTCTCACAAATACCCATCTATATCCCACGAGTTTCACACCTTCTGGTGTTTGGACTACTAGCCCAAAGATTTCATGTTTTGAGAAGTAATCTAATTCAGCCTGGATGGCTTCTTCCATTTTTGGTCAATCATTTCTATGTAGACATTTTGGATGATTCTTGGCTCAAGATCCTCCATTTCATGCATAATATTTAGCATTATATTATATGCAAATATATTGTCAACAATTATTACTCATTGATTCCACCTTTTTTTCTATAGAGACATAGTCTATTGAGTTCTCATCATTTTCAATGATTATTTTCGAGTACTGGAATTTCAAATATATCAAAATTTTGGACTGTAACAATGTCTTTACTATGTCTCTATTCTCTTCAACAGGAAGCATATCATTGGCTTCCATAACATTATCTGGCCTCTTTGCCCTTCTTCTTTTTGAGGATTTTTATTTTGGAATAGACGGGTCTACCACACTTCTTGCGTGCAATTTTTATATTGACCAATTGTCCAACAAGGACATCAATTCAAATTGGGGCATATTTTTAGCTGGTATGTAGGATTTAGTTATCCTTTTCTATCGTAAAAAAATGCAAGTGGCAATTCATTTGCTATTCTTTGCAAATATATAATCGTTTGAACTTCTAGTTCACATTGCCTTGTGTGAGGATCTAAATAGAATATTGATGCATTCTAATTTATTTTTCTTTCTAGCTGTGTCTACTCCCTCCCCCTGATGTTGGAAACATTATTTGTTGCAAACTGAGTCTTAAAGCATCTCCTATTTTTATTTCAATGTATTTGACCATAAAGGGAGAATCATATCCAACATATATCTCCAATTTTCTTTGGAGTCCCATTTGGAAAAAATGGCAGTTAGGACATATACAACACTTTTTAAGTTTTTAGATGGGAACATTTTGGTTGCATGCCAAAGTAATTGTAGAGGAGAGAATTATTGGCAATTTGTTAGCCTTACAGAAATAATTGTTGTAAAATAGCATGCATCCAACTAGAAGTTGGGAGATTTATTCTCATGAGCAAGTGGTCTAGCAACTAACTAGAGATCTTTTATAAGTTAGTTATGCTAGCCAACTTTTTTTATTTGTGAAAATAAATAATTAGATGGTCAACATTTATAACATTGGCCTACAAACACTAAAAGCTTGATAAATAAATCACCAGAATCATCGAGGTAAACTGTTTTGATTAGATTATTAGGAAATTGTGCTCTTAATAATTTGCGCAATTAATATCATAAGCTTTAGGTTGCGAAATCATAATGAGCACATATATAACCATTTCATAGATGCATATATTAAAATCATAAACTATTTGAAAGGTCCATATGGTGGATGAATTTATCCACATGTATCACCTTAAATTCCTTCTGGGAATTTAAGATATTTAAATCCAATATTTGCTAGTGAAGGTCATATAATTAATTTACTTTGAGAACACACAGTATAAGAGAACTCATTAAAATGAAGAATCTTTTGGTTCTTTAACAAATGCTCATATAAGTTTTCAGTAATTCCTTACATCATTATTGCTTCAAGATGTCCCAACCGGTCATGCCAAAAAATCATCTAGGCTAGTAAACATCGGGTTTACAATAGCATGTGATGTTTAAATTGTACTCATATTAGTGCTATAGACTAGATGAAAGTGCAGACAAACTTTTTTAAAGCAATTTTCTTACTTGAAGCATAAGGTGTGATATGGAGGTACTCGGTATTTCCCTCACTCACTATCACAATATGATATCTATTTAAGCAAATATTTTTTAGACTCACCAAGTCTCTTTATTACTTTTGTATCTAGTAGAGAATCATTTATGTTTCTTCAAGAAACAAAATAGTAGCTCTTCTGGAGCCTTCATTCATCTTACTACCAAGAATAATATTAACATTTCTAATTATTTTTGTTTCTTTGGGAAACATAATAGTAGCTCTTCTGGAGCCTTCAATCATACTCACAAAACTAATAATCGAGTTAAGATTTTACTATCTTATTACAAGACGAAAATATGAAAAAATGTCATCAAAGCATTAATATATCATGTAAGTGAAAAGCAATTTGTCATGACATGATGGTGATATAAACATATGTATCACAATTACCCCGAAAATATTAGTATCATATATTATTATTTCATGATATATTAATCATGATAATAAATAAGATTGCAATGTGACATAAATCAATAAAGTAAATGATAAGTTAAATCTCAACAATATCGCATAAAAATATAATTAATAATTATGAAACATGCCATGAATAGCATAGCTATTTTATTCAATATTGAGAACAATCAGTACTAAAAATTTTGAAATAAAATATTATAAAATATTCCTTAAAAATAGTATAAAAAATACATCTAATAAAAACTTTCATTATTAAATCAAATAATCAATATTTATATAAAAGATAAAAAGATACATCCAAATGGCTGATATTAATCATGAAATGATTTCATAATATATCTTGAAAAAGAATTGCTTTTGCATTATCTCATTCTCCTTTAACAATACTTAATAAAAATCAAACAAATATCTCAATGTATGACAGATACATGCCAAGTTTACTTTGATGTCATAGTAATAACATTCATTACATTTATCATACTTGAAACCAACAATCTCCCCCAAAGTGTGAGGACCAACATGGTGTGCTCCCCCTTTAATGGAAGCTTTCATGAAATGGAAGCTTTCATGAAAAAGCTAAATGCAAAATCTTGGCTCATTGCTATAACCAAGGGTTGATACCCCACTCGAGCACAAATAAACAGCCATGGTCTAGCCAAACCATCACCTTTGATACCACTTATGGGGGTATAATTTTTTTTTTTGGTCACATTCACTTCGGGGAATGGAGTAGAGCCAACTAGGCAAGTTTCATGAATTTGTTTTGCTTTTCATGAAAACTCATTATTTGATATCTTGTAAAGCTCTTTTTTTGTTTTTTATAGTGCTACCCCAGGAGCACATTTGAGATATTAAAGTCGATAATATTTTTCAACATATATTTATCAATAATGCAACAGCAAGTGCTATCATAACAGGCTCATAGATCTTCATCGTACTTTATCAAAAAGATCACCAAGGCCTTCTAAAAATATTTAGACATAATCCTTTATAAAGGTAGCAAAAAAGCAAAATAAATAAATTCATTATATTATTCTTATCAAGATAATATGAATATTTAATTTAAATACTCAAAATTGGAAAGTTATATATTGCAAATACTCAAAATTATCTTTGGAGATACATCCTCTTCAAGGAATGTAAATATGCGAATGTTCCTTCTAGGAAATATACAAACTTATTTTAGATTATAATGTCACACATTTTAGGTGGTGTGAATAATAGATTGAGTCGCTTTGGGGAATAATCTTTGAACATATTCACTTTTGGGAATATGCAAGTCTCCTTAAATAGAGAAATAAATCTATTATATTTTCTCAGATAATTTTGAATAATTAGGATACATTCACTTCAGGGAATGATTATTATTCTTTTTTTTTTGTACAATTCTCATTCACTTCTAGGAATGATTCCCATCTCATTCACTTCTAGGAATGGTATAAAAATATAATAAAGTAAAATGAGTACATATTGATATAGTCAAATAAAAAAAGTTAAAATTTAAAGCAATTAATAATTATTGCTTTGTACAATCCTTTTAGGATGCAGTATTTTCTTTTTTATTAGTCTCAGCAAGACTAATTGAGTAAAGATGAATCTCAACATATAATATTCAAGATAAATATGGTTAGGATGTCTTACCTTCATTCTTCTCTGCCATATAATAACTCAACAAAAGTAAATGATGCAAACATAGACAAAGAAGGACTGATCACAATTCTTCCAAATGAGCGTCAAGCAAACCACTAGCACCGTGATGTTAGGTTACTTTTGGGTATCAAAACATTGCCATTTGCACCAATAAATGTCCATACGTAGATGTTGTACTCGAAATTTTAAAGGAAGATAGAACAAGCAACCGATGGCAAAAAAGTAAAACAACAACTTTTGTGGGCATTGTTGTCTAAGCTTTCACTTAGATGGTAGAGTTTCATGCTGATAACGTGTTATAAAAAAATAAGAATAAATAGAATAATAGAGAAGAAGAGAAAGAATAGTTTCATTGATAATCTCAAAGGTGTTCTTTATGGAGCATTCAAATGGATATTTATAGCTAAAGAAAAAGAAATATAATATTACATCAAATCATAACAAATGCTATATAATCTAATCAAATATCAATTGAATTAGCTAAAGATATGGACATCTATAAATGAATAATACTTCATAACAACTATAACCTTTTAAGATCAGTTCTTAAAGAATTCAATGTGTCACGACCTAACTTAGGTCATGACCAGCACATGGAGAGCACCTTCCACGTCAAGCCTTAACACCTAAAATTTTCTAGGAAAACTGACAGAGTCTCCTCTGTTTCTTTAACATTTCCGAAATACAATTATAACCTGTTACATCCATAAACAAATTTACAGCACTTGGGCATCAAGCATTATCAGAAATGCGCCCTTTCAGCATATAATATCTCAGTATATTATAGATTTATTAATACCAAATTAGTTTTCTAACTTTATTAAACACAGTGCATTTTATAGTTCAAACATAAACTAAATTAAGTTTACAAATCCTTTTTATAACATAATTTACATAGCTAAGTAATAAGATCTCAAACATAAGCATAACATAGATCTAAGGACCCTGCCTGTGACATATGGAGTAACTGACAACTACAGGCTAAAACAAAATATGGGAGACAACAAAAAATGGCCTTTACAAAAAGGCTCATCAACTTAGAATTCCGAAAGTTGTGCTGGAGAAACACCAGAACTAGCACTAGCAGCTATATCTAAAAAAGGACAACGGGATGAGTTTTGCAACTCAGTGAGAGATATGATATCCATAGTTTACTAAATGCAATCATAAAATAATCTAAACATAATAATGTATATGTAACCATAAAAAGATGGATCATAACATGAGAATTCTTGATAACATAGCTTTACAACCAATCTGCATTGCACATAGCAGCCAATCCTATCTTCTATCTTCCATGAGAGGACGAAGCACATAGAGATCAACTACCACGTCATGCGTGATAAACTCCAGACATGAATCATCAAGCTTTTGCTTGTCTCAACCACTAATCAGGTCGCAGACATCCTTACCAAAGGATTGGCTCCCGGTCCATTTGAATTTTTACAAAGCAAGCTGGGCCTGCTAGATGTTTATGCTCCCAGCTCTAGGGGTTGTCACGTAATATTCTAGCTCACCACTCATCTAGCTTCTACCTGAATTCAGTTAGGTTAGTTGAGAGAACAGTTAGTGAGATTGGAATTTGTTACATTGGTTGTAGTCTCAGTTACTCATTTCCTGCCATATCATCATCTATATAAAGCTTCGTACCTTCCTGATTGTACTCAAGATTAACAATTCTAATACATACTTTCTCTGCAACTCAATGTACTCAATGTCTGAGAGCTTGCTTCACTCACACACTTGTCTGATTTCTTCATCTTCTCAATGCTTCTTTATCATGTTTCTTGTTACTTTTTGACAATAATATTGTTGTCTGATAAGTTTTACACTAATCATTATTCTTATGCAAACTCTATGTTTATATAACTGCCCATTCACATGAAAAAATTACACGAAAATTTAAGACATTTGCGATTGTTTTCTCTATATTCCTTTGCTCATTGTTGAAAATTTCTAAAATAATTTAGAGCACTATATCAAACAAATTTTTAAACTGCTTTTAGATGTTCCAAATATACACTTTTTATTTTAAATACGATTGTACGCGTACGTATTAAACATTTAAATTACTTGTTAGCTTCTCCACGTACAACAGTCTGGGATTTCATGTGCAGTGTCGTTTGAACAAAAGGATAAGCCGTTGAATGCTAACAACTCTCTCTCTCTCTCTCTCTCTCTCTCTCTCTCTCTCTCTCTCTCCCCGCGTTAACTAGCAAAACCTTTGAAACACATCCACCTCCGTCCCTCGATGCATCTTCCCCAGAATTACAAAATAGACATTTCGATTATTTATTTTTACTCGATTTTTAATTTAGTTTTTCGTTTATCATGTTTATCCATTTAATTCATTATATCTCAAATTATTTTGAATTTGGTTCCAAATTTTTTTGTAATATAACTTACAAAAAATGATGACGTGATAAATAATGCTAGCACACACCTAAATATGATATAGAGTATGCCACGTTAGCTTTTTTTCATTAGTTCTACGGTGAAATATAAGAGATCAAATTTTTTAAAAAAAAAAGAAGGAAAAAGGTGAAATTGAAGAATCAAATAAAAGCAATTGTTAATTAGAGACCAAAAAGAGGCCTATTTTATGAAAAATAATTTTTTATTGAAATCTGAAGGTACAGGAAAAGGGAACGAGTCATCTGATTCCCAGCTATTGTCCTGAGCAATGTTTTTTAATCTTTGATCCAAATTTATGGTTAGACAAGGGGTCGTTCTTATTAATGGTGAACAGCTTCTTTTAGTTTTTGGGAATCATTATAATTTAGTGCTAAATATTACATATGACAAATTTACCTAAATAAAATAAATTTAAATATAATGTAATATGTCCAAATATCAAACAAAAAAAGAGTAACAGAAATTAGTATTAATTTGACACACTCAACTAATGTATTTTCCGAAGTTTTGTAACATGTTTTCTTCAAATGTCATTTCAATTATACTTGATGATACTCAGATTTAATTGGGAGGCTAAAAAATGATCGAATATATGAAATGTTCTTAATTTTATTTAGGTAAATCGCCATAAATTTTCTTTTTTATATTTTGTGTCTTCTTCTATAGACAGTTGCATGGGTTGTGTTTGGCAATATTCTCGTTCATAAGGCTTCAAGCTGATTACATCCCTGTTGTTGGAGTTTGTTTGACCCTCAGTATTGCAAATATTGTTGGTTTTACCAAATGCCAAAAAGGTATGCTTAACTATTGATGTTCTCAAATTTTTTTATTCAATAAGAAGGATTCCTTCGACTTTACATGAATTTTCTGTTTCATCTCACTGCTTTACGTGTTATACTCAACGGACAAAACTTGCAATGGATAACACTGCTTAGTTCTCTTTCAGATGCTAAGAAGCAAATTCAACAATTTGCCACCAGGACAATTGCCTCTCGATTCTCATCTACCTTGCAATCAGCATTCAGTGTTGTCTGAGTTGCTTACTATCAAACATGTAGATTCAATCAGAACATTGCATTATTGGAATTCGAAAGCAGCGAGATGTGGTGTAGTTGGTGCATAATGATTATCTCGCCAGCACCGAGGTCGATTCTGACTTCATATTGATTATTGAAGTAGGCAACATGCACAGAGCTAGGAGAGAGCTAATGGAAAAGTTTTATACCAAATAATGTAATTCAACTGTAAATCATGTTTTTTTCTCTCTTATTTTCCTTTGCCTTGGATGTTTAAGAACATCCGCTATTATTCTGGTGTTAGAATCGTTTGACAGAAACATATAATCGTTATTGAACAAGGCCTTAAATCTTGACGATGTATTAAGATCCACCGCCATCTCTACTTTTTTGCAACCCTCGACATAACTTCTAAAAGGCATTGTATCTATCATACAGACAATAACCAATTAATAATCTTTGCTAGTCTTTGCTAGTCCCATGTAGTGGAACGCTAGAAATCAGAGAGGGCATCAGCAGGGATCGATTTTCCATGTCCTTTCAGCATAGTCTTGAATTGTCCTGTCACTGCTAAATCTCCCAGAGCCAGCAGCGCCATATCTCCCCACTTCAAAATAAATATCATTAGACATTAAAAAAAGAATAAGGCAGTAAGACACAATAGCTAAATATTTGGCCAAAAATAGGAGACTTCAGTGTATAAGATAAGGAATTCCCGAGAAAAAACTATAGAAGAAGCTTATCAAGCGGAAAGGAGACAGTTCAGAAGTGTCATAGGATAAGGAATTCCCGAGAACTTCTCCGTGGATTTGTTCGTGATAATCCTCTTAAATGTGATTCTACCAAAAGCCAAATATGTCAAGAATTTCACTTGAACTTCCACTTAGCCATACACAGAAAAAGAAAAAAAATAATAAAAGAATGAAAAAGCTTAACACAGTCCATGGTAGCCCCTAAAAATCAAGAACAATTTAAAACTGTGATAGAGATGAGTACGTGGGATCCAAGAAGAGGAATAGACCAGAAGCATAACTTTTGATCCTTCGTTAGCTAATTTTTTCCTCTCTTCATTTGCCACTAAAAGTTCCAGATTTGTCGCTAGAAGATGCAGCAAAGCCAAGGTAATGTAGTACATTGTGCCAGCAACACATTGATGAGGTGATCAAACTCGAAACTTGTCTCCTACATAAAAATATATGTGAATAGAGAAATAAGCGAATACAATTAGGAGGACCAAGTTAAACTTAACAACAAAAGTTTTATATATGTCTGTGTCTGTGGGAATATATATGAGACAATGTCTAAGGTAAGCATAATACCTTTTCTTTATTGTAGACTTGCAGAGCTTGTTTGAATAAGTCTATCAATAGTTGGTCAATTGTTTCATCTAGTTCACAGGGCACAATGCCACCAGGCAGTATACCTTCTAACTCCTCAACATCAAAGCCCTGCAAAAGGCAAAATTCAAACCCTAAGCAATAAGATAGGATTGTGTTGTATCATACACCAAAAGAGGAAATAGGGAAAACAATTTAAATTCACTTTAGGGGTAGATTCAGTTAGTTGGGGTATGAGGGTAGGGAGGGCACCTTACTCTTGGCGGCTGCTTCTGGTATTTAGCGATTTCGAGGTCTGTCATGGGACAACTGACAATAGGAATGCAGTCATCAAGATTAATGTCTTCATCATCAGAAAGAATGCCTCGACGTCGTGGAGGAGGACGTGGCCAGAACCAAATCTGTGTACTGCGATCAGTTATGCCTTGGTATATGGATCTGTGTTGTTTTGGTAGAATGAATCTCTTCCCCTCTTGTTTGGTGTGGACGGATAATGTTTTGAGTGGTTGGGAGGCAGAGGGAGATATTGTTACAGTTTTGAGATGAACGTGTGGGTGTTAGAACGTGTATGGGTGTGTGGTTAGCAGAGGTTTTATTTTTAAAAAATATTTTTTTGTTTCAAATTTTCAAAATAGTTGTTTGTTGATTCTAAGACGAATGTATGAGACAAATGAAAAATAGTATCCGGACTTGAAACCAAATTTTATTTTGATTAGGAGACATTAAAAAACAGTTATTTTTGGAATTCTCATTATTATATATATATATATATATATATATATATATATATAATAATTATAATAATTATATATAATAATTATATATTATATAATAATAATAATAATAATAGTATATATATATATATTGTATCACCATAAGTCACAAATATTTTATTTTATTAAAAGACTCAATATGTATAACTACTAATAAAGGGTAGTTTGGTCAAAAATAAAATAATAAGCTTGAGGTTATAGGGATTTAATGAAAACAAAATTGAAAATGGAATGAAGCATAACTTATTTTGAAGTTTGTACGGGAGGAGAGTATATGTTTTATAAATAAAGGGGAGAGGAATATAATATTGTTATCTCTCAAATGAGAGGATTGTATTTTACTCTTAAGATTATTATAAATAAAGTTCAAAAGAATAACCAAAGTAAACAAATTTTAGTATATTTATATTAATTTTTGTTCGTTCAAAATAATTTAGTCAAATCATATCTTGAAAATTTTGAGGAGAAAAAATCTTTCTAAAAGTTTTAATCCAGAGTAAGAATTATATTATATTTTCTATTTTTTTAAGAGTAAACCCCTAAATTTATCCATAATAATTTTATTAGTGGATAAATTGGTCCCTGCCAATTGGCAAGTGTCAACTTAACTCCTAATAATATTAAAAGTCAGATACTTCATGATCCTTAAACGGAAAATATTAACGGTGTTAATGACAATTTCATTATGAGACAAATTGTTACCTAATATTATTTACATTAAAAAAAAATCACAATCCCCCATCCTCTTCCTTCCTTCATCCTCTTTGTAACATCCCTTGCTGCTTTATGGATTGACTACTGTCCCCACAAACCAACACGGGTCTTTTCAGCATGCTTTGTCCTCACTCACATGCTTCCTGGGAAAACTTCCCAGGAGGTCACCCATCCCAAAATTACCCTGTGTCAAGCACGCTTAAGCGTGGAGTTCTTTCGATTTAGGCTACCGAAAAGAAGATGCATCTTGTTGATATAGGTAGTACAAATCAATTCATATAAGCCCTCCTCAACTGTATAGTCCCATACCTATACAGTCTCAGGATCCCTCTCATTCGGGTGTGTAATCGGTTCATTCATGTACCCCTCCGCTTAGAGGACCTTGCGAGGAGCCGCTCCTTGTCCGTGCCCTATTTGCACCGGCGATCACTCCTCGTCCTCGTCCCCGGGCGTTACATGCCCACCAGCTTCCGCCTAGTTCGTCCCCGAACCACACCGTACTGGGAGAGGTGCAGGCTCTGATACCATTTGGAACATCCCTTGCTGCTTTATGGATTGACTCATCGTCCCACAAACCAACACGGGTCTTTTTCAAAGATGCTTTGTCCTCACTCACATGCTTCCTGGGAAAACTTCCCAGGAGGTCACCCATCCCAAAATTACCCCAGGTCAAGCACGCTTAACTGTGGAGTTCTTTCAGTTTAGGCTACCGAAAAGAAGATGCATCTTGTTGATATAGGTAGTACAAATCAATTCATATAAGCCCTCCTCAACTGTATAGTCCCATACCTATACAGTCTCAGGATCCCTCTCATTCGGGTGTGTAATCGGTTCATTCATGTACCCCTCCGCTTAGAGGACCTTGCGAGGAGTCGCTCCTTGTCCGTGCCCTATTTGCACCGGCGATCACTCCTCGTCCTCGTCCCCGGGCGTTACACTCTTCATCGTCATCACCACCACCACCATAAACGCACACCATCAAAACCGGTTGTCATCGAAGACTGTGGTCAGTAGAGAACTTCATTCATCCATGGTTTTTTTAGCAGCTTGAATCCTGAAAATCTAGGCATATCAATTATGAATATCAATCAACAATGAATTCTTATGATTGGCATTCAGTATGCTTCCATCAACGCTCAATATTTAGTGTTATTTTTCACTCTAGGGAGCTTTTGTTGAATTGTTGCACTATTGTAAAGAGTAGTATAATTTTGTCCATCAGCACAATATATTCAGGCCTATTAGGGTGAGAATAACTCTTGAACATAGGCCATTCTAAATTCAGTTCTCTGCTGTGCATTAATGGTGGTGGTAGTAGCGGAGTTCATGGTGGTGATGAAGGAATAAATGAAGGAAGTGGATAAGGGATGGGGATTTTTTTCGTGTAAATGATGTCAGGACCAATTTATCTGGTAACAAAATCGTCACTAACATGGTTAATATTTTCCAACTAGGGACTACTAAGTATCTAACTTTTGATATTATCAAGGACCAATTTGGGAGTTAATTCTTCTGTAAGCAAAAAAAAGGATCGGGTTATCAAGTTCAAATTTATGAAATTCCATAACTAAATTGTAAAATTTTTATACACTATTATTCAATATATATGTTAACAATTTTAAAAATATTTCATTATGAGAATTGAACATGGTACAAGGCACCAAGGTAGTGTTTGGTAAGGGGGACGGGGTATGGCCAGAAACAAAAATTTCTTATATTTCGATCCCTCCAAAAAGTAGGGACACTGGGAATAGGACACGAGGATACAAATTTCCAGTGGTGGTTAGGCCACTAGTCAATGCCGGCCAGCCGTGGTCAATGCCGATCAATGGAAAGTCGACATCTGTCCCCATCTCTACAACCAAACATGATATAGAGACAATATTTTTTATATCTCCATCTCCATTATTCATGTATTTTTATTCCCGTCCCTCGTCCCTCTTACCAAAACACAACCCAAGAGAAGATGCACTCTACCAGTAAACCACCATACACTTTTTGTATAAAAGAGGAAAGTTTTTAACTTATGAGAATTGAATGTGGTACAAGCCACCAGAGAACATGCATTCTACCACCATACTCTTTTCATAAAGGAAAGTTTTTAACTTTATTATGTACTTGAAATAAATTAGCTCTCTTCATAAATAAATTGTCTTTGTTTAGCCTGCTTAATATCTTGGCCTATGCCCTGTTTGAAGTTTCTAGAATTATGGACTTCATAAACAAATTTTAGGCTAGGTCAGACTTATGATCAGACTAGACTAGGACCTAAAAAACTCTCCTATAGTAGGTTAGGCTCAGGCCAAATTGGTTGGAGTACGAGCCTTGCCACGCCTAGCTGTTTTCATGTAGTGAGTATGACATTTTACTTTCATAAGTCATTGTTGCACTATAAGAGAAATTCGACTTTTTGTGATACTACAAAGTCATAAAATGAAAATGATACTTTTGTGACAACTTTTACCAATTATCAATATATTCAAATTGGTAGATATATTCGGTAAAAATTTATAAAAGTTCTCACCTTTTTTTTTTTTTTGGCCAAAGATGGATGAAATGCCATTGATAATAAAGAATCATACACCAGTTCCCATAGGACTCTTAGCTTACATTAGAATAAGGGTCGCCAAGATAGCTACTAGTAGGTTAGGCTCAAGCCAAATTGGTTGCTGTACAAGCCTTGCCAGCCCTAGCTGGTTTCATGTAATGAGTATGGTATTTTACTTTCATGAATCATTGTTGCACTATATATAATAAGAGAAATTGGATTTTTTGTGATACTACAAAGTCATAATAATTGAAAATGATACTTTTGTGACAACTTTTACCAATTATCAATATATTCAAATTGGTAGATATATTCGGTAAAAATTTATAAGAGTTCTCACTTTTTGTTTTGGCCAAAGATGGATGAAATTTCGTTGATAGTAAAGAATTATACACCAGTTCCCATAGGACTCCTAGCTTACATTAGCATGTGGGTCACCAAGATAGCTACTAGAACAGGAGGAAATCAGAAGAAATAGAACAAATTATATAGAAAGGGGGGCAAGAGCGTGCTGGAGCTCTTCAACCAACTTCAGAGAAGATTGGACCACTTCTTGACTAGGTGTTGCCCTATTCTTGAAAAGTTGCAAGTTCCTAAACTTCCATATATTCCAGCATGAAATGTATGTCCACCAAATTGATTCTTTCCCGTGCATTCCATTGCAGCAGATATGTTGTCATCTTAAGATTGCTGGAATTCTCCTTTTGATCATCGATCACACAGGAAGTCCTTCATGAGCTGCTCTCCAAATAAATAACTATCTTGTGGGGAACCTTCATGGACCAGATGCTCCTCCATAGGGCCTTTACTTGCATGTGCACTGGGCAGACTTCAGGAGGTGGGATAAAACTCGAAAGTTGTCTTGTATCCGGAAGCAATTGAGTTTTTGCCATTCTTTTCATACTACCTATGTGGGGTATCTCTTTCTCTTCTAGGAACAATTGATAGAATCTTTGTTGCAATATCGGCTGGTAATTGTTACTTGATTGATGGGTTGCACTCATGAACCCTCTTTTCTCTATAATTCTAGACATATTGCATCATTTTGTATGCTAGAATGATTGACATTTGATTAATTTGTGTTTAGTCCTCACCTGTGTCATTGAATAAAGTCATAGCTAACTACACCATTTTCATGAATAAATATGTTTTAGAGTTTTTTGTGCTTTTAATCCTCTCTAAGTGTTATTTGCTTACAGGACATCCCATGTTGGTGCATGAAGCTTGGTGTAGTGTTCAATTTGGGAGAATTTGAGAAGCTAAATAAAAGAGCTTTGGAGGTCATTTGAGTACATTTGCATGATGTATTGCAATGAAAAGTTTGTGTCTCTCTGTATAAAGATTGAATTGAGACAAATAAATATATTTTGAAAAACTTAAGAAGTCCTCTATAACTTTTATATTCAGCTCAAAATCCAATTCTAAGATCCTTTTGGTAAAAATTTATTTGCAAAATTAAAAGTTGTTGATGTTCCAATGCTTTCCAACTTAACCCCCAGTTCGTATTTTGTTAATATCTTGATCTACAAATGTCCAATTGAAATAATTTTTATAGTGTTGGAAAGCCTATTCAAAGGCTATAACTTCTATAGATTGGTCCAAGAATAATTTGAATATTTTAGGGCTCAAAATGGGCTTGAAAATGTGTAGAGTGAGATCTATGCGAGTACCAAACCGCTATAGTGGTCCCCTAATGACGACATCAGTTCATAAAATAGTACTTTTTATTATTTTGGGGCCTTATTGACACTGTGATTATATATTATGTATACCCACTTAATCTAGGGCAGGAGAGTACGTCTTAGAGACTCAGTTAAGGGTTGCCTTCTCTCTCTCTTTACTCTCTTTCTCTACCTTCTCTCTACTCTCTCTAGGATTTTTTGCTATTATAGTCTACGTTTTAGCTCTGGTTTGGGATTTTCATTACACTTTTCATTACTTTGGTCGTAATCCTCCATACATGGAGGAATAGTTTTTCTACCTAGTGTAAGGATTTCAAGGATCTAAGGATTATGCTTGAGACTCTCATTATTTAATGCAATTTACGATTTAGCCTTCTAACTTTATTTTTCTTCCCTTTCTCTTATATTTTTGTGTTGGTTGATACAATTATATTTTTTATAGCTAGCTTTGATTATATGTTTGTGATTGTGAATGTCATGTATCGTTAGAGTTTCAATTGAGCATAATTTAACTGATAGTTGTTTAAAGTATGTTTAATTGCCAAAGGGTATTGAAATTAATTACGATAAGAACTAATCTATTGTGATTGACGTTTAAGTTAGCATAAGCATTTAAGGATTGTGATTGTGATTTCCTGGTATTTATGTTAACCAAACTCTTAGTTAATTGTGAGATTGTGAGACTTCAAAATAGAATTATATCACTGATTGTGCCATTGTGAATTAGGTAACAAAAAAAAATGTCTCCGCAAATTATTCTTTTGAGCTAATGATAGCATAATTCTAGATTTGCAAGAACACTTTGTATAGGTAATTTATTTAATTAAATTTTATTTTATTATTTTATTAATTTCTTCAAAAAAAAAACCCTCAATTTCCAATTGGCTAATAATGTTTCCTTGAGAGACAAGCAAACATATTTTAATTTGTTTGTGAGAGTGACACCTCGCATCATTGATCAAATTCTCATTCCACACTATTTGTTGGTCGGTAGGAGAGTTGAACTAGGAAAATACTCTCATCTCTTTGAACATCTGCATGCATTCAGAAAGGATAATTTTGTGGCAACCAAGGGTCTTGATACTCTCATCTCAGCTGACATAAAATCTCCACACCTTGAGTACTTCCCTTTAAAATCTTTGTAGAACAGAGAAGTACTCTAAATTTCATTAACCATCTACATATAAGTATAAAAAATAAACATCATAATTAAAATATATATTTATTAATTACAATTATAATAAATACTTAAGTTAAACGTGTTCTTAATGCATACAAATATATTGAATTTCAGTTTTGCTTGCCATAAAATACTTTTGGTTTTGATTTAAAATTTTTAAAACGTCCGTATTAGTCCCTATTATATTAGCCTAGTCGCTAAGTGGTAATATATATGGGGACCAAAAAATAATTCTTAAAATATTGTTATAAAGAGATTAAACAAATTTTCTCAAATTTATAAATACTAAATGCATATTGTTAAATAGCTATAGGGACCAAACTTTAACATAACAATAACCAAAACTGAAATTCACTATATTTTCAATAACTAAAAACATATATAAGCCTAAATATTTTAGTTTCTATTATATCTGAATATTATATTAAATATTATTTATTTTGAAGTATTCATTATTGAATTATTTGGTTTTACATAATTATTTTTTATTATTTAAAATTAAATTAGGAGATAGATGTTATACATTAAAAAGCCAATCATGTTTGATCTATTCTCCCTATAATTGATTAAGTTATCCATCATTATTTTGATATATAAAAGTTATGATAGGTAAGCTTATCAAATACTTTGTATGCGCAAAACAAATCTTAAGGGTATACTATATAGTATTAATTTATTCTATTATACCAAATATTCCCTTTGTTCTACTCCATCTGTCAAATATTTTAGACTTTTTTTTATTATTTTAAAGTATCTATCCATTTTTCATATCAAAGAAGCATTAACTCTTTTTATAATACTACCCTTAGTCTAATTAATTGTATTTACTTATTTTAATTAATTGTATTTGCTTATTTTTTTCTTTTCAAGAGAGACAATCTTGTCAATTTATATAATTTTATACAGTTATCAAGATTTATTTATTAATTTTTTAATATGTGTATTTTTTTTATTTCTTGACAGATGGAGTGAAAGCAGAGGCAGTATATTATTATATGAGCAAAACAGACTTTGAACAAATACCTCATTAGTCGTTGGTATGCAAGGCTACTGTTATTATTCTTACCCGAGAGAGGGTTTAATTTGGTCAGTTCAATTGCAATGTTTAGAAGAGATTATTCTTAACTTATGCGTCAATCCAAATTAGATTCAATTTTGACCAAAAAAAATACGAATATGAGTCATTAACAGAAAGAGAAAGAACATACTTAATGTGTATGTCACATATTTGTGTTGAAACATGAGGGCAAGGACACCTCAAGGTTTGGTCGTATTTCAATTTGTGCATCGTTTTCCTACCATGAAAATGATCTTGAGTCGATAAAATGGATTACCCTCAAGCAAGTCTAGCAGAGCACCATAATCCTTATCAGCCTCTTCAACTACATCTCCAATGAGATCTCATCTAGTCTTATTGTCTTTCTTTGTGCCCTTTTGCCTGATAAACTTGAGTATCAACATCTATGTAGCAACCGGCCATTGTCTTGTCCACGAGCAATTCTTGTTGCTCCAATTGAAGAACAACCTTATTTTCGACCCCACCAAATCCAAAAAACTGGTTCATTGGAATCAGTGTTGATTGCTGCCAATGGAACGGAGTATCATGCAACAACGGACTTGAGGTGCAACAAGTTATTGGTCTTGACTTGAGCCATGAATTTATCTCTGGAGGCCTAGACAATTCAAATCTCTTCAACTTGCAACATTTGCATAGGTTGAATTTGGCTTACAATGACTTCAACTCTTTGATTCCTTCAAAGATTGACAAGCTAAAGGATTTGAGGCATTTGAACTTGTCAAATGCCGGCTTTCATGGACAGATTCCAAATGAGATATCTCAACTTACAAAATTGGTTCCTCTTGATTTGTCCACACCATTTGCATTACAGCATACTCTAATACTTGAGAAGCTAAATATAGGAATCCTTATGCAGAACCTTACACAAATCACCGAACTACATCTAGATGGGGTAAGGATATCAGCTATTGGAAAGAAGTGGTGCCAAGCTTTATCTTCATTGCAGAAGCTACAAGTTCTGAGCATGTCCTCATGCAACCCATCGGGATCAACTGATTCTTCACTAGCAAGGCTTCAATCACTTCAAGTGATTCGGCTGAACGTGAATAATCTGTCAAGTTCAGCGCCAGAATCCTTTGCACTCTTCTCCAGTTTGTCCATCTTGCAGCTCAGTAGCTGCAATTTGAAAGGCATTTTTCCAAAGGGTATCTTTCAAATACAAACACTAAGGATCCTTGATGTATCAGACAATCAACATCTTCAGGGTTTCTTGCCAAACTTCCCAAAAGATGGATATCTTGACACCTTGAATCTCAGCTATACAAAATTCTCTAGCCAATTTGTAAGTGCTATTTCCAATTTGAAGCAATTATCAACTTTAGATCTATCTTACTGCCAATTCAACGGGACACTTCCTATTTCCTTGTCTGGACTTACCCAGCTTGTTCATCTTGACTTGTCATCCAATAAATTCACTGGCACTCTTCCATCATTCAACAATTCCAAGAACCTCAAATATTTGTCCCTTTCTGAACATGAGTTGGCAGGAGTTATACCATCTACTCATTGGGAAGGACTTTCAAATCTTCGTATAATCAATTTAGGTTATAACTCCTTCAATGGAAAAGTCCCCACAACTCTTTTTACACTTCCATCTTTGAAAGAGCTTACTTTAGCTCATAATGGATTTGAGGGTCTCTTGGATGAATTCCCAAATGCATCATTCTCCACACTAGAGTTGGTTGATTTGAGCTTCAACAACTTACATGGGCTTATTCCTATGTCCTTCTTTCACCTTAAAAGATTGAGTTTCCTCCAACTTTCATTAAATAGATTCAATGGCACCATACAACTCAGTAAGATTTTTCAAAGGCTGCTACAGCTACATACTTCAGGCCTTTCACATAACAACTTGTCAGTTGATACAACTGTCAATGATGATCTTGGCCTATCTTCCTTTACTGCCCTACTAAATCTGATGCTGGCTGCTTGCAACTTGAGGGAATTTCCAAGTTTCCTCGGTTACTTGATCTAGACTTATCCATCAACCAAATTCATGGAACAATACCTAACCGGATTTGGAAATTTGACTCTATGGTTTCTCTGAATCTTTCCAACAATCTTTTCACAGCTTTGGAACGTCCTATTGAAAATCCTAATTCTAATCTTTTCACGATTGACCTACATTCCAACCAAATTCGTGGATCGGTTCCCATTTTCACAAAGCATTGTTTTCATTTGGACTTCTCAAACTATGAATTTAGCTTTATTCCACATGACATAGGGAAGTACCTTAATTTCACGTATTTCCTGTCCCTTTCAAACAACAGTTTTCATGGACAAATCCCTGAATCCTTTTGTAATTGTTCTGCTCTTCAATTGCTTGATCTTTCGCATAACAACTTTGATGACTTCATTCCTGAGTGTTTGATGAAAGGGAGTACTACTCTTAGGGTACTAAATCTTGCAGGAAACAAACTCACTGGTCATATTTCTGACACAATCTCAAGTTCATGTAACTTGAGGTTTGTTGATCTCAGTGTAAATCTTTTGCATGGAACCATCCCAAAATCACTGGTTAACTGCCAAAGGCTAGAATTCCTAAACCTAGGAAACAATCTTTTGAGAGATGAATTTCCATGCTTCTTAGGGTACATTTCCACTTTGCGAGTTTTGGTTTTGAGGTTAAACAAACTGCATGGTCCCATTACATGCACACATAGCACAAGCAACTGGGAAATGCTTCATATTGTTGATGTAGCATCCAATAACTTCACTGGCAAACTACCAGCAACACTCATGCAAAGCCTGACAACAATGAAGGATGATGGAAATGACACAAGGGAAAACACAGGATATTTGTTCTTTGATTTGTATGATTTCCATTATGTGGATTACAAAGATATGTTGTCAACTATCAACAATGCTTTCGTCAAAATATTTGCAAAGCTTTTTCCAGTTGAGCCTCGCTCTGCAGTTGAAAACTTGTTCTCCTTTTATGTCAGTGCTGACGACTTGCAATATGGAGGAACCTACTCAGATTCAGTTATTGTTGTCAACAAAGGTTTGCAAATGAAGTTTATCAAAATTCTCGATATCTTCACTTCCTTGGATTACTCATGCAACAATTTTGAAGGTCCAATACCAGAAGAACTTATGAGTTTGAATGCATTGCATGTCCTCAATCTGTCCCATCTTTAGGAAATTTGACACAACTTGAGTCCTTAAACCTGTCAAATAACGCCTTGATTGGAGAGATACCTACAGAGATTTCAAATTTACATTTCCTCAAAGTGCTAAATGTAACATCCCCTACTGCTTTATGGATTGACGACTGTCCCTACAAACCAACATGGGTCTTTTCAGCATGTTTTGTCCTCACTCACACGCTTCTTAGGAAAACTTTCCAGGAGGTCACCCATCCCAAAATTACCCAAGGTCAAGCACGCTTAACTGTGGAGTTCTTTCAGTTTAGGCTACCGAAAAGAAGATGCATCTTGTTGGTATAGGTAGTAAAAATCAATTCATATAAGCCTTCCTCAACTGTATAGTCCCATACCTATACAGTCTCAGGATCCCTCTCATTCGGGTGTGTAATCAGAATTCATGTACCCCTTCGCTTAAAGGGCATTGTGAGAAGCCGCTCCTTGTCCGTGCCTTCTTTTGCACCGGCGATCACTCCTCGCCCTCGTCCCTGGGCGTTACATGCCCATCAGCTTCCGCTTGGTTCGTCCCCGAACCACACTGTACTGGGAGAGGTGCAGGCTCTGATACCATTTGTAACATCCCTTGCTGTTTTATGGATTGACGACTGTCCCCACAAACCAACACGGGTCTTTTCAGCATGCTTTGTCCTCACTCACACGCTTCCTAGGAAAACTTCCCAGGAGGTCACCCATCCCAAAATTACTGCAGGTCAAGCACGCTTAACTGTGGAGTTCTTTCAGTTTAGGCTATCGAAAAGAAGATGCATTTTATTGGTATAGGTAATACAAATCAATTCATATAAGTCTTCCTCAACTGTATAGTCTCATACTTATACAGTCTCAGGATCCCTCTCATTCGGGTGTGTAATCAGTTCATTCATGTACCCGTCCGCTTAGAGGACATTGTGAGGAGTCGCTCTTTGTCCGTGCCTTCTTTTGCACCGGTGATCACTCCTCGCCCTCGTCCCCAGGCGTTACACTAAATCTCTCCTTTAATCATTTGGTTGGAAAAATTCCATCAGGTACTCAAATCCAAACTTTTGAAGCCTATTCCTTTGAAGGCAACAAAGGGTTATGTGGACCTCCTTTAATCAAGAGTTGTAGTGATGGCCAAGGTTTGCATCCATCACCACCAGAAACTTCTAAAGTGCATAGTTCAACTGGTTGGAAGTTTTTAAGTGCTGAGTTCGGATTTATTTTGGGCCTTGGTTTTGTCATTCTTCCCCTTTTTTTCTGGAAGAGGTGGAGGTTATGGTATTGCAAGCAAGTGGATGATTTGCTTTGGCGTATCTTTCCTCAACTTGATTTTGCATATGAACAACATGGAGAGCACAGGTACAGAACTCTAAGGTGGAGGCGTTGATGATTTCATGTGTGATACGCAACAAGGAAACAAGCCATGAATGTCTATTGTTTTGTGTACGTGTGTGTGTGTGTGTGTGTGTGTGTGTGTGTTTTTTTTTTTTTTTTCCCTTTTATCTTTTGTAAAATATGATTCTGCCCAACAGTAGTACTGGCTCAAAGGCATAGGGTCATCTAGCTCCATAATTGCTTCTTGTGGTTTTTCAAGTTAATGGTAAGTATAGTTTATGAAAACACATGCATGTAATGTTGCGATAAATAAATGTGTATGCATTTGCCTTTTTTTCCAAATTGGTAATGTAGTTTATTAAAGGTTTAGATAGTGTTGATGACCTTTTACGTTTATATGGATGTCAATTTATGATTCTCCTTATGTAACCTTGTTCTCCCCATACCAGCCTTGGCAAAAAGAAACCAACGGAGAATATAAACAAATATAGAATTACTAACGAATCTGTGGTTTTTTTTAATATAATGTTGCTGGAACTACTTTTTGAGTTATAAAGTTCTTTGAATGAATAAGTGTAAAATTGCTTTTTAATGAAAACTATCTAAAATAAATTTTAAAAGAATCATCAAAATAAACACAGCACCGACCTTGATCGTGAAATAATTTTTAAATAAACGTATTTTATTTTTATTTAAAAATGAAATATTTAATTATTTTTTTAAAAATTAAACCAATCCATTCTCAAAATTAAAATTAAAAATATTATGTTATTATGAGTTGATATATTTTTTTACATTGGTCATATTCTAAATGGATGTTGTTTATTTTAATTTTGGAATAATTTTTATGAAACACTGAAAGCTCATCCATATACTATAATCTATAATCTATCTATACTACTAATATTCAATACTCATTTAGAGGGAAGTTTTCCACATCTCGCTTCTAGAATTAGTTAGGGCCCGCAATTTTAAAAAATTTAATAATTTTTTTTAAAAAAGCATAACTATAATTATTATATGTCACTAGAGTATCATTGAAGATTATCAGCATTTAATAGTAGAATTGCACTACAATAAATAAATATCAATTATATAAATCATAATTAATTAAAAATATCAACTGTATCAATCATCATAAATTTATATTTAGTATCAAAAGCAAATAATCTTGATCCAGATTAAGTATCAATATCTAAAAAAAAAATTCAAACTTTCCCATACAAATTGATCAAGATCATTTTTCCCTGTGACAAGTTGCTTTAATAGTTTCAATTTTTTTTGGTTCGTTTTTTCGATTATTAGAAATAATGAAAGGCTCAACCCAGTATAGGAGCAGCAACACTATGAATATTTGTTTTTTATTATTGTCTTGATGCACCAGTTTATGTAATTTTCTATGTGAACTATTTTATAATTATTTGCTTTTGGTTTTATATTAAATTGTTGTGTTAATTCATTTTTCATATATACTTCTATGGGTTCCATGGTTTATGGGAATACTAATTTTGAAATCAAACTATTATGCATTTATTTATGCATAGTATAATTTCATTTTTCTGTCAATTTTTGCTTTTTATTTTTTTATGCAATTGAAAAGAAAGAAATAGGGATGGAGATATCATAACTAATGACTTGGGAAATGATCGCTCCTAAAGCATCTACTAATAATGACAATATCAAATTCTTGGGAGATCCACAAAATCCTAAGCAAGTCACCTCCACATGAACCAATCTTTGTAAGAGTATCAGCATAATGTTGTCTTCCTGCATAGTGTGCTTCAAGAGAACATTCCAAATCAATATGCACAAGTGTTTTCTTAATAGCATGAATAATGTTGAAGAATCTGTAATGTGGCACATCTTTAAAGACTAGCATTTTTACATCTATGGAATCTAAATAGTACAGGAAATCATGGATGCCAAGTTGAATTGTTAAGTTTTGTTTATTGTTTACATCTATGTATTATTTTCAATATGCCTTTTGGAGGACTTTTTGTTTAGAAATTATCATGCTATGTAAATACTTATTTTCTTCCAGTACTATTTTAGTTTACCTAAGCTATGAGTTTTGTTAAGTGATTCACATGTACTCTTTTTTCTCTTATTATTAGTGTATCATCCACCATTTTCATAAATTTAGTTCAATTATTAATCATTTCGAAAAATCATAACCATACTTATTGTATCATTAAAATATCATTGAGGATTATCATCATTTTATCAAATATTTCTTTTATCATTTAAATAATAATAAATATGACACCCTATCTATTGTTTTTAAGCAAAATTTACAATTGACACACTACTCAATTATGCTACTCATATTTTGATTTAATTTTTTTTTAGTAAACCCCCCAAAATAGTCCCTAAGCATTTTTAAATCGAACAAAATGGTTCCTAAGAAATAAAAATAGACAAATGAGTCCCTCACCTTTTAAAAAACTGGACAAAATAGTCCCTGAGGAATAAAAACAGATAAATCAATCTCTCATCTTTTCAAAAACTGGATAAAATGGTTCTTCCGTCAAATTTTTCTATTAATGATCTATTAAGTGGATGGCATGACACCCTTAATTATTCCTATCAAATTAAATTACATGTCTTATATGCCCTCACAAATCTTCATCTTCATACTCCTTCTTCTCCTCTTCCTTCTTCCCTCCACTAAATAAATATACCCACCCAAATAACCCACAAAAACATACCTCATTCAAACAGATCATTGACAAAAAAATTTGATGGAAAGACCATTTTGTCCAGTTTTTGAAAAGATAGTGGACTAATTTATCTATTTTTATTCCTCATGGATCATTTTTTCTAGTTTTTGAAAAGATAGTGGATTGATTTGTCTGTTTTTAATCCTTAGGGACTATTTTGGGGGGTTTACTCTTTTATTTTTAAATGAAATTAAACAAATATTTCATATTTTAATACCAATGTTAATACTAATTTGTGATGCTAATTTATTATATTTTTATTTATTATATATTGATTATAAATGGAAACTTAATTTATAATTAGTTAAGGTGGCAAAAGATGTTGATTATAAAATTTATGAGGTTATCATAAATGGATACTAATTTCTATAATCTAATCTAATTTGATATAAGGCCTTATTATAGATTGATTAAATAATTGATACTAATTTTCATAATCTGGTCAATATGTGATTCCATTGTCAATAGTAATCAACAGTAATAAAATTGGAATGGAGTAATGGGGAAATAGTTTAAATTTTTAAATTTTAATAGTATCTGAATTATAACTTTTCAAAGAATATTCATCAAAATAAATTAAATTAAATAAGTATATGTGCATTCTTTAAGTTAAAATTATAAATTTTGAATTTCAAACTGAAATTTTAAAGTGAGAGAACAGGGTTATTCAAATTTACAATCATATTGTCTTGATTCTCTCCTTCAATAAGTCTTCTTAAATAACATGCTATTAAAATATCTCTCCATCATTTTAATAAAATTCAAATTTTATTATTTAATTTATATTTATTGTAATGTATGATCACTGTACTTCCATATAGATGTTTTTACTCCAATAAATTTTTGTTCCACTTTATAAATTCAAAATTTGAACTTAAAATTATCTTCCAAATTAATGCATATTCTTTTCTAATTTACCATATTTATAACAATCATTATTTTTTTATGAATATAACAATAATTATTTCTCATAATTAATATTTTTTGAATGCTTAGAAGCAACATAGGGACACTGGCATATCTACAATTAATAGGTTGTAATATTTTATTCCAAATTTTAGGATGTTGATTGTATGATTGGGTTTATCAATGAAAACAATATTTTCTGTTTAGTTGAGGGACATAATAGTATGGTTAGAATGGTTGTTCTAACAATGAGTTAGTAATTTTTGTTTAATTAATTTAAGGGTTTTTAGGATTAATCAATTTTTTGTACAACTTGCATAATTTAATGCAGATAAATGTCGGTAGAATAGGTAAATCATCTATAAGATATTTTAACTGTGGGGTTGATTTAATTTGATTCCTTGTAAAATGAAGATTCTCAATCCAAACAACCCAATTATTTGACAACATTAACTTTGATTATTGATTTCACTTTTTCTGTTGAGGTTTGATCGTCAATCATAGTTTGAACTTTTATTATATTTTTGGACTTTTTTTTTATGTTCCTTATTTGAGTTTATAGTCTAATGATGCACTACATTTATATTTCAAGAATTTTACATATATGATCTATTAAATAGAAGTAATCCCGGAAGAATTGCATATTATCGGGAAAAGGGGGACATAAATGAGACTCTCATATTTGCAAGAAAATTAAATCTTCAAAGATGAAAGATATTTAGATATCGTGAGTATTGTTAGAGAAATGGGGACTTAATGGTCAATCAATGTGAAAATATAATGAAGATAAAGCTAATTAGTAAACGAACAATACTCTCAGAGATAAGTAATGCTATATTAATAAACAAAAATGTATTTAAACCCTCTATTACATTTTAAGTCTCAAAAATTTCAAAGCAATTAATTGCTATATCGATAATTCATAGTTCATTTTTTTTTTTACCATCAAATTCAATTTAAAGAAGGTTTTGTGACATAAAATGATTCTTTATATGTCAGTCTCTCTCTCTCTCTCTATATATATATATATATATACTAATTTTTTTATATCAAATGATTGATTAGAAATATATTTCCTGGATCAATTAATTGATTAAATTAACTTAATCAATAGATCATAAGATTTATATAAGTAGAAGTGTTAGAAATAAGAAATAAGAGATTTTGGAATTCTTTATATAGTTTTTTTTTAGTTTTTTACTTATTTTTTTTTTGTATATAAGAAATAAGAAATTTTGGAATTAACATGGTATAAATTATTGTTATTTATTTATTTTATTATTTGCAACATTTTTTTAAAACTAGAAAATGAGTTGTAATTGAAATGACATAAATTAAGATTGTTCATGATTTTTTTTACTAATTATAACAACTATTTTAAAATTAATATTTTAATTTCCTAAAATGATATAAAATTAAAGTAGGTATAATTGAAATAATGTAAATTAAATTTATTCATAATTTTTTATTAGTTATAAAATATATATTTATTTTTATAAATAAAATATTATAATTTACTAAAATAATATAAATGACTCATGATATAGTAAAAAATACTCACTTATAACTTATTCTCTTTTATTATTCAACAATTTCATCTATTGAAATATGTACATTTTCATAAAATATGCTCTTTATTATTAGTTGAACGTCATTTATTGAAATTTTCTCAATCTTATAAAAATGATATTCAAAATAAGATATAAAATAGAATGACTTGTTTTAGGTACATACTTATTTTTATTTTATTTATTATTTAATTATTTAACTATTAACTTATTTTGAAAATTAATTTATATATTCAATTTACTATAATTTTTTAATTAAATTGTTATTTTTTTTAAATAATGATCATGATACTATTTTTCATTATCATCTCATATATTGGATAGGTCAAATGACTAGTTATTATAAACATGAAAACTCTATAAAGTTACTTCATTGAGTTTATTTTTATTAATCTTCTACTGGATGTCAAAGAAGTTAAATTTAGACAAAAATCTCAAATTAGTCTCTCTTAAATTTTGTGTCCGACAAATTAGTCCCCATAGAAAATATCGAACAAATTAATCACTCTAAAAAAAAAAGAATGCTCAAAGAAGTCATTGTCAATTAATAACATTGAACAAGTTAATCCTCATTGTAGAGATCAATTTGAACTTTGCATGATTTTTGAGAGACTAATTTGTTATATCTTTTTTGGAAAGGACTAATTTATTCAAAATTTTAAATTGACATGGACTTTTGTGAATATTTTTTTAGAGGAAACAATTTGTCTTATTGTAAAATTTAGGAGGAACCAATGGGGTTTTTGTCTAAATTTATCAATGAAAAAATTAGTAGATAAAAATATTTTCTATAAAATATTTTTCAAAAAGTTTTTTAAAAAGGAAAAAGGTGAAAATTTTTTCGTTGTTAAATCTCTACATCAAATTCTAGAAGTATATATTAAAATAAAGTGAATTTGAGCTATAGATGTATAATTTCTTTTTTAGTTTAAAATTTATATTAGTTAAGAAAATTCAGAATATTTCTTAAAATATTTTAATTACATTATATATTGAATTTTTAATATTAAAAAAGTTTACTTTCTTTATCTTGATATAACATCAAGCGTGCTCTAAACCCTAATATAGTGCAAGCGAAAAAAAGAAAAAGACAAAAAGAAATCATAGTAGTTTGATTGAGTTCGCTATTTTAAGTATACGTAATGAATTATATCAAAATAGATATTAAGATTAGTTAAAAATGATTATTTACAAAAACTGTAATTTGTAACTAACATAGTTTTAAATTATTTATTTTCAATATTTATGTATTATTCAATAATTTAATTTTATGTCTACATAAATATTTATTTAAGAATATTTTGATAAAGATAATTTTTATTTTAATCAATTTATATATTTATATATAGATTTTTTAAGTGGTGGTTAATTTATATTCATTTTGGTGGATCTAGAGTTTTGTGATTACAAAAACTAAAATCTGTCCCCATAAAAAATAACATGTCAAAAAAATTATCAACGATAATACAATATAAAAAAATTAACACCGCAAACAATTAATAATACAATAAAATAATTAATCAACACATTAATATCACAATCCTAAAATCATTCTAGTGTGCACGCGCTTATTTCTTCCCAACATGCATATTCTATAATATTCACATACACAATCAATCTTCACAGTAAACAATGCAAACAAATCACCCTTCCAGTTTCTAGTAGTGTCAAGTCGTGGATTCATGCGCTTTTCATCTAAGACCAGGCGGGTTCCGCCATTGATGAGTGGATTCCTGAGGTTGGATTTCACGTTGTTTAAACATGTTTATCACCCAAAATTGAGGAAAACATACAGGCAGACACAACCCATCAAGGTTTTCAAGAATTTATTTCTTTCAATCACCCAAAAAAAATGGTGAAGAACGAAACCCGTTTTACTTGTTACGTTTTAGTCGCCGATGATTTCTCTTAATGCTAACCGCATATGATGCAGAACTTGTTACGTTTTACTTGTGGGGAAGAGATAAACACAGGCCCCAAAAATGGTTTGCGAATTAGCCAATTTCTGGGTCATATTGTTCGCATTGAAGTGCTTCACAAAATCTCTATGGAAATTGCAAGAGGTTTTACTCCAATATTGTATATGGGTTTGTATATGGATTTTCTATTAATAACATAATATTGCACAATTCTCAATGAGAATAAAAACCTAGCCATGGGGGAAGATGGGAAGCCATGGGTGTAGATAGTGATTGGGGAAGAAGGATAATTTGGGAATTCTATAAATTATTAAGAAATATGTGGGTAAGTGTAGTGTTGAGAAATGGATTTAATTGTCATGTATTGATAGTGTAAAATCCAATCATGTATTGTTAAATAAGTCATGATAGTTGACTTTTACTCTCACTAAGTTACTTAAAAAATATTCAAACGAAATATTTTGATTGAACGACGGTATAAAATAGTTTTACACTATCAGTGCATCAAAATAGGAGGAGTGAGTGTAATATTCATTAACCTCAAGCGAGATCAATGTAATAACTCCTAAAGAATTTAATTTAATATAACCATGATTTAAATGTTCATACAACAAAACTCCAATTTATTTACTTAATAAAATCAATTTAATTGCATTTAACTGTGTATTCAGATTTTTTTTTATTAAAGGAACGAATAAGAATTATAGTTGAAAATGAAAGGTCTAGAAAGGTAAGGAATGGAAAAGAACAAAGTTCCTACCTTGCTTGTTTGAATGATTATTCAGAGAAAAGAATTAGAAATTCACTAACGTGTTTGGAAGTTACATAATTAAAGAAATGGAATGGAATAATTACAATCAGGGTTAAATATATTTTTTGTCTCTAAAAAATAAATGATTTTTGATTTTTGTTTCTAAAAAAAATGGTTTTGGTCCAAACATTTTCAAAACTATTTGGTTTTAATTCCTGCGGTCTTTGTTAAATGCTCAACTGACTATAATAGAAAGTTGCATTAACCTATCATAACGGACCAAATAACTCATTTTTTAGTATGGTTATGATATCTTCTTTTCACACATATGGTTATATTATTGACACAAATAGTTATGCTAACTCATTTTAAATATGATTGTGATATACCACATGCAACTAGTATGTTGGCTATAATAAAGAATTGAATAATGTGGTTTTCTGTTGCATAATACAAACAAACTAATTGCAGGGCTACAACTAAACTGTTTTTAAAATGTTTAGAAAAAAAAAGAAGATAAAATCAAATACCAGAATCAAAGCTCACTTATTTTTTACCAACTAAAAACATATTTAAACCTTCTATTTATTAGCTTCACAATTTTTTGTATTTCCCGTAACTTTTCTTCCATTCCTACCTATTATATTAAACTCCACAATAAAGAGAGAGGTTCTCTTCCCTGTAGTAGTTCCATTATCTTTCGTCTCATTATCTCTAATTCAAACATACTATTTCCTTCTTCGGTCTGCACCACATAAATTTTCATATTGATTATGCCTCTCCATGTGGAATCAACTAGTTGAATGGCCGGGTTTGGTCGAGCACAAAAAACAAGATAATGATATTAGTGGATCAAGTACGTGAATCAATATTAGAAACTATATGTAATTAAAATATAAAATTTTGTAAAAGATAATAAAATGATATCACTCAAATTTTCAGTTATATACGTAAAATATTTTAATAATTTAAACATATATAATCTTCATTCAAAAAATAGTATCATCACCTATTACCATTGTTCTTTAGTTCTCTATTAATTAATATATAGTCTCTATTATTATTGAGTTTAATTTCTATATACCGACAATATAAACTTTTTTACTCTGTCATCCTGTCAAATTTTTTCATTTGCACAACTTTTTAAATAGTGGATATGTAACACTTAATCACTTTTACTAATATAGCAATACATAACTCAATAAAATGTAAAGTTTAGTTTTATATTGTTAATGCATATAAATTAAACTCTTTTTTTATTCATGATAAAAATTAATGCATATCTGGAACCTGAGGGTCACCTATTGGGATCTTAGGGAAAAATATATGACTTGGTTTGTGATGAGCAATAGTGTTAGTGCGATTCTAATATATTTGGAAGAAAGGTGTGCTTGATATTGTAACGAAGTAGTATGGTAGGAGGTTACCTGGTTGCATTGCTACTCCTATTGTTGCTAGGAACCTGGTTCCAAACAAGTCTTCGCGATGGATGGTGGGTACCTGCAAGGACTCCACCTAGGTATCAGTAAGGGTAGCAGATGAGTGTTTTAGATGGTAGCGATCGTACCTGTGGTTAATGGATGGTGGGTACCTGCAAGGACTCCACCTAGGTATCAGCCGATACCCTTTAAATAGAAAAATGGGATTATTAGTTACCATGTTCCCTCTTATTTCGGGACGTGTTTAACGGATTTGAATGTGCCCAAGAAACGGTAAGTAGTAGGGAGAGTAGGCAAAGATAGTGGTCACGTGGCCTAAGTCGAATATTCCACAATGTATCGAGGTCGAAAAACCTGTGGGATACGTCGAAGCTGGAATGACCACCAATTGAGATCCGATCTTGAGTACTTAGACCTGGATGCCCTTGTTTAGGCTGTTGGCCCAAACCATTGGGATACATCAAAGCTGGAACGACCACCAATTGAGATCCGATCTTGAGTAGTTGGACCTGGATGTCCCAGGTCGTAACAGTGCCCCCAACACGGTTTCCGACTATGAATAGTAGGAGGTCGGGTTATTAATTTTTCGGTTATCAAGAGAATGGAGACATGGTTGCTCCTTTAAACGTCTTCCGGCTTTAATAGATAACCTTTTTTGGTGAGGATCCTTTGTCTTAAGGCGGGACTGTGAAGGGATGATCATCTCTTCTGACCTTTGGTCATTTCAAATCAACTTGAACGTCACGTCATTTCCTCCATTCGATGCCACGTACAGAGCTTCTCGTGCATCGAGGATGGTAATAAATGCACTTGTGACTGTTTTACCAAAATGCCCCTAAAGGATGCTGTGAAAAGTCGCGACGGGCCCCAGGTGTGTTTTACCAACTGCGCCTTTTCTTCTTCTTCCTCATATTCATTTTTCTTCCATTTTCGCTTTTCTCTAAGTTATTTTTCGATTTCAGCATCTCAGAGAACATTCTTCGAACATTTTTGCGAGCATTTCACCATCACTTTCGCCATCATTGGGAAGTTTATTATCGTCAATATTCCAAGTAAGTTCCTCTCTTCCATTTCTCTCTGTGCTTCGTAATGTATTGGAAAGTTCTCCATTGTTTGGTACTTGTTTCTCTCTGTTATCAACTTTTCGTTTCATACCGCGGCAACTCAGCTCCTTCCACCACTAACTTCGTCGTGCCAAGCACAGGCGTGGTGGTGTTTGCAGCTGCCGGATATTGGCGTGATCTTATCTTTTTCGTTCATCTCGCGGCTTTTCTTTCTGCCGCTTGATGATTTCCTATCTTTGGGGCACGAAAAAGGGGGGGAACCGCCTTAGGGATTCTGCTTTTAATCTTCTTAAATTCATTGTTTCCAATCTTTGTTCTTAGAATGTGGTGGCCTCCCCCTTGTAGGTTATGGGAAAACAAGAGATCAAGAACTCAAGGGTGTTTCGACCTCCCAAAGTCCTTGCCGGGGATTACCTTTATCACTTCTCGGATGAGGTTCTGGGCATACCCTCTCTGGTGGACGAGAATTATCTCTCCACCTTCTGTGCTAACACCCGGATATGTTCAAGTCTAGACGACGAGGCTAAATATTCTCTCGAGGTAGCGGGCAAAGATGAGCGCATATGTACCCGCCTCGACGAAGACGACTTTCAATACATGTGGATGTATGACATCCTCTTCGACAAGCTGGGCATCCGCTTGCCATTTTCTGATTTTCAAACTTCCATCCTTAGACAGATTAACTCGGCCCCTTCTCAATTACATCCTAACAGCTGGGCCATGATAAAGGGTTTCGAGATAGTGTACGATTATCTTGGAATCCCTCCATATCCCAAGGTGTTTTTATACTTGTTTGTATTTACTAAACCTGTGAGTGGTTCCTGGATCTCTTTTGTAACACCCTAAATCTTAACCTAATACTACTAGTATGTATTTAGGTTAATCTTTAGAATATTACTCCTTAGTCTCATTCTTTACTTGAAAATACTTAGCGGAAATATGGGTAAAATTTTTCTTTTTGGAATTAAAACCAAAGTGAGAGCCACGCATGAATCTTTGAACGGAAATTGTATAAATTCATAAAAGTCATATGAGCAATCATAATAAAACACATAAATAACATGAACACATCGGCTGATTATGTATATAGATAATGTGCCTACCAAAAGGTAGGACTATTCGGTACATGGGAAAACAAAATACAATTGAAATGCAAATACAGGGAAATCATAAAAGCAAGTACAAGGAAACCATGAAAGCAACACCCATACCTTTGTGCACCTAGAGTAGACAACCTCATATATAAAAGAAGGTTTGTCCTCAACTATGTGGCATGTGTGCACTAGCTACTACCCATCCTATGCTCCTACTCCTGCTGGTCCGAGTACTGAGGGGTGGAATCGATCCACTGGCGAATCTCGGCGGGAGAGGTCGTGCGGATCATCGGGGCATGTCCACCGCGGCGAGGGCGCATGGATGGCCTACGAGTCAACCTCGGCTGAACCACTGTCTCCTCACTCCCAGCTCTCATCGGTGGGGGAGCGGGGCTAGAGCTCCAACTGTACATGTGCGAGGGCGGGTCCTCTGATGGGTCCGTCTCCAAATACTGAGTCCGGGGCATGTACTCCGGGTAGTCGCGTACGGCTGACGCCTCGGGCTGCATGCGAAGGATTTGCTCGTCGCGTGGTCTGGCTCGCTCAAAAATCGTGTTATGATGGTAGGGAGCAGTCGGGGTGAAGCGGTAGCTCCGTACTGGGTGTGCGAAGGGTCGTCCCATAAACATAAATACTCTGACAGTGCAGCGACCCTTGAAATGATATGACCCGAGTGCTGGGTCATGGTGCAGCTCCCACGTCGGGGTGTCGACGAAGAGTACGAAAGTCGCCATCTGAAGATATGACGGAAGAAAAGAGAGAGGGAATGAGAATCTTCTAAAAGAATTCTCAGTAGGGCAATCCCTAAACTAAGTGACATCATCATATCCTCAGGAACCTTGGGTTTCATTTCTAAAAAAAGGTGTGCATGCATGTAAGCTTCTTTTAGTTTTCTAAAGTATTAATTATCCAAGGTCCGTCATATTTTACAATGTGTCTTATGACTAAGCATGGAATATACTAATGACATGGATGCATCATAAAGGTAAACCAATCCATAAAATAACATTATAACAGTGGCATAAGGTAATAGGTATAAATCTCATAATAATTTTTTTCTTGATTTTCCATAACACATGTGACATTTTAAACTTTAACTTTCATCTCATGGGGCCACCCTAAAACATCTCTAGGTTATGAGCTCATACCTTAACTAGTCGTCACTAGCTCTTACTTATCCTATGATAAGTAACATAATCCCGACTTAAAGTACGGGCTAAGGGGCAAATTAAGGATCACTTCTTAGGGTCATTTCCTCTTTGAAACGCTCTACCAGCAACTAGTGCATAGTAGCATTGTCCGCTTTGGCAAGCTCTATGTCAATACCCTCACGGATTTGTTTTCTTGGGGGTGCTTGGCTAAACCGGTGTCACCCAAGAAGGCATCTCAGTGTTGTGTCACATTTAAGTTCTCATGATTTTCAAAAAGACCTTTTTCTAAGTTCCTCAAATTTGACGGAAATTCAGCAGCACGACGGCTGTAGACCGAATTTCCTCAAATTTGCTTATACCATGAAAACATATAGGACATACACAAACATTTCTTTATGGGGTATAGCATGTCATCATATAAAAGCACATATCAAACTTATCATAGATAAAGCTCATGTATCATATATCATGTTTACATAAATTAAGCATCATAGAACTCAAGACTCTTTAATGTCTTATGCATTGACCCTTAAGGTCCCTAACTCACGTTCTAAGTTATTAATCATCAAACCTAATCTCTTGGGTACCTATGAGGTTATAACTAAGTATTTCTCACCTCACACTATGACCAAGAACATCTCTAAACCTCAAGGATGCAGAATTTATAATCCTAACTTTACGGGTACCTAGGAGTCACAACAATGACCCTTTCTAAGTCCGGTTTGCTCCTAAGGCATCAAGATCAAGTCCTAAACCATTTATGAGTCATTCCTACACATTTAAACTAATTTAAATCCATGATTAGCATTACTAAACCTTGCTGGACAGAATCCAGAAAATTCAAACATTAAAGGATCTAGAACTCTCAAATTAATTCTTTTCTAGTCTCTAACCTGTCTTATCTTTCACATGAGTCTTAACATTGTTTTTACTCAAACATAGACATATTATCATCATTAAAAAACACATACAGTGGCAAATAAATAGCAAGGCAGAACCGAAATGTGCATCTCCATAAAAGGCATAGAACATAATTTCTAAAGCACATAGAATACTAGTTTCTCTTGGAACCTTTTTCAAAACTTTCAAAACTCATTTCTAAACATTTTTGTCATCTAAAATCATAAAATTATGTAAGAGGGCAGTAGCTAAATCATTTATACCTCAAGAGGCTCTAAATTCATAAAACTTGATTCTATAAATTCCTTGTACTCATATAAGCTTGGAAAAAGTATGAAACATAGTTTTCATTATATAGAAACATCAAAGCCTCTTAGGGCCGAAATATGAACCAAAGGAAATAAATATTTTTAAACCTTTGTTTGAGACAACCATGGGCAAGTCTTTGAGCTCTAGGTTCATTTAAGTGATGACATAAAAGTAAACATGCTCATGCACTCATTTTAGGTTCCATTAGAAGGTAAAGTGATAGCATAAAATAAATATGAGGTGCAACATATTATTATCTTTGATATTTAGTGAGGACTTGAAATATAAACATGATAATGCATAGCTTGAAATATAAACATGATAATGCAAGTTCATTCATTATCTTGGTATTTATTGATAGCAAGGAAGTAAACATGATATGCAAAGCATAAAGTAAACATGATGCAAGGTTCATTTTATGGTTAGCTAGAGCTCATTCAAGACTTTAACAAAGTAACAACTCAACATATATCTCATTACAAAGAGAGCTCTAGAGTTCTTGAACCAAGTTCTTATAGGAACTATGAGGTTCTTGAACAACATCATCAAGCTCAAAGAAAACAAACCTTCTAAACAAAACCAAACAAAAATCTTAAGGATCAAAATACCAAAACCGAAAACCTTACCAAAGTACAAGAAAGTGAAACTAAGCCAAGTTCTTTATTAAATACCCAAAACCCCTATCTAGAGAAAAATCTCTAGAACGTGCCGGCCAACTTTAAGGTTGACAAGGGTAGGCTTGGGCTTTTAGAAATCCTTAGATTAATTTTCTTAAGTTGAAAACCATGTGAGCTAAGTATAGTATAGATGAAGTTAAAGGAAAAGAAAAACTCAAGCTCTAGAGGTTCCTTTGAGATGAACACATAGTCATTCTCTAGGAGTCCTCATCATTGAGCTATCATGTTCTCCTCAATGCCTCATGGCCGAAATCACAAGGAAGGAAAACAAGAAAGTTTCAAAAGAAAATCCAAGAGAAAGCTAGAAAGAACTCATTTTCAAGAAAACAAAGTTTAGCAAACACCCCTACCTAAAGTGAAGACAAAAAGCTTGAACTTTTGAAAAGATAAACAAGATGATGAGCTCCTCCTTGGGGCTTGATGGTTTCGGCCAAGAGGAAGCAAGAAGGTTGGAGTTGTGTTTCAAGTGAGGTTATGTTTGAGGTGTGATGTTTGAGAGGTTTGATGATGGTTCAAGGCTATGGGGTGGTGTTTCAAGGTTGAGAGATGATGAAGGGATGAAGAAAGGATGAAGATGAAGATGAAAAGAAAGGAAGAACTCTCTTGAAACTTGAGAGAAAAAGAAAGAACTAGCAAGACAACTCTAAAATTCTAAACTTAGCAAATGCTTCAAAGTGCAACTAAGCTATCACAAGCATCCTATTTACAGAAAAACAAAACAATGAGGCTCACCAAGGGAGGCCTTTAGCCATAGCATTGAGGGGAAAAGGGAGAGGAAAATATCTCTTTGATTGTGTCATAGAAGCATGGTTTGAAGTATGGAAGTTATGTTACAAAGTATGGCTTGATGTGAGTTAATTTCCTATCAATTTTTGATGAAATTAGGCTTCTAGAAACAATGCATGGCTGGAACTTTTCCAGCCACAAATAAATGGAGAAAATGGGCTATTTTAATTAGTTATTTAATTGGAAAATCAAGCTTGATTGAAAGTTATGACAAGGTATAGTGTATGTGACTTTGAGGTATGGCCTTGGAGTGTTGAAAAATTGAACATGTGACGCATATGGAGGGAGGGAGTGCACGGCCAGACCAGGGGCAGCATGGGGGAGGTGAGTTTTGATCATCTAATTGGGTGTTAATGGTAGGTTTAAATGTGTATTAGCTTAGGTACAAGGTTAGGAATAATTAAGCTTAAGTTTAGGTAACTAAGAATGTGTTTTAAGGATTTGATGATGAGATTAGGAGTGCTCATACATCATTAAAGAATTTTAAACTCATTTATGAATAAACAATGTGTAACACAATTCCATGATTTAAGGAATTGGAAAGAGAAAATACTATTCAAGATTCCATGACTAGAAGTCTTGAAATTAAAATAAGATTTAAAGTTGTAATTAAGCACTTTTAGGTTCTAATAAACTTTAATAAATTATTTTGACTCAAGATTAATTAAGAAAATTAATTAACCTTCGATTAGAGCCTAATATTGCTTAGGTTTGCTTAATCACGCGATTAAGCGTAAAAACACGAAACCAGGGGTAAAATCGTAATTTTGCACTAATTTCGCCCGGGACTTCCTGGACCAAAACTAAAGTCATAGTCCATATAAAAACGCCTTTTAAAATCATTTGAGAAGTTTCGGGTTCATCCGGCACTTGCAAACGGGTAAAACACCGCAGGGGCGTTTTGGTCATTTTGACCCGAAAACTCGAAAAATGAGATTTTCGATCCCGGGAAGGTACGCAGGTCATCTAATCCCCTTTCAACATTGAGTTTGCCCTTCGAGTATTACCAAACCGGCTTTCCTCGAATTCCGGGCCGAAAATGACCTCAGGGACATTTTGGTCATTTTCACTCTAACAGAAAAATCGGGGCGTTACATCTTTCCAAGGTCGAGTGAATAAAAAGATTTTCGAGGCCTATGAGGAATCGCACTATCACGTCAAAGAATTTTATTTTAAAGTTCAAGGTGTTCCTTATCACTAGCCCTTTTTCGTTGGCCAATCCGAGGGTTTCGGATTCTCTTACTTCTGGACTCTCGCACCCCGCTCCCCGAAGCTCACGGACAACTCTTTGAATTTGATGGAATAGTCCATTGTAGATTCTTTTGTACAGTCTTGGAAGTCAAATCCCATAAGTTTGAAGAAAATTTTCAATGCTATTCCCTAGACGCTCAAAGCTTACCTAGGTCCGGTCTTTGGCTCTTCTATTTTTTATGGATAACCTTTTATTGTTCAATAAGATTCTAACTCTGATTTCATATTGTAGGTGCTATGGCTTCGCACTCCAGTCTAAGGGCACTCTGGTCTCAGACCCTAAAACGGAACGCGGAGATGCTTACCTAGGGTGGCGAATCGACAGAGGGATCGGGATCAGCGGCATCATCGGAATCTGACCCCCATGACACCAAGAAACAGAAACTATCCACCATACCTGATAAAGGCAAAACCCTTTGGGCAAAGAATCTGCTTCCCCTAATGTTGAGGCTACGAGGTCCGATCCTATTGCGATGAAGAGTGTCCCGATCCCAATGAAGAGAAAAGATGCCTTATTCTCGGATGAATTCCCATTTTCCGAGTTCATTGACAAGCACCTCTACACGAAAGGCACACGCCTTCAGCTTCAAGATACGGTTTCCTCCAGCCAGCTCCAGTGGGGCCAACGCTCCCTTCTTCGGGTTGTGCACTTAAGCTCCCTTTGCCGTGCGGAGGGTTTAGCACTTAAGGTCGAGAAGTCTGAGAAGGAGAAGAAAGAGCTCCGGGTAGAGGTCGCGGGAAAGAAGGAGCACATTGAAAATCTGAAGGAGACTGATGCTCCATCTTGTTATTGATTTTTTTTAGAGCCTAGATCACCCAATTTTGCATGATTTTCACCTTTGATGGAAGTCTTTTGTGGCATTTTAATATGTAAATATATCTTGCATTTGGTTTAGTAAGTTTTAGAATTTATTTTGATTTTAGTATAATTTGGCATTTTAATTTCAGGTTAATGAGCATGACAAAAAGGAAGTGATAGTGTCTCAACGTCAGAATTTGGCATTGCAACGCCAGCAGGAAAAATACTTCAGATGACTTCTGGTGTCATAACACCAAACCCGGCGTCACAATGTCCACAAGATCACACAAATCAAAGCTGTCAGTTGAACTTGGCATCCCAACGCCAGAACTCGGCGTCACAATGCTTGCGACCTGTGTTTTCCTCATGTTTTATGCCTGTTGGGTTACAGAGAGGTTACAGATAATGTTTTTAAGAGAGAATAAAAGGGGAGTACAGAAAAGAGAACGGGGAGTACACAGAGAGTTGGACTGGGGAGAAGGCTTGAAGAAGAGGAGAAGATTGGAGGAATCCATCATCATCAACCTTGGGTTTTATGAATTTCTCTTCTTCCCTTGCAATTTTCTTTTACTTTCATGATGTGTAACTAAACTCATAGTTAGGGGCAGGGTGAACTTGGCTTGTTATGTGTTTCTCTTAAACCAATTTACTTGAGTTTGGATTGTGTATGGATTAATCATTTACCTTTGTTGTTATTGCAAGTTTATGAGTTGGCTTCTCATAGATTTTAATTAGGGTTCATATCCAAATTGGGAAATTTGGCTGTGTTCTTGCTATAAGGTTAAATGACATGATTTTCTAGAATTAGGAATAGTTTTTGTGATTGTGTGGAATTTGGATTAGAGATTATGCTTAAACCCGCTATTTGTTAAACATAGTTAAGGAATTAACATGCTTAATGAGTAGAGGAGAATTGGTTTGCTAAGGAATTTGGGATCAATTACCTATAATCTTTCCATTAATCCTTATATTTTCCCAACTCGAATTAATCCGGTTAACAAGTTTGAGACAAAAGAGCCAAAGGATCCTTCACCCATAACGCTTTTGCATATTATTTTTACCTGTTGGAATTCGTCTCTTAAGTTATAGCTTTATTTACAAATTGTCAAAGTTTTAGCATTAGAGCTACCATTAATCCAACATATTTTGTTTATCTAATTAGAAGCGAACTTGCGAACTATTGTTCAATTGTGCTAGTCTTCATGGGAACGATACCCACTTCCATGGTACTACTGAAAATGATTTGGTATACTTGCCAATTTGTTATCAAGTTTTTGGCGCCGTTGTCGGGGACTAGTTGTTTATTGACAATATTATTAGCTAAGTGAGTTCCTATATTAGATATTAATTTTTTTGTTTTTGTGTTTGAGTTTTTATCTTTTTTTTGTTTGATAGTTTATTTTTGGTTTGTGCTTTATCTGCTTTATTTTAGATATTTTTTAATTTTTAGTATCTTGATTTCTTTTGTTTTATTTATTTATTTTTTTTATGATCTCATTGCCTTTTAGTGTTTCTTTGTATGCGAGGTACAGTTGATCCAAATTCTTTGCTATTTGACCCAGAAATTGAAAAGACAGCAAAGAAACTTAGGAAAGAAGCTAAGGCAAGGAAACAAGAAGAAAATGAGTCAAAAATGGCTGATGGAAATGATAATCAGAATGCCAGGAGGACTCTAGGGGAGTATGCCACTCCTAGTGCTGATGGGTGTGCATCTAGCATATCAAGACCACCAATTCAAGCCAATAATTTTGAGCTGAAACCTGCACTTCTACAGTTGGTTCAGCAAGAGCAGTTTGGTGGAGGACTGCTAGATGACCCGAATTTGCACATAGCAAATTTTCTGCAGTTATCTGACACTTTCAAAGTGAATGGAGCAAGCTCAGATGCAATAAGGTTAAGACTCTTTCCATTTTCATTAAGAGACAAGGCAAAAGTGTGGCTCCGGTCTCAACAACAAGGGAGCATTTCTACATGGGATGATCTAGTCAGTAAGTTTCTTATGAAGTTTTTCCCACCTTAGAAGCTTGCAAAGTTGAGGAATGAAATTAACACCTTTTCTCAAAAAGATGGAGAGTCACTTTATGATGCATGGGAACGGTTCAAGGAGTTGTTGAGAAAATGTCCTCATCATGCACTTCCAGATTGGCTTCAGATTCAAACATTCTATGATGGGTTGATACCATCTGTCAGATCAATGGTGGATGCAGCCTCTGGAAGATCCTTGCATAATAAAACTCCAGAAGAAGCTCTCCAATTGATAGAGACCATGGCAGCCAATAATTTCATGTCTTCTAATGAGAGGTCTGTAGGAAGAAAAGGTGTAATGGAGGTAGAGACACTAGATGCCATACTTGCTCAGAACAAGCTCATGTCTCAACAATTGTCTAATCTTAATAAATAGTTTGGACAATTGCAGGTTGGAGCAGTAGGCTTTCAGCCTGTGGTTTGTGATTTTTGTGGTGGTGAACATGGCAATGGAGAATGTGAAGCTAGTGCATCAGCTCAATCTTCTTTGGAGCAGGTTAATTATATGGCTAATCCTCCAAGAAAGCAAAACAACCCCTTCTCTAACACATAATCCGGGGTGGAGGAATAATCCAAATCTTTCTTGGAGTACTCAGAGTGGTCAAAAAAATTTTAATGCACCATATCAAGCTCCTCTAGCTCAACCACCTGCTCAGCCAAAACCTTCTGCATTGGAAATTGCTTTGGCGAAATTATCTCAGTCAACAACTAGTTTTGTGCAGCAAACTTCTAGTTTTATGTAGGAGACAAGAACCAATTTTAAGAATCAAGAGGCCTCAATCAGAAATCTGGAGAATCAAGTTGGGTAGATTGCAAAACAATTGGCAGAAAAACCACAAGAAACTTTCCCTAGTGACACTGAGCCAAATCCAAAGGAGCACTGCAAGGTGATTACTTTGAGAAGTGGCAAGACATTAGAGGTGCATCCTAAGGATAGCATGGGTAAAGAAGTTCAAGATTCTCATGAAGAAGGTGCTATAGAAGTTGAAAATGTTTCATCGGAGATTCTGAACGACTCCGAAGAGCAGGTGAAGAAGCAATTTAGTAAGTCTTCCAAGGGGAAAAAGAAAGATGTAGACTGGGACAAGCCAGCTGAAATTTCCCCACATGCTAGAGTTCCTTTTCCACAGAGGCTTCAGAAGCAAAATCAAGAGAAGCATTTCTCCAAGTTTTTGGAAGTGTTCAAAAAATTATAGATTAATATTCCATTTGCTAAAGCCTTGGAGCAGATACCTCTGTATGCCAAATTCATGAAAGACTTGCTTTCAAAGAAGAGGAAACTAAAGGAAGATGAAACCGTGATGCTTACTGAAGAGTGCAGTGCTATCATCCAGAGGAAGCTACCACAGAAGCTAAAAGACCCAGGTAGTTTCCACATTCCATGCACTATTGGTAGTCTGACCATTGGTAGAGCATTGTGTGACCTTGGGGGCTAGCATCAATCTTATGCCATTGTCTATCATGCATAAGTTGGAGATTAAGGAAGTAAAGCCCACTATGATTTCATTACAACTAGCTGATCGATTTATCAAGTTTCCATATGGGATAGTTGAAGATGTGTTAGTTAAGGTTGACAAATTCATTTTCCCAGCGGACTTTGTGGTGTTGGATATGGAAGAAGATTCTGAGATGCCTCTAATTTTGGGAAGACCATTTTTAGCGATAGGAAGGGCATTGATAGATGTTGAACAAGGTGAGCTCATGTTGCGGGTGCATGATGAAAAAGTAATTTTTAATGTGTTTGAGGCTATGAAGCATCCGACAGAAAAAGAGCATTGCTTGAGAATTGATGTGATTGATCCATTGCTTAGAGAATTTTTCTATCAAGAAGCTATATCATGCCCCTTTGAAACAACTCTAGCAAATTCAAAGATGTCAAAAGATGATCAGGAAGAAAGGCTAAAAGTTGTAGAGTGTGTGAATTTTTTGGAAGCTTTACCTCCCATCACCCATTCTAGACAAGGGAAGGAACAAGTGTGCAAGAACAAAGAAGTTGTGAAAGAAGAGCCTCCTAAGCTTGATTTGAAGCCTTTGCCTTCAACTCTCAAATATGCATTTCTTGGAGGTAATTGTTCTTATCCAGTGATTGTTAGTGCATTTTTGAATGAGTTGGAGGAAGAGAAATTGTTGAGAGTGTTGAGAGAACACAAGACTGCTATTGGTTGGATTATTAGTGATTTGAAGGGGATAAGTCCAACTATGTGTATGCACAAGATTCTTTTGGAGGAAAATAGTAAGCATGTGGTGCAACCAAAAAGAAGGCTAAATCCAACAATGAAGGAGGTAGTTTTAAAAGAAGTTTTGAAATTGTGGGATGCCAGAATTATTTACCCTATTTCTGACAGCTCATGGGTAAGTCCGGTTCAGGTTGTGCCTAAGAAGGAAGGCATTGTTGTTGTGCCTAATGAAAACAATGAGTTGATCCCCATAAGGACAGTTACAGGTTGGAGGATGTGCATAGATTATCACAGGCTGAATGCGACAACTAGAAAGGACCATTTTCCTTTACCATTTATTGACCAAATGTTGGAGAGGTTAGCTGGGCATGCCTACTACTGTTTTTTGGATGGGTACTCAGGTTACAACCAGATTGTGGTGGATCCTGCAGATCAAGAGTAAATAGCGTTTACCTGTCCTTATGGCGTTTTTGCCTATCGGAGGATGCCGTTTGGGTTGTGCAATGCTCCGGCCACATTTCAAAGGTGCATGCTTTCCATTTTCTCTGATATGGTAGAAAAATTTATTGAGGTATTTATGGATGGCTTCTCTGTTTTTGGTAGTTCTTTTTATGCTTGTTTGAATAATTTATCTTTGGTTTTGAAAAGGTGCAAAGAAACAAACTTTGTTTTGAATTGGGAAAAATGTCATTTTATGGTTACTGAAGGTATTGTTCTTAGGCACCGGATTTCATCCAAAGGTATTGAGGTAGATAAAGCTAAAGTTGAAATTATTGAAAAACTTCCTTCTCCTGTAAATATTAAAGGCATTAGAAGTTTTTTAGGACATGTAGGTTTTTATAGAAGGTTCATTAAGGATTTTTTAAAAATTGCAAAACCATTGTGTAATCTTTTGGTTAAAGATGCACCTTTTGTGTTTGATGATGAATGCTTGCATGCGTTTGAGAAATTGAAAGAAAAACTTGTTTCTGCACCAATCATTTCTGCACCTGATTGGTCTCTACCATTTGAATTGATGTGTGATGCTAGTGATTTTGCTATAGGTGCTGTGTTGGGTCAAAGAAAAAATAAGTTGTTGCATGTGATTTATTATGCTAGTCGTGTTCTTAATGATGCGTAGAAAAATTATGCAACAACTGAAAAAGAATTGTTGGCTGTGGTTTTTGCATTTGATAAATTTCGATCCTACTTGGTTAGGTCCAAAGTCATTCTGCTCTTAAGTATTTGTTGTCTAAGCAGGAAGCCAAACCAAGATTGATCAGGTGGGTGTTATTGTTGCAAGAATTTGACTTAGAACTGAGGGACAAGAAAGGCACAGAAATTTTGGTTGCTGATCATTTGTCAAGGATTGTTCAGGAAAAAAGTCAGGATGTACAGATGTTACCAATAAAAGAAGAATTTCCTGATGAGCAGTTGTTTGTTATTCAGGCATTACCATGGTTTACAGATATGGCCAATTATAAAGCTGCAAGAATTCTTCCAGAAGGTTTGAGTTGGAATCAAAAGAAGAAGTTCATTCATGATGCTCGCTATTTCTTGTGGGATGAACCTTATTTGTTCAAGAGGTGTTCTGATGGGATGATTAGAAGGTGCATACCAGAAGAGGAATTGCAAGGCGTTTTGTGGCATTGTCATGGTTCTGATTATGGAGGGCATTTCAGTGGGGAAAGAACAGCAGCCAAAGTTTTGCAAAGTGGTCTTTACTGGCCAACAATTTTTAAAGATGCTCGGTCCTTTGTAGAGAGATGTGATAGGTGTCAGAGGACTGGAAACTTGTCTAGAAAGTATGAAATGCCACAAAATTTCATTTTGGAAGTAGAGTTGTTTGATGTATGGGGAATTGACTTCATGGGTCCCTTCCCATCTTCGTACTCTAACCTATACATTTTAGTGGCTGTGGATTATGTGTCTAAGTGGGTTGAAGCAATATCATCTCCCACTAATGATGCAAAGGTTGTGGTGAATTTCTTGAAGAAGAACATTTTTTCAAGGTTTGGTGTGCCAAGGTCTCTCATTAGTGATGGAGGTAACCACTTCTGTAACAAGCAATTGGAAGCTTTACTGCATAAATATGGTATGAAGCATAAGATAGCTACTCCTTATCACCCTCAAACAAGTGGTCAAGTTGAGGTGTCAAATAGGGAGTTGAAGAGAATTTTGGAAAAAATGGTGAGTGCCTCAAGAAAGGATTGGTCTAAGAAAATTGATGATGCACTTTGGGCATATAGGACAACCTTCAAAACTCCAATTGGTATGTCTCCTTATCAGTTGGTTTATGGTAAGTCTTGTCATTTACTAGTTGAATTGGAACATAAAGCATTTTGGTCTGTCAAATTTTTCAATTTTGATGCTAAACTTGTTGGTGAGAAAAGACTCCTTCAGTTGAATGAACTTGATGAATTTAGGAGTCAAGCTTATGATAATGCTCAGTTGTATAAGGAAAGAACCAAGAAGTGGCATGACAAGAAAATTGCTCACAGGCATTTTGAACCAGGACAACAAGTGTTATTGTTCAATTCTAGACTGAAATTGTTTCCTGGAAAATTGAGAACAAGATGGTTTGGACCCTTTATGGTGAGCAAAGTTTCTCCATTTGGAGTTGTAGAAGTGAACCAAATACTGGAAGGAAGTTCACTGTGAATGGGCAGTGCTTAAAGCATTATTTCGGGGGAGAAGTTGATAGGCAAAAATTGGTTATGGCACTATCTTGATGATTGAAAGACATCAAGCTAATGACATTAAAAGAGCGCTCATTGGGAGGCAACCCAATTTGTGTATCCTTTTTCATTAGTATGTGTTTTGTTTTAATTTCAATTGTAAAAAAAAAAAAAAATTGAGAGCTGAAGCTGGACGTCCAGGCGCCTCCATTAGAGACATGCCTCGAATATGCTTGTGGTGTCCCAGCATGAATTTTTGGTGTTTCAACGCCAGCAAGAAGAAGCAATCCCAGCTCTCAGGTTTCATTGGTGTTGCAATACCAGTTCTGGCGTTTCAACGCTCATAAAATGAAGGGAAAAAAGTATCAGGTAAGTTTTGGCGTTACAACGCCCAGTTTGGCGTTACAGCGCCAATGCACAAAAAAAAAAAGAAAAAAGAAAAAAAAAATAAAACTAGGTTAATTTTCTTTAAGAGTCCAAATCACAACAACACATTCCAAAACATCATCCCTTTCTTTCTCAGCAGTCTCTATCTCCCTCTAACCCTTCCCTCAAACTCACTCACCTCCATCATCTTCATCAACATTTCCAATATCACCATTAAAATCATCACCACCGTTCTCCATTCTCCTCCTAGTTCACTTCTCATTCTCAACCCTTCAGCAAATTGTAAAAATCGCACAAACCCCATCAACATAAAGAAAGAGGAATGCAATTCAGTAAAGGAAGGAGAAGGATACACGGCTTTGGTTTGGGGGTGGGGTTGAGTTCACAGTTTCTTGGTTTCTATCTCTAAGTTCACTAATTTTTTTTCTCTGCTTTGCAAGATTCAGGTAAGTTTTCCTCTCCTAATTTCTAAATCACATACTTTGAAGGAGTGAATTGGTTGATTCTTTAGGGTTCCAATTTGGGAATTTTGTAGTGCTGCAATAGGAAGTAATGTGTTGATATAGGACTTTGTTTTGGGGTTGTGTTGTCCCCAGTGTAAAAAAAAAAAAAGAAAAAAAAAGAAAAAAAAATTTTGTTTAGTTCTTAGCATGTTTTGTTTTCTGTTAGTTTATTTTGTGTACTCCATAGAAAGTTGAAGTCAATATATATATATATATTGAGAGTTTCATTATGCTTGAGTTGTTGGGTTGTTTGTATAATCTCAGGTGATTCTTTGACATGTCAACAAGGAAGCGCAAGAATACTAATAGGGCTGGCTCTAGTTCAGCACAGGAGTTTGATAGTGGACGCTTCAAATCGGTGGAGCATGAACGTCATTATAGGAATATGGTCATTCACCGAACAGCCCTGTTTGAAATGGGTTTTCAATTGGAGGAGGGGGAATATCCAGAAATTCAAGAAGAAATTGCCCGTCGTCAATGGACGCATCTCTGTGCACATCCACCAAGTAGTAGACTCAACATCCTTCATGAGTTCTACACGAATGCATATGTCCCATTCCAAGACCAAGAGGAAGAGTATGAATTCAAAAGTTTTGTGAGGGGCAAGGAAATAGATTTTTGTCTGCGAGCTATCAATCATTTCTTCAAAATACATGAAGCTCGTGGGTCTTCTCCTTGTGCATATCAAGAGAGGTGGGAGAAGGAGGATTTGCAACTATATAGGGTGTTAACTGACTTGTGCAAGGAGGGAACTTGCTGGAAGTTAGATGCCAAGGGAAACCCAAATCAATTGAGACAAACGGACTTCAAGGCAATTCCTAAGGCTTGGTTGACCTTTGTTCACGCATCTCTTATTCCCACATCCAATCATTCGGAGGTGACGATGGAAAGAGCTATTCTAGTTCATTGTATAATGAAGGGAGAAAACATCAATGTAGAAGAAATCATTGCTGAATCTATTCATTTTATGGTTCACACATTCAACTAAAAGGCAAGATTGGGATTCCCTTCTTTGATTACCCAATTGTGTCGTGTAGCGGGAGTATCTACTGAGGGTGATATTCCTACTATTTTAGACAAGCCAATCACAGTTGCATCCAATGAAGGAAGGAAGAAGAATAATGCACAAGCTATGCCACTTCAGCAGCAACATGCTCAACCAGGTCCAAGCAATTCGAGAAGTGGAGTTCTAAACCGAGCCAACAGGGGAGATCCAAGAATTGAAGAAAGAGGTGCAAGAGTTGAAAGAAGAAGTTCGGGGCTTGAAGAGATTAATGCAACAAGCTGATAGCAAGATTGATCATTTGATCAGCCTTTTACAAGCATCAAATTCAAGCTCAATTCCACCACCAAGTGAAAACATAAGAGAGGAGGATGGAGCACACTAAGGGAGTTCTTTACTATTGCTTTCTTTTTACCTTTCATTTAGTTATTATGTCCTTTTGTTTTTATTTAGTGGGGTTATGTGAGTGTGTCATGTTTATCTGTTATTATCTAATTTAGCATATGAGTTATGTTCTAGTAATCTTTTATTGGAGTTGTGGGGATTGCTCAATGATAAAAAAAAAAAAAAAGATTTCTTAGGTTAGTGAGCAGACTTAATAAGCATTTATGCTTGCACACACACTTCTTGGTGTTTTCTTAGTTTGGAACATGCAACTTTTATGGAGATGCATTGGGAAGGTCTTTTAGAGAAAGCTTATGGGGAACACCTAGATTAATTCTTGTGCTTTAAATGTGTTTGAGTTCCTGTCGAGGCGAAATCCTAGGGTAGTGTACTCTTGGTGAAATGATAAGGGCCTTGTTTGGATCGGTTGAGCCTTCAAGCCTCCCTATTCTTGTATATCCCTAGGTCCCTATTTGCAGCTAAAAAAAATGAAAAAAAAAACCTTTGTCTTTTGTTCTTAAACTCATGTTTACCTTACCTTTTCTGCAAGTTCTTTTTTAAAAAAAATCTTACCTTTAATAAACTTTGTTGGGTTTTTGAAGTTTGCATTGCATGTTTATGTTCTTTTAATGCCATTGCCTTTTCTTTTTGTAGTTAAGATTTAAAGAAAAAAAGAGAAAGTAAAAAAAAAAGAATAAAAGAATCAAAAAAAATTAATCAAAGAAAAAGAAGAAGAAGAAGAAGAAAAGAATAACAAAAGAGGACTTGTGAATAGAATATGTCCTTATTTGGTGTCACATAAAGTTAAGCAAAAGTGAAAAAAAAAACAAGACAATTTTTTTCAGAGAAAAGACACGATGGTTAATATTTTTGTTCACTTGTGATGCATACTTCATTAACTTGACCTTGTGTTAATTCCTTTTCCTTTCTTTCTTCATCCTGACCCTGGCCTAATGTTACAAGCTTTCAAAGTTCCTATTGATCATTGAGGTGCATTGCTCTACATTAGTGGAGACAAGAATGAAAGACATATTCTCAGTCTCAGAAAAAATTTGAGTGACCTCATAATCTAATCCGGAAGAGTTTTCTTATGCAAATCAAAGTTGTTGTCTGTTTTGAGCTGAGACATTGGAGTTGTTGTGTGTGTTTGCCTGTTTTCTTGTAATGTCATGCTTGCTTGATTTTATGTCATGAAAAACTTCTGAGAACATGAGTTGCAACTCCTTTTGTCATCTCCTATTTTGTCTCATTTAAGTTCGTTGTGTTTTGTTTTCTTGAGAGTCATTGCTTGAGTACAAGCAAAATCTTAGGTTTGGGGGTGTGATGCTCCATCTTGTTATTGATTTTTTTTAGAGCCTAGATCACCCAATTTTGCATGATTTTCACCTTTGATGGAAGTCTTTTGTGGCATTTTAATATGTAAATATATCTTGCATTTGGTTTAGTAAGTTTTAGAATTTATCTTGATTTTAGTATAATTTGGCATTTTAATTTCAGGTTAATGAGCATGACAAAAAGGAAGTGATAAGCCTAGCGTCTCAACGTTAGAATTTGGCATTGCAACGCCAGCAGGAAAAATACTTCAGATGACTTCTGGTGTCATAACACCAAACCCGGCTTCACAACGTCCACAGGATCACACAAATCAAAGCTGTCAGTTGAACTTGGCATCCCAATGCCAGAACTCAGCGTCACAACGCTCGTGACCCATGTTTTCCTCATGTTTTATGCCTGTTAGGTTACAAAGAGGTTACAGATAATGTTTTTAAGAGAGAATAAAAAGGGAGTACAGAAAAGAGAATGGGGAGTACACAGAGAGTTGGACTAAGGAAAAGTGCAAAGAAGAAGAGATGGCTTGAAGAAGAGGAGAAGATTGGAGGAATCCATCATCATCAACCTTGGGTTTTATGAATTTCTCTTCTTCCCTTGCAATTTTCTTTTACTTTCATGATGTGTAACTAAACTCATAGTTAGGGGCAGGGTGAATTTGGCTTGTTATGTGTTTCTCTTGAACCAATTTACTTGAGTTTGGATTGTGTATGGATTAATCATTTACCTTTGCTATTATTGCAAGTTTATGAGTTGGCTTCTCATAGATTTTAATTAGTGTTCATATCCAAATTGGGAAATTTGGTTGTGTTCTTGCTCTAAGGTTAAATGACATGATTTTCTAGAATTAGGAATAGTTCTTGTGATTGTGTGGAATTTGGATTAGAGATTATACTTAAACCCGCTATTTGTTAAACATAGTTAAGGAATTAACATGCTTAATGAGTAGAGGAGAATTGGTTTGCTAAGGAATTAGGGATCAATTACCTATAATATTTCCATTAATCCTTATTTTTTCCCAACTTGAGTTAATCCGGTTAACAAGTTTGAGACAAAAGAGCAAAAGGATCCTTCACCCCTAACGCTTTTGCATATTATTGTTACCTGTTGGAATTCATCTCTTAAGTTATAGCTTTATTTACAAATTGTCAAAGTTTTAGCATTAGAGCTACCGTTAATCCAACATATTTTGTTTATCTAATTAGAAGCGAACTTGCGAACTATTGTTCAATTATGCTAGTCTTCGTGGGAATGATACCCACTTCCGTGGTACTACTGAAAATGATTTGGTATACTTGCCAATTTGTTATCAAGTTTTACTTTGAATGAATATATTAATGATAATAAAGACCTAGCCTCCCAAGCTGAGAAAGCTGAAAAGGAGCTGGATGAGTTGAAGTTGAAGTATGCCACTCTTCAGAACGAGAAGGACTCTCTGTCCTTGTCCGTATCGGCTCTTGATATTAAGGTTTTCGAGCTTCAATCTAATGCGGCAAAAACCTTGTTTGACTGGGAGAAAAACGCTAATGAAGTATTCGATAACACCCTAGCTCAGGTTAAGGTCATTTGCCCATAAGCCGATTTTTCTAAGTTGGGGCTCTTCTATATGGTGGAAGATGGGAGGATCGTGGATATGCCAGATGATGAGGCCGGATCTGCATGAAGGTTTTGTTTTTCTTTTTGTAAATTTGTAATGGTAATTCGAACAATGTACGCCTTATAAAGGCTCTTTTGTATATGCCTTGTTACGGCGATGACTAGATGACTTGTTATATACTATAGATCTTGTTTTGTTAATGGATTTCATTTTCCGTGCTTAGAGGTTAGGGATACGGCCTCCGATTTCATAGAATAGTTGTGACAATAAAAGCGAAATTTACCAAGTACCCTGCTTCGAGGGTTTTTGGTTTTATATTAATAAGGTACCCAGTTTCCGAGCTTATGAAAGTTTACGTGGTTAAGACCGCCGCGCTTAATTGTTTACCCGGCTTTGATAGTTTCTGGGTTTACAAAAGTTAACTTGGTTAAGACCGCCATTTTGATCATGCACCCGGTTGCAAAATAAAATTATGCAAGATATGAACGGATATAAAATCAGATGTTAAATTGAACTGAGTTTGAGTGCATTTTACTCCAGCCTCGTTAAAACCTCCTTAGAAAAACCCAGTGGGAAAATCCCGAGATAGGAAAAAGAGTATCGGACTTCCACACGATTTATACATCATGAACTATGTAAAAAATCTCCTGAGATTTGTGGCATTCCACGATCTCGGGATTAGCTTGCCTTCCATTGTAGAGAGCTTATAAGCTCCTTTTATTAGCACTTCGTCTATCCTATAGGGGCCTTCCCAATTGGCAGCTAATTTCCCGTGTCCATGCTGGGGAGGTCCGATGTTTGCACGTCGAAGAACGAGGTTGCCTTAATTGAAGTGTCTTGGGATTACGCCTTCATTGTACCTCCTCACAATTTTTCTTTTTAGCTCTATCTCCTGTAGATGGGCTTCCTCTCTGATCCTTTCGATTAGATCTAGCTCTTCCTTTCTTTGGGCCAAGTTTCCGCTTTCCGTGAATGCCAGTATTCTTGGACTTGATTCTCCGATCTCAACTGGAATGATCGCATCTGTGCCATATACTAGCCTAAATGGTGTTTCTTGAGTTGTGGAATGAGGGGTTGTCCTGAGTGCCTAAAGGACGCTTCTGAGCTCATCAGCCCAAGCTCTTTTAGCTTTGTCCAACCTTTTCCTTAGCCATTGTTGGATAACCTTGTTAGCTGCTTCGGCCTGCCCGTTGGATTGGGGGTGCTCTATTGAGCTGAAATGCTGTGTGATTTTCAAGTCTTTCAGCAGCTTCATGAACCTCTGGTCTGTAAACTGCATTCCGTTATCCGTAACAATGGCCTTCGGAATGCCAAAATGAGTGATGATATTCTTCCAGACAAACTTTTTGCACTGGGCCCCCATTATCGTGGATAGGGGCTCCGCCTCAATCCACTTTGTCAAATAATCCACTGCGACTATCAAGTATTTGACCTGTCCTGGGGCAAAGGGGAATGGTCTGAGGAGGTCGATCCCCCATCTATCAAAAGGCCACGAGGCTGTGATTGCCGTAATCTCCTCTGTCGGAGCGATGTGAAAATGCGAATGTTCCTGGCACTTCTAGCAGTGCTTCACAAACTCGGAGGAATCCTGAGTTATGGTGGGCCAATAATACCCAGCTCGGAGGATCCTATGTGCTAGTGCTCGCCCTCCAGGTTGGTGTCCCGCGATCCCTTCATGTACTTCTTGCAGCACGTATTCGGCTTGTTTCTTGTTTAGACACTTCAAGAGCGGTTGTGAAAGTCCCTTCCTGTAGAGCTGTCCGTTGATGATGGTGTAGAACGGGGCTTGACGGACCACCTTTCTTGCCTTATTCTGATCATGCAAAACTGCCCTTATCTGGTGGTACTCAATGATTTCCGCAGCCTAGGTAAGGCTAACATCAATGGATCCAACCTCCATTTTTTCAGATATGCTCGGAAAGCGGAGAGTCTCCTGTATCAAACTTTTGTTGTTCCCTCTTGGCTTAGTACATGCCAGTTTTTATAGAATGTCAGCCTGGAAGTTCTCTTCATGGGGTATGTGTTTGATCTCTGCTTTCATGAAGTCAGAGAACATGCTTTTAACCTTTTCCAAATATAGCTTCAGCATTGGGTCCCGCGCAATGTACTCTCCTCCAATATGAGATGTTACGATTTGAGAGTCGCTGCATACAGTCAGCTTTTGTATCCCCATGTTTTTTGCCAAATTCAGGCCCACAATTATTGCCTCATATTCGGCCTAGTTATTTGATGTCATGAAGTCAAAATTGACGGACATCTCGACTCGGACCTCGTCGTTCCTTTCCAACATTATTCAGGCTCCGTTTCCTCGAAGGCTCGATGATCCATCTACATATAATGTCCAAGCCTCTGGGTTAGGCTGCTCATCACCGGCGAATTCTCAGACAAAGTCAGCTAGTGCCTGGGCCTTGATAGCTGTCCATGGTTCAAATCGGATATCAAACTCGGATAGCTCAACTGACCAAGTTGTCATTCTTCCCATGAGGTTCGGCTTCTGAAGTATCTATCGTAGTGGTTGTTTCGTTCTAACTAGGATCATGTGAGCTTGGAAGTATTGTCTTAGCCTTCGACATGCGAGCACGAGGGAGAAAACCATCTTTTCAAGCTTCTGATATCTGACTTCTGACCCTTGTAAGGCTTTGCTGGTGAAATATACCGACTTCTAATCTCCATTATTCTCTCTGACTAGTGCTGCTCCTACCCCATCATTGTTGACTGATAGGTAAAGGACTAGAACCTCTCCAGTTTTCGGCTTAGATAGTGTTGGTGGGGAGACCAGATACTGCTTGAACCCCTGAAAGGCTGCTTCGCATTGTTGAGTTCACTCAAAATTTTTTCTTTTCTTGAGTAGATCAAAGAGGGGTAGTGCCTTCCGAGCTGATAATGACAAGAACCTTGATAAGGACGCCAATCTCCTTGTCAACTTTTGTACTTCTTTTACACAGGTCAGGCTTCTCATCTCCATTATGGCCTTACATTTGTCGGGATTTGCTTCAATTCCCATGTGGGTGAGCATGAACCCAAGGAATTTTCCGGCATCTAATGCGAATGTACATTTTGCAGGGTTGAGCCTTAGCTTATGAGCTCGGATACTCTGGACGATTACCTCTAGATCAGGGATCAGGCTACCTACTTCCTTGGTTTTTACCAGCATATCGTCAATATATACCTCCATCCGTTCTCTGAGGTGTTGCTCAAAGATCCTGTTCATGAGTCTTTGGTATGTGGACCTCGTGTTCTTCAGGCCGAAGGGCATCACCTTATAGCAGTTGTTAGCCCGATGTGTAATGAAAGCTGTTTTTTCTTCATCCTCTGTGCTCATGGGTATCTGATTATACCCTGAGTATGCATCCATGAAGCTCAGAAAACGAAAACCAGAAACTGAATCTACGAGACTATCAATGCTTGGCAGCGGGTATGGATCTTTCGGGCAAGCTTTGTTTAGATCTGGGTAGTCCACGCACATGCGAAGTTTTTCACTTGCTTTTGGGAATAACACTATGTTGGACAGCCACGATGGATTAAATAATTCTCTTATGAACCCGACCTTTAGGAGCTCGGATGTCTGCTCTATCACCATTTTCCCTTTTTCTTCCGACATCTTCCTTCAATTCTGTGCCACCGACTTTGACCCAGGGTGGACAGAAAGACTATGGCTCATCACCTCCGGGCTTATGCCTGGCATGTCTGCCGCTAACCATGCAAAGAGGTCCGCATTTGCCTTCAGGAATTTAACCAACAGCTCTTTCTCGGAGGCTTGTAAACTCTTGCTAATCCTTATTGTCCTCGTAGGCTTTTCTCCAATTTGGATCTCTTCTAGCTCTCCGTCCGGCTCGGGCCTGGATTGTGTTCTTTGGTTACGCATGTCCAAGTCGATCATCATTACATCTTGGGAATCAGAACACTTTTCCTTTTCTTTTTTCTTCGCGCCCACTTGTAGGCTGGCGTTGTAACACTGTCTGGCTAGCATTTGACTTCCGACTACCGTGATTACTTTTCCATCCTCGGAGGGGAATTTCATGACCAAGTGAGGGGTGGACACTACTACTCCCAGCCTGTTGATTGTTGGTCGTCCAACGATCGCATTGTAGGCTGATGGGCAATTCATGATAAGAAAATCTATGGGCACCATTTTCGTATTGTCCTTGGGGCCAACGCTGATTCTAAGTGTTACGAATCCCTCTGGCTTTGCTGTAGCTTCGGGGAAACTGACAAGTTCATCCGCATAAGACTGGAGGTCGGAATCATTAAGGCCTAGCTTTTCGAATGCTGGTTTAAACAGCATATCAACCGAGCTTCCCTGATCGACCAGGATCCTTTTGACTTCAGCATTCAAGATAACCCCGGAAATGACCATGGGGTCATTGTGGTTTGGCAGAATATCCGGATTGTCGTCTTCCGAGAAAACCAAATCGGGAGCTGACTTTTTACAGGCTTGGCTGCTGCCCGGACCGCTGTCTACCCTCATTACTTCCTTCAAAGCTCTTTTGCGTGCCGACTTTGAAGATCCGCCTCCCGCAAAACCTCCGGCTATGGTATGTATTGTTTTGGTCACCATGCCCGCTTTGTCCTCCTTTCTTCCTTCATCTCTAATTTCCCTCTGAGCTTCCCTCTTGCTGTCGTCCCTGTTACTGGGAGATTGCCTTCTTCTTCAGGGACACCTCTGTCTGGCCACATTTTTCGCCAGCTTTCCTGCTTTTATGAGCTCTTCCACTGCATTTTGGAGATCCCTACAGTCTTCAGTCTTGAGGCCATAGCTTCCGTGAAATTCACAGAATTCGGATTTATCCGTGTTTGCTCTTTCCCTGATGGGCCTAGGTCTTTTTAGATTATCCGTGCTTTGTATCTCTTTGTACACCTCGCTTAAGGACACGTTTAGCAGGGTGTAGTCAATGAAACGTCCTCGTATCTGAGCTTCCTTCCTTGGGGGGTGCTCATCTCTTCTTGGACTAACTCTTCTCTTCTGACTTTGTTCGCCTTCCGCCTTAGCCCTCATCACCTCTTCCATGTTGATGTATTTTTCAGTTCTTCTCTGCAGCTCTTAGCTCCAGGGTTCTGTCTTTGATAGGGATTGGGCAAAGGCCTCCGATCTTAGTCCTTGGATAAAGGCGACCAGGGCTGTCTACGGTTCAAGTGTTCCTATCTCCAATGTGGCTTGGTTAAATCTGTCTACGTATGCTCGTATGCTTTTTTCTACGCCCTGCTTGAAACCTATCAGACTGGTTACTAACTTGGGCTGACTCTGGCTTGCCGAGAACTATGGCAAAAACTTTTCTGCGGGGTCAAGAAAGTTATGGATTGAACGAGGAGGGAGCCGGTTAAACCACTTCAAGGCAGACTTCTCCAGTGTGATTGGAAAGGTCCGACATTTGATGGGGTCCGGTGTTCCATCCAGGTACATACGGGAACGAAAAATGTCCAAATGATTCTGTGGGTCTGTGGTTTCGTCATAGAGTGATGTCACTGAGGGGTTTAAATCCTCGTGGGAGGACATAACTCATCACATACTCGGAGAACAGAGTGATGTTGTCTTCTTCCGACTCCTTCCATTCAGTCCTCGTACTCCCAGTTGGTCCCCCGACTAGGCTGCTTTCCTTTGTACGAGAAGCACTCCTCTCATTTTCAGAAGGCCTGTAATGACGTTGATCCTCGTTGATTCGGCATGTCTCCCCTCGCCCCGCATTATCCCTGCCCGGTCTCCTGTGACCTATGGAGCTGTCACGCTGCTCTCCGGGATGCTGGCTTGTGTCCTCCAAGGCCTTTAAGTGTTCTTCAAGCCTTCTTGTTCTTTCAGTCTCATGCCTTAACTGCGCTTCAAAGTGATGGGCGCTGGCCTGCTCCTGAGCTAGCTGTTCCTCAGCACGACCCCTCCTTTCGAGTTCGTATTCCAGTGCTTGCATACGGGTTGCTTGATCGTATATCAAATGATAGATATCCGTGATTAAGGGCTCAGGCTGCTGGCTTGCCGGCCTCAATACTCTTGAGGCTCTGTTAACTTCTTGATTTCACATCTACATTTCCTGCTGGAGGTCAAGACGAGGGGCTGGTGATGCAGGATGTTCCATGATTTGTGTTTCTGGTCTCCGAACAATAGACTGAACCCGCCATTGCGACTTAGGAGCACGTACATCTGCTTGAGTCGCCGATTCAGAGGAGGTGGTTCTGCCATCTTGGAGTGCATTGTGGGTGATACCGTCTATTGGGGCGGGTCTACCAGTGGTCTTTGTTCTCGCCATGACTTCCTGGGTATATCACGGAGAAAAAATGAACAGCAAGGTAATCCCTGGCAATGGCACCAATGTAATGAAGTAGTATGGTAGGAGGTTACCTGGTTGCACTGCTACTCCTTTTGTTGCCAGGAATCTGGTTCCAAACAAGTTTTTGTGATGGATGGTGGGTACCTGTAAGGACTCCACCTAGGTATTAGTAAGGGTAGCAGATGTATGTTTTAGATGGTAGTGATCGTACCTGGGAAGTCAGCCAATACCCTTTAAATAGAAAAATGGGATTATCAGTTACCATGTTCCCTCTTATTTCGAGACGTGGTTAATGGATTTGAATGTGCCCAAGAAATGGTAAGTAGTGGGGAGAGTGGGCAAAGATAGTGGTCACATGGCCTAAGTCGGATATTCCACAATGTATCGAGGTCGGAAAACCTGTGGGATACGTCGAAGCTGGAACGACCATCAATTGAGATCCGATCTTGAGTACTTGGACCTAGATGCCCTTGTTTGGGCTGTTGGCCCAAACCATTTTGGGCCTTTTATGTCCCAGGTCGTAACAAATATATATGTCACAGGCCTTTTATGTTTGATTCTACATAATAATTACTCAGCATACTCATGAATATTCTGCAAAATGAAACCAAATAAGTGCACATGGGTGTGGATATTATTGTTGTAGATAGATATGTAAATATAGTTGGGGATCAAAGAATTAACGTTAACCCCCTCGTAGTCTCTTGGCTCATAACCTCACTATTATCGCTCTCTGTTGCTTAGGCCATGCATTTGGAATCCACCTGACGTGATGACAAAGCTTGTTCTGACAATTCGATTCCAAAGAGAGTTTATTAAGAGAACTCCCAATATTATATCTTGGCACTTGGACCTCTAAGGTGGTAGCCTCATAAGATATTGGATCCTTCTGAATGAAGGCTTCGTTGTTTCCACAACACCTCACAGTTATGTAACACCCTAAATCTTAACCTAATACTACTAGTATGTATTTAGGTTAATCTTTAGAATATTACTCCTTGGTCTCATTCTTTACTTGAAAATACTTAGCGGAAATATGGGTAAAATTTTTCTTTTTGGAATTAAAACCAAAGTGAGAGCCACGCATGAATCTTTGAACGGAAATTGTATAAATTCATACAAGTCATATGAGCAATCATAATAAAACACATAAATAACATGAACACATCGGCTGATTATGTATATAGATAATGTGCCTACCAAAAGGTAGGACTATTCAGTACATGGGAAAATGAAATACAACTGAAATGCAAATACAGGGAAATCATAAAAGCAAGTACAAGGAAACCATGAAAGCAACACCCATACCCGTGTGCACCTAGAGTAGACAACCTCATATACAAAAGAAGGTTTGTCCTCAACTATGTGGCGTGTGTGCACTAGCTACTACTAATCCTATGCACCTACCCTGGCAGTCCGAGTACTGAGGGGTGGAATCGATCCACTGGCGAATCTCGGCGGGAGTGGTCGTGCGGATCATCGGAGCATGTCCACCGCGGTGAGGGCGCTTGGATGGCCTACGAGCCAACCTCGGCTGAACCACTGTCTCCTCACTCCCAGCTCTCATCGGTGGGGGAGTGGGGCTAGAGCTCCAACTGTACATGTGTGAGTGAGGGCGGGTCCTCTGATGGATTCATCTCTGAATACTGAGTCCGGGGCACGTACTCCGGGTAGTCACATACGGCTGACGCCTCGGGCTGCATGTGGAGGATCTGTTCGTCACGTGGTCTGGCTCGCTCAAAAATCGTGTTATGATGGTAGCGCGAAGGGTCGTCCCATAAACATAAATACTCTGACTGTGCAGCGACCCTCAAAATGATATGACCCGAGTGTTGGGTCATGGTTCAGCTCCCACGTCGGGGTGTCGACGAAGAGTACGAAAGTCGCCATCTAAATATATGATGGAAGAAAGAGAGAGGGAATGAGAATCTTCGAAAAGAATTCTCAGTAGGGTAATCCCTAACTAAGTGGCGCCATCATATCCCTAGGAACCTTGGGTTTTATTTCTAAAAAGGTGCGCATGCATGTAAACTTCTTTTAAGTTAGTTTTCTGAAGTATTAATTATCCAAGGTCCGTCATATTTTACAATGCATCTTATGACTAAGCATGGGATACACTAATGATATGAATGCATCATAAAGATAAGCTAATCAACAAGTCACAAAAACGTTATAATAGTTGGCATAAGTTGACAAGTATAAATCTCATAATAACTTTCTTGGTTTTTCATAGCATATGTGACATTTCAACTTTAACTTTATCTCATAGGGCCACCCTAAAACATCTCTAGGTTATGAGATCATACCTTAACTAGTCATCACTAGCTCTTACTTATCCTATGATAAGCGTAACATAATCCCGACTTAAAGTACGGGCTAGGGGGAAAATTTAGGATCACCTCTTAGGGTCATTTCCTCTTTGAAACGCTCTACTAGCAACTAGTGTATAGTAGTATTGTCCGCTTTGGCAAGCTCTATGTCAATACCCTCACGGATTTGTTTTCTTGGGGGTGCTCGGCTAAACCAGTGTCACCCAAGAAGGCGTCTCAGTGTTGTGTCACATTTAAGTTCTCATGATTTTCAAAAAGACCTTTTTCTAAGTTCCTCAAATTTGATGGAAATTAGACATGACAAATTTGTAGACTGAATTTCCTCAAATTTGCTTATGCCATAAAAACGTATAGGACATACACAAACATTTCTTTATGGGGTATGGCATATCATCATATAAAACTTCTTTATAGCACATATCAAACTTATCATAGATAAAGCTCATGTATCATATATCATAAATTAAGCATCATAAAAACTCAAGACTTTTTAATATCTTATGCATTAACCCTTAAGGTCCTTAACTCACGTTCTAAGTTATTAATCATCAAACCTAATCTCTTGGGTACCTAACAGGTTTATAACTAAGTATTTCTCACCTCACACTATGATCAAGAACATCTCTAAATCTCAAGGATGCAGAATTTATAATCCTAACTTTACGGGTACCTAGGAGTCACAACAATGACCCTTTCTAAGTCTGGTTTGCTCCTAAGGCATCAAGATCAAGTCCTAAACCATTATGAGTCATTCCTACACATTTAAACTAATTTAAATCCATGATTAGCATTACTAAACCTTGCTGGACAGAATCCAGAAAATTCAAACATTAAAGGATCTAGAACTCTCAAATTAATTCTTTTCTAGTCTCTAACTTGTCTTATCTTTCACATATGAGTCTTAACATTGTTTTTACTCAAACATAGACATATTATCATCATTAAAACAATACATACAGTGGCAAATAAATAGCAAGGCAGAACCGAAATGTGCATCTCCATAAAAGGCATAGAACATAATTTCTAAAGCACATAGAATACTAGTTTCTCTTGGAACCTTTTTCAAAACTTTCAAAACTCATTTCTAAACATTTTTGTCATCTAAAATCATAAAATTATGTAAGAGGGCAGTAGCTAAATCATTTATACCTCAAGAGGCTCTAAATTCATAAAACTTGATTCTATAAATTCTTTGTACTCATATAAACTTGGAAAAAGTATGAAACATAGTTTTCATTATATAGAAACATCAAAGCCTCTTAGGGCCGAAATATGAACCAAAGGAAATAAATATTTTTAAACCTTTGTTTGAGACAACCATGGGCAAGTCTTTGAGCTCTAGGTTCATTTAAGTGATGACATAAAAGTAAACATGCTCATGCACTCATTTTAGGTTCCATTAGAAGGTAAAGTGATAGCATAAAATAAATATGAGGTGCAACATATTATTATCTTTGATATTTAGTGAGGACTTGAAATATAAACATGATAATGCATAGCTTGAGATATAAACATGATAATGCAAGTTCATTCATTATCTTGGTATTTAGTGATAGCAAGGAAGTAAACATGATATGCAAAGCATAAAGTAAACATGATGCAAGGTTCATTTTATGGTTAGCTAGAGCTCATTCAAGACTTTAACAAAGTAACAACCCAACATATATCTCATTACAAAGAGAGCTCTAGAGTTCTTGAACCAAGTTCTCATAGGAACTATGAGGTTCTTGATCATCATCATCAAGCTCAAAGAAAACAAACTTTCTAAACAAAACCAAACAGAAATCTCAAGGATCAAAATACCAAAATCGAAAACCTTACCAAAGAACAAGAAAGTGAAACTAAGCCAAGTTCTTTATTAAATACCCAAAACCCCTATCTAGAGAAAAATCTCTAGAACGTGCCGGCCAACTTTAAGGTTGACAAGGGTAGGCTTGGGCTTTTAGAAATCCTTAGATTAATTTTCTTAAGTTGAAAACCATGTGAGCTAAGTATAGTATAGATGAAGTTAAAGGAAAAGAAAAACTCAAGCTCTAGAGGTTCCTTTGAGATGAACACATAGTCATTCTCTAGGAGTCCTCATCATTGAGCTATCATGTGCTCCTCAAGGCCTCATGGCCGAAATCACAAGGAAGGAAAAACAAGAAAGTTTCAAAAGAAAATCCAAGAGAAAGCTAGAAAGAACTCATTTTCAAGAAAAACAAAGTTTAGCAAACACCCCTACCTAAAGTGAAGACACAAAGCTTGAACTTTTGAAAAGAAAAATAAGATGATGAGCTCCCCCTTGGGGCTTGATGGTTTCGGCCAAGAGGAAGCAAGAAGGTTGGAGTTGTGTTTCAAGCGAGGTTGTGTTTGAGATGTGATGTTTGAGAGGTTTGATGATGGTTCAAGGCTATGGGGTGGTGTTTCAAGGTTGAGAGATGATGAAGAGATGAAGAAAGGATGAAGATGAAGATGAAAAGAAAGGAAGAACTCTCTTGAAACTTGAGAGAAAAAGAAAGAACTAGCAAGACAACTCTAAAATTCTAAACTTAGCAAATGCTTCAAAGTGCAACTAAGCTATCACAAGCATCCTATTTATAGAAAAACAAAACAATGAGGCTCACCAAGGGAGGCCTTTGGCCGTATCATTGAGGGGAAAAGGGAGAGGAAAATATCTCTTTGATTGTGTCATAGAAGTATGGTTTGAAGTATGGAAGCTATGCTACAAAGTATGGCTTGATGTGAGTTAATTTCCTATCAATTTTTGATGAAATTAGGCTTCTAGAAACAATGCATGGCTGGAACTTTTCCAGCCACAAATAAATGGAGAAAATGGGCTATTTTAATTAGTTATTTACTTGGAAAATCAAGCTTGATTGAAAGTTATGATAAGGTATAGTGTATGTGACTTTGAGGTATGGCATTGGAGTGTTGAAAAATTGAAAATGTGATGCATATGGAGGGAGGGAGTGCACGGCCAGACCAGGGGCACCATGGGGGAGGTGAGTTTTGATCATCTAATTGGGTGTTAATGATAGGTTTAAATGTGTATTAGCTTAGGTACAAGGTTTGGAATAATTAAGCTTAAGTTTAGGTAACTAAGAATGTGTTTTAAGGATTTTATGACAAGATTAGGAGTGCTCATACATCATTAAAGAATTTTAAACTCATTTATGAATAAACAATGTGTAACACAATTCCATGATTTAAGGAATTGGAAAGAGAAAACACTATTCAAGATTCCATGACTAGGAGTCTTGAAATTAAAATAAGATTTTAAGTTGTAATTAAGCACTTTTAGGTTCTAATCAATGTTAATAAATTATTTTGACTCAAGATTAATTAAGAAAATTAATTAACCTTCGATTAGAGCCTAATATTGCTTAGGTTTGCTTAATCACACGATTAAGCGTAAAAACACGAAACCAGGGGTAAAATTGTAATTTTGCACTAATTTCGCCCAGGACCTCCGGGACCAAAACTAAAGTCATAGTCCATATAAAAGCGCCTTTTAAAACCATCTGGAGAAGTTTCGGGTTCATCCGGCACTTGCAAACGGGTAAAACACCGCAAGGGCGTTTTGGTTATTTTGACCCGAAAACTCGAAAAACGAGATTTTCGATCCCGGGAAGGTACACAGTCATCTAATCGCCTTTCAACATTGAGTTTGCCCTTCGAGTATTGCCAGACCGGCTTTCCTCGAATTCCGGGCCGAAAATGACCTCAAGGGCATTTTGGTCATTTTCACTCTAACAGAAAAATCGGGGCGTTACAGCTTAGGTTCACACCTTAGATCGCTTAATCTAAGAAGGAACTCTAATGATTGGGGTACATTCCACCCCAACAAACGATGATTCAATGCATAAAAGGTGAAACTTGAGGTACTCAAAACCATCTCTGGACTTGAAACATTTATTAAGCTTATTAACTAAACATCCAATCTTAACATCTTGAATGCTAACTTAGGGGCTCTGTTACAGATTGTTACAACCCAGGGCCTAGGACCTAGGACCTCGAAGCTAAGACCTCAAACCTCGAATGGAGGTCGAGTTAACCTCCACACTTGATGTCCTAGAGAAAAGATCTCTTCCCAAGGTCCCCCTGAGAATCCCTAGGATAAGACCACCAAAATCTATTTGGGGAATTACCATGGTAAATATGCTGGCCTTAATAAAGGGGTGACAATGCTAACCCCATGCTCGATGGAAGGATATACCCCAAGAGAAGGCGAAAAGACAGGGGTTGACGTCATGAAGAATGCCTAATGAGCACAAAACCAAATACAAATTATACACTGTATAAAAATTAAAGGACATGCCAGCTTAGCCCTAAGGGCTCCCTTAAGAGCAAGACCAAGGAATATAAATAGGAGGAAAGAAAACCCTCTTAAGGTATGTTATTCATCTTGATATTCCACATATCACTCATCTCTTGAAACTCACTTGGGCATTGGAGTCCCTTGCAGGTGCTCCACTCCCTGGTGGATCATGAAGCTTGAAGGAGGAGGAGGAAGATCAACAGTGCACTTATGCTCCCCATACAATGTATACTTAACACTACATTACAACAATTGGATAATGATCATAGGTAAATTTACAATTCTTTGGTTATTCTATAAGCATATTATCTGCTCACTAGGTCCTTTGACTTACACTATTCTCCTCCATGTTTTAAATAGCAATATTGAGCCGAGTTCTTTCACTCCCCACTCGTAGAGCATTCCTAATCCTTTTTTATGAGCACCCACTCTGCGATGTGGGAACATCATGCATAAATACAAATATATAGTTTTGTTGGGTGGCATATAGGCTCCATTTGGGTAAATAGTTTATTTAAGCTCTTATACATAAGTAACATTTGAAAAGTAACTTATGAATAAATTATTTATATTCAAATATATAATAATAAAAGTATTTACTTTTAGTATTTTAGAAAGTGTTTTTTAAAAAGGTGGATATTTTAACTTCTCAAAAAGTATTAAAAATAATTTTTAGAGAAGTAATAAGTTGTTTCACCAAACTAGACAAAATGTAAAAATATAACTTTTGACTTCTAGAAAGTTAGGAAAAAAAAATTAGAAATTGTAGTCTCCAAATGGGCCCATAAAATGTATCCTCAAAGCTCCAATAACTCATAGGCTGGGCATAGTTTTACTTTTGGTGAAATTTAAATTGTCAATCTTGTTGTATAAACTCATAATGGGAAATTTTACTTTTGACATGTTTGTAATACGGGAAATTTTCTTAACCTTGAGCCAATGATATATAAACCTTCTAGCATAATATGAGAAAGATAAAGGACTTGGAATGATTATTTGTTTGGGAATCCCGAGGGCGCCAGATTTCTAGATTGTTATTATTCACATATATACATATGTTTGAACAGGTGATAAAGATTGAATGTAATTAAGAAAATAAAGGAAACTTTGCCGATATTTTTCCTCTTCTTTTATATTTCAAAATCTAAGAAGGCTTGCCTAGGGAAAGTGATTCTCATGGGTACTAGAGATGCCCAAAAAACCCACTTAAATAGATAACCATTGGGACTATCCTCAATAAAGACAGGAGTAAAGGCAAGTTTGGTCTCTATAGGGATGGGAGCGAAGTGATCATGTATTAAACAAGGCGGAGATAAGGGATAAGGTCACTGCTTCATAAAGACCCATCAACTCCCAATTTATGATAAATCACTTAAATACTCATATATATATATATATAGAGTAATTTGGGTTATGTTGCAGTAATCTTTTGGGGTTTTAGAGTATTCTTTGGAGTTTTCTCAATTATTTTTTACATTTTAATAAATCCATGAATATTCACAGGGATTTGAATTCTAGTTGGGATGAGGAATGGGAACCCATAACGAGGATGGGGATGGAGACTTATTGGAAATATTGATGTATTAGTTAGTTAGTGTGATTACTCATTGCCTATATAAGGCTTTACTCTCTTGTATTTGATACCTTTTATGATCATTAACAAAATTTCATTTTAGTTTCACTCTATTATTCTCCTCTTTTCTCTTATTACCATGACTCTCAACATGGTATTAGAGTCATTCCATCCACCTTGAAACCTTTCTCCTGCTGCATTTCCTTTGAGTTCCAAGAACTCATTTTCTCTAATTTTCTCTTATTTTCCTTACTACCAAACACTTTTGATACATATTTTCTTTCACTTTCTCAGTCATTTCTGTGTTCGCGTTCGTGATCTTCCTTGTTTGCTGAATCTGCTTCATTCTGCATTGGCTAATCATTTCTTCCTCCATCTTTGGTGTGGTTAGTAAATTTGGCAAGCCAAGGTTTCAAGATCTAGTTCGCCGCCTTCATCTCTGGTGTGGCTCGCGTCGGATCTGTCTTCTTCTTGATCTCCGACGATGCTTCCATCATCTTCTCTGACAGGATCCAGTTTAGATCTTGATTTGTTTCTTGGTTTTAAGTTTGCAGTTTTCGACGTCGTTCTTTGGCAGCATTCTTCCATCAAGTTCCAGCGACAAGCACTGAGGCATCATGATCTCTGCTCATGGTTCTACCGGTGTCGTGTTCTTATACTCAACTTCAGTTCTCTTGTTCTCCGGCAAGCTTCGTTGTTCTAGTTCCATTTTTGTTCGCTTCCGGCGAGCTTTGCCGATGTGTTCTTCTCGTCTTCTCCATTTTATTCATCTGGTGCGGTGCCATCAGACTTGCTTCAGTGTTTGATCTGGTTCGCTATTTTCTTCACATCTAGTGCCTTGTTGAGGTTTGCACATCAGGTGTTTGATCAATTGTTTGAGTGAGTTGCAAGTGCATTTTCTTACTGTTGGTGATACTATTTGTTATTCTTCTTTTGCTATTGAATTTTCTGGTTTCGAGATTTGGTTTGGAAAGCAAGGGTTTGCAATTTTCTTGCTCTTGCTTCGAAAAGTGAGTTGGTTCTGGTACTGAAAGAATTGGCTACTAGTTTGGATTCCACTAAGGAATGTTACTTGTTCTTAACGTTTGTTATTGGATTTTCTTGGAGCCTCAATTGATGGTTCTTGCTTTGGTTTCAATTTCACTGGATTATTGAAGTTTACATCTCAGATTTGGATGTTTGGCTACTAATGCCTTTGTTCCTTTGATTTGCTTCTGTCTTGGGTGGTTAAGCATCAGATATAGCTTTTGTTCTTGATGGTTAAGCCTTGTTTTTAGCTTTTGCCTTTGTTTATAAGGTGCTTAAGCATTGATTTAGGTTCAATTTTTAGCCATATGGCTCGTCTTATGACGTTAACCTTTCATTTACAGTCTTATTGACTGTAACCTCTGTTTTGATACTTGCTTCTGCTAAGTGGTTAAGCTTGAAGAATTGCTTAGCTTCTGCTTGGTAGTTAAGCTCTTGATATTCCCATTGTGGACTATTGATGATTCTTGTTGCAACGAGCGCCGTGGAGACGTCAAAGAAGGACTAGGCACCACTGCTGTTGCCTTCATGTTACATTCTTGTTTGATTTCATTGTATTTTTTTTTTCTCATTTTCAATTGTATTGTACATTCATACCAAGCTAGAGATGCTAAAATGCGCATGCTCCAGCTTGCAGGGGGCTATTGGAAATATTGATGTATTAGTTAGTTAGTGTGATTACTCATTGCCTATATAAGGCTTTACTCTCTTGTATTAGATACCTTTTATGATCATTAACAAAATTTCATTTTAGTTTCACTCTATTATTCTCCTCTTTTCTCTGATCACCATGACTCTCAACAAGACTAGGGGTGAAATTCAAAACAGGGATGGGGGCATGTCCCCACAGACATAGATACTCACTGCCATCTCTAATTGGCATTGGTCACTAGCCAAATCAGGTTATGACATACTTGATCAAACAAGTAGTATCAAAGTGAGGTCATGAGTTTGAATTGGCCAACTGTGACACTTGGGGGGAGATTATTGGTTTCGTTTAGTCAACAATGGCGCTTGTAATGGGTTTGATGGGTTTAAGATCTCGGTTCATGGTATTTGTATATAATGGGTGCAGCCTCTCAAGTTTGGTAACAGTTATAACTTTTGAGCTAATGGTAAATGCTCTGTTAAACAAAAATCCTTCAAGAAATAATCTGATGCCACATGTATTTTGAGGTAACTTACTCAAAGGAGAAGTAGTTGAATGGGGTCAGTAGCTCTGACGTATCTTGGACTACGTAGAAAACACGAATATAATGCTGTGCTGATAACCGAAAATGAATTGAAGGCAATGTCAAGAAATTAATGCCAATTTACAAGTCATATATTCGGAGAGCCTGGGAATACATATATTCCAACCACTATAGAAATAATTCCCCACCTTGAAAGCTGGGCGTGACTTTGAAGGAAAGGCCAACATACCTAATTATATACGCAAAAATGTTGTTTGTGCTGAATATTTCAATGAGAATGAGGGGTTGGAGTAATTTAAACTTTAACAATGAATTTTTCATTTTTATCAGTTTTTAAAGTTTTCATGTTTTAAAATATATATTCATTTATAATTTTTTTTTGATAAAAAAAATTAGGTGGGTTAGGCGCAGGATATCACACCAGAACCAGGGCACGACCCTTGGGCTCGATTGAGCGCTTACAGGGGTTCTTATGTAATCACCCACCAACGAAGTATTCATTTATAATATGTAGGTAGGTTTAATTTCTTTTCTTCTATTTATACTTTTAATATAAATATATTAGTTAAGTAATCAATAAATTTACTAAAGTGAGTAATAATGACAATAAATGGATAGTTTTATCAACTCATAACTTTTTACATTTACCAATATGTTTTTTATTTTTCTTAATATCTGTATTGTTTATTTTTTTTTACAGTTATTACGAAATGGATAAAATATATAACAGGAGCCAAAATGAATTATTATTATTATTATTATTTAAACATAAATTTCACTATTTTAAAATAACACGCGTAATTTGATTTCGACCACTCACTCTTACAAAACATCAATATCTTTGTAAAAGTTTTCTAGGGATAATGGACAAAACTCAAGATTTTAATGGCTCTAAACTCATGAATTTACATATTCCACTCGAGAATGCTCCGTCAGATGTGTTTTTCTGGTAAAAGATAAAATTATTTTAATTTTAAAGGTGTCGTATAATGGAAACGTTATCTATACGGTAGAAAACAAACAGAGGCACAGTCTCATACCATTTTATTCCATATGAGAATCGTCATGATTTTTGAATAATATGTAGCATTACTCACTGTTCTAATTGGAGAACAAATTCATGGATTAGTCTCAACCAGGTGCTAGCATTAGTAAAATTACTCTATTTTCAGTGAGTCAATTGATATTAGAAACCGCCAAAAGAATACATTATTATTCAAATCCGTATTGATACTCGCTTTGAATGAATAACAGCCTCACTGATAATCATATGTACGAGAAGGCTCGTGTTATTACTTCATCCCCGAGCAAGGAATATATTCACTTCAATTTTATTTTTTTTAAATTATTTCAACGTAACTTATGCGTCAATCCAAATTATAAAAACTGATAATATATTTTTACTCGATTTTTCATATTAATTGTTTCAATTTATATTTAATAAAAGATCTCTTAAATAATTTTAATAAATTTAATTCATACGCACTATCGATAAAAACATAATTCTTATGTATTTAATGGATAAAAATACTCACTAAATTATTTTGGAGTAGAAATAAAAGGGAAAAAATATGGTTAAGATTTGAAGAGTTTAAAAGATTATTTGAAAATTACATGGAGCTAACTTGAAAGAGAATCAGAAAAGAGATTGGATGTAGGCAGGATTAGGTAGTGCTCTTTAAGGTGGTACTCTTACTTATAAAAAATACAAATCAATTTTTCCTATTTGGATAATAGAAAGAAAAAAAATTAAAGTTGATACTGAGAGAATCTCATAAGGTGTTTTATCAGAGCGGATTTATATTCTTTAAAACTTCAAAAATCATAATATAAACTTATATACTCTCATTAATATTGATAATAAAAATAGAAACTATTTTCTTCAATGTGTGTGTGTATATATATTCATTAGTCATTTTGGATTCTAAGATCAATTTTGTAATAGATTTATTAAATATTAATATTATGATATCCACATATTAAGAATAAATTTCATATTCTTTTATCAAATAATATAATTATGACCTTTTAACAGCAGTTCTTGAAGAATTCAATGAGCTTGGTATGTCTATAAAAATATCACAGTAATATCAAAACCAAGTTGTAGATTGAAGATCATGTTTGCTACATAAATGTTATGACACAACACGGGGACACGTCATGAATTGGTCATACTTGAATTTTTTTTTTTTTATTGGTAGATAGCAAGATAAAGCAACAAAAAAAAGAAGAAAAAACACACAAGACTAAGCAGCCTTATCAATAGCCATTAAGTCAAACAAAGTAGGAGAAGGAACCTCCCATTCATGGAACTCATCACTCAAAACAGCTCCCCAGCATGCCAAGTAGTTAGCACATCCATTTGCATCCCTTAAGATCAACACAAAGCGAACACACCATCAGTGGGTGATCAACTGCTTAACTTCCAAGACTAGATCTCTTTCAATGTGATTACTTTGTAGTTTGTGTGAGGTCACACAAGAGAAGGCTTCTGGACTATCAGGCTCACAAATGACATTTCTACAGCCTTTATACCAAGCATAACAAAGACCCCATTGAATTGGAAGAAGTTCTGTGTGAAGAATTCATACAGTGTGGCTAAAAGGCCGCCACCTAGTCTCCTCTAGCATTCCTAATAATTCCACCATAGCCAGCCCGTTTCGAGAAACTAAGGACACTGCCATCAACATTAACTTTAACAAATTCATCACTAGGTGGGGACCATTTATCTATAACATGTGTACCTTGCCAATAACTATTTCGCTTATTGGTGCATTGTACATCATGAGCAAGCAGACAAGCATTCCTAGCTATTTGAGTGGTAGGCTAAGATTCAGCACCAAACATATCATTATTTTTGTCTCTCCATATCTACCAACAACCTGCAAGAAAAAGAATAGCCTTTTGGCCAGTCCCAAATGTCTTAATCCAATGACTATCTTGTAGCTCATTAAATGATGGCTCTTTCAAGAAGTCCAAAGAATCCCAAACTTTTTTGGCTTTTGGGCAATCTCTTAGACAATGTATACAGGTTTCATATTCCATCCCACATCGCTTGCAAAGAAGGGAATTAGCAAGGCGTCTTGTGAAACGGAAAAGATTAGTAGGGAGAGCATCATGTAAAAATAACCAAAGCATCACTTGTGTGTTTTTTTGGGGCACACCAAACACCAAAGCCAAGACCAATTGTGAGTGGAATCCCAATCACAGAGCTACTCAATAAGCCAATAATAACCCAAAGCTGCAAAATAGGTAAAGGAAGAAGATTTTGTCTAGAACCAACCATGTCTTTTCTCTCCAATCCATTTGATTGCATTGAGATAGCTGTAATTTCATTCCTTAAATCTTCTGAAAGATTAGTAGATAATGTATTCCAAAGCCAAATGCCATTGTTCCAAACATTATGAATAACAAATTAGGTGTTAGAAATATGAACATAAGGGATTCTATTGCACAAAGGTCCCAAGTGAGACCAAGAATCATACCAAAAAGAAGTGTTATCATGACCAGGATTCCAAGCAAAACCATTTCTAAGTGCATTAGCTACCTTCATAATGCCATTAACCACACAGGAAGGAGCCACATGAAAATTATTATTCAAGACAAATGAATTTGAAAAATACCTGTGTCGAATTACTTGAGGCCAAAGCTTGTTGTCATCATGAATCAATGTCCAAACAAGTTTGCCCAATAAAGCCAAATTGCTTTGATGAGCTTCCCAAATACCCAATCCCCCAAAACGTTTAGGAGTGATGGTCTTCTTCCAATTAACCAGATTGAAACTTCTAGAGCCTTCTCCACCATTCCAAATAAAATGCCTAGCCATATGATTGATGGTCTTACAAGCAGCTTGTGAAAATATAGAGCTTACATTTCATGAATAGGAATAGAGGAAATAACAGACTTTGCTAGGCAAATCCTACCAGCCCTGTTAAGAAGTTTCCCTTTCCAAGAAGCCAAACGTCCTTGAATTTTGGCAATAATGTTATCAAAGGTAGATCTCTTCACCCTATCTCGGATTAAAGGAACACCTAAGTATTTACCAATATCACATGTAAAGCATATGGAAGATATCCTGGTAAATTTTCCTTAAGCTGTCGAGAAATATTTTTTGAACACAAAGCCCTAGATTTTCACAGTTGATTTTCATTCCTGACACCTGACAGAATTCATTAAGTGTAGATAGAATCAAATGAACTTGGGCACTTTTTACTTTGCAAAAATGAATTACATCATCAGCAAACATAAGATGAGAAATCCTAGGTCCTCCTCTTGAAACTATCACTGGCTCTCAAGCACCACTCTTGACCTTTTTGTTAATAAGAATTGCCAATTTCTCCATACAAGGGACAAAAAGATAAAGGGACATGGGTCTCCTTGTCTTAAGCCATGAAAGGGAACAAAGGAATCTAACTTAGTACCATTCCAAAGTATTGAGAAAGAAGAAGAAGTAACACACCTCATAATAGGAGCAACAATGGAAGAAAGAAAACCAAAGTCAGATAATGTCTGATTCAAAAAACCCCAATCGACTCGGTCATAAGCCTTCTCCAAATCAATTTTAAAAGCTAGAGTACCATATTTAGATTTTGTCTTCTTCATAAAATGCAGCACTTCTTGGGCAAGAATAATGTTGACTATTGTGCCTCGACCAGGAATAAAGCTTCCTTGCAAAGAGCCAATAAGATCTTCCAAAAAGGGATGAATGCGATTAACCAAAACCTTAGTTATGAGCTTATAAAGCACATTACACAAGCTAATTGGTCTAAAATCTTTCATTTTCACAAGTTGCTCAGTTTTGGGAATTAAGACAATCAATATTTCCAAAAGTCTAGGATCCAAATAACTACCAGAGAAAGCTTCTCTAACAATCTGCCAAATATCATCTCCAACAACATCCCAATAGTTCTTGAAGAAAAAGGCTTGATACCCATCAGGACCAGGCGCCTTAAAACAGCTCATTGAAATAATAGCTACATGAACTTCTTCTGTAGTCACAGGAGCTGTTAAGGCTACACAACCATTGTCACTTAGTCTTGGAGAAGGTAAATTTCTTAGAGTATTAGGAGCCATCGCATCCCTGGATGCAGATAAGTTCTTGTAAAACGTTAGGGCTTCGCTTTTGAGAACCTTTGGATTAACTGACCAAGAACCATCATCAATAAAAAGCCCATGCACTCTATTTTTGTTACACCTAATTAAAGTCTGCATATGAAAGAACTTAGTATTCCTATCTCCAAATCTGACCCAATTTTCCCTCAATTTTTGATACCATAATAGCTTCTCTTGGTGTAAAATGTTATCATATTCAATCTGAAAATCCTTCTCTATATTCCGAAATCTCACTGAATCAGTAACCTCCAATCTACTCTAAATATGATTAATCTGATTCTCTAAGTGCTTTTTATGGTGGAAAATATTGCCATAGACTTCCTTGTTAAAGGTCTTAGAATCTAACATCACTTCATGAAGACAATCAATAGCATTAGGCTTCTGACGGTCCCAAGCTTTAAGAACCACCCCTCTACAAAGTGGGTGAGTGGCCCAAGCAGCTTGGAAATGAAAAGGGCGCTCACCTCTACTTTTAGGCAAACCACCACATCTCACTAAAATAGGACAATAATCCGAGTGGAGACAACAAAGGTTTTCAACAAAAGCATCCCAAAAGATTCTTTTCCAATCACAGTTAACTATTGCCCTATCAAGGTGTTAGAAACACACTTCTAATTTTGAGAAGGACGAGACCAAGTAACTTGATTACCCACAGCACCCAAATCCATTAGCTAACAAGAGTCCAAAACATTGGAGAAAATAGCTGCTCGGGAAGGTGAGAAAATCCCCTTTTCACCTCATGAGGATGAGTGATTTCATTAAAATCCCCAAGAACCAACCAAGGCAGATCATCAAATGAGTTTAGAGTGGTCATATGTTGCCATAAGTCACACCAATGAATTGGAACAGGGCTAGCATAAACCACAGTGTAGCGCCAACTCAAAGTGAAACATTGGATATCAAAGGTAACTGCTTCAGTATATTAAGTCACAAGAGAACACTTAATGAAATTATCTGAAGATAGGGCCCAGATTCGCCCTTTATGCCCCTATGCTTCTTCTATACCAACCACTTGAAAACCAAGCTTATTCCAAAAATCCTTAACCTTTGTAAAAAGAACATGCGTTTCAAGCAAGATAAAAATAGAAGGTTGAAACTTGCTGACTAACTCTTTAATATGAGCCTAGGCCACTTTATTTTAAAGCCCCCCTCACATTCCAAGAAATTAACTTTAAATCACTAAAATCCATAAACAATAGTTAAGAGGAGAGGAACAAAATACCTCATAGTGAATCAGCAAGTGTAGGAGTAAAGACCTCCTACATGACACTGTTTTCCAATATAACTCCCTAAGCAATGATGTCTTTATGTGCTTCAACAACAATTTCAGTCTCCCCTTTATTAGTCTTGGCCTCAATAGTCAAGTTCCCTTCAGCTACTAGTGATGAGTTCAGAGAAGTTGGCCTCATTCTTTTCTTCTTGCTCGTGAATGGCATTCCCAACTTTGGCCTACCATCCAAAGCATGATACCTACCAACATGTGTGTGGGCTTTTGAGGATGATCCATGCAACATAGAATTTGAGTTTATTGCGCTATCATTTGGAACCCATGCTTTCTTGACATCACTCGCCCAAGATTTTATCTTGTTAACATTATCCAGTTTCCTATTTTCCATTCCCTGTGAATCCTTTGATTTAGACATGCATGCTCTCCCCTCTTTTTTCCATCTTCTAAATCAACAGAAGATTCTCCTTTGCTAGCATTAAATTCAAAGGTCACCAATTGGTTTCCTTTGTCCTTCCTATTTTTAGCAACTTTTGTCCACCCATTATTGATGTCCTCCTTCATGGTTTCAGAAGCCATTGAATCATGATTTGGATTTGAATTCACCTTTGATTTCAAGTTGGCCCCATCTTTTGCTAAGATCGATGGTTTTTTCGACATTGTTGCCTTCATCAATGGTGTGTCAACCCTTGATGTATCTCCACCTTTACAGTCACATGAAACATGACCATAACAATGGAAAAATTACAAATCAAGTGCAGACCCTCATACTCTACATCGAAGGGAATGTCATCAACTAAAATTCTTCTTACCACAGGCAATGATAGATCAATCTCCACACATGCCCGAATAAAACGCCCCCTTTCAGCTAATTTAGTAGCTAAGTCAACCTTAATTGTTTTGCCCACTGCAGAGACAATTTGCCTTACTGCATTTTCTTGATAGTACCAAATATTCATTCCAGTCAGCCTAATCCAGACCATTGTGTATCCAAAGGCTCTTTCTTTTGGTAGAAATTTGGCGTCCATTCTTTAACTGCCAAATAACTACCTGCAATCATCCACGGGCCCCTATTGATGACAAATTCTTTATCTTCAATAAGATCAAATTTCACCAGGAAATAACCAAAACCAACATCCATAATGTTGAATCCTGTTTTTAACCTCCATACTCCTTTTAGGCGATGGATCATTGCGGTGTAGCTAATTTGTTTTCCTAATAGCTTAATCACAGTAGTCCTTTGATATGGTTCACAAAGTGCAATTCTAGCCTCTTTTGTAAACCGGACAGATGGTGGTGCCACATCTTTTTGCTTGCTTTCAACAGTCGCCAAACGCTCTCCCTCAAGCTCCTTATTCATGCAGAAAGGCTTTGGGTTAACATTTCCAACAACCTTGTCTCTATAGGATACTTTCCATGGGTTCTGTCCTCCCTTGCTTCCTGATTGTCCCTCCCCCATTTCACCTAATATAGTTTTCCCACCACTTTCCCATATTGCTTCCTCGTTTTCTTTTGAATTCTCACCATGTTTCCCACTTTCACCATTAATAGCCTTACCCACATTTTTCTCCATCACATTGCAATTCTAAACCACTTTCCACTTATACCCAGCTCAAACAAATAAAGAACCAACCAAATGTAGTCCAATTGACCTTCAAACTTGACCCGTAGTTATCACAATAACAAGAAAGTATTAACTCTGACCAGTATTAAAAGTACTTGGAGGTTTCAAGAATCAAATGTAAAATGTAACATAAGCAAACATTTGACAATCCTTCAGATAATTTGACAATCCAACACAAGCAGAGCAAAATAAGATAGTAGAAGAAATTATTAGGCAGCAATTCGATTACGCTGGATACGATGGGATGCACTGGACGGGTGATGAGCTTGCTAACACGACTGTAAACACTAAGCTTGTTGGTGCGATGAAGAAGGAGTGAAGAAACTCTGTGATCTGGAAGAAGAAACCTGACGATCTAAGGTAGAGACCCGGCAAGTAGCAGATTGAGTGAGATCCGGCTGTATGGATACAACCGTTAGCAACTCTACCTGGAGATGATGGGATGCAGCGGATGGACGATGAGCTTGCTAGCTTCACGGCGGAGATCGAGTGAAGAAGCTCGGAGATTTGGAAGAAGAAAGAAGAAGAAGAAACCCGGCAACAGAGGCCCGACAAGCAGCAGATTGTGTGAGGCCCGACGATCTTGAGGTGATCACCGATAGCTTCAGTCGGAGAAGCCTGCCCGATAGGGAGGCTGGCGGCTAGTTGTCCTCTCTCTCTCTCTTTCACTTCTCTATCTCTAACTTGCTCTATGTGTCATACTTGAATTCATGCACTAACATCACCAATTTCATTAATTTTTGACCTCCCAATCAACAATGTTGGCCCCTCTTGATTTGTCTACATCTCTTTGTAGCTCTTGACGTGTCTTGGACTATGGGCCCATTTGGATAAATGACTTAATGAAGACCTTATATAAAAGTTACTTCTCACAAAAAGCCTTACATGAAAAGTAACTTATGAATAAATTATTTTATATTTGGTTATTTCATAACAGAATTGCTCATTTTGAGTTAGTAGTATTTGGCTATATAACTCTAAAAGTGCTTTTATTTGTAGAAAAGATATTTAATATTATTGGTTGAATATTTATAAAAGAATTATAAATAATTTATTGCAATTTTTTATTTCAAAAAAAAATTAAATTGATATAGTTACAATTGAACTATTTAAATTGACATGTTTTGACTTATTATTCTCATCTTTAAAATTAATATTACGTTAAAAGATTTAATTGAATTTTTATTAGTTTCATTTTATAATTTATTTATTTATATAGAGTAGTATAGATTAGTGTGAATAGAATTAAGGCATTTTTCTTGTGAGACAAATTTCAACCATCAACACAATTAATGTGACTTTTAATAATGAAAACAGAAATATTGTTAAAAAAATAATCCACATTCAATGAGTTGAGCACAGTGAGAAGAAAATAACTTTTCTTAGAGGTAGAGTATCTTATTTCAACTTCTAGAAAAGCTATGGAATAACTTTTCGGAAGTTAAAAGATTTTATTTCATTTTGATCCATAATACGACTTCCCACAATCCCAAAGTTAACACAAGTCATAAGTCTACCTATCCAAACAGGCTTTACGTAGAAAACACAAATATAGTGTTGTGCTGATAACCGAAAATGAACCGAAGGCAATGTCAAGAAATTAATGTCAATTTACAAGTCCTGTATTCGGAGAACCTGGGAATACATGTATTCAAACGACTATAGAAATAATTCCCCACCTTGAAAGCTGGGCATGACTTTCAATAAAAGGCCAACAGACCTAATTAGACGCGCAAAAATGTTGTTTGTGCTGAATTTTTCAATGAAAATGAGGGGATGGAGTAATTTAAACTTTAACAGTGAATTTCCCATTTTTGTCAGTTTTTAACATTTTCATGTTTTGAAATATATGTTCATTTATAATATTTAGGTACTTTTAATTTTTTCCTTCCATTTATACTCTTGGTATGTTTGGTTGAGGAGTAAAATTGAGGGTAAATTTTTCACAATTGAGCTTTTCATGTGTAATTTTATACATGAAATCCATTCAATGAAAATTTATCCTTATTTTTTTCATCTAGAAATGAGTAATAATGACTATAAATGGATAGTTTTTGTCAACTCATAACTTTCTATATTTATCAAGATATTTTTTTATTTTTCTTAATACATACATACATACATATATATATATATATATATATATATATATATATATATATATATTATATTTGGTTTTTGATAGTTATTATGAAATGGATAAAGTATATAACGGAAGGCAAAATGAATTATTATTATTTAAAAATAATTTTACTATTTTTAAATAACACGCGTAATTTGATTTCGACCACTCACTCTTACAAAACATCAATATCTTTGTAAAAGTTATCTAGGGATAATGGACAAAACTCAAGATTTTAATGGCTCTAAACTCATGAATTTACACATTCCACTCGAGAATGCTCCGTCAGATGATTTCTTTTTCTGGTAAAAGATAAAATTTTCAATTTTAAAGGTATCGTATAATGGAAACGTGATCTATAAGGTAGAAAAACAAACGCACAGTCAATAGTAGTATAGTGGAAACGTTATCTATACGGTAGAAATAAACAAACGCATAGTCAATAGTAGGTGATGCCATTTTTTTCCATATGAGAATCATCATAATTTTTTAATAATATGTAGCATTACTGACTCTTCTAATTGGAGAACGAATTCATGGACTAGTCTCAATCAGGTGCAATCATTAGTAAAATGACTCTATTTTAAGTGAGTCAATTGATATTAGAAACCGCCAAAAGAATACATTATTATTCAAGTCCGTGCTGATACTCGCTTTGAATGAATAACAGCCTCACTGATAATCATCTGTACGTGAAGGCTAGTGTTATTACTTCATACCCGAGCAAGGAATATATTCACTTCAATTTTTTTTTAATTATTTCAACGTAACTTATGCGTCAATCCAAATTATAAAAACTGATAATATATTTTTACTCTATTTTTTATGTTAATTGATTAAAAAAAAGATCTCTTAATAATTTTAATAAATTTAACTCATATGCACTATCGATAAAAACATAATTCTTATGTATTTAATGGATAAAAATACTCACTAAATTATTTTGGAGTAGAAAGAAAGGGAAAAAATATGGTAAAAATTTGAAGAGTTTAAAAGGTGATTTGAAAATAATCAGAAAAGAGATAAGATGCAGGCAGGATTAGGTAGTGCTCTTTAAGGTGGTACTCTTACTTATGAAAAATACAAATCAATTTTTTTCTATTTGGATAATAGAAAAGAAAATTAAAGTTGATACTCTTGAGAGAATCTCATAAGTTGTTTTATCAAAGCTGATTTATATTCTTTAAAACTTAAAATATCATAATATAAACTTATATACTCTCATTAAAACTGATAATAAAAATAGAAACTATTTTCTTCGGTATGTGTATGTGTTTATATATATATATATATATATATATATATACTTATCATTGGACCCGTGCGATGCACGGGGAGATAATAAAAAAATAGTTTGTTGATCATTATCGAAAATAAATGATAACTTATTTAAATATATCTTATTGAAAATTGAGTATATAAATTTATCTTAAAAGTAAGTTAATATTTAAATAATTAAATAAGTGGACAAAATATCAATGTGTCATTCTATTTTATATCTTATTTTGAATATCATGTTTATAAGGTTGAAAAAATCTCAATAGATGACCTATAACTAACAATAAAGAGCATATTTTATGAAAATTTTGCACATTTCAAATGTTGAAATTGTTGAATAAAGAAAGAGAATAAATGGATAATTTTACCATATCATGAGTCACTTATAGGCAGGACAATAAGTATCTATAAGAAAGGAGACATGTCCCATGCCTCCCGTCTCCATTTAGAATTTTGCCTCTCATCCTCATCCCTGTCTCCCTTATGGATCCCTATTTCCCATTTCCTATAAGAATTTTGTATCCCTATGATATTCAGGGGTTTATTAACAAATTTCAAAAAGAGAAAAACTTTAAAAATATTTTATAATTTGAAAAATAAATATCCATAATAACAAATACTATTAATGAAACATAATTTAAATTAAAATTAAAAATGCATACATAATGCAAATACAATAAAAATAATTAAAAAATGAAGATGTGCTATGCCCGTTGCTATCCTATTTAACAAATAGGGACTTAACACCACCAATCATCCCTATGAAGACAAAATATGTCTCAACTCCCTTTCCCATTGTGGGTAATTCCCGCATAAACCCAATTTTAGTTTTTTTTTTTATCATGCCTAGCTGTTTATATCTTTTTAGAAAATTAAAATATTTAGTTTATAAAAATATAAAAAATATTTTCTAATTAAAAAAATAATGAATAAATTTAATTTATATGATTTCAATTAAATGTATTTTCCTTGTACATTCTTTTGATAAATTAAAATATCAATTATAAAATATGTTATAATTAATGTGTAATAATTAGTAAAAAATATATAATTCTAATTTATATAATCTCAATTATTAGAGTAGTATATCAATTATACTATTATTTTGAATAAAAAATCAATATAATTATTTAATTTTTTAAATTATAAATATTTAGTATCATTATCAAAGACATGTTAATTGTTGAATTAATTTTTTTAAAATATCTTAGTGTTGAAAAATTAAAGGTGTTTTTTTTTTCAAAAAAATTAGTATGAAAAAATTATGGAATTAATGGATTGGAATATTCAAGTTGTAAAAAATCAAATAGAATATAGTGATATAGGTAGATAGATAATTCTTTTATTATAATTTTCAAAAGTGTTAAATTTGAAATTAGAAAATTTTCCCCTAATCTCATCCTCATTTATAATTTTGCCTCCATTCTCATCCATATCCCTACCACGAGTCTCCATTCCTCATTCTACGTGAAGATTTGAGTCCCTATTGATATTTATGGGTTTATTAAAAAAATTTAAAAATACTTTGAACTTTAAAATATAACTATCCATAATAATAAATACTACTAATACAACATAAATATAATAGCTTAATTATCATTAATATTATAATTATATATATATATATATATATATATCTGTGTGTGTGTGTGTATGTGTCTGTATAATTTTTATGGTATATCTGTGTGTATGTGTGTATCATTAATATATATCTGTGTGTATGTGTGTGTATAATTTTTATGGTATAATATATTGAATTATAATTTTTTTTATGCTATTTTTTATTTTTTATATTACTTTTGTTAATTTTAGAGAGATAAAAAGGTAGTATTGGAAAAAAAAATTGACAATTAGAAGGTAAATTAAATTCAAAAACTTACTTTAAGTATTAAGATTATGAAATGATGGGGTATAATTTTTCTATGAATAACGCATGGAAAATTTTGTATGTAATGAGTCTTAAATATTAGTATTATATCAATTGTTATCCTATTTGATTAAAAATAAATTATCATATTTGTATTATAATGAGTCTTAAATATTAGATTAAGAATAAATTTGGTATAAATTGAATTTTGAATTATTATCATATAAAAATCAATCAATTAGTAATTCGTTAATAAATTGACCTACCCATTTTCTTTAGGAAAAAATACTAATTCTAAAGCTTATTTATTTTGAAAATATGTCCTTTATAATTTTTTATATTATCTTCATAATGTGAAGCTATTAATGGTTCTTAATTTAATTGTAAATCGTTATTATATTGACACGAGTTCTTTCTTAGTGGAAATTGTAACCTCTAATGATTGTAACATTTGATTGTATTTCATATAAAAATAATTAATAATTAAAATGTAAATTAAGTTATAAAAAAATCTTTAGACATAAAGATTAAGAAAGGTGGGGCCTAAATCACTATATGAATGACACATATAATAGTTTTTATGAAATAAGTCAGAAATATTAATATAATAGATTTATAATCTATAATTATAACAACAACAACAATAATAATAATATAATTTGCATACAATACATAATATTGTGTATATTTTTCAATTGATATGTCTGGCTCCAAAAAAGTAAAAGACTGGGTTTGTTACTTTTATAGATATGCAAGTCACATAGGATGCCTTGTATTTTTAGAGGTGGCTATTTACTTTGTTTAATTTTAGAAATGACAAATGCTTGCTTTTATTTCAATCTAAAATAGATCGATAGAAAAAAAAATCGCTACTCTGTAAAATTCTAAGACAAATTCAGCTCTTTTCTATGATCACCCTAACGAAATCCTTCATTAAGTATCAGGCAAATTAGAATAGATAATCACGAATTGGTTCATTACATTTTATTTTAGCCAAATGAATCCGTTTGTCACTTTGTTAGACTTGTTAATTATTAGTAGTGTGATCCAAATGCAATTAACAAATTTTTACTTTATACCTAAATCAGTGATTAAATATATCTAGGGATTCTCTGTGCAATAATAGTGGTCATGCCTTGCTGTATCTGATGTTACAGTTACATGACAAATCAAGGAATCCCATGGATATAACAAAATCAAATCTAATAACAATGGATAAAAAATAAACTATAAAGATTTGCCCTTAAAAGATCCTGCACGCCATAATCACACGGCAAATAGGAGACCTTTTTGTTGATCTGATCAAGGCATTCCTTGTTTTTTTTTCATATCACAAGATTTTTTATTGTAATGGAGACTTTTTTGTTGATCTGATTAAGGCATTCCTTTTTTTTTCATATCACATGATTTTTTATAGTAATTGCCCCATTAATATTTTAATCACCCCAATACATTTATATCTAATCCATTTTTCATTGATTCTTAATTCTATATTTGTTTTCCATTTTAATGATTCTTAATTTTAACTGTAAATCGTAGTTTTAATGATTTGTATTCCTATGAATATATCTTGATGATTCTAATTTTATTGATTCATGTAATCTTTAATGATAGTAGATTGGATTTTATTAATAATTAACAATTTAATTGTAAATTAAGTTAAAAAATCTGTAGACATAAATATTGAGAAAAGTGGACCCTAAATCACAATATGAATGACATGTGTACCCTAAAGCTCTATATGAAAGACACTTGTTATACTTTCCATAAAATGACTCTCAAATATTATAATACTAGATATATATATTCATTAGTCATTTTGGATTCTAAGATAAATTTTGTAAGAGAATTATCAAATATTAATTTTGTAAGATAAATTTTGTCTACTCTTTCCCCCTGATGTTGGAAACATTATTTCTAGCAAACTGAGTTTTAAAGCATCTCCCATTTGTATTTCAATGTATTTGACCATAAAGGGAGAATCATATCCAACATATATCTCCAATTTTCTTTGGAGTCCCATTTCGAAAAAAAAAAATGGCAGTTAGGATATATACAACACTTATGAAGTTTTTAAATGGGAACATTTTGGTTGCAGACCAAAGTAATTGAAGGGAGAGAATTATTGGCAATTTGTTAGCCTTATAGAAATAATTGATGTAAAATAATATGCGCCTAACTAGAAATTGGGAGATTTGTTCTCATGAGCAAGCAGTTTAGCAACTAACTGGGGGTTTGTTATAAGTTAATTATGCTAGCCAACTTTTTTTAATATATGATTAGATGTTCAAAATTTATAACACTGGCCTACAAGCACTAAAAGCTTGAGAAATAAATCACCAAAATCATCAAGATAAATTGTTTTGATTGGATTATTAGGAAATTGTGCTCTTAATAATTTGTGCAATTAATATCGTAAGCTTCAGGTTGCGAAATCATAATGAGCACACATATATCCATTTCATAGATGCATATATTAAAATCATAAACTATTTGAAAGGTCCATATGGTGGATGAATTTATCCATATATATGAATTCCTTCTGGGAATTTAAGATATTTAAATGCAATCTTTACTGGTGAAGGTCATATAATTAATTTACTTTTAGAACATGCAGCACAAGAAAGCTTATTAAAATGAAGAATCTTCTAATTCTTCCACAAATACTCATATGAGTTTTCAGTAATTCCTTACATCATTATTGCTTCAGGATGTCCCAATTGGTCATGCCAAAAAATCATCTAGGCTAGTAAACATCTAGTTTACAATAGCATATGATGTTTGAATTGGACTCATATTAGTACTATAGACCAAACAAAGGTGCAGACAAACTTTTCTATAGCAATTTTCTTACTTGAAGCATAAGTTGTGATATGGAGGTACTCGCTATTTCCCTCACTCACTATCACAATATGATATCCATTTAAGCAAATATCTTTGAGACTTACCAAGTCTCTTTGTTACTTTTGTATCTAGTAAAGAGTCATTTATGTTTCTTCAAGAAACAAAATAATAGCTCTTCTAGAGCGTTCATTCATCTTGCAACCAAGAATGATATTAACATTTCTAATTAATTTTGTTTCTTTGGGAAACATAATAATAGCTTTGCCGGAGCCTTCAATCATACTCACAGAACTAATAATCGAATTAAGATTTTACTATCTTATTACAACACAAAAATATCAAAATATGTCATCAAAGCATTAACATATCATGTAAGTGACTCAACAATATCACATAAAAGTATAATTAATAATTATGAAATATGCCACGAATAGCAAAGCTATTCTATTCAATATTGAGAACAATCAGTACTAAAAGTTTTGAAATAAAATATTCTACAATATTCCTTAAAAATAATATCAAAAAATACATCTAATAAAAACTTTCATTATTAAATCAAATAATCAATATTTATATAAAAGATAAAAAGATACACCAAATGGCTCATATTAATCATGAAATGATTTCATAATATATCTTGAAAAAGAATCGCCTTTGCATTTTCTTATTCTCCTTTAATGATACTCAATAAAGATCAAACAAATATCTCAATGTACGACATGTACATGCCAAATTTACTTTGATGTCATAGCAATAACATTCATTACATTTATCACACTTGAAACCAACAATCTCCCCTAAAGTGTAAGGTCCAAATGGTGTGCTCCCCCCTTAATGGAAGCTTTCACGGAAAAGCCATATACAAAATCTTGGCTCATTGCTGTAACCAAGGGTTGATACTACACTCGAGCGCAAATAAACAGCCATGGCCTCGCCAAACCACCGGCTTTGATACCACTTCTAGGGTTATAATTTTTTTTTAGTCACATTCACTTCAGGGAATGGAGTAGAGCCAACTGGACAAGTTTCATGAATTTTTTTTCTTTTCATGAAAACTCATTATTTGATGTCTTGTAAAGCTCTTTTTACAACAGTGCTACCCCAAGAGCACATTTGAGACATTAAAGTCAAGAATATTTTTCAACATATATTTTTCAATAATGCAACTGCAAGTGCAATCATAATAGACTCATAGATCTTCGTCGTACTTTATCAAAAAGATCACCAAGATCTTCTAAAAATATTTAGACATAAATATCCTCTATAAAGGTAGCAAAGAAGGAAAATAAATAAATTCATTATATTATTCTCTTCAGGAGAATATGAGTATTTAATTTAAATATTCAAAATTGAAAAGTTATATACTGCAAATACTCAAAATTATCTTTGGAGATACATCCACTTCGGGAAGTATAAATATGAAAATGCTCCTTCTAGAAAATATACAAACTTATTTTAGATTATAATGTCACATACTTTAGGTGGTGTGAATAATAAATTCAGTCACTTTGGGGAATAATCTTTTGACATATTCACTTCTGGGAATATGCATATATCCTTAAATAGAGAAATAAATCTATTATATTTTCTCAGATAATTTTGAATAATTAGGATACATTCACTTCAGGGAATTATTATCCTTTTTTTTTTTGTTACAATTTTCATTCACTTCTAGGAATGATTCCCATCTCATTCACTTTTGGGAATGGTATAAATATAGAATAAAGTAGAAGGAGTACATATTCATATAATCAAATAAAAAAAAGTTAAAATTTAAAGCAATTAATAATTATTGATTTGTACAATCCTTTTGGGATGCAATATTTTCTTTTTTGTTAGTCTCAAGACTCATTGAGTAAAGATGAATCTCAACATATAATATTCAAGATAAATATAGTTAGGATGTCTTACTTTCATTCTTTTCTGCCATATAATAACTCAACAAAAGTAAATTGATAAAGGATTGATGCAAACATAGACAAAGAAGGATTGATCACAATTCTTCCAAATGAGCATCATGCAAACCACTACCACTGTGATGCTAGGTTACCTTTGAGAATCAAAGCATTGCCATTTGCACTAGTAAATGTCTATACGTAGATGTTGTACTCGAAATTTAAAAGGAAGATAGAACAAGCAACCAATGGCAAAAAAATAAAAAACAACTTTTGTGGGCATTGTTGTCTAAGTTTTCACTTAGATGGTAGAGTTTCGTGCTAATGACTTGTTATAAAAAAAATAAGAATAGATAGAATAATAGAGAAGCAGAAAAAGAATAGTTTCATTGATAATCTCAAAGGTGCTCTTTATGGAGCATTCAAATGGCTATTTATAGCCCAAAAAAGAGAGATATAATATAATATTAAATCATAACAGATTCTATATAATCTAATAATTTTAACTGAATTAGCTAAAAATATGGACATCCACAAATGCATAATATTTCATGACCTTTTAAGACTAGTTCTTGAAGAATTCAAGGAGCTTAGTAGGTCTCCAAAAATGTCATAGTAATATCAAAACCAAGTTGTAGATTGAAGATCATGTTTGCTATATATATTTGTGTTTAAAATGTTATGACACAACATGAGGACACCTCATGAATTGGTCATATATACTTGAATTTATGCACTAACATACATCACCAATTTCATTAATTTTTTACCTCTCAGTCAACAATGTTGGCCCCTCTTGATTTGTCTACATCTCTTAGTAGCTCCTGATGTATCTTGGACTATGGGCTCATTTGGATAAATTACTTAATTAAGACTTTATGTAAAAGTTACTTCTCACAAAAAGGTCTTATATAAAAAGTAACTTATGAATAAGTTATTTTATATTTGGTTATTTCATCACAGAATTGCTTATTTTGAGTTAGTAGTATTTGGCTATATAACTCTAAAAGTGCTTTTATTTGTAGAGAAGATATTTAATATTATTGGTTAAATATTTATAAAATAATTATAAATAATTTATTGAATTTTTTTATTTCAAAAAATATTTAAATTGATATAGTTAGAATTGAACTATTTAAATTGACATGTTTTGACTTATTATTCTTATCTTTAAAATTAATATTACGTTAAAAGATTTAATTGAATTTTTATTAGTTTCATTTTTTAATTTAATATAAATATGTTAGTTAAATAATCAATACATTTACCAAAATGAGTAATAGTGACTATAAATGGATAGTTTTTGTCAACTCATAACTTTCTATATTCATCAAGATATTTTTTTATTTTTTTTAATATATATATTATTTGGTTTTTTATAGTTATTATGAAATGGATAAAATATATAACGGGAGGCAAAATAAATTATTATTATTTTAACATAATTTTACTATTTCTAAATAACATGCGTAATTTGATTTCGACCACTCACTCTCACAAAACATCAATATCTTTGTAAAAGTTATCTAGGGATAATGGACAAAACTCAAGATTTTAATGGCTCTAAACTCATGAATTTACATATTCCATTCGAGAATGCTCCGTCAGATGATTTTTTTTCTGGTAAAAGATAAATATTTTAATTTTAAAGGTGTCTGTATAATGGAAGCGTCATCTATAAGGTAGAAAACAAACAAACGCACAGTCAATAGTAGTATAGAGGAAACGTTAACAATACGGTAGAAAATAAACAAACGCAGTCAATAGTAGGTGATGCCATTTTATTCCGTATGAGAATCATCATGATTTTTGACGTAACTTATGCGTCAATCCAAATTATAAAAACTGATAATATATTTTTAATCTATTTTTATATTAATTTTTTCAATTTATATTTAATAAATGATATATTAAATAATTTTAATAAATTTAATTCATACGCACTATCGATAAAAACATAATTCTTATATATTTAATGGATGAAAATACTCACTAAATTATTTTGTATTAGAAGAAAAGGGGGGGGGGGAATATGGGAAAGATGGGAAGAGTTTAAAAGATAATTTGAAAATTACACGGAGCTAACTTCAAAGAGAATCAGAAAACAGATATGATGTAGGCAGGATTAGGTAGTGCTCTTTAAGGTGCTACTCTTATGAAAAATACAAATCAATTTTTTTGGTTTGGATAATAGAAAAAAAAATTAAGGCTGATACTCTTGAGAAATCTCATCAGGTATTTTATCAGAGCTAATTTATATTCTTTAAAACTTAAAAGATCATAATATAAACTTGCATACTCTCATTAATACTGATAATAAAAATAGAAACTATTTTCTTTGGTGTGTGTGTATATATATATATTCATTAGTTATTTGGAATTCTTAGAACAATTGTGTAATAGATTTATCAAATACTAATATTGTGATGTCCTCTTATTAAAAATAACTTTTATATTTTTTTATCAAATAATATGACTATGACCTTTTAATAGCAGTTCTTGAAGAATTCATGGAGCTTAGTAGGTCTCTAAATATGTCACAATAATTTCAAAATCAAGCTGTAGATTGAAGACCATATTTACTACATATATTCGTGTTTAAAACGTTATGGCACAACATGAGGACACCTCATGAATTGCTCATACTTGAATTTATGCGTTAACATCACCAATTTCATTAATTTGTGACCTCTCAATCAACAATGTTGGCGCCTCTTGATTTGTCTACATTTCTTAGTTTGGCAACAAAGACGTGTACATTTTCCACCGTGAACATGATCTATTGTGTCTATAAAATTGATTACCTTCAAACTATGCTAAAGCAGCCTCCCCCTTCTTAACTAGCCAGTCACAAAGGTGTCTCTAACTATCATCTCCAATGAGATCCGATTTGATCTTCTTGCATTTCTTTGTGCCCATTTGCATAATAAACTTGAGTATCAACATCTATGTAGTAACCAGCCATTGTCTTGTTCACCAGCAATTGTTGTTGCTCCAAATGAAAGATAACCTTACATTCAACCCTGCTAAATCCCAAAAGCTAGTTCATTGGAATCAAAGTGCCGATTGCTGCCGTTGGAATGGAGTATCATGCAAGAAAGGACTTGTTGTTGGTCTTGACTTGAACCATGAATTCATTTCTGGAGGTCTAGACAATTCAAGTCTCTTCAACTTGCAGTATTTGCATAGTTTGAATTTGGCTTACAATGACTTTGGCTCTTTGATTCCTTCAAAGATTGACAAGCTAAAGAATTTGAGGCATTTGAACTTGTCAAATGCTGGTTTTCATGGGCAGATTCCAAATGAGATCTCGCACCTTACCAAACTAACTACTGTTGATTTGTCCACATCATTTGCCTCACTGCATACACTAAAGCTTGAGATGATGAATATGGGAATGCTTTTGCAAAACCTTACACAAATCACAGAACTATATCTTGACGGTGTAAGGGTATATGATGTTGGAAAGGAGTGGTGTCAAGCCTTATCTTCACTACAAAAACTACAAGTCTTGAGCATGTCCTCATGCAACCTATCAGGACCAATTGATCCTTCACTAGCAAAGCTTCAATCACTACAAGTAATTCGACTGAACCTGAATAGTCTATCAGGTTCAGTGCCAGAATCATTTGCAAATTTCTCCCATTTGACGACCTTGGATCTCAACAGCTGCAACTTGAGAGGTGTTTTTCCGAAGGGTATCTTCCAAATACAAACATTGAAGGTCCTTGATGTTTCAGATAATCAAGATCTTCAGGGTTTCATGCCAAACTTCCCACAAGATGGATACCTTGACACCTTGAATCTCAGCCACACAAATTTCTCTGGGCAATTAGTAAGTGCTATTTCCAATTTGAAGCAATTGTCAACTTTGGATCTATCTTACTGCCAATTCAATGGGACACTCCCTGTTTCGTTGTTTGGACTTACCCAACTGGTTCATCTTGACTTGTCTTACAATAATTTCACTGGCCCTCTTCCATCATTCAACAATTCCAAGAACCTCAAATATCTGTACCTTAATGGAAATGAATTGGTAGGAGTAATACCATCTACTCATTGGGAAGGACTTTCAAATCTCCGCATGATCAACTTAGGTTATAACTTCTTCAATGGGAAAGTCCCCACAACTCTTTTTACACTTCCATCTTTGCAAGAGCTTAGTCTATCTCATAATGGATTTGAAGGTCTCTTGGATGAATTCCAAAATGCATCATTATTCTCCTCATTGGAGTCTGTTGATTTGAGCATCAACAAATTACAAGGGCCCATTCCTGTGTCTTTCTTTCATCTTAAAAGACTAAGTTTCCTCCAACTTTCATTAAATAAATTCAATGGCACCATACAACTAGGTGTGATTCAGAAGTTGCCATATCTACGTACATTAGGCCTTTCACATAACAACTTGTCAGTTGATACAACTGTTAGTGATGATCTTAGCCCTTCATCCTTTCCTAGCCTACTAAATCTGATGTTGGCTTCTTGCAACTTAAGGGAATTCCCAAGTTTCCTTAGAAATCAATCCCAGTTACTTGATCTTGACTTATCCACCAACCTAATTCAGGGAATAATACCTAATTGGGTTTGGAAATTGGAGTCTTTGGTTTATTTGAATATTTCCAACAATCTTTTCACAGATTTGGAAGGTCATGTTGAAAATTCTAATTCTAGTTTTATGATGATTGACCTTCATTCCAACCAAATTCGCGGTACAGTTCCCTTTTTGTCAAAATATACTTTATATTTTGACTGCTCAAACAATAGATTTGACTTTATCCCTGATGACGTAACGAAGTACCTTCGTTTAACATACTTTCTATCCCTTTCAAACAACAGTTTTCATGGACAAATCCCTGAATCCTTTTGTAGCAGTTCTACTCTTCGATTGCTTGATCTTTCCCATAACAACTTTGATGGCTTCATTCCAGAGTGCTTGATAGAAAGTACTACTCTGAGAGTACTAAATCTTGCTGGCAACAAACTCACAGGTCATATTACTGATGCAATCTCAAGTTCATGCAATTTAAGGTTTCTTGATCTCAGTTCAAACATACTGGGTGGCACCATCCCAAAATCACTAGGTAATTGTCAATTGCTAGAATTCCTAAACCTAGGAAACAATCTTTTGAATGGTGTGTTTCCATGCTTCTTAAGGAACATATCCACCTTGCGATTTTTGATCTTGAGGTTAAACAAACTACATGGTCCCATTGAATGCACAAATAGCACTGGCAATTGGGAAATGCTTCATATTGTTGATCTATCATCCAATAACTTCACTGGCTCAATACCAGGAACACTCTTACAAAGGTGGACGGCAATGATGGATGATGGAAATAAGACAAGAGAAAACACAGGATATTTGTTCTTTGATTTGTATGATTTCCATCATTCTGTGCATATCAGAGATCTATGGTCAACTATGAACAATGGTATTTTTAAAAGATTAGCCAAGATTCTTGTAGTTGAGCCTTCCTCTGTAGTTGAAAAAGTTTTCTCCTTTCTTGTCAGTGCTAACCAATTGCAAACTGGAGGAACCTTCTTGGATTCAGTTATTGTTGTCAATAAAGGTTTGCAAATGAAGTTTTTCAAAATTCTCAATGTCTTCACTTCCTTGGATTTCTCATCCAACAATTTTGAAGGTCCAATACCAGAGGAGCTTATGAGATTGAATGCACTGCTTGTACTCAATTTGTCACACAATGCTTTCTCAAGCCATATCCCATCATCTTTAGGAAATTTGACACAGCTTGAGTCCTTGGACCTGTCAAATAACTCCTTGATTGGAGAGATACCCATAGAGATTTCAAATTTATATTTCCTCCAAGTGCTAAATCTCTCCTTTAATCATTTGGTTGGACTAATTCCAACAGGCACTCAGATCCAATCTTTTGAAGCAGATTCCTTCGAAGGAAACAAAGGGTTATGTGGACCTCCTTTAACCAAGAATTGTAGTGATGGTCAAGGGTTGCAGCCATCACCATCAGCAACTTCTGAAGCTCGTAGTTCAATTGGTTGGAAGTTTTTAAGTGCTGAGTTGGGATTTATTTTTGGCTTTGGTGTTGTCATTCTTCCCCTTATTTTCTGGAGGAGATGGAGGCTGTGGTATTGCAAGCTTGCGGATGATTTGCTTTGGCGCATCTTTCCTCAACTTGATTTTGTATATGAACAACATGGAGAGCACAAGTACAGAACTCTAAGGTGGAAGCGTTGATGATTTCATGTGTGGTGCGTGCAAGAAATAAAATAATATCTTAATATATTTGGATTGATTTAGGTATATTTTAGATTGGTTTGTGTTGATATTATATTGTTTTTGTTTTTATGTTTTAATTTTACCCTTGACTACAAATATATACTATCTCTTTGTAACTTACACACAAACAACATCTCAATAATACAAAAATTATTCAGCTATTTCCTATTATTTCTATTTTACTGTATGTATTCTAAAGTGGTATAAGAGTCATGACTTACACATTAAACTTTTGGATAAATTACATTGATCTCCCATAAGATTTGGTAAAATTTTATTCGACTCCCCTCTATTTGTAAAATTTGTTTAAGATATTCCTGAGTTTGTGAAATCATTACACCAATATTCCCTGAGTTTCTTAAATCATTACACTGACCTCCCTCTACCTCACAATAAACGGTGTATCTAAAGAAGGTTAATGTCATCTAAACTAATAGAGGGGAACAAAGGTGAATTTCACTAAACTTTATGGGAGGCCAAGGTAATTTATCCTAAACTTTTTCTTTCGCAACGTTTCTTTGAATTCTTTCCTTTCCACTTTCTCACACTTTTTTCTTTCTATGCGACTATGCCTTTTGCGAGCTATACCCAACCACCAAATTGGGCTTCACCTTGTGTACTGATGCATTGTTTGGTTTTACCCCACCTCTATCTCCATGACTATGCCTTTGAGCACACTCATATGCGTTTTCCTGGTTCTACCGATGCCCTCTAGCATTTCTTGGGCCTGTTTAGGCCTATCTTCACTCCCTGTTGTCGTCCGGGCTTGTCTTTGCTACTTGGTTCCGCACAGATCCATCTCCGCTAGCTGGTTTCACATGGACTTGTTGCAGCTCTTGCCTTCCTTGACAATCGTTATTTAATTGTGACAAGTTTAAAACTGGATGAGCTTTAGCTCGAGGAGGAGTATTAAAAATAAAATAATATCTTAACATGTTTTGGATTGACTTAAATAGATTTAGGTATATCTTAGATTGATTGGTTTTGTCTTTATATTTTAATTTTATCCTTGGCGTATAAATTGGTGGTATCTTTTTGTAATTACACACGTACAATAATATCTCAAAAATGCAGAAATTATTCAACTCTTTCTTGTTATTCATATTTTTTATTATGTCTTCTAACAGTATGCAACAAGCAAACATTACGTGTGAGTATGTTTGTATGTGTGTTTCTTTTGTCAAATATGACTTTGTCTAAAAGTAGTACTAGGTCGAAGGCATATGACTTTGCTCGTTGTGATTCTTCAACTTAAAGCTATGTATAGTTTCTGAAAACATGCATGTGATGTTGTGAGAAATAAAGGTGTATGCATTCGCATTATTCCGTAATTGGTTTTGGTAGATATTTCATTTTTAACTAGGAACCACTTTTGATTGCTTATCACGTTCTTTGAATGAATACCTTATAAACAAGATTATCAAACACTCAAGTTAACTTGTGAGTTATATCTCCTAATTCAGTTTACGATTTTACAAATAAACTCTTGCTAGTTTACCAGTTGACTTTTATTGGTTTACGAGTTGAGAGTTTATCTAAGCTCCACGAATTTAGATAGTGTTTGATAACCTTCTCTGTAAAAATGTTTTGAAATTAAGATTATTATAAATAAATTTCAAAAGAATAATGAAAGTAAAAATTGTTTAGTATTAAAATGGTATACCCCCACCCGCGCATCCAACATTTGTGCTCAAAATAACTTAGTCAAAATATATCTTGAAAGTTTTGAGGAAAAAAAAAATTGTTTTAAAAGTTTTAATCCAGATGTACTTATTGTTTATAAGAGTATGAATTATATTTCCTTCTTTTAAAAGTCGGATGAGAACGTGATAACCCTTGCCAACAATTATACAGATACACGCCTCCTGGAAGGATTACAGAATTATGCAAATCAACAAGAATGAGAGTAAAATTCACCATTCGGTTCGCATTTCAATTACTTTCTTGAGATGAATCCTAACACACCATTGCTTCTACATGTGAATGTTCTTAACAAAGCATGTATTCAACAATTAAACAAGAATAATAATCACTGGATGATGGTATATTATAAGAGAAGGTTGATTTAAATTTATATAGATAAAGATCCCGATCGCTTAGGGCCCTTAAATTCTTTTTGTATACATGTGCTTGAAGTATTAAACAAGTAGTATCTCCTCCAACTTGCAAGTCGATTGTTACCTCCCTAAGTTATTAGAAGTTCCTATTGAGTAGATCAAGTATATAAAGTTTCATACAATCTAAATATGATTTGATAGTTCATCGTTTAATTTTATTTTGATGAATAATATATTTTTACAAATACAAGTAAATATCAATTGTCCAATTTTTCTAAAATTTATTATGCGTGATCGTCAAAATAATATAGTATAAATCAACAGCCGGATTGATTAAATTTAATGTGGATGAAAAGTTATAGAATTAAGTAAGTGTGTAAGACTTGCGCCTTAAGTAAATTGATTCCCACTATATATATATATATATATTCCCACTATATATATATATATATATATATATATATATATATATATCTCGATACTTACAATTTAGAACCAATTTGAAGCTTAATTATATTTTTATATTTTATCCTTTCTTCAACTTTCGAATTTGACGCATTTGCTCTCATATATCGAAAAATATTAAAATTGTATTTCTTTATTTAATTAAACTTTCATACTCATTAGGCAAGTATATCGGGTGACACAAATAATATAGTAGTGAAAAGGTTATTGTTTACATGAAATTGTTCAATTACCGATATTAATTAGTTAGGAGACAATTTGAACCGAATAGAAATGATGTGGAACATGAAAAATTTATAACAAAAAAATTTGCTGAAATTAAAATAAAATTCATAACAAAATTAAATTGATAATGTCGTCAACAATTAACAAAACTTGGTTTTTGGGATACTAAGGCCTTCGCTTTCACTTACTCTTGACTCGGTGATATAGGATTTCTGTTATTAAATTTCGAATTTATTCGATCAATGGTTGGAATTCCCTGAGCTAATTATAAGGTTCTCTCTGATCATATAATTCTCTCTTATCTCATGTGATTACCTAATCTCTTAGGGTATGTTTGTGAGTTTAGATTTTAAAGAAGAAGGGAGCGTAGTGAAGTGGAGGATTTATTGTGTAAAATTATATTACATGTCCTCCCCTCCCTCTCCCTTTCCCTCCAAAACTCAAACTCACAAACATGCCCTTAGTGTAAACTACAAGGAATGGGAGGGTTTGGTTTCATTAATTCCATACAAAAATTACCACACAAATCACCTTTGCTTATCTCTAAGTTATGTTCAACCTATGGTGAGTATGGCAAAACAATAATTTTAATCATTTTCTCGAGTTCATAAAATTAATAAAATCATATGAGCAGCGATCAAATGCTCAAAGCATTAAAAATCATCATACACACTCGATCAAAATAAAGAGGAAAACTGAATAACTTCAAACCATAGATTACATCATAAAGAGCTGGCTAAATCATTGCCCTTGTAAAAAGGGCTTACCTCATAATGGTAGAACAAAAGCCAAAAAAAAAAAAAAAAACAGAGAAAAGAGTAAAAGGGAGAAAATGCTACTCAACTGAAGGTTTGAAGGTTGGAAGTTTTTAACGGTAAGAGGTCGGTCTCCCTTCCTCAAACATGAGCTCATGTATTCCAAAATGCTCCCTCATCACAAACCTAGGCCAGGGTTTTCATTTGCTCTCTTTCCCACGTATCAGATATACTTGGGATTGTAAAACAAATGCCCCGTATACCTCATACTAGACAAAGCATTAAAACACCATATTTAGGGTCTGGTGCGTTGGCGCTGCGTTGTAGCATAGTAAAAGAGCGCTATAACGTGCATGCGATTAAAATGAAATGGGTGCACTCTGACCAGCTAGCGCACTATAGCATGGTGAGACACACTTTCCGTGCTATAGTGCGGTCATCGATGCAACGACGTGTTGCGCTACTGCTCAGTGCGATGTGGGCGTGTGACAGAATGCACGTTATAGCGCAGTCAAGCTTCTCCCAAGATGCGTGCTATAGCATGGTCAACCTAATAAACACACGCAAAATCACCCCTAAAAAATGGTCAAATCGGATAAAAGAAGCAAAGAGATATATAGAGAATTATGTGAACAACAAATTGGGTATTTAATATCAACGTATGCAAGAAAAAAAAAATGAATTTCAATAGAAACTATCAAACAGAAAAAACTCATTATTACGAGAGTTATCACATACTAATATTAGCAACTCACACACTCCATTCTTTCTCCAGCCTTCTCTTCCATTACATTCCACTTTCTATTTTTTATTTTCGATAATTATGAAACACTCTCAATGCCTAAAAAAAAGGCAAGGTAAAATAATAGCCAGAAACCAACAACCAAAAGCATCAAATCACCCAAGCTAGTCGCATATGCACACCCACTGATACCAACACCATCCCCTTCGGCATGGCCATCGAAGATGGGAAGGTACTAGACAAAAACTTGGAAAAGAAAATGATCCAAATCTTCTATCCCCACTCACTGTCTCATTCCCTATCCCCTTAATAAATTTTTGACATGCGCATAATAGTGACATCATCCATGATTTTTTATTCAACCACAATCTTTCAATTATCTATGTTTTAGATACATGGCAAAACTTGATTGGAGGGACATAAAAGGGGACATGGAGTGGGGATAGGAGATTTGGATCCGAAAAGGAAAGTCCCCAAACAATGCTACAAATCACCTTACATACATAAAAATGACATCCGCTCATAAAAACAGAAGATACGCCGCATGCGTATGACAAATCTAACCACTTCTATATGTTACATTCTTTCAACCATGTTCAGAACATAATCTTGTTGGGGTGTATGCATCGTGCGCTTCCATGAAACTCCTAGAACTCTAGAAGCACTACGACACATCTTGATCAATTGATCCACCCATTAGAGATAACCAAACACCATACACCATTTTTCAGCTAGGAAACCACCCTTATGCTATTTTACTATATAGCATATCAAGAAAAGCTCCTGAGTGAAAGAAAGAGTTCAGCAAAAGGAGCATTAGCATAGAAAGCCGCAAAGTGCTCAAATTAGCGCCTACTCTGTACTGAGAGGCAAAACCATTGCTAAAAACCCTCTTATATTGCTCTGCCCTTATTACCATTAGATTCCATAGCTTGCTTAGTCCAAGTATCCAACGAGATTTTGTCCATCTTTGGGGTCTAAACCAAAGAGAAATTCTTCAACCTAGCCGTCATGTTTAAAAAGTTGTTCCTTAATCCCAACAAACATGTTTCTCGCCTCTACACCAAGCTTTAAGCAACAAAGAGTCTGTTGTGAAATAGAGTGGCACAAAAATAAATATGTGAAAGCGTAAATAAATGACACCAGGAATTTACGTTGTTTGGTTTAAAATCTACGTCCACAGGCAAAGACAAAAAACAAATATTTCACTATAGAAATATAATGAAGATACAAAAGATGGATACACTCCACTCAAACCCAAGCCTTCAATATACCCAAAATACCTTACAGTATTTTTTCACCAATGTACACACTCAACGCACAAAGAGAAGTAATTATATAATGAAATCAAACTTCTCTACTACCCAAATACTAGAAGAACAAATGGATCTGGTAGTTAAATGAACTTGGGGATGCTACTTCAAATGACTTGCAGGAGCTGCATTTTATAAGCATCCTATGCATGAAAATGCCATAATGTATTTGCAAACTTGTCAAAGTGCATTAAATATACCACTAGTGTTCTGTCAAATTGTCAAAGACAAGCAGCCACGTTTCTTGATATGCAATAAATGCCATAGGTGATCCTACACGTAGCATGTGGCTACATAGGTATTAGGTGGCAATATAAGTCAAGCCATATATCTGAATACAAATCTCCACCTTGGCTTGATTTTCATCAAGTTTCAAATTATTAAAGTCACCTTCTCCAGTATGCTCAACAGGCATACTTAAATATCAGAACTACCTAATGATAGAACAGGTATTGGGTTCCACAAATCAGAATCAAAACCCTCATTCCTGTAAATGGTAGTACTAAACCTGACGCTGGTTTGTTTCCCAAAACACGATGTTTACCAAAGTCAAGCATAATAAATTTTTTATCACAAAGCAAGCCATGCTTGCTTACCATAGGCATCTCTACCTCATGCTCATGACACAAGCGAGTAATATCCAAATCAAATAAAGATAATCTTGATGTAGCACCAATAACCATGCTACCTTGAAGCAGATAGAGATCATTAACCAATCTACTTCTAATTACCACAAGAGCTCCTTTGGAGACTTTCAGTGCTCCACCTTTAGCAGAATACTAATACCCTTGAGAATCAAGAGCACTCAAAGAAATAAAGTTTTTCTTTAAGTCAGGAATATGCTAAACATTAGACAAAGTTCTCACAGTTCCATCATGTGACTTGATTTAGATTGTACTAATGCCGACAACCTTACAAGATGTATTATCTCCCATAAGAACAATACCACTATTAAATGACCGGTAAGTAATGAACTAATCCCAGTTTGGACAAATGTGGTAGGCCCTGCCTGAATCAAGAATCCAAGTATCACCAACTGAATAAGTTAATACTGAGAGAACATTTTTGGCATCTTCAGCAACACTTGCTGCATCACTTAAATTTTTCTCTTTCTTTTCTTTGAGCTTTGGACAATGTTCTTTCCAATGCTCTTCGTACTTACAATATCTATATCTGTCTTTTCTACTACTACTTGAATCAACATCCTTCCAATTACCTCTACCTACCAAGCCAAATGCGGTACCATTAAGACCACCACTATCATACTCCATCCTTTCATGACACAAAAGTGAGGACTTGACGTCATCAATATCAAGACGCTCACATCCATATATGAGTGTTTCACGAAAATGCCTGTAGGAATAAGATAAAGAACAAAGCAACATCATTGCTTGTTTCTCACTAGAGAATATCCCATCCATATTTTCAAATCTGTGACGAGTGACGTGAACTCAGGTATGTGAGACCATAATTTTCAAACATGTATAGATGTTGCAAAACACCGAGACGATTAGCCACCGTCTTAGTCATATACAATGACTCTAACCTGGTCCACAATGATTTTGCTATTTTTTCCCGAAAGGACCTCCTGTAGCACATCATCTATAATGCATAACTGAATAATAGAAAGAGCCTTTTGATGGGTATCTTCCTATTCAGATTCCTTCGTTGCCTCAGGCCTTTTTTCTTTGTCAAAAAGTGCTACTTTTACATGCCTCGCTATACAAGAACAATCATCATACTAACCTTTCACATCCCAAAATTAATATGCCTATCAAACTGCTGAATATCAAATTTTACAGTAGACATTTTTAAACAAATTGGCCTAGAACTCTATAAAAGCTCTTATACCAGTTTGTTGTGAAATGATGGGCTCAAAAAGGCAGAAATAGAGTAGCACAAAAAATAAATATGTGGAAGCATAAATAAATTATACCAGGAATTTACGTGGTTTGGCTTAAAGCCTACGTCCACGGGTAAAGGTGACAAACAAATATGTCACTATAAAAATATAATGGAGATATAATAGGTAAATACACTCCACTCACAAAGAGAAGTAACTATATAATGAAATCAAACTTCTCCACTACCCAAATACTAGAAGAACAAATACATGTAGTAGTTATATGAACATGGGGATGCTACTTCAAATGACTTGCACGGGCTGCATTTTATAAGCATCCTATGCATGAAATGCCGTAATGTATTTGCAAACTTGTCAAAGTACATTAAATATGCCACTAGTGTTCTACCAAATTGTCAAAGACAAGCAGCCATGTTTGTTAACATGCAATAAATGCCATAGGTGATCCTACATGTAGCATGTGGCTACATAGGTATTAGGTGGCAATAAAAGTCAAGCCACATATCTCATTACAGAGTCAGTTCTAATCTCAACTGTTGAGGCATCTAAACCCAAGTCATTTAGGACAAAATTAGATGACAAACTCATAGCTTTGACTTCAAGCTCAGAAATTGAATTGCCTAAGTAAGAATCAGTAAGACAATTACACATCCATTGACATGTCTTAGGTCGCAACACACCCCCAACAACATAGGTACCTTTCTAGGGGATAAATGTAGCAAATAGTGACCAAGTAAACTGTTGTATTTTATTTATATTTATTTTCAGAGTCATTATTATTATTATGTTAGAAGTTAATATTTGTGACTTGTACAAATTCCTTTTTTGATTATTATCATGATTTCAATAGTATTTATTACATGATTTATAACAGAATTTATGTGGCCCTTTACATTATTCTTCATCAAAGAAAGTTAATGAAATTCAAAACCTAATTTCAATTAAAAAAAAATTAGAATGTTGAGAGATTTGGTGAGTCTTTAATTTCTCAACATGTGGCCACAGGTGTGTTTTATATTTGTATGATTAAGCTAATTTATGTTTTTTTTTTTTTCTCTACTTCATTTTTGTTCACTTTGGGATTACTTGAATGTTGCTTAATCATTGGGCTCTAATGATATAAATAGTACTCTTTCACAAATCATTGCACACAAGAAAATTATAATATCTATATCATACTTTATCGATCAATGGAATTCTTCTTCTACTAAGTTTTTAGTTCCCTTGAGTAATCCATACAAGTTGTTCCTGTAGCCTCACTAATTCATTTACAAAGTTAGTGAGAAGTAGTTGTTGTATCTTGTGGAGTATTAATAGTGAAGACCATCTGCATCGAGTGATTGACTCATGATGGCAAAATATTCTTGAGCTCAGTACCTAGCACGCCTTAGCCAATAATACTAACAAGCCACTCTATTTCAATTTATTCTTATTGTGTTATTTATTTTTCTGTTCATTTTTTTGTATTATTGTGAAAAATTATTTTTTTATTCATCAGATTTATTGTTTATTTTATTTGTATTATTTTAATTAAATTTTCTAAAATCTTAAGAGTAGTTTCCAGCACCAAAAAGATATTAGCAAAGGATGAAGAAAGCAAGAGTTCACCACGGTGACTTTCACACAGCAAGCCATTATATTCTTCAAAGTGACTAATTCAAGAAAGGAATAAAGATAATTTCCAGCATTAGCATCAATAAGTATTAGCCAGCATGTCTCTCATCTTCAATTTCAATTAAAGAAAAAAGGGTCAAAGGTTCGTCAGTGACTCCAAGGTTTCAATCGTGTTGCAGCTGAGGATAACAAAGCTCAGCTTCATTTTTACAACACACAACAAGTAAGTACCATACTTACAAATCATTTAGATATTGTGCAATTGACATTGAAATAAATTTTACGATAAAGGAAAATTTCTGGGTGGTAAACTCTGGGGCTACCAGGCATATCTCAAGGCAAACAAAGAATGCTTTTACCTCCTGCAGTGATGTAAGGGAATGAGAGAAAGATATATATGTTGGTGACTCTACAAGAGTTACAGTAATTGTTAAAGGAATTATGAATTTAAAACTCTCTTCTGGGAAAAACCCTCTCACTAAAATTGCCCTCTATGTACACGAGATGTGTTATAATTTAATGGGTTAAATGTATCTTAACCCCATGAATTTTACAACATGTGCAATTTAAACCCCAACTTTTCAAAAAGTGCATTATGACATCCTGAACTTTTCAAAATATGCAAAAAAAAAACCTACTTTTCAAACAATGTATTACAACACCCTGAACTTTTCAAACTATGCAAAAAAACCCCTGCCCCTACAAAATTTAAGCCATAGCAGGTGTCGGGTTGCATATAATAAAAAAATCAGGGGGGTTAATTTCACATAGTATTCACAAATAAGGTGTCAAGTTGCACAAATTAGAAACTTCGGGGAGGTTAAGTGCACATAAATCTTACCTTTATTAGTTGTAAATTATATTGATAGGTGTTTTGCACAGTTTGGGAAAGTCCAAGGTATCACAATTCATATTTTGAAAATTCAGGGGATAAATTGTACATGACCTAAAATTTAGGGGGATAAAATGTATTTATCCCCAATTTAATTTCTATATCTATGTTGACTAATGCTAGTGTTAAAGTCATATTTGAAAATGATGAAGTTATATTAACTGAAAATGAAAATTTCATAAGAAAAGGATATTTCAGTAAAGGTTTATATTTACTAAATGTTTCACATGTCACAAAGGGAAATGCATGTTCTAATATTCTTATTCTTTTGACTTATGGCATATAGATTATGACATGTTAATTTTTCTTACCTAAAGAAAATGAAAGAACTAGGGATTATAAATGATATGACAATAAATAATAACAATAAATGTCCAATATGTGTAGAAGCTAAAAGTATAAAGACAACATGTGAGCCTGTAGAATTTCGTGAGACAAGTTTATTAGGCTTAATACATTCATATATAAATTATCTAAAATCTTCAATGACTAGAGGAGGTAAAAGATATTATATAACCTTTAAAGATGATTTTTTAACGCACACACACACATATATATGTCTATATGTTAAGAAGCAAAGATGAAGCTGAAGAAAAATTTAAAATTTATAAGGCTGAAGTGGAGAATAAATTAAATAAGAAAATTAAAAGACTAAGATCTAACAAAGGAGGAGTATATGAGTCAATTTCTCTTAACAACTTTTGTGAACAATGTGGAAAAATTCATGAGGTAATACCACCTTATTCACCGGAATCCAATGGAGTGGTTGAAAGGAAAAATAAAACACTAAAAGAAATGATGAATGCTATGTTAACAAGTGCCTATGCACCTCCAAATTTGTAGGGGAAGTTATTTTTTCTGCATGCCACATTCAAAATAGGGTAATATTTAAGAACATGGAAAAAAAAACCTTTTGAGTTATGGGAAGAATGAGTGCCTAATTTAAAATATCTTAAAGTGTGGGGATGTTTAGCAAAAGTGTTATTGCCTGAACCAAAGAAAAGAAAAATTGGATCTAAAACTTATTGGATACGCTTGAAATAGTGTTTTTTTAAAAATATGTTTTTAGTATTAAAAAGTGATGTTTTAGATGTAAATTCAATTATTAAATAAAAAATGCTGAGTTCTTTGAAAATGTATTTCCTTTGAAAACTCCTATAAAGGAACCTTTATTTGGAAATGCTTGTGAACCTAGTAACTCTGAAAATAAAGAAATTGAACTTAGGAGCAAAAGAGAAAGAAAAGAAACTAATTTTGGTGATGATTTTTACATCTTTTTAATGGGTGGAGATCCTTTAACATATCATAAGGCAATATCATCTCTAGATGGTCCTTTATGGAAAGAAGCCATTAATAGTGAAATAGAGTCAATAATGAGTAACCATACATGGGAGATAATAGATTTACCTAATGGGGTAAAACCAATTGGATGTAGATGGATTTTTAAAATTAAATAAGAGCTTATGGTTTAGTTGAAAAATATAAAGCTAGGTTGGTAGCTCAAGGCTATATGCAAAAGGAAAGCTTAGATTATTTTGATACATATTCACCAATGGTCAGGACTTCTTTTATCAGAATTTTGCTTGATTTAGCATCTATTCATAATTTATTAATATATCGAATGGATGTTAAAACTGCTTTTCTAAATAGGGATTTAGAAGAAGAAATATAGGGGTTATTTAGAAAGTGTTTTGCAGAATAATTTTCAGTTTTTAAAAAACAAAAGACGAAAAAAAAATTGTTTGCTAGATTATTCTTTTCAGATTGATTTTAAAAGCAAAAAAAGGGTTTTGTGTTTTAAAAGCAAAAATTAAAAAACAGCTCAAAGATATTTTTAGAATTCTATTTTTTAAAACAAGAAAGAATATGGTGGCACACTTGTAATTAGTTGGTTTCATTAATTGCTATCTAAAATAGTTTTCAAAATAGTTTTAAAAAACATAAAAACAAAAACAATTCCAAACAACCCCATATATGCATCAACCTGAAGGTTTTGTGGTTCCTGGTAGTGAGAATAAAGTGTGTAGATTAATTAAATCTTTATATGGTCTTAAACAAGCGCCTAAGCAATGGCATGAAAAATTTGATAAAGTCATGGTGCAAGATGGCTATAATGTAAATGATTCTGATAAGTGTATTTATAATAAATTTGATGATAATTTAAATGGTGTTATTGTTTGTGTATATGTGGATGATATGCTTATTCGGGGAATCAACATTGATGTGATTAATGAAACTAAACATTTTTTATCATCAAAATTTGACATGAAAGATTTAGGAAAGGCTAACTTGATTTTGGAGATTAAGCTAAAGAAATTAAAAAATGGTTTTAGAATATCTGAAGAACATTTTATTGAGAAAATTTTATTTTTATGATTCTAAACCTATAAGCACTCCATGGTAGTTTAAATTTGAAAAAGAATAAGGGGAATGCTGTGTCACAAGCTTAGTATGCTCAAATAATTGGTAGCCTTATCCACTTGATGAATAGCTCAAGGCCTGACATTGCTTTTGCTGTGAATAGATTGAGTAGATACACACATAATCCTAATAAGGATCATTAGACTACTTTGTATAGAATTATGAAATACTTTCGGGGTACCATAGACTACAGTCTATGTTATGGAGGATATCCATATGTACTTGAAAGGTACTTTAATGCTAACTGGATCTCTGATTCGGATGAAACTAAATCAACGAATGGATTCATTTTTACCTTTAGTGGTGGTGCTGTCACTTGGAAATCATCCAAGCAGACCTGTATAGCTAGATCCACTATGGAAGCTGAGTTTATTGTTCTTGACTTAGCAGGATCTGAGGCTGAATAGCTAAGAAATCTCTTAGCTGACATTCCTTTGTGGCAGACACCCTTGTCTTCCATATCTATGCATTATGATTTCCAAGTGGCAATAGCAAGAGTAAACAACAAAGTTTATAATGGAAAATAAAGGCATAAACATATATGTCATAATTTTGTGAAACAGCTACTACATGATGGCCCTGTATATTATTCTTCATCAAAGAAAGTTAGTGAAATTTAAAACCTGATTTCAATTTTATATATATATATATATATATATATATATATAATATAGAATGTTGAGAGATTTGATTAGCCTTTAATTTCTCAATGTCTACCGATAAGTGTGTGTTTTATATTTGTATTATTAAGCTAATTTTTTATTTTTGTCTCTACTTCACTTTTGTTAACGTTGGGGTTACTTGAACGTTGCTTGATCATTGGGCTCAAATGATATAAATAGCACTCTTCCATAGACCATTGCACATAGAAAAAATTACAATTTCTATATTATATTTTATTGATCATGATAAATGGATTTGGTTCCCTTGACGAATCCATATAAGTTGTTTCTATAGCCTCACTAGTTCAAGTATAGAGTTAGTAAGAACTAGCTGTTGTATTATGAGGAGTATTAGCTGTGAAGACCATCTGTATCGAGTGATTGACTTATGGTGGCGAAATATTCTTAAGCTTAGTGCTTAACACGCCTCAACCAATAATATTGATAAGCCACTCTATTTCAATTTATTCTTATTGTGTTATTTATTTTTCTGTTTTATTGTGAACAATTATTTTTTTATTCAGATTTATTGTTTGTTTTATTTGTATTATTTTAATTAAATTTTCTAACAAAGACTCCCTTATAGGTTCTGTATTCAAAAGGAGTCTAGAATTAAGGTGCTGCCCTCAACCAATCCTAATGCCTTGGTCTTTTTTTCCCCAAAAATTCCACAAACGAGGTAGACCAATGTTGAAAGATTCTTTGAATCAACTCATCCCAATTGCTTGTAGCATCCTCAAAGACACTAATATTTCTAGCGCCCCAGATGGACCAAATTATTGCAAAAAAAACAACCTAATCCACCCTTTTTTTCTTGCCCCCTCTGACTGGCATTCCACACCAATTATCAAAAGCATTTTTTAAATCAAATGGTATAGTCCAAGCCAGAACCCCTCTAGAGAGGAAAAAACACCAAATCTTCCATGAAAACTCGCAATGTACAAATCTCAGCAGTTTATTAAGAACTTTGGCAACAAGGACAAATAGAAAGGGAGAAAATAGGTTTCCTTGTTGGAGAAAATTGGTTTCCTTTTTTAAGTCCACGCTCCATTCTTATCGGCCATAAATCTTTAATCTGATTTCCTCCTTCGACCTTTTGAACCAATGTCACCCATGTCATGTTAAGCTTCATGGGTAATGAATCAGAGACAAAGAATTCTGTTACCATTCTTCCAAAGTCATCACCAACTGTGTCCTACATTTTTCTAATGAAATGTAGATTTTACCCATCATACCGTGGTGCTCGAGTAGGGTCATAGTTCCACACAGCAGACTTAATTTCTTTCGCTTCAGTTTCTATCTAAATTTTGCATTAGAGTAGAAGTATGTATCCCTTAAATATATATATTCATATACTTAATTTTCTTATACTTCCACGTAATTATTGATTAGTATCATGGTCTCACTTAATCATTTTGTAAAAATTTTAATATATTTTTGGTCCTATCAATATGGATTGTTTTGGTTTTAATTCTTCTGTTTTTTTTTTTTTTGGCTTTTGATACCTCTTTTTATTATATTATGTTTTTGGTTCCTGCTGTCCAAATTTAGGTCCTTATAAAGTATTTTAGAATACGCATTTAGTCATTATGAACATTAAAATTTTTCTTATAAATATCACTACTCAATATTATTTAATAATAATGGTGGGGACTAAAAACATAATATTAAAAAATCAGAGGCCAAAACGTAGTTAAGTGTAATTAAATACTTATTTAATAAGATCGAGACTATATACATATAAAAAAAATAACTGATTGAAGTTGTAAGCAACCTAAAGGTGCATTTGGTTTTAAAATTGGTAATTTTTTATATTTATTTATTTTTTTCAATATATTTTTTGTTTTCAAAATTTTATAAAGGTAATGAAAACTAAAAACTGGATTTTATAATTTTTACTTTTTTCTTCACAAAATTATGAAAAATAGAAAACTAACTGAAAATAGGTATTAAAAATTGAAAACCATTTTCTGAAATTAAATTCACTCTTAATTTTTTAGGAAGAGGAGAATGAAACACAAAGATAACTTTTACAATCAAATGAAAATTAATCTTATAAAGTGTTCAAATGAACTATACTTGAAAGAATATCCTATGGTCTCAAATGGTGAAACGTGAGAATAAGATACTGTGAAACCATCTCTTTAAAAGTTTTGGTTGTTGGATACAAACACGTGGATAATTTTATATTTTACATTTTCCCTCATGTGCGAATGTCTCTTTTGGGGCTTATGGGGACAATGCGTAGATCCTTCTTTATCTTGTACTAAAATTTAATATTCATTTAAAAGAATGTAGAGATAATAAAGATTATTGAACTCTAGACTTGATCATGAAGACATTTATACTATATCATCAACTCTCCTAAAAATAAAAACTAGATTAAGGCGCATATATATATATATATATATATATATATATATATATATATATATATATATATATATATATCTTGTACTATCAAGTCTTATCTCAATAAGATCTTATATTATCAACTTTTATCTTATCAAGTGTACTTATTTGGCATGCTTGATAAGATAAGAACTGATAGCATAAGATCTTATTGAGATAAGACCTAATAGTACAAGATATGATAAACTTTTGATACTATACAAAGTGTCTGGTGTAACACTGTATAAGATATTATTTTTATATTCTATAACATTATTATTTACTTATAAATAATTCTAATATTATAAGTAAATATTAGGTGAAATAATGATAACTCCCTTAGGAGTCATGTTTTCCTTTAGTTTTCTTAGAACTTTTAGTTTGTTGATAGTTAGTTTTGGTTTTCATAGGTGCCTCTTTTACATTATCTGGTTTAAATTCTTGCATGATTACACTCACATTAACCTTGCATTCTAGTTATGTTTTCCATTAGTTTGTAGCTTTTTGGAAGAAGGATTAGGGAAGCATTTGAGCTAGAAATGCAAAGGATTCCATGCTGGAGCATAGAAATCCATGCTGGAGCATGGGTCTTGAAACTGAAGTCATGCTACAGCGTGGGAACCTAAGATACAGCGTGGCTTGCTGTTAGAATTCTCATATTTTCACTTAAGTTATGCTTAAGCATATAGCCATAGCCACGCTACAGCATGGGTGCACGATTTTGACATGTGGGTTGGGCCTCTGTACTGACTCTAGCAGCCCATGATTGGTAAAAAAAACCTAAGCAAATGTGCTGGGAAGGTAGACATCATCAGAATACCAAATTTGGAAAAGAGGAGGCTAGAACTTGAAGCTTGGAGCAAGGAGATTGAAGCTTCAAGAGCTTGAGAGAGAGACACCTCTTGGAATTGTGCTTCAACTCTTGTGTATTTTCTTTGTTCATGGCTTCCTCTGATATCTCTTTCATTTATGTTGTTTTTATTGTGTTTGCCATGATTTGTAACTAAACCCTTTGCTAAGGGTGATCTATGGAGATTATGTGTTTGACATTATGCTAATATGAATGAATGTATGTCTTGCTCTCATTTGATAGTGAGTATTGTATTTGAGTTTATTTTATCTTGAATTGTTTGATCATCAATTTAGGATTATAGCGGTTTTTACAAATTTGAGAAAATAAGTTATAGCGGTTTTTACAAATTTGAGAAAATAAGTAAAAATCATGCCTATGAATGCAATGCCATGAGTTGAATGACACCTAGAGCTAGGCAAACATGATTCATGTGGTGTTGAAGGGTTTGAGAACCACTTGTAGACTTAAGTATGCTAAGAGATTAGGTGCTTGACTTTACTTAGCTTGGGTGGCATTAGATGATCTTGAGAGAGGCTTTTAATGACATGATAACCCTACCATCACTTAATTGAATTTGGACAAGTCGACAAGGCATATTGATGTTCATGTTATATTTTGTTAACACATAATTAAAGTAAATCACCCTAACATTTAACTCCATCAACTCTTATATTGCTTTTACTTTGTTTTAGCACTTTTGCTTTATTCCTTTCGATCTCTTTTCAATTGTTCAACTTGTTATTTAATTAACTAGAATTGGTACCTAAATTATCCTTGCAAGTATGACAACCCCTATTTTACTCTATTACTTGACGACCTAGTATACTTGCTGGTGCCACTCTCCTTTGGGAGTGATCAAATAAAATTAAAAAAATAAGAAATTTTTCTTAATGATTTATATATAATTTTAAAATATTATATTTATGTAAATATTTTTTAACTAAAATAAAATTTATATTAAATATTATTATTTATTTCAATATTGTATAATTATTTATTATTTTAATAAATCATATAGATATAATATACTCTATGGTATATTTTAATATTTTCTATTTTTAATGGTAATTTAAATTTTAATTATAAAATAAATATTATCTCAAAATATTTTTATTGTTAATCCTTACTTTTATATATTACATTTAGTTATTTTTTATTTTAAATGTTTATTTGTTATTACATGTTTATTATTCTATTTTATTTAGTATTACTCAATTATAATTATTTTTATTTTTTTGTATATATCTAAATTGGTATCATATATTATTTTTTAACATTATTTATTTATTATGAAACAATTTTAATAAGAATTATTTTTATTTATAAATTTTTAATTATTATTTATTTAAAAATTATTTGATTTTAATAAAATATTAAAAAATAAAAGTAACAATATACGGTAAAAGATAATCAGGCCTAATACGGTCTCCTTATTCTGTATTAAGTTATACATTATTTTAACATATAAGGGGGTTATGGATAAGTTTATACAGTATGTTGCCTATGCTAAACAATGGATAAGAGCATATTGAATAGTATAAGCGTATACTATCATGCCTAATAAGACATACCAAACACACCTCTAACATAAGACTAATGTGCCATAAGTTTGAAAGCGTGTGTACCATATATAATATATGGAGAGTAATGTTATTTTAACATCTCAAAAGTGAGACTTTATCATCATTAAATATGATAGATGGACAAGGATTGTGGGGACCATTATCATATTCAATGGTGATAAAGTAACTATCTCAATATAAGTACTCATTTTTGGGGTTTGAAAATAATATTTCGTATATACAAAGTAGGGAATGACCATTGTCACTCCCACTAGCGCTCATCTTTCTTAAACTTTACTAAAATATCCTTCTTATATTTTAATTAAAAGAATGACTAATTAACATTAATTATATATAATTATCATAATAATATCAAAAATTATTATTATTAATTTATAAATTTAAAATATTTAATATTGATCTAGGTAATAAATATCACAAGTATTTAATATTAACATATTTAATATATTAATTTATATTTATATATTGAATTATTTTTTAAAGCTCTGTTAAGAAAATAGTTACCTAAATAACATAATAGTGAATATTTTGGAAAAAGAAAAACAAGTGAACTATTTTTTTAAAAATATTGGCATAGTAGTTTATTTTTCTGTACTTGGTTGTTCACTTGTTCATTTACATGCTTCTTTGTGATTTGTCAAATATGTTTGTATTGGACTAGCAATATGGCCCTTAGATCTCGACCCAATTTTAGAGGACTCTCCTCAGAGGTCCCACAACTTGCCCACATGACATAGTGTCCTCTACGAATTTACCCTAGATTTAGTTGAGGATATCTCCTAAATCACATACAGGATCTATGTTTATCTCTCATTATATCTTGTCATTATTACACCATATCTCATATATTATATCATATCTTCTGCAAATATGAAACATATCTAACCCCTGCTAAATCCCAAGAATATCTCCCTTATACAGTGAATATTATCTCTTAACATATCAGAGGGTCACCTCACATTATATAAAGGGTTCAATGCCCCCAGATATTACAAACTTATTACATGCTATTATTTTACCACTCTATATCTCTTTCATTCACTGACTTGAGAGTCGAGGTGTCTTTGCAGATACTTCACTCCCCACTTGCACGGACATTGGAGCTACTTGCACTCTTATAAAAATAAAAACATATATAAATATATCGGAGAAACGATTATTCACAATAAAAATACAGTCTAATAAATCCTCAATGACTCTAGCTCTTCTGCATAGAGTGAAACGGGGATTTATAATTTGGTATGGATTTATTTAGAAGTGGTAAATTTAAAATTTTTAATTTTATTATGGAGGAGAGAAGGCGGGTGGTTAATTTCATGAATGATTAAAGAGAGATTTGGAGGGAAACAATAAAAAGATGAAATTGAATTTGATTAATTAAAATATATTTTATTTTTTAGTAGGGATAATAATGTAATTTAGATTGTAACTCCTATGAAATCCTCCAATTTGGATAACTACAAAATAGGGGATTTAGAGGGTTTTGAGGGGTTAATGAAAGCCCTAAAAAATCTTTCCCTTCTACAAAAATAAAACTCATGAGTGCAAGAAAACTCTAAACACATCTCCCTTCCTTCTACTTTCTCCAAATTTAAACTCGCAAAATACTAGTTGTACTTTTGAAGAATAAACAAATTAAATTTTGCGTAAATACTAGGCTTCTCGAAGGACCTACTAGCAGCCTAGGAGAAAATTGCTCCAGTGATAAATAGATATATGTTAAACCAGAAGGCCATCACAAGCAAAATAAATTATAAAAATACCATATGACTTAGTCATTCAAATGCAAGAATAAATTTGTAGTCCAGTCTCAATCAAATGCAAACTGCCTTTGTTTTAAGTTATACTTGACTATGATGACTGGAAAATTCCTGTGACCCCGTCGATATTAGGCAGCGCTAAACGACAAACAATTACCACAATTTTCCGATCTCTCTCATGATATGCCTCTAACTTTCTTAATGATGGGTGGAAAACCTTGCTTCTACTAGAAGACAGACTAGAAAACAAAAGTCTGTCTGTTCAGTAAAAAATGCACACGCATAGCTGCAGTAGCCTCACGTAAAAAATTCGTGTGTGGAAAACCAGGTCAACAAAGAATTAAAACAAACAACACTGTCTCGCTTTTGTCTATTTTGTTCAGAAGCAGTGCTAGACCTATAGCCTATTTTATGATCGGAAGAGTTTACTTCACTGACATTTCTAGATTATTTGAGACTTGGATTTTTGTGCAGGTGGTTCTCTTTCTTAAATTCTAAATTATAATAATTTTATAAATTTGTATGTTATATCAGCATTTTGAAATCTTATCACGTTCCACTTTTCATAGAATTTATTTTTGACACGCAGACAGGATAAATCATTTTACATTATGGTATCAATCAAATAAGTTTGACTCCAACCCGGAGGCAGAGCCTTGTACATGCCATGGAGACATGACCCCCCTAATTTTTATAATTTGTTTACATAATTTTCATTTTTTAATAATTTGGCCATTTGAAAATTTTATTTGGTTGATTATTATTATATTTATTTAAATAGATATTTAATTATGTAAGATTGATGTTTTTTAAACATAAAAAGTGAATGTCTATTAGAATACCCACTTTAGAACCATTAAATGTAATGATAGATCCCACAAATCCTATTCATTACATCACATCCAATAGTTTTAAAGTGTGTGTCTCAATAAATATTCATTTTTTAGTATTTGAATAATATTTTTGATATTATAATAGATAATATGTATATATGTGTGTGTTCGCGCATATTTTCCTCTCTAGTTTTAATTATAAAATATTTATTTTTTACATATAAATTTTTTTATTTAAAGTTTGTAATAACAATAAAAGTTATACAATACATATTCTTTATATAAAATTAACTATTAAATCTTTTATAATAGAACTGCCTAGCTCCATCACTCTCCAACCAACTATTTCAAAACTCATACAAAAAAAAATTGATTGAATGCGTATTAAAATCAAATTTCAACTACCATAAAGTAAATAACAATATAAACATACAGGGCTAAATCCACGATAGAGATATGTGTGAGAAAAATAAAAATAAATGAATAAAATAAAATAGAAAAGGAATGCCGATGTCGCGAGTCGAATAATAAAAGATAACTAAATTAAAATATAAAATGCCATTCTTCCATTCTAGTCACTTTTCTTTAACAACAGCCTCATTTTGTCAAGACTGGCGGCTAATGATGAAGTAGCTCAAGAACTAGGGCATGAACAAATTGTAACTTTATTAAAAAACAAATTGAAATGAATGAGAAAAAGTGGCGGTGACATTTTTGTAAATATACCAAAGGTTTTGAAAATAAAAAAATAAAATAAATGAAGAAAAGGGTGGAATTTCCACCGTGAACAACAACCCAAACGCCCTACCTTCTCATCCTTTTCTTTTGCTCTGTCCCCCTAACCTTCGAACCCTCCCACTCTCTTTCCCTTCTTCTTTCTTTTAATTTTTCTTGTCCCTTTTGCAACTAAAAAGCTTCAAAATAATCTTTTTGTGATCCAATCTTGATACTAACTAGCTTTCAAAACTTGAGGTAAGTCTCTACTGTCATTCTCATTTCCTTTTTTACTGCTCTAATGTATATACTAAGTATAAATCTAGTAAGATAGAAGCTCTAGTATAAATAGATTATATATAGTGGACAGACAACCATGAGCTGTGGCGTGGTGGCAGCTCACATTGTCCCTTAACCATGTGGTCAGGGGTTCGATTCCTGACTCATGGGAATGGAGCGCATCTCATGGCCAGCCGCTTGTTCTTCGGGAGCTCCATGGCGAGGGGATTAGTCATCACGCTGCGGTGGATACCCTGATTTCGATCAAAAAATATATAGTGGACAGAGTCAATGATTGATTTTTCTTTAATCTCTAGGAATCCTAAATCCTATAAATTAGGGGTTTTGTTCAATAAGCACTCTAATTGATAAATTGGTTTGAAATAAGTTATTTAAACTTGTCAAAATACTTATATTTGATAGATTCTGTTGATGCGGAGTGAGCTACTCCCTTTGATGTTGTCAAGGAGGTATCCAATTGATCCCTTTGTACTGTAAGTGACTGTCTACATAATGACGGTGTTTTAAATTACTTTTTATGGGAGAAACTAGCTTATTAGATTTGATAAAAATTCTAAGCTACTTAGATTACTTGGTTAGTTAGTATGATTAGTTGATTTTCTTAGCTATGATAGTTTACTAAGCATGACTTGATGATTGGTTGAAATTATTGCTAGCTCTCTTTGCTGATTTTATAATGTCATGATTTTGCTCTATGTTATTTCAATTTTCATTGTAAAAATTTGTGATATTTGATATTTGCAAAGTTAGATTAATATGAAGATTGAATTTTAGATTTGTAAATTGCGTTTGATAAAAACTTGTCTAAGAAAACCATGATGGGTTCTAATTTAGAATTACCACTTGTTATAGCAAAGAGATATAATGGCAATACCACTTGCCGTCGTATCAAAGAAGTATAATGGTATTAGCGTTCGCCATAGTGAAGAGATATAATGGCAATATTGTTGTCTATAGCAAGGAGATGTAATGACATTACCGCTCGTTATAGTAAAGAGATGCAATAGCCTATGTGCACGTAGTTTCTTTCAATGAGATAAAAATTGTGAAAGAACCTTATTTGAGACATCAAAACTTTGCGAATGACGGATTGAGATTACTCTCCAAATAAATTAGTGTTTCTTATGTAACCCTCATGAATATTTGAGTATTTGATTATGAAGTTGATTTTATCTAAGAATCAAGAATTAGAGAAAATAATGAGAAAGTGTATCTAGTAACTATTTTTGAAATTATATTTAAAAATAAAATTTGAAGAGTATTTCTTTTATAACTATGGAAGAAGTATGAAAATTTTGAATATTATTTTTATTAATGGCTTTTAGAAATTTGCATGATTTACAGACTATCCCATTTCATTTTCAATGCTTGTGTATTGATTAGTTTCTTCTTCTTGTTCACTTTGTTTATAGTTCTCATTGGGTCTGTTCGACTCACCCTCTTTCTTCCTTCCAGATTTTCAGGTTGCTGAGTAGTAAGTCTTGGGATTGTTGTTTACCCAAAAGATTCTTTTTTTATTTTTTGGTAGGCCTCCATTGTCATTTGAGGCTTTTTAGTTGTTGACTCTAGTATTTTGTAGCTATAGAACAGAAGTTAGGTATTTTTTATTTATGTATGTGAACAAGGGTTTAAGTATGATATTTTGCACATAACTAGTCATTATTATATTAATTGTCAAAACTTTGAAAATGTACTGGCCGTCAAATTTGGATTATAATATTACTTTATGTAACAGGTTAAATTGGATATGTGTGAATTGTTCAATTTTTTAAGGGAGGTTTTGTTAGATTTTCGGTATCCACGTAATTGAGATTGTAATTTAATTTAATGAGATATGATTTTTAGGCTTATCGGATTAGATGAGTTTATCTAATTAGTGCGCATGTCACTACAAGATTGGGCGGTGATACCGACAATAATTGACTCATTATCAGTTTGGAGGGGCAGATTCAAATTGAGATTTGAGACCTGGCACTTAAGTCTCATATTGAAATCAATCATCTACTTTGTCAAGGGTGTCAGGATCAGACCTTAACTGCTTTATACATCACAAAATTCAAGACTTGAATTCCGAAGAATGCTTAAGGAAAAATAATGATGAGCAACTAAAACACATGACGTGTGGAAAACCAGGTCAACTACGAATTAAAACAAACAACGCTCTGTCGCTTTTGTCTATTTTGTCCAGAAACAATGCTACACCTATAGCCCATTTTATGATCCGTAGACTTTACTGGAGTGACGTTTCTAGATTAATTTTGGTACTTGGACTTTTACGTTAAGTGGCACTCTTTCTTAAATTTTAAATTATAATAATTTTACAAATTTGTCTGTTATATCAGCGTTTTGAAAATGGGCCTCTTTAGTTTACTGTTTTCAACTTTCAATTTTCAGTTTTTAGATTTTGTGAAGGTTCAATTTTTTCTTCAAAAAAACTGAAAATTGAAAACTGAAAAACCTAAACCAGTTACAATAATTTATGAAAAATTATAAGATTTTAAAGTTTAATTAATATATTTTATATAATTTGATATTATTTCTATATTAATACAGTTTATTTTGAAATCTATATCGTACAATATCTCTAAAATTATTTTTTTTGGTAAAATTTAATAACTTTACTATGTATAATATATCCAAATTCTCTTATATTGTTCAAATATTTAGTTGACCCGGTACGGCCTAGGACATAATCGGGTCATTATCGGATCGGAGTCGGGCTTCAAAAGTTGACCTGATTTAAAAATCTGGCGGGGTATGGATTTTATCTAACCTGTCCCAATCTGTCCCTTGTACACCCCTATACATGGCTAAATCACCCATAGCGATGCATGTGAGAAAAACAAAAATAAATGAATAAAATAAAATAAAATTGGAATGTCGATGTCGCATGTCAAATAATAAACTATATGGATAAAGATCCTCCAAAATCATATCACTTTAGATGGTAAATCAGAGAGTTTTTATCTTTGGATCGATAGAGTGGAAATGACCCGCTTTAGATGGTAAAGAGGATTTTACCTTAGGATTAATTACTTTAAAAATAGGGTCATTTCACTCTATTAATCTAAAGGTAAAACTCTCCACTTTACTCTATAAAGTGAGGATGCAAAAATCCAAGAGCTAACTGCCACCCATCACCACACAAGTTGCTTTAATTATAATATAAAATGCCATTCTTCTATTCTAGTTACCTTTCTTTAACAACAACCTCATTTTTTACCAGACTGGCGGCTAATAATAAAGTAGCGCAAGAACTACGGCATGTACTAATACTTAATACTCTAGTCATGATCAGCTTTGAGGGGCAGATTCAAATTGATTTGAGACCTCACACTTAAATTTTGTTATCGAAATCAATCATCTATTTTGTCAAGGGTCTCAGCATCAATCTACTACTGCTGTATACATCACAAATTTCAAGAGTTGAATTCCAAAGAATGATAAGCAACAAAAATAATGAGCAATTGAATCTATAAAATTGAATATCTTCCAGCAATAATCATCATCCTCATCCTTCTTGATCAGCTAGTCATAGAGGTGCCTCTAAGAATCATTTCCAATGAGTTTCCCTCAAGTCTTCCCGTCTTTCTTTGTACCATTTTGCTTGATAACCTTTAGTGTCGATTGTTGGTGGGCTCCCTCCTCATTGGGGCCCAACAACTTTATAAAAGGCCAAAAAAAAAAGAATGAAACAAAAAAAGGTATAAAAAAAAAGGAAATCACGCACTGTAGCGTGAAATAGATAAAAAAAAAAAAAAGAAAGATACCGTGACCGCGCCGCTGGGCGAGAAGAAGGAAAAGAAAAGGGCACTTGCAGGGTCCATCATCAGACGGATAAACGTGCTCCGTTTATCACAAAAATTTAGTATGTTGTTTCTGATATTGAGCTTCATAGTTTGATATAGCCTGTTAATTTTATTGTCTTCTCTAGTAGCTATTTTGAGATACCCACATTGTGGAGTTATATGGTTGTGTCCCACCCATTGGGGTGAGTATTTTGTTGATTGTTGAGATTTTCTAGTGCTACTAGGAAGACTGATTGTATTCCCATTGATCATAGTGGAAGTTTTTGCTAGACTAGGTCTCATGGGTTTTTTGTCCCTCTAATTGGGGGTTTTCCCACGTTAAAAATTGTGGTGTCTCTTATTTTATTTTTCTGCCAAATTATTATACTGCCTAAAGTATTTTTAGTTCTACCTATTTAACTGCACAGGTGTGGGGAAATATTTGTTGCTTCCATTATTGATAATAGGTTCATTCCTAAGATTTCCCCAATAAAGTGGTATCAGAGCTTTGATTATTTTTTTGTCTGTGTGGTTTAAATGGAGGAACATCAGGGGCCAAATATGATCAAGTTGAATTCCAAAAGTTACTCAGTTTGGAAGACTCTCATGGAAGACATGTTATACAGTAAGGATTTATATGATCTTGTTGAGGGTGATAAATATAGGCCTGCTGATAAGTCTGAAGCCGAATAGAACATAATAAATAGGAAAGCTGTTGCTTTGATTAGACAGTGATTGGATCTTAGTGTGTATCCACATGTTGACAAAGAAATTAATGCTCAGAGCATGTGGCAGAAATTGGCAGATTTATATGAGAGGAAGAATGTGCAAAATAAGGCATATTTGATTTGGAAGCTAGTAAATATGAAATATAAAGAAGGTGATTCAATGCCAGAGCATTTGAGTAGCTTCCAAGAGATTGTCAATTAGTTGACAACTAATGAGATTACATTGTCTGATGAGTTGCAAGCATTGTTGTTGTTGAGTTCTTTGCCTAACAGTTGGGAAGTCCTGGTTGTGACATTGACCAATTCAGCTCCAAATGGGAAGTTGATGTTGTCAATGGTTAAAGAAAGTATGTTGAATGAAGAGGCCAGAAGAAGAGAGCGGGGCTTGATTAGTGCCTCCACCCAATCAGAAGCACTTGTTGCAGAGTCACGGGGGAGAAGCCAGAGTAGAAAATCTCATAATACTGACAGGTCAGAAAGCCATAGCAAGTCAAGGGGTAAGTCCAAGACAAGAAAGGAATTTAATTGCTATCATTGTAGGAAGCCAGGACACATCAAAAAGCATTGCAGGTACTTAAAAAGCGAGAAATCCAGAGAAAGAGATGAAGACAAAAATAGTAACAATGATAAAGACACTGTTGCCGTTGCATATGATGATGTCCTTGTTCTACATCATGAGAACTTCATAAATCTTGCATGTGATGATTCTAGTTGGATCATGGATTCTGGTGCCTCATGTCATGTAACTCCTAGACGTGAGTTTTTCTCTACTTATACTGCTGGTGACTTTGGTAGAATAAGACTAGGGGATGAAGGGATATGCAAGATTGTTGGTATGGGAGATGTGTGGCTTGAAACTAGCATGGGATGCAAATTACAGTTGAAGAATGTTAGGCATGTGCCTGATATGCGTCTTAGCTTGATGTCAATCAAAGCATTGGACGGAGAAGGTTACTACACTACCTTTGGTGGTGGAAAATTCAAAATTACCAAAGGGTCGTTAGTTGTTGCAAGAGAAGATAGTAGTTTCACTGCTCTTTACTAGTTGCCCAGAAAGTTGTGCAAAGAGGAGGTGAATGTTGTTGATGATTCCTCTTCAGACTTGTGGCATATGCGTCTTGGCCACTTGAGTGAAAAAGGACTTGGCGTTTTAGCCAAGAATCAGTCTCTTCCGATAAAAGGTACATCTTTAAAGACTTGCACTCATTGTTTTGTTGGAAAGCATGGTAGAGTAGCTTTTCATTATTTAGGACCTCATAGGAGACCAAATGTGTTAGATTTAGTTCACACTGATGTTTGCACTATGGACACAAAAGCACTAGGCGGTGCATCATATTTTGTGACTTTTATTGATGACCATTCTCAGAAAGTGTGGGCTTTTGTGTTGAAATCTAAAGACCAGGTGCTCAGAGTTTTCAAGAGCTTCCATGCAAGTGTTGAAAGAGAAAAGGGAATGAAACTGAAATGTGTCAGAGCAGATAATGGTGGTGAGTATAAGGGTCCATTTGAAGACTATTGCAGAGAACATGGGATCAGGCTTGAGAAAATAGTTCCCAAGACTCCTCAGCATAATTGAGTTGCAGAGAGAATGAACCATACAATCAATGACAAAATCAGGTGTATGCTCTCTCATGCAAAGTTGTCCAAATCCTTTTGGGGTGAAGCAATGAGAACTGCAGTGGATTTGATCAACTTTTCTCCTTCAGCTCCTCTAGATGGTGATGTTCCACAGAGAGTATGGACAGGGAAAGATGTCTCATATATTCACTTGAGAGTGTTTGGCTGCAGGGCCTTTGTTCATGTTCCAAGAGATGAGAGGTCCAAGCTTGATGGGAAGTCCTAGTAGTGTGTCTTCATTGGTTATGGTCATGATGACTTTGGTTACAGGTTGTGGGATCTGGCGAGTAAGAGAATAATCAGAAGCCGAGATGTGATTTTTCTTGAAGACCAAACCATTGAAGATTTTGAAAAGTCAGATAAGCTAGTGTCTATTACTAGAAGTGACAGTCATATTGAGCTAGAGTTTCCTCCTACTACTCCTATTGATAGGGGAGATACAGAGGTTGATGATGGGAATACAGGTGATGTGCCTGCACCTACTCTTGAGGTGTCAGTTGAGCAAGTTCCACCAGAACCACTAGTTGAGCCACAATTGAGAAGATCTACAAGACCGTATCAACCTTCCAAGAAATATCCTTCAAATGAGTATGTGACTATCTCTGATAGTGGGGAGCCAGAGAGCTACTAAGAGGCTATTTCTGATAAGGACAAAGATAAATGGTTGAAGGTAATGCAAGAGGAAATGAATTCCTTGCATGAGAATCACACCTTTGAGTTGATGAAGTTGCCAAAGGGTAGAAAAGCACTAAAAAATAAATGGGTGTTCAAGCTGAAAGTTGAAGATAATGTCTCACAACCAAGGTACAATGCAAGGTTGGTTGTGAAAGGTTTTGAGCAGAAGAAAGGAATTGATTTTGAAGATATTTTCTCACCAGTGGTGAAGATGTCCTCTATTCGAGTTGTGCTTGGATTAGCAGCAAGCTTGAATTTAGAGGTTAAGCAGCTTAATGTGAAGACTGCATTCCTTCATGGTGACTTGGAGGAAGAAATTTATATGGAATAACCAGAGGGTTTCAAGGTTAGGGAAAGGAGCAGCTTGTGTGCAAATTGAAGAAGAGTTTGTATGGCCTCAAGCAAGCTCCAAGGCAATGGTACAAGAAATTTGATCCTTTCATAGTGAATCATGGGTATAGTAAGACTACTTCGGACCATTGCGTATTTGTCAAGAAATTCTTTGATGGTGATTTTATAATTCTCTTGCTTCATGTGGATGACATGTTGATTGTTGGTCATGACAAGTAGAAGATTCAGAGTCTTAAGAGTGACTTGAGCAAGTCCTTTGCTACGAAGGACTTAGGTTTCGCAAAGCAAATCCTTGGCACTAGGATCACTCGTGACAGGAAGAATGGTAAGTTGTGATTATCTCAGCAGAAGTACATTGAGAAGGTGTTGGAGAGATTTAGCATGAGTAATTCAAAGCCTGTTGGTACTCCACTTGCTGGTCATTTCAAGTTGAGTTCACAGCAATGTCCTACAAGTGAGAAAGAAAAAGAAGAGATGAAGAAGGTTCCATATGCATCTACAGTTGGCAGTTTGATGTACACTATGGTATGTACTAGGCCAGATATTGCTCATGTTGTTGGTGTTGTTAGCCGGTTTCTCTCTAATCCTGGTAAGGATCATTGGTAAGTTGTAAAGTGGATTTTCAGGTATCTTCAGGGCACTTCCAAAGTTTGTTTATGCTTTGGTAGTGGTCAGCCTGTGTTGAATGGTTACACAGATGTAGATATGGCTGGTGATCTTGATTCTAGGAAGTCTACTTCTGGGTACTTGATGACTTTTGCAGGGGAAGCCGCGTCATGGCATTCCAGACTTCAGAAATGTGTTGCTTTGTCTTCCACTAAGGCCGAATATATTGCTGTTACTGAAGCTTCAAAAGAACTCTTGTGGATGCAGAAATTCCTATAAGAGTTGGGCCTTGATCAAGAGAAGTTTGTGTTATTTTGTGATAGCCAGAGTGCTATCCATCTTAGCAAGAATCCGACATTTCATTCCAGGTCGAAGCACACAGAGGTGCGATATCATTGGATACGTGAAGCCTTGGAGATGAAGTTGCTTTCATTGGAGATGATCCATACTAATGACAATGGTTCAGATATGATGACTAAAGCTTTGCCGACGGCGAACTTTGTTTCTTGCAGAGAGAAGGCTGGCTTAGTGGAGCAGCACATCCCCACTTGAGTCGGGAAGGGGGAGATTTTTTGGTGGGCTCCCTTCTCATTGGGGCCCAACAACTTTATAAAAGGAAAAAAAATGTATAAAAAAAGGAAATCACGCACTATAGCGTGAAATAGATAAAAACAAGAAGATACCATGACCGTGTTGTTGCGAGAGAAGAAGAAAAAGAGAAGGGCACTGCAGGGTTCATCATCAGACGGGTAAACGTGCTTCGTTTATCACAAAAATTTAGTATGTTGTTCCTGATGTTGAGCTTGATAGTTTGATATAGCCTGTTAATTTTATTGTCTTCTCTGGTGGCTATTTTGAGATACCCACATTGTGGAGTTATATGGTTGTGTTCCGCCCATTGGGGTGAGTATTTTGTTGATTGTTGAGATTCCTTAGTGCTACTAGGAAGACCGATTGTATTCCCATTGATCATAATGGAAGGTTTTGTTGGACTAGGTCCCGTGGGTTTTTTGTCCCTCTAATTGGGGGTTTTCCCACGTTAAAAATTGCGGTGTCTCTTATTTTATTTTTCTGCCAAATTATTATACTGCCTAGAGTATTTTTAGTTCTACCTATTTAACTGCACAGGTGTGGGGAAATATTTGTTGCTTCCACTGTTGATAATAGGTTCATTCCTAAGATTTCCCCAACATCAATGTCTATGTAGTAACCAGCCAGTGTCTTGTCCACGAGCAATCCTTATTGCTTCATTTGAAGGACAACCTTGTTTTCAACCCTGCCAACTCCAAAAAACTTGTTCACTGGAATCCAAATAGTGATTGTTGTAAATGGAAGGGAGTGTCATGCAACAAGGGACGTGTAATTCGTCTTGACTTGAGTGAGGAATTTGTAACCGGAGGCCTAGACAGTTCAAGTCTCTTCAACCTGCAATATTTGCAGAATTTGAACTTGGCTTACAATGTCTTTGGTTCTTTGATTCCTACAAAGTTTGACAAGCTGAAGAGTTTGAGGCATTTGAACTTGTCAAATGCTGGTTTTGAGGGACAGATTCCAACTGGAATCTCTCACCTCGCAAAACTAGCTACTCTTGATTTGTCTACTTCAAATATCTCACAGCATTCTCTAAAACTAAAGAATCCTGATCTAGGAATGCTTGTGCAAAACCTTACTGACATCACAGAATTATATCTAGATGGAGTGAGTGTATCTGCTACAGGAAAAGAGTGGTGTCATGCCATATCTTCACTGCAAAAGTTACAAGTTCTGAGCATGTCATCTTGCAACCTCTCAGGACCAATTGATTCTTCACTAGCAAAGCTTCAGTCACTCTCTATAATTCATCTGAGTTTGAATAACATGTCGGGCCCATTGCCATCATCCTTTGTAGAATTTCACAATTTGACCATTTTGCAGCTCCGTAACTGCGAGTTAAGTGGTGTTTTTCCAGAGGATGCCTTCCAAATACAAACACTAGAGGTCCTTGACATATAAGAGAATCCAGTTCTTCATGGTTCCTTGCCAAACTTTCCACAAGATAGATCTGTTCACACCTTGAATCTTAGCAATACAAATTTCTCTGGACAAATACAAAGTTTTATGTCCAATCTGAAGCAGTTATCAACATTGGATTTGTCTAATTGCCAATTCAATGGAACACTCCCTACTTCATTGTCAGAACTCACTCAACTTGTTCACCTAGACTTGTCATTCAATAACTTCACTAGCCCTCTTCCATTTCTGAATAAGTCCAAGAACCTCATATATTTATCCCTCCTTAACAATGACTTCACAGGACCAATTCCATTTTCTTATTTTGATGGGCTTTCAAATCTCCTCACTGTTAACCTAGGTGATAATTCCCTGAATGGTAGAGTCCCTTCATCTCTTTTCACCCTTCCATCTTTGTAGGAGCTTACACTTTCTCATAATGTATTTGAGGGTGTATTAGATGAATTCCCAAATGCATCTTCCTCATCATTGCAGTTGGTTGATTTGAGTGGGAATAAATTACAAGGGCATATCCCTGTTTCTCTTTTTCATCTCAGAAGACTTGTATTCCTCCAACTTTCTTCAAATAATTTCAATGGCTCATTACAGCTAAATGAGACTTGGAGGCTGCCAAGTTTGCTAGGATTAGGCCTTTCACAGAACAACTTGCCAGTCGATACAACTTTTGATGATGAACATGGCCTTTCACCTTTACCAATGTTTAAATCTCTATTGTTGGCTTCATGCAAGTTAAGGGAATTCTCTGGTTTCTTGAGAAATCAATCCCAGTTAGGAATGTTAGATCTATCCAACAACTTGATCCAAGGAACAATACCCACCTGGGTCTGGAAATTTGATTCTATGGTATATCTTAATCTTTCCAATAATTTTTTGACAAATATGGAAGGACCCCTGGGAAATCTTAGCTCAAATTTGTTAATACTAGATCTTCACTCCAACCAACTCCAAGGTTCAACTCCAATTTTCACAAAATATGCTGTTCATTTGGACTATTCAAGCAACAAATTTAGTAGTGTCCCACCAGACATTGGTAACTACCTCCCTTTCATATATTTCCTCTCCCTTTCAAATAACAGCATACAAGGAAAAATCAATGAATCCTTCTGCTATCCTTCTACTCTTCGAATGTTTGATCTTTCCCATAATAGCTTCAATGGATTCATTCCCGAATGTTTGACAACCAGGACTAGTACTCTTAGGGTGTTGAATCTTGCTGGGAATAAACTCTCTGGTTCTATTTCTGGTACAATTTCGAGTTCGTGCAATGTAGGGTTCCTTGATCTCAGTGGAAATCTCCTGAGTGGTAGCATCCCAAAATCTCTAGCCAATTGCAAGAAGCTGCAACTCCTCAACCTGAGAAACAATCTAATCAGTGATCGATTTCCATGTTTCTTAATGAACATTTCCAGCCTTCAAGTGTTGAATTTAAGGTCAAACAAACTTTATGGTTCCATTGGACATCAACGATGGGTGGGGCCCAAGGAAAGATTGGCAATTTATTTTTTTATCTGTATGATAACCATCATTCTGTGCGTTACACGGATTTGTTGTTGGTTCTCAATAAAGTTATCGTAAGAAAATTAGCTATCATGTTAGCTACAGCTCCCCTTTATTTGACTGGGAACATGTTCTCTTATTTGGTCAATGCTGAAGAAATAGGTGGTCCTACTTGGATTCAATTACAGTTGTCAGCAAAGGCTTGCAGATGAAGTTGGTCAAAATCCTCACTGTCTACACTTCCTTGGACTTCTCTTGCAATCATTTTGAAGGTCCAATACCTGAAGAGCTTATGGATTTTAGAGCATTGAACGTTCTCAACTTGTCAAATAATGCTTTCTCAGGCCATATACCATCATCTTTAGGAAACTTGATGCAACTTGAGTCCTTAGACTTGTCAAATAATTCTTTGAGTGGAGAAATTCCCCCAGAAATTGCAAGTTTGTCTTTCCTTGCTGTGTTGAATCTCTCTTTTAATCATTTGGAGGGAAGAATCCCTACGGGGACTCAAATCCAGTCATTTGAAGCAGATTCCTTTGAAGGCAATGATGGGCTATGTGGACCTCCACTTACCAACAATTGTAGCAATGATGATCAAGTGGATGGGTTTTCATCATCACAACCACCAGCATCTGATAGTTCAATTGATTGGAGCTTCTTAAGTGCTGAGTTGGGACTCACTTTTGGCTTTGGACTTTTCATCCTTCCTCTTTTGTTGTGCAAGAGATGGAGAGTGTGGTATGGCAAGCATGTGGATGAGTTCCTTTACAAGGTCATCCCTCGGCTTGATTTCGTGTATGAACATCGTGGAGGAAAGAAGTATAGAACTCTAAAGTGGATGTCTTCTTGATTTTATGCAACTTATGTTAATGCAAAAATAATGACTTTGTTGGTTGAACTGGTCTAGCCTAGGGAGAAAAAGTAGCAGCATTTAGGCTTGCTAGATTTTATCTCTTTCTCACTCTCATGTTTCTTATTTTCGCTAATTAGGGTGTTCATATATGAAAATGTTTCGTCTTTAGTGAGGCATGCATTAGCCTCTTGCAATATAGTGTATTATAGCATGTGTACGTAAGGCAAATGATCGAGCACTCAGTTTTTACTCTTTTTTCGGTTTTACATTTTCTGTATGGTGTCCATTCTATGTCAGGTGGATATAAAATTATTAATATGTCACTAACTTCACTTTAAATTTTTTTCGAAGAAATGGTTCATGACATGATACTAACTAAATCATCCATGATGACCTATGGTCAAAGGTTTTATTCTTATTATTCTTTATTATAAAAAATAAAATAAATTGCTCAAACCAGAAAGAGACATTTTGTGGGATATGATATCAGGTCTTCATGACGATGCAATTAGAGATTTGATTCTTGTTATTCCCATTATGAAAAAGATTGTCTACGCTTTACACTCAAAATGTGACATTTGCATGGAAGAACATACTAAATATTAAATCATTTATCTGTCTGTATCCATATACTTAAACTCCATAAAAAGATAGTTCATGACAAAGTTTGCGCAATATGGACTTTCTTTGCGGCAAGCATGAACACAGGGCGTAGCTTAAAATTGTTTAACAATTTATCACCATTGTTGTTTTTAAGTTGAGTGCGTATGTATCTTTTTTTTTGTTCCGCAGTTAAGTGTGTTTTGGTATAGTTACATTCATCTGCTATTACAAACAAAAACATATACACCGTTTTTTAACCAATTAAAGTTTTGGATTATATCTTAAGTCATGATTTGTGGATGTTTCTTATATCGGGATTCAATTGAAAAATATAGCATGATATTATATTTCAGTACATTTTCAATATAATATATAAAAGCAAAACTTTTTATCCTAAATCTTTTAAAATTTTTGGCCGCTCTAAATTAATAAAAAAGGCTAATAACACACTTATTATAATAAGTTTAATTTTGATGCACCAACAATGAATGAGTTTTATATTATTATTCAGTTAAATATTTTTATTTAAATAATTTTTAAACAGTGAAATTGAGAGTTAAATATATTTTTTATTTAAATACTACTATAATTACAGCATTTTAAAATTCAAAAAAACTTGTATATTGGTGAAAACTATCTAGGTAGAGCCGTACCCTACATAAACACACAGAATATGCGACAAAATATTCCATCTAGCACTCCTTCCCCAAATTAAATAAAAAATGCACACAGACAAGACAACCTAAGAGATAAACTCAATATTAAAACTTATATATATAAACAGCTGAGATGTCATAGCAAGCACTACGAAAATATGTTTTGTCAGAGATATTTCCCTAATATAAAAATAGTTCCCTAATGTGTTTATCAAAAATATAAACGTTCCCTATAACAGGCCTCGGTCTAGCTTTGACATCGCTCTCACGTAAATGATTATGTTAGCAAGCGACTACAGCAGAATCCAAATGTTTTTCTTCAACATTAATCAATAATCACCTATCCAATCAAGCACCACGGCTTTCATATTTAGAGTGTGTGGATGCTAAGCCTCTTTACATGCCATAATCAACCATTATTTCAGTGCATAAGGCTTCAGAGAAAGTGCAAATACAAACACAAAATGCATTGAAGATAAACCAACCAACCGCTTTACCAAGGGCCCACACTATGAACGGAGGGAGAAGAGAAGAGAACAGAGAAAGAAGTGAAGAGGGAAAGAAGAGAGGAGGGGTTACGAGAGTGAGGGAGAAGAAGAAAATAAAGAAAGAGAGTGAACTATGGTGGTCTATATAACTTAAGGTGTATGGTGGTTCTCACTTCTTTTTTTTATTTTTTTTAAAGGTTATCACAATATTTCCCCCTTACGAAATTCGGTCCCCAAATTTCCAACAATTTGGAGATAAGATGCATGTCTCAAGAATTAAACAATTGTGGATATCTAATTTGCTTAACATCTTCCGCTTTCCAAGTAGCTTCCTCTCTAAATGGTTATTCCAAATCACCTTCACTGACACCACCATCTTTGATCGAAGCTTTTTCACCTGGTGGTCAATAATGCCCACCAGCTCCTCCTCATAGGACAATTTTTCATCAAGTTGGATCACTTGAGGAGAGATTACATGAGATGGATAGGGAATATATTTTTGAAGCATAGAAAGATGAAACATTGGATGAACCATGGATAATTCAAGAGGTAATGCTAGATGGTATGCCATTATACCAACCCTATTCAGAACTTCAAAAGGGTCAATGTAATGAGGGTTGAGCTTTCCTCGCTTACCAAACCTTAGAACTCCTTTCATAGGAGAGACTCGAAAAAAGACATGTTCTCCCACAGTGAACTCCAAGTTACATCTTCCATGATTTGCATAGGATTTCTGCCTACTCTGAGCAGTCAATAGTCATTCTCGGATCAAAGGAACTTTATCAAGAGACTCTTGCACAAGGTCAGGACTTAGCAGCTTAGCTTCACCAACTTCAAATCAACCTATGGGAGATCTACAACGCCTCCCATACAAAGCCTCAAAAGGTGCCATCTGAATGCTGGCTTGATAACTATTGTTACATGAAAACTCAATAAGAGCTAGCTAACTACTCCAATTTCCGCCAAAGTCCAATACACATGACGTGGGCATATTGTCCAAAATCTGGATAGTTCTCTCATATTGCCCATCAATTTGAGGATGGAAAGCCGTGCTGAGATCAAGCTAAGTCCCTAAAGCTTCCTGGAAAGCTCTCTAGAACCGTGCAGTGGGGTCCATGATCAAATATTATGGAAATAGGAATACCATAGAGTCTGACAATCTCATCAATATATAACTGAGCATATTGATAAGCTTTATAGGTAGTTTTTATTAGAAGAAAGTGGGTTGATTTGCTCATTCGATCTACTATGACCCAAATGGAGTCAAACTCCTTGATGGTACAGGGTAGCCCTGTGACAAAGTTCATAGTGATTCGCTCCCACTTCCATTTAGGTATTTCAATCTTTTGAAGCAATCTTGTTGGTCTTTGATGCTCAGCCTTGACTTGTTGACACACCAAATAATGAGACACAAAGTCTCTAACATCATTTTTCATACCTTCCCACCAATACAACTGTTGTAAATCTTGATACATCTTTGCCGATCCAAGATGTATAGAATATCAAGAGTTATAAGCTTATTCCAAAATGGTCTTTCTGAGATTCCCAGCATCAGGTACATATAGTCGATTACCAAATTGAAGCATTCCTTCTTGATCTATCATAAACACGGAGGTTGCCCTACTTTCAACATCATTTTTTAGCTTAATCAGTCTAGGATCTTCATTCTAAAATGCCTTCATCTGTTCTATAAGGGATGATTGGGCTCTCGTATGAACCAGGAGTGTCCCAGACTCCCTCAAGTCAAACTGAACACCACTGGCCTACAGCTGATGAACTTCCTCTACTAACGGCCTTCTCACATGAGCAATATGAGCCAAGCTACCCATAGATTTCTTACTCAAGGCATTTGCTACAACATTAGCCTTGTCAGGATGGTAGAGAATGGTGCAGTCATAATCTTTAAGAAGCTCCATTCATCTCCATTGCCTTAGGTTCAAGTCCTTTTGCTGAAATATGTATTTCAAACTCTTGTGGTTGGTATAGATCTCACACGTCTCACCATAAAGATAATGTCTCCAAATCTTCAAAACAAAGATTACAGCTACCATCTCCAGATCATGGGTAAGATAGTTTTATTCATGCTTCTTGAGCTATCATGAGGCATAAGCAATAACTCAGCCATGTTGCATCAGAACACAACTATGTCCTATTCTAGAGGACTCATAATAAATTGAGAAACCCCCCAAAACCAGAAGGCAAAATAAGAATAGGTGCCGAGGTTGGGCAAGCCTTCAGCATCTGGAAACTTTCTTCACAAGCATATGACCATTGGGACTTCACATTTTTCTGAGTTAACTTAGTTAATGGCACAGAAATTCTAGAGAAGTCCTTAACAAACTGGCAGTAGTAACCTGCCAACCCCAAAAAGCTTTGAATCTCAGTTACTGAGGTAGCCTTGGCTATTATTGGATAGCTTCAACCTTCTTCGGGTCCACTTTAATCTCATCCTTAGATACAATGTGACCAAGAAAAACCACTTAATCAAGCCAAAATTCACATTTGGAGAACTTGGCACAAAGCTGGTGATCCCTCAAAGTTTGCAAAACAATTCTTAGATGATATTCATGCTCCTCTATACTCTTGGAATATACCAAGATATCATCGATAAAGACGATTACAAAGTGGTCCAAGAAGGGCTTGAACACTTGATTCATCAGGTCCATGAATGCAGTTGGGGCATATGTTAAATTGAAGGACATCACCAAGAATTTGTAGTGCTCATAGTGGGTACGAAAAACAATCTTATGAATATCTTCTTCCCTAATCCTTAACTGCTGATACCCAGAGTGGAGATCAATTTTCAAGAAACAAGAAGGTCCTTGAAGCTAGTCAAACAAATCATCAATTCTCAGTAGGGGGTACCTATTGCAAACAGTGAGTCGATTAAGCTGTTGGTCGACCACACATAACCGCATTGAACCATCTTTCTTCTTCGCAAATAGCACCAGTGCTCCTCATAGGGTTGTTCTTGGACAAATAAAACCCTTATCTAACATATCTTGTAACTGATAATTTAGCTCCCGCAATTCAGTAAGAGCCATGCGATAAGGGGGAATAGATACGGGTTAAACTCCAGGAGCCAAATCTACGCCAAACTCTATTTCTCTCTCAATAAGCATCACTGGTAGTTCATCTGGAAACACATCTAAGAATTTCCTAACTACCAGAACTTGGTTAATGCCAGGCACTTCAGCCTCAACATCTTTGACCACTGCAAGGAAGGCTTGATTCCCTTTATTCATCAAGTGCAAAACAATTAGAGATGAAATTACACTAGCCACTGTAATATAGTTATCTCCTTTGAACTCAAAAGATAGACTATCAAGTATGTCAAATCTCACTACTTTGGAATCGCAATCCACAAATGCATGACAAGGGGCTAACCAATCTATGCTTGGGATGACATTGAAGTCAACCATATCTAGGGGTATCAAATCAACTAGAGTGTCAACCCCATTCACACTGACAACAAAAGACTGAAACACTAATTGAACCACCAAAAATTCTCCCATTGGAGTACCAACCCAAAATGGGTTTTCCAGGAGCCCTAATTGCTCACCAAAGCGAGATGTAAAATATGAAGACACATATGAATGTGTGGAACCCGAATCAAATAACACTTGTGCATTAAAAGAATGAATTTGAAGGGTACCTGCCACCACTAAATTGGATGCCTGGACACCTTGGCGTGTCATAGCATATATCCTTGCTTAGCCTCTGCCTGATTAGCCTAAACCCCTATTATCAGGACCTCCACCTCCTACTCCTTTGCCTTTTCCTCTACTAGCAAGGCCAAAAGAGCCATTTGGAGATAAAGTTGAAAAGGACAGTAATGGTGTTGCATGTTGTACTAAACTTTGCTCGGAACCTCCCTAGGCATGGGGACAATCCCTCCTCATATGGCCATATTGCCCATTGTAACTTGTTTTAGTATTATTGTGAAAAAATAATTAAATGTGAATAATTTGTAGGGATTTTGAAAATTTCGATAGATATAGTTATGATCAAAACAATATGAGGATTCTGTAAAGAAAATGAAAATTAATTTAATATTATTAAAAATTCATTATAATAATATTTTAATCGATGATATAGAATGATACATTATAATTGGTATAAAGGCATAGAAAAAATAAGGATAAGGTGAATAAATATTTTTAACCCAATAAAATTATTTAAGTATCGATCAGGTACTAAAATGGTAATAATTGGTACACTAAAATGGTAATAACTGGTACAACGAAACACCGACATTGGTCCAAATCAGGGATATTATCATACCTAGATAATTATTACTTAGGATAATCAAATAAACATATACATTTTCAATATAGATACAAGTCAAAATTGATATGCAATAATGATAATTATTACTTTGTGACTACTTACTCTCCAAGTAAGTCACATTTATAAAAATAAAAAAGAAAAGCAAATGAACTTTCTTTCTGTTGCAGTTCACTTTTCTATTTCCTTCATGTTTTCCATCTTCAAGATTTCTCTTGTAACTCCATCAAAGCATCATATTTTCAAAGTATACTCTTAGATAGACATCAAAGCTAGTTCAGGAAACAACAAACTCCATCCAAAACCTTGTTTTTCCCTTTCAAATCAGTCTAAACAGCTGCTCATATAGGGGCTGAAAGTTTGGGTTTGAAACTTGGTTTATAGAAGAAGAGCTAGTGAAGAAGTTATGATTGGAAAAAGCTAGGAAAGATTCTAGTATATTGTTTTGTGATTGTTTGGCCAATTTACTAATATAAACTCTTGAAATATGTTTGAAATTTTGTTGATGGAATCTGGAATTTACTGTCAAGATGCAAATATATTAGCTTCATAGATGTAAAAGATGCCATAGATGAATGTTTTGTGAATTTATTGAATTGATGTAAGAGATTTATTAAGAAAATAAAGAGATTTTTGTTCTTTAAAAAGATTTAGATATTTGGAAATTTTTCCAGATTATTACTAGAAATAGTTTTGAAAAATCTGAAAGATTGTTATTTTGAAGTATGATGCTAAAGTCTTGTGAAAATGATGAGATTTTGACCTATAGAAGAAAAACTCTAAAATTTAAGTAAGATACTTAGTTTAATTTTCTAAATGTTTTAAGAATTACTAAGTAAGAAATCATATACATTTCAGCTATGAAAAAATCTCATAAAAGACTAGTAGATTTTACAGAAAAATCTCATCAAAAAAGCTTAGCTGTTTTCTTTTAGAAATTTTCAATAAAAGTTTAGCAAATTTTCTAATAAATCACATAAAAATTAAAGAGAATTTTTGTAAAGAAGTTTCATATGAATTCAAGAGATTTTGAACAAAATGTTTCATAAGAAGTAAAGAGATTTTAAATTGATTATCTCATAAGAAGTTAGGAGATTTTTAAAATAGAAAATCTCATAAAGATTAAGAAGATTATGAAGAGAATATCTCATAAGGAGATTTTTAAAGGGAAGAGTCTCATAGAAATTTAGGAGGTTTAACAGAGAAAATCTCAAAAGAGTTAAGGAGATTTCAAGGAAATCGCAAAGCAAAATTATGAAATCGAACTGTTAAGAAGAGATTTTACTTAATAATTATGAGATTTCTTAAACAAATGATAAAGTTTTATATGAAGAAAGCAAAATTAAGAAAATAAGCCTTAATTAATATCAATTGCTTGATTGTAAGCTCATGGATTCAAGTTGTGATCTATATCAGGTTATAGTACAAGGTCTTGCAATGAAGTGAACTATATTAGGTTGTAACACAAGGTGTTACAACATTATGAGAAAAGTGATGTATATTGAGAATAGCATGCTATTGTGATCCATATCAGGATATAGTACGGGGTACTCATCAAGTGAACTATATCAGGATGTAACACGAAGAGTTACGTCACAGGCAATACATCAGATGAGAAGTATATAAGGAATCCTATGAGTTTTATTCTTAAGCTTAAAGTTAATAATAAGCCTATGATAAAGAAGAATTGAACAAATAAACTATGTATTATATAAACAACCAGAATGAGAGGGATTCTAAGACTGTATAGGTATGAGACTGTACAATTGAGGATGACTTCTACTCATAATATTATGTTAAATAAAATATTTAATGAATCCAATGCTTTTATTCTTAAGTATAAGTGTACTTATAATATTTTGTTAAATAAGAAAAGGAATAAGTAAAGCTAATTATTTTAGAAGATATCGAAGACACTTTAATTATTTTAAATTCTATGTCAGATGTCACCGTGTAATAGACTAGTGTTTTTCCTACTAGGAATCTTTGATTCTCATTCCTACTATTACCATTTTTTTTTACATATATTGCGATGATGGTGATTACTTTGTGAAAATCCTCAGCTGGTATTGGCATCACGGTCTAGTCCTTTTGATGAACCAATGATAAAGGATTTTAGTCAATTTTTTTTTTTTAGTGAATTTTGAGTAGTACCCTACCCAGACTAGAAGGTTCATTCGTGAACCAAGGTAAGAATTTGACATAGTTAGGGACACTATTAATTGGTCATCGAGTAATAAAATTATGTATTTTTAATATATTAATTATGTTCAAATTTAGCTACTCAAGGAGAAAGAGTTTTATGTTTGTCACAAAAGTAGGCTCATATTTAAATATTATATATACACTTCTAAGGTTAAGCAAAGTTAACAAATAACAACAACTTACTATAAGGTTATGACTTAGCATAGTTTTATGGTAGAAAGGGTGTTACACCTACAGCTAAAACAAGCTCCAGTAGCCCTGACAATTTCCTGTGTGATAGTTTATGCACTGTTGGCAGAATGGCTTAACATAGTCTAGTTGTCCTAATCCTTGGGTACCTAGATAAGATGCACTCCCACTGTGTGACCTTGAACCCGAGACACCCATTGAGGTGGGGCCAGATGACACAGCTCCAACTGATGGTGCCTGCTATTGGCCCTGCTGGCCACGATGGTGCTGATAACCCTGTGTCACGACCTGACCTGGGCATGCGACCGGCACGTGAGAAGTTCCATTCCCACATAAGCCTTGGGACCTGTTGTTTGTCTCTAAGTGCATGCTCTGTTCACAAAGTCTATTTAAATTATTATATTTTCTACAAGTCAATCACATATTCTCTAAAATTACCATAATTACCGTTGAAATCTTATAACAAATCTTTCAAGTTTAACTCTTGAAATCATTTATCTATATAAGTCAACATACACTTGTCTGATTGTCCAAGTCATTATATACAACACAAATGTGATTATAATATGCCAAATGCAAATTACAACATGCTTTAGGTCTGGGATCCTGCTTGTATCTACACTGGAGCACACTAAACCCATGAACATGATGCTCACCTCTTGAATATAATACTGCTGGAAATGCCCTCAGCAACTATGGTATCTGTAAAAATATGAAAAGAATAGAGGGGTGAGTTTTGTAACCAAAACTCAGTGAGTGAGCTCTCACCTGAAACCCCCTATCATGGGACACCAAGGAATTGATGCATGAAAGCATAATAGCATAAATAATACTCTAATACACATATACATAAATAAATACTAGTCATCATTTTCCAAACTCAACGAAATTTCCTCAAATCATTTTTCATCTCCGAACCCATTCTGGTTTATCATATAATAACCACTAAAAGAACAATAATCACTATCTCTGTTCCTCTTACTCTCTATTTCTATTCTATTTCGGGCTCTGTTTCTCGTAAGTCAAGTCCCTCATGGACTTGGTTTAATAGTTTCACATAGTTTCGTAGTTTCTCTAAATATATTGTCCCTCATGGACTAAGTCTCTGAATTGCCCCTCGTGGGCTAAGTTTCATGGTTTCTCGTTGTTTGATGGTTTCTCTGCGTAAATTTGCCCCTCGTGGGTCATTTTCTCTTGTGAGCTCTGAATCTATCTGATTCTAACAGTCTGACCTTAGCATAACTACGGCTATGACATCATGTCTAAGGGATCACCAACTTAAAGCATTGTGAGTTCAAGCCATAGAATATGTAGCTGGCAGTTGTTATGTGTTTGCAACTCTAACAATCTGACTTTAGCATAACCATGGCTATGAAATCATGCATAAATGATTCAAGCTCTAAAACTGTTTCTGTTTAATTCTCTAAACATATCTCAATCTCTAAGCTTTACATAAATAGAAATCTCAACATCACATTTCAAAATAGTAGGTTCACAGTCACAATTCCATTCTCTTCTCTAAATAGCATTCCTAGACATATAACTATATCATACGCATAAATCAATTCCAGAATCCATTCAACCAATCATAAAATTTTTAACAATACATATACATCATCACTTCTATCTAAAACCAGTTCAGCAATAATGGTCCCATGAGTTTTATGAAAAACAGGTTTCATGCCTTCAAATCAACAGCTCCAAAACATATATTCAATAATAAACCTCAAATCCTGTACAGTAATATCTACAATCAAGCAATAAACCATATTTTTCATGAAAATAACTCTAATGCAGAACATAAGGATTACAAGATGAAAACCCACTCACTTGGAGGGGTGAACAGAGCAAAACTAACACCAATAGCACCCTAGGAAGTAGAGCTGACAGCAAAATCTGACACAGAAGGCATAGAACTCAAAATCACTATTTAAAACCTCTGAATATTCAAGAATCCATCTCTAATGAGCTAGAAAACCTCCCCTCCTTGATGAGCTTAGAAAATCACCCTAATAACCCAAAGGAAAGGAAAAGAAGGGAGCAAAACTAAAAGAATAACGTACCTTAAAGCCTTAGGAATGAAATATTGAAGCTAGAATTGAGAGAAATGGAGTTTGGAAGGTGTAAAATGGTGGGGGAACTAAGGTTAGGGGTGAAACTCGCATTTCTCTGCAAAGGGAGAGGGTGGAGAAAGGTATGGAATAGTCTGTAACCCGAAATATGGGTTTTTATCATTCTGATGACTGCCTGGGCGGTTTCTAGAGAGTTCCCGCACCGACTTATTTTTCCTGATGACCGCTTGGGCGGTCTCCAGAGAATTATTATTATTATTATTATTTAGCCTAGGGTATTATATACTCCCCCCCTCAAAAAGATTTGGTCTCCAAATCTAGACTATTGTGAGTTTCATGGTACTCTAGTTGTATTAATTGCTACTGTGGGAGACATGTCTGAAAGAGTAACCAAAACTAGCTCTAGACTCAGCTTTGCTCTATCTAGGTCTTTCACTAGGGCTAAGGACTCATAACTCTTGGGACCCATGGGTCATGGCCCCACTACGCTTCCACTACGCTACTCTGATAATCTTTTCTTTCCCCTAGAGGAATGTTTACGAATCCTTCATAGTCAAATGCCCCTGGAAAGTGGGCGGATCCATTCTACGGAAGTGCTCTAAGGCTGAATCATTAGGGTCATCTAACTGAGGGCTGTACGGGGGTGGCTGGCTATAGTCTGGTCTCTGTCTGTCTAACTATCACCTCAGAAAGTATGGCCAGAGCTTGTTCCAAAGCTCTAAGGCGGCCACTAGAACTTGAAGAACCGCTACTACAGCGGTGACGTGAGGCAAAATGACGAAGAGGGGGCATATTGAATCCATTGAAATACATGAACATATAAGGTAAGAAGTACTGATCATAACACAAGGCAGAACTCTATCTCTGGACCTAGACATAACTGACCGTCCTAAAAGCCTCAAGTAGTGCTTTGTTAATGCAAATAGGCACACTTCTATTTACATAAATGATGCACTACTTGTGGACACTTGCTCCAGTGATATGCAGGAAAACCTAATGCTCTGATACCACGCTGTCACGACCTAACCTGGGCACATGACCGGCACGTGAAAAATTTCGTTCCTACGTAAGCACATGACCGGCACATGCTCTGCTCATGAAGTCTGTTTAAATTATTATATTTTCTGTAAATCATTCACATATTCTCTAAAATCACAATAATTACCTCTGAAATCTTATAACAAATCTTTTATCTCTTGAAAGCATTTATCTATATAAATCAATATACACTTCTCTGATTGTCCAAGTCATTATATACAAAACAAATGTAACTATAATGTATCAAATGCACATTACAACATGCTCTAGGTCTGGGATCCTGCCTGCATCTACACTGGAGCACATTAACCCATGAACATCATGCTCACCTCTTGAATCTAACACTGCTGGAAATGCCTTCAGCAACTATGGTATCTGTAAAAATAGGAGAAGAATAGAGGGGTGAGTTTTGTAACTAAAACTCAGTGAGTGAGCCCTCATCTGAAACCCCCTGTCATGGGACACCAAGGGAATAATGCATGAAATCATAATAACATTACAAATAATACTATTCAAAGATTTACATAATAAAATAAAACATAGTATATATATATATTGGTCATCATCCTCCAAACTCAAACCAATTTCCTCAAATCACTTTCATCTCTGAACTCATATTGGCTTGTCACATAACAACTACTAAAGAACAATAATCTCTAATTCTGTTCAGTCTACTCTTTGTCTCCATTCTGTTTAATTCTCTATCTCTATTCTATTTCGTGTGTGCAGTTTCTCATGAATCAAGTCCCTTGTGGACTAATATTTAATAGTTTCACGTAGTTTCGTAGTTTTTCTGAATATATTGTCCCTCATGGACTAAGTTTCATAATTGCCCCTCGTGGGCTAAGTTTTATGGTTTCTCATTGTTTGATCATTTCTCTGCGTAAATTTGCCCTTCGTGGGTCATTTTTTCTTGTGAGCTCTGAATCTATCTTATTATAACAGTCTGACCTTAGCATAACTGCAGCTATGAAATCATGTCTAAAGGATCACCAACTTAAAGGCACTGTGATTTCAAGCCATAGAATATGTAGCTGGCAGTTGTTATGAGTTCACAATCCTAACAACCTGACTTTAGCATAACCATGGCTATGAAATCATGCCTAAATGATTACCCCTTTACAGAAATCCATAATTTCATACCTCCACAGAGTATGTATCCATCAACTATTCCGAATCTCATAAAGATTCAAGCTCTAGAGCTGTCTCTGTTTAATTCTCTAAACATATCTCAATCTCTAAGCTTTACATAAATAGAAATCTCAACATCATATTCCAAAATAGCTAAGTTCACATTCATAATTCCATTTTCTTCTCTAAATAGCATTTCTAGACATATAACTATATCATACGCATAAATCAATTCCAGAATCCATTCAACCAATCATAAAAGTCTTTAACAATACATATACATCATCATTTCTATCTAAAACCAGTTCAGCAATAATGGTCCCATGAGTTTTATGAAAAACAAGTTTCATGCCTTCAAATCAACAATTCCAAAACATATATTCAATAGTAAACCTCAAATCCTATACAGTAATCTCTACAATCAAGCAATAAACCATATTTTTCATGAAAATAACTCTAATGCAGAACATAAGGATTACAAGATGAAAACCCACTCACCTGGAGGGGTGAATAGAGCAAAACTAACACCAATAGCACCCTAGGAAGCAGAGCTGACAGCAAAATCTGACATAGAAGGCATAAAACTCAAAATCACTATCTAAAACCTCTGAATATTCAAGAATCCATCTCTAATAAGGTAGAAAACCTCCCCTCCTTGAGGAGCTTAGAAAATCACCCCAATAACCCAAAGGAAAGGAAGAGAGGGGAGCAAAACTAAGAGAATAACGTACTTTAAAGCCTTAGGAACAAAAGATTGAAGCTAGAATTGAGAGAAATGGAGTTTGGAAGTTGTAAAATGGTGGGGGAACCAAGGTTGGGGGTGAAACTCGCATTTCTTTACAAAGGGAGAGGGTGGAGAAAGGTATGGGATAGTCTGGAACCTGAAATATGGGTTTTTATCATTCTGATGACTACCTGGGCGGTCATAATGACCGCTCGGACGGTCTCCAGAGAATTATTTTTTTTGTTTTTAGCCTAGGGTATTACACCTTGATAACCTGATCCCCTAGAAAACCCTCTAGAATATTGTCGTTTCATTTTGGGCTTCTTTGCCAATTCTTTTGTAGCTCTATTTTCTTCTCTTATTGTCTACATTGCATATGTAACATCCACCACTTGAGCAAAAGACATTCTTCCTACTTCAGGAAGTAGGTTGGTGCATAGTTGTTCTCCCAACTCTTTGATAAATCTTCGTACTTTCATCACTTCATTTGTAGTTAAATGTGGTACAAATTTGGACAGCTTGGTGAACTTGTTGCATATTCAATTATTGACATTCCCGAAACTTGCTTCAGCTTCTCAAATTCATCAGCAAATCTCTATCTTCTGTTGGTTGGAAAGAATCTATCCCTAAAGGCTTGAGAAGATTCTTCCCATACTGAGGTTATCTCATATCAGCTATATATTCTTCTAATAGAGATTTATACTAGTGTGCTGCGGTGCCTTAAAGATTATAGGATACAAAATGCACTGCTATGCCACCCTTACATCTAAGAACCCTAAGGGCCCTCTTTGATTTGTCCAAAAACTTGTATGGGTCTTCATCTATAGAGTACCCTGTGAAAGTAGGTTAGTTTAGTCGGAGGTATGCTTCAATAGTCACTTCCTCACATCCAAAAGGGTAGGCATTTCTTCGAGCACCAGGGGTAGGTTCAGGATGTGGTTGGGCCCTATCTCTTGCCTGTCAGGTTAAGCTGCTACCAAATTGTCAATGGTGTGCTGCATGCTTAGCATCAAGATCAACAGATTGCCCCTGTGGGCTTGCCGCATCACCCTATTTAGGTATTCTTCCATGTCCCCTCCCTCAGCCATGGCCTTGTCCACATCCTCGACCCTGTCCTCTCGGTTTAGGAGAAGGGGCTCGATCAGATTCAGCATCAGAGGCATCATAGTCTCCTAGCCTCACATTGCTCTACGCCTCCTAAGTGGCATTGTACCTAATAAATTGAACAAAGAATCAAGACCCATGTAAAGTTTGAAATAGGGATGACATAAGACCAAAAAATGCAAGACAACACTCAAGAATACATTCATAAGGCCTCTTGTAGAGTCGCACTTTATGAAAATGGGCCGGCTACCATTTACACAATCGTGACTCTACCAAAGGACACTTTCTCCATATTACATACAGAAACCTAAAGCTCTAATACCAACTTTGTCATGACCCAACTCAGGCCATAACCGGTGCATAGGGAACATGTTCCCTTGCAAGCCTTGACGTGCAAGATTTTACAGAAAAATGGACAAAGTTTCCTCTATTTTTCAAACATTCCCAATTTTTGAAATACAACCTGTATGAAAATAAGATCAAAATACATAATTTGGGCTTCAAGCATTCTCAGAATGCACCCCCAGCAACAAAATAACTAACTCAAAATATATATTTCAATCCCAATTCTAATATGTAATTTAAATCCAACACCATCCTAAAATCAAAAGAAGTTATGTAAATCCTCAAACTAATTTCAAATGAAAATTCATAACCACAAAGTATATGTCTAACCATAACTAAGACTATAGTTCAAAATATAGTTCTAAATTTAGTTTACAAATTCCTTCCATAATATAGTCTATATATATATATATATATATATATATATATATATATATATATATATATATATATGTCTTAACTACACATGTTTAAGCATAAATATAAACATAATCGCAAAACTAAGCCAAGGACCCTGCCTGTGACATATGGAGCATTAAAACAATTCTAACAAGCTAAAAATAAAAAAAGATAGATTCCAAAATACAAAATAGGTCATCTCAAGAAGGCTCACCAACTTAGAGCTTAGCTATTGAGGAGCCGCGAGATTGGAACCTGAAGTTGCACCTATATCTGGAAAAGAGAGGGAAACAACGAAGTGAGTTTTGCAACTCAATGGTAGACAGGATATCTATAACCCACATGTGACAATAATAATCCATAAGTCAAACAGTAATAACTTCATAACTCATACATTCAACCACTTCCTTTATCTATGGAAAAGATTTTTGAAAGCAATCAGTTTTAATATAAAATACTAGGGAATTGTCAAAACCAAGATAAACAGAAGATTCACACTCATGTGGTCATTCCTTCATGTGATCCTGAAATAGAATGGTTCTACCCATGTGAGTAGCTGTAGAACAGAAGGATCCACTATGTGGTCCTAATCAAATATAGTCAAGATGCACCAAAGCTAATGCCTATTGTCATTAGCTACAAATCTTGTAAGAGATTCTCCCTAAAACATATAATTATTTTATACATATCATATTTAATAAATCTTCTACATATCAATAAAAAAGGCCATGCCTACTATCCATAAATCATTTCTCAAGTCCATATCATGGGTCAATAGTTTTCAATTATTTCAAATCTATGAAATTTTATATTCTTTTTGAAATTTCCAAATTTGAAATCATGCCATATTGTCTCATCTCTAAATTTTCAAATAAAACATAAGCTGTATGCATTAGATTTACTTTCATCAAATTTATATAACATAGCCAAATAATTGTTTTTCAGTCTCTAACTTGCTAAGATACATTTAGAACTAATTTAGCATAATTAAAAATAATTATAGACATAATGTCTACTTATAGACTGGTTCAAAGGAACCAAAGAACAACTCCCAGGTGCCACCAATCTAACTATTGACACTCAAATGGTTTATAACTCTAGGAACAAGATAAATACAATATTAGTGAGCTGACAATATTACTAATTTACATAAATTAGCTCCAAATCACTAAAATCCCCAAATTCAAGGGTTCAAGAAACCTAACAATATCCCTAAAATAATTAGAAACTTTAATAATTGAAATAGAGTAGAGTGAAAGCTTATTTACCAATTGAAGAGTAGAATTGGTAAAAAAATTCACTCCAACACTTTCCTAAGCTTCAAGTTCTCTCTAATGGAGTTAGAGATAAAAAGTGGAGGTAGAGGAGAGGGAGAGAAAGAGGGAAGGACAGTTATGATGGAGAGGATAAGGAGGAGATGATGGTAATGGAGGTGGTGATGGTAGTGAAGATAAGGAGAAGAAGAAGAGAACGGAGTAAGAAGATAAGAGAGAAATAAGTGAAGAAGGAAAAAAGAGAGGAGGGGTTATATGAATGATATAGGAGAGTGAGGGAGAAGAAAAAAAATAAAGAAAGAGAGGAAACTATGGTGGTCTATATCACTTAAGGTGCACGGTGGTCCTCACTTCTTTTTTTTTTTTTTAATGATTATCACATCATTTGGCTACAGTCCCTTTTCACATAACTACATCTGCAGTGCTCTACCTCTCCATCAATTTACTATGATAGCTTTAGTGCAGTCCAGCTTGTAGTAAACCCAGATTTGCAAAACTGGACTAAGCATTTTGAGCTTGACCTCCACTTTGTACACAACAAAATAATCCAAAAAGTTGTATTCATCACTCACATTCCCTCTAAAGACCAGGTAGCAGATGCTCTCACCAGGCCTCTATCAATAACCATCTTATCAATAACATGGTTGAGGGGTTATTGATCCCTCAACCATGAGTTTGTAGAGGGATGATAAGCAATACACCATGTGATAAATATGCAAAGTATAATTCAGTTAGTTAGTTAATTTGTTAGTGATTTTGTTAAAGTAATTCAGTCTCTCTAACCATCATAATAAGTCTTTATGTACCGCTTCTGTACTAAACCATTATACTCAATTTCACACTATTGCATTCAATACATCCAAACACCTTTACTCTCTAGCTTTCTTGCTTTTGCTTTTGTTCGTCTTCTGTTACTCTGATACCTTACAACCTTCATCCCGTCTGTAGCACCACCACCTGCTCTATCTTGTTCCCTCTCCACTCTTTCCTCACTCATACCTTAACACCTCTTACTACTTTGTCTTTACCTTTTGCACCGTCTCCACCTAACACATTGTGCTCTATAACCTCTCATTTCCCTCCAATTACACTGTTCTCTTCCAATTTGTGAGCCAAGGTATGTTTACCTAGCCCACAATAGAAAGAATGCTTTATGACAGTGAGAGAAAGGTAAGGACGAGAAGCAAAGGTTTGATGTCCCAACAAATATGGGAGACGAGACGATTGGAGAGCTTTGGTGATGAGAGGGGTATGGAAACATTGTTATGGTCATATAATTGAATTTCAAAGTTTCCCAACACCCTATAACAGAACCAATTCTTGTTTTTCTTCTTAACAAACCATTTCTTTTTTTTATTGTTATTATTATTGATACAATCGCTTCTTCTTCTTCAAATTCTCCATACAAAGATAGATTTCAAACAATGTTTAGGAAACAGGAAGCATTGTGCTGTTGTTACTCAATTTTTTTATTATGTGACAGTGGATTTCTTTTGGTTTGCAAGATTGAGATAAGCTTCATTTTCTCACATCCTTTTAATCTTATAGTTTGATTGTTGATTTTTAAGTTATATATCATCAATTTGGGATTTAGGGTTCACAATTAGGGATTTTATTTTGTTATAAGATCAAGGAGGAACTTCATGGCAACTGATAATGGCGTGTGTATGGTGTCCTTTTTTCTCTTCATTCACCTCAAGGTACCTGACTCTTTTGATTCCTTTTTTCCATTCGTTGTTGTTCCTTTTTTGGGAAAGAATTCCCTACTTATTCTCTAACTGTGAGGATTGTTGTGAGGATGACCACAAATGAATGATGATGAAGGTGACAATTTGTTGGCTCGGTGAGTTGTGGCAGCAACTGCATGTTTCTAGTCAGCAAGGAATAAAGCTTATAATAGTCACGGTTCTGGTGCATTTCTTTTATTTTTCCTTTTTTTAAATGGGTATTTTGGGCTAAAGAATATGGTCATGGATTCTAAATTGATGTGAGGATCACTTATTCCAATTTGGTCCTGAGATTGGATGGTAGGCTCTCCAACTACCAGCTATGGAAAGCCATAGATCCTAGCCTCGAGGTGCATAAAGGGATTAGTTATATGAACATATCAGAAAAATAAAAAAATGTACAAATATTTACATCTCATATTAAATCATGCTTTGTGCACTAAAATAATTATCTCAAGTGAAATCAAAGTCGAAAAAAAGGAGTTCTATGTATATTCTTTCTTTTCTTTTGTGTTGCTTGAAACTTTGGAATGAAGTTCTTAAATACTAATTGATGTTCGAGTGACATTTTTTAGTTTGATTTTAATTATTCTTCATAGATATATTTTATTGGTATGTATTATGGGTTTCTTAAATGGAGTTTACCATATAACTACTTCATGGTGGTATTGTCTATTCTAATCATAGGACTAGAGTCTTTTTAATGTGTTTTTATTTTGCAATTTATATACCTGGTCTTTTGTAAATTGGTTTTGGTACTTGAATTCCATTTGATTTGATGGTCTTATGAGACAATTTTAATTAGTTTATGATTTATTCTACTTTTTACCATTGGTGAAAAAAAATGTATGTTGGTTTGTCCTTTATAAGGTTGATTCGCTATTCTTCTCTATTCATTTTTGTTGTTATCAATATTAAGAATCTTCTTAGCCTTCTTTCAAGACCGTTAATTCATTTTCCTAATGATTTATGTTTTGATAATGGATTGCTTATGCATGTTTGAATGTCCTTTACTTGAAAAGTAGGTGGGTTTTACTTGATCATTGTGATTCAAGAATATATTAGGTTTTCCTAAGTTCCATGTGTTTTTATCATTTGTTATAGGTATCCTTCTTTCATATTTTTCGTATAAACCACTGAATCAAAGTGACTTAAATAACTTTCACAGAAGGAATGAAGAAATGTAAGTGTTCTCGGTCTTGAGGTTATTAATTTGATTTTTTTTTAAGTATTGAATCTTAGTTGTAGTATGTGCAGGGTAAATGATTTCAATTTCTCTTTTAGAGTTTTGATTAGGTTGTTAATTTTTTCTATCTTTAGAATAAAAAATTGTTTACATTCCTATTAATGACTATGAAATAAAGCTCAAGTTTATGATGTGTAGTCTCATTGGTTGTCATAAGGCACTTCACATTAGGACATTGCTTTTATTATTTCTTATTTAGGTTCTAAGGATGACAAGCTGCCCTAATGGATATACCACATGGCCGAACTTGGATAGATTGGTGATCGTTTGAGCAGCTAGTAGGTATGTTGCCCTTCCTTCGAACAAAAATGTATGGGAGATGTTTGCTGAAAGATCTACTAAAGTAGCTAATGTTGTATATACGATACGTTTAGCTATGTATTTGAAGCTCATAATAGTCAATACTAATATTTTAATGCTACAAAAGATAAGTTATAGAACCATGTAATTTGTGGTAACATAAATATGAAAATAATAATCCAATGCTTCACGTGTTTCTTGCTAGAGATTGAATTTTGATATCAAAACTAACTTGTAAAAATATTTGCAATTGTTTACTTTCACCTTATTTCTTTTTTAGGTGGTCAAAATATTCATCTTTTTTCATATCATTAACCCCTTTTCATACTGCGAGCATGATTTTGGAGAGAGGAGAAGAGGGGAGATGACAAAATGGAATTAGAATAAAGGAGAAGGCAAATAAGATAATGTAAGGAATGAGCCAAATAAGGAGGTCATTGATTTAAAGTATGTCCTTAATATGAGTTTCGGTTGTCAAATTAAAGAAAAAGATAATATATTTAAAGTTTTCCTTTTTGTCACTCAAACTATATTGGTTTTTAGGTAACAAATGTTGCCGAAGTCTATTTCATTGTCTCACTTCATTTCTTTTTTAGTTATTTGCTTTTTTCCTTTGTAGCTTGGATAGAAAAAGAAAAGTTTAATCCTATTAGGTAATAGTATTTTGAAATATGGTGAGCTAGAGATGATGAATGTTTTTCAGCATTTCGACCTTAATTAGTCTTTCTCTCACTAAGTTTCTTTGTTATTTTTTTTTTCTATTTCTACTTTTAGGTTTTTCTAAAATTTTATAATTTGTTGCTTTGAAACATTGTGTAAGGATTTTTTGGGCTAAAGTGACAATGTTTGGAGACTTTATTCAGAATATAGTTATTCTCTTCTAAAGTTGACATATTTGACTAATGTCTCCCCTTTTTGATAAGTTATTATGCTTAATGGTTCATCCACTCTTCCCATGGGAGTCATAATTTTGGTTTTTTTTTTGGCATGTTATGTGTTATTTTTCTTTTGTAATAAAAGTTTATAAATAAAGCATGAGGAAGCTTAACTATTGTAACTTGAACTAATAGTCTTTTATCAGTTCTTGTCTTTTTAAGAAGGATAAAATTTCATATTATGATTTGATTAAACTATTTGCAAGTTAGAGTGTTTTAATTTTGACGGTTAAAGCTTGAGCCAAATTTCAAGCTTTTAATTTAGTAATTATAACTATATGAAGAATCACTCTTTTAATGTGATAATAAAGCATCACTTTTACAAGTTGATAGAAATAGTCAGAAATGTATAAGTTGCTTAAACCTAAAATAAAACTTTCAATGTCAGTACAATATATGTGTTGTTATAATCCTACTCAAGGCCTTACTACAAAGTAAGACTCACCACTAGGGACAATTATGGCTACTAAATTGGAGTCTGAACCACCTTTGTACCTGCAACTATGAGAAGAAAGCGAGAGAGGTAAGTCAATAGACTCAGTGAGTGAGCTCTTACCAATCACCCACATGGGACGGCCAAGGAATATACAATATATATTATACATGCAGCAATTATAAACCTATTGATATTTAAATACATAGCTAGCTGGGAAAACACTTTTCATTCCATAGATTCACAATAACAATTTCTAACTCATAATCAAACAAGAAATAATTCTAACTGAGGGTATGACAGAGCACCAGAGAACATTATACTAAACATGATAAATACACATATATTAATCAAAGCCATAAAATTATAAACTGAAATATTATACTCAGTCCCTGGCGAACAAGAGCACCTGCTGAAATCATAATAGTTCCTGTCGGACAAGCTGTGGGCACCTAACTAGGGCCTATTTTATGCTTCTTTGAAATGAAACTATCCTCTAATGGACAACTTGGTATCAATATTAATGATCTCTTCACAACCGTTAACTAATTGTTTCTTTATCTCTACTGGCTAAACTAATTTGTCGAATCCAAAACTGAAAGATAGGTGCTTCGTTCTTTGCAAATGCGAGCCCCTAAATTCTTAGTACTTTGAAAATTCTGGATTCATATAACTTTAACAATATGACTTTAGCATAATTGTGGCTGTGAAAATAGTGCCCAAGGGATCACCCGCTTATAGGCATTCTGATTTCAAGCCCACAGAATATATATCTGGCAGTTGTTATGAACTATATCGAATTTCGTACCTCTTGGTACCATAAAACTGAAGTTCAAAATTGTCATTTCTCAAGCTAACCACTTTTCATAAACTTGATAACTATAAAATTATAGTTCAAACACTGGGACTTATAATCATAAAAATTTTGAAATCACATTAGCACTTCTTTCATGAAACTAAAGCATACTTTGTTCAACATTTCTCCAACATATGTAAATATCCAATCCAAAAAATCTAAAACATAGTTTGAAATCTTAAATTCTTAAAATCATAGCGATATTGTAAACTCATAAGAATATGTTGGATAAAATAGCAACTTGCTACAATACGTATTTTCTAATAAATCCTTTTTTTCAAACATGTAAAACATTTTCGATAGCATACAATATAGCAATCGTGGTAGCATGGTTTTCTAAAACACATTTCTTTCATTCCATAATCATAAATCATAATTTTTCTAGCTAGACATAATCATGTAAAATCATTTCCGATCCTATACTTTTCTTTTCTCAAACTTCATATTTAACAACCATAATGCAAGAACATATTCATAATAATGAAACTAAGGCTATGAGGCCAAACTCACTCACCATTTGGAGCCGGGTGGGCACCACTAACTTGACCTTGAGAGTTTGGAATGACACCAACAACAATCATAGAACAATATTGACTCATGATCAAACTCTAATCACCTCTAGATAACTCTAAAACAACTCTAACAAGATTGGGAGAGCATACCCCACTCGACAACATCGGGAACATAGATAACCCATACTATAGGACATGAAAGAATAGAGAGGAAGATGACATAAGTCAACAGATAAACTCACCTTAATATATACTTGGAGGAAGATGGATTAATGGAGGATGGGAATAAGGAGGTAGGATAGGGAAAGGAGGTTGTTAGGGCTTGGATTTGGGGGTGAAATCCGAGTGGGAGGGGTATTTAAAGGGAAGAGGTACTATTTCTGCCCCATTGACACCATTATAACGGTCCTTAGACCACAAAATGCCCCTAAAACACATACTGTGACCACTATAGCAATGACAATAAACTTTGATTCAGCACCTGTAGGTCATTCTGGCACCTGGGTTGTCTCAATATTCACTTATTTATATTTATTAATTATAAGTTAATGCTCTATTAACGTTAAAACATAAATGTAAATAAGGAAATATCCCGTTTGGATTCAAACAAAATATCTAAAAAATAAAACCCCAACCAATCAAAATCTAAGTTTTGAGTTTTAGTTCAATTCCGAGAATCTTCAAGATTTTCTAAACTTGTGGGTTAAAAATGAAACATTTAATGGTTTCATAAAATTCGTTAAAAATCACTCTTTAACTTATTTTCATTTGGAGAACAATGACCAGGACTTTTGATCCAAGAATCTAGCTCTATCATATAGCCTTCCATGGAGGTGTAAGATCCAGATTTAGTGAAATTCAAGACTTGGCAACAAGGGTGGGTTTGGTGAGGCAGTACGAAAAAAAAACTATTGACATGTGTACCTCGAGTATCACAGATTTATCATTCTTAAAGTTTCACAAAATTGTAAGGATTTATTACGTAGTCACATTGCCCTTAATCATGTGCAAATGTGGATTTGTCCTTTTAATAAATTTCTTTTCTTAATTAATTAAAATTAACTAAACACACAAATATCTTCTATAAAAACAATGTGGCTTTGAGTCACTTATTGCATAAGAGGATATATCGGTATAGGCCACATACCTACCAAGCCAAAATTAACATTTTCTTAAATTTTATTTGTTTTTAATATTCTTTCTTTTTTATATTTCATTTTTGTACATAATTATTGGAAAAAATAAATACTATGAAAGTTATAACTTAATTTGAATAATAAGCTCTAGAGTAATTGTATTTATATGGATGTATTAGGGATATAGTGGAATTGAGTTTAAGTTTTCACATTTCCCTAATCATAATTAAACTCCCAAACCTACCCGCTTTCAAAAGACTAGTGTTATCAAATCAAAAGATTTTATTATGGGTCTTAACTTGCCTCACAGTAAGCATTCAAAGAGAGAGTACCATACCATCTATGTCTTTTGGGAGGAGTAATACAAGAACTTCAAGAAATATTTCTTGTGAGGGTAAAAGAACTGTAAGAACTTTAGAAAATTATGTTCTCTGTGGAACAATAGCCAACTTAAAGTCAAAATTGTTCTTTTGATCAAAGAGCTATGGTGAGAGAAAAGATGAAGAAGAATATCTAAACAACCTGTTTAAAGAAGTGAGACAAGTTAGGACCCACCATGAAAACTAACAGTACACATAGGATATTTACGTTAACAGCTCAAACGATAATTTGATGGACCTATTAATGAAATTTAAGGAACTACAATGGGACTTTTCAAATCTGAGCTATTAATTTGTCCCTCACTATAAATCTTAGGAACTAAATTAGAGCTTAGTATTTATTTTATTTGTTTTATTTTTATGTGTTTTGTTTGCGTGATCATTTTTGGACCATGAGCTTTGTGTCTTTTTTTTTCATGTCATAGAATAGGGTGAACATTGTGCTCCCTTTTGGTGGGTTGTTCCTTTCTTTTATTTTTTTCCCTGTTAAAACTGTTTGGGGTCTTTGGGTTCTTATTTCTTTTTTGGTACTTTTTTATGTTTTTTTTGTTTGTTGAGAATCTGTTTGCGATGGGTTTGTCTTTGTCTTTGTACTTTTCTTTCACAAGGAAGATGTTGGCTTCTGCTAATGGGCTGTCCCCCCCTTTTTTTTTCATTGTCGTGAAAATTAGTTTTTTATGATTTTTTGTGAAATCTGTTTTGGGCTCCTTTTTATTATTATTATTGTTCATTTTTTTATCTCATGTTAAGTTTGGTTGAAAGCTAATGCTCATTTAGAACATGGGTCTTTTTATTTATTATTTTCTTCTCTTCCTACAAGAAAGATTAAAAATAAAAAGAAAAATACAAAAAAGCTTGAGGTGATTGTTTAATTTTATTCATCTTGCTATTTTGGGGTTGTCTTATTCTTGTCATTTAATGAATTTTGTCCTAGTTAATGACCCATTTTTTCTTTCTAATTTTCGATTTTATGTTATCTTATTAAAATTGTGATTAGTATTTGTGATATGTTGTAATCAATGCTTATAACAAAATTAAAAAAAAAAAATTTCTTTCCTTCCTTGTAAGAAAATAATATTTTTTAATCCGTGCACTGATGAATAATAGTGATTGAGTACAAGGTGATACCTTCATTATTTTTGGATCACAAGGGTTTATTGAGTAGCTTAGTGTTAATTTGAACCCCATGCAAGAGCAAACTTTGCTTTCAAAGAAAAATGATTCTTTTTACAAAGAAAAAATAGCTCTTATTAAAATAAATCAAACCAAAAATATTTTCTATAGAACAACATGACTTTAAGTTCCTCATTGCACTGGAGGATATCTAAAAGCAGACAACCCCAATAAGCCAAAATTAATTTTTCTTAATTTATTTATTTAATTGTGAATATGTTTGTCTTGTCCTTTCTTTTTAATTCTTTTTAAACTATTATTAATTAATTTATACAACTTACTAAGGTATCGTCTAAGAACGGGTGTATTAAGAGTGCATTATAGTTAAGTTCATAGCTACCTTTCTCTATGCATAATCGACTTATAAACTCATATATGGTTCTCAAAGACCATTTTCCAAATAAATGAGTTTTCCAGCATTTTTTTCAATTTAAATAAAACTTGGTGATGGCTCCATCTTTAATCTTGATCTCTTTTTTCTGGTCCCTCACGATTTCAGCTTCAACACCAACTCATGTGAAACTTTTATTCCCTCCCTTCAATATGGGAATGAAATCTCACTAAAATATGGTAAAATATATTTCTTGGAAATAATTAATACTTAGGACTAATTATATAAAACTTGTAACAAACATAGAAACAAATCATTTCCAAACAATTATTTAAAAGAATAGATTAGTATACATTGAAACAAATGCCCCCTAAATCCTCATTCCTTAATTGTTTGGATATGCAATGCCCTTATTTTTCATAGTTCTGGAATAACTGATTTGGATGATATATTGAAGGTGGTGGGGATGGGGATGGTAAGTGATGAGACAAATGTTATCAATGGAATATTTCAAGAATATTCCATTTTTTTAAAACTATTGTTACTCTGGAGAGACCTGATTAAATAATGTTATATAGTATAAGAACTTGGTTACAAATTTTTAAATTATAAGGACCTAATTAAAAATTGAGTGAAACTATAAAGATCTACAAAATAAATAAATGTAAACATAATAATAATAATAATAATCTTTCACCATTTTAATTTTTCTTAATATAGAAATACTTAAAAAAATAGACCTCAACACTACATAAACTTAATACATTTTGTGTTTTAGCCCTAGCTATTATTGACTATTTAAATGAATAAAATTTATTTTCGCTAAATAATCTTTATTTAAAAAATAATATCTTTTAAAAAATGATTTTTCATAACAAATTGATATTGCAACTAAGAAGAGAGCACACTGAATGCATCGTGTTTACGTGATAGATAGCTTATAGTGGCACGATACATTAAAAAGAGAAGACATTAATACACGTTCATTTATTTTAAAAATAAAATTAAAATTTTTTTATAACAGCAACAGGATCTGCAAAAGTTTTCATGCATGATACTACTTTTGAAATATTATTAATACATACATAAAGTTAAACATATTAATATTTAATATGTAAAATCAATATTGCTTATCAAGTTACCATTAACTTAACTTTTTCAAAAAAAAATATATTTTTTCTTAATCAATTCACTATCCAACCTACACAAATAATATAGTCAGTTTATTAAAGTCTCATAGTAATTTTATAATTAGGAAGATTTTTCATGTAGTGACGGAGAAAATTTACATGAAGCTAACACTTGTAAAAAATTTCCTGTTTCAACCTTTGAAATATTAACAGTATAAAAAATATATATAGAAATGAAACAATATTAACTTGTTCTTAAGAAAGAACTGATATATAACTTATAATTTAAAAAGAAAAACTAATATTTTTTTCATCTATAAAAATAATAATAACAATTAAAGAGATGCATAAATTCACATTTCATATAATAATTTATTATTAAAACTATAAATTTATTTTATAAGATGTTATTTTATTTTCAAATAAAGATATAATAGTTCAATTTTCCAAAAAGAATCCAGATCATATAACAAAAAGATTTTATAACGACTTTAAGATACAATTTATGAGTTTTAGTAATATGATTGTTTTTTTAATTAAAAAAAATATGTTTGGTTTCTTCCAAAAAATAGTAAGAATTCTAAAGTGTATTGGGGAAGCGATTCAAGAAGAAGCTGCCCACTCGGCATAACTTTTCAAAACTATGCAATCAAAATTTATTAAGATAACATGGTATATCAAGATAAGCTGGTATGTTTCTGAATTATCACTATATCAATCAATAATAATTTCATTAGGAAAAGAAAATGTATTTGTCATGAAGATGCAACACTTAAAGGCATGGGAGTCCAAATGCTCCCATTAACGTTCCCAAATAAATCTAATTTAAAATAATTAAATTTATGAAACAAAAATAATATTTAAATTTAAATTGATTTCAATCAATGTTTTCTGGTCAACAAAGAAAGAGGTTTGTGATAACGAGATTTTGTTTTTAATCGAGATTAGGGTATCCACCGTTAACAACAATGACTAATCCACCATTATGAGTGGTGATCGAACCCTTGACCATGTGGTTAATGGATAAGATAAGCTGCCATTATGCTACACCGGATGATTGTGATAACAAGAATATGGTTGAGAAAAAAATATGGGATTCATTTAGAGTAATAAATGTATGGAGTAATAACCATAGTAAATGTATTTTTTCAATACAGAATTTGAAAAGTTCCTGTAAATGAAAATATTTTAAAGACAGTGAAAAGCCAAATAAAAAAAAAAGTAACACTTATAAAACTTTCCTTAAAACACCTCTAAAATATGAATAGTCTAGTTATATATATGTGGACAGAGTTATTGTATTAGACTTTGGTTATCTAGTTGTCTGACAGATGATTTGCCCAAATGAGAGACTGAGTCTTAGACTATTATAGTATTCTTATCTCCTTATGTAGTCTGTTGACTGTGGATAATCCAATTTAATGAATATCTCTCTTTTTATTTAAAAAAAAGAAAAGAAAAAGAGACCAGGAGGAGGTAGGGACCACATCTGCAACGAAAGCTGACCACGGGAACCAATCTTAGCCGCCAGAATCGTCATACATCAAGACATGGCTTCTTCAAATGTTTGCTACTCGAATACAATTATTTTAAAGCACAATAATAAGATCCAATCACTACATGACAAAAAAGAGTTTTTGACCGTCGCTGTGAAAATAATAGTCATGGTCAATTATCAAAATAAATAAATAAATAAAAGTCATGGTCATTACGATTGAATTTGAATACTAAAGTATACTATTAAATTTTAGAGTAATTAATATTTACCTCTTTTTAGGTTTGGTATAATTACATATGATATTTCTTTATTTTTGTAAAATTATGATTGACCTCGCATGAGATTCTTACATATATTAGTTCATTAGTTTAAGTGACCTACTACCTTCAACATATAATCCTTATTTTGGCAAAGTGAGTATTCCGACATTATTACTTTAACCCACGTTTTCAAACCTCAGTTACTCATAAGAATTATATACCTAAGATAATAAGAATCAGTAACAATGGATCATTAGTCTGATATATTTCTAATATACAGTATTTTCTTATAGAGGTAATGTAGAGCATACTCTATATCTCTTATAGCCTGTTATTCTCCTATTTTCTTATATCAGAATAGCATATTGCATATGTGAGATTGAACTTTCAGGAAAAAGAAAAGAGTTTAGAAGAGGATGGTGAGTATATGGCGCACAAAGGTTTTATTAATGCAAACTTCTGATCTTACAATAACATAGAGCTTATCTTTTATAGCTAAGGGAGGCTGATAACACATGACACATTACTTAAAAATATTGATTACAAAACACCAAGCAACATCACTCATCAACCACTATCTTATAAGATCATGACTCATCAACCACTATTTGACTATAGGATCATTACTTGTCAACCACTATCTTACAAGAATTGACTATAAGATCATGACTCATCAACCACTATCTCACGGGATTTTATTATGGTGAGTCATTATTGAAAATACCATACTTCATTGTCTTTTTGTCTCTTTTGAAGATAAGCTCATGACTAGGTGACAGATTCATGTATGGTCATCTTCTTTTTTCTGCTTTTTCTTATAAAGCCTGATCTCCATATCTGTCAACATTTGTTCTACATTTATTTCTTCATTATCTTCATTTGTGGATCCTGGGAATCTTGTATTATTACACCTGCATAATTGCTGAGGTGCCATCTGGCTGTCTTCTAGGTGTATTTTCTACTATTGGGTCTGTTCCAGTGTAAGCATATATAATTATGATCCATTTCTTTTTTTGGAAAGCAAATAACTTCTAAGGGTTTGAGTTTGGTATAGGTGGACTGGACAACTGGCATTTCGATATCAAGGCCATTAATTCATGGATACGCACAGTCAATTCTTCTTTGTAAAGATAGCATTCATCTTGTATGAAAGTTCGAAGACTTGCAATGTTCTATAATGTCTGGCTTGGTTTTGGCTATAGAGCAATCCTGTGGCTGGATTTTGAAAATATGGATGGTGGACAATATAGAGTGATACAAGCTTATTTTCCTGCTCATCATACATTCTCCAAACATCCACTTGTTTAGTTCTTCGTTGAGTTCTGTTTTCCATAATTGAATTGGAGCAAACCATTATAAGGTCCTCCATAATAAGGAACTTCCTTGATATTTTAGGGAACACTCTCATTTTTGCAGTGGGGAAAATGATAAGACGTGAGTAAAGCATTGAGACATACCGTAAATACCACATGTGTGATTCAAGAAAAGATTTTCCCATAAAGATCCCAAAAACATTTAGGTGAGGAGCACAAGGATTAAACCAAGCTAGCTTTGGGATGGTCTGGTTTTGTTGTAGTGAAATGGCTAGGTAATAAAACATATGAGTAGTGGCAAATTCTTAAAGTAATTTGGAGTAAGGGTGACATCTAACGGTATTTTAGGAGGATACTCATATAATAGATTTAGTAGGATGATGGATGACCTAGCATGGTCAATGTTCATAAAGATTAAAGGGTGTAAGTGAGTGGATGTGAAAATAGTAATGGGTTTGGATTGATTGATTTGGACAAATAATCAGGGATGAGGTTTTGGTTTCCTTTTATGTGTTTTACAGAAAAGTCATATCTAGAAACCATTCTTTTACTCTAAGGATTTGTGGGTTTGGAGGAATTTTGTTTTTGAAATCAACGATCTTTGGGAATGAGGAATTATCAACTTGAACTTCAAAATGATATCCTCTAAGATAGAAGTCAAACTTTTGGATGCCGTATTAACTGCCAAAGTTTCATTGTATGTGATATAGTAATGGAGTTCTGCTGGTTTGAATTTGTTAACTCCATAACTCTTCACAAAGTGTTACAGCTTGAAGTTTTAAGTGATAACAAAACTAATTTTGTTAAAATATTTTAAGAATAGACTAATCTTTAACTTGAGTTTCTCAAGCACTCAACAGGACCATTTTGTTAGCATATAAGTTCCATTAACAAGTTTTATTTTCATGATGTCATGTTTCAACATGTTTAATCTCATTCAAAGAGATTTAACATTTAAATGAAGTGAAAAATAATCCTTGAAATGGACTCAAGTATGTTTTACACACGAAGAAAGGATTTCCAGAGCCAGAAACCAAGTTCAAATCTTCAGAAAGTGAATTTCATCTTCAAAATATCACATGCTTTGAAGAAATCTATCTTTCTTTGAAGCAAGTCATAGTTACTATCTTCAAATGTGATGATAAGATCATCAACAAGCTTTGATTAAAGAATTGGAGATCAATGAAAAGATTAGAAACTAAATAAGCACATCAGAAAGCACTTTGCTCAGAAGCCATGCACACTTTATAGAATGAGAGGGAAAATTCAAGTTTAATTTCAAATTAAAATCAAATGCAAAAAGAGACTGATAGTAACATCTCACCTTTTCACTTGGCCAATCGTTCCAGCTTCTAGAAGAAAAAATTTAGAAATCTCACCCAAAAAGTAAAAATTAGTTTCTGAAACTGCACTCAGAAACCTCATTTGACAACAATCTCTGCAACTGCAAAAGTAACTCTAATAAAGCCAAGATAGTCTTCTAGATTACATTTCCAAGATACAAAAGAATATCAACACTGTCATGAGGAAAACAAATCAAGGGGCAACAGACTGAAATTGAATATCAAGTATAAAAGGAGGTCAACTGCATACAAGATTTTTGGCTGAGACTTTTAAAAATCTGTCAAGAACGCAAAATAATAATCCTCTTTATTTTTTTGTAAAGACATTACTACTTGTAATTATTTTCTTCTACAAAAAATAATCTTCTTTCTAAGTTCTTATTAGATAATATCTTCTTCCTAGGAAGAATTATTAGAAATAAGTTATTCAAGTTTTCAAGTCATACACTATTTTATTCTAAGAAAAATTGAGTGTTTTTTTGTTGGAGTGAACCAACCTTTGATAGGTCTTTGTACCCTGATCCAGAAGTAATCATTATGAGATTAGCTTAGAGAGGCTAGTCAAAGACTACTTGAAAGTGATAGTAGATGGCCTCAACAGGTAGTTGAAAACTAGATGTAGGCAGGATTGACCGAACTAATACAAAAACTCTTTGTGCAGTATTTTGCCACTCCCTTTATCTCCTTTACATTCTGTTTTAAGATGCAAAGCAATATATTTATGAAAATATAGTTTTAATATGTTTTCAAGTGATCAACTCAGTCTAGAAAGCTACCTTATGAATGTTACTAACAAATTTTTTCTACTACACTTCAAATATACACTTGATAGACTCTATTAAGTTTTCAGAAATAAGAAAAGTTAAAGCACAATTTATCCCCCTTCTCGTGGAACTTTCAACCTAAGAATTGTCCACTGGCATGGCCATAGTAAAACTTTTGTCCTACAATTTTCTCAATTAACATTGCTCCCTCAATGCTCATCACTAGCATCTATTTGCAATGTTCTTTTCTTTTTCCAAGAAATTTAAGAAATGGTGGATTTTAAGCTACTTTTTTTAAAAAAAACTTTATTGCATCAGAGTATTTTGGTCCTCAAGGTGAAGGTTTTTCTTTAGAAGCTTGGAAAGTATGTTGGAATGTTTAGAAACGTGAGGAATAAAATTTCTGATGTAATTTAGAATTCCTAAGAATTATTGAATCTGCTTTGTGGTGATATTTTCATCAGGAAACTTAAGTAGTTCTTCAACAATATGTGGTTGGGGCATATATTTTCCTTTTGAAAAATGCATTCCTAGAAAATCAATTTCTTTTGTACTAATTTGAGATTTTCTAGTAGATAGCATTATCCCATGCTGATGACAGATTTGGTAAAATCTTTCCAAGAGCTTCCTATGAGTTGCTTTATCTGGAGAAAACCAAAAAAAATGTTATCAATATAAATAAGAGCACTATCCAGGATGGGTTGGCCTTTTGGAAGATAGAGGGTGCTACTTTGACTCTAAATTAAAAGATAGGATAGTCCATTAGAAATGTGCATTAGGTATGCAAAAAGCAGTTTTGGGGCTAGTCTTTTAGGTTTAGATCGAGTTGCCAAAATCCCGACTTAAACTCGAATTTTGAAAAGAGGTTGGCATTTTTAATTTGTGGGTAAAGCGAATGAATTTTTGGTAGAAGGAATTTATCATCTTTGAGGAAATTGTTAAGAGGCCTATAATCAATGACCAGTCTTTTTTCTTCCCTAAACCTGCTCGGATCTTTAATTCACATGAAAGGCTTGACAAGTCCAACCAAACTTTGTTGGATGAATCAGTCCTTACTTAAGCAATTGTTCGCATTTTCAAATGCTTCAGCTCTATCAGATAGAGATATTCCAGGATGAATTGCTTTGGTTAGGTTTATGTCATCATTGAGTTTGAAGGGTATCCTTCATTTTTCCACAAAGGATGCGGATAAGTGCAAAGGTCATGACTATCTGCACTCAATTTGAGTAAATTATCTCGAACTTTTAGAATTGTCAGGGTATATCAGCAAGTGCAAAAAAATTTTGAACCATAGTGTATGGCTTGAAACTTCTTTTACACTTGAGACCTTTTGGTAGTATCCTAAGTTTCTTACTCTGATAATCGACATCCATTCTGATTACAATGTCTTTTTAGGCAGATCAGTACCTTGGTCTAGACAACACAGTCCGGAAAAAATTTAATCCAATTTTGTTTTTGATGATTAGGTTGGTTTTGAAAACCTTTTTATCTGCTGCCTTAAACAAATAGGTTTGATTTTACCATGCAGAGGATGGGATGACTACTGGATTCATTAGCATTCTCTGTGCTACTATGTTCATATAAGCTATGACTTTGATACGAATGTCATACTTAGATGGAAGGATGTGCATCTCAATATTAGGTAAATGAGAAATAATACCAAAAGAATCAATCTCTAGTTTTGAGATTTCTTCAACTTGATTGATTTGTTCGGTCATCATGAAAAGGAGCTTATGTCCATTCTATTATTTTATTTATCATGATAGGGAAATGTTCTTTTGAGGAATCTGATTCTTCATCTCCTTTTGAATTGGAGACTGTAAGTTCAAGCTCGAATATAGTACTTTCATCATGTTGCTCTTGCTCATCATACCATGACACAATATATTCATCGTCTTCAAGTCTTAGAATATGAGAAAGTTTGGCTGCCTTTTCTTTTTTGTTTGAACAATTTTTTGAAATATGTCTTTTTTGCCGCAGATGAGGTATTATTTGCTGCTCTTTCCTCGAAAAGGCTTTCTTTTGAAGAATTTGACTTTTTTTTCTTTTTCCCTTTCTTATAAACGAACTTCTTCTTCTTCTTCTTCTTAGATGAGGACTTGTATGATTCTTTTTGTAGGCTTTGCGTACTTAACCTTGTCTTTGAACACATTCTCAAAGAAGGTTTGCTGGCTACATATCTTGTCTAGTGCAGCAAGACATGTTTGATGAATTTCTCCAAAATCATACTAGTGCAATATCTTTTTGGAGAATATTTTTTATTTTGTCCATTTCTTCATGAAGTTCTTTAGGAAGGAAATCAGCATAAGTGACCTTCAAGCTTGGATTTTTATATCCATTTAACATATAAAATCTTTGAGCTATTCTTTTGAAAAGGCACTCAATATCATCCTTCTTTAAGGAACAACACTTCATGTCATAAAATTCTTTCCTGATGCCTTTGGTGGTGAGGGTCTGATCTCCTAGGAATTCTTGGTGAATGACAATGATAACTGTCTTAACAGTGCCAATTCTATGGAGTTTATCTAATCTCACTAGGCTGAGACTGGCATACCATTCTTTTAGTAAACCTGTAGTGTGAGCCTAGAATTCCTTGATAACTCTGTAAGAGTCTACATCCATTGCTAGCATCTTTGTATCCATCCATGCTTTGAAGTCTAGAAGTTTTTTTCTCTCTATAAGGCTAGAAGAATATTATCAAGAGTGAACAGTGGAGTTCCTCCTGGATGAAGAGTATTAATTTCATGAGGGTGGAGCGATAATGATGATGTGGCTGGCCTGTTTCAGTTTTTATTCATATAGATATTAATATTTTAGTGAATCAATAATATATCCATTGTCACTAATAGTTTAGCTACTTTCTTCTTCTTCAGAGGAAGAAAAATACTAGGGCATCACCATGGCTTGAGCTAAAGAAAGAGTTTGTAGATCTGTGCTAGTGTCTTCTATTTGTTTTTTCTTGGGTGATGGTTGTGGAGGTTTAGGTTCATCTACAGCTTTTTTTGGATAGGCAGGCTGAAGTGGCTTCAATTGCTTCTTTTCTTTTATGACCTTTTGAAGGTATGCTTTTTTTTTCCTCTTAGGATAGTGGTCCTATGAGAAAGGTTTGGTGTTAAAAGAGGTGCAGGCTTGTATAGTTATTTGGTTGTAAACATGGTGGACGGCATCTTTGGGGTGATGCATAGTACACATCCATCTTAGGCTTTTTCTACAAAGTTTTTGTGTATTTGTACAATTCTTCGACCTGTCGTCGAAGCTTTTGTAACTCTTCTTTCTCGTCATTCAAAAGATGGATGATGAATGTTTCTTGTAGGAAGTTATTGAATTTTTTACTATAGAACTTTCATCTTTGTTTTGTATTCTTGTACTATCTCTGCTATTTTTCTGATAGTGTCCTTAGCCTTGCTTCTATGGTTTGTATTGTTTCCTCAATTTTGTAGTTAAGTTTTTTATAAAATTCAATTTTAAGCTAGGGAGTTCTCTATCTACCAGTTTACTACTTCTTTGGCTTGAGATAGGGGCTCATACTGCCCATCGGGCTGCACTTCAATAGGTTGAATAAATGACTTTGTTGAAACTTTGTTGGTTGGATTGATCTTCCTTTCTATTGTTGGAAATTCAGGCTCATAAGTGACTAAAGAAGATGCAAACATCATGCATGAGATTGCTATTAGTAGAGGAACAATGGGCTTCTATGTCTTGCAAGAAAAGGAGTTTATTATATTTGGTACTAATGGCCAGGAAATTAGATCAGAATCATTTGGTGGAGGGGGATACCTTTGTTTTTTGAGGATTCTATGAGCCTTCTCATATATGGGAAGATGTTCTACTTTTTTCTTGATCCCAACCCAGGGGCCATTCTCTGGGTCTGACTTTCTTTATGGTTGAAGAGGAGGTTTACACCTTTGGCGTCATCTGTGGCATAGTGTATCCTCTTCATATTTTTCTTCATCTTGATTTTCACATTCACAATCAGGATAACATCGTCCTAATCGTGAGATATCCCATATGAAATATCCATTTATAGTGTTTGAGAAGATAACACTACCATCTCCTTGGACAGCATGGATAGGGATTTTTCCCTCTACTTTACCAAGAGTAATAATCATGCTATGAAAAATTGGATGATTTTGGCCAAATGATCCTTCATCAACTTTTGGACTTTCAAATATGGTTTTGACGGCTCCATTAATAGATCTTCTGAAAATTGTGTCAGTGGCGACAACATGATTGCTATTCATCTTGAAATTTTCATAATTGCTTTTCCACTCAAGTGGCATAAGATTCAAAGTTCTTTTCTTGAAATTTGTTTTGGAATGAATGATGAACACCTTCTTTTGCAAGGTCAGCAACCACTATAAGAGCGTTATTTTGAAATCCTTTCTCAACAGGTAGATCCAAACAATGATCTTGAAGCATGTAGATAAGTTGGTGCATAAAAGAAGCTAAAACAACTTGTTCATCTTGGGGGTGATCCAATGAGTTGAACTTGAACTTTGAACTTGGTAGGAAGTGTAGGATTTTGAAGACGAACATTAAAGTTTGGGAACATGGTTAAAACAACACTTCTAACATTGTGTGTCATTAAAACTGTTCCAATAATAGCATGTTCATAATTCTTGAAGGTAGAGTTGATCAAAGTGACTAGAAATGATTGGAAAGCATTTTCTGCCATAAAGTGATAATACTAGCCTTATAGCTCCAAAATGAAGGCTAACATATCTTTTTTTGTTGCCATAACTTAATGAGAGTAAGATTGATTTCTAAGTCAGCATATTTATCTGCACTAGTAGCTTATAGAGCACATTGGTCAAGTTTTGTGGTTTGGATATACTCCTTTACTTGAGGTCGAGGAGTGGAGATAAGCTTCTTAATGGACCACTTGAAGGTTCCTTTATGTCTCCTAAAAACATTGTAAGGGCTTAAGAGTAGCGGAATAGTATTCACTATCTAGGCATCCTTTGGTACATAGAAGTGTTCTATAAGGTTTTCTAATTTAGAAGAAAGGATTTTTGCACATGATTCTAGAATGGAGAATTTTATTACAATACTTTAAAAGGTTGGAGTTCAAAGTCAGCTGGAGTTGTCTGTGTGGATGAGGAGTTTTCCATAGGTGAGTTTCAGTTCTTCCTTACTGGTCTTCTCTCTCATATATAACACGCTCCTTGTTTTTTGGAAAAAAGGGAGAATAACTATGCTGGGCCATTATTTGGACTCTGATACTACTGAGCTGGGAGCCCTACTACCTTAGGTATATAATTCTTATGAGTGAATGGGGCTTGGTATATATATACACATAATTAGTAATGATATATCTATAATATTTTGATATTTAACATGTATATTAACTAAAATACCTATTTTTTTTATCATAAGTTATAATTATAAGTTTTATTTTCATTAGATAAATTTTTTTATTTAATTAGTATTAAATATTATTAAAATATTTTATTCAAAATAGATGAGTGGTGAGTGTAATTACATTAAACCTCAAGGAAGATTAGTTTAATTTTCTCTAAATTTTATTTAATAATTTTATTTATTTCATAGGAGATAACTAACTGTAAGTATATGTATTTTTATATAAATATGTATAGTTTTAATATATTTTTGTTCAACCCTAATTAAACTGAACCATTGAATCTCTGAATTAGTTTTTTATTTTGTCCGAGTCAATATTCGATTTGATTTTCTTAGCCTTTGTATAACTTATCCTACATATCATACCTAATACATTAAAAGCAAAACAGAATTTGAATAAGTCGTTGGCATGCAAGGCTTTAAGGCTAGTGTTATTATTATTTAACGTGAAGGTCGGCTAGTGCTTGTAGTCATACACACCCGAGATAGGAATTTAGTCACGCCAATTGCAGATTTTAGAATAAAATTATTTTCAAACTAACTTATGCGTGAATCCAAATTAATTTCAGTTAGGTATTGACCAAAAATACGAATATAAAAAAGAACATAATTAATCGTTACACCAACTATTTGCGTTAAAACATGAGAACACGAGGGTGTCAGATAAAATCTATATTTGTAAGTTATATGTTTTAAGGGGAAATCATATATTCCCGCGATAGATTTTCTAGGTTCACGTAAAAAAAAAAAATGGGGACACAGCACAAGGACAGATCTGATCAAGATTTGGTCGTATTTGAATTTCTTATACAGTAACACTACCTATTTTATTTGGTGAGTGTTGTTATTCTAATACTCAAAAGTGGATGTCTAATTAGGACATTCATTCTATGACCTTTGGATGTGATGAATAGATAAAACAAAATTGGAGCTGCCATCACATTTAACAGTGATAGAGTGAGTGTCCTAATTGGATACCTATTTTTAAAAAGGTGTTTGAAATAAAATTTTTGTTATTTGCTGCCTCTGGACCAGCAATGCTGAGACAACAAATATATTGCGTATTATTTACCACCATGAAAATGATCTCGAGTCTATAAAATGGATTACATTCAAGCTAGAATGGATCACCATAACCCTTCTTAATTGACCATCCGGTCATAGTGTGGCCTCTTTAACTATCATCTCCAATGAGATCTCATCTAGTCTTATTGTCTTTCTTTGTGCCCTTTTGCCTGATAAACTTGAGTATCAACATCTATCTAGCAACCGGCCATTGTCTTGTCCACGAGCAATTCTTGTTGCTCCAATTGAAGAACAACCTTATTTTCGACCCCACCAAATCCAAAAAACTGGTTCATTGGAATCAAAGTGTTGATTGCTGCCAATGGAACGGAGTATCATGCAACAATGGACGTGTTATTGGTCTTGACTTGAGCCATGAATTTATTTCTGGGGGCTTAGACAATTCAAGTCTCTTCAACTTGCAACATTTGCATAGTTTGAATTTGGCTTACAACGACTTTAGCTCTTCGATTCCTTCAAAGGTTGACAAGCTAAAGAATTTGAGGCATTTGAACTTGTCAAATGCTGGCTTTCATGGACAGATTCCAGATGATATCTCTCAGCTTACAAAGTTGGTTACTCTTGATTTGTCCACATCATTTGCCTCACAACATACTCTAATACTAGAGAAGTTAAATATAGGAATGCTTTTGCAGAACCTTACACAAATCAATGAACTATATCTGGATGGGGTAAGGATATCAGCTATTGGAAAGGAGTGGTGCCAAGCTTTATCTTCATTGCAAACGCTAAGAGTTCTGAGCATGTCCTCATGCAACCTATCAGGACCAATTGATTCTTCACTAGCAAGGATTCAATCACTTCAAGTGATTCGGCTGAACCTGAATAATCTGTCAAGTTCAGTGCCAGAGTCCTTTGCACTCTTCTCCAATTTGGCTGTCTTGCAGCTCAGTAGCTGCAATTTGAAAGGCATTTTTCCAAAGGGTATCTTTCAAATACAAACGCTAAGGATCCTTGATGTATCAGACAATCAAGATCTTCAAGGTTTCTTGCCAAACTTCCCAAGAGATGGATATCTTGACACCTTGAATCTCAGCTATACAGATTTCTCTGGCCAATTTGTAAGTGCTATTTCCAATTTGAAGCAATTGTCAACTCTAGATCTATCTTCCTGCCAATTCAACGGGACACTTCCTATTTCATTGTCTGGACTTACCGAGCTTGTTCATCTTGACTTGTCATCCAATAAATTCACTGGCACTCTTCCATCATTCAACAATTCCAAGACCCTCAAATATTTGTCCCTTTCTCAAAATGAATTGACAGGAGCAATTCCATCTACTCATTGGGAAGGACTTTCAAATCTTCAGAGAGTCAATTTAGGTTATAACTCCTTCAATGGGAAAGTCCCCACAACTCTTTTTACACTTCCATCTTTGAAAGAGCTTACTTTATCTCATAATGGATTTGAGGGTCTCTTGGATGAATTCCCAAATGCATCATTCTCCACATTAGAGATGGTTGATTTGAGCATCAACAAATTACATGGGCCTATTCCCATGTCTTTTTTGCATCTTAAAAAATTGATTTTCCTCCAACTTTCATTAAATAATTTCAATGGCACCTTACAACTAGGTATGATTTTTCAAAGACTGCCACATCTACATACTTTAGGCCTTTCACATAACAACTTGTCAGTTGATACAACTGTCAATGATGATCTTGGCCTATCTTCCTTTCCTATCCTACTTAATCTGATGCTGGCTTCTTGCAACTTGAAGGAATTTCCGAGTTTCCTAAGAAATCAATCTCAATTACTTGATCTAGACTTATCCATCAACCAAATTCAGGGAACAATACCTAACTCGATTTGGAAATTTGACTCTATGCTTTCTCTGAATCTTTCCAACAATCTTTTCACAGCTTTGGAAGGTCCTATTGAAAATCCTAATTCTAATCTTTTCATGATTGACCTGCATTCCAACCAAATTCGTGGCTCGGTTCCCATTTTCAGAAAGCCTACATTTTATTTGGACTTCTCAAACAATGAATTTAGCTTTATCCCACATGACATAGGGAAGTACCTTAATTTCACGTATTTCGTGTCCCTTTCAAACAACAGTTTTCATGGACAAATCCCTGAATCCTTTTGTAATTGTTCTACTCTTCGGTTGCTTGATCTTTCCCATAATAACTTTGATGGCTTCATTCCTGAATGTTTGATGAAAGAGAGTACTACTCTTAGAGTACTAAATCTTGCTGGAAACAAACTCACAGGTCATATTTCTGACACAATCTCAAGTTCATGTAACTTAAGGTTTATTGATCTCAGTGTAAATCTTTTGCATGGAACCATCCCAAAATCAATGGTTAACTGCCAAAGGCTAGAAGTCCTAAACCTTGGAAACAATCTTTTGAGAGATGAATTTCCATGCTTCTTAGGGAACATTTCCACCTTGCGAGTTTTGGTTTTGAGGTTAAACAAACTGCATGGTCCTATAAGATGCACACACAGCACAAGCAACTGGGAAATGCTTCATATTGTTGATGTAGCATCCAATAACTTCACTGGCATACTGCCAAGAACACTCATGAGAAGCTTGACAACAATGAAGGATGATGGAAATGACACAACGGAAAACACAGGATATTTGTTCTTTGATTTGTATGATTTCCATTCTGTGGATTACAAAGATATGATATCAACTATCAACAATGCTTTTGTCAAAATATTTGCAAAGCTTCTTGCAGTTGAGCCTCCCTCTGCAGTTGAAAACATGTACTCCTTTTATGCCAATGCTGACGACTCGCAATATGGAGGAACCTACTTGGATTCAGTTATTGTTGTCAACAAAGGTTTGCAAATGAAGTTGATCAAAATTCTCAATATCTTCACTTCCTTGGATTTCTCATGCAACAATTTTGAAGGTCCAATACCAGAAGAGCTTATGAGTTTGAATGCATTGTATGTCCTCAATCTGTCCCACAATGCTTTCTCAAGCCATATCCCATCATCTTTAGGAAATTTGACACAACTTGAGTCCTTAGACCTATCAAATAACGCCTTGATTGGAGAGATTCCCACGGAGATTTCAAATTTACATTTCCTCCAAGTGCTAAATCTCTCTTTTAATCATTTGGTTGGACAAATTCCAACAGGCACTCAAGTCCAAACTTTTGAAGCAGATTCCTTTGAAGGCAACAAAGGGTTATGTGGACCTCCTTTAACCAAGAGTTGTAGTGATGGTCAAGGGTTGCAACCATCACCATCAGAAACTTCTGCAGTGCATAGTTCAATTGGTTGGAAGCTTTTAAGTGCTGAGTTGGGATTTATTTTTGGCTTTGGTTTTGTCATTCTTCCCCCTGTTTTCTGGAAGAGATGGAGGTTGTGGTATTGTAAGCTTATGGATGATTTGCTTTGTCGTATCTTTCCTCAACTTGATTTTGTACGTGAACAACATGGAGAACACATGTACCAAACTCTAAGGTGGAGGCGTTGATGATTTCAAGTATGGTACTCAACAAGCAGGCATGCATGGCGTGTGTGGTTTGTCTTTTGTAAGATATGACTTTTGTCCAACAGTAGCACTGGCTGGAAGGCATAGGGTCAGCCAGCTTAATAATTGCTCGTTGTGGTTTTTCTAGTTACAAAGCTAAGTGTAGTTTGTGAAAAAACATGCATGTAATGTTGCGAGAAATAAAGGTGTATGCATTTGCATTTGTCCCCAACTGTTTTTAGCAGATATTTCATTTTTAACTTGGAACTACTTTCTGAGTTATAAAGTCCTTTGAATAATACTTGTGTAAATATTTCTTAATTGAGATTACAGTAAAAAGCATATTAGTTGGCCTACAACTAAATTATATAACAAATGCACATCATACACTTTATCACCATTGAATGCGATGTATGGTCTCCACACATCCCACTCATTCATCAAATTTAATGGTGAAAAAGTATGTGGTGTACATTAATTGTGAAATTTAATTGTATACTTAACATCACTCCAATAAAAAATAATGCATGTATTGAGAGATGACTTTATTACATTCTCCCTCTCTTTATTATTATACACCCCCCTGATCACCAAAAAACTTAAAATAATTCTATTTTCACTATAATACTCTTTATTATTAAGCATTCATGTTAAGTTGTTTTTACAAAATATATATATATATATATATTAAACTTATAATAACATAAAACAATGATATGTGATTTGATTTTTAAAAATTTTACTTTGCAAAGAGAACAAATAATTAATAGTAATAACTATTTTTAATACTTTTAAAAACAAATCATATATTTTTATCTATTTTAATATACATAAAAAACAAATTATAATTTGTGAATATTGTATATAAAGATGAATTAGAAAGAATGCATGTAATGAGAAGAATTTTATGATTTTACTATAAAAAATGTACATTAACATTATAAAAGTAATAGTTAAGAACGTACATATTTTTATTTCTTTAAATAATTATTATAAGTTATTGTTGCTATTAATAATTTGTTTTCTCAATATAGAAAAATTTTAAAAAGTAATTTACACCATATATATCAATATTTTGTATTTCCGTAAGTCACAAAATATTTCATTTTTGTAAAAGGCTTAATATTTATAACTAATAATAAAGGGTAGTTTGGTCAAAAATAAAATAATAAGCTTGAGGATATAGGGATTTAATGAAAAAAAATTTGAAAATGGATTGAAGCGTAACTTATTTTAAATTTGTAGGGGAGGAGAATATATGTTTTATAAATAAAGGGAAGAAGAATGTAATATTGTTATCTCTCAAAAGAGAGAATTGTATTTTACTCTTAAGAATATTATAAATAAAGTTCAAAAGAATAATCAAAGTAAAAATTGTTTCGTATATTTATATTACTTTTTGTTTTTTCAAAATTACTTAATCAAAACATATTCTTGAAAATTTTGAGAAAAAAAATCTTTTTAAAAGTTTAAATCCAAAGCATGAATTATATTATATTTCTTTTTTTTTCAAAGAGTAAACCCTCAAGTTAGTCCCTAATAATTTCAACATTAAACAAATTGATCCATATCAATTGGAAAGTGTCAACTTGATTCCTGACAATATCAAAAGTTAAACACTTAATAGTCCCTAAACGGAAAACATTAACAGTATGAGTGAAAATTTCATTAGTAGACAAATTGTTACTTAATGTCATTTACATAAAAAAAAATTCACAATCCCCCATTTTCTTCCTTCTTTCATCCTCTTCGTCACCACCGCCATCACGATCAAAACCACTGGGTCAGATAGTAGAGAACTGCATTCATCCACCATTTTTTGGCAGCATCAAATCCTGAAAATCTAGGCATATCAATTATGAATATCAATCAAGAATGAATTCTTATTATTGGTGGAGATACGCATGCAACTTCAGACTCAAAGTGCTTCCCAAATCAGTATGCTTCCATCAACTCTCAATACTTATTGTGTTATTTTTATCTCTAGTGAGCTTTTATTGAATTATTGCATTGTAGTAAAGAGGAGTGTAATTTTCTCCTTCAGCACAGTATATTCAGGCCTATTAGGGTGAGAATAACTCTCGAACATTGGCCATTCTAAATTCACTTCTCTGGTGTGTGTTAATGGTGGTGGTGGTGATGGTGATGAAGAGGATGAAGAAAGGAAGGAAGGGGGTGAGGGATGAGGATTGTTTTTGTTTTTTGTGTAAATGATGTCAGAACCAATTTATCCGGCAATGAAATTATCACTATCAACATTAATATTTTTCGACACTTTCTAATTGTTAAGGATCAACTTATCTGACGTTGAAATTGTTAGGAACTAACTTGGGAGTTAATTCCTTTTAAAAACAAATCCGGTCAGGTTATTAGGTTCAATTTGTGAAATTCCATAACCAAATTGATCACTGTCGATTTTAATTGATTTTTATATAAAACTTTTATACAATATCATTCAATATACATGTTTACATTTTTAAAGCATTTTCATTATGAAAATTGAACATGGTACAAGCCACCAAGAGAACATGCACTGTGCGACTGAACCACCATACTCTTTTTCTCTACAAAAGGAAAGTTTTTAACTTTATGAGAATTGAACACGGTACAAGCCACCAAGAGAACATGCACTCTACTACCAAACCACCTTACTCTTTTTGTAGACAAAGGGAAAGTTTTTAACTGTATTATGTACTTGAAATAAATTCGCTCTTCATAAATAAATGTCTTTGTTTGGCCTGCTTAATATCTTGGCCTATGGCTTGTTTAAAGCTTTTAGTATTATGGACTTCATAAACAAAATTCAGGCTTGGCCAGGCTTATGAACAGACTGGACTAGGACCTAAAAACTTTCCTATAGTAGGTTAGGCTCAGTCCCAATTGGTTGTAGTACAAGCACCAGGCCTAGCTGTTTTCATGTAATGAGTATTACATTTTACTTTCAAGAATCATTGTTGCACCATAAGAGAAATTGAATGTTTTTGTGATATTGCAAAATCATAATTGAAAATGATACTTTTGTGACAACTTTTACCAATTATCAATATATTCAAATTGGTAGATATATTCGGTAAAAATTTATAGAAGTTGTCACATTTGTCTTTTTTTGGGGCCAAAGATGGATGAAATTTCATTGATGACAAAGAATCATACAGCAGTTCCCATAGGACCAGGGTTTTAAATTGCGGACCGCATCACGTGATGCGGCCGCAATATTGCGGTTGCGGTCCGCAGCGCAACCGCATCGGACCGCAATCGCGGTGTGATGCATTTTCACACCCGTTGACCGCAACGTAACCGCAATGGGACCGCATCAGGACCGCATCGGGCCGCATCGGGCCGCAACAGGCCGCAACAGGTTCTTTTTTCAAGTTGCAAATGCGCAAAAATTTCACACCGCATTAGCCGCAACACGCGTCGCGACGGCCGCATTATCCGCAACCGCAACAACCGCAACAACGACCGCATCCGCGACCGCAACCGCAATTTAAAACACTGCATAGGACTGCTAGCTTACATTAGAATGAGGGTCACCCAAGATAACTACTAGAACAGTAGCAAATCAGCAGAGAGTACAAACTACATAGAAGGGTGGCAAGAGCGTGCTGGAGCTCTTCAACCAACTTCAGAGAGAAGATTGGATCACTTTCTTGACTGGATGTTGTTGTCCTATTCTCGAAAAGTTGCAGGTTCCTAAACTTCCATATATTCCAGCATGAAATGTATGTCCACCAAATTGATTCTTTCCCGTGCATTCCATTGCAGCAGATATATTGCCATCTTAATCCACCAATCAGCGAAATTGAATTGTCCATGTTGCTCTATCAGGCGGTGAAGATCTAGACCTGTCCACACATCTTTCACAGCAGGACAATGTAATACGCAGTGGGTCACTGATTCCTAAGCTAGTTCACATCGACGACACATATCCAATTAAGACTGCTAGAATTCTCCTTTTGATCATCGATCACACAGTGAGTCCTTCATGAGCTGCTCACCAAATAAATAACTATCTTGTGGGGATCCTTCATGGACCAGATGCTCTTCCATGGGGCCTTTATTTGCATATGCACTGGGCAGACTTCAGGAGGTGGGATAAAACTCGAAAGTTGTCTTGTATTCGGAAGCAATTGAGTTTTTTTTTTTCCATTCTTTTCGTACTACTAATGTGGGGTATCTATTTCTGCTGTAGGAACAATTGAGAGAATCTTTGCTGGAATATCGGCTGGGAATTGTTCCTTCATTGATAAGTGCACCCCTTTTCCTCTGTAACTATAGATATATTGCATAATTTTGTATGTTAGAATGATTGACATTTGATTAATTTGTGTTTAGTGCTTACTTTGTGTCATTGAATAAAATCATAGTTAACTACACCATATTAATCAATAAATATATTTTGTAGTTTCTTGTACTTTTAATCCTCTTTTGTTACTGTTATTCACTTACAGAATATCCCATGTTGGTGCATGAAGCTTGAAGCAGTGTTCAATTTGTGAAGCTAAATAGAAGAGTTTTGGAGCTTATTTGAGTAGTCATCACTGCCCTTAATTCTGTACAAACGTGGCTTTATCCTTTTAACAAATTTCTTTTCTTAATTAATTAAAACTAACTTAACACACAAATATTTTCTACAATAACAATATGGCTTTGAGTTTGTCATTATACCAAAGGATATGTCGACGCAAGCCACGTACCTATCAAGCCAAAATTAACATTTTCGTAAATTTTGTTCCTTTTTAATATTTGTTCTTTTTTCATTTTATTTTTGTACGTACTTGTGGGAAAAATAAATATTATTAAAATTATAGTTAATTTGCATAACAAACTCTAAGATAACTATATTTATATGAATATATTAGGGATACAGTGGAATTAAGTTTTCACATTTCTCTAATAATCATAATTAGACTCCTGACCCTAGCCTCTTTCAAAGGACCAGGGTTATCAAATCAAAAGATTTTATGGTAGGTTCTAACTTGCCCCACAGCGAGCATTCAAAGACAGATTACTATATTGTCTATGTCTTTTGGGAGGAGAAATACAAGAACCTTCAAGAAATCTTTCTTTTGAGAGCAAAAGGACATGAAGAACTCTAGAAACTTACATTCTCTACAGAACAAAAGACAATTTAAAGTCAAAATTTATCTTCTGTATGGAGAGTTATGGCAACAGAAAAGATGAAGAATGCCTAAACAACCTTGTTTAGAGGAATGAGATAAGTTAGGACCCACCGTGAAAACTAACAGTACATGTAGGATATTTTCATTAATGACTCAAATGATATTTTGATGGAGGGACTACTTTACCCCCATTTCTAAAATTTGAAGGACTATGATGAGTATTTTTAAATCTAAGAGACTAATTTGTCCTCTGCTATAAATTTGAGGAACTTAATTAAGGTTTTAGTGGTTTAGCCTTTGTTTTATTTTTATTTTTATTTGTTTTGTTTGACTGATCATTTTTGGACCATGAGCTTTATGTCTTTTTTAGCTTATGTTATAGAATAGGGTGAACATTGTGCTTCCTTTTTGGTGGGTTGTTCCTTTAATTTTTTTTCGATTAAAACTATTCGGTGTAATTTCTTTTTATTTTTTGTGCTTTCTATTTGTTAAGAAATCTGTTTGCACTGCGTGCTTTGATGACAATGTCGAAGGAGCTATTGGTAAAGTACATAGGAGTATGCTAGATGGTAATCCCTTATTGGTTTTAGCTTGTTGTTTTTTCTTTTCTATGTCCTCTATGTACTTTGTGTTTTTTGTGTTTCCTATGTGTATCTTGAACAAACTTCATGGCTCCTTGTGCTAGTGTGCCACTATCTTTTGACCCATCTTTATGTTTATGCTTACATCTATTTCAGTTTACTCAACCAGTATTTTACCCACAAAAAAATCTGTTTGCACCGGGTTTGTCTTTGTCTTTTTATTTTTCTTCCACAAAGATGTTGGGCTTTTAATGGGCTATTCCTTTTTTTAAAAAAAAACTCTTGTGAAAGTTAGTTTTTTGTGATTTTTGGTGAAATCTGTTTTGGGCACCTTTATTATTATTATTCTTATTATTATTATTGTTTTTCTTTTCACCTGTTATATGTTGGTTGAAAGCTAATGCTCATCTAGAACATGGGTCTTTATTTTTTTATTTTTTCTTCTCTTCATGAAAGAAATATTAAAAATAAAAAGAAAAATGCAAAAGAAAAACCTGGGTTGGTTGTTTTATTTTATTTATGTTGCTATTTTGGTGTTGTCTTATTATTGTCATTTAATTTTGTCCTAGTTAATAACCCTTTCTTTTATTTAGTTTTCGATTTTATGCTATCTGATTCAAATTGTGATTAATCTTTGTGATATGTTGTAATCAATGCTTATAACAAAATTAAAAAAAAAATTCTTTCCTTCTTTTTAAGAAAGAAATTTATTTAAAACTTTTTTTAATCCTTGCAATGATCAATGGTAGTTATTGAGTAGTAAGTATTACCTTCATTATTTTTGGATCATAAGGGTTCGTTGAGTAACTTGGTGTTAACTTGAACACCATACAAGAGCGGATTTTGCTTTCAAAGAAAAATGCTTCTTTTTACAAAGCAAAAAATAGTTCTAATTAAAACAAACTGACTCAAAAATATTTTCTACAAAACTATATGACTTTGAGTTTCTCATTGCATCAGAAGATATGTAGGACCAGGCGACCCCTATTAAGCCAAAATTAATTTTTATTAATTATAAATATGTCTGTCTCTTCCTTTCTTTTTAATTGAAAAGAAATTCTTTTTAAAAGGTTATTGATTAATTTGTATGACTTGTTAAGGTACCGTTTAAGGACAGGTGTGCTAGGGATGAATTAAGGTTAGGTCCCTACTTTTCCCTATGCATAATCGACTCTCGAACTCATATTTGGTTCTCGAAGACTCTTTTTCAAATAAACAGGTTTTTCAACTTTTTTTTCCAATTTAAATAAAATTTGGTGACAACTCCATCTTTAATCTTAATCTATTTTTCATCGTCCTCTCGCGATTTCAGTTGCAACACCAAGTCAAGTGAAACTTTTATTCAACCGTTCAACATGGGAATAAAATCTCACTAAAACATGGTAATATATATTTCCTAAGAATAATTAATACTTAGGAATAATTTTACAAAGCTTATAATAAACATAGAAATTAAACAAATCATTTCAAAATAATTATTTTTGGGAATAGATTAGTATACTTTGAAACAAATGCCTCCTAAATCCTCATTCCTTGCTTGTTTGGAAATGCAATGCCCTTATTTTTCATAGTTTCGGAAAAATTGATTTGGATGATTGAGCGTGGAGGGATGAAAGATGGAGAGTAATGAGAGAGATGAATATTTCAAGAATTTTTTTTTAAAAAAAATTTTTACTTTGGAGGGATATGATTAAAGAATTTTATATAGTATAAGAACTTGTTTATAAATTTTTGAACTATAAGGCCTAATTAAAGTTTGAGTGAAACTATAAAGACATGTAGGAGGAGGAGGAGGATGATAATAATAATAATCTTTCACCATTTTAATTTTTGCTAATATAGATCTAATTAAAAAATTGACCTCGACCCTACATAGACTTAATACATTTTGTATTTTAGGCCTAGTTATTATTGACTATTTAAATTAATAGAATTTATTTTCGATAAATAATCTTTATTAAAGAAAACATAATATCATTTAAAAATTGATTTGTTATAATAAATTGATATTGTAACTAAAGGGAGTACACTGAATGCATCGTGTTTATGTGAGACATAGCAGATAGTGGTACGATACATTAGAAAGAAAAAATATTACATGTTCATTTATTTGCAAAAATAAAATTAAAAAGTTTTCATAACAGCAATAGGACCTGCACAAGCTTTCGTAGTACTACTTTTGAAATATTATTAATACATATATAAAGTTTAAAATATTAATATTTAATATTTGAAATCTATATGGCTTACCATGTTACCATTAACTTAATATTTTTCAAAATAAAAAAGGTTGTTTCTCAATCAGTTCACTATCCAACAAATTCAAATAATATAGTCGGTTTATTAAAGTCCCAGTGATTTTTATAATTAGGAAAAATTTTCTTCATGAAAAACCTTCCTAATCATAAAAATTAATAGTATAAAAGATATATATAGAAATGAAACAATATTAACTTGTTCTTAAGAAAGAACTGATATATAACTTATAATTTGAAAAGAAGAACTACTATTTTTCCATATATAAAATAATAATAACAATTAAAGAGATGCATAAATTTGTATTTCATATAATAATTTATTATTAAAAGTAAAAATTTATTTTTATAAGCGATGTTATTTTAATTTTCAAAAAAATATTGAATAATTCAATTGTCCAAAGAGAATACAAATCATCAAAGAAAACATTTTATATCGACTTTAAGATACAATTTATGAGTTTTAGTAATATGATTTTTTTAATAAAAAAATAATATGATTGGTTTCTTCCAAAAAATAGTAAGAATTATAAAGTGTATTGGGGAAGCGATTCAAGAAGAAGTTGCCCACTTAACACAACTCTTCAAAATTATGTAATAAAAATTTATTAAGATAGCCTGGTATATTTATTATGTAATATATATATAATAAAAATTTAATAAATTAAGATAAGCTGGTATATTTCTGAATTATTACTATATCAATCAATAATAATTTCATTATGGAAAAGAAAATGTATTGTCATGAAGATGCAACAGTTAAAGGCATGGGAGTCCAAATGCTCCCATTAACGTTCCCAGATAAATCTAATTTAAAATAATTAAATTTGTGAAACAAAAAAATAATATTTAAATTTAAATTAATTTCAATGACTGTTTTTTGTTCAACAAAGAAAGAGGTTTGTGATAACGTGAACATGGTTGAAAAAAAAAAATGGGGATTCGTTCAGAGTAATAAATGTATGGAGTAATAGCCATAGTAAATGTATTTTTTTCAATACAAAACTTGAAAAGTTTCTGTAAATGGAAATATTTTAAAGATAGTGGAGAGCCAAATAAATAAAACATAACAAATAAATAAAAATAATAATACTTACAAAACTTTTTTAAAACACCTCTAAAATATTAATAGTATAGTTATAGATATGTGGATAGAGTTACTGTATTAGATTTTGTTTATCTAGTTATTTGCCAGTGATTTGGCTAAGTAAGAGACTGCTTCTTAGACTATTATAGTATTCTTATCTCCGTCGGTGGCTCGTTGACTGTGGACTTTTAATCCAATTGAAAGAATATCTCTTTTTTTTAAAAAAAATAAAAATAAGGAGGTAGGACCACACCTGCAACGAAAGCTGACCACGGGAACCAATCTTAGCCGCCATAATCGTCAGACATGAAGACATGGCTTCTTCAAATGTTTGCTACTCAGATACAATTATTTTAAAGTTAAATAATAAGATCCAATCACTACATGACAAAAATACAGTTTTTGACCCTCGCTGTGAAAATAAAGTAATGGTCATTACGATTGAATTTGAATACTAAAGTATAGAATTAAATTTTAGAGTAATTAACATATACCACTTTTGAGATTTAGTATAATTACATTTGATATTTTTTTATTTTATAAAATTATCATGGATTTTTCTTAAGATTCACTAAAATTATACTGACACCCCTTACAGATACTAGTTCATTAGTTTAAGTGACCCACTACCTTCACCATGTAATCTTTATTTTGGCAAGACGCATTATCACTTTAGCCTAGATTTTCAAGCCCCAATTACTCATAAGAACTATATACCTAAGATAATAAAGATCGATAACAATGGATCATTAGTCGAATATATTTTTGATACATAGGATCCTCTTATAGAGGTAAATATGGAGCATACTCTATATCTCTTATAACATGTTATTCTTCTTTTCCTTATATTAGAGTAACATATTGTATATACGGGATTGAACTTTCAGGAAGAAGAAAAGACTTTAGAAGAGCATAGTGAGTATATGGCATACAAAGGTTTTATAATTGCAAACTTTTGATCTTACAAATAAGATAGAGCTTCCCTTTTATAGCAGGTGGAGGCTAATAGCACATGACACGTTATTCAAACATATTAATTACAAATACTATCTTACAAGACTTGACTATACGATCATGACTCATCAACCACTATTTGACTATAAGATTATGACTCATCAACTACTATCTTACAAGACTTGACTATAAGATCATGACTCATCAACCACTATTTTATAGGATTTGACTATGGGGAGTCATTATTGAAAAGAATATACTTCATTGTCTTTTAGTCTCTTTTAAAGATAGGCTCATGACTCATTACCAGGAAAAATACCTTTAGCAGTGGTTTTTTTACCATTTGCGGCGGTTCTAACCGCCACTAAATCTAACACGGGGCGATTTGCCAACCGCTGCCATACCAACTGTCGCCAACCCCTTAGCAGCGGTTCCAGCCAACCGCTGCCAAATGCCACATCCCTTTTGAGAAACCGCCACCAACTATCAAATGAAACCTGACATAGAAAAAATTGCGGCAATTTGTAACCGCCGCAAAAATTCAAAAAAATTAATATGCTGAAAACATGGTGGCGGTTTAGTGACCGTCGTAAAAAGTCTAATGAAAATTGACTTTTTTTAAATTGCGGCGGTTTGTAACCGCCATCAAAAAATTCTAAGAAAAAAATATGATGAAAATATGGCGGCGGTTTCTAACCGCCACAAATAAATGGCACCAAAATAGCTTGAATAGTTTAACAGCGGTCTTTAACCGCCGCAAAAGGGGAAAATGGATATTCATTTTTATAATTAAACCGCCACAATAAGCTTTTATTTTCCCCTTTTATTTTCTTTCTCATACACCTGAACACAATAAGCTTCCTTTCTATTACAAATACTCTCAAACATCCACAAAATTTAAATATAATAGAAATAAAGTATCTCATAATTGATAAAAAAAAAGTATTGTCTTATATGTTTTAAACATTGAAACTTCTTACAAAATCATAAAATAAAATAACAAGTACTTATAATCATGTAACATCATACAAATTGAAGTTCCATAATTCTAATAGACAATCATTAATATACTAATTGTTGGATCGTCCCTCATTTGCTGGGTCATGGCTAGCAGAAGAGAAGGGTCGTCTTGTTGGCCCCGGTGATTCCAAGTCTTCAACCTGAAATTGGAGAAAAAATATCACATCATAATCTTAAAACCATGGCACAATGTAAGTTGGTGCTTATTTATCATCAAGTTGCTTGTCATGTCCTATGATTGTGTTTTGCTTTGGGAGCTCAACAATTTATCACATCATATCAATATATGAAATTAAAGTGTTAAAAAATTCTTAAGGCTTTGATACTGTAAGAAAGAAAAGAAATGCTGAGGTGGCCACTAATACAAATGCTGAAAAGGGTGCACACGGGAAAGGCATATCACACAATGAGACAAAAGCTAAGTTAGTTAGAAGGAGTGGACATGTGGCAACCGATGGCAACTGAATTTGAATAAGTCGTTGGTATGCAAGGTTGTAAGGCTAGTGTTATTATTATTATTATTTTATTTTTTTTGGTACACGACCAAGGATATCCACCGTCAATCACGGTGACTAATTCTCGCGTTGGTTTGTGAGCACCTCAAGGGTGGGACAGCTAGCCCGGAGATTTAAGGCTTCTCCATACTCAAAGCTAGGATTCGAACCCCTGACCTTGGTTATTATTTTTATTATGACGTGAAGGTCGGCTAGTGCTTTTAGTCGTACATACCCTAGATAGGAATTTAGTCACGCCAATTGCAAATTTTAGAATAAAATTATTTTCAAACTAACTTATGCATCGATCCAAATTATTAAGTATTGACCAAAAATACGAATATAAGAAAGAACAAAATTAATCTTTACACCAGCGATTTGTTTTAAAACTTGAGAACAAGAGGGTCTCTAATTCAGAGATACTATTTACGCTTTTGAATTCTATGTTTTAAAGGGATTAATCATACGTTTCCACAATAGATTTTCTAGGTTCACCTGAAAAAATATGACGACACAATGCAAAGGACACATCTAATCAAGATTTGGTCATATTTTAATTTCTTATCCAGTAACACCACCTATTTTATTTGCTACCTCTCGATCAGCAATGTTGAGACGACTTGTGTTATTTATCACCATGAAAATGATCTCGAGTCTATAAAATGGATTACCTTCAAGCTAGTAAGGATCACCACAACCCTTCTTAATTAGCCATCCGGTCATAGTCTTGCCTCTCTAAATATCATCTCCAATGAGATCTCATCTAGTCTCATTGTCTTTCTTTGTGCCCTTTTACCTGATAAACTTGAGCATCAATATTTATGTAGCAACCAGCCATTGCCTCGTTCACGAGCAATTCTTGCTGCTCCAATTGAAGGACAACCTTATGTTCGACCCTGCCAAATCCAAAAAACTGGTTGATTGGAATCACAGTGTTGATTGCTGCCAATGGAACGGAGTATCATGCAACAATGGACGTGTTATTGGTCTTGACTTGAACCATGAATTTATCTCTGGAGGCCTAGACAATTCAAGTCTCTTCAACTTGCAACATTTGCATGCTTTGAATCTGGCTTACAATGACTTTAACTCTTTGATTCCTTCAAAGATTGACAAGCTAAAGAATATGAGGCATTTGAACTTGTCAAATGCTGGCTTTCATGGACAGATTCCAAATGAGATATCTCAGCTTACAAAATTGGTTACTCTTGATTTGTCCACACCTTTTGCCTCCCAACATGCTCTAATACTTGAGAAGCTAAATATAGGAATGCTTATGCAGAACCTTACCCAAATCACCGAACTACATCTAGATGGGGTAAGGATATCAGCTACTGGAAAGGAGTGGTGCCAAGCGTTATCTTCATTGCAGAAGCTACAAGTTCTGAGCATGTCCTCATGCAATCTATCGGGACCAATTGATTCTTCACTAGCAAGGCTTCAGTCACTTCAAGTGATTAGGCTGAACCTGAATAATCTGTCAAGTTCAGTGCCGGAATCCTTTGCACTCTTCTCCAATTTGGCCACCTTGCAGCTCAGTAGCTGCAATTTGCAAGGCGTTTTTCCAGAGGGTATCTTTCAAATACAATCACTGAGGATCCTTGATGTATCAGACAATCAAGATCTTCAAGGTTTCTTACCAAACTTCCCAACAGATGGATATCTTGACACCTTGAATCTCAGCTATACAAATTTCTCTGGCCAATTTGTAAGTGCTATTTCTAATTTGAAGCAACTATCAACTCTAGATCTGTCTTCTTGCCAATTCAATGGGAAACTCCCTCTTTCATTATCTGAACTTACCCAGCTTATTCATCTTGACTTGTCATCCAATAAATTCACTGGTCCTCTCCCATCATTTAATACGTCGAAGAATCTAAAGTATTTGTCCCTTTCTCAAAATGAATTGACAGGAGCAATTCCATCTACTCATTGGGAAGGACTTTCAAATCTTTGCATAGTCGATTTAGGTTATAACTCCTTCAATGGGAAAGTCCCCACAACTCTTTTTACACTTCCATCTTTGAAAGAGCTTATTTTATCTCATAATGGATTTGAGGGTCTCTTGGATGAATTCCCAAATGCATCATTCTCCACACTAGAGTTGGTTGATTTGAGCATCAACAAATTACATGGGCCTATTCCTCTGTCCTTCTTTCATCTTAAAAGATTGACTTTCCTCCAACTTTCATTAAATGAATTCAACGGCACCATACAACTCGGTAAGATTTTTCAAAGGCTGCCACAGCTACAAACTTTAGGCCTTTCACATAACAACTTGTCAGTTGACACAACTATCAATGATAATCTTGGCCTATCCTCCTTTACTACCCTATTAAAGCTGATGCTGGCTTCTTGCAACTTGAGGGAATTTCCAAGTTTCCTGAAAAAATCAATCTCAGTTAATTGGCCTAGACTTATCCATCAACCAAATTCAGGGAACAATACCTAACTGGATTTGGAAATTTGACTCTATGGCTTCTCTGAATCTTTCCAACAATCTTTTCACAGCTTTGGAATGTCCTATTGAAAATCCTAATTCTAATCTTTTCATGATTGACCTGCATTCCAACCAAATTCGCGGCTCGGTTCCCATTTTCAGAAAGCCTACATTTTATTTGGACTTCTCAAACAATGAATTTAGCTTTATCCCACATGACATAGGGAAGTACCTTAATTTCACGCATTTCGTGTCCCTTTCAAACAACAGTTTTCATGGACAAATCCCTGAATCCTTTTGTAATTGTTCTACTCTTTGGTTGCTTGATCTTTCCCGTAACAACTTTGATGGCTTCATTCCTGAATGTTTGATGAAAGGGAGTACTACTCTTAGAGTACTAAATCTTGCTGGAAACAAACTCACAGGTCGTATTTCTGACACAATCTCAAGTTCATGTAACTTAAGGTTTATTGATCTCAGTGTATATCTTTTGCATGGAACCATCCCAAAATCACTGGTTAACTGCCAAAGGCTAGAAGTCCTAAACCTTGGAAACAATCTTTTGAGGGATGAATTTCCATGCTTTTTAGGGAACATTTCCACCTTGCGAGTTTTGGCTTTGAGGTTAAACAAACTGCATGGTCCTATAAGATGCACACACAGCACAAGCAACTGGGAAATGCTTCATACTGTTGATGTAGCATCCAATAACTTCACTGGCATACTACCAAGAACACTCATGAAAAGCTTGACAACAATGAAGGATGATGGAAATGAGTCAAATGACACAAGGGAAAACACAGGATATTTGTTCTTTGATTTGTATGATTTCCATTCTGTGGATTACAAAGAAATGTTGTCAATGATCAACAATGCTTTTGTCAAAATATTTGCAAAGCTTTTTGCAGTTGAGCCTCCCTCTGCAGTTGAAAACTTGTTCTCCTTTTATGCCAGTGCTGACGAATTGCAATATGGGGGAACCTACTTGGATTCAGTTATTGTTGTCAACAAAGGTTTGCAAATGAAGTTGATCAAAATTCTCAATATCTTCACTTCCTTGGATTTCTCATGCAACAATTTTGAAGGTCCAATACCAGAAGAGCTTATGAGTTTGAATGCATTGTATGTCCTCAATCTTTCCCACAATGCTTTCTCAAGCCATATCCCATCATCTTTAGGAAATTTGACACAACTTGAGTCCTTAGACCTATCAAATAACGCCTTGATTGGAGAGATTCCCACGGAGATTTCAAATTTACATTTCCTCCAAGTGCTAAATCTCTCTTTTAATCATTTGGTTGGACAAATTCCAACAGGCACTCAAGTCCAAACTTTTGAAGCAGATTCCTTTGAAGCCAACAAAGGGTTATGTGGTCCTCCTTTAACCGAGAGTTGTAGTAATGGTCAAGGGTTGCAACCATCATCATCAGAAACTTCTGCAGTCCATAGTTCAATTGGTTGGAAGCTTTTAAGTGCTGAGTTGGGATTTATTTTTGGCTTTGGTTTGTCCATTCTTCCCCCTGTTTTCTGGAAGAGATGGAGGTTGTGGTATTGTAAGCTTATGGATGATTTGCTTTGTCGTATCTTTCCTCAACTTGATTTTGTACATGAACATCATGGAGAATACATGTACCAAACTCAAAGGTGGAGGCGTTGATGATTTAAAGTATGGTACGCAACAAGCAGGCATGCATGGCGTGTGTGGTTTGTCTTTTGTAAGATATGACTGTGTGTAGTTTGTGGTTTCTCAAGTTAAAAAGCTAAGTGTAGTTTGTGAAAAACATGCATGTAATGTTGCGAGAAATAAAGGTGTATGCATTTGCATTCGTCCCCAACTGTTTTTAGTAGATATTTCATTTTTAACTTGGAACTACTTTTTGAGTTATAAAGTTCTTTGAATAATACTTGTGTAAATGTTTTTTAATTGAGGTTACAGTAAAAAATAATACCTCTTTTGAGAGATGACTTTATTATATTCCCCCTCTCTTTAGTTTATAAACTTTACACTCCCCTCTCTAAAAAACTTAAAATAACTTAAAATAATTTTATTTTTCTCTATAATACTCATTATTATTATGCATTCATTATAAGTTCTTGTTACAATTTTATATATATATATATATATATATCAAATAAAACAATGATATATGATTTAATTTTTAAAAATTTTACTATGCTAAGAGAAAAAATAATTAATAGTTATAAATATTTTTAATACTTTTTTAAAACAAAAAATACATATTTTTATCTATTTTAATATACATAAAAAATAAATTATAATTTGTGAATATTTTATATAAAGATGAATTAGAAAGAATGAATGAGAAGAATTTTATGATTTTACTATAAAAAAATGTACACTAACATTATAAAAGCAAAAGTTAAGAACGTACATATTTTTATTTCTTTAAATAATTACTAAAAGTTACTGTTACTATTAATAATTTGTTTTCTTAATATAGAAAAAAATTTAAAAGTAAATTACATTATATATATATATATATCAATATTTTGTATCATCATAAGTCACAAATATTTTATTTTATTAAAAGACTCAACATGTATAACTACTAATAAAGGGTAGTTTGGTCAAAAATAAAATAATAAACTTGAGATTATAGAGATTTAATGGAAAAAAATTGAAAATGGAATGAAGCGTAACTTATTTCAAGTTTGTAAGGGAGGAGAGTATATGTTTTATGAATAAAAGGGAGAGGAATATAATATTGTTATCTCTCAAATGAGAGAATTGTATTTTGCTCTTAAGATTATTATAAATAAAGTTCAAAAGAATAACCAAAGTACAAATTGTTTAGTATATTTATATTAATTTTTGTTCGTTCAAAATAACTTAGTCAAAACATATCTTGAAAATTTTTAGGAAAAAAAGTATTCTTTTTAAAAGTTTTAATCCAAAGTATGAATTATATTATATTTTCTATTTTTTAAGAGTAAACCCCCAAATTTATCCATAATAATTTCATTGGTGGATAAATTGATCCCTGCCAATTGGAAAGTGTCAACTTAGCTCATGATAATGTTAAAAGTTGGACACTTGAGGGTCCTTAAACGAAAAACATTAAAGGTGTTAATGACAATTTTATTATGAAACAAATTGTTACCTAACATTATTTACATTAAAAAAAAATCACAATCCCCCATCATCTTCCTTCCTTCATCCTCTTTATCGCCGCCACCATCACTACCATAAACGCACACCATCAAAACCGGTTGTCATCGAAGACTGTGGCCAGTAGAGAACTGCATTCATCCATGGTTTTTTAGCAGCATTGAATCCTGAAAATCTAGGCATATCAATTATGAATATCAATCAACAATGAATTCTTATGATTGGCATTCAGTATGCTTCCATCAACGCTCAACATTTATTGTGTTATTTTTCACTCTATATAGGGAGCTTTGTTGAATTGTTGCACTATTGTAAAGAGTAGTATAATTTTGTCCATCAGCACAATATATTCAGGCCTATTAGGGTGAGAATAACTCTTGAATATAGGTCCATTCTATATTCAGTTCTCTGTGCATTAATGGTGGTAGTAGTGGCGGTGCTCATGGTGGTGATGAAGAGGATAAATAAAGGAAGTGGAATAAGGGATGAGGATTTTTTTTTCGTGTAAATGATGTCAGGACCAATTTATCTAGTAACAAAATTTTCACTAGCAGGATTAATACTTTCCATCCAGAAAAAAAAAAGGGATCAGGCTATCAAGTTCAAATTTGTGAAATTCCATAACTGAGTTGATCACTGTCAATTTTAATTTTTTTTATTATAACTGAAATTGTAAAATTTTTATACACTATCATTCAGTATATATGTTAACAATTTTAAAAATATTTCATTATGAGAATTGAACATGGTACAAGCCACCAAGAGAACATGCACTGTACCACTAAACCACCGTACACTTTTTGTATACAAGAGGAAGGTTTTTAACTTTATGAGAATTGAATATGGTACAAGCCACCCAGAGAACATGCACTCTACCACCAAACCACCATACTCTTTTCATAACGGAAAGTTTTTAACTTTATTATGTACTTGAAATAAATTAGGTCTCTTCATAAATAAATGTCTTTGTTTAGCCTGCTTGATATCTTGGCCTATGGCCTGTTTGAAGTTTCTAGAATTATGGACTTCATAAACAAAATTTAGGCTACGCCAGCCTTATGATCAGACTAGACTAGGACCTAAAAAACTCTCCTATAGTAGGTTAGGCTCAGGCCAAATTGGTTGGAGTACAAGCCTTGCCACGCCTAGCTGTTTTCATGTAATGAGTATGACATTTTACTTTCATGAATCATTGTTGCACTGTAAGAGAAATTCGACTTTTTGTGATACTACAAAGTCATAATTGAAAATGATACTCTTGTGACAACTTTTACCAATTATCAATATATTCAAATTGGTAGATATATTCGGTAAAAATTTATAAAAGTTCTCATTTTTTTTTTTGGCCAAAGATGGATGAAATTTCATTGATAATAAAGAATCATACACCAGTTCCCATAGGACTCTTAGCTTACATTAGAATAAGGGTCACCAAGATAGCTACTAGTAGGTTAGGCTCAAGCCAAATTGGTTGCTGTCCAAGCCTTGCCAGCCCTAGCTGTTTTCATGTAATGTGTATGATATTTTACTTTCATGAATCATTGTTGCACTATATACAATAAGAGAAATTGGATTTTTTGTGATACTACAAAGTCATAATAATTGAAAATGATACTTTTGTGACAACTTTTACCAGTTATCAATATATTCAAATTGGTAGATATATTCGGTAAAAATTTATAAAGGTTCTCACATTTCTTTTTTTTTGGCCAAAGATGGATGAAATTTCATTGATAATAAAGAGTCATACACTAGTTCCCATAAGACTCCTAGCTTACATTAGAACGAGGGTCACCAAGGTAGCTACTAGAGCAGTAGGAATCAGAAAAGAGAGAACAAACTATATAGAAAGGGGGGCAAGAGCGTGCTAGAGCTCTTCAACCAACTTCAGAGAAGATTAGATCACTTCTTGACTGGTGTTGTCCTATTCTCGAAAAGTTGCAGGTTCCCAAACTTCCATAGATTCCAGCATGAAATGTATGTCCACCAAATTGATTCTTTCCCGTGCATTCCATTGCAGCAGATATGTTGTCATCTTAAGACTGCTGGAATTCTCCTTTTGATCATCGATCACACAGGAAGTCCTTCATGAGCTGCTCTCCAAATAAATAACAATCTTGTGGGGAACCTTCATGGATCAGATGCTCCTCCAAAGGGCCTTCATTTGCATGTGCACTGGGCAGACTTCAGGAGGTGGGATAAAACTCGAAAGTTGTCTTGTATCTGGAAGCAATTGAGTTTTTGCCATTCTTTTCGTACTACCAATGCGGGGTATCTCTTCCTCCTGTAGGAACAATTGAGAGAATCTTTGCTACAATATCGGCTGGTAATTGTTACTTGATTGTTGGGTTGCACTCATGCACCCCCTTTTCTCTATAATTCTATAAATATTGCATCATTTTTCTTTGTTAGAATGATTAACATTTGATTAATTTGTGTTTAGTCCTCACCTGTGTCATTGAATAAAGTCATAGCTAGCTACACCATTTTCATGAATAAATATGTTTTAGAGTTTCTTGTGCTTTTAATTTAATCTTCTTTTGTAAGTGTTATTGCTTACAGGACATCCCATGTTAGTGTATGAGGCTTGGTGTAATGTTCAATTTGAGAAAATTTGGGAAGCTAAATAAAAGAGCTTTGGAGCTCATTTGAGTACATTTGCATGATGTATTGTAATGAAAAATTCGTATCTCTTTCTACAAAGATCGAATTGAGACAAATAAATATGTTTTAGAAAGCTTAAGAAGTCATCTATAACTTTTATATTTCACTCAAAATCCAATTCTGAGATCCTTTTGGTAAAAATTTATTTGCAAGATTAAAGATTTTTTATGTTCCAATACTATCCAACTTAACCACCAATTTGTATTTTGTCAATATCTTGATGTACAGATGTCCAATTGAAGCAATTTTTACAGTGTTGGAAAGCCTATTCAAAGGCTATGACTTCTATAGATTGGTCCAAGAGACAATTTGAATATTTTAGGGCTCAAAATGAGCTTGAAAATATGCAGAGTGTTATCTATGCAACTACCAGACTGCTATAGCGGTCCCCTAATGACAACATCAGTTCATAAAATAGAACTTTTTATTATTTTGGGGTCTTATTGACACTGCAATTATATATTATGTATATCCACTTAATCTAGGGCAGGAGGGTACATCTTAGAGACTTAGTTGGGGCCGCCTTCTCTCTCTCTCTTTACTCTCTTTCTCTACCTTCTCTCTACTCTTTCTAGGGTTTTTAGCTATTCTAGTCTCCGTTTTAGCTCTCGTTTGGGATTTTAATTACACTTTTCATTACTTTGGTCATAATCCTCCATGCATGGAGGAATAGTTTTTCTACCTAGTGTAAGGATTTCAAAGATCTAAGGATTATGTTTGAGACTCTCATTATTTAATGCAATTTACGATTTAGCTTTCTAACTTTCTTTTTCTACTTCCCTTTCTTTTATATTTTTAAGTTGGTTGATACAATTATATTTTTTAGAGCTATCTTTGATTATGTGTGTTTTTTATCGTGAATGTCATGCATTGTTAGGGCTTCAATTGAGCATAATTTAACTGATAGTTGTTTAAAGTATGTTTAATTGCCAAAGGGGATTGAAATTAATTATGATAAGAATTAAGCTATTGTGATTGACATTTAAGTTAGTGTAAGCATTTAAGGATTGCGATTGTGATTTCCCGGTGTTCATGTTAACCAAACTCTTGGTGAGTTGTGCGATTGTGAGACTTCTAAGTAGAATTATATCACTAATTGTGCGATTGTGAATTAGGTAAAAAAAAGCCTCCATGAATTATTCTATTATTTCATTCTAGATTTGCAAGAACTCCTTGTACAAATAATTTATTTAATTAAATTTTATTCTATTATTTTATTAATTTCTTAAAAAAAACCCTTTAATTTCCAATTGGCTAATAATGCTTCATTGAGAGACAAGTTAGGTTATTCTCTTTATTATGTTTTCAGTACAACTTAAGACAAAATAAATTTTAATTTGTTTGTGAGAAGCTACAGCACACATCATTGATCAAATTCTCATTTATTTCACACTATGTTGGTCGGTAGCAGAGTTGAACTAGGAAAATACTCTTATCTCTTTGAACACCTGCATGCATTCAGAAAGAATAATTTTGTGGCAACCAAGGTTCTTGCTAAACTTTATTCTTGAACCATCACCCACTTTCTAGTTGAGTCCTTTTTCAATCACAATTCTTTCTTCCAAAAGGCTGGGCCTTGCCTAGGATGGGTTAGCTCCAATCTCAGCTGACATAAAATCTCCACACCTTGAGTACTTCCCTTTAAAATCTTTGTAGAACAGAGAAGTAGGGGATTGAATCACACAAAGGTTTCAAGGATCAAAATCCTTTTTACTCTAAATTTCATTAACCATCTACATATAAGTATAAAAAATAAACATCATAATTAAAATATATATTTATTAATTACAATTATAATAAATACTTAAGTTAAACGTGTTCTTAATGCATACAAATATATTGAATTTCAGTTTTGCTTGCCATAAAATACTTTTAGTTTTGATTTAAAATTTTTAAAATGTCGGTATTAGTCCCTATTATATTAGCCTAGTCGTTAAGTGGTAATATATATGGGGACCTAAAAAATAATGCTTAAAATGTTTATAATAAAGAGATTAAACAAATTTTCTCAAATTTGTAAATACTAAATGCATATTGTTAAATAGCTATAGGGACCAAACTTTAACATAACAATGACCAAAACTAAAATTCACTATATTTTCAATAACTAAAAAATATATAGGCCTAAATATTTTAGTTTTTATTATATCTGAATATTATATTATGTATTATTTATTTTGAAGTATTCATTATTGAATTGTTTGGTTTTACATAATTATTTTTTATTATTTAAAATTAAATTAGGAGAGAGATGTTATACATTAGAAAGCCAATCATGTTTGATCATTTCTCCCTATAATTGATTAAGTTATTCATCATTATTTTGATATATAAAAGTTATGATAGATAAGCTTATCAAATACTTTGTATGCACAAAACAAATCTTAAAGGTATAATATATAGTATTAACTTATTTTATCATACCTAATATTCCCTTTGTTCTACTCCATCTGTCAAATTTTTTATCATACCTAATATTAACTTAAAGTATCTATTCATTTGTCATATCAAAGAAACATTAACTCTTTTTATAATACTACCCTTAGTCTAATTAATTGTATTTACTTATTTTTTCTTTTCAAGGGAGACGATCTTGTCCATTTATATAATTTTATATGGTTACCAAGATTTATTTATTAATTTTTTAATATGTGTATTTTTTTTTTATTTCTTGACAAATGGAGTGAAAGCAGAGGCGGGGTATATTATTATATAAGCAAAACAGACTTTGAAGAAATGCTTCATTAGTCGTTGGTATGCAAGGCTACTGTTATTATTCTTACCCGAGAGAGGGTTTAATTTGGCCATTCCAATCGCAATGTTTAGAAGAAATTCTTTTCAAACTTAAGTTATGCGTCAATCCAAATTAGATTCAATTTTGACCAAAAACAAAACGAATATGAGTCATTAACATGTTAATGAAAGAAGCACTTCTGTTGTGATATCAACAAGAACATTAGGTAAATCATTCATCACCAACATGACTTCACCATTATCATCGGGTATAGAAGGGCCCATTGAATGATCAAAAGCTTCATTTTCATAAATGATTTGGGCATCTGACTCAACTTGGTCACTTATATTAAACAAGTCTCGTGGAACTTTATTCATAACATAGTGTTTATTTCGATCAAATGGATCTTGCACATAGAAGCATTGGTGTGCTTGAGATGCCAGTATAAAAGGTTCATCTTGATAACATTGTTTGTTGAAGTAGACATATGGGGTGTCATCAGCATCTTTCCCAGCCACATACCAATCACACTTAAATAATACAACTTTAAAATTTCCATAGTAATCAATCTCAATGATGTCATTTAGTCTGCCATAATAAGTTACATTTGCATGAACTGGATTTGCATCCTTCGAACTTGCAAAGCTTGTAGTCAATGCAACTAATGTAACACCACTATTCTGTGTTTTGCGTCTCACTTCACGCTGCCTAGTATGGAACCTATATCCATTAATGAGATACCCCGAATATCTTTTTGCAATTGTGCTTGGCCCTCTAGACAGCTCCTTAATCCAATTTGGAACATCCTCTTGCATAGCAAGAGTTTCAAACCATCGAGAAAAGTTCTCACTATGGTCTTTAGCTTTCCTCCATTTTGATCCTCGTCTCCGATTATTTACCTCATGCTCATGCTCTCTAAATAGAAAGATATTGCAATAATAAAAAAAAGTAATTGCAATAAACTAAAATTAATATATAGAAAGAAAAGAAATACTACGAGTGACATAATGTACCTAATATATTCTTGAACTTCATCACAATTATTTAATATGTAAGCATGAACTTGGCTTCAAGACTCAACATCTAGCTGAAAAGGATCACATTTCTTCCCTCCTAAAGGAGAACCTTTGTTGGGAAACAAGTTTGGAAATGGATTTGAAACATCCATTTCATTTGAGCTAATGTCATCATTGTTTCAGCATCTTCTACCAAATCTTGTTTGAACTCCTTCATGTAAATAATGCAAGCAAAAGGTCAAACACTCTTCAACCAAATAAGCCTCTGCAATAGATCCCTCTGGACGACTTTTATTGCGAACATATGACTTCAAAGTGCACATATATTTTTCCATAGGATACATCCATCGAAATTGAACCGGGCCACCTAATCTGAGCTCATTGGCTAAATGAATAGGCAAATGAATCATTATGTCAAAAAAGGAAGGAGGAAAAACCTTCTCCAGTTGACATAGAGTCTCTACAATATCTGCTTCTAAACAATTTATCTCTTCCAAGGTGATAAGTTTTTGACATAAGCAACGAAAGAAGGCACCAAGACAAATTAAAGGGATAGCAACTTGATCAGGAAGTATGCTTTTAATTGGTATTTGCAACAAATAATGCAACATGAAATGGGCATCATGAGTCTTATAACCAGATATTTTTCTTTCCGGAAGATGCACACATTGAGAAATGTTGGATACACTACCATCAGGTAACTTTGCTGTTTTTAAAACAACACAGAAAATTGATTTCTCTTCATTAGTCATGGAGAAGCATGCTTTAGCTAACTTTGCTTTCTTGACACCCCTTGTTTCTTTTGGATGAAGGCTCTTTCGAATACCCATATCTTGCAAGTCATATCGAGCATTGGCATGGTCTTTCGACTTTCCAGGAATATCCAAGAGTGTTCCAATTATGTTATCAACTATGTTATTTTCTATGTGCATGATATCAAGATTGTGTCTCATTATGTTATGTTGCCAATATGGCAAACTAAAAAAAATTGACCTTTTCTTCCATGGACCATCCATCGATTTCCTTTTCTTCTTTCCAAATACATTGTCAAAATTTTCTAAGTGATCAAAAACTTCAGTACCCTTTAGCAATGGTGGAGGAGACCTATGTTCTAATTTTCCATTAAATGACCTCTTGTTAGCTCTTCACGGATGATCCTTAGGCAAAAATACTCGATGGTCCATATAGCACATCTTTCGACTGTATTTAAGATAAGTAGAACAAGTTCCATAATTACAGCAAGGGCAAGCTAACTTTCCTTTTGTGCTCTAACCAGACAACATTGCATAAGCAGGAAAATCACTAATGGTCCATAAAAGGGCTTCTCGCATTTGAAAGATTTGGTTTCTTGATGCATCATATGTTTCTATCCCAAACTCCCATAGCTCCTTCAACTCCTCTATCAAAGGTTGCAGATAAATGTCAATATCATTTGCAGGTGATCGCGGTCTAGGGATTAGCAAAGAAAGCATATAATGTTCTAGTTTCATGCACATCCAAGGTGGCATATTATACACCATCAAGATAACCGGCCACGTGCTATGAGATGTGCTCATGGTTCGAAATGGATTAAATCCATCACTTGCTAACCCAAGTCTCAGGTTACGAGAGTCAACAATGAAATCCGGACGAGAGTTGTCGAAGTCTTTCCATAACTTGCCGTTAGCAGGATGCCTTAACTTCCCGTCTTTGCAGCGCCCTTCGTCATGCCACCTCTGGGTATCAGCTATCTTTGAACACATAAATAATCTTTGAAGCCTAGGAATCAAGGGAAAATGTCTCAGGGTTTTGGCAGAAACATTGTGAGGTTTTGCAGAAGGCACAAACTCGTTGTCAACTACAAGATGTTCAATCCAACGAGAAGCTCCACAATCACGGCAAGATGTGTCATTCTCATGCTCCTTCCAATACAGCATGCAATCATTTGGACGTGCATCAATCTTTTTGTAGTCAAGGCCTAAGTCTTTCACCATAACTTTGGCTTTATTGAAAGAGGAAGGAATATTTAAGTCAAGAATAGCCTCTTTTAGTAACTCCAAGAGGGAAGTGAAAGAGGCATTGCTCCACCCATGCAAACATTTCAACAAGTATAATCGAATGGTAAAAGATAATGTAGAAAATCCTTTACAACCGGGATATAGTTCTTTGCTGGCCTCTTCAACCAAGTTGTAAAACTTCTTTGCTTCTTCATTCAAACCCTCATGAACACCTTCAGCTTGTGCCACATCTATGAATCTATCATGTAGCAAGCCATCTAAGTCATCATGTGAGTTAACATCATCGTTGGTGTCACTATCAACATCCATTCCAATTATTGTTTCCCTATGATTAACCCATCTAGTATAACCTTCAACAAAGCCATGGCATATCAGATGATCATAGACTACGTGTTTTCTATACCAATGAATGTTACAACACTTTGCACAAGAACACTGAATTTCCTCTTCTTGAGGATTTCCAATAGAATAAGCAAAGTCCAAGAAGCTCTTAATACCATTAATAAACTCTTTGCTATGCCTTGGTAAACTCATCCAATTCTTGGACACATATTGGGAAGACCTAATTATTCAAATAGCATTATTAACACTTCAACTATGCATTTAAATAATATTAGTGATTTATCTATAAAAAAAAGTATCAATAACCACCTAAACAAAATAATAGTAGTACTACTAACTTTATTTTTTGCAAGAGTTTATATGTATAGCAATAACACAAAAAGTAAGCAGATAGAAATTTCTTACGAAGTCATGATGCTATCAGAGGTAAGAATCCTGCAAATGTTGATAAAAACATTTTAAGCAAAGAAAAAGCAACCCAAACAAATAAGAATAATACTAATTCTAATTCAACTTGCGCCTAATATCTTTGTTAAAAGAATATATATATCAGTGCCAGAAAACTAACCATTAGTCATTAACATATAATATATTGTTAGAGGAGAAAAATAAGCTAAGTTTTGTTAGTTGGTTTCTTTTTATTTTTTTATGAATAAATAGTACCAATTTCCAAATACAAACTATTGCCTTTCAACTCAGTTCTAGCTTTCTAGGGTCACCTGCAAGCAAATAACAGTTTTTTTTTATGAGATTTTCACATGCTTAGCTTCTCCAATATATAGGTCATGTTTGCGCGAGTGTGACCCTGTTTTTATGAAGGAAAAAAAAGAGTAAAAGAAGTGCATAAAAGATACCATTTGGCTCAACTCGAAGCAAGGGGATCAGTATATTTTCTATTTTTTCTTTTCCTGACAAAAAAGAGGTAAAAGGAGCTGCTTCCAAGAAAGAAGATTGATTTGAAAAAGAGACAAATTTGGTAAAAGTGAGGAATTGACCAAGAAAAATTGTGGTGTGGGGACGAATAATGAGATACCAATTATTCTAGAGTAGCTACTATATCTATCTAATCTATGTATATGTGTGGCACTAATTTCATTTTGGAGGTTGCCTCATCCGTTCTAACTTGACCATGATAAAACAATGGCAAATAACAATTTCTGGATTTTCTCTTACTCATTCAACTTGGATTTGTACGTGACAGTGAATGCTGATGAGTGTTTGATGACTAATAAAATCAAATCAGTACCTGAATTTAACCACCCAGCACAAGCCTCTATCTGCACAAGATCAAACAGCAGCAACAGCAAAACACAGAGCAGGGCAAAGCCACAACTTCAATAACAACACAAACACCAAACCTCAGCAGCACCTGCAGAAATAGCAAGCTTGTTTGCTTAATTCATAGTCCTATATCATATATAATGCTTTTACTAGATAGAACTGAACATTCAATTATGCTTTCTGAATATACATAAATAAAAAATTCCATGTTTGGATAAATTATTTTCCAACGTGTAATTGTATGGATAAATTATTGGAAGTTATGTGAGAACATATGGAATAATGGTGTGAGCAAGCATGACTGTGTATACAAGATGAATCCGCTCTACAAAGCAATAAAGTTATCATCACCAAACTCTTCCTGTCACATCTTGGTTAATACTACTTATTAAACTTCTGAATAAAGGACAATACATGGTTTGTTTAAAATTACCACAGTTCTTGATTCACAACCTCATCTCTAACAAAAATGAAGAAAAAGAAAGCATTACTAAGGGGCGGCATTCACGGAAGTGAAGCAAGTAAGATATTTGCCTTTTGCCTACTTTTTCCACGAGGCAAGGGAGAAGGATAGGTGACAATCTGAAAGGCGTGAAACTGATTTCAATCTCAATCTTTGCCTACATCTATATCTTGCAAGAAAATTACAATATCCTTTATAAAAAGCAAAAAAAAAAAAAAAAAAAACAGAATATCACAATATCCATTTACACGCATGGAATGAACTCAACTACCAGAGTATCCGATTGAATTGTGGTTCGTAAATTTCATCCAACTTAGAACAATTTTTATTGAATATGGCCAAAGCGTAGTTTAAAACTAAAACTTGTAGTAAATTTTAATTTAACATAGTTTTATCAACTTTATTTAAATGGAATGAAATTCAGTTTGTCCCCTTCAAAACATTATTCGAAGTGCACAAACAAATAGAAATCCAAAACATGATATATATTAGCAAGATAATTAATTAATGGAATAGAAAATTCTGAGAGGGATTTCACGTCACAAATATGCAAGAAAATGAGAAAGGAACACAAGTAAGGAAAACCCCAAAGGTACAAGAATCCAAAAAAGGGAAAATACTCTTGTACCTACTATGACTTGTACCCATAGAAGCTAAGTCAGAACAATTATTCAAAAAGTAGCGTGTAATTCCATGTATTGCAGTGTATAGATGAATACAAACAGTGACATATAAATCAGAATTAGAAGAAGGAACACTAATTATAATGAAGAGACTTCAGCGAGGATCCACAGATTGTGATTCCTTTGCACACAGTCTCTAATACAAGCTCAACAAATCGCTTAGGTTTCAGATATTGTTTTCCTTCCTTTAATTTTTCCCAATAATTAACGAAAAGAACACACAATCTCAATCCATCATAGAATGAACCAGCCCTACAAACTCCATAGGATTGATCCCTAAACATCTATCAAAGACAAAATTAAAATCAAATCTGCAAAATAAGAGAAGTGAAACAGCTAGGATCAATTTAGCGCTTACCTTATTGAACAGAATTGCGGATTGCTTTGGTTACAGAATCAAAACAGCGAGTGCATCAAAGACGTAAGTGCTTTTTGCAAAACGTGAACAGATCCGGAAAATAGGAAAATGTCACTAAAAGATGCAAACATCCAATCTCTAAAATAGATCCAATACGAACAAATCAACAAAAAGGATAAAAAATTGAAATAAAAAATGGAAGAAGAAAGAGCAAACTTACGATGACGATTATGATGATCGAAGGGCGATGAATAGAGAAAGAAGTGTAACGGAGAATGTCAAGGAGCGACGAAATGGCGGAAAGCGGCGACAGAGAGGTGGTGGAAACCGGCAATGGATGTGTGGTGACACCAGAGAAATGTGAAAGGGTTTGGCGGAGTGAAGGTTTTGACAAAGAAGAATGTAAAGTATAATGAAAGTACTGAAAGTAGCATCCAAGGCTAGAGTTACGGGAGTAACAAGTGGTATATTAAAATTAATTTTCATAAAAAAGTGTCAAGAGTTACGGGAGTGGGGTATTAAAAAAAGATGAAAGTAAGTTACTTTTTGGTCATTCACTTGTGTGATGCTATTACTGAAAGTATTAGGCTACGGTTTTTATGGTGTGGGTTTATATATTTTAAAAGGCAACACTTATGAAATGTGAGTTTTATATGAATAAATGTTACCTGTCTATATATGATATGATTACATTTTATAAGTGTAACCTATTTCATTTAAGAGTACATTTTTTAAGTGTAACATGAAAAATGTTGCTAAAACTATATCAAATGCAACTCTTGTAAAAGTGTTGTCTATATATAATTAAGACAACACTTTTTTAGGTGTTGCTAAAAAACAGTGTTGTCTTAACTCAAAAATCTTGTAGTGACAGAAAGAGAAAGAACATACTTAATGTGTATATCACATATTTGTGTTGAAACATGAGGGCAAGGACACCTCAAGGTTTGGTCGTATTTCACTTATTTCATTGCGACCTCTCATTCAACAATGTTGACCACTCTTGATTTGTCTACATCTTTCAGTTAGTCAACAAATGTATGTGCATCGTTTTTCTACCATGAAAATGATCTTGAGTCTATAAAATGGATTACCTTCAGGCAAGTCTAGCAGAGCACCATAATCCTTCTTAATCAGCCAGTCATAGTCTCGCCTCTTCAACTATCATCTCCAATGAGATCTCATCTAGTCTTATTGTCTTTCTTTGTGCCCTTTTTCCTGATAAACTTGAGTATCAACATCTATGTAGCAACCGGCCATTGTCTTGTCCACGAGCAATTCTTGTTGCTCCAATTGAAGAACAACCTTATTTTCGACCCCGCCAAATCCAAAAAATTGGTTCATTGATTAATTTTTTTATATATAGGTTTTTTTTAGTTTTTTATTGATGTTTTTCTTTTGTATATAAGAAATAAGAAATTTTGGAATTAACATGGTATAAATTATTGTTATTTATTTTTTTATTACTTATAACACTGTTTTAAAACTAGAAAATGAGTTGTAGTTGAAATGACATAAATTAAGATTGTTCATGATTTTTTTTACTAATTATAGAAGCTATTTTAAAATTTATATTTTAATTTACTAAAATGATGTAAAAGTAAAGGAGGTATAATTGAAATAATACAACTTAAATTTATTCATAATTTTTTATTAGTTATAAAATATATATTTATTTTTATAAATAAAATATTATAATTTACTAAAAGAATGTAAATGACTCATGATATAGTAAAAAATACTCACTTATAACTTATTCTCTTTTATCATTCAACAATTTCATCTATTGAAATATGCAAATTTTCATAAAATATGCTCTTTATTATTAGTTGAATGTCATTTATTGAGATTTTCTCAATCTTATAAAAATGATATTTAAAATAAGATATAAAATAGAATGACTCATTTTAGGTACATACTTATTTATATTTTATTTATTATTTAATTATTTAAATATTAACTTATTTTGAAAATTAATTTATATATTCAATTCAATATAATTTTTAATTAAATTGTTATTTCTTTTCAATAATGGTCATGAAACTATTTTTCGTTATCATCTCGTGCATTACACAAGTCAAATGACTAGTTACTATAATAATGAAAACTCTATAAAGTTACTTCATTGAGTTTATTTTTATTAATCTTCTATTAGATGTCAAAGAAGTTAAAATTTAAACAAAAATCTCAAATTAGTCCCTCTTAAATTTTGTGTCCAACAAATTAGTTCCTATATAAAATATCAAACAAATTGGTCACTCTAAAAAAAAAATGCTCAAAGAACTCATTGTCAATTAATAACGTTGAACAAGTTAATCCCTTGTTATAGAGATCAATTTGAACTTTTCATGATTTTTTAGGGACTAATTTGTTATATTTTTTTGGAAAAGACTAATTTATTTGAAATTTTAAATTTACGGGGACTTTTGTGAATATTTTTTTTAGAGGAAACAATTTGTCTTATTGTAAAATCTAGGAGGAACCAATCTGGTGTTTTTATCTAAATTTATCAATGAAAAAATTAGTAGATAAAAATATTTTCTATAAAATATTTTGCAAAAATTTTTTTTTTAAAAAAAGGTGAACATTTTGTATTGTTAAATCTCTACATCAAAATTAACACCGCAAACAATTAATAATACAATAAAATAATTAATCAACACATTAATATCACAATCCTAAAATCATTCTAGCATGCAACCCCTTATTTCTTCTCAACATGCATATTCTATAATATTTGCATACACGAAACCCGTTAATGAATTTAGTCGCCGATGATTTCTCTTGATGCTAACCACCATATGATGCAGAACTTGTTACATCTTTTACTTGTGGAGAAGAGGTCAACACAAGCCCCAAAAAATCGTTTGCGAATTAGCCAATTTCCGGGTCATTTGGTACGCATTGAAGTGCTTCACAAAATCTCCATGGAAATTGCAAGAGGTTTTACTCCAATATTGTATATGGATTTTCGATTAATAACATAATATTGCATAATTCTCAATGAGAATAAAAACCTAGCCATGGGCGAAGATGGGAAGCCGTGGGTGTAGATGGAGATTGGGGAAGAAGGATACTTTGAGAATTCTATAAATTATTAAGAAATATGTGGGTGAGTGTAGTGTTGAGAAATGGATTTTATTGATAGTATAAAATCCAATCATGTATTGCAAAATAAATCATCATAGTTGACTTTTATTCCCACTGTTACTTAAAAAATATCCAAACGAAATATTTTGATTGAACGACGGTATAAAACAGTTTTACATTGTTAGTGCATCAAAATTAAACTTTTGAAAAATAGGAGGAGTGAGTGTAATATTCATTGACTTCAAGCGAGATCAATGTAATAACCCCTAAAGAATTTAATTTAATATAACCATGATATAAATATGTATATAACGTAACAAAACTTCAATTTATTTACTTAATAAAATCAATTTAATTGCATTTAACCGTGTATTCAGATTTTTTTTTAATTAAAGGAACGAATAAGAATTATAGTTGAAAGGTCTAGAAAGGTAAGGAATGGAAAAGAACAAAGTTCCTTCCTTGCTTGTTTGAATGATTATTAAGGGAAAGGAATTTGAAATTCACAAACGTGTTTGGAAGTTACATAATTAAAGAAATGGAATGGAATAATTACCATCAGGGTTGAATATATTTTTTGTCCCTAAAAAATAAGTGAATTTTAGTTTTTTTTTCCTAAAAAAATGATTTTGTTCCAAACATTTCCAAAACTATTTGGTTTTAATTCCTGCCGTCTTTGCTTAAATGCTCAACTGACTATAACAGAAAGTTGTATTAAACTATCATATCAGACCTAATAACTCATTTTTTAGTATGGTTATGATATCTTCTTTTCACACATATGGTTTTATTATTGACACATATAGTTATGCTAACTCATTTTAAATATGATTGTGATATACCACATGCAACTAGTACATTGGCTATAATAATGAATTGAATAATGTGGTTTTCTGTTGCATAATACAAACAAACTAATTGCAGGGCTACAACTAAACTGTTTTTAAAATGTTTAGAAAAAGAAGAAAATAAAATCAAATACCAGAACCAAAACTCACTTATTTTTTACCAACTAAAAACATACTTAAACCTTATATTTATTAGCTTCACAGTTTTTCGTATTTCCCGTTCCTACCTATTATATTGAACTCCACAATAAAGAGAGAGGTTCTCTTCCCTGTAGTAGTTCCGTTATCTTTCGTCTTATTATCTCTGATTCAAACATACTATTTCCTTCTTCGGTCTGCACCACATAAATTTTCATATTGATTATGCCTCTCCATGTGGAATCAACTATTGAATGGCCGGGTTTGGTCGAGCAAAAAAAACAAAACAGGAATCTAGTGTCAATGTGTTTGTCTATTATGATAGTCTGACAAGAATCACAAGATAAAGCAATGATAGTGATATTTGTGGATCAAGTACGTGAATCAATATTAGAAACTATATGTAATTAAAATATAAATTTTGTAATAAATAATAAAATGATATCACTCAAGTTTTCAGTTATATACGTAAAATATTTTAATAATTTAAACATATATAATCTTCATTCAAAAAATAGTATCCTCACCTATTACCATTGTTCTTTAGTTTTCCATTAATTAATATATATTTTCTATTAATTAATATATAGTCTCTATTATTATTGAGTTTAATTTCTATATACTGACAGCATAAATTTTTTTACTTTGTCATTCTGTCAAATTTTTTCATTTGCACAACTTTTTAAATAGTGGATATGTAACACTTAATCACTTTTACTAATATAACAATACATAACTCAATAAAATGTAAACTTTAGTTTTATACTGTTAATGCATATAAATTAAACTCTTTTTTTATTCATGATAAAAATTTACATGCAAAGTGTTTATTTTATCTATAAAATCATCACAAAATTTAGTCATTATATTAAATACACAGATATATGTTTAGTTTCATAAATTTTATTTTTTATATACGATACATTTTATGATATTATACCATTTTCATACGATATGGTTGAATTAAAATGTATATGAATGAAAAAGGTAAGAGTTTTCTTTAAAAAAATTGGCTAACTATCGATATAAAAAAATAGATATATATATTTAAATAAAATGAATTTCAACGATCTATAATAATGTTCTGTAAAGTTTATATTCTTTCAACCAGAATTTATCATTTTTTTATAAACTTTGTAAAAATTAGCCAATTTATCACAGTTTTTATTGTAAGATATTGAAATTATTTTTCATAATATATATTTTTATTTAAATTTTAATTATAAAGCATTTGTCTTTTGTAGATATTGTAGATTTATGTTATTATTTTCTTTTAGTTTAAAAAACACTTCTTTTTTGTTTTCTTCACATTAAAGGTTACTATATTTAAATATTTTATTCAATTAATTCTATAATTACTATTTAAATTAATTTATTATAAATTTATATTATCAAGATAATAAACAGGTGTCGCTAGGTTAGCGCGCTAATGTCAAAAACTTGAAGGAATTCTCTACCGTGCAAGGTGCGGCATGACTTTGAAGAAATGGCCTGACTTTGATTAAATTTCCAAACGAATTATGTCAACAACTTAAAGCAATTCCCTACCGTTCGAGGTCCGGTAGGGCTTGCTTACATGTACAATTTGTATGGATCCAAATTTTCTCTCCGAATATAGCCATAACATGTATGAACGGCTTCTACAGTTCTACCATTTTTTCTTGGTCATCACACGACTTGCACTGTGTGCAAGAAGGTTACTATGCTTTTGGGACCTGGCTACTAGAGAATTGAATGTGTTCTTATGTATGAATTTCATGTGCTTTTCTACTAGTAATTATTTGTACAAAATCAACTATATAAAAATTTCACATGAAAAGCTGCGTTGCCATTACTGGGGTAATGCAGACGGCACAGTAAAAATTTTAGAATCCTTTCAGTTTTCTTTAATTTGTTTTTCTTTTCCTAATTGTTGTCCCGCTTCGGAGACTGCAAAGTATGAGTTGGTCTATCCCCATATTTTGTCTGCATTTGATGTTAGAGGTAGTCAGGTAGAGGAGATGCGAAGGGTTGGCTTTTTATCTTGCGTTACTTTCGTGCTTATCTTGGACATTGTTTCTTAATTATTTCACTATTTAAGAAAACACATCAATCAGAAAACATAGTTTTAAAACTCGGACCGATGATCGACTCGGTCGAGGTTCCGGGTCAATGGGTCACTGGTTCAACCGGTGGGTCACTGGTCGAACTGGTTGAACCGAATTTATATAAAAAAATATAAAACTATATAAAAATTTAAATAAAATATAATAAAATAACAACTAATTAACAATTTGACACTTTTTAAGAGCTCCAAGTATAAAAACATAATTAAATAACATAAATTCCTAAATATTATTTTCATTTCACAATCATAAATCACAATTAACAATTAACAAGTTCAAAATATAATTGCACAAGTAAACTCACAAAGTTTTATATCACAGACTCACAGATCATGACAATATAAACAAATTTATTGCATTTTTCTAAAAGTCAAATTAGAATATTATTTTTTAAAGTTTAGAAAAAGATATCATTTAGCCCAAAAAAGAAAAAAAACAAAAAAAAAACCGAGTCAACCCAGTCCGATTCAACCAGCCGAGTCAAACTGGGTCGCACCAGTTTTGATGCGAGACCGATCTAAACAATAGCTCGGACCAGTTTCATGACCGGTTCACCGGTTTTCCGGTCAAACCGGCTGGTTCGAGCCGGTTTTTAAAACTATGTCAGAAAATCGAAATGAAAAAAGAAAGCACTTCAATCATAAACAAAATAGGGTAGTTTAAATAATGATAAAATTACATTAAAAGTAGTCGAATTTACAAATAATCGGATGTAGTATATACTAAAAGTATATTTTATATATATATATATATAAAAATGAAATTTAAAATTGCCATTCAAATAAACGTTGAAAAAACTCAAAGAGAGCATGTATAGTCTACAAACCTCCTATGTTTTTGCTTTTCAGCAAAATTAACACTACAAACTTTAAATCTGCATTAAAGTACGTGGCCCTTACGCTTTGATTTATGACTAGATCATTTTACTAACAACTTGCCAAAAATATAATGTATCTTATCCATTCATTAATATCGTTGAATATTTTATGATATTATTCATCAAATGGAATAGAATTAGTAATTTTTTTTCATTTATGCTGTCTTTTGTGATTAGTTGATATCTCACATACACCAAACGTGAAGTGCCGCGAATTATCTAGAGTCCAAGGGCCACCTCTTGGGATCCCAGGTTAAGACATTTGGCCACCTCTTGGGGCCACGACTTGGGTTGTGAGCTCCACGGACCAAATGTCGTCCGGGAACCACCTCTTGGGTCTTGGATATGTTACGTGACATTCTGAATTCGAACTTTGATGAGTACTTATTCGTAGTGATTATGAATTAGGTTTGATGTTGGCATCTTACCCTTGAGCAATAGTGTTAGTGATTCTAATATTTTTGGAAGAGAGGCTTGTTTGATATATTTGTGAATTGAACTCCAGACAGATTGATTCTGTTGATTCTACATAATAATTGCTCAGCATACACATGAATATTTTGGAAAATGAAACCAAATAAGTGCACATGGGGGTGGATATTATTATTGTAGATATGTAAATAAAGTTGGCGTTACGGATTGTTACAATCCAGGCCCAGGACCTAGGACCTTGGACCTTGGATGGAGGTCAGGGTCACCTCCACACTTGAGGTCCTGGAGAAAAGATCTCTTCTTAGGGTCCCCCTAAGGACTCTTGGGATAAGACCGCTGAACTCTATCTGGGGAATTGTCAGGGTAGGGGTGCTGGCTTCAATAAAGGGGTAAAAATGCTAACCTCATGCTCGGTGGAAGGATCCACCCTCGGAGAAGGCGAAAGGACACGTGTTAACGTTGTGAGGCGTGCCTAACAAGCATAGGGCCAAGTACAAACAATACACCATATAAGAAGGACATGCATGCTCAGATCGAAGAGCTCCCTTAAGGACAAGACAAAGGACTATAAATAGGAGGAGAGAAAACCCTCACAAGGTATGCTATTCATTCTAATATTCCACATCTCATTCGTCCCTTGAAATTCACTTGGGCGTTGGAGTCTCTTGCAAGGTACCCTACTCCTGGTGGATCATGAATCTTGAAGGAGGAGGAGGAAGATCAACAATGCACTCATGTTGCCAATACAAGGTATACTCAACACTACATTGCAACATTGGCACTGTTAATGGGGACACGACTTTCTATAAGATCTTTCATCCTCTCCGTTTATCATTTGCACGAAGTTAAGCAACATCTCTTGTTTTCTGAGCTTTGGAACACAACAATTGTTTATCAATTTTAATGTGTTATCGAGCTGCTTTTCTAAATAAAAATTTTGTTCCAATTTTGTTCCCTTTTTAATTTTATAGTGTCAGAAAAAATGACAAATTTTGTGTCCTTGATAACAGCTTTGGCTAACCTCTCCAAAGCAAGGAAATCCTTTTTTAATCATCGTCCTTGGCCATGAAGGATCAATCCTCAATTCGCCACCACTAGCATAGCGAGGCAAAGAAAGAAAAAGGCTCCATGGAGGCAACATCGTAAAAGGCTCCATGGACACAACCTCGTAGCCTTATGGACATCCACTTCCACCTTTGTCGCTCATGCTATGCTTGTTAAGTCAAGAACCACTTACACTGCTCAGAAAAAGGGTCGAGTCATGGAAGCTCTCGCAGTTAGAGTCACTGTTGAACATGAAGAAGACAGTAAGACTTTTCGCCATCGTGGATTTTGTATATTGAGCATGCTCAATCACAAATCGATGACTCACCCATCACGCCCTTGTCGCTCTAGTAGAGTAACTAACTATTGCACAAAACTAAGCATGTGCTGATTTCCAAGTCTTGTGTTTGTCCATCCCAGGAAAAAAAAAAAAAAAAGAAGAAGGGAAAACTAGAGAAGAGGATGAAATGGTGTTAGCATGTGAGACAAGAAGGAGAAATTGCATAAATCATCCAATGAACTCGAGGTCAATATAATGTGCACATTTTTTGTGTTATTTAATATATGTACAAGCCATAGCTGAAATTGCATAAATCATCTAAGAAAAGAAGAGTTGAGACTTGGACTCAAGTCCCCCGAGTTCCGAACTGTGCATCTAGCTAGCAAGCTATGAAGTTGGGGATGTACATAAATTTCACAATACTTGTTATTTTACTTTCAACTCGAGCATGCATGCATAAATATCTCCCCCAAAAGATAGAGATCAGCACTTCGTTTCCAACCAAGTGCACTACAACCAAATGACAGAGCTGGTAGACAATTTGTTTTCATTAGTCTATACATGAATACATTGTTAAGAAATTTTACGTTAAAATTCAACCTTGATCTGGATCCCTGAATATTTTGTTGTTCAAGAAGAAAAGATACAAACATACTTTGTTAGCTACTAAATCACATGAAACTACATGCTTTCTTCATTATCATCAACCATTATTTGCCATAAATTGTTGACATCCTACATGATATTCTCTAATCATCTAGATCATGTTGATTTACTTTATTCGCATAATATTGTGTATAAATGTATTTTTCCTAACATCATTTTGAGAGCTGTCACACTTCGACTTCAAGCCCAAGAATTAACTAACCATGAACAAGGTCATCCAACATACAAAGGGCAGCTAGGAAAACAGCCCCTACTGAAGTGACGACAAAGCCAAAATTAAAGCTTTTGATAACAAGAGAAAGAAAATTCAAATTCAAGCAAGGAGTTAAATTCGAGAAAACTCGAAGATGAAGAGCCTAAGCAAAAAGCTCAAAGGAACAACACACATGAGTTATATATAAATCCTCATGTTTGACATTAATCGCCTAACTGGATAAGAAGACATGTTTGATCGAAGCTGCACCTGAGCTTCATCGAAACTTTTCTTGCTTAGCCTATAGGAGCCGCACTCGAGCCCCATCTGGCTTCAAGCGCATGTTCAATTTGAATACAGTACTTCCCTGAGTTCCACATTGCTCACTCGATCGGATGTACAAATATGTTCGATCGAATATGCATCGGAGCTCCATCTAAACTCATATTGCTTAACTCGTGAGAGTTGCACCCGAACTCTATTTGATGAAAGTCGAACCTAATCCCTATCTAAACTCCAATCATAACTTAGATGCAAGCCGCACATAAGCTCTATGCAAACACCTTTCACTTAGCTCATACAAGCCAAACATGAGCTCTACTTAGCTTTGAGCATACATTTGAAAAGAGATGCACTTGAGCTCCACCCAAACTCTCTACGCTTAGCCTATGCAAGCTTCACTTCTGAGCTCCACTCGACTTCAAGCATACGTTTGATGCTAGTTGCACCCAAGCTCCATCCAAACTCATCAAGCTTAGCCCCATGTGAGTTTCTATCCGAATTCCATTCGAGCTTTAAGCATGTTTGATGGGAGCCTCGGCTCTAGCTCCATCCAAACTCATAAACTAGCCTATGAGTAACTATTTTACCAAAATCTAAGGTATTAACAACCCCAAGAAGTATCACCTCGATGTAAACCCCTCCCGAGATCCATAAGATAAAAGACTACCTAAGAAGTACTTGCAACAAAAGACAACTAACTGAAATACAATTCGACCTACCCGGCTAGCCCGAATACCGAAAGGTGTCGGCTATCCTGGGCTACCTGGCTAGCTCAGGGGACAAAGGAGAAGCAATATATTGTAAAGGACAAAAATATCATGGAAGAAAAAATGCTATGGAAAAATTAAATGCAAGTACATTAACAAGGGATAAAGGAGACAATTTTTCATTCATATAAGCCCAAATTACAACCTAGGCTCCAACCTTTCCACTGGTCCACTCAGGATAAAGAAAACTTAAAAATCTCGTGTACACAATAAAATATCACAAGTAGTAAAGAGAAATTTAAGCATATGGACGACAAGTGATGGAAAATATTCATCAATTTAAGTCCAAAAGGTACCTTGAAATGAAAAGTACATAAGCATAAACCAACTTTTTAAGATTGAAGACTAACAAAAGAAAACACAAAAGCCTACTCTTCTTTCTTTTAAGGGAGGTCCTATATCTTATTGTCTAACAACATCGCGATACACCCAAGGACATAAAAGTCAATATCCAGTTCATCGATGGCCCAAGTTCTTGTTCAACTCCTCAGAGCTAGTAGACCAAGCCTAATAATCTTCGCACGTTTAATTAACCTTAGACTTAGAGAAGAAAAATCTAAGGTGGAACTCAGTTGCTTGACGCTTGTCCTACATGGACAAAAAATAAGCAAGATATGGAACCTTAATCGGTGGGCTCATAAAGCCTTTAACAAACAACTTGAAATTTTGACAAAACATAGCTATTAAATTAAGGAATCGAAGAAAAATAGAACAACAACCTTAATAAAAGCAAGGAACTGGCAAACCGAATCAGGAAAGTAAAAACTTATCACTCCATGAATGACAGAGAATGGGCATTTGCAAAAATCCAAACTAATTATGAAGGAGGCTTCAACTATGGTAGGGGCTTCAATTATGAAGGAACCTCAATATTGAGCTCTGTAATTCAAGATCTTAACCTTAGAGCTGCATCCAAATAACAACCTAACTCTGAAAATCATTAGAATTTCAGTATTTGAGGTCTTTACCATGAAAATCGAGTTAAGGGATTTGAGTACAAAACCAAAAACCCCCATGACTTGATTTTTGAGCTCTCTCCTAGTACGTACCAATACCTCGAGGGAATATAACTCTAAGCTATGGCTCCCCTTGAATCCAAAATTTGGAGGTGAGGTGAAAAATCTAAGAGTTAAAGGGAACTTGAAAAGCGTATACTCGAAGTTAAAGGCCATAAATAAGGACTCAATAAAAATATTTTAAAGGTCAAGTCTTCAGGGTCTTCCCCAAAAGACTAAGTTTGGAAGCTCAAAAGCTTCTCATTGGAACAATGCAGCTTAGGGATCAAAGAATTAACATTAACCCCCTCATGGTCTCGAGGATCATAACCTCACTATTACCACTCTACATTGGTCAGGCCCTACATTTGGAATCCTTCTGATGTGATGATAGTGGTTGTTCCAAAACTTCGATTCTAAGGAGAGTTCATTAAGAGAAATCCTAATATTTTATCTTGGCACTTAGACTTCTAAGGTGGTAGCCTTATGAGATATTGGATTCTTATGAATGATGTCTCCATTTTTACCACAACGCCTCATAGCTTATGTTCACAACTTAGACCTCTTAATCTATGAAGGAACTCAAATGATTGAGGCTCGTTGCACCTCGACAAACGGTGATTCAATACATAAAAGGAAAAACTTGAGGTACTCAAAGCCATCTCGGGACCTAAAATGTTTATTAATCATGTTAACTTGACATTTGATATTAACATCTTAAATGCCAAGTTGGGGGCTCTGTTATGGACTATTATGAACCAGGGCCTAGGACCTAGGACCTGGGACCTTGGATAGAGGTCGAGGTCACCGCTACACTTGAGGTCTTGGAGAAAAGATCTTTTCCCCCTAAGGACCCCCGGGATAAGAACACCAAACTTTATCTAAGGAAGTGCCATGGTAAAGGTGACGACCTTAATAAAAGGGTAACAATGCTAACCCCATGCTTAGTTGAAGGATCCACCCTGGGAGAAGGTGAAAGGACAAGGATTAACGTCGTGAGGAGTACCAAACGAGCGCAGGACCAAGTATAGACAATACACCATATAAAAAGGACATGCCAACTCAGCCTTAAGGGCTTCTTTTAAGGGCAAGATCAAGGAATATAAATAGGAAGATAAAAAACCCTCTCGAGGTACGCTATTCATTATGATATTCTACATATCACTCATCCCTTGAAACTCACTTGGGCATTAGAGTCCCTTGCAGGTACTCCACCCCCGATGGATGATGAAGCTTGAAGTAGGAGGAGGAAGATCAATAATGCACTCGTAATCCCCATACAATGTATATTTAAAACTGCATTGCAACAGTTGGATAATGATCATAGGTAAATTTATAATGTTTTGGTTATTCTATAAGTATATTATCTGCTCACTAAGTCCTTGGACTCACTCCATTCTCCTCCATGTTTTAAATAGCAATATTGAGCCGAGTTCTTCAACTCCCAGCTCATAAAGTACTCCTGATCCTTTTTAGTGAGCACCCACTCTCCCATGTAGGGATAGCATGCATAAATACAAATATATAGTTTTGTTGGGCTGCATATAGAATGTATCCTAGAAGCTCCAATAACTCATAGGCAAGGCTTAGTTTTACTTTTGGTGAAGTTTAAATTGTCAATCTTGTTGTATAAACACATGATGGGAAAATTTACTTTTGACGTGTTTGTAATGCAAGAAATTTTCTTAACCTTGAGCCATTGATATATAAACCTTTTAGCATAATATGAGAATGAAAAAAGGGTTTGGAATGATTGTCTATTTAGGAATCTCGAGGGCACTAGACTTTTGGATTATTATTATTCACGTATATACATATATTTGAATAGGTGATAAAGATTGAATGTAATCTATATCTATAATCTATAATCTATAATACTAATATTTCATACTCCTATGGAAAAAAATTTTATGTGTCGCTTCTAAAGTGATTTAGGGCCCATAACTTTTATTTGGAATTTGAATCCTCAATCTATATTCATTATACTTAATTGACAAATATCAGTCACATCAATCATAATTAATTATTAACTATGAGATATTAATTATAAATCATAATCTCACACCCATTTCATAACCCAATTTCAAAATCCATTATCAGATACTACAATATCACTTGGCAAAAAAAATTTTGTTGGTTAACTTTGTAAATTTTTATTCTATATTTTAAATTTATGAAATAGTATTTTTTTTCATTCTAAAAGTTATTTGGCTTAATACATAGTCATGGTTTCTTTCAAATGTATTATAGTACTATACAGAATACATGATTTGTAATAGCCCATACTGCTTTATGGATTAATAATTGTCCCCACAAACTAACACCGATTTTTTCAGCATGCTTTATCCTCACTCACATGCTTCCAGGGAAAACTTCCCATGAGGTCACCCATCCCCAAATTGCTCCAAGTCAAGCACGCTTAATCATGGAGTTCTTTAGTGATGAGCTACCAAAAAGAAGATGTATCTTATTGGTATAGGTTGTACAAATCAATTTATATAAGTCATCCTCAATTGTATAGTCTCATACCTATACAGTCTTATGATCCCTCTCATTCAGGTGTGTAATCAGTTCATTCATATACCCCTTTGCTTAGAAGGCCTTGTGGGGAGCCTCTCCTTGTCCGTGCCTTCTTTGCACGGGCAATCACTCATCGCCTTCGTCCCCGGGCATTACATGATTTATATATTATCAACGAATGCATAATTTGAAATTAACTTAGATGATAGTTTTCGATCAATCAATATGTAATTATTAATTTGTAATTAAAGTAATATCTCACAATGATGTCAATCATAAATAATAGATGGATATTTTAAAATTATATATTTTATTTAAAAACATGCCTATCAAGATAAATAAATTAAAATCTTTTGGAATTAATTCAACACTGATTTAGATAATTATTTTTACCTTTTGAACTATATTTTTACTTTTAAAAATCTATAGTACTCATATTTCAGACTCATATGAGAGAAATTTTTATAGGTATTGTTTCTAGAGCGATTTAGGATCCATAATTTTCGTTTGAAATTTGAATCCTCAATCTATATTCATTACACTTAATTGATAAATATCAAACACATTAATCATAATTAATTACTAATTATGAGATATCATTTATAAATCATAATCTCACTCTCACTTCATAACCCAATTTCAAAATCCATTGTCAAATACTGTAATATCACTTTGCAAATTTTTTTTGTTGGTTGACTTTGTACATTTTTATTCTATATTTTAAATTTATGACATAATATTTTTTTCATTCTAATATATTTTAAACTTTTTTATGATTATATTATTTGATTTATTTATCATAAAATTATTTGGCTTAATATATAGTCATGGTTTCTTTCAAATGTATTATAATTTCATACGAAACACATGATTTATATATTATCAATAAATGCATAATTTGAAATTAACTTATATGATAGTTTTTAATCAATGTGTAATTATCAATTTATAATTAAAGTAATCTATCATAATGATGTCAATCATAAATAATAGATGGATATTTTAAAATTATATATTTTATTTGAAAATATGCCTATCAAGATAAATAAATTAAAATCTTCTAGAATTAATTCAATACTAATTTAAATAATTTATTTTACCTTTTGAAAGACATTTTTACTTTTAAAAATATAAAATATTTACTTTGATACCTTTATTTTCACTTAAATTCAGATAATTTTCTTTATTTAATCCTTGAGCACTTTTTATAAACTCACATATACTCTATTATATTATTTAATTTTAATATGAAATTTTCAAGTGTGGAAATTATTCACTTATTTTAACTAGGATTCATGAGGTTTTTTAGGATTTTCAATATGGTTTAAACATGGTATTCTTTTTATTTTGTTATATTTAAATTATATTTAAATATGGTAATTAGTGATTGACTACTTTAATTTTATATAATTGAATATCTATGTAAAATATCTTTCTAACAACGCCTTAAAATTAAATCCTTGGAACAATATAGTATAAAAATTAATCAGATATATATCTTTTAATCATAATCTATGATAGCTTTGGACATGTCTATGAATTTAGAGAAAAGATGTCAAATCGATACTATTGAGTCAACCCTAAATTTGACCTATCATTGACATAGTAGTTATATTAATTTAAAATTATTTTATTAATTAAAATCACAACAAATGTTATCATGGTCAACAAATTATAACTAAATTTAACATCAGAAATTAACACATAAATATGATCAATCAACCACTCTCTAATTAATCAATCACTCTCAAATTTAAATTAAAAATTTAAATAATAACATTAATTACATATCATTTTATTTTTACATGTCAGATTTAATTACTATAATATATAATTTATAAAAACTATTATAAAATATAAAATTTGCCATATTTTATTGTAATGATATTGTTAATAATAATATAATAATACACACTATACTATATTAGTTTTGATATTTTAATAAAACTTAATATCATAGTTAACATATTTTCGAAGGATTTAATATAATCTATATGTAACACTAATAATTAAGATTCATTGGATGAACAATTTTCCATGTGTCATTCATAGAGAACATTATTCTCCACCATTTTCATAATCTTAATATTTAAAGTAAGTTTTTAGATTTAATTTATCTTCTGATTATTAATTATTTTTCCAATCATACCTTCATATCTATTTTCATTAAAATTATTTAACAAATAACAAATAATATAAACAAAATGATAATTGAATGTGTTATACCATTAAAATTATATATATATATATATATATATATATATGGGTTTTGTTGTATTAATCTTTTGGGGTTTCATAGTACTCTTTTGAGTTTTCTCCATTTTTTTTATGTTTAATAAATCCATGGATAGCTATGGGGATTTGAATCATAGTAAAGACGAGGAATGGAGACGTATGACAAGGATGGAGATGGAGACTAGGGATGAAATTCAAAATGGGGATGGGGGACATGTCCCCACCTATACAGATGCCCACTGCCGTCTCTAGGCATTGGTTACTAACCAATTCAGGTTGAGACACCTTTAATGCTACAGAAAGTATTAGAGCGAAGTCATGAGTTCAAATTTGGCGTATGACACTTGGGGGAAGATTATTGGTTTTATTTGGTCAACAATGGTGCTTGTAAAGGGTTTGATGGGTTTAAGATCTTGTTTCATGGTATCTGTATATAATAGGTGCAATCCCTCAAGCTTGCTAATGGTTATAATTTTTTACCCAATGATAAATACTCAATTACACAAAAATCCTTTAAGAAATAAACTGATGGCACGTGTATTTTGAGGGATCAAATTGGTAACTTACTAAAAGGAAAAGTAGTTGAATGGGGTTAGTAGCTCTTGACGTATGTTGGGCTCCGTAGAAAAAACGAATGTAGTGCTGTGCTGATAACAGAAAATGAACCGAGGGCAATGTCAAGAAATCAATGTCAATTTACAAGTCATATATTGGGAGCCTGAGAATACATATATTCCAACGACTATAGAAATAATTCCCCACCTTGACAGCTGGGCCTGACTTTGAAGAAAAGGCCAATTCTCCGTAAGAGAAATTCTGATATACTCTTTGAACGAGATAAAATATTTACTTTACTCCATTTACTGATTGATAAATCAGTTATTGCATTAAAAATATAGGAGAGGTGTGAGATAATAATAACCCACAAAACTTGTATTTCAATTAATAAATAAATCAGAACAAGTACTATCTCTTGTTATCGAGGCACCTAAGTGTTTCTCCACAGTTAATTATAGACGCAAGAATGTTCTTTGTGCCGAATTTTTTAATGAAAATGAGGGCTTGGAGTAATTTCAACTTTAACAGTGAATTTTCCATTTTTGTCGATTTTAACATTTTCATGTTTTAAAATATATGTTCATTTATAATATTTAGGTAACTTTAATTTTTTTTCATTTGAACTCTTAATATAAATATGTTAGTTAAGTAATTAATACATTTATTAAAATGAGTAATAATAACTATAAATGGATAGTTTCATCAACTCAAATTTTTTTTATATTTATCAAGATATTTTTTTATTTTCATTAATATATGTATTATTTGATTTTTGATAATTATTATGAAATGGATAAAGTATATAATGGGAGGCAAAATGAATTATTATTATTTAAACATAAATTTTACTATTTTCAAATAACACGCGTAATTTGATTTCGACCACTCACTCTTACGAAACATCAATATCTTTGTAAAGGTTATCAATGTGACAATGGACAAAACTAAAGATTTTAATGGCTCTAAACTCATGAATTTTCATATTCCACTCGAGAAGGTTCCGTCAGATAATTTTTTCTGGTAAAAGATAAAATTTTTAATTTTAAAGGTGTCGTATAATGGAAACGTTACCTATACGGCAAAAAACAAACAAAGGCACAGTCAATGGTAGGTCATACCATTTTATTCCGTATGAGAATCGTCACGATTTTTGAATAATATGTAGCATTACTCGCTCTTCTGATTGGAGAACAAATTCATGGACTAGTCTCAATCAGGTGCTAGCATTAGTATCAGAAACCGCCAAAAGAATACATTATTCAAATACGTGTTGATATTCGCTTTGAATGAATAACAGCCTCACTGGTAATCATCTGTATGTGAAGGCTAGTGTTATTATTTCATACCCAAGCTAGGAATTTATTCACTTCAATTTTTTTTTCTTAAATTATTTCAGCATAGCTTATGCGTCAATCCAAATTCTAAAAACTGATAATATATTTTTACTCTATTTTTATATTAATTATTTAAATTTATATTTAATGGAAATTTCTTAAATAATTTTAATAAATTTAATTCGCACGCACTATCGATAAAAACATAATTCTTATGTATTTAATGAATAAAAATACTCACTAAATTATTTTGGAGTAGAAGAAAAAGGGGAAAAATATGATAAAGATTTGAAGAGTTTAAAAGATTATTTGAAAATTACGTGGAGCTAACTTGAAAGACAATCAGAAAAGAGATAGGGTGTAGGCAGGATTAGGTGGTGCTCATACTTGCAGAAAAAACAAATCAATTTTTTCTGTTTGGATAATAGAAAAAGAAAATTAAGGTTGATGCTCTTGAGAAAACCTAATCAGGTGTTTTATCATAGCTGACTTATATACTTTAAAACTTAAAAGATCATATATATATATATATATATATATAGATATTAGTTATTTTGAATTCTTATAACAATTTTGTAATAGAATTATCAAATACAAATATTATGATATCTCCTTATTAAGAATAACTTTTATGTGGTTTTATCAAATAGTACGACTATGATCTTTTAAAAGTAATTCTTGAAGAATTCAAGGAGGTTAGCAGGTCTCTAAAAATATCATAATAATATCAAAACGTTTACTACATATATTCGTGTTTAAAGTGTTATGACACAACATGAGGACACCTCAAGAATTGGTCATACTTGAATTATGCACTAACATCACCAAGTTCATTAATTTGTGACCTCTCAATCAATAATGTTGGCCCCTCTTGATTTGTCTACATCTCTTAGTCAGGCAACAAGGACGTGTATCATTTTCCACCGAGAGCATGATCTATTGATCAGTCTATAAAATGGATTACCTTCAAACTATGCTAAAACATCCTCCCCCTTCTTAACTAGCCAGTCACAAAGGTGTCTCTAGTTGTCATCTCCAATGAGATCCGATTTGATCTTCTTGCACTTCTTTGTGCCCATTTGCTTAATAAACTTGAGTATCAACATCTATGTAGTAACCAGCCATTGTCCTGTTCACCAGCAATTGTTGTTGCTCCAAATGAAAGACAACCTTACATTCAACCCTGCTAAATCCCAAAAACTAGTTCATTGGAATCAAAGTGTCGATTGCTGCCGTTGGAATGGAGTATCATGCAAGAAAGGACTTGTTGTTGGTCTTGACTTGAACCATGAATTCATTTCTGGAGGCCTAGACAATTCAAGTCTCTTCAACTTGCAGCATTTGCATAGTTTGAATTTGGCTTACAATGACTTTGGCTCTTTGATTCCTTCAAAGATTGACAAGCTAAAGAATTTGAGGCATTTGAACTTGTCAAATGCTGGTTTTCATGGGCAGATTCCAAATGAGATCTCGCACCTTACCAAACTAACTACTCTTGATTTGTCCACATCATTTGCCTCACTGCAAACACTAAAGCTTGAGATGATGAATATGGGAATGCTTTTGCAAAACCTTACACAAATCACAGAACTATATCTTGACGGTGTAAGGGTATATGATGTTGGAAGGGAGTGGTGTCAAGCCTTATCTTCACTACAAAAACTACAAGTCTTGAGCATGTCCTCATGCAACCTATCAGGACCAATTGATCCTTCACTAGCAAAGCTTCAATCACTGCGAGTAATTATTGAACCTCAATAGTCTATCGTGTTCAAAGTGCGAAATCATTTGCAAATTTCTCCCATTTGACCACCTTGGATCTCAGCAGCTGCAACTTGAGAGGTGTTTTTCCGAAGGGTATCTTCCAAATACAAACATTGAAGGTCCTTGATGTATCAGATAATCAAGATCTTCAGGGTTTCATGCCAAACTTCCCACAAGATGGATATCTTGACACCTTGAATCTCAGCTACACAAATTTCTCTGGGCAATTAGTAAGTGCTATTTCCAATTTGAAGCAATTGTCTACTTTAGATCTATCTTACTGCCAATTCAATGGGACACTCCCTATTTCGTTGTTTGGACTTACCCAACTGGTTCATCTTGACTTGTCTTTCAATAATTTCACTGGCCCTCTTCCATCATTCAACAATTCCAAGAACCTCAAATATTTGTACCTTACTGGAAATGAATTAGGGGGAGTAATACCATCTACTCATTGGGAAGGACTTTCAAATCTCCGCATAATCAACTTAGGTTATAACTTCTTCAATGGGAAAGTCCCCACAACTCTTTTTGCACTTCCATCTTTGCAAGAGCTTAGTCTATCTCATAATGGATTTGAAGGTCTCTTGGATGAATTCCAAAATGCATCACTATTTTCCTCGTTGGAGTCTGTTGATTTGAGCATCAACAAATTACAAGGGCCCATTCCTGTGTCTTTCTTTCATCTTAAAAGACTAAGTTTCCTCCAACTTTCATTAAATAAATTCAATGGCACCATACAACTTGGTGTGATTCAGAGGTTGCCATATCTACGTACATTAGGCCTTTCACATAACAACTTGTCAGTTGATACAACTGTTAGTGATGATCTTGGCCCTTCATCCTTTCCCAGCCTCATAAATCTGATGTTGGCTTCTTGCAACGTAAGGGAATTCCCAAGTTTCCTTAGAAATCAATCCCAGTTACTTGATCTTGACTTATCCACCAACCGAATTCAGGGAATAATACCTAATTGGGTTTGGAAATTGGAGTCTGTGATTTATTTGAATATTTCCAACAATCTTTTCACAGATTTGGAAGGTCATGATGAAAATTCTAATTCTAGTTTTATGATGATTGACCTTCATTCCAACCAAATTCGCGGTACAGTTCCCTTTTTGTCAAAATATACTTTATATTTTGACTGCTCAAACAATAGATTTGACTTTATCCCTGATGACATAACGAAGTACCTTCGTTTGACATACTTTCTATCCCTTTCAAACAACAGTTTTCATGGACAAATCCCTGAATCCTTTTGTAGTAGTTCCACTCTTCGATTGCTTGATCTTTCCCATAACAACTTTGATGGCTTCATTCCAGAGTGCTTGATAGAAAGTACTACTCTTAGAGTACTAAATCTTGCTGGCAACAAACTCACAGGTCATATTACTGATGCAATCTCAAGTTCATGCAATTTAAGGTTTCTTGATCTCAGTTCAAATCTACTGGGTGGCACCATTCCAAAATCACTCGGTAATTGTCAATGGCTAGAATTCCTAAACCTAGGAAACAATCTTTTGAGTGGTGAGTTTCCATGCTTCTTAAGGAACATATCCACCTTGCGATTTTTGATCTTGAGGTTAAACAAACTGCATGGTCCCATTGGATGCACACATAGCACTGTCAATTGGGAAATGCTTCATATTGTTGATCTATCATCCAATAACTTCACTGGCACAATACCAGGAACACTCTTACAAAGGTGGACGGCAATGATGGATGATGGATATGAGACAAGAGAAAACACAGGATATTTGTTCTTTGATTTGTATGATTTCCATCATTCTGTGCATATCAGAGATATGTTGTCAACTATGAATAATGGTATTGTTAAAAGATTAGCCAAGATTCTTGTAGTTGAGCCTCCCTCTGTAGTTGAAAATGTTTTCTCCTTTTTTGTCAGTGCTAACCAATTGCAATATGGGGGAACCTTCTTGGATTCAGTTATTGTTGTCAATAAAGGTTTGCAAATGAAGTTTTTCAAAATTCTCAATGTCTTCACTTCCTTGGATTTCTCATCCAACAATTTTGAAGGTCCAATACCAGAGGAGCTTATGAGATTGAATGCACTGCTTGTACTCAATTTGTCACACAATGCTTTCTCAAGTCATATCCCATCATCTTTAGGAAATTTGACACAGCTTGAGTCCTTGGACCTGTCAAATAACTCCTTGATTGGAGAGATACCCACAGCGATTTCAAATTTACATTTCCTCCAAGTGCTAAATCTCTCCTTTAATCATTTGGTTGGAAAAATTCCAACAGGCACTCAAATCCAATCTTTTGAAGCAGACTCCTTTGAAGGCAACAAAGGGTTATGTGGACCTCCTTTAACCAAGAGTTGTGGTGATGGTCAAGGGTTGCATCCATCACCATCAGCAACTTCTGAAGCTCATAGTTCAATTGGTTGGAAGTTTTTAAGTGCTGAGTTGGGATTTATTTTTGGCCTTGGTTTTGTCATTCTTCCCCTTATTTTCTGGAAGAGGTGGAGGTTATGGTATTGCAAGCAAGTGGATGATTTGCTTTGGCGTATCTTTCCTCAACTGGATTTTGTATATGAACAACTTGGAGAGCACAGGTACAGAACTCTAAGGTGGAGGCGTTGATGATTTCATGTATGGTACGCAACAAGCAAACAAGCCATGAATGTATATTGTTTTGTGTATGTGTGTGTGTGTGTGTTTTTTTTCCCTTTTATCTTTTGTAAAATATGATTCTGCCAAACAGTAGTACTGGCTCAAAGGCATAGTGTCATCTAGCGCCATAATTGCTTGTTGTGGCTTTTCAAGTTAATGGTAAGTATAGTTTATGAAAACACATTCATGTAATGTTGCGATAAATAAATGTGTATGCATTTGCCTTTTTTTTTCCAAATTGGTATTGTAGGTTTTTAAAGGTTTAGATAGTGTTGATGACCTTGTACGTTTATATGGATGTCAATTTATGATTCTCACTTATGTAACCTTGTTCTTCCTATACCAGCCTTGGCAAAAAGAAAACCAACGGAGAATATAAACAAATATAGAATTACCAACGAATTTGTGGTTATTTTGAATATAATGTTGCTGGAACTACTTTTTGAGTTATAAAGGTCTTTGAATGAATAAGTGTAAAATTGTTTTTAATGAAAACTATCTAAAATAAATTTTAAAAGAATCATCAAAATAAACACAGCACCGACCTTGATCGTGAAATAATTTTTAAATAAACGTATTTTATTTTTATTTAAAAGAAATATTTAATTATTTTTTAAAAAAGTTAACCAATCAATTCTCAAAATTAAAATTACAAATATTATGTTATTATGAGTTGATATATTTTTTTACATTTGTCATATCCTAAATGGATGTTGTTTATTTTTAATTTTGGAATAGCTTTTATGAAAAACTGAAAGCTCATCTATATACTATAATCTATAATCTATCTATAATAATAATATTCAAGACTCATTTGGAGAAAAGTTTTTGACATGTCGCTTTTAGAATTAGTTAGGGCTCACAATTTTCAAAACTTTAATAATTTAATAATTTTTTTGAAAAAAGCATAACTGTAATTATTATATGCCATTAGAATATCATTAAAACTTATCAGCATTTAATAGTAGAATTGCACTACAACAAATAAATATCAATCATATAAATCATAATTAATTAAAAATATAAATTATATCAATCATCATAAATTTATATTCAATATCAAAAGTAAATAATCTTGATCCAAATTAAGCATTAATATCCAAAAAAATTCAAACTTTCCCATACAAATTTTGATCAAGATCATTTTTCCCTGTGACATGTTGCTTTTATAGTTTCAATTTTTTTTTGTTTGTTTTTTCGATTATTAGAAACAATGAAAGACTTAACCCAGTATGGGAGTAGCAACAATATGATTATTTGCTTTTTATTATTGTCTTGATGCACCCGTTTATGTAATTTTCTATGTGAAATATTTTATAACTATTTGCTTTTAGCTTTATCAATTGTTGTATTAATTCATTTTTCGTAAATACTGTATGTGTTCCATGGTTTATGGTTTTTTTTGTCATTGATTTATACTAATTTTGAAATCAAACTATTATGCACTTATTTATGCATAGTATAATTTTATTTTTCTGTCAATTTTTGCTTTTTGTTTTTTTTTTTTATGCAATTGAAAAGAAAGAAATAGGGATGGAGATATCATAACTAATGACTTGGGAAATGATCACTCCTACGGTATCTACTACTAACGACAATATCAAATTCTTGGGAGATCCACAAAATCCTAAGCAAGTCACCTCTGCCTGCACTAATCTTTGTAAGTGTATCAGCATAATGTTGTCTTCTTGGATAATGTGCTTCAAGAGAACATTTCAAATCAGTATGCACAAGTGTTTTCTTAATAGCATGAATAATGTTGAAGAATCTACAATGTGGCACATCTTTAAAGGCCAGCGTTTTTACATCTATGGAATCTAAATAGTATAGGAAATCATGGATGCCAAGTTGAATTGTTAAGTTTTGTTTATTGTTTACATCTATGTATTATTTTCAGTATGCCTTTTGGAGGACTTTTGTTTAGAAATTATTATCACGCTATGTAAATACTTATTTTCTTCCGGTACTATTTTAGTTTACCTAAGCTATGAGTTTTGTTAAGTGATTCACATGTACTCTTTTTTCTCTTATTATTAGTGTATCGTCCTCCATTTTCATAAATTTAGTTCAATTATTAATCATTTAGAAAAATCATGATCATACTTATTGTATCATTAAAAAATCATTGAAGATTATCATCATTTTATCAAATATTTCTTTTATCATTTAAATAATAATAAATATGATAACCTATCTCCTTCTTTTTTTTAAACAAGATTTAAAATTGACACACTACTCAATTATGCTACTCATATTTTGATTTTTTTTTATTTTGAGTAAACCCCCAAAATAGTCACTAAGGATTTTTAAATCGGACAAAATGGTCCCTAAAGAATAAAAATAGACAAATTAGTTCCTCACCTTTTCAAAAATGGGACAAAATAGTCTTTGAGATATAAAAACAGAAAAATCAGTCACTCACCTTTTTAAAAACTGGATATAAAAAGGTCCTTTTGTCAAATTTTTCTGTTAATGATCTTTTAAGTGGATGGCATGACACCCTTAATTTTTCATATCAAATTAAACTACATGTCTTACATTTCCTCACAAATCTTCATCTTCATACTCTTCTTCTCCTCTTCCTTCTTCCCTCCATTGAACAAATTAATATGCCCACCCAAATAACCCACAAAGAAATGCCTCATTCAAATGGATCATTAACAAAAAATTTTTTATGGAAAGGCCATTTTGCCCAGTTTTTGAAAAAGTGATAGACTAATTTATCTATTTTTATTCTTTAGGGATCATTTCATCCTGTTTTTTAAAAGGTAAGGGACTGTTTTTAAATCCTTAGGGACTATTTTGGGGGTTTACTCTTTTATTTCTAAATGAAATTAAATAGATATTTCAAATTTTAATACCAATGTTAATACTAATTTTTTATGCTAATTTATTATATTTTGATTTATTATATGTTGATTATAAATGGAAACTTAATTTATAATTAGTTAAGGTGGCAAAAGATGTTGATTATAAAATTAACGAGATTATTATAAATGGATACTAATTTCTATAATCTAATCTAATTTGATATAAGGCCTAATTATAAATTGATAAAATAATTGATACTAATTCATAATCTGGTCAATATGTGATTCCCTTATCAATAATGATTAACAGTAATAAATTTCGAATGAAGTAATGGGGAAATAGTTTAAATTTTTAAAATTTATTAATATCATAATTACAACTTTTCTAAGAATATTAACAAAAATAAATTAAATCAAATAAGTATATGTATATTCTTTAAGTTAAAATTATAAATTTTGAATTTCAAAATGAAATTTTAAACTGAGAGGACAGGGTTATTCAAATTCACAATCATATTATCTTGATTTTCTCTTTCAATAAGTCTTCTTAAATAACATGTTATTAAAATATCTCTCCATCATTTTAATAAAATTCAAATTTTATTATTTAATTTATATTTATTGTAATGTATAATGATTGTACTTCCATATCTTTGTTTTTACTCCAATAAATTATGTTCCACTATATAAATTCAAAATTTGAATTTAAAATTATCTTCTAAATTAATGCATATTCTTTTCTAATTTACCATATTAAGTATTTCTCATAATTAATATTTCTTGAATGCTTAGAAGCAACATAAGGACACTGGCATATCTACAATTAATAGGTTGTAATGTTTTATTCCAAACTTTAGGATGTGGATTGTATCATTGGGTTAATCAATGAAAACAATATTTTCTCTTTATTTAAGGGACATAGTAGTATGGATCGATTAATTTGAGTGTTTTTAGGATTAATGAATTTTTTATGCAACTTGCATAATTTAATGCTTAATTTTATTTTCTATAGATGATGCAAATAAATGTTAGTAGAATAGGTAAATCGTCTATAAGATATTTTATCTATGGGGTTGATTTAATTTGATTCCATGTAAAATGAAGATTCTCAATCCAAACAACCCAATTATTTGACAACATTAATTTTGATTATTGATTTTCACTTTTTCTGTCGAGATTTGATCGTTAATCACAGTTTGAACTTTTATTTTATTTTTGGATTTTTTTTATGTTCCTTATTTGAGTTTATAGTCTAATGATGCACTATGTTTATATTTCAAGAATTTTACATATATGATCTATTAATTAGAAGTAATCCGCTAAGAATTGCATATTATGGGGAAAAAGGGGATGTAAATGAGACTTTCATATTTGCAAGAAAATTAAAGCTTCAATGATGAAGATATTCAGATATCGTGAGTATTGTAAGAGAAATGGGGACTTAATGGTCAATCAATGTCCAAATATAATGAAGATAAAGATAATTATCAAAAGAATAATGCTCTCAGAGATAAGTAATGCTATATTAATAAAAAAAAAAATGCATTTAAAGCCCTCTATTGCATTTTAAGTCTAAAAAATTTCAAATCAATTAATTGCTATATTGATAATTCGTAGTTCATTTTGTTTTACCAGCAAATTAAATTTAAAGAGGATTTTGTGACATAAAGTGATTCTTTATATGTCAATTTCTATATATATACACACTAATTTTTTATATCAAATGATTGATTAGAAATATTTATCCTAGATCAATTAATTGATTAAATTAACTTAATCAATAGATAAGAAGATTTCTATAATCAAAGGTGTGAGAAATAAGAAATAAGAGATTTGGGAATTTTTATATAAGGTTTTTTTAGTTTTTTTTATTAATGATTCTTTTTGTATATGAGCAATAAGAAATAATAAATTTTGGAATTAACATCATATAAATTATTGTTATTTATTTATTTTTATTACTTATAACACTATTTTTAAACTAGAAAATGAGTTTTAATGTAAATGACATAAATTAAGATTGTTCATGATTTTTTTACTAAATAAAACAACTATATTTTAAAATTGATATTTTAATATACTAAAATGATATAAAAGTCATGGAGTTATAATTGAAATAATGTAAATTAAATTTATTCATAATTTTTTATTAGCTATAAAATATATTTATTTATTTTTATAAATAAAGTATTATAATTTACTAAAAAATATAAATGACTCATGATGTAGTAAAATACTCACTTATAACTTATTCTTTTTATTATTCAACAATTTTATCTATTGAAATATGTAAATTTTCATAAAATATGCTCTTTCTTATTAGTTGAACGTCATTTATCGAGATTTTCTCAATCTTATAACAATGATATTCAAAACAAGATATAAAATCAAATGACTTATTTTAGGTACATACTTATTTATATTTTATTTATTATTTAATTATTTAACTATTAACTTATTTTCAAAATTAATTTATATATGCAATTCACTACAATTTTTTAATTAAATTGTTATTTCTTTTTAGTAATTATCATGAAACTATTTTTTCATTATCATCTTGTGCATCGTACATGTCAAATGACTAGTTACTATAAACACAAAAACTCTATAAAGTTACTTCATTGAGTTTATTTTTATTAATCTTCTACTAGATGTCAAAGAAGTTAAAATTTAGACAAAAATCTCAAATTAATCCCTCTTAAATTTTGTGTCTAACAAATTAGGCCCTATAGAAAATATCGAACAAATTGGTCACTCTAAAAAAATTGCTCAAAGAAGCCTTTGTCAATTAATTAATAACTTTGAACAAGTTAATCCCTTGTTATGGAGATCAATTTAAACTTTTCATGATTGAGGGACTAATTTATCCAAAATTTTAAATTGATAAGGATTTTTGTGAGTATTTTTTTAGAGGACACAATTTGTCTTATTGTAAAATTTAGGAGGAACCAATCTAGGTTTTTGTCTAAATTTATCAATGAAAAAAATTAGTTGATAAAAATATTTTATATAAAATATTTTGCAAAAAAAAATTTTAAAAAGAAAAAGGTGAAATTTTTTTATTGTTAAATCTCTACATCAAATTCTAGAAGTATATATTAAAATAAAGAGAATTTGAACTATAGATGTATAATTTCTTTTTTAATTTAAAATTTATATTAGTTAAGAAAATTCAGAATATTTCTTAAAATACTTTAATTCATTATATATTTAAAATTTTTTAAAATAATAAAAGTTTACTTTCTTTTTCTTGATATAACATCAAGCTTGCTCTAAACTCTAATATAGTGCAAGAAAAAAAAAAGAAATAAAGAAATAATTGAGTTCGCTATTTTAAGTATACGTAATGAATTATATCAAAATAGATATTAAGATTAGTTAAAAATGATTATTTACAAAAACTATAATTTGTAATGTTATCACCAGGGGTGCAAAATATCGAAACCGGGGAATCTAAGTTCCAACCCTGGTAGCGATTTGACGTCCCCCACTCCAGTCCGGGAGTCCTAGGTATGTCAGATGAACCTCGGATTAAGTACACAACAAGCACGGATCTGACACGCCTTCTAGAAGGGTCTATTTTACTTCCCTTAACTTGAGCATTGGAGTCCTCTTGCAGGTACTCCACTCCAGCGCCTGAGCAACGAGGAGACAGAGTGGAGCATCCTACGACCAATCATCCATGCTGCCGGAGGTGATCCCCAATGTTATGGTACGTAACATGTAACTAACAAAGTTTTAAATTATTTATGTTCAATGTTTATGTATTATTCAATAATTTAATTTTATGTCTACAAAAATATTTATTTAAGAATATTCTGATAAAGATAATTTTTTATTTTAATCAATTTATATATAGATTTTTTAAGTGGCGGTTAATTTATATTCATTTTGGTGGATTTAGAGTTTGGTGATTACAAAAACTAAAATCTGTCCCCATAAAAAATAACATGTGAAAAAAATTATCAATGATAATACAATATAAAAAAATTAACACAGCAAACAATTAAATAATACAGTAAAATAATTAATCAACACATTAAGGTAGTGTTTGGTAAGAGGGACGGGGACACAAATACAGGGACAATTTGTCCTGTATGCTGTTTGGTAAGGGCGACGGGGTACGAGGATGGAAAATTTTCCGTCCCAGAGACAAAAATTTCCTGTATTTTTGTCCCTCCAAAAAGTGGGGACAATAGGGACACGACACGAGGACACAAATTTCCGGTGGTAGTCAAGTCACCGATCAACCATCGGCCACCGCCATCCGCGCGTCGGTCAATGACGGCTGCCGTCGGTCAACGGCTGGTCAACGTAGTCAACATCGATCAATGGCCAATCAATGGAAAGTCAACATCTATCCCCGTCTCTACAACCGAACATGATACAGAGATATCATTTTTTATGTCTCCGTCTCCATTGTCCCTATATTTCTGTCCCCGTCCCCCTTACCAAATGCTACCTAATATCACAATCCTAGAATTATTCTAGCGTGTATCCTCTTATTTCTTCGCAACATGCATATTCTATAATATTCACATAGACAATCAATATCCAGAGTAAACAATGCAAACAAATTAGAGAAGGACCTTTATGCCCTTCCACGAGTTTCTGGTAGTGCCAAGTCGCGGATTCATGTGCTTTTCATCTAAGACCAGGCGGGTTCCACCATTGATGAGTGGATTCCTGAGGTTGGATTTCACGTTGTTTAAACATGTTTGTCACCCAAAATTGAGGAAAAAATACAGGCAAACACAACCCATCAAGGTTTTCTTTCAGTCGCCCAAAAAAAAATGGTGAAGAACGAAACCCGTTGATGAATTTAGTCACCGATGATTTCTCTGAATGCTAACCCCATATGATGCAGAACTTGTTACGTTTCACTTGTGGGGAAGAGATCCACACAGGCTCCAAAAAATCGTTTGCGAATAAGCCAATTTCTAGGTCAATTGGTTCGCATTGAAGTGCTTCCACAAAATCTCCATGGAAATTGAAAGAGGTTTTACTCCAATATTGTATATGGATTTTCGATTAATAAAATAATATTGCACAATTCTCAATGAGAATAAAAACCTAGCCATGGGGGAAGATGGGAAGCCATGGATGTAGATGGAGATTGTGGAAGAAATATAATTTGGGAATTCTATAAATTATTAAGAAATATGAGCATAAGTGTAGTGTTGAGAAATGGATTTAATTGTCATGCATTGATATTGTAACATTGTCAATGCATCAAAATTAAACTTATACAAAATAGGAGGGGTGAGTGTAATATTCATTAACCTCAGCAAAATCAATGTAATAACCCATAAATAATTTAATTTAATATAACCATGATTTAAATATGTATACAACAAAACTCTAATTTATTTGCTTAATAAAATCAATTTAATTGCATTTAACCATGTATTCATATTTTTTTTATTAAAGGAACGAATAAGAATTATAGTTGAAAATGAATGGTCTATAAAGGTAAGGAGTGGAAAAGAACAAAGTTCCTTCCTTGCTTGTTTGAATGATTATTAAGGAAAAGGAATTAGAAATTCACTAACGTGTTTGGAAGTTACATAATTAAAGAAATGGAATGGAATAATTACAATCAGGGTTAAATATATTTTTTGTCCTTAGAAAATAAGTGAATTTTTGTAACACCCCAATTTTTTTTATGCACTAATTACTTTGGTTAATTAATGGATAGTTAATCATTCATAATTAATTTAGCATCTCAGTAAAATTTGTTTTCCTTCTTGTGTTTCCTTTTGACATTTAAACTTCAAAACGGATTAATTAAACAATCTTTACTTGGAATTAGAGGTGTGTGAAAATAATATATTTTTTTTTATGGGTGTTTTATATTTATTTTAGTGATTTTGTTTGTGAAATTCCTAGGTTATCCTTATTTATATATATATCTAACTGTCCAACTACTGTTCTCACATACACCCACACTTTAAAAAAAAAAAAAGAAAACAAAAACCCAAATCCCATTTTTTTCCCTCCCCTTCACGGTACACACACATACACACACACACTTCTTTCTTTTCCTTCTTCCATTTCTTCATCTTCTTCCTTTCTTTCTCTCCATCTTCATCCACCATCTCAACCTCATAAATCCTTCAATTCTTCACCAAATCCAACAAATAAATACACTTTTCCATAGCTCTTCCACCTAAAAAACACAAATCCAGCATCAGTTTTTCAAGAAAAATCTTCCTTCTACCTGTTCTAGAGCAGACAAAATTCGGGTAGAAAGGAAAGAAGGAGCTTTTGTTTCCTTACTTGGGAGATCAAACTTCAAGGAGCTTGTGGTTGTCTAGATCTTCAATAAAGATCATCTTTTGGGGAGGGGTTTATGTTTAAACTTGTTTATTTATGATTTTGTTAAGAAATCTTGAGTTTTGATGAATGATTATGCATGAAAAATCAAAAGAAATTGTATGTTGTTGTTGAAATTTTCGGATTTATGCAGACAGCTCAGTTTTGTATGATTTAATTCACATAGATAGAGATAATATTTTGAGCTAAAATTTTTATATGATGAATCTAACATATGGAGGTATCTTCAGTATTTTTATTGAGGTATTTAGGTGACGTTTTCCATTTTTAAAAATTCAGAAACCGAGAAGATTTCAGTTTCGGTATGAACAGTAATTTCTAAAGCACTGAATTTGTATAATTTTGTTACTATACCAAATGATCTAATTTCGACTTGAAATTTTTACAGGATGTTGTGGACATCTTGAAGTTAAACCAGTAATTTTTGTATGAGTTAATATGATCATTTGACAGGGCAATAAAATTGGGAACTATGGTTGTTGGCTGTAAATAGGGGATTTCTGACCTCTGAATTTGTCTAATTATTTTATCATAGTTAGAGAATAATTCTTGCCTTGAAATTTTTACAGGACCTTGTGGACACATTGAAGTGTCTTAGATAATTTTTATAGCCTCTGAATTCATTACTTGATATGCTAATAAATTTGTGTTACAAGGTGTGAAAAATGCATGAAAATTGAGTAAATGTATATGCCATGTGTTTGATAAAATTTCTAAATGAGAGTAAAGGTTGTTTGGGACTGAGTTTCTACATATTTGTTGGAAACAAAAAAGTGGAGTTTAGATGAGTTTTGGTTTATCATATAGTGACATTTTAGTCTTAGCATAATGAATGATTGGTTATTAATGCTTACTCTTACCCGTTGAGTTGTTATGGTTATTTTCTTTTATCATCTTAAAGGAAAGGACTTTAGAATTCATTATTGAAACTTATGCTTGCATGGCTTATGAGAAAAAGAATGACTTTGAGGAAAAAGGAAAAAGAAGAAGAACTAAGCAAAAGGAAATTAGCATTATGACATCAAGATTAAAGGTCGATTTATGTCGACAAAGAGGGTTCAAGATCGAATCGTTCTAAGGACCAAGGACGATCGGGTATTTACTTTCTTTATAGTGCACATAAGGGTTTCAGTGTTTCGGTTCAGATAAAACCGGTGTCTACTGGGCTTAAGTATAAGCTTATAGCTTTTAAAGTATCTAACCGTAATTAATTGAGAGGAAAGAATGCTGAGATAAATAGGAACAGATAGAAATACGAAAGTTATGAGGTAGATAAGACTAAATAAAAGATCTTAATTATGATGTATTTGATGTCTTATATCAGCCATTTATGTATGTTGTGACATTTAATGAATGAACCTAGTATATTTCCATGTAAGCATGTCTCTTTAATTATATTAATAAAGTTCCTTCATACATGCATATACTCTTATCATGCCAAGACCATGCTAAAAGACACCTCTACCTTGATAAAGATTGTTTCATGTAAATCTCTAAAATCGAACCTCATAATTGTATGTAAATGATTTCAAAAGAAACCAAGGTAGACTAGAGATGATAATGATGTCATGTTAATTGCATATGTTCCTACTGAGATTTCAATTGATTTCTCACCCCTCTTCTTTTTTTTTTCCATATCATCTCTAGATGAGCAGGTAGATCCTGATGCAAAGATTTAGTTGCTGAAGTATTGTTGTTTTTGCTGAAGTATAGTTGCTTTTTCGTTACTTAGAGACTGTGCTATATTACTGGATCTTAACTTTGTATTTGGATCATGAGATCTTTCTCCTTCTATGTTTTGTATCTTGTGACTTGAGGTTATGACTTAGTATATTCTTAGCTGGTTTGACCCATGTGGCTGTTTATCTTTGATATTACATTACTATGTTATGTTATGGATTAAATGGCACTGTGTGCCTTATAATGATGATATATGATATGTTGAAGTATTGTATTTTGAAAAGTATGTTGAGCTATGAATGACTGGTTACCCTGTTTATGATTTTCTGTCTTATAGGAGCATGGTATTTACGCCGTTATCATGACGAATTTTCATTAGAATGCTTAGCAATAATTTATGTCAAATGTTGAAAAGCTCACGAAATAGGACGTGATTCCTTGGTATTCATTTTTATGCAACTCGAGCACATAGAAATGAGTACTAGGGAGTTACAATTTTTGTTTTTGTTTCTAAACAAAATGGTTTTGGCCCAAACATTTCCAAAACTATTTGGTTTTAATTCTTGCCGTCTTTGTTAAATGCTGAACTGACTATAACAGAAAGTTATGTTAACCTACCATATCGGACCTAATAACTCATTTTTTAGGATGGTTATGATATCTTCTTTTCACACATATGGTTATATTATTGACACAAAAATAGTGATGCTAACTCATTTTAAATATGATTGTGATATACCACATGCAACTAGTACATTGGCTATAATAAAGAATTGAATAATGTGGTTTTCTGTTGCATAGTACAAACAAACTATTTGCAGGGCTACAACTAAACTGTTTTCAAAATGTTTAGGAAAAAAAAAAGGTAAAATCAAATACCAGAACCAAAACTCACATATTTTTTACCGACTAAAAACAATTTAAACCTTATATTTATTAGCTTCACAATTTTTCATATTTCCCGTAACTTTTCTTCCATTCCTACCTATTATATTGAACTCCACAATAAAGGGAGAGGTTCTCTACCCTGTAGTAGTTCCGTTGTCTTTCGTCTCATTATCTCTATTTCAAACATACTATTTCCTTCTTCGGTCTGCACCACATAAATTTTCATATTGATTATGCATCTCCATGTGGAATCAACTAGTTGAATGGCCGGGTTTGGTCGAGCACAATAAACAAAATGAGGAATCTAATGTCAATGTATTTGTCTATTATGATAGTCTGACAAGAATCACAAGCAATGATAATGATATTTGTGGATCAAGTACGTCAATCGATATTAGAAACTATATGTAATTAAAATATAAATTTTGTAATAAATAATAAAATGCTATCACTCAAATTTTCAGTTATATACATAAAATATTTTAATAATTTAAACATATATAATCTTCATTCAAAAATAGTATCCTCACCTATTACCATTGTTCTTTAGTTTTCTATTCATTAATATAAATTTTCTATTAATTAATATTTGTCTCTACTATTATTGAGTTTAATTTCTATATACTGACATTGTAAATTTTTTTACTCTGTCATCCAGTCAAATTATCTCATTAGCAGAACTTTTTAAATAGTGGGTGTGTGACACTTAATCACTTTTACTAAAATAGCAATACATAACTCAATAAAATGTAAAATTTAATTTTATACTGTTAATGTATGTAAATTAAACTCTTTTTTTATTCATGATAAAAATTTACATGCAAAGTGTTTATTATATCGATAAAATTATCACAAAATTTAGTCATTATATTAAATACACAGATGTATGTTTAGTTTCATAAATTTTGATTTTTTGTATACGATACATTTTATGATATTATACCATTTTCATACGATATGGTTGAATTAAAATGTATATGAATAAAAAAGGTAAGAGTTTTCTTTTAAAAAATTGGTTAAATATCGATATAAAAATATAGATATATATTTAAGTAAAACGAATTTCAACGATCTATAATAATGTCCTGCAAAGTTTATATTCTTTCAACCAGAATTTATCATTTTTTATAAACTTTGAAAAAATTAGCCAATTTATCACAGTTTTTATTGTAAGATATTCAAATTATTTTTCATAATATATATTTTTATTTAAATTTTAATTATAAAGCATTTGTCTTTTGTAGATATTGTAGATTATGTTATTATTTTCTTTTAGTTTATAAAACACTTCCTTTTTGTTTTCTTCACATTAAAGGTTATTATATTTCAATATTTTATTTTCAATTAATTGTATAATTACTATTTAAATTAATCTACTATTACAATAATTGAGAGTCATTTCATGGAAAGTATTACAAGTGTCTTTCATACAGAGATTCAAGGTACACGTGTCATTCATATAGTGATTTAGGGCCCACTTTTTTAAACATTTAGGTCTATAGATTTTTTTACTTAATTTACTATTAAATTATTGATTATTAATAAAATGAAATATACTATCATTAAAGAATATGTGAATCAATAAAATTGGAATAATTAAGATATATTCATGGGATTACAAATCATTAAAATTACGATTTACAATTAAAATTAAGAATCATTAAGAATAGAAAACAAATATAGAATTAAGAATCATTGAAAAATGGATTAGATATAAATGTATTGGGGTGATTAAAATATTAATGGAGTCATTACAATAAAAATCGTGTGATATGAAAAAAAAAGAGAATGCCTTAATCAGATCAACAAAAAATTCTCCATTATAACAAAAAATCGTGTGATATAAAAAAAGGGGAATGCCTTGATCAGACCAACAAACTGCCGTGCGATTATGGCATGCAAGATCTTTTAAGGGCAAATCTTTCTATTTTATTTTTTATCCATTGTTATTAGATTTAATTTTGTTATATCCATGGGATTCCTTGATCTGTCATGTATCCATAATATCAGGTAAAGCAAGACATAGCCACTATTATTGCTCATTGAATCCCTATATATATTTAATCACCGATTTAGGTGTAAAGTAAAAATTTGTTAATTGCATTTGGATCACACTATTAATAATTAACAAGTCTAACAAACTGACAAACGGATTCTTTTGGCCAAACTAAAATATAATGAACCAATTCATGATTATCTATTCTAATTTGTCTGATACTTAATGAAGAATTTCGTTAGGCTGATCATAGAAAAGAGATGAATTTGTCTCAAAATTTTACAGAGGAGCATTTTTTTTCTATCAATCTATTTCATATTGAAATGAAAGCAAGCATTTGTCATTTCTAAAATTAAACAAAGTAAATAGCCACCTCTAAAAATATAAGGCGTCCTCTGTGACTTGCATATCTATAAAAATAACAAACTCAGTCTTTTACTCTCTTTTTTTAGCGAGACATTCATTTATATAATAATATATATCAATTGAAAAATATACACAATATTATATATTATATGCAAATTATATTATTATTATTATTATTATTATATTGTTATAATTATATATTCTAAATCTATTATATTAATATTTCAGACTCATTTCATTAAAACTATTGTACGTGTCATTCTATGGTGATTTAGGTTTCACGTGTCATTCATATAGTGAATTAAGCCCCACCTTTCTTAATCTTTATGTCTAAAGATTTTTTTAAACTTAGTTTACAATTTACTTATTAATTATTTTTATATGAAATAAAATCAAATATTACAATCATTAAAAATTATAATTTGCACTAAGAAAGAACTCATGCCAATATAATTATGACTTACAATTAAATTAAGAACCATTAATAGCATCACATTATGAAGGTAATATAAAAAATTATAAAGGAAATATTTCCAAAATAAATAAGCTTTAAAATTAGTACTTTTTTCTAAAGAAAACAGGCGGATCAATTTGTTAATGAATTTCTAATTGATTGATTTTGATATGATAATAATTCAAAATTCAATTTGTACCAATTTTATTCTTAATCAAATATTTAAGACTCATTATAATACAAATATGATAATTTATTTTTGAAAAAATATGATAACAATTGATATAATACTAATATTTAAGGCTCACTACATAAAAAATTTTCCGTGCGTTATTCATAGAAAAATTATACCCCATCATTTTATAATCTTAATACTTAAAGTAAGTTTTTGAATTTAATTTACCTTCTAATTATCAATTAGTTTTTCCAATAATACCTTTATATCTCTCTACCATTAACAAAAGTAATATAAAAAATAAAAAATAACATAAACAAAATTATATTTCAATATATTATAGCATAAAATTTATATATATAATTATAGTATTAATGATAATAAAGCTATTATATTTATGTTGCATTAGTAGTATTTGTTATTATGGATATTTATATTTTAAAGTTCAAAGTATTTTAAATTTTTTTTAATGAACCCATAAATATCAATAGAGATTCAAATCTTCACGTGGAATGAGGAATAGAGACCCATGACGGGGATGTAGATGAGAATGGAGGCAAAATTCTAAATGAGGATGGGATTAGGGGAAAATTTTCTAACTTCAAATTTAGCCCTTTTGAAAATCATATAATAAAATTATTTGTCTACCTATATCACTATATTCTATTTAATTTTTTACAACTTGCATATTCCAATATATTAATTCCATAATTTTTCCATACTAATTTTTTTGAAAAAATACCTTTAATTTTTTAACACTAAAATATTTTTAAAAATTAATTCCACAATTTACACTTCTTTGATAATGATACTAAATATTTATTAATTTTAAAAATTAAATAATTATATTAATTTTTTATTCAAAATAATATTATAATTGATATACTACTCTAATAATTGAGATTATATAAATTAGAATTATATTTTTTTACTAATTATTATACATTAATTATAACATATATTTTAAAACTGATATTTTAATTTATCAAAAAGATGTACAAGGAAAATACGTGTAATTGAAATCGTAAAAATTAAATTTATTCATTATTTTTTTAATTATAAAATATATTTTTATATTTTTATAAATTAAATATTTTAATTTACTGAAAAGATATAAATGGCTAAGAATGATAAAAAAAAAATTGCAAGTGGGTACATGCAAGAATTACCCACAATGGAAAAGGGAGTTGAGATATATTTTGTCTTCATAGGGATGATCAATATTGCTAAGTATCTGTTTGTTAAATGGGATGGCGACGGGGATAGCACACTTTTATTTTTTAATTATTTTTATTATATTTGCATTGTGTATGCATTTTAATTTTAATTTAGATTATGTTTCATTCATAGTATTTATTATTATGGATATTTAAAGTTTGCATTGTGTATGCATTTTAATTTTAATTTAGATTATGTTTCAAATTATAAAATATTTTTAAAGTTTTTCTCTTTTTGAAATTTGTTAATAAACACCTAAATATCCTAGGGATTCAAAATTCCTACGGGAAATGGGAAATGGGAAATAGGGACCAATAAGGGAGATGGGGATGAGGATGAGAGGCAAAATTCTAAACAGGCGTGGGACATGTCCCCTTTCTCATGGGTACTCATTGTCTCCTTATAAGCGGCTCGTGATATAGTAAAATTATTCATTTATTCTTTTTCTTTATTCAACAATTTCAACTTTCAAAATGTGCAAAATTTTCATAAACTAGGCTTTTTATTGTTAGTTGTAGGTCATCTATTGAGATTTTTTCAACCTTATAAACATGATATTCAAAATAAGATATAAAATAGAATGATATATTTATATTTTGTTCACTTATTTAATTATTTAAATATTAACTTACTTTTAAGATAAATTTATATACTCAATTTTCAATAAGATATATTTAAATAAATTATCATTTATTTTCGAAAATGATTAACAAACTATTTTTTATTATCTCTCTGTGCATCGCACAGGTCCAACAACTAGTTTATTATAAATTTATATTATCAAGATAATAAACAGGTGTCGCTAGGTTAGCGCGCTAATGTCAAAAACTTGAAGGAATTCTCTACCGTGCAAGGCGCGGCATGACTTTGAAGAAATGGCCTGACTTTGATTAAATTTCCGAACGAATTATGTCAACAACTTAAAGCAATTCCCTACCGTTCGAGGTCTGGTAGGGCTTGCTTACATGTACAATTTGTATGGATCCAAATTTTCTCTCGGAATATAGCCATAACATTTATGAACGGCTTCTACATTTCTACTATTTTTTCTTGGTCATCACACGACTTGTACTGTGTGCAAGAAGGTTCCTATGCTTTTGGGACCAGGCTACTAGAGAATTGAATGTGTTCTTATGTATGAATTTCATGTGCTTTTTCTACTAGTAATTATTTGTACAAAATCAACTATATAAAAATTTCGCATGAAAAGCTGCGTTGCCATTACTGGGGTAATGCAGACGGCACAGTAAAAATTTTAGAATCCTTTCAGTTTTCTTTAATTTGTCTTTCTTTTCCTAATTGTCGTCCCACTTCGGAGACTGCAGAGTATGAGTTGGTCTATCCCCATATTTTGTCTGCATTTGATGTTAGAGGTAGTCATGTAGAGGAGATGCGAAGGGTTGGCTTTTGATCTTGCGTTGCTTTCGTGCTTATCTTGGAAATTGTTTCTTAATTATTTCACTATTTAAGAAAACACATCAATCAGAAAATCAAAATGAAAAAAAGAAAGCACTTCAATCATACATAAAATAAAGTAGTTTGAAAAATGATAAAATTACATTAAAAGTAGTCGAATTTACAAATAATCGGATGTAGTATATACTAAAAGTGTGTGTGTATATATATATATATATATATATAAATGAAATTTAAAATTGCCATTCAAATAAACTTTGAAAAAACTCAAAGAGAGCATGTTCAGTCTACAAACCTCCTAAAATTTTGCTTTTCAGCAAAATTAACACTACAAATTTAAATCTTACGCTTTGATTTATGACTAGATCATTCATTAATATCGTTGAATATTTTATGATATTATTCATCAAATGGAATAGAATTAGTAATTTTTTTCGCTTATGCTGTCTTTTGTGATTAGTTGATATCTCACATACACCTATTGTGAAGTGCCGCGAGTTATCTAGAGTCCAACGGCCACCTCTTGGGATCCCAGGTTAAGTGAAGACATTGAACGTTCTAAAGTGTCACGGGACATAACATATCTTGGGGCCACCATTTGCGTTGTGAGCTCCACGGGCCAAATGTCGCCCAGGAACCACCTCTTGGGTCTTTTGTAAAATCCCCTAGTGCTTTATGGATTGACGACTGTCCCCACAAACCAACATGGGTCTTTTCAGCATGCTTTGTCCTCACTCGCACGCTTCCTAGGAAAACTTCCCAGGAGGTCACCCATCCCAAAATTACCCCAGGTCAAGCACGCTTAACTGTGGAGTTCTTTCAGTTTAGGCTACCGAAAAGAAGATGCATCTTGTTGGTATAGGTAGTACAAATCAATTCATATAAGTCCTCCTCAACTGTATAGTCCCATACCTATACAGTCTCAGGATCCCTCTCATTCGGGTGTGTAATCGGTTCATTCATGTACCCCTCCGCTTAGAGGACCTTGCGAGCCACTCCTTGTCCGTGCCTTCTTTTTGCATCGGCAATCACTGCTCGCCCTTGTCCCCGGGCGTTACATGCCCACCAGCTTCGTTGGTTCGAACCACACCGTACTGGGAGAGGTGCAGGCTCTGATACCATTTGTAACATCCCTTGCTGCTTTATGGATTGACAACTGTCCCCACAAACCAACACGAGTCTTTTCAGCATGCTTTGTCCTCACTCACATGCTTCCTAGGAAAACTTCCCAGGAGGTCACCCATCCCAAAATTACCCCAAGTCAAGCACGTTTAACTGTGGAGTTCTTTCAGTTTAGGCTACCGAAAAGAAGATGCATCTTGTTGGTATAGGTAGTACAAATCAATTCATATAAGCCCTCCTCAACTGTATAGTCCCATACCTATACAGTCTCAGGATCCCTCTCATTCGGGTGTGTAATCGGTTCATTCATGTACCCCTCCGCTTAGAGGACCTTGCGAGGAGCCGCTCCTTGTCCGTGCCCTCTTTGCACCGGCGATCACTCCTCATCCTCGTCCCCGGGCGTTACATCTTTAAATTTATTTAAAATAATTATGTGACTTTAAATTTAAACTTAATCACACTAATATAAATTTAATGGTCAACATTTACTTATTTCGCTCTGGCAATTAACCACCTCAATCATAGCTCTCCATCAAATGTGATTATTTAAATATTTCTTAATTTTATATTTTATACACATCTCTAGTTTAGACATATGTTAGGCATCGAAGACGTACTTGATGAGTAGGTACATGAAAGTTTCGATAGTTAGATATTCAACAATTAACCACCTCAATCATAGCTCTCCATCAAATGTGATTATGTAAATATTTCTTAATTTTATATTTTATACACATCTCTAGTTTAGACATATGTTAGGCATCGAAGACGTACTTGATAGGTACATGAAAGTTTCGATAGTTATATATTCAATAATTATAGTTATATATATTAAACACCAATTTTAGGTTCAATAGCTACTTGGGTTTCTTATTTTTAATAATATTATTTAGTAGATAGATTAAATATCTTATTTAGATTGAATAGGTATTGGCTTTATTTAATTTTTTTAATACTTCCATTATTATTATTATTATTATTATTATTATTATTTAATATTATAAATTTAATTAATTAATTTATTCTATTAGATATTAATTGCCCCCTTAATCTAGGATTTCTCTGAAATTGAAAGTCATCACTTGTTACAAATCTAAGAATTTTTAGGTTTTTTTAATTTTTTAATTATTTAGCGAGCTAACCCTGCATATCTCACCAACTCAAGTAAGATGATCTGGTTCGAAATTTTCTTACTCACTAGTAATGTGGCTTGGATTCGACATTTCAGCTCGTAACTCGGCCCGTGGTGGCCAACACACATGAGGTTATTATTAGGTGGAATCATTGGAACCTTCCATCGACTTTTGACGTGTTATTAAACATGTATCATCATAAGCTATGATTTTAGTGTAATTGTTTATAACATGTGATTTTATAGCACTTTTTACATCTTTAAGTAGAGGTTAATGTTTTAGTAGTATACTATTTTTTTATCCGTACGATGCAAAGGATTTTATATTTGTAAATTTTTAAAAATTTGATAAAAATATATTATAAAATTGAATTGAATTATAATATATCCATTTTGCATAATTTATTATGAAAATAATTTAACATGGTTTTTTTAAGATAAATATGTTTTATTTTTAAGATAAATAATTTGCCAAAATTTTACTTTTATATATCAATATGTGTCTGTGGTGGGTTTTTTCTTTTCATATTACTTATGATTAATTTTAATTTACCATAATCGATAATAATCAAGTTGTGGCTAAATTATTACCCATGTAATGCATATTTTTGTTATCACTCATGTAATATATGAATTTAGTATTACCCAATAAAATCAACAACAAAAATAAGAAATTTTATCTATGATTAATTTCTTTTGTCATGCAAGTAACATTATCTTCTCAAAGGTTTTAAAAAATAATTATTGTGACATTAAAAATGTATAAATGTAATATATGTATACCCACACACACACTAATTGTTTAATTGTTACTTGTGCAATTTATATGCTTGCATTAGTTGTGCAAGACATATTTGTCACCACTTGTAATGCAAGACATATTCATCACTACTTGTGTTTTAGATTGTTTGAGTTAGGGAAAAAATGTTTTTATATATTTGTAATAAAAAATGAAAAAATTAATGAAATTGTATATATTTAATTCTAATTGATGCTAAGATTATTATTATAATTTTTGTATTTATTAATTGATATGATATGATATGCATACTAAGCAAATGAATGATTTTTGTGTTTATAATGAAAATATTTTATTCTATAGCCATTTACCATTTATAATTGATTGAAGAGATTTCACATTTGTAATTAAATATCTCATATACGATGTTATAATCAACATCAAATTAAAATGATATCAATTAAGAATAATGTCAAAAAATTTGTATAAAATAACTTTATAATAACAAATTGACATGTGGGTGCAAATATCAACAATTTGTTGTTTAGAAATTAAATCACATATTAACTTTCAAGATTGAAATGGATATATTGAAATTGAGATTTAAGATATGAGATACATATAAAATATTTTTAGTTTGTACAGTAATTATTAGAAATCATTTATTGAAAATCAAGAGAAAGATAAATATTTAAGAATTAAATTAAAATGAAAAAATATAATTAATGGAGGGGCTGAAATTTATGGCTGAAAAAAAAATTAAAAACTGTGAAATTAACACGTAGAATTTTTCACCCCCATACACACATATATTGATTGATTGATTTGAAATGGCGATATGATTTTCTAATGTTGTAAAAGATGGATATAATTTAATGATTAAGAATCATTTAACTAAAATGAAATAAATAATTTAATATTAATGTGTACATTTATCAATTTATAAACTACTGATTGATATGACAATTAATAGAAATTAGTTAAGATTTAAATAAAATAGTTGAAATCTTTTGTTTCACTTTGATCAAATTTGGTTAAAACAAAATTTGACTGAAATTGTATGACTTTGATTAAAATAAATTGAATATTTGATTTCACTAAATCAAAATCAATTTGATTTCACTAAATCAATTTTAATTTTGTTTTAACTGAGTTTGTTTAAAATTATAATCAATTCTTTAATTTACTAGTATATTATTGCATTTCTTTTATTTGTTAATCTTCAAGAGTAATTATGTTATGATACCACAATTTTAAAGAGAAATGTAGTAATATATTAGCAAAACACGGAGATAGGGTTTGAACCCTTAACCATAACTTAAAAAAGAAGTGCACAAACCAATTAGATGACCAAATTACATGCATTGTATTATTACATGTAAATCCATTATAACTTATGAAGATTTTCTTTAATTCTATGTAATTAAATATTCTTTTAAAAAATCCACATCTACATTTGTAGGAAACAAGTCACAGCAAAATCTATAAAAAGAATTCAAAACTAAAATCATAGGAAAAAAATTCACAAGAAAGTCCACAATAGTTCAACTCTACAGCAAACTCCATAGATAAATTTGCAAGTACATGATTTGCAGGAAAGTTTGAAACAAAAAGTTGAAACTAAATTCCCATGAAATATTCACAAGAAAATCCGCAGAAACCCAAATCTACAGTAAAATCTGCAACGTAATTCTGCAGATAAATTTACAGGAAAAATATTTAGAAGAAAATTCGTAGCACTAATCCGCAACTAAATTCGCATGAAGAATTTGCAAGAAAAGTCGCAGCAACCAAAATCCACAACAAAATTCACAGCAATTTAACACAAGAAAAGTCATAGCAACCAAAATCCGCAACAACATTCACAGCCAAATGTCACAACTAAATTTGCAGGAACAAAAATCTACAGGATAGTTTGCAGCAAACAAATTTCATAGCAAAATTCATGGCAAAAATCCATAACTAATTTCGCAGGAAATAATGCATAGAAAAATCACCATGAAAGTAATTTTTCACAACAAAATCTATAGGAAAAATTCACAACAACATTCGCAAATATAGTTTCCTTTGAATTTAGCTGGGAAAATGACTTTGAATGAGCATATTGACTTTTTACTTGCAAAATTACCTGTGAAAATTTTTTCCTATGAAAAATTCACAGCAAACATTCGCATGGAAAATTTTCCCACCTTATGGAGGGAAAGTTACTTGTAGATTTTAATTCATAGCAAAAGATCACCCGATTTGCTCGCATAGGAAATTCGTAACAAAATTCGCAGGTATTATCCATGGATAAAATTCATAGGAAAATTCTACAGATATTTTGCATATTTTTAGAAGTGAATGTGTAACTTCCTAGTACTCATTTCTACATGCTCGAGTCATATAAGAATTAATACTAAGGAATCACGTCCTATTTTGTGAGCTTTTCACCCTTTGACATAAAATATTGCTAACCATTCTAATGAAAATTCGGCATGATAACGGCGTAAATACTATGCTCCTATAAGACAGAAAATCATAAACAGGATAACTAGTCATTCATAGCTCAACATACTTTTCAAAATACAATACTTCAACATATCATATATCATCATTATAAGGCACACAACGCCATTCAATCCATAACATAACATAGTAATGTAATATCAAAGATAAACAGCCACATGGGTCAAACCAGCTAAGAATATACTAAGTCATGACCTCAAGTCACAAGATACAAAACATAGAAGGAGAAAGATCTCATGATCCAAAAACAAAGTTAAGATCCAGTAATATCGCACAGTCCCCAAGTAACGAAAAAGCAACTATACTTCAGCAACTAAGTCTTTGCATCAGGATCCACTTGCTCATTTAGAGATGATATGGAAAAAGGGAAAAGGGGTGAGAAATCAATTGAAATCTTAGTAGGAACATATGCAATTAACATGACATCATTATCATCTCTAGTCTACCTTGGTTTCTTTTGAAATCATTTACATACAATTATGAGGTTCGATTTTAGGATTTCGCAAACAATCTTTATCAAGGTAGAGGTGTCTTTTAGCATGGTCTTGGCATGATAAGTATATGCATGTATGAAGGGACTTTATTAATATAATTAAAGAGGCATGCTTACATGGAAATATACTAGGTTCATTCATTAAATGTCACAACATACATAAATGGCTATCCTGATGTAAGACATCAAATACATCATAGTTAAGATCTTTTTATTTAGTCTTATCTACCTCATAACTTTCGCATTTCTATATGTTCCTATTCATCTCACTGTTCTTTCCTCTCAATTAATTCTGGTTAGATATTTTAAAAGCTATAAGCTTATAATTAATTGGTAGACACCAGTTCCTTAATACGAACCGACACCGAGACCCTCATGTGCACTATAAAGAAAATCAATGCCCGGTCATCACTGGTCCTTAGAAAGATTCAGTGTCGAAACCCTCTTTGTCGACATAAATCGACCCTTAATCTTCATGTCTTAATTCTGATTTCCTTATCTTTAGTTCTTCCTCTTTTTCCTAGTTCCTCAAAGTCATTCTTTTTCTCACAAGAATGCAAGCATAATTTTCAATAATGGATTCTAAAATCCTTTTCTTTAAGATGAGATAAACCACAACAACAACTCAACGAGTAATCATAAACATTAATAAGCAATCATTCATTATGTCAAGACTAAAATGCTACTATATGATAAACCAAAACTCATATAAATTCCACTCTTTCACTTTCAACAAATATGTAAAAACTCAATCCCAAACAACCTTTACTCTCATTTAGAAATTTTATCAAACACATGGCATATATATTTACTCAATTTTCATGCATATTTCACAAATTGTAACACAAATTTATTTGCATGTTAAATAATAAATTCAGAGGCTATAAAAATTATCTAAGACACTTCAATGTGCCACAATATCCTGTAAAAATTTTAAAGAAGAATCATTCTCTAAATATGTTAACAAAATTAGACAAATTTGGTGGTCAGAAACCCCCTATTTACAGCCAACAACCATAGTTCCCAATTTTATTACCCTGTCAAATGATCATGTTAAATCATACAGAAATTCATAATTTAACTTCAAGATGTCCACAACATCTTGTAAAAATTTCAAGTCAAAATTTGATCATTTGTTATGGTAAATAAATTATAAAAATTCAGTGCTTCAGAAATTACTGTTCCTACCGAAATTGAAATCTTCTTGGTTTCTGAATTTTAAAAAAATAGAAAAAGTCATATAAATACTTCAAGAAAAATAGTGAAGATACTTCCATATGTTAGCTTCATCATATAAAAATTTTAGCTCAAAATATTGTCTCTATCTATGTGAATAAATTCATATAAATTGAGCTGTCTGCATAAATCCGAGAATTTCAGCAACAACATACAATTTCTTTTGATTTTTCATGCATAATCATTCATCAAAACTCAAGATTTCTTAACAAAATCATAAATAAACAAGTTTAAACATAAACCCCTACCAAAAGATAATTTTTATTGAAGAGTCAGCCAACCACAAGTCCCTTGAAGCTTGATCTCCCAAGTAAGGAAACAAAAGCTCCTTCTTTCCTTTCTACCGGAATTTTGTCTGCTCTAGAACAGGTAGAAGGAAGCTTTTTCTTGAAAACCTGATGCTGGATTTGTGTTTGTTAGGTGGAAGAGCTATGAAAAAGTGTATTTATTTGTTGGATTTGGTGAAGAACTGAATGGTTTATGAGGTAGAGATGGGGGAGGAAGATGGAGAGAAAGAAGGAAGAAGATGAAGAAGAAAAGAAGAAGAAAGAAAGAAAGAAACGTTAATGATGTGTTGTGTGTGTGTTACCATGAATGAGTGGGGAAATGGGTTTTTATTTTCTTTTTTTATTTTATTTTAAAAGTATGGGTGTATGTGAGAATGATAGTTTAACAGTTAGGTGTATATATAAATGAGGATAACATAGGGATTTCACACACAAAATCACTAAAATAATATAAAACACCCACAGAGAAAAAAAATATTATTTTCACACACCTCTAATTCTAAGCAAATATTATTTTACTCATCCATTTTGAAGTTTAAATTTCAAAAGGAAACACATAAAGGAAAACCAATTTTTGCTGAGATGCTAAATTAATTATGAATGACTAACTATCCATTAGCTAACCAAAGTAATTAGTGCATAAAAAAAAATTGGGGTGTTACAAGTAGTGTACCATATATATACCAAATTCATATACTACATGAGTGCTAACAAAATATACATTACATGGGTAATAATTTAGTTACAACCTGATTAATATCAATTTATGCTAAATTAAAATTATTCGTAAGTTACAAAAAAAAAAAGATACACCCACATATTAATATATAAACATAAAATTTTGTTTAATTATTTATCTTAAAAATAAAACATATTTATCTTAGAAAAAGGCCATAATAAATTATTTTCATAATAAATTATACAAAATTAATATATTATAATCTAATTCAATTTTATAATATATCTTTTATCAATTTTTTTAAAATTTATAAATGTAAAATCCCGTGCATTGCACGGATAAAACACTAGTTTTTAATATAAATAATAGTTTACTTTCTTTATCTTGATATAACATCAAGCGTGCTCTAAACCGTAATACAGTGCAAGCAAAAAAAAAAGAAATCATAATAGTTTGATTGAGTTCGCTATTTTACGTATACGTAATGAATTATATCAAAATAGATATTAAGATTGGTTAAAAATGATTATTTACAAAAAAACTGTAATTTGTAACTAACTTAGTTTTAAATTATTTATTTTCAATATTATGTATTATTCAATAATTTAATTTTATGTCTGCATAAATATTGATTTAAGAATATTTTGATAAAGATTATTTTTTATTTTAATCATTTTATATATTTATATATAGATTTTTTAAGTGGTGGTTAATTTATATTCATTTTGGCGGATCTAGAGTTTTGTGATTACAAAACCAAAATCTGTCCCCATAAAAAATAACATGTCAAAAAAAATTATCAATGATAATACAATATAAAAAAATTAACACAAAAATTAATAATACAATAAAATAATTAATCAACACATTAATATCACAATCCTAAAATCATTCTAGTGTCAAGTCGCGGATTCATGCGTTTTTCATCTAAGACCAGGCGGCTTCCGCCACTGCTGAGTGGATTCCTGAGGTTGGATTTCACGTAGTTTAAACATGTTTATCACCCAAAATTGAGGAAAAAATACAGGCAAACACAACCCATCAAGGTTTTCAAGAATTTATTTCTTTCAATCACCCAAAAAAAAAATGGTGAAGAACGAAACTCGTTTTACTTGTTACGTTTAGTCGCGGATGATTTCTCTTAATGCTAACCCCATATGATGCAGAACTTGTTACGTTTTACTTGTGGGGAAGAGATCAATACAGGCCCCAAAAAATCGTTTGCGAATTAGCCAATTTCTGGGTCATTTGGTTCGCATTGAAGTGCTTCACAAAATCTCCATGGAAATTGCAAGAGGTTTTACTCTAATATTGTATATGGATTTTCGATTAATAACATAATATTGCATAATTCTCAATGAGAATAAAAACCTAGCCATGGGGGAAGATGGGAAGCCGTGGGTGTAGATGGAGATTGGGGAAGAAGGATAATTTGAGAATTCTATAAATTATTAAGAAATATGTGGGTGAGTGTAGCATTGAGAAATAGATTTAATTGTCGTGTATTGATAGTGCAAAATCCAATCATGTATTGCTAAATAAGTCATGATAGTTGACTTTTACTCCCATTAAGTTACTTAAAAAATATCCAGACCAAATAATTTGATTGAACGACGGTATAAAACAGTTTTACACTGTTAATATATTAAAATTAAACTTTTGAAAAATAGGAGGAGAGAGTGTAATATTCATTGACCTCAAGCGAGATCAATGTAATAACCCCTAAAAACTTTAATTTAATATAACCATGATTTAAATATGTATACAACAAAACTCCGATTTATTTACTTAATAAAATCAATTTAATTTCATTTAACCGTGTATTCTTTTTCTTATTAAAGGAACGAATAAGAATTATAGTTGAAAAGTCTAGAAAGGTAAGGAATGGAAGTTCCTTCCTTGCTTGTTTGAATGATTATTAAGGGAAAAGAATTAGAAATTCACTAACGTGTTTGGAAGTTACATAATCAAAGAAATGGAATGGAATAATTACAATCAGGGTTAAATATAATTTTTGTACCCAAAAAAATAAGTGAATTTTGGTTTTTGTTTCTAAAAAAAATGGTTTTGGTCCAAAAATTTCCAAAACTATTTGGTTTTAATTCCTGCTGTTTTTGTTAAATGCTCAACTGACTATAACAGAAAGTTACATTAACCTATCATATCGGACCTAATAACTCATTTTTTGGTATGGTTATGATATCTTCTTTTCACACATATGGTTGTATTATTGACACAAATAGTTATGCTAACTCATTTTAAATATGATTGTGATATACCACATGCAACTAGTACATTGGCTATAATAAAGAATTGAATAACGTGGTTTTCTATTGCATAATACAAACAAACTAATTGCAGGGCTACAACTAAACTGTTTTTAAAATGTTTAGAAAAAGAAGAACATAAAATCAAATACCAGAACCAAAACTCACTTATTTTTTACCAACTAAAAACATTCTTAAACCTTATATTTATTAGCTTCACAATTTTTCGTAGTTCCCGTAACTTTTCTTCCATTCCTACCTATTATATTGCACTCCACAATAAAGAGAGAGGTTCTCTTCCCTGTAGTAGTTCCATTATCTTTCGTCTCATTATCTCTGATTCCAACATACTATTTCCTTCTTCGGTCTGCACCACATAAATTTTCATATTGATTATGCCTCTCCATGTGGAATCAACTAGTTGAATGGCCGGGTTTGGTCGAGCACAAAAAATCACAAGATAAAGCAATGATAATGATATTTGTGGATCAAGCACGTGAATCCATATTAGAAACTATATGTAATTAAAATATAAAATTTTGTAATAAACAATAAAATGACAGCACTCAAATTTTCAGTTATATACGTAAAATATTTTAATAATTTAAACATATATAATCTTCATTCAAAAAATAGTGTCCTCACCTATTACCATTGTTCTTTAGTTTTCTATCAATTAATATATATTTTCTATTAATTAATAATAGTCTCTATTATTATTGAGTTTAATTTCTATATATTGACAATATAAACTTTTTTACTCTGTTATCCTGTCAAATTTTTTCATTTGCACAACATTTTAAATAGTGGATATGCAACACTTAATCATCAGTTAAACAATGTCAAGAAAACTGGTGCTATGGATGATATTATGCTAGAAATAAGAAAATTTTCAGATCAACTTGCTGCTATTGGTTTTGAAATTAGTGACACAGAATACATAGAAGCTGTATTTGATGGTTTATCAGATGAATACAATCCCTTCATAACATCTTTGCTATCTCGAGTTGAACCATATTCAATTGATGAGATGGAGTCTTTGCTGCTCTCCATTGAAGACTGAGTCGAAAAGTGCACCAAAGTTGAACAACTCAATACTCCAATGCAAGCTAATATAGCTCAAACACAGTGGACTCAAAGCTATCAAGGCAAAGGTCAAAATCAAGGTTTCAGAGGCAGAGGATTCAACAATTCCAGAAGTAGAGGAAGATTTACCAAAGGTGGTAGATCTACAAATTTTGGTAAACCACAATGCTAGTTATGTGGCAAATTTGGCCACATTGTGTGGGATTGTTATCACAGATTCAATCCTAACTACACAAATCAATCTTCACAACCTCAGTCTTCACAAGGCCAAACTCAAGCTTACTTGTCTCAAGCTGGATCCTCATATCAGCCTCCATCCAGGTCTCCTACACCACAGCCTTACCTTGCTACTCCTTCCACTGTGTATGATCCAATGTGGTATCCCGATTCTGGATCCACACATCACATTACTCATGATCTTGAAAATCTGATGCAAAGATCAAGCTATGAAGGAACTGACAAAGTCAAAATTGGCAATGGAACAGGTATGGATATTCATCATTTTGGTAATTCTGTCTTGCAGACACAAACCAACTCCTTCATGATGCAAAAATCTGTTGCATGTGCCCACCATAACCAAAAACTTACTCAATGTACTACAATTTTACAGAGATAATAAGGTATTTTTCAAATTCCATGCTAACAAATGTCTTGTCAAATCACAGGAATCCTAGGAGATACTTCCCCAAGGGACTGTTAGCAACAATCTATATACTTTTCCTTCTCTGGCCAAAGCTACCAACAAGTCTACCTCTACTGCATCTCCACAAGTCTTCAATTCTGTAGTTTCCAATTTCAATTCTGCATCTTTACTTCAAGTTTGGCATGATAGGCTAGGGCATCCTTCCAATAAAATTGTACAAATGGTACTCAAAGCTTGTAACATACCTTGTGATATCAATAAAATGCCAAACGTTTGTTCATCATGCTATCTTGGAAAGTCACATAGATTATCTTACTATTATTCTAAATCAGTTTATAGCACACCCCTAGAACTAGTGTATTCTGACATTTGGGGACCAGCACGTATTATTTCCAACTCTGGACACAAATACTACATCATATTCGTGGATGCATTTTCAAAATATACATGGCTTTATCTATTACATGCTAAGTCTCAAGCATTTGCAACCTTTATGCAATTCAAAAAATGGCTGAGTTACACTTAAACTCTAAAATAAAAACATTACAAATAGACAATGCCAAAGAATACCAAGCTTTCACCAAACACCTCCTCCCTCTAGGCATTCATCATAGATTTTCGTGTCCCTATGCTCATCAACAAAATGGTTCTCCAGAGAGAAAACACAGACATGTTACTGAAGTTGATTTAACCCTCCTGGACAATGCTTCTCTTCTAATCAGTTTTGGGGAGAAGCCTTTCAAACAGCAGCACACCTCATTAATTACCTACCAACAGCCACCCTCCACTTTCAGTCTCCCTTTGAAACCTTATTCAACAGACAACCAAACTACCACTTCCTCAAAACCTTTGGGTGTGCCTGCTACCCTCACCTTAGACCCTACACCAAACACAAATTAGAGTTTAAATATGAACAACACATATTTTTCGGTTATTCATCATAGCATAAAGATTACAAATGCATGAGCCCTACAGGAAAAGTGTATATTTCCAGAGATGTGATCTTTGATGAAACATTATTCCCTTACAAACAACCACTACTTCCTACTCCAACCACGTCAACCATTCCTGCCACTCCTGCAATACCTTTAGTTCCTCCCAAACCTGGCCAAAAGTCTGCAATTCTGAATTCCACTAATGATAATATTCTTGCTTGCACTCCTTTATCAACTTCTGTCTCTGCTAGTTCTTCTTCTTTTCACAGGTCACTCAATTCCAACCATGACATGTTGGATGTGGCCTTGCAAAATTCAGTCTCATATCCTGCTGCAACAACTGCTCTAGTCAATCATCATCCTATGATCACTAGAGCAAAGAATGGGATCTTCAAACCCAAAGCTCTTCTTACCACTACTGAACCAAAAATAGCAAAGGAAGCTCTCACTGTTCCTCAGTGGCTTGCAGCAATGCAGGAAGAATATACTGCACTTATCTGGAATAATACCTAGTCCTTGGTGCCTCTACCTCCTGATAGACATGCCATTGGCTGTAAGTGGGTGTTCAGGGTGAAATACAACCCTGATGGTTCAGTACTCAAGCATAAAGCCCGCCTGGTTGCAAAGGGGTTCCACCAGCAAGAAGGCTTTGACTTTCATGAAACTTTTAGCCCGATTGTTAAACCAGCTACTATTCAGGTCATACTAACAATAGCACTTTCCAGAGGCTAGCCAATTCATCAATTGGACTTCAATAATGCTTTCTTGAATGGTGATCTTAATGAACAAGTGTATATGACTCAGCCTGAAGGCTTTCATGTTGGAGAAGCCAACTTGGTGTGTAAACTCAATAAAGCATTGTATGGACTCAAACAAGCTCCACGAGCTTGGTTTGAGAAACTTAGTAGCACTCTTCTTCACATTGGTTTCATTGCTGCCAAATGTGATAGCTCATTGTTCATTAAAACCTCCTCCTCTGAAACCTTATATGCTCTTGTTTATGTTGATGATGTCATAGTCATAGGAACCTCCCTCACAGCCATCTCCTCTCTCATTTCCACTTTACACAATACCTTTGCACTCAAAGACCTTGGCAAGCTTCATTACTTCCTTGGTATTGAAGCCAAGTCCGGCACTTTAGGTGGCTTACATCTATCCCAAACCAAGTACCTCAAAGACCTTCTTACCAAAGCCAATATGGCTGATTGTAAACCCTCCCCTACCCCTATGACCTCTGGCCTTAAACTCTCGAACCAAGGTGATGACCTTTTTCCTAAACCTGCTCTATATCGGTCCATTGTTGGGGCCCTTCAGTATGCTACTATCACTCATCCAGATATTGCCTATTGCGTCAATAAAGTCTACCAGTTTATGCATCGCCCACTTCTGACACACTAGAAGCCAGTGAAATGTATTTTGCGTTATCTTCAAGGCACGCTCACTCATGGGATCATTTGCACAAGTCTCCCAATCTCAACCTCATGGCATTCTGTGATTCCGACTGGGGATCAGACCCCAATGATCGTAAAAGCACGTCAGCCTACTATGTGTTTCTCAGGAATATTCTTGTCTCTTGGCTTTCAAAGAAACAGTGTGTAGTATCCCGCTTAAGCACTGAAGCTGAATACAGGAGCCTTGCCTTAGTAGTCACTGAATTCTCATGGCTTCGTGCTCTCTTGTCTGAGCTCTCATTATCAGTTATAGCACCTCCCATCTACTGTGACAATCTCAGTGCAGTGATGCTGGCATCCAACCCTGTCTTCCATCAGTGCTCCAAGCACTTCGAGCTCGACTTGCACTTTGTGCGCGAGAATGTTGCTAAGCACTTAGTTCGGGTTCATCATATACCCTCTGAAGAACAAACAACGAATCTTCTTACCAAACCTGTTAGCAGCACCAGGTTCCCTTATCTTCACAACAAACTTTGAGTTGAATCCCTCAACTCATAAGTTTGTGGGGGGATGTTAGGGAATCAGTAAAATGAAGTTAGTTATTCTGTTAGTAAAAAGTTTGTTAGGAGTTTGTTATTAACAGTTGTGCACGTGTGTAAATGAAAACACTTAGAGAAGCTATAACCATCATCATATATATAGTCTTGCTCTCAGTTGTACAAGAGTGAATAAGAATCATTTGTTGAAATTCAACAAAAGTCACAAATCCCTTTTCTCTCATTTTCTTGTGCTATCCTTTCTCCAACTTGCCTATGATACCTTACAATAACTCAACAAAATGTAAACTTTAGTTTTTATACTGTTAATCCATATAAATTAAATTATTTTTTTATTCATGATAAAAATTTACATGCAAAGTGTTTATTTTATCTTTAAAATTATCACAAAATTTAGTCATTATATTAAATACACAGATATATGTTTAGTTTCATAAATTTTATTTTTTATATACGATACATTTTGTGATATTATCCCATTTTCATACGATATGGTTGAATTAAAATGTATATGAATAAAAAAGGAAAGAATTTTCTTTTAAAAAATTGGCTAAATATCGATATAAAAATATAGATATATATTTAAATAAAATGAATTTCAACGATCTATAATAATGTTCTGTAAAATTTATATTCTTTCAACCAGAATTTATGATTTTTTATAAATTTTGAAAAAATTAGCCAATTTATCACAGTTTTTATTGTAAGATATTGAAATTATTTTTCATAATATATATTTTTATTTAATTTTAATCATAAAGCATTTGTCTTTTGTAGATATTGTAGATTTATGTTATTATTTTCTTTTAGTTTAAAAAAACTTCTTTTTTGTTTTCTTCACATTAAAGGTTACTATATTTAAATATTTTATTCAATTAGTTGTATAATTACTATTTAAATTAATTTATTATAAATTTTTATTATCAAGATAATAAACAGGTGTCGCTAGGTTAGCGCGCTAATGTCAAAAACTTGAAGCGATTCTCTACCGTGCAAGGTGCGGCATGACTTTGAAGAAATGGCCTGACTTTGATTAAATTTCCAAACGAATTATGTCAACAACTTAAAGCAATTCCCTACCGTTCGAGGTCCGGTAGGGCTTGCTTACATGTAAAATTTGTATGGGTCCAAATTTTCTCTCCGAATATAGCCATAACATGTATGAACGGCTTCTACAGTTCTACTATTTTTTCTTGGTCATCACACGACTTGTACTGTGGGCAAGAAAGTTCCTACGCTTGTGGGACCCAGCTACTAGAGATTTGAATGTGTTTTTATGTATGAATTTCATGTGCCTCTACTAGTAATTATTTGTACAAAATCAACTATATAAACATTCCACATGAAAAGCTGCGTTGCCATTACTGGGGTAATGCAGACGGCACAGTAAAAATTTTAGAATCCTTTCAGTTTTCTTTAATTTGTTTTTCTTTTCCTAATTGTTGTCCCACTTCGGAGACTGCAGAGTATGAGTTGGTCTATCCCCATATTTTGTCTGCATTTGATGTTAGAGGTAGTCAGGTAGAGGAGATGCGAAGGGTTGGCTTTTTATCTTGCGTTGCTTTCGTGCTTATCTTGGACATTGTTTCTTAATTATTTCACTATTTAAGAAAACACGTCAATCAGAAAATCGAAATGAAAAAAGAAAGCACTTCAATCATAAATAAAATAGGGTAGTTTAAAAAATGATAAAATTACATTAAAAGTAGTCGAATTTACAAATATTCGGACGTAGGATATACGAAAAGTATATTATATATGTACATAAATGAAATTTAAAATTTCCATTCAAATAAACGTTGGAAAAACTCAAAAAGAGCATGGACAGTCTACAGACCTCCTAAATTTTTACTTTTCAGCAAAATTAACACTACAAGCTTTAACGTACGTGGCCCTTACGCCTTGAATTATGACTAGATCATTTTAGCAACAATTTACCAAAAATATAATACATCTTATCCATTTATTAATATCGTTGAATATTTTATGATATTATTGATCAAATGGTATAGAATTAGTAACTTTTTTCATTTATGCTGTCTTTTGTGATTTTAAAATGGGACAAAGCATTTTATTTTTAACTGTTACTAAAACTTTGACTTGTAATGAAATTTGTTAATGAAATTCATGTTGATATCTGACGCACACCTAATGTAAAGTGCCACGAATTATCTAGAATCGAAGGGCCACCTATTGGGATCTTAGGGAAAAATATGTGACTTGGTTTGTGTTGAGCAATAGTGTTAGTGCGATTCTAATATGTTTGGAAGAAAGGCGTGTTTGATATATTTGTGAATTGAACTCCGGACAGATTCTGATTCTACATTATAATTGCTCAGCATACCCATGAATATTCGCGAAAATGAAACCAAATAAGTGCACATGGTTGTGGATATTATTGTTGCACTGTAGATAGACATGTAACATATTTGAGAGTGTATAGTGAGCGTGTTTGGTTGCGAGGGACAATTGAAAGGAAAATTTTGATGAGTAAATTCATGGATAAAAAAATATATGAATCTTATTTATAAAAATTTTCAACTCAGTTTTTTTTACCCTAATCAAATACACCCATTATTCCCGGAAATGATATTCCAAGAGAGTTGACTCATTGTGAACGTGATTCATGACCAAGTGCATATAATTTGACTGATTATGATACCTGCTGCGTCTCACATGCTGAACTAATTACTTTATTTACTTAGCAATCTGCTTATACACAAAAGCAAAACTCACACGTCATTTGTTTTGAAAGTCATACAAAATCATAATAAAACTTCTGTAAACAAATTTATATGTCACTTGAAGATTTTGTATGCGTCTTAAAACCCACACCATAATAGGTTTAGTCTTTTCTTTACGAATAGCAGAAATACACAATTATCCGGAAAACCAAGAAAAGGAAAAGAGACTCAATGAGTCCGAGCTACCAAATGCCAACAAACAATGACTTGATGGAAGAATGAGGGTCCTCTTTACTCTTTTAGTTTTGCTGTTGTCAAAAGAGTCAAAAGGGCTTTGGAACAAGAATGTCTTAGTTTTTGTGCATATGATTATGTCTCCACTCTTGTTGAAAAAGGGCCCAAGTCTTAACACATTAGGGCTTCGCATCATACATCGAGTTGTATTACAAATTTAATCTAATTAAAGGATCAAATTTGAAATTTTCTTCAAAGGGTTTTTGTTGTGTACAAAGAGTTAATCTTGAAATAATACGTGTGAGAATATTTTAATTAAAATAAAAACAATTTTAGCAAGGTTTTTTTTTAATTATATGTATATATATTTTGGGGATTTATCTGGTACTCTATAAATTCATGGGTGTCAGTATCTTATAAAGTTCATGGATACTGATATTTTTTAGATAATTTGTGGTTGAAAGTATGTCACGTGTTCCACTAACTGAATTTATTAATATTTTAAATATTCATGGTTAAATCATAATTCTTGGATTTAAAAGGGTATGGTGTCCTTGGGCTACCAGAATAAAAATCATATTTTTTGGTTAATTAGAAAGATAATTTTGAAAGGACTCATAAACGTTTCCATAATGCAGGTAGACCATTGTAGATAGACCTGTTGCTCAGGCCTTGCATTTGGAATCCCCCTGACGTGATGGTAAAGCTTGTTCTGGCAATTCGATTCCAAAGAGAGTTTATTAAGAGAACTCCCAATATTATATCTTGGCACTTGGACCTCTAAGGTGGTAGCTTCATGGGATATTGGATCCTTATGAATGAAGGCTTCATTGTTACCACAACACCTCACAACTTAGGTTCACACCATAGATCTCCTAATCTAAGAAGGAATTCGAATGATTGTGGCACATTCTACCCTGACAAACGGTGATTCAATGCATAAAAGGTGAAACTTGAGGTACTTTTTAACTCAACATCCAATATTAATATCTTGAATATCGAATTGGGGGCTCTGTTACGGAGGCCTGGGACCTCGGATGGAGGTCGAGTTAACCTCCACACTTGAGGTCCTAGAGAAGAGATTGCTTCCCAGCGTCCCCTTGAGAATCCTTATATGGGGAACTGTCGTGGTAAAGGTGCTGGCCTTAATAAAGGGGTAACAATGTAAACCCATGCTCGGTGGAAGTATCTATCCCAAGAGAAGGCGAAAAGACAGGGGTTGATGTCAAAAAGAGCACCTAATGAGCCCAAGATCAAGTACAAATGATACATCGTATAAAAATTAAAGGACATGCCAACTTAGCCCTAAAGGTTCCCTTAAGGGCAAGACCAAGGAATATAAATGGGAGGAAAGAAAACCCTCTCAAGGTATATTATTCATTCTGATATTTCACATATCACTCATCTCTTGAAACTCACTTGGGCATTAGAGTCCCTTGCAAGTGCTTCACTCCCTGGTGGATCATGGAACTTGAAGGAGGAGGAGGAAGATCAACAGTGCACTCGTGCTACCCATACTATGTATACTTAACACTACATTGCAACAATTGGATAATGATCATAGGTAAATTTACAATTCTTTGGTTATTCTATGAGCATATTATCTCCTCACTAGATTCTTTGACTCACTCTGTTCTTCCCCATGTTTTAAATAGCAATATTGAACTGAGTTCTTCCACTCCCCGCTCGTAAAGTACTCCTAATCCCTTTTTTATGAGCACCGACTTTGCCATGTGGGGATAGCATGCATAAATACAAATATATAGTTTTGTTGGGCTGCGTATAGGTTCTATTTGGGTAAATAGTTAATTTAAGCTCTTATACAGAAGTAACTTTTGAAAAGTAACTTATAAATAAATTATTTATATTCAAATATATAATAATAAAAGTATTTACTTTTAGTATTTTAGGAATTGTTTTTTAAAATGGTAGATATTTTAACTTCTCAAAAAGCACTAAAAATAATTTTTAGAGAAGTGATAAGTTGTTTTTCTAAATTGGACAAATATAAAAATATAATTTTTGACTTCCAGAAAGTTAGAAAAAGTCAGAAATTGTAGTATCCAAAATGACCCATAAAATGTATCCTAAATGCTCCAATAACTCATAGGCTCGGCTTAGTTTTATTTTTGGTGAAATTTAAACTATCAATCTTGTTGTATAAACTCATGATGGGAAATTTTACCACTACAAGGAATTTATCCCTAAAAGATCACTTAGTTTTGGGTACACGTAAAAAGTGTTGCTTATGCACACTTAGGCAACACTTTTTTTAAATGTGTTACTTTTGATATAGCAAATGCTAAATTTTTTTAAATTAAGACATCACTCTTTGAAGAGTTACTATATCACATGTGGCTAATTATCAAAGGCAATATTTTTTTAATGAAAGGGTACATTTTTAAGCTAATGCATCACTTTTCATAGTGTTGCTATAGCAAGTGTGACCAAGTGTTTAAGGCAACACTTTTGAGTAAAGAAGACAAGATTTTTTAGATATCAAAGGTAACAAATTTTAAAAAAATGTTGTCCATATTTACAAAAAGTAAAACTTTTCATATGTTTTAAAAAATAAGTGTTATTTTAGGCCAAATTTCTTGTAGTGTACTTTTGACATGTTTGTAATGCGGGAAATTTTCTTAACCTTGAGCCAATGATATATAAACCTTTCAGCATAATATGAGAATGATAAAGGACTTGGAATGATTATCTGTTTGGGAATGGAGGGTACCATATTTCTGGATTGTTATTATTCACATATATACATATGTTTGAACAGGTGATAAAGATTGAACGTAACTAAGAAAATAGAGGAAACTTTGCCGATATTTTTCTCATCTTTTATTTTTCAAAATCTAAGAAGGCTTGCCTAAGGAAAGATTCACATTGGTACTAGAGATGGCGAAAAAACCCCACTTAATTAGATAACCATTGGGATTATCCTCAATAAAGACGGGAATAGAGGCAAGTTTGGTCTCTACGGGATAAGAGCGAAGTGACCGTGTATTAAACAAGGCGGGGATGGGGGATAAGGCCACTGGTCCATAGAGACCCATCAAATCCCAATTTATGATAAATCACTTAAATACCCATATATATATTAATTTGGGTTATATTGCATTAATCTTTTGGGGTTTTAGAGTATTCTTTTGAGTTTTCTCAATTATTTTTTACATTTTAAATTTTAATAAATCCATGAATATACATGGGGATTTGAATCCTAGTTGGGAAGACAAATGGGGACCCATAACGAGGATGGGGATGGAGACTGTGGGTGAAATTCAGAACAGGGATGGGGGCATGTCCCCACCTACATAGATACTCACTATCATCTCTAATCGGCATCAGTCACTAACCAAATCGGGTTATAACACACTTGATCAAACAAGTGGTATCAGAATGATGTCATGAATTTGAATTTGCCAATTGTGACACCCCAGGGGGGGTTAATCGGTTTTATTTAGTCAACAATGGCACTTGTGATGGGTTTGATGGGTATAAGATATCGGTTCAGGGTATCTATATATAATGGGTGTAGCCTCTCAAGCTTGCTAATAGTTATAACTTTTGACCTAATGGAAAACAATCAGTTAAACAAAAATCCTTGAAGAAATAAACTGATGTCACATGTATTTTGAGGTAAATTACTCCAAGGAAAAGTAGTTGAATGGGTTCAGTGCTTGGACTACGTACAAAACACGAATATTGTGCTGTACTGATTACCGAAAATGAATTGAAGGCAATGTCAAGAAATTAATGCCAAATTACAAGTCATATATTTGAAGAGCCTGGGAGTAGGTATATTTCAACCACTATAGAAATAATTCCCCACCTTGAAAGATGGGCATGACTTTGAAGAAAAGGCCAGCAGACCTAATTATACGCGCAAAAATGTTGTTTGTGCTGAATTTTTCAATGAAAATGAAGGGTGGGTTGGAGTAATTTAAACTTTAACAGTGAATTTCCCATTTTTGTCAGTTTTTAACATTTTCATGTTTTAAAATATATGTTCATTTATAATATTTAGGTACTTTCAATTTTTTCCTTCCATTTATACTCTTGGTATGTTTGGTTGGGGAGTAAAATTGAGGGTAAATTTTTCACAATTGAGCTTCATGTGTAATTTTATACATGAAATCCATTCAATGAAAATTTATCCTTATTTTTACCATCTAACCAAACATACCTTTAATATAAATATGTTAGTTAAATAATCAATACATTTATCAAAATGAGTAATAGTGACTATAAATGGATAGTTTTTGTCAACTCATAACTTTCTATATTTATCAAGATTTTTTTTATTTTTCTTAATATATATATCTATATATTGTTTGCTTTTTTTTTGTAGTTATTATGAAATGGATAAAGTATATAATGGGAGGCAAAATGAATTATTATTATTTAAAAATAATTTTACTATTTCTAAATAACAAGCGTAATTTGATTTCGACCACTCACTCTTACAAAACATCAATATCTTTGTAAAAGTTATCTAGGGATAATGGACAAAATTCAAGATTTTAATGGCTCTAAACTCATGAATTTACATATTCCACTCGAGAATGCTCCGTCAGATGATTTTTTGTTTCTGGTAAAAGATAAAATTTTTAATTTTAAAGGTGTCGTATAATGGAAACGTTATCTATAAGGTAGAAAAAAAAACAACAAACGCACAGTCAATAGTAGTATAGTGGAAACGTTATCTATACGGTAGAAAATAAACAAACGCAGAGTCAATAGTAGGTGATGCTATTTTATTCCATATGAGAATCATCATGATTTTTGAATAATATGTAGCATTACTCACTCTTCTAATTGGAGAACAAATTCATGGACTAGTCTCAATCAGGTGCAAGCATTAGAAACCGCCAAAAGAATACATTATTATTCAAGTCCGTGTTGATACTCGCTTTGAATGAATAACAGCCTCACTGATAATCATCTGTACGTGAAGGCTAGTGTTATTACTTCATACCCGAGCAAGGAATTTATTCACTTCAATTTATTTTTTTAATTATTTCAACGTAACTTATGCGTCAATCCAAATTATAAAAAATGATAATATATTTTTACTCTATTTTTTATATTAGTTGTTTCAATTTATATTTAATAAATGATCTCTTAAATAATTTTAATAAATTTAATTCAAATGCACTATTGATAAAAACATAACTCACACTATTTAATGGATAAAAATACTCACTAAATTATTTTGGAGTAGAAGAAAAGTGGAAAAAAGTATGGTAAAGATTTGAAGAGTTTAAAAGATGATTTGAAAATTACATGGAGCTAACTTGAAAGAGAATCAGAAAAGAGATAGGATGTAGGCAGGATTAGGTAGTGCTCTTTAAGGTGGTACTCTTACTTATGAAAAATACAAATTGGATAATAGAATAAAAAATAAGGTTGATACTCTTGAGAGAATCTCATAAGGTGTTTTACCATAACTCATTTATATTCTTTAAAACTTAAAAGATCATAATATGAACTTATATACTCTCATTAATACTGATAATAAAAATAGAAACTATTTTCTTTGGTGAGTGTATATATATATATATATTCATCGGTCATTTTATATTCTAAGAATAATTCTCCAATAGATTTATGAGATACTAATATTATGATATTCGCTTATTAAAAATAACTTTTATATTTTTTTTATCAAATAATATGACCATGACCTTTTAAGAGCAGTTCTTAAAGGATTCAAGTAGCTTAGCAGGTCTCTAAAATTGTCACAGTAATATCAAAACCAAGTTGGAGATTGAAGATCATGTTTACTACATATATTCGTGTTTAAAACGTTATGACACAACATGAGGACACCTCAAGAATTGGTCATACTTGAATTTATGCACTAACATCACCTATTTCATTAATTTGTGACCTCTCAATCAACAATGTTGGCCCCTCTTGATTTGTCTACATCTCTTAGTTGGCAACAAAGACATGTACATTTTCCACCGTGAACATGATCTATTGTGTCTATAAAATGGATTACCTTCAAACCATTCTAAAGCATCCTCCCCCTTCTTACCTAGCCAGTCGCAAGTGTGTCTCTAACTATCATCTCCAATGAGATCCGATTCGAGCTTCTTGCATTTCTTTGTGCCCATTTGCTTAATAAACTTGAGTATCAACATCTGTGTAGTAACCAGCCATTGTCTTGTTCACCAGCAATTGTTGTTGCTCCAAATGAAAGACGACCTTACATTCAACCCTGCTACATCCCAAAAACTAGTTCATTGGAATCAAAGTGTCGATTGCTGCCGTTGGAATGGAGTATCATGCAAGAAAGGACTTGTTGTTGGTCTTGACTTGAACGATGAATTCATTTCTGGAGGCCTAGACAATTCAAGTCTCTTCAACTTGCAGCATTTGCATAGTTTGAATTTGGCTTACAATGACTTTGGCTCTTTGATTCCTTCAAAGATTGACAAGCTAAAGAATTTGAGGCATTTGAACTTGTCAAATGCTGGTTTTCATGGGCAGATTCCAAATGAGATCTCGCACCTTACCAAACTAACTACTCTTGATTTGTCCACATCATTTGCCTCACTGCAAACACTAAAGCTTGAGATGATGAATATGGGAATGCTTTTGCAAAACCTTACACAAATCACAGAACTATATCTTGACGGTGTAAGGGTATATGATGTTGGAAAGGAGTGGTGTCAAGCCTTATCTTCACTACAAAAACTACAAGTCTTGAGCATGTCCTCATGCAACCTATCAGGACCAATTGATCCTTCACTAGCAAAGCTTCAATCACTACAAGTAATTCGACTGAACCTGAATAGTCTATCAGGTTCAGTGCCAGAATCATTTGCAAATTTCTCCCATTTGACCACCTTGGATCTCAGCAGCTGCAACTTGAGAGGTGTTTTTCCGAAGGGTATCTTCCAAATACAAACATTGAAGGTCCTTGATGTATCAGATAATCAAGATCTTCAGGGTTTCATGCCAAACTTCCCACAAGATGGATATCTTGACACCTTGAATCTCAGCTACACAAATTTCTCTGGGCAATTAGTAAGTGCTATTTCCAATTTGAAGCAATTGTCAACTTTAGATCTATCTTACTGCCAGTTCAATGGCACACTCCCTATTTCATTGTTTGGACTTACCCAACTAGTTCATCTTGACTTGTCTTCCAATAATTTCACTGGCCCTCTTCCATCATTCAACAATTCCAAGAACCTCAAATATTTGTACCTTAATGGAAATGAATTGGTGGGAGTAATACCATCTACTCATTGGGAAGGACTTTCAAATCTCCGCATAATCAAATTGGGTTATAACTTCTTCAATGGGAAAGTCCCCACAACTCTTTTTACACTTCCATCTTTGCAAGAGCTTAGTCTATCTCATAATGGATTTGAAGGTCTCTTGGATGAATTCCAAAATGCATCATTATTCTCCTCATTAGAGTTTGTTGATTTGAGCATCAACAAATTACAAGGGCCCATTCCTGTGTCTTTCTTTCATCTTAAAAGACTAAGTTTCCTCCAATTTTCATTAAATAAATTCAATGGCACCATACAACTAGGACTGCTTCAGAGGTTGCCATATCTACGTACATTAGGCCTTTCACATAACAACTTGTCAGTTGATACAACTGTTAGTGATGATCTTGGCCCTTCATGCTTTCCTAGCCTACTAAATCTGATGTTGGCTTCTTGCAACTTAAGGGAATTCCCAAGTTTCCTGAGATATAAATCCCAGTTACTTCTTCTTGACTTATCCATCAACCAAATTCAGGGAATAATACCTAATTGGGTTTGGAAATTGGAGTGTTTGATTCATTTGAATATTTCCAACAATCTTTTCACAGATTTGGAAGGTCTTGTTGAAAATTCTAATTCTAATGTTATGATGATCGACCTTCATTCCAACCAACTTCGCGGTTCGATTCCCTTTTTGCCAAAATCTACTATGTATTTCGACTGCTCAAACAATAGATTTGGCTTTATCCCTGATTACATAACGAAGTACCTTCGTTTAACATTCTTTCTATCCCTTTCAAACAACAGTTTTCATGGACAAATCCCTGAATGCTTTTGTAGTAGTTCTACTCTTCGAGTGCTTGATCTTTCCCATAACAACTTTGATGGCTTCATTCCAGAGTGCTTGATTGAAAGTACAACTCTTAGAGTACTAAATCTTGCTGGCAACAAACTCACAGGTCATATTACTGATGCAATCTCAAGTTCATGCAATTTAAGGTTTCTTGACCTCAGTTCAAATCTACTGGGTGGCACCATCCCAAAATCACTAGGTAATTGTCAATGGCTAGAATTCCTAAACCTAGGAAACAATCTTTTGAGTGGTGAGTTTCCATGCTTCTTAAGGAACATATCCACCTTGCGATTTTTGATCTTGAGGTTAAACAAACTGCATGGTCTGTGAACACCCGATTTTGTCCGACAATTTAAACAAAAATCCAAAATTTGCATACTTCACAGTTTCTTTTAAAGTCTTTTAGGAAAGTTAAAATTAAAATATATATATATATATATATATATATATATATATATTGATTTGTAGTCCTTTGATATATTTCTTTTGAAAAATTAAAAGATGAAAAAGTGTCTTTTTTATGTTAATTTATTTTAACTCAAAAATTCAAAAAAAGAAAAAAAAATCTCAAAACTGTTCAAATTTGGGCTCTAGTGTTTTATTTACTTGCATTCCATTTGAAAAATAAAAAAAAATGAAAAAATAGCAAAAAAAATGTATGTTGATTTGTTCTTTTCTTAATAGCCCAATTTTCATTCAAGCTTTTAGCCCAGTTCGTGTGTTGGACCCAATCCATTTCAGTGTTTATCCTTTTTATTTTGTCCCGAATACAAAACAAAATGTCCATGCCCAGCCCATTTCCTTTTCTTATGAAAAAAAAAATAAAAAAAATAAAGGAACTAGCCCAGTTTGGCCCGCCTACTCAGTCCAAACAAAAACACGGAGAAGTGGATCACTTCCCTGTCTCCATTCTGCACGCCCAACGCAAGAAGATGGGGAATATTATTAAAAATGGAGAAACCATTCCCTGCAACAAGAAGGAGCTCACTGACTGGAATGCTCAGCGAATGGGCAAGGTCGCACGGCTTTCCTGCAACTCCAGAAGCGGTATGGGAATAATACTATTAAAACAACAAAGCCAGTATAAGGGGGGGAAGGATTTTCTTTTTTCTTTGGATCATCACCATCTCTAATCCAACTTCTCGTGACCATTGTGACTGAAAAATCATTCCTCCCAGGCCAAAACCATCATCAGAATTCATTCCACATTACCATCTTGGATCTTGACCTTCAACCTAAGCTAAGAATTTCCTTTATCCGAAACATCTTTGCAGCACAGAGAAAAGCAAAAAAGGTCAAGAAGGGATTAGACGCAGGTAAACTATTGGTTCATTCATTTTTTTTTAGTATCTCATCTCCCATTTTCAAGCCAAGATGTTCTTCCTGTAACCTATACCTCCACAATCAAACACTCAAACCTCAGCCCAGAGACCGACAGAAATAATCAAAAAAGAAAAAAAACCACAATCAAGCTCAAGTAATCTCAGCCAAAAAAAAAAAAAAAAGGCAATAGAAGAGAGAGTCCCATTCTGAAACCAAATAGAACCATCCTCCCCATCCCTTTCCTTTGTCCTCCGCCATGTATCCACCCCTCTCCCTATCACTGCGCAACCAGCAGCCTCCTCGCGGCCTCCCTCTGCTCGCACAGCCCCCATCATCGTCGCTTCCCTCTATTTCCTCTACGCCATCATAGCCCCCTCTATTCATTCATAACCACCACACCACCTAATAAAAAGTTACACAACAACAACTACAACCACTCACCTCATCCTCTTTCCTCATTTCCTCAACAAACCCCCACCAAAGATATTCAGACCTGCCACTACCGCCGCCAATCATCACCACGCAGCACCCTCCGCTGCTGTCTCTGTCGCGCCTCCTCCCATAGCGGCCAGGCTCCCCGCAGCCGCCATGCGCAGGTCGGTCAGGCTGGCAAAGCCGCACGGGTTCCCCCTCCCCCTCTGCCTTAGCCGCGACCTCTTGTGGTCTCCCTTCCTTCCCTCGTATGGCCGCTCGCTCTCTCTCTCTCTCTCGTACTCTCTCCCTCGACGTGTGTATGTGTGTGAGTATGTTTCCAGCCCACTGTTAATAATTAAAACCAAACCCCTGTGCTCCCACGGTCCCACTTCAAGACAATAATGTTAGACTAAGCTGTGATATCCCGAACACTCCACCTGGTGCTCATGATGTCTTGCTAATTTATATCATATTTTATTGCATTATGTTTTGTCTTATGTTCAGCATGGGTCATGTTTGGTTTCGTTGGGAAACATTATGTTCAGTATGGGTCACGTTTGGTTTCGTTGGGAAATGGGGAGAGGTTTCATTTTGATTATTTGGGTCATATGTATTTGTCTTATGTGCTTTAGGAATCCGCTTTTGGGCCGTGATATGAATAAAGGGGAGGTTTGATTTCCTTTTCCTTTCCAGGTTCGGTGTCATGAGGTGTTGGGTTTTGAATTAGGATAGTTTAATTTAATTTTCTCTCAGAGTATTCCTTTTTAATTTTGGTCGGTTGTGTTTGGTTTGGTGGGCTTGAGTTGCTGTCTCTTGATCTTTGTTTTAGGGATCCAAATCAGGTAGTTTAGGGCCTTTGTCATTTTTAATTTCCTTTTGTCTGTTAGAATATTAGGCTGCTGTCACAGGTTCCTTTTCTTAGAAATTTTTTTTTTTAAGTCGTTTTTGTTTTTGGTCATGCCAATATATTGAGCTTTGTTCTTTTGGGTTTCATTTTTATGTACTATGCTTAAACAAAAAAGGGAAGTGTTTGTGGGAATTTTTTTTAAAGAAAATTAAAATATAATGGATCAATTTTTTTTTATAAAGTTAATTTAGCCGTGACGGCCTATTAATTCTCTGATCGAAGAATATTTTAACTGCGACAGTTTGATATTCTGAAAATCAGTTGTCATGAATAAAATCAATCAACAACACTCATTATATAGAACTACGTGACTTTGAATTCCTCATCGCACCAGAGGATACGTAGGAGCAGGTGATTCCTGTCAAGTCAAAATTAGATTTTATTAAGTTATTTTATGTTATTTCATTTTTTATTTGTAAATATTAATTATTATTTTTGTTTATTTATAAATATTTATTGTCTATTATTATTAGTATTATTTTCAATTTCAGCTAATAATCAAATTGTTTTAAATGTGGATATTAATTTAGCCGTGACGGCTTATCAACTCAGTTAAACATCTGAGCTGTGACAGCTTGATGTTTTAAATTTTCAAGAAAAAATTAGATTTTCATAATTCGTATTACTTGTAAATATTTTCTTTAATACCTTTTTATTCTTTAAAATTTAAGTAAATCATTTATTTATTAAATATTTTATTTCAAATAAAGAAGTTAATTTAGTCGAGACGGCTTATTAACTCAGTTAAACATCTGAGCTGTGACAGCTTGATGTTTTAAATTTTCAAACAAAAATTAGATTTTCATAATTTGTATTACTTGTAAATATTTTCTTTAATACCTTTTTATTCTTTAAATTTTAAATTAATCAATTATTTGTTAAATATTTATTTTGAATAAAATGTTAATTTAGCCGTGACGGCTTATTAACTCAATATTACTTGATACACAATTTGTGACTGTTTGGTACTCCGAAATTTTCTTATTTTAAGAAAGATTTTCTTTTATAATTTTCTTAAAATAAAAGTGTGAATAAATATTTTGAAAGGTTATTAATAATTTGCACAATTAATTAAGGTACCGTTTAAGGACGGGTGTATTAGGGGTGCTGTAGGATTAAGTTCCTACCCTTCCCTAAGCATAACCGACTCCCGAATTCAGATCTGGTTTCAAAGATCATTTTCTTTAAAGTAAATGGTTTTTTTCCATAATTTTTCCCAATTAAATAAAAATTTGGTGGCGACTCCATTTCAAATCAAAAAATTATTTTTCGCCGTCCCCGTCGCGATCCCGATTGCGACATGGTCCCATTGGATGCACACATAGCACTGTCAATTGGGAAATGCTTCATATTGTTGATCTATCATCCAATAACTTCACTGGCACAATACCAGGAACACTCTTACAAAGGTGGACGGCAATGATGGATGATGGAAATGAGACAAAAGAAAACACAGGATATTTGTTCTTTGATTTGTATGATTTCCATGATCCTGGGCATATTGGAGATATGTTATTAAATATTAGCAATGATGCATATCAGAGACTTACTGTCAAAGTATACGCCAAGGTTTTTAAAGTTGAGCCTTTCTCTGAAGCTGAAAATATTTACTCCTTTTTTGTCAGTGCTAACCAATTGCAATATGGAGGAACCTTCTTGGATTCGGTTATCATTGTCAACAAAGGTTTGCAAATGAAGTTTATGAAAATTCTCAACATCTTCACTTCCTTGGATTTCTCATCCAACAATTTTGAAGGTCCAATACCAGAGGAGCTTATGAGATTGAATGCACTGCTTGTACTCAATTTGTCACACAATGCTTTCACAAGCCATATTCCATCATCTTTAGGAAATTTGACACAGCTTGAGTCCTTGGACCTGTCAAATAACGCCTTGATTGGAGAGATACCCACAGAGATTTCAAATTTACATTTCCTCCAAGTGCTAAATCTCTCTTTTAATCATTTGGTTGGACCAATTCCAACGGGCACTCAAATCCAAACTTTTGAAGCCTATTCCTTTGAAGGCAACAAAGGGTTATGTGGACCTCCTTTAACCAAGAGTTGTAGTGATGGTCAAGGGTTGCATCCATCACCACCAGAAACTTCTAAAGTGCATAGTTCAATTGGTTGGAAGTTTTTAAGTGCTGAGTTGGGATTTATTTTTGGCCTTGGTTTTGTCATTCTTACCCTTATTTTCTGGAAGAGGTGGAGGTTATGGTATTGCAAGCAAGTGGATGATTTGCTTTGGCGTATCTTTCCTCAACTGGATTTTGTATATGAACAACATGGAGAGCACAGGTACAGAACTCTAAGGTGGAGGCGTTGATGATTTCATGTATGGTACGCAGCAAGCAAACAAGCCATGAATGTATATTGTTTTGTGTATGTGCGTGTGCGTGTGTGTGTGTACTGGCTCAAAGGCATAGGGTCATCTAACTCCATAATTGCTTCTTGTGGTTTTTCAAGTTAATGGTAAGTATAGTCTATGAAAACACATGCATGTAATGTTGCGATAAATAAATGTGCATGCATTTGCCCTTTTTTTTCCAAATTGGTAATGTAGTTTATTAAAGGTTTAGATAGTGTTGATGACCTTGTACGTTTATATGGATGTCAATTTATGATTCTCCTTATGTAACCTTGTTCTCCCTATACCAGCCTTGGCAAAAAGAAAACCAACGGAGAATATAAACAAATATAGAATTACCAACGAATTTGTGGTTATTTTGAATATAATGTTGCTGGAACTACTTTTTGAGTTATAAAGGTCTTTGAATGAATAAGTGTAAAATTGTTTTTAATGAAAACTATCTAAAATAAATTTTAAAAGAATCATCAAAATAAACACAGCACGACCATGATCGTGAAATAATTTTTAAATAAACGTATTTTATTTTTATTTAAAAGAAATATTTAATTATTTTTTAAAAAAAGCTAACCAATCAATTCTCAAAATTAAAATTACAAATATTATGTTACTATGAGTTGATATATTTTTTTACATTTGTCATATTCTGAATGGATGTTGTTTATTTTTATTTTGGAATAGTTTTTATGAAAAACTAAAAGCTCATCTATATACTATAATCTATAATTTATCTATAATACTAATGTTCAAGACTCATTTGGAGAAAATTTTTTGACATGTCACTTTTAGAATTAGTTAGGGCTCACAATTTTCAAAACTTTAATAATTTAATAATTTAATATTTTTTTGAAAAAAGAATAACTGTAATTATTATATGCCATTAGAATATCATTAAAACTTATCAGCATTTAATAGTAGAATTGCACTACCATAAATAAACGTCAATCATATAAATCATAATTAATTAAAAATATCAATTGTATCGATCATCATAAATTTATATTCAATATCAAAATCAAATAATCTTGATCCAAACTAAGCGTCAATATCCAAAAAATTTCAAACTTTCCCATACAAATTTTGATCAAGATCATTTTTCCCTGTGATATGTTGCTTTTATAGTTTCAATTTTTTTTGTTTGTTTTTTCGATTATTAAAAACAATGAAAAACTCAACCCAGTATGGGAGCAGCAACAATATGATTATTTGCTTTTTATTATTGTCTTGATGCACCCGTTTATGTAATTTTCTATGTGAACTATTTTATAATTATTTGCTTTTGGTTTTATTATCAATTGTTGTGTTAATTCATTTTTCGTATATACTCTATGGGTTCCATGGTTTATGTTTTTTTTTTGTCATTGATTTATACTAATTTTGAAATCAAACTATTATGCACTTATTTATGCATAGTATAATTTCATTTTTCTGTCAACTTTTGCTTTTCATTTTTTTTATGCAATTGAAAAGAAAGAAATAGGGATGGAGATATCATAACTAATGACTTGGGAAATGATCACTCCTAAGGTATCTACTAATAATGACAATATCAAATTCTTGGGAGATCCACAAAATCCTAAGCAAGTCACCTCCGCCTGCACTAATCTTTGTAAGTGTATCAGCATAATGTTGTCTTCTTGGATAATGTGCTTCAACAGAACATTTCAAATCAGTATGCACAAGTGTTTTCTTAATAGCATGAATAATGTTGAAGAATCTACAATGTGGCACATCTTTAAAGGCCAGCGTTTTTACATCTATGGAATCTAAATAGTATAGGAAATCATGGATGCCAAGTTGAATTGTTAAGTTTTGTTTATTGTTTACATCTATGTATTATTTTCAATGTGCCTTTTGGAGGAATTTTTGTTTAGAAATTATTATCATGCTATGTAAATATTTATTTTCTTCCGGTACTATTTTAGTTTACGTAAGCTATGAGTTTTGTTAAGTGATTCACATGTACTCTTTTTTCTCTTATTATTAGTGTATCGTCCTCCATTTTCATAAATTTAGTTCAATTATTAATCAATTAGAAAAATCATGATCATACTTATTGTATCATTAAAATATCATTGAAGATTATCATCATTTTATCAAATATTTCTTTTATCATTTAAATAATAATAAATATGATAACCTATCTTTTTTTTTTAAAACAAGATTTAAAATTGACACACTACTCAAGTATGCTCCTCATATTTTGATTTTTTTTTATTTTGAGTAAACCCCCAAAATAGTCACTAAGAATTTTTAAATGGGACAAAATAGTCCCTAAGGAATAAAAATAGACAAGTGAGTTCCTCACCTTTTCAAAAATGGGACAAAATGGTTCTTGAGAAATAAAAACATAAAGTCAGTCCCTCACCTTTTCAAAAACTAGATATAAAATGGTCCTTCCGTCAAAATTTTTCTGTTAATGACATGTTAAATGGATGGCATGGCACCTGTAATTATTCCTATCAAATTAAACTACATGTCTTGTGTAACGCCCGGGGACGAGGACGAGGAGTGATCGCTGGTGCAAAGAGGGCACGGACAAGGAGCGGCTCTTCACGAAGGTCCTCTAAGAGGAGGGGTATATGAATGAACCGATTACACACCCGAATGAGAGGGATCCTGAGACTGTATAGGTATGGGACTATACAGTTGAGGAGGGCTTATATGAATTAATTCGTACTACCTATACCAACAAGATGTATCTTCTTTTCGGTAGCCCAAACTGAAAGAACTCCATAGTTAAGCGTGCTTGACCTGGGGTAATTTTGGGATGGGTGACCTCCTGGGAAGTTTTCCTAGGAAGTGTGTGAGTGAGGACAAAGCATGCTGAAAAGACCCGTGTTGGTTTGTGGGGACAGTCGTCAATCCATAAAGCAGCAGGGGATGTTACAAATGGTATCAGAGCCTGCACCTCTCCCAGTACGGTGTGGTTCGGGGATGAACCAGGCGGAAGCTGGTGGGCATGTAACGCCCGGGGACGAGGACGAGGAGTAATCGCCGGTGCAAAGAGGGCACGGACAAGGAGCGGCTCCTCACGAAGGTCCTCTAAGCGGAGGGGTACATGAATAAACCGATTACACACCCGAATGAGAGGGATCCTGAGACTGTATAGGTATGGGACTGTACAGTTGAGGAGGGCTTATATGAATTGATTCGTACTACCTATACCAACAAGATGCATCTTCTTTTCGGTAGCCCAAACTGAAAGAACTCCACAGTTAAGCGTGCTTGACCTGGGGTAATTTTGGGATGGGTGACCTCCTGGGAAGTTTTCCTAGGAAGTGTGTGAGTGAGGACAAAGCATGCTGAAAAGACCCGTGTTGGTTTGTGGGGACAGTCATCAATCCATAAAGCAGCAGGGGATGTTACATATTGCATTCTCTCACAAATCTTCATGTTCATACTCTTCTTCTCCTCTTCCTTCTTCCCTCCATTGTCCAGTTTTTGAAAAAGCGATGGGCTAATTTATTTGTTTTTATTCCTTAGGGATCATTTTATCCTTTTTTTAAAAGGTGAGGGACTGTTTTGTCTATTTTTAATTCTTAGAGACCATTTTGTTTGATTTAAAATCCTTAAGGACTATTTTGGGGGTTTACTCTTTTATTTTTAAATGAAATTAAATAGATATTTCAAATTTTAATACCAATGTTAATACTAACTTGTGATGCTAATTTATTATATTTTGATTTATTATATGTTATTATAAATGGAAACTTAATTTATAACTAGTTAAGGTGGCAAAAGATGTTGATTATAAAATTAACGAGGTTATTATAAATGGATACTCATTTCTATAATCTAATCCAAGTTGATATAAGGCCTAATTATAAATTGATAAAATAATTGATACTAATTCATAATCTGGTCAATATGTGATTCCCTTATTAATAATGATTAACAGTAATAAATTTGGAATGGAGTAATGGGGAAATAGTTTAAATTTTTAAATTTTAATAATATCATAATTACAACTTTTCCAAGAATATTCACAAAAATAAATTAAATCAAATAAGTATATGTATATTCTTTAAGTTAAAATTATAAATTTTGAATTTCAAATTGAAATTTGAAAGTGAGAGGACAAGGTTATTCAAATTCACAATCATATTATCTTGATTTTCTCCTTCAATAAGTCTTCTTAAATAACATGCTATTAAAATATCTCTCCATCATTTTAATAAAATTCAAATTTTATTATTTAATTTATATTTATTGTAATGTATAATCACTGTACTTCCATATCTATGTTTTTACTCCAATAAATTATCGTTCCACTCTATAAATTCAAAATTTGAATTTAAAATTATCTTCTAAATTAATGCATATTCTTTTCTAATTTACCATATTACTTATTTCTCATAATTAATATTTCTTGAATGCTTAGAAGCAACATAGCGACACAGGCATATCTACAATTAATAGGTTGTAATGTTTTATTCCAAACTTTAGGATGTTGATTGTATCATTGGGTTTATCAATGAAAACAATATTTGCTCTTTATTCAAGGGACATAATAATATGGATGGAAAGGTTGTTCTAACAATGAGTTAGTAATTTTTATTCGATTAATTTGAGTGTTTTTAGGATTAATGAATTTTTTGTGCAACTTGCATAATTTAATGCTTAATTTTATTTTCTACAGATGATGCAAATAAATGTTGGTAGAATAGGTAAATCGTTTATAAGATATTTTATCTATGAGGTTGATTTAATTTGATTCCATGTAAAATGTAGATTCTCGATCCAAACAACCCAATTATTTGACAACATTAATTTTGACTATTGATTTTCACTTTTTTCTGTCAAGATTTGATCATCAATCACAGTTTGAACTCTTATTTTATTTTTGGATTTTTTTTATGTTCCTTATTTGAGTTTATAGTCTAATGATGCACTACGTTTATATTTCAAGAATTTTACATATATGATCTATTAATTAGAAGTAATCCGCTAAGAATTGCATATTATGGGGAAAAAGGGGGTGTAAATGAGACTTTCATATTTGCAAGAAAATTAAAGCTTCAAAGATGAAAGATATTCAGATATCGTGAGTATTGTTAGAGAAATGGGGACTTAATAGTCAATCAATGTCCAAATATAATGAAGATAAAGCTAATTAGCAAAAGAATAATGCTCTAAGAGATAAGTAATGCTGTATTAATAAAAATAAAAAAATGCATTTAAAGCCCCCTATTGCATTTTAAGTCTCAAAAATTTCAAATCAATTAATTGCTATACCGATAATTCATAGTTCATTTGGTTTTACCATCAAATTAAATTTAAAGAGGATTTTGTGGCATAAAGTGATTCTTTATATGTCAATTTCTATACATATATATACAAACACTAATTTTTGTTATATGAAATGATTGATTAGAAATATTTATCCTAGATCAATTAATTGGTTAAATTAACTTAATCAATAGATAAGAAGATTTCTATAATCAAAGGCGTGAGAAATAAGAAATAAGAGATTTAGGAATTTTTATATAAGGTTTTTTTAGTTTTTTTATTGATGATTCTTTTTGTATATGAGAAATAAGAAATAATAAATTTTGGAATTTACATCATATAAATTATTGTTATTTATTTATTTTTATTACTTATAACACTGTTTTTAAACTAGAAAATGAGTTGTAATGTAAATGACATAAATTAAGATTGTTCATATTTTTTTTACTAAATAAAACAACTATATTTTAAAATTGATATTTTAATATACTAAAATGATATAAAAGTCAAGGAGTTACAATTGAAATAATGCAAATTAAATTTATTCATAATTTTTTATTAGTTATAAAATATATATTTATTTTATAAATAAAGTATTATAATTTACTAAAACATATAAATGACTCGTGATGTAGTAAAATACTCACTTCTAACTTATTCTTTTTATTATTCAACAATTTCATCTATTGAAATATGCAAATTTTCATAAAACATGCTCTTTATTATTAGTTGAACGTCATTTATCGAGATTTTCTCAATCTTATAACAATGATATTCAAAAGAAGATATAAAATAGAATGACTCATTTTAGGTACATACTTATTTATATTTTATTTATTATTTAATTATTTAACAATTAACTTATTTTCAAAATTAATTTATATATTCAATTCACTACAATTTTTTAATTAAATTGTTATTTCTTTTTAGTAATGATCATGAAACTATTTTTTCATTATCATCTCATGTATCGTACGAGTCAAATGACTAGTTACTATAAACATGAAAACTCTATAAAGTTACTTCGTTGAGTTTATTTTTATTAATCTTCTACTGGATGTCAAAGAAGTTAAAATTTAGACAAAAATATCAAATTAGTCCCTCTTAAATTTTGTGTCTAACAAATTAGTCCCTATAGAAAATATCAAACAAATTAGCCACTCTAAAAAAGAATGCTCAAAGAAGTCTTTGTCAATTAATTAATAACTTTGAACAAGTTAATCCCTTGTTATAGAGATCAATTTAAACTTTTCATGATTTTTGAGGGACTAATTTATCCAAAATTTTAAATTGATAGGGATTTTTGTGAGTATTTTTTTTAGAGGAAACAATTTGTCTTGTTGTAAAATTTAGGAGGAACCAATCTGGGTTTTTTCTAAATTTATCAATGAAAAAATTAGTGGATAAAAATATTTTATATAAAATATTTTGCAAAATTTTTTCAAAAAAATTGTTTATTGTTAAATCTCTACATCAAATTCGAGAAGTATATATTAAAATAAAGTGAATTTGAGCTATAGATGTATAATTTATTTTTTAATTTAAAATTTATATTAGTTAAGAAAATTCAGAATATTTCTTAAAATATTTTAATGCATTATATATTTAAGCTTTTAATATAAATAATAGTTTACTTTCTTGTTCTTGATATAACATCAAGCTTGCTCTAAACTCTAATATAGTGCAAGAAAAAAAAAAGAAATCATAGTAGTTTGATTGAGTTTGCTATTTTAAGTATACGTAATGAATTATATCAAAACAGATATTAAGATTAGTTAAAAATGATTATTTACAAAAACTGTAATTTGTAATGTTATTACCTGGGGTGCAAAGTATCGGAACTCGAGAATCTGAGTTCCGACCCTGACAGCACGGGGTATCGCCATTAGTGAACGAAGGACCACGAATTCCCAGTTCGAGGTCCGAGGACGCTCTGCAGATGAACCTCAAATTAAGCACGCAGCAAGCACGGATCTGACACACACCTTCTAGAAGGGTCTATATCGTTTCCATCCTATCCATTGATACTACCTTTACCTTAACTAACTTGAGCGTCAGAGTCCTCTCGCAGATACTCCATTCCTGTGCTTGAGCAACGAGGAGATAGAGTGGAGCATCCTACGACCAATCATCCAGGCTGCTGGAGGTGATCTCCAACGTTATGATACGTAACATGTAACTAACACAGTTTTAAATTATTTATTTTCAATATTTATGTATTATTCAATACTATAATTTTATGTCTACAAAAATATTTATTTAAGAATATTTTGATAAAGATAATTTTTTTTTATTTTAATCAATTTATATATTTATATATAGATTTTTTAAGTGGTGGTTAATTTATATTCATTTTGGTAGATTTAGAGTTTTGTGATTACAAAAGCTAAAATATGTCCCCATAAAAAATAACATGTGAGAAAAAAAATCAATGATAATACAATATAAAAAAATTAACACCACAAACAATTAATAATACAATAAAATAATTAATCAACACATTAGTATCACAATCCTAAAATCATTTTAGTGTGCACCCTCTTATTTCTTTGCAACATGCATATTCTATAATATCTGCATACACAATCAATCTTCAAAGTGAACAATGCAAATAAATCAGAGAAGCACCTTTATGCCCTTCCGCGAGTTTCTAGCAGTGTCAAGTCGTGGATTCATGGGCTTTTCATCTAAGACCAGGCGGGTTCCACCATTGATGAGTGGATTCCTGAGGCTAGATTTCACGTTGTTTAAACATGTTTATCACCCAAAATTGAGGAAAAAATACAGGCAAACACAACCCATCAAGGTTTTCAAGAATTTATTTCTTTCCATCACCCAACAAAAAATGGTGAAGAACGAAACCCGTTAATGAATTTAGTCGCTGATGATTTCTCTTAATGCTAACCCCATATAATGCGGAACTTGTTACGACTTGAAAAATAGGAGGGGATGAGTGTAATATTCATTGACCTCAAGTGAGGTGACTTGAGGTCAATGTAATAAGCCCTAAAGAATTTAATTTAATATAACCATGATTTAAATATGTATACAGAAAAACTTCAATTTATTTACTAAATAAAATCAATTTAATTGCATTTAACTGTGTATTCAGATTGTTTTTTTTTTATTATAGGACCGAATAAGAATTATAGTTGAAAATGAATCGTCTAGAAAGGTAAGGAATGGAAACGAACAAAGTGTAAAAAATTAGAAAGGATTTAATTAGAATATAGTAACAGTGTAAAAAATTTAATTAGAATATAGTAACAGTTTAAAATTTTTTTACATTCATCCAATTATTTAATAACAAATCAGCAAATAAGATTACTTTCAATCTTCACTACTTGAAAAATCAAACAAAAGAAGAGATGAGATTGGATGACAGTCAATGTGCCAAAATTAAACTTTTAAAAAAATGGAACGAAATAATTACAATGAGGGTTAAATATATTTTTTGTCCCTAAAAAATAAGTGAATTTTGATTTTAGTTTTTGAAAAATAAAAGTTTTAGTCCAAACATTTCCAAAACTATTTGATTTTAATTCTCGCTGTCTTTGTTAAATGTTGAACTGACTAGTAGAAAACCACCTTAACCTATCTTATTGAACCTCATAACTCACACTTTTAGTATGATTATGATATTTTTTTCACACATATGGTTAGATTATTGACACAAATGGTTATGCTAACTCATTTTAAATATGATTGTGATATACCACGTGCAACTAGTACATTGGCTATAATAAAAAATTGAATAATATGGTTTTCTATTGCATAATACAGACAAACTAATTGCAGGGGCTACAACTAAACTGTTTTTAAAATGTTTAGAAAAAAAAAAGATAAAATCAAATGCCAAAACCAAAACTCACTTATTTTTTACAAACTAAAAATGTAACATCCCCTACTACTTTATGGATTAACGACTGTCCCCACAAACCAACATGGGTCCTTTCAGCATGCTTAGTCCTCACTCACACGCTTCCTGGAAAAACTTTCCAGGAGGTCACCCATCCCAAAATTACCCCAGGTCAAGCACTCTTAACTGTGGAGTTCTTTCAGTTTAGGCTACCGAAAAGAAGATGCATCTTGTTGGTATAGGTAGTACAAATCAATTCATATAAGCCCTCCTCAACTGTATAGTCCCATACCTATACAATTTTAGGATCCCTCTCATTCGGGTGTGTAATCGGTTCATTCATGTACCCCTCCGCTTAGAGGACCTTGCGAGGAGCCGCTCCTTGTCCGTGCCCTCATTACACCGGTGATCACTCCTCGTCCTCATTCCCGGGCATTACAAAAAACATATTTAAACCTTATATTTATTAGCTTCACAATTTTTCGTATTTCCCGTAACTTTTCTTCCTTTACTACCTATTATATTAAACTCCACAATAAAGAGAGAGGTTCTCTTCCCTGTAATAATTCCATTATCTTTCCTCTCATTATCTCCGATTCAAACATACTATTTCCTGCTGCGGTCTGCACCACATAAATTTTCATATTGATTATGCCTGTCCATGCGGAATCAACTAGTTGAATGGCCGGGTTTGGTCAAGCACAAATACCAAAATGAGGAATCTAATGTCAATGTATTTGTCTATTATGATAGTCTGACAAGAATCGCAAGATAAAGCAATAATAACGATATTTGTGGATCAAGTACGTCAACCAATATTAGAAACTATATGTAATTAAAATATAAAATTTTGTAATAAATAATAAAATGCTATCACTCAAATTTTCAGTTATATACATAAAATATTTTAATAACTTAAACATATATAATCTGCATTCAAAAAATAGTATCCTCACCTATTACCATTGTTCTTTAAGTTTTCTATTAATTAATATATAGTCTCTATTATTATTGAGTTTAATTTCTATATACTGGTAGTGTAAATTTTTTTACTCTATCATCCAGTCAAATTATTCTATTTGCACAACTTTTTAAATAGTGGGTGTGTGACACTTAATCACTTTTACTAATATAGCAATACATGACTTAATAAAATGTAAAATTTAGTTTATACTGTTAGTGCATATAAATTAAACTATTTTTTTATTCATGATGAAAATTTACATGCAAAGTGTTTATTATATCTATAAAATTATCACAAATTTATTCATTGTATTAAATGCACAGATATATGTTTAGTTTCATAAATTTTGATTTTTTATATACGATACATTTTATGATATTATACCATTTTCATAAGATATGGTTGAATTAAAATGTATATGAATAAAAAAGCTAAGAGTTTTCTTTTGAAAAATTGGTTAAATATCGATATAAAAATATAGATATATATTTAAATAAAATGAATTTCAACGATCTATAATAATTTTCTGTAAAGTTTATATTCTTTCAACCAGAATTTATCATTTTTTATAAACTTTGAAAAAATTAGCCAATTTATCACAGTTTTTATTGTAGGATTTTCAAATTATTTTTCATAGTATATATTTTTATTAAAATTTTAATTATAAAGCATTTGTCTTTCGTAGATATTGTGGATTTATGTTATTATTTTCTTTTAGTTTAAGAAATACTTCGTTTATGTTTTCTTCACATTAAAGGTTATTATATTTCAATATTTTATTTTCAATTAATTGTATAATTACTATTTAAATTAATTTATTATAAATTTATATTATCAAGATAATATACAGGCGTCGCTAGGTTAGCGCGCTAATGTCAAAAACCTGAAGGAATTCTCTACCGTGCAAGGTGCGGCATGACTTTGAAGAAATGGCCTGGCTTTGATTAAATTTCCAAACGAATTATGTCAACAACTTAAAGCAGTCCGGTAGGGCTTGCTTACATGTACAATTTGTATGGGTCCAAATTTTCTCTCCGAATATAGCCATAACATGTATGAACGGCTTCTACAGTTCTACTATTTTTTCTTGGTCATCACACGACTTGTACTGTGGGCAAGAAAGTTACTATGCTTGTGGGACCTAGCTACTAGAGATTTGAATGTGTTCTTATCTATGAATTTCATGTGCTTCTACTAGTAATTATTTTTACAAAATCAACTATATAAAAATTTCACATGAAAAGCTGCGTTGCCATTACTGGGGTAATGCAGACGGCACAGTAAAAATTTTAGAATCCTTTTAGTTTTCTTTAATTTGTTTTTCTTTTGCTAATTGTTGTCCCACTTCGGAGACTGCAGAGTATGAGTTGGTCTATCCCCATATTTTGTCTGCATTTGATGTTAGAGGTAGTCATGTAGAGGAGATGCGAAGGGATAGCTTTTTATCTTGCGTTGCTTTCTTGCTTATCTTGGAAATTGTTTCTTAATTATTCCACTATTTAAGAAAACACATCAATCAGAAAATCGCAATGGAAAAAGAAAGCACTTCAATCATAAATAAAATAAAGTAGTTTAAAAAACGATAAAATTACATTAAAAGTAGTCGACTTTACAAATAATCGGATGCAGTATATACGAAAAGTATATTATACATATACAAATGAAATTTAAAATTGCCATTCAAATAAACGTTGAAAAAACTCAAAAAGAGCATGTACAGTCTACAAACCTCCTAAATTTTTACTTTACACCAAAATTAACACTACAAGTTTTATGGTATGTTTATAAGTTTGGATTTTAGAACGGAAGGAAGGACTTGTAATAGATTATCTGGAACCCGAGGGTCACCTATTGGGATCTTAGGGAAAAATATATGACTTGGTTTGTGTTGAGCAATAGTGTTAGTGCGATTCTAATATATTTGGAAGAAAGGCGTGTTAGATATATTTGTGAATTGAACTCTGGATAATTTCTGATTCTACATAATAATTGCTCAGCATACTCATGAATATTCTTGAAAATGAAACCAAACAAGTGTACATGGGTGTGGATATTATTGTTGTAGATAGATATGTAAATATAGTTGGGGATCAAAGAATTAACATTAACCCCCTCGTGGTCTCTGGGCTCATAACCTCACTATTACTGCTCTCTGTTGCTCAGGCCATGCATTTGGAATCCCCCTGACGCGATGATAAAGCTTGTTCTGACAATTCGATTCCAAAGAGAGTTTATTAAGAGAACTCCCAATATTATATCTTGGCACTTGGACCTCTAAGGTGGTAGCCTCATGAGATATTGGATCCTTATGAATGAAGGCTTCATTGTTACCACAACACCTCACAACTCAGGTTCACACCTTAGATCTCTTAATCTAAGAGGGAACTCGAATGATTGAGGCACATTCTACTCGACAAACGGTGATTCAATGCTAAAAGGAGAAACTTGAGGTACTCAAACTGGTGGAGATTGTTGGTTTTGATTCAAATAAAGCATCTTGGATGAAGTCCCACATCACCTAGGAATGAAAGGGGAGAGAGAAGCTTCTTATAACAAGTCCCACATCACCCAGGATTGCAAGTGGAGAGGGGAGGTCGTGGCTATATATATGGACCCAAGTTCTTTGCTTCAACTTGCACAAGTCGGAAACACTTTAAGCATGTGTCTGACTTTCTTTCTTTTCTCTATACTTCTGTCCTAGAGTGTTGCGAGATGTAGTTTAGATAGTTACTTTGGAGAGTGTGGGTGTACTGGGGGCCGATGGAGTGTTTGAGAGAGAAGTCTATGTGTTGTAAAATTTTTTACATAGTGTTATTCTCTAGTTGTCGTTTGGCAATGGCCTTGGTTTTTCTCTGGTTTTGGAGTTTTCCACGTTAAATTCTTGTGTTGTGGTTATGTTCCTGTTTTATTTCTCTATTTAGGATGGTTCTCAAGGAGGGGATGAAGTGGCCTATTTTTCCAACACAAACCCATCTCTAGACTTGAAACATTTATTAAGCTTATTAACTCAACATCAAATATTAACATCTTGAATGCCAAGTTAAGGGCTTTTTTACGAACTGTTATGACCCAAGGCCTAGGACCTAGGACCTCGAACCTCGGATGGTGGTCGGGTTAACCTCCACACTTGAGGTCCTAGAGAAAAGATCTCTTCCTAGGGTCCCCCTGAGAATCCCTAGGATAAGACCATGAAAATCTATCGGGGGAACTACCATGGTAAAGGTGCTGGCCTTAATAAAGGGGTAACAATGCTAACCCCATGCTCGGTGGAAGGATCTACCTCAAGAGAAGGCGAAAAGACAGGGGCTGACATCATAAAGAGTGCATAATGAGCACAAGACCAAGTACAAATAATACACCATATAAAAATTAAACGACATGCTAGCTTAGCCTTAAGGGCTCCCTTATAGGCAAGACCAAGGAATATAAATAGGAGGAAAGAAAACCCTCTCGAGGTATGTTATTCATTTTGATATTCCACATATCACTCATCTCTTGAAACTCACTTGGGCATTGGAGTCCCTTACAGGTGCTCCACTCCTTGGTGGATCATGAAGCTTGAAGGAGGCGGAGGAAGATCAACAGTCTACTCATGCTCCCCATGCTATCTATACTTAACACTACATTGCAACAATTGGATAATGATCATAGGTAAATTTACAATTCTTTGGTTATTCTATGAGCATATTATCTGCTCACTAGGTCCTTTGACTCACACTGTTCTCCTCCATGTTTTAAATAGCAATATTGAGCGAGTTCTTCCACTCCTCGCTTGTAGAGTACTCCTAATCCTTTTTTATGAGCACCCACTCTACCATGTGGGGATAGCATGCATAAATACAAATATATAGTTTTGTTGGGCTACATATAGACTCTGTTTGGGTAAATAGCTTATTTAAGCTCTTATACAGAAGTAACATTTGAAAAGTAACTTGTGAATTAATAATTTATATTCAAATATATAATAATAAAAGTATATACTTTTAGTATTTTAGAAAGTTTTTTTTGGTGGATATTTTAACTTATCAAAAAGCACTAAAAATAATTTTTAGAGAAGTAATAAGTTGTTTCACCAAACTGGACAAAATGTGAAAACATAACTTTGGACTTCCAAAAAGTTAGAAAAAGTTAGAAATTATAGCATCCAAACGGACCCACAAAATGTATCCTAAAAGCTCCAATAACTCGTAGGTTGGGCTTAGTTTTACTTTTGGTGAAATTTAAATTGTCAATCTTGTTGTATAAACTCATGATGGGCAATTTTCCTTCTGACATGTTTGTAATACGGGAAATGTTCTTAACCTTGAGCCAATGATATATGAACCTTTTAGCATAATATGAGAATGATAAAGGACTTGGAATGATTGTCTATTTGGGAATCCCGAGGGCGCCAGATTTCTGGATTGTTATTATTCACACACACACAGATATATATATATATATATATATATATATATATATATATGTTTGAACAGGTGATAAAGATTGAATGTAATTAAGAAAATAAAGGAAACTTTGCCGATATTTTTCTCTTCTTTTATTTTTCGAAATCTAGGGAGGCTTGCCTAGGGAAAGTGATTCTCATGAGTACTGGAGATGGCCGAAAAACCCACTTAAATATATAACCATTGGAATTATCCTCAATAGAGACGGGAACAGAGGCAAGTTTGGTCTCTACGGGGATGAGAACGAAGTGACCGTGTATTAAACAAAGCAGAGATGAGGAATAAGGTCACTGTTCCATGGAGACCCATCAAATCCCAATTCATTATAAATCACTTAAATACCCATATATATATATATATATATATATATATATATATATATATATATATATATATATATATATATATATATAAATTTGGGTTATGTTGCATTAATCTTTTGGGGTTTTAGAGTATTCTTTTGAGTTTTCTCAATTATTTTTTACATTTTAATAAATCTATGAATATTCATAGGGATTTGAATCCTAGTTGGGACGAGGAATGGGGACCTATAACGAGGATGGGGATGGAGACTAGGGGTGAAATTCAAAACAGGGATGGGGGCATGTCCCCACCTACATAGATACTCACTGCCATCTCTAATAGACATCGGTCACTAACCAAATCAGGTTATGACACACTTGATCAAACAAGTGGTATCAAAGTGAGGTCATGAGTTTGAATTTGCCAACTATGACACTTGGGGGGAGATTATTGGTTTTATTTGGTCAACAATAATGGCACTTGTAATGGGTTTGATAGGTTTAAGATCTCGGTTCATGGTATCTGTATATAATGGGTGTAGCCTCTCAAGTTTGCTAACAGTTATAACTTTTGACCTAATGGTAAATGCTCTGTTAAACAAAAATCCTTCAAGAAATAATCTGATGTCACATGTATTTTGAGGTAACTTACTCAAAGGAAAAGTAGTTGAATGGGGTCAGTAGCTCTGACTTATCTTGGACTACGTAGAAAACACGAATATAGTGCTGTGCTGATAACCGAAAATGAATTGAAGGCAATGTCAAGAAATTAATGCCAATTTACAAGTCATATATTCGGAGAGCCTGGGAATACATATATTCCAACCACTATAGAATGACTCTCAATTGATAATAGAAAACGCCAAAAGGATACATTATTCAAATCCGTGCTGATACTCGCTTTGAATGAATGACAGCCTCACTGATAATCATCTTTATGTGAAGGCTGGTGTTATTACTTCATACCCGAGCAAGGAATTTATTCACTTCAATTTTTTTAAAAATTATTTCAACGTAAATTATGCGTCAATCCAAATTATAAAAACTGATAATATATTTTTACTCTATTTTTTATATTAATTGTTTCAATTTATATGTAATAAAAGATCTCTTAAATAATTTTAATAAATTTAATTCATATGCACTATTGATAAAAAAATAATTCTTATGTATTTAATGGATACAAATACTCACTAAATTATTTTGGAGTAGAAAAAAAAGGGAAAATATATGATAAAGATTTGAAGAGTTTAAAAGATTATTTGAAAAGTACAAGCAGCTAACGTGAAAGAGAATAAAAAAAGAGATAGGTTTTCTTCGATATGTATGTGTGTGTGTGTGTATATATATATATATATATATATAATTCTAAGATCAATTATGTAATAGATTTATCAAATATTAATATTATGATATCCACTTATCAAATAATATAACTATCACCTTTTAAGAGCAGTTCTTAAAGAATTCAAGGAGCTTAGTATGTCTCTAAAAGTATCACAGTAATATCAAAACCAAGTTGTAGATTGAAGATCATGTTTGATACATATATTCGTGTTTAAAACGTTACGACACAACGTGAGGACACCTCATGAAGTGGTCATACTTGGATTTATGCACTAACATCACCAATTTCATTAATTTTTGAGCTCTCAATCAGTCAATCAACAATGTTGGTCCCTCTTGGTTTGTCTACATCTCTTAGCAGCTTTTGACGTATCTTGGACTATGACCCGTTTGGATAAATGATTTAATTATGACCTTATGTAAAAGTTACTTCTCACAAAAGGTCTTGTATGAAAAGTAACTTATAAATAAGTTATTTTATGTTTGATTATTTCATAATAGAATTGCTTATTTTGAGTTAGTAGTGTTTGGCTATATAACTCTAAAGTACTTTTATTTGTAGAGAAGATATTTAATATTATTGGTTGAATATTTATAATAGAATTATAAATAATTTATTGCAATTTTTTATTTCAAAATAATATTTAAATTGATATAGTTAGAATTGAACTATTTAAATTGACATGTTTTGACTTATTATTCTTATCTTTAAAATTAATATTACGTTAAAAGATTTAATTGAATTTTTATTAGTTTCATTTTATAATTTATGTATTTATTTATATAGAGTAGTATAGATTAGTGTGAATAGAAAGAAGGCATTTTTCTTGCAAGACAAATTTCAACTATCAACACAATTGATGTGATGTATAATAATGAAAACTGAAATATTGTTAAAAAGGTAAAATGATATGGGACAAAAAATATAATAAAATAAAAAAATATTCCACATTCGATGAGTTGAGCACAATGAGAAGAAAATAACTTTTACGAGAAGTAGAAGTATCTTATTTCAACTTGGAGAAAGGCTATGGAGTAACTTTTCAAAAAGTTAAAAGATTTTATTTCATTTTGATCCAAACACTAATAATATGACTTCTCATAATCCAAAAGTTAACATAAGTCATAAGTCTACCTATCCAAACAAGCTCTACGTAGAAAACACGAATATAGTGCTGTGCTGATAACCGAAAATGAACCGAAGGCAATGTCAAGAAATTAATGTCAATTTACAAGTCATGTATTCGGAGAGACTACATTCAAACGACTATAGAAATAATTCCCCACCTTGAAAGCTGGGCATGACTTTGAAGAAAAGGCCAACAGACCTAATTATACGCGCAAACATGTTGTTTGTGCTGAATTTTTCAATGAAAATGGGGTTTGGAATAATTTAAACTTTAACAGTGAATTTCCCTTTTTTTGTCAGTTTTTAACATTTTCATGTTTTAAAACATATGTTCATTTATGATATTTAGGTACCTTTAACTTTTTCCTTCCATTTGTACTCTTAGAGTATGTTTGGTCAGGGAGTAAAATAGAGGGTAAATTTTTTACAATTGAGCTTCATGTATGTAATTTTACACATAAAATCTAATCAATGAAAATTTACTCTTATTTTTTACTCTCTAATCAAACACACAGAGTACAAATAGATGGAAAAAATAAAGGTACTTAATATAAATATATTAGTTAAATAATCAATATATTTACCAAAATAAGTAATAATAACTATAAATGGATAGTTTTTGCCAACTCATAACTTTCTATATTTATCAAAATATTTTTTATTTTTCTTAATGTGTATTGTTTAGTTTTTGACAGTTATTATGAAATGGATAAAGTATATAACAGGAGGCAAAATGAGTTATTATTATTTAAACATAATTTTACTATTTTTAAATAACACGCGTAATTTGATTTCGACTACTCACTCTTACAAAACATCAATATCTTTGTAAAAGTTATCTAGGGATAATGGACAAAACTCAAGATTTTAATGGCTCTAAACTCATGAATTTACATATTCGACTCGAGAATGCTCCGTCAGATGATTTTTTTTTCTGGTAAAAGATAAAATTTTTAATTTTAAAGGTGTCGTATAATGGAAACATTATCTATAAGGTAGAAAACAAACAAACGCACAGTCAATAGTAGTATAATGGAAACGTTATCTATAAATAAACAAACGCAGAGTCAATAGTAGTATAATGGAAGCGTTATCTATAAACAAACAAATGCACAGTCAATAGTAGTATAATGGAAACGTTATCTATAAATAACAAACGCAGAGTCAATAGGAGGTGATGCCATTTTATTCCATATGAGAATCATCTTGATTTTTTAATAATATGTAGCATTACTCACTCTTCTAATTGGAGAACGAATTCATGGACTAGTCTCAATCAGGTGCAAGCATTAGTAAAATTACTCTATTTTCAGTGAGTCAATTGATATTAGAAACCGTCAAAAGAATACATTATTCAAATCCGTGTTGATACTCGCTTTGAATGAATAACAGCCTCACATCTATTTGTGAAGGCTAGTGTTATTACTTCATACCCGAGCAAGGAATTTACTCACTTCAATTTTTTTTTTAAATTGCTTCAACATAACTTATGCGTCAATCCAAATTATAAAAACTGATAATATATTTTTACTCTATTTTTTATGTTAATTGTTTCATAAAAAAGATCTGTTGAATAATTTTAATAAATTTAATTCATACGAACTATCGATAAAAAATAATTCTTATGTATTTAATGGATAAAAATACTCACTAAATTATTTTGGAGTAGAAAAAAAGGGAAAAAAATATGGTAAACATTTGAAGAGTTTAAAAGATGATTTGAAAATTACATGGAGCTAACTTAAAAGAAAATCAGAAAAGAGATAGGATATGTAGGCAGGATTAGGTAGTGCTCTTTAAGGTGGTACTCTTATGAAAAATACAAATCAATTTTTTCTGTTTGGATAATAGAAAAAAAAATTAAGGTTGATACTATTGAGAGAATCTCATAAGCTGTTTTATCATAGCTAATTTATATTCTTTAGAACTTAAAAGATCCTAATATAAACTTGTATACTCTTATTAATACTGATAATAAAAATAGAAACTATTTTTCCTCAGTGTGTGTACGTGTGTGTGTGTGTGTATTCATTAGTCATTTTGGATTCTAAGAACAATTCTATAATAGATTTATCAAATATTAATATTATGATATCCATTTATTAAGAATAATAGTTATATTCTTTTATCAAATAATATGACTATAATCTTTTAAGAGCATTTCTTGAAGAATTTAAGGAGCTTAACAGGTCTCTAAAAATGTCACAGCAATATCAAAACCAAGCTGTAGATTGAAGATCATGTTTTCTACATATATATTCGTGTTTAAAACGTTATGACACAATATGAGGACACCTGAAGAATTGATCATACTTGAATTTATGCACTAACATCACCAATTTCATTCATTTGTGACCTCTCAATCAAATGTTGGCCCCTCTTGATTTGTCTACATCTCTTAGTTAAGCAACAAAGACGTATATCATTTTCCACCGTGAACATGATCTATTGATCAGTCTATAAATGGATTACCTTCAAACTGTGCTAAAGCATCCTCCCCCTTCCTAACTAGCCAGTCACAAGTGTCTCTAACTGTCATCTCCAATGAGATCCGATTTGATCTTCTTGCATTTCTTTGTGCCCATTTGCTTAATAAACTTGAGTATCAACATCTATGTAGTAACCAGCCATTGTCTTGTTCACCAGCAATTGTTGTTGCTCCAAATGAAAGATAACCTTACATTCAACCCTGCTAAATCCCAAAAACTGGTTCATTGGAATCAAAGTGTCGATTGCTGCTGTTGGAATGGAGTATCATGCAAGAAAGGACTTGTTGTCGGTCTTGACTTGAACCATGAATTCATTTATGGAGGCCTAGACAATTCAAGTCTCTTCAACTTGCAGTATTTGCATAGTTTGAATTTGGCTTACAATGACTTTGGCTCTTTGATTCCTTCAAAGATTGACAAGCTAAAGAATTTGAGGCATTTGAACTTGTCAAATGCTGGTTTTCATGGGCAGATTCCAAATGAGATCTCGCACCTCACCAAACTAACTACTCTTGATTTGTCCACATCATTTGCCTCACTGCATACACTAAAGCTTGAGATGATGAATTTGGGAATGCTTTTGCAAAACCTTACACAAATCACAGAACTATATCTTGACGGTGTAAGGGTATATGATGTTGGAAAGGAGTGGTGTCAAGCCTTATCTTCACTACAAAAACTACAAGTCTTGAGCATGTCCTCATGCAACCTATCAGGACCAATTGATCCTTCACTAGCAAAGCTTCAATCACTACAAGCAGTGTTTTAAATTGCGGTTGCAGTCGCGGATGCGGTCGTGGTTGCGGTTGTTGCGGTTGCGGATAATGCGGCCGTCGCGACGCGTGTTGCGGCTAATGCGGTGTGAAATTTTGCGCGTTGCAACTTGAAAAAGAACACTTGCGGCTTGCGGCCCGTTGCGGCCCGATGCGGCCCGATGCGGTCCCATTGCGGTTACGTTGCGGTCAACGGGTGTGAAAATGCATCACACCGCGATTGCGGTCCGATGCGGTTGCGCTGCGGACCGCAACCGCAATATTGCGGCCGCATCACGTGATGCGGTCCGCAATTTAAAACCCTGACTACAAGTAATTCGACTGAACCTGAATAGTCTATCAGGTTCAGTGCCAGAATCATTTGCTAATTTCTCCCGTTTGACCACCTTGCATCTCAGCAACTGCAACTTGAGAGGTGTTTTTCCAAAGGGTATCTTCCAAATACAAACATTGAAGGTCCTTGATGTATCTGATAATCAAGATCTTCAGGGTTTCTTGCCAAACTTCCCACAAGATGGATATCTTGACACGTTGAATCTCAGCCACACAAATTTCTCTGGGCAATTAGTAAGTGCTATTTCCAATTTGAAGCAATTGTCAACTTTAGATCTATCTTACAGCCAATTCAATGGGACACTCCCTGGTTCGTTGTTTGGACTTACCCAATTGGTTCATCTTGACTTGTCTTCCAATAATTTCACTGGCCCTCTTCCATCATTCAACAATTCCAAGAACCTCAAATATTTGTACGTTAATGGAAATGAATTGGTGGGAGTAATACCATCTACTCATTGGGAAGGACTTTCAAATCTCTGCATAATCGACTTAGGTTATAACTTCTTCAATGGGAAAGTCCCCACAACTCTTTTTACACTTCCATCTTTGCAAGAGCTTAGCCTATCTCATAATGGATTTGAAGGTCTCTTGGATGAATTCCAAAATGCATCATTCTCCATACTAGAGTTGGTTGATTTGAGCATCAACAACTTACATGGGCCTATTCCTATGTCCTTCTTTCATCTTAAAAGATTGAGTTTCCTCCAACTTTCATTAAATAAATTCAATGGCACCATACAACTTGATAAGATTTTTCAAAGGCTACCACATCTACATACTTTAGGCCTTTCACATAACAACTTGTCAGTTGATATAACTGTCAATGATGATCTTGGCCTATCGTCCTTTCCAACCTTACTTCATCTAATGCTGGCTTCTTGCAACTTGATGGAATTTCCAAGTTTCCTAAGAAATCAATCTCGGTTACTTGGTCTAGACTTATCCACCAACCGAATTCAGGGAACAATACCTAATTGGGTTTGGAAATTGGAGTCTGTGATTTATTTGAATATTTCCAACAATCTTTTCACAGATTTGGAAGCTCATGATGAAAATTCTAATTCTAGTTTTATGATGATTGACCTTCATTCCAACCAAATTCGCGGTACAGTTCCCTTTTTGTCAAAATATACTTTATCTTTTGACTGCTCAAACAATAGATTTGACTTTATCCCTGATGACATAACGAAGTACTTTCGTTTAACATACTTTCTATCCCTTTCAAACAACAGTTTTCATGGACAAATCCCTGAATCCTTTTGTAGTAGTTCTAATCTCCGATTGCTTGATCTTTCCCATAACAACTTTGATGGCTTCATTCCAGAGTGCTTGATAGAAAGTACTACTCTTAGAGTACTAAATCTTGCTGGCAACAAACTCACAGGTCACATTACTGATGCAATCTCAAGTTCATGCAATTTAAGGTTTCTTGATCTCAGTTCAAATCTACTGGGTGGCACCATCCCAAAATCACTAGGTAATTGTCAATGGCTAGAATTCCTAAACCTAGGAAACAATCTTTTGAGTGGTGAGTTTCCATGCTTCTTAAGGAACATATCCACCTTGCGATTTTTGATCTTGAGGTTAAACAAACTGCATGGTCCCATTGGATGCACACATAGCACTGTCAATTGGGAAATGCTTCATATTGTTGATCTATCATCCAATAACTTCACTGGCACAATACCAGGAACACTCTTACAAAGCTGGACGGCAATGATGGATGATGGAAATGAGACAAGAGAAAACACAGGATATGTGTTCTTTGATTTGTATGATTTCCATCATTCTGTCCATATCAGAGATATGTTGTCAATTATGAACAATCGTATTGTTAAAAGATTAGCCAAGCTTCTTGTAGTTGAGCCTCCCTCTGAAGTTGAAAAAGTCTACTCCTTTGTTGTCAGTGCTAACCAATTGGAATATGGAGGAACCTTCTTGGATTCAGTTATTGTTGTCAATAAAGGTTTGCAAATGAAGTTTTTCAAAATTCTCAATGTCTTCACTTCCTTGGATATCTCATCCAACAATTTTGAAGGTCCAATACCAGAGGAGCTTATGAGATTGAATGCACTGCATGCACTCAATTTGTCACACAATGCTTTCTCAAGCCATATCCCATCATCTTTAGGAAATTTGACACAGCTTGAGTCCTTGGACCTGTCAAATAACTCCTTGATTGGAGAGATACCCACAGAGATTTCAAATTTACATTTCCTCCAAGTGCTAAATCTCTCCTTTAATCATTTGGTTGGACAAATTCCAACAGGCACTCAAATCCAATCTTTTGAAGCAGATTCCTTCGAAGGAAACAAAGGGTTATGTGGACCTCCTTTAACCAAGAATTGTAGTGATGGTCAAGGGTTGCAGCCATCACCATCAGCAACTTCTGAAGCTCATAATTCAATTGGTTGGAAGTTTTTAAGTGTTGAGTTGGGATTTATTTTTGGCTTTGGTGTTGTCATTCTTCCCCTTATTTTCTGGAGGAGATGGAGGTTGTGGTATTGCAAGCTTGTGGATTATTTGCTTTGGCGCATCTTTCCTCAACTTGATTTTGTATATGAACAACATGGAGAGCACAAGTACAGAACCCTAAGGTGGAAGCGTTGATGATTTCATGTATGGCGTGTGCAAGAAATAAAATAATATCTTAATATATTTGGATTGATTTAGGTATATTTTAGATTGGTTTGGGTTGATGTTTTACTGATTTTGTTTTTATGTTTTAATTTTACCCTTGACTACAAATAGATACTATCTCTTTGTAACTTACACACAAACAACATCTCAATAATACAAAAATTTATTCAGCTATTTCCTATTATTTCTATTTTCCAGTATGTCTTCTAACGTAGTATCAGAGTCATGACATCCACCTTAAACTTTTGGATAAATTACATTGATTTTCTCTAAGATTTAGTGAAATCCTATTCAGCTCCCTCTATTTGTAAAATTTGCTTAAAGATTTTTGAATTTTTGAAATCATTACACCAATATTTTCTGAGTTTGTTAAATCATTACACTGACCTCCCCTCTATCTCACAATAAACAATGTATCCAAGGGAGGTCAGTGTCACCTAAACAAATAGAGGGGAACGAAGATAAATTTCATTAAACTTCATGGGAGGTTAGTGTAATTTACCCTAAACTTTTTCTTTGACAACATTTCTTTGAATTCTTTCCTTTCCACTTTCTCAAACATTTTTCTTTCTCTGCCTTGGATACCTTTTTGCGAGCTATACCCAACCACTGATGCATTGTTTGGTTTTACTCTGCCTCTATGGCTCCACCTCTATCTCTATGACTATGCCTTTGAGCACACTCATATGCGTTTTCCTGGTTCCACCCATGCCCTCTAGCATTTCTTGGGCCTGTTTAGGCCTATCTCCGCTCCCTGGTTTCGTCCAGGCTTGTCTTTGCTACTTGGTTTCGTACAGACCTAACTCCGCTACCTGGTTTCACGTAGACTTGTTGCAGCTCTTGCCTTCCTTGACAATCTCTATTTAATTGTACAAGTTTAAAAGTGGATAAGCTTTAGCTTGAGGAGGAGTATTAAAAATAAAATAATATCTTAACATGTTTGGGATTGACTTAAATTGATTTAGGTATATCTTAGATTGATTGGTTTTGCCTTTATATTTTGATTTTATCCTTGGTGTATAAATTGGTGGTATCTTTTTGTAAATTACATACATAAAATAATATCTCAAAAATACAGAAATTATTCAACTCTTATTATAGATATTTTTTTTGTTATGTCTTATAATAGTATGCAACAAGCAAACATTATGTGTGAGTATGTTTGTATGTGTGTTTCTTTTGTAAAATATGACTTTGTTGTCCAACAGTAGTACTTGGTCGAAGGCATATGACTTTGCTCGTTGTGATTTTTCAACTTAAAGCTATGTATAGTTTCTGAAAACATGCATGTGATGTTGTGAGAAATAAAGGTGTATGCATTTGTATTAGTCCGTAATTGCTTTTGGTAGATATTTCATTTTTAACTAGGAACCACTTTTGATTACTTATAACGTTCTTTGAACGAATACCTTATAGTACTTCCCTTTAAAATCTTTGTAGAACAGAGAAGTAGGGGATTGAATCACACAAAGGTTTCAAGGATCAGAATCCTTTTTACTCTAATTTTATTAACCATCTACATATAAGTATAATAAATAAACATCATAACTAAAATATATATTTATTAATTAAAATGATAATAAATACTTAAGTTAAACGTGTTCTTAAAGCATACAAATATATTGAATTTCAGTTTTGCTTGCCATAAAATACTTTTGGTTTTGATTTAAAATTTTTAAAATGTCGGTTGTGAAAGGTATTTTACAATTTAAAATAAAATGGACCGTTGAACTAGACAACGGTTATCATTTGGAGAAGTTACAAATGAAGAAACATATGCTTTCATGTGTCATATGTACAGTAACACATCCTTTGGGTCAAAAGGCAAAACATGACTTTTGTTGAATAGTCAAAAGCAAGAGTCCCAAAGCTTTACTATTGACATCGTTTCATGATTCAATAATTGAAGCGTGGCAAGTTGCATTGCTTCGTGTAATATGTACACAACCTTTTGCACAGGATATATGATTTCATTCGTATCTTCTCGGACATTATATAATACATCCCATTCTTAGACATTTGTCTCACTTTTATTTTTTGTGTGTATTATGTGAGTTCAAGAGTGGGGGAATTCTTGTTATTACTAGACAAGAAATTCATATAAAGGTTTCACTATATCCTGGGAAAGTATCGTCATCAACCCATAACAACTACGTGTGGGGGTGAATATCTCTCTAAAGATAGCGATTGATTTCATGCCTTGAAACCAAAATATTCAAGTTCTTGTTTATCATCTTCTACACTATATACTTAACAATTTTAGAGAGATTTTTTTTGAAGATGACTCAAGATCAAAATAACACTTTCAAGGTCATGAATCAAGAGTTTGTCAAACTAGATCAATTCGATGGGACAAACTTCAACCGATGGAAGGACAAAATGATGTTTCTTCTTTTGGTGCTAAATCTTGCTTATGTGCTTGATCCAAATGCCACACCAATTCCCAATGTTGTTGAAGATGCAACCAATGAAGAGAAGGAATTGCCCAATTGAAGAAAAAGCGTGATGAGGACACTTTTGCATGCCGAGGACACATGCTCAACACCTTGTCAGATAGACTTTATGATCTTTATATGTCAATTCAATCGCCATTGGAGATTTGGAAGTCTTTAGAAGAAAAATACAATAATGAGCGACAAAGTACGGATAAATTTATCTTGTTGAAGTATTTTGAGTTTAGTATGGTTGATAATGTGCCTATCATGGATCAAGTTCATGAGTTACAAATCCTTGTAAGTAGACTTCGTGATCTAAAAGTAATGGTTCCTGAATCATTACAAGTTGGAGCAATTATTGCAAAATTGCCTTCGTCTTAGAATGATTATAAGAAGAAACTCCAACATCTTGGAGAAGATTTCTTTGTTGAAAGATTACTAAGGCATTTCCGTATAGAAGAGGAAACTCAAAAATGTGATGTTGTGTATCTTTCTCAAAATTCTAAAGTGAACCATGTTGGAGAAGTGAATGCCAATAAAGGCAAGAGAAAGAAATCCTTCGTGGATGCCAAGCAAGATAAAAAGAGACAAAGAGAATGCTACCATTACCACAAGAAAGGGTATTATATCAAGGATTGCCGACTTCTGAAAAAGAGTAACAACTCAAAAGAAGCGTCAAGCTCTAAGGCCAACTTAGTGGAAGAAAAGGACTTGGTTGCTATGGTAACCGAGGAAGTTCAATGCATGCACATTGGTATGATTACAAAACTTAACATGGCAACGCATGGAAGATCCCATGAATGGTGGCTAGATTCTGGTGCTATTGTTCATGTTTGCAATGACCGCAATCAATTCAAGATATATGAAGATGTGAACAACCGAGAGGTGTCAATGGGAAATGACAATTCAGCCAAAGTGTGTGGTTAAGGAACAGTAGAATTGAACTTTACATCGGGAAAGAAGTTAAACTTGGTTAATGTACTTCATGTTCCAGATATAAGGAAGAATTTAGTCTCTACTAGTCTCTTATGTAAAAGAGGATTCAAAATTGTAGTGGAATTCGATAAGATTATCTTGCTTATGTAAAAGAGGATTCAAAATTGTACGTAGGAAAAGGATATTGTACTCAAGGCATATTCAAATTTAGCATTAATGATATAGTGAATGATTCTCTATATGTTGTTGATTCTTGTGATTTATAGCATAGTAGACTCGCACATTTAAATTACAAGTCAATTGAATATATGCAAAAACATAATTATATTGATCTTAGTAATAAGGATTTTAATAAGAAATGCAAAATTTGCATACAATCCAAAATTACTAAGAAACCATTTCCTAAAGTTGAAAGGAATACACATTTACTAGAACTAATACATAGTGATATTTGTGAATTAAATGGAAATATTACTAGAGGAGGAAAAAGGTACTTTATAACTTTTATTGATGATTGTTCTAGATTCACTTATGTGTATTTGATAAGAAATAAAGATGAAGCATTTGAAATGTTTAAGGAATAAAAAATGTAAGTAGAAAATATGCATGATAAGAAAATAAAGGTTCTTTAAAGTGATAGAGGTGGAGAATATTTTTCTAATGAATTTAATATCTTTTGTGAAATATATGGTATTGTGCATGAATGTTCTGCTCCATATACTCCACAACAAAATGGTTTAGCGGAAAGAAAGAACCGTACTTTAGTGGATATGGTTAATTCAATGCTAATAAATGATAAGGTACCTCACAATTTATGGGGTGAGGCATTATTGACGGCATGTCATATTCATAATAGAATACCGTCACGAAATAGAAAGGTTTCTCCATATGAAATATGGAAAGGAAGAAAACCAAACTTAATTTATTTAAAAGTGTGGGGGGTGTTTGGCCTTTTATCGTGTTCCTGATCAAAAGAGAACTAACTTGGGGCCAAGAGCCATAAAAGGTATCTTCATAGGATATGCTCAAAATTCTAAGGCATATAGATTTTTGGACTCAGTATCCAATATAGTTGTTGAATCTAGAGAAGTGGAATTTATTGAAAATAAATTCATTAATGATTCAAACTCCAATTTGGAATATTCTCAAAAGGATGTAGAAGATTCCCAAGAAGCAATTGTAAATCAAAACCATAAAAATCTAAGTGACAATGAAGTAGTTGAACCGAGAAGGAGCCAAATAGTGAGAAAAGAGAAAGACTTGGGTCCAAACTTTATTTCCTCTCAGGCTTTAACTTTTTTGGTTGAAGGAACTAGGGATTCTGTGATAAACAAGATCCCCATTATTCTAAGTGTAGAGGGTGATCCTCAAACGTTTAAGGAGGCAAAGGCCTCTAGAGATTCTACCTTTTGGAAAGAAGCAACAGATGACGAGATGAACTCAATATTATCTAATAATATTTGGGTCTTAGTTGATTTGCCTCAAGGATCAAAGCCTATAGGATGTAAGTGGGTATTTAGAAGAAAATATGATATAGATGGTTCACTACAAACCTTCAAAGCAAGGTTGGTAGCGAAAGGGTTTAGATAAAAGGAAGGTCTAGACTATTTTGATACCTACGCACCTGTGGCAAGAATGACTTCCATTAGGACTCTTATAGCATTAGCATCCATTTACAAGCTTCATGTGCATCAAATGGATGTTAAAACAGCTTTTCTTAATGGAGCTCTTAATGAAGAAATTTATATGGAACAACTGGAAGGCTATGTGCTACCTGGAAATGAAAAGAAAGTTTGTAAACTTGTTAAGTCTTTATATGGCTTAAAACAGGCGCCTAAACAATGGCATGAGAAGTTTGACTTTGTAGTGTTATCAAATGGCTTCTCACATAATAGTGCAGATAAATGTGTATATTCCAACTAATAATCTGTTTGTATGTAGATGATATGCTAATTTTTGGGATGAATTTAGAAGGAATTTGTCGAACAAAGGAGTATCTAACTTCTAAATTCAAGATGAAAGATTTGAATGAAGTAGATTCAATACTAGGCATAAAGGTGCTTAAACATGAAATTGGCTTTGTTTTAAGTCAATCTCATTACATCAAAAGGATATTGGAAAAGTTTGAGCATCTTGAAATTAAAGAGTCCAATACACCCTATGATCCTAATTTTAAATTAGAAGAAAACATAGGGAGACCTGTAGCACAATTAGAATATGCAAGTGCTATCAGAAGTTTAATGTATGCAATGCATTGCACCAGACCAGATATAGCTTTTGCTGTGTGCAAGCTATCAAGATTTATAGGAAAACCAAGTAATCAACATTTGAAAGCTATAACAAGAATTCTTGGTTATCTCAAGAAAACTATAAACTTGGGATTACATTACAGTAATTATCCTATTGTATTATAAGGCTATTCCGATGCTAGTTGGATTACGAATCTAAGTGATAATAAATCCACTTCATGATGGATTTTCACCATAAGTGGTGGAGCAATAAGTTGGGCCTCAAAGAAACAAATATGTATTTCACATTCTACTATGGAGGCTGAGTTTATAGCTTTATCAGCTGCTGGTAAAGAAGTGGAATGGCTTAGGAATTTGTTATATTTAGAGTTGTGGCCATAACCAATGACTGCCATTTCGATCTTCTGTGATAGTGAATCAACCATGTCTCGAGCACATAACAAGGTTTATAATGGAAAGTCTAGACATATAAGCTTGAGACATGAGTATGTGAGGCAATTAATAAGAGATGGTATAATTACTATCATATATGTGAAATCCCAAGGGAATTTAGTAGACCCATTGACTAAAGGTTTGCCAAGGGATAAGGTCAAAGAGACTACTGCTAAAATGGGATTAAAACTTATAATTGTTAAATAATGGGAACCCAACCTTATTCTAGTAGAACACTAGTTTCAAGGTTTAATGGGTAACAACAAATTATTTAACAATTGGAGCACTAAGATATAGGATTTAGTGCTATATATATATATATAATTAGGAGGGTGAGTTAAAACTCTTAATGGATTGATAATATTAATTTATTAAAGGATTCCACCTATGTGAATATAGGAGTGGTGCCACTTTGGTCGAGAATTTTAGAGGTTTTATTCTCGTAAATATTCATGAAACCAGGATGAGCACAAGGCCATAAAAGTGCTTAAAATTAACAAATTCTTGAACTTGATAGCAAATACAAATTATGTGTGTGAATTTTCGGTACTAGCACAGAGAGTATAGGTTTAATCAATTAAACACCTATTACTCTGTTAGAACCTTTAAAGTTTACACTAAAGGAATATTTAATCCTTGTGATATATTCTTTTATGCATAAATTTGTATACATTTTAAATAAGTAAAATAGTGGGGGAATGAAAGGTATTTTACATTTAAAATAAAATGGACTGTTGAACTAGACAACGGTTATCATTTGGAGAAGTTACAAATGAAGAAATACATGCTTTCATGTGTTATACGTATAGTAACACATCCTTTGGGTCAAAAGGCAAAACATGACTTTTGTTGAATAGTCAAAAGCAAGAGTCACAATGCTTTACTATTGACATCGTTTCATGATTCAATAATTGAAGCGTGGCAAGTTGCATTGCTTCGTGTAATATGTACACGACCTTTTGCACAGGATATATGATTTCATTCGTATCTTCTCGGAAATTATATAATATATCCCATTCTTAGACATTTGTCTCACTTTTATTTTTTGTATGTATTATGTGAGTTCAAGAGTTCTTTAAAAGTTCAAGAGTGGGGGAATTTCTTGTTATTACTAGACAAGAAATTCATATAGAGGTTTCACTGTATCCTGGGGGAGTATTGTCATCAACCCATAGCAACTACGTGTGGGGGCGAATATCTCTCTAAAGATAGCGATTGATTTCGTGCATTGAAATCAAAATATTCAAGTTCTTGTTTATCATCTTCTACACTATATACTTAATAGGTTGTCCCTATTATATTAGCCTAGTCGTTAAGTGGTAATATATATGGGGACCAAAAAATAATTCGTAAAATATTTATAAAGAGATTAAACAAAATTTCTCATATTTATAAATACTAAATGCATATTGTTAAATAGCTATAGGGACCGAACTTTAACATAACAATGACCAAAACTAAAATTCACTATATTTTCAATAACTAAAAGCATATATAAGCCTAAATATTTTAGTTTTTATTATATCTGAATATTATATTAAATATTATTTATTTTGAAATACTCATTATTGAATTGTTTGTTTTTGCATAATTATTTTTTATTATTTAAAATTAAATTAGGAGAGAGATGTTATACGTTAAAAAGCTAATTATGTTTGGTCTATTCTCCCTGTAATTGATCAAGTTATCCATCATTATTTTGATATATAAAAGTTATGATAGATAAGCTTATCAAATACTTTATATGTGCAAAACAATTCTTAAATGCGTAATATATGGTATTAACTTATTTTATCATACCAAATACTCCCTTTGTTCTCTGCTTCATCCGTCAAATTTTTTAGACTTTTTTATTATTTTAAAGTATCCATCCATTTGTCATATAAAAGAAAACATTAACTCTTTTTATACTATCCTAATTAATTGTATTTACTTATTTTAATTAATTGTATTTGCTTTTTTTGCTTTTCAAGAGAGGCAATCTTGTCCATTTATATAATTTTATACGGTTACCAAGATTTATTTATTTTTAATATGTGTATTTTTTTTTAATTTCTTGGCAGATGGAGTGAAAGCAGAGGCAATATATGTGTGTGTGTGTGTAAACTTTATTGTAAAAGCATTCATTGCATTAACATAACTAAACACTATATGGTTAATAAAATTGACTAATAAAATATAAACTAAATCATTAATTATGGCTAAGCTCTATTATTTTCTAATATTATATATGTAATCAACATGGGATGTATAAAAAAAATATTATTTATATTTATATAATAATATTTTTTTGTAGTTGCTATGGATTATTTTCTAATAAAATTCAATTAAATGGTTTAAGAGTATAAAAAAATACTATTTATATTTATATTTCTATAATAATATTTACTTTAATTTGTAGTTGCCATGAATTATTTTCTAATAAAATTTAATTAAATGGTTTAAGAATAAAAATATTGTCTGATATTAAAATAAATTTAGTTTTATTTTTTAAAAAATTAAGATAATGAATTATAAATATTTGAATGATAAAAATAAAGTCATAATGATTTTTTTTGGTGAATCTGAAAAGTAAAAGACAAATTATACTCTAAGAGTATCAATTCCTAGCATCTCAGGTAAAATATTATTTAAAAGTCATAATAATCTAAATTATTAATTTCATTATTTAAATATAACCTGATGTAATTGAAATATATAAATTAAAATTATAATGTTTTACTATATAAAGTTTGATAAAAAATTATTTTTTTAAGAATGTTAGGATCATATTCCTTTAAACTTGGCTATTTAATAATTCAAAAGTCAAAATATTTTTATTCTACTTTAAAAATTAATTTTAAATGCTGCACAAATTAATTTTAAAAGAAAAAACAATAAATTGAGCATAATTATTTAAATTATTATGAAATATATATATATAGATATACACACACACACACACACTTCACTGTAAAAAAAAATTATTGCATTAACATTTCATCCATTCAAAAACAAATAAACTAAACACTATTCTAAAATATAAACAAAGTGCTACCACTATCAAAATTGGTTAATAAATTATAAACTACTCTTTGGAATGAACTCTACTCTTTGGAATGAACCGTAACTAATGGTAGCTTTATTTTCATCTATTCTAAAATATAAACTAAACACTTCATGGTAATAAAATATAAACTAAATCATATTCAAATTTTGGAATGAACACTACATGGTACTAATGCAATGTGTAATCAACGTAAAAAACTTAAATGTATTTATATTTATATTGCATAATTTTAATATATATTATACATAGAAAATTGAATGATGAATCAACTTTGCATTTACTTCTACTTTTCTAATAATTAAAAATAAACACAAACTCTGAGAAAAAAAAAGAAGCGACACAAACTTAATATTTAATTCTGTTTCACTAATATATAAATTAAATTTTATTTACTATATTAAGCTATACTTTAAAATAAATTAAATTTCATAATATTCTATATTGTATATAAAAAAATCTAAATGGTCAATCATTTAGTATTGGCTGAACATTTTGTAAAATAGGAAACATTGAGCTAACCTTTGATGATGATTGGAATGCACAAATTAACTATGATTATTGCAATTTTCGGAAGGCATAAATTAGCCATAATAACTATAATTTTTTCTCTCAAACATACATAGGCATGGGTAAATTGAGCATAGAAAGGCATGAATGGTAACTGATACTGTTACTGAAATGCAGAAACTAAACACTACGTGTTAATAAAATTGGCTAGTAAAATATAAACTAAATCATATTCAAATTTTGGAATGACCACTACCTGGTACTAATGCAATGTGTAATCAATGTAAAAAAGTTAAAATTTATTTATATTTATATTGCACAATTTTAAATAATATATGCCATACATAGAAAATTCAATGATAAATCAACTTTATATTTAGTTTTATTTTACTAATAATTAAAAATAAACACAAACTCTGACAAAAAACAAAAGGAGGCTACACAAACTTAATATTTAGTTCTATTTCACTAATATTTAAAATCAAATTTTATTTAATATATTAAGCTATACTTTATATTCATAAAATTATGAATTTCATTAATACCGTTACATTAGTATTGTATTTAAATTCATTAATAAAATTATTAATTTCATTAATACCGTGACCTTAGTATTATATTCATAGACTGCAATTTGCAATTATTACCCTAATGCAGTTAGAGCACCTAGAGTTTATTCCAACAGGAGGGTCTACAATTATTTTATGTTTCAACTTTCATGCCACCAATAATGCGATGAGCATTAAATGAAATAAAATTGATTGAATTTTACATTTGAGGTAAATTGACTAATCATTAATCCATCATTCCACATTTTGTGTCATCGAGCATTTGAAGCTGAAATGCATTTTGATAAGCCCTCGAGTCTGACATCTCCACCTTTATATATCTTTGTTTAGGGTATCAAGAAGGTCGACCACTTTCCAGGTTTGCTTGATTTCAATATGGTTAATACTTAGTTTGTTCTTCTTTGTTCTCTTGAAACTTAATTCCTATGTTGGACAGATACATTGAGCAGAGGGTAGATTACGTGATGGATGCTAGAATACTCAATGACGACTATGAAATTTACATTTTGAATACATATTATATTTTTACGTTGATAGAAAATTGTTTGAATTTTTTTTCTTGATTTTCCAGGTGTGATATGAAAACTGAAACGAAGAAGGTGACATGTGAAAACATTTGGAGGATACAAAATGCAACCTCATCTATCACATTCTCTAGTTCTCTCTTCGGAGATTGCAACTTGCAAATCATAGAATCACAGTGTCAATGTCTTCTACTCCTCCTTTTACACCCTCCAAAATTTGCATTAAAGCTTCTGCCACCATCCTCAACAAAATTGGAGATCGTAAATTAAAAACTCGCCTTATTTTTTTACTCGCTTAATGGCTACTCATTGCTTTTTTTTTTATTGGAAAATTGAGATTAGATAATAATAATAATGAGGGAATGAAATAGATAGAAGATCTTGAGAAAAATATTTTGATATGATTTTTCACGGTGTGCTTGGTTAGGATTGAAAGGGAAAACAGAATATAAAATCAGGATGTATCTAGATATATGATGTGTCCTATGTCCCTATGCGCTATAAATTTAACTCCAATCATGAGGCATATATATTGTTTTATAATTATGGACTACTGTAATACATGAGATATACATTAATTCTTCTATGAAATTTACAATTTGAACTCATATTATACTGGAGGTTTGGGGCAAGGTATTGGTGTTGGTGAATTTGAGTCTCTTCTTAGAACGTTGTTGAAGGCATCTATAACAAAGACAAGGAATTTATTGAGGGATCTAGCATATAATGCGGTCTGGCATACTTTCTTTTCCTCTATGCATTATGTGGATTAAAATGTGATCTCACCTAGGTTTAGTTTTTTTTTTTCTTATTTCTTACATGACCCCAAAAAAAAGATGTGAACACCTAATTTTGTCCGACCCATAAAACAAAAATTCAAAAAAAATTAGCATATTTTCATGTTCTCTTTGTTTATTAGCACAAATTCAATTTAAACTAATTTGTTCATTCTAACTTTTGGTCCATATGCATCAATATAAAAAATAAAAAAATAAAAAAAACTGATCCATTACTTTATTTTTAATTTTCAGTCCAAGTCACATTGTAGCCGATATCTTTAAAGTTGGCCCAATTCCTTTTCAAACTATTTGTAACCCATTCACGTTTAACCCATCCAATTTGTTTCATATCACTAGTTTGTTCATTTTGATCATTTGTCCTTGTCCAAAATGCAAAAAAAATAAAAATGCTAGCATAGTGCTTCCACTAATCTGTGAATTGAGAGAGCCTCCCGTGACACAACACAACAACACAAAAGTAGAATAAAAGAAAAAGTTGGTCAAAGAGATGACATAATGATGAGTTCCTGTCCCTATTAGGTGAAATTCCTTTCGGCTGCAGATCACGGATATGCTAGAATCCATGTAGTTAACCTGCAAAAGTGAACTAGTAATGATGGGGGTCAACCAAAAATAGCATTGGCAGACATCATGATGAAAGTTTTTTTTGACTCCTTCCAAAGCGATGAAGCTCCTTTCGGTGAGGAGCTAGATAGCCAACCTGTAATATGGCTGAACCAAGAATTCATCAGAGGGTTTTTTGTTTTTAGTTTAAAAAGAAAGGAATGCAATCATTTTAAGGGGGGTTTTTCATTTTTTTTAACAGAGAGGGAGAGAGATGCAATAAGGGAGTGATAACAGAGAGGATTGACAAGGAGGAGAATTTTCAACAAGTATACACAGAGACATTCAAAAATCGACAGAGCCATAAATTGCATTGTTCGGGTATCATTTTTTTTGGGTATTACATCCCTCAAATTCTTTTCATTTCTTCGGTATTTCTCCATATCATCTTGCATGAGTTCATCTCACTGCATACACTTCCACCCCAACTAATCACTAATAGCACAATAATAAGGTACTAACAACAGTGACCAAATCTCCATAACCATCATCATTACCTCACACCACTAAACTTCCAAACAGCCATAATCTCAGACACCATATCATCTTTATTGCTACAATAGCCATATACTCAATTCCTTCCCCTCCATTTAACCCATTATTAACCATCAGAAAAATGGATCTATCATGACCCATCAAACAAAATAGCCACACCAAGACATGACAAATCAAATCATACAAACCAAAGCTAAGTTGAGATCTAAAAAAAAAATGAACCAGAAACAAAAAGGGAAGGAAGAGTAGAGGGGAGGGGCGGCTGTTGTCACTGTCGGTTCAGCCGCTGACCTACCTAAGCACGACCTCCACGCGTCACAAGCTCCTCCTCTAGCCGTACGCAAACTCCCCTCAAGAGCTGGTTTCACGCATCTATGCTGGCGAACCTCCGCTGCGCGATGAAGCTCTCCCGTACTGCATTGTCATGGCGCGGACTCCTCCCCCTGCGCGCAGACTCCTTTCCTCTCTCTCCACTGTGAACAGCGCCGCAAGTGGCGCCTCCATCGCGCGACGTGGCCCTCCCGTGCACGGCCACCCCCATCGTCGGCAGCTTCCTCCTCTCCTCTCCTAGCCGTGCACAATCCCCCTCTGCCGCCGCTTTCTCCTCTCCATGAAACCTCCCTTGCTGCCATGATACTCCTTCTCTTCCCCTCACAAGCTAAACCGTTCTCTCTCTCTAATGTTTTTTATTTGACAATGAAGCTTCGGGAATGTGTTTTCCCTTTTCTTTACTTCCTGAGTCCTTTTTCTATTTTTTATTTTTTTAAAAAACAAAACTTGGGCTGGACTTGCTGTTTCATGTTAATTGTTAGATTGTGTTATTTGGGCTAGGGAGAATGGAAACCGTGGGCCTTAGAGAGCTTGTGCACTATGTTCCCTTCATCAATAATGTGTAGCATAAAAATAAATAAAAAAATGTTGATGAGTTGGTCCTTTTTTATTTATTATTTTTAAGTTCTTTTTTTATTTTTGTTGAGGTTGGGTCATTTTGTTTTCGTGTTCAAAATTGTTAGTGGGAGTTGAGCTTACTACTAAGCTGTTTGAGTATTTAATCCTTTATTGCTTTTTTTTTTTACTTTTATTTTGATTTTTTTTGGTTTAGATCCTATGGCTTCCTGAAAAATAATAAAAAGTATAAAAATAATGAAAATCCAAAAGAAAAATATTTTTAATCCATGCAAAAGCTTGTGATGTTGATGTATGAATTATCATCCTTAAGTTTCACAAGAATGTAAAGGTTTATTGTATAGTATATGCTATTCTAAATCCTGTGCAGAAGTGGATTTTAATTTCCTTTTTTTTAATTAAAATCAATCAACACATTCTTCATTTCTATTTTCTCTTTTAATTAAAAATTCATCAAACACACAAATATTGTCTATAGAACTATGTGACTTTGAATTCCTCATTGCACCAGAGGATACATAGGAGCAGGTGATCCCTATCAAGTTCAAAATTAAATTTTATTATATTACTTTATTTTGTTTTAGCTTGTAAATGTTTATTATTATTGCTGTTTGTAAATATTTGTTGTCTTATATTATTATCAGTGTTATTTTTAATTTCAGCTAATAATCAAATTGTTTTAAATAAGGATGTAATTTAGCCGTGACGGCTTATTAACATAGTTCAACATCCGAAATTTGTGATGACTTGATGTTTAAAATTTTCAAGCCAAAATTAAATTTTCATAATTTTTGTTTTACTTGTAAATATTTTTTTTAATGCACTTTATTCTTTAAAATTTAAATTAATCAACTATTAGTTAAATATTTTATTTTGAATAAAAATGTTAATTTAGCCGTGACGGCTTGTTAACTGAGTATTTTGGACATCTAAGTTGTGACAGCTTGATGATTCAAATTTTCACGTTAAACTTAAATTTTATGATATTATTTTATTTTATTTTATATGTAAATATTTTTGTCCATTATTATTATTATTATTATTGTAAATATTTTTTATCTTATTATTATTATTATCATTATTATTATTTTACTTTATTATATTAATTTGATTTAATTAATGAAATGTAAAGATTTTTATTCAAATAAATATGTTAATTTAGCCGAGACGGCTTGTTAACTCGACATCTAAGTTGCGACAGCTTGATGTCCTCTTTTCTCTTAAATAAAAAAAAATAGGTTTTAAGAGGTTATTAATTAATGTGCATAATTAATTAAGGTACTGTCTAAAGGACGGGTGTATTAGGGGTATTGTAGGATTAAGTTCCTACCCTTCCCTAAGCATAACCGACTCCCGAGCTTACATCTGGTTTCAAAGATCATTTTCTTTAAATTAAATGGGTTTTTCCATATTCTTCCCAACTAAATAAAAATTTGGTGGCGACTCCTAATTTTCAAACTCATTTTTAGCCGTCCCGTCGCGATCCCGGTTGCGACAAAAGAAGTCTTCTCATGGGTTAGCCATACAATAAAAATTATATATGGTAAACTAAATTTTCAATGGTTGAGGAAAGAAAATAAATAACTATTTTTATATGTTTTATGGATATATATTATAAATTTGTTGTTTGTTAAATTAAATTTTCAATTCATCTAACTAATTTACTATTTTCAAGGTCATCGTAAATATTTAAAAATTATTTTCAATATTTTTCACTTAAATTAAACTTGCTTTTGTTATTGTATGGTTTTATGAAACTTTACAGTTTCTTAATTTAATTAATAATGGTTGTGCTTGTGCTAGTCAACGAACTTTTCTTCAAACTTGATTAATCATACAAAGTTAGAAAAAAAATGTAATTTCATATTATTACATATTAATATTATTACTAGAAAAATAAAAGAAATCTCAAAAACTAAATACATATTAATTCTTTTGATTTCAAAAGTGTAACATTTAGCTTTCTAGTGTTAAAAAAAAGTGACACGTTTATCATACTAATTGTCAGAAAGAAAAACTGAAAAATTTTGATTTAAAAATTAATTAATTTTTTAATTTTTAAAAGAAATTTTGAGTTTTCAAATTTTAAAAACATTTTTAATTTGCCTATGTTTGTTTCCAAAAAATGAAAACATTGAAAACACCTTTTTATTTTCAATAAATTCTAAAGTCTTAAAATGCTTTTATACAAAGTTTAAAAATAACATTATGCACTCAGTTGAATAATACTATTGATTGAAATTATACAACTGGTCCAACAAAACAATATAAAAGTTTAGGATGAGATTGATAGAACAATTGATGATATATTTGAACAAGAGCTTATATACTAAAATCTACACTACTTTAAATTTGATTGGATTTTTAGATCATTACTTGTTAGACAATAACACCACTAATTTCATTGCGACCTCTCATTCAACAATGTTGGCCACTCTTGATTTGTCTACATCTTTCAGTTAGTCAACAAATGTATGTGCATCGTTTTTCTACCATGAAAATGATCTTAGTCTATAAAATGGATTAACCTCGAGCAAGACTAGCAGAGCACGAAGGTAAACTTGAGATCTCATCTAGTCTTGTTGTCTTTCTTCGTACCAACATCTATGTAGCAACCGGCCATTGTCTTGTCCACGAGCAATTCTTGTTGCTCCAATTGAAGAACAACCTTATTTTCGACCCCGCCAAATCCAAAAAATTGGTTCATTGGAATCAAAGTGGTGATTGCTGCCAATGGAACGGAGTATCATGCAACAATGGACGTGTTATTGGTCTTGACTTGAACCATGAATTTATTTCTGGAGGCCTAGAAAATTCAAGTCTCTTCAACTTGCAACATTTGCGTAGTTTGAATTTGGCTTACAACGACTTCAGCTCTTCGATTCCTTCAAAGGTTGAAAAGTTAAAGAATTTGAGGCATTTGAACTTGTCAAATGCTGGCTTTCATGGACAGATTCCAGATGATATCTCTTAGCTTACAAAGTTGGTTACTCTTGATTTGTCCACATCATTTGCCTCACAATATACTCTAATACTAGAGAAGCTAAATATAGGAATGCTTTTGCAGAACCTTACACAAATCACTGAACTATATCTAGATGGGGTAAGGATATCTGCTATTGGAAAGGAGTGGTGCCAAGCTTTATCTTCATTGCAGAAGCTACAAGTTCTGAGCATGTCCTCATGCAACCTATCGGGACCAATTGATTCTTCACTAGCAAGGATTCAATCACTTCAAGTGATTCGGCTGAACCTGAATAATCTATCAAGTTCAGTGCCAGAATCCTTTGCTATCTTCTCCAATTTGACCACTTTACGGCTCAACTTGAAAGGCGTTTTTCCAAAGGGTATCCTCGAAATACACTGAGGGTCCTTGATGTATCAAACAATCAAGATCTTCAAGGTTTCTTGCCAAACTTCCCACGAGATGGATATGTTGACACCTTGAATCTCAGCCATACAAATTTCTCAGGCCAATTAGTAAGTGCTATTTCCAATTTGAAGCAATTGTCAACTCTAGATCTATCTTACTGCCAATTCAATGGGACACTCCCTATTTGCTTGTCTGGAATTACCCAGGTTGTTCATCTGGACTTGTCATCCAATAAATTCACTGGCACTCTTCCATCGTTTAACAATTCCAAGAACCTCAAATATTTGTCCCTTTCTCAAAATGAATTGACAGGAGCAATTCCATCTACTCATTGGGAAGGACTTTCAAATCTTTGGATAGTCGATTTTGGTTATATCTCCTTCAATGGGAAAGTCCCCACAACTCTTTTTACACTTCCATCTTTGAAAGAGCTTACTTTATCTCATGATGGATTTGAGGGTCTCTTGGATGAATTCCCAAATGCGTCATTCTCCACACTAGAGTTGGCTGATTTGAGCATCAACAACTTACATGGGCCTATTCCTATGTCCTTCTTTCATCTTAAAAGATTGAGTTTCCTCCAACTTTCATTAAATAAATTCAATGGCACCATACAACTCGGTAAGATTTTTCAAAGGCTGCCACATCGACAAACTTTTGGCCTTTCACATAACAACTTGTCAGTTGATACAACTATCAATGATGATCTTGGCCTATCCTCCTTCATTACCCTATTAAATCTGATGCTGGCTTCTTCCAACTTGGGGGAATTTCCAAGTTTCCTGAAAAAATCAATCTCGGTTAATTGGCCTAGACTTATCCATCAACCAAATTCAGGGAACAATACCTAACTGGATTTGGAAATTTGACTCCATGGCTTCTCTGAATCTTTCCAACAATCTTTTCACAGCTTTGGAAGGTCCTATTGAAAGTCCTAATTCTAATCTTTTCATGATTGACCTGCATTCCAACCAAATCCGTGGTTCGGTTCCCATTTTCACAAAGCATTCTTTCATTTGGACTTCTCAAACAATGAATTTAGCTTTATGCCACGTGACACAGGGAAGTACCTTAATTTCACGTATTTCCTGTCCCTTTCAAACAACAAGTTTCATGGACAAATCCCTGAATCCTTCTGTAATCATTCTAATCTTCGGTTGCTTGATCTTTCCCATAACAACTTTGATGGCTTCATTCCTGAGTGTTTGACAGAAAATAGTAGTACACTTAGAGTACTAAATCTTGCTGGAAACAAACTCACAGGTCGTATTTCTGACACAATCTCAAGTTCATGTAACCTAAGGTATATTGATCTTAGTGTAAATCTTTTTCATGGAACTATCCCAAAATCACTGGTTACCTGCTAAAGACTAGAAGTCCTAAACCTAGGAAACAATCTTTTGAGTGATGAATTTCCATGCTTCTTAAGGAACTTTTCCACCTTGCGATTTTTTATTCTCAGGTCAAACAAACTACGTGGTCCTATTAGATGCATACATAGCCCAGGCAATTGGGAAATGCTTCATATTGTTGATGTAGCATCCAATAACTTCACTGGCATACTACCAAGAACACTCATGCAAAGCTTGACAACAATGAAGGACGATGGAAATGACACAAGGGAAAACACATGATATTTGTTCTTTGATCCGTATGATTTCCATTCTGTGGATTACAAATATATGTTGTCAACTATGAACAATGCTTTTGTCAAACTATTTGCTAGGCTTTTTTGCAGTTGAGCCTCGCTCTGCAGTTGAAAACTTGTTCTCCTTTTATGCCAGTGCTGACGAATTGCAATATGGTGGAACCTACATGGATTCGGTTATTGTTGTCAACAAAGGTTTGCAAATGAAGTTTTTGAAAATTCTCAATATCTTCACTTCCTTGGATTTCTCATGCAACAATTTTGAAGGTCCAATACCAGAAGAGCTTATGAGTTTGAATGCCTTGTATGCCCTCAATCTGTCCCACAATGCTTTCTCAAGCCATATCCTATTATCTTTTGGAAATTTGACACAACTTGAGTCCTTAGACCTATCAAATAACGCCTTGGTTGGAGAGATTCACACGGAGATTTCAAATTTACATTTCGTCCAAGTGCTAAATCTCTCCTTTAATCATTTGGTTGGACAAATTCCAACAGGCACTCAAATTCAAACTTCTGAAGCAGATTCCTTTGAAGGCAACAAAGGGTTATGTGGACCTCCTTTAGCCAAGAGTTGTAGTGATGGTCAAGGGTTGCAACCATCACCATCAGAAACTTCAAAGTGCATAGTTCAATTGGTTGGAAGTTTTTAAGTGCTGAGTTGGGATTTATTTTAGGCTTTGGTTTTGTCACTCTTCCCCTTATTTTCTGGAAGAGGTGGAGGTTATGGTATTGCAAGCAAGTGGATGATTTGCTTTGGATAGTGTTGATGACCTTGTACGTTTATATGGATGTCAATTTATGATTCTCCTTATGTTTTTTAGTGTACTTATGATTCTCCTTATGTAACCTTGTTCTCCCTATACCAGCCTTGGCAAAAAGAAAACCAACGGAGAATATAAACAAATACAGAATTACTAGCGAATTTGTGGTTATTTTTAATAGAATAATGTTGTTGAAACTACTTTTTGACTTATAAAGTTCTTTGAATGAATAAGTGTAAAATGGCTTTTTAATGAAAATTATCTTAAAATAAATTTTAAAAGAATCATCAAAGTAAACACAGGACCGACCTTGATCGTGAAATAATTTTAAAAATAAAACAAATCCATTCTCAAAATTAAAATTACAAATGTTATGTTATTATGAGTTAAATTTTTTTTTACATTTATCATATTCTAAATGGATCTTGTTTATATTAATTTTGAAATAGCTTTTATGAATAACTGAAAGCTCATTACTATAAACATCAAAACTTTGTAAAGTTACTTTATTATTTTTATTAATCTTCTACTGGATGTCACAGATTTAACACGTATTCATTCAAAATCTAATAATATAAATTTACATATGAAGTACAATAGTCAACATTAAGTAAAAATACTACAATCATTAGGTTCTAATATGAGTACTTTATGCCATTAATTACAAACTGAACATTTTTAAAATTAGCAATAGAAAATCACACATTAATTAAACATAAATCTATAAGTTCCTAGCATTTGTCTTCCATTTGACATTACTTGGATAATTTAAAAACTACCATAAATAAAATAAAGAAAAATGAGAATCGAAAAGTTCTCAGTATGAAAGAAATATTTTAAAACATTTGAATTATAGTTGGTTTCAGCCTCGTGTCTGTAAAGAAAATACACAGACCTACAATTTTGTCATAGGACAAATTATCATAGCATAAATAACAAAAATCATGCAGAACATGTCATGCAAATCTTACAAGAATTATGATTTCTTTACTTTAGTTTTTACTTTCATTTATTTATCTATTTGTCTCACACATAGTCAAAGACTTTTTCTTAGGGAATTCTCAATTTTTCGTATTGTTCTTTAATATCGAGATGACAAAGCAAGATTTTTACGCCACACTAACCAAGGCATGTAATATAAAAATATCTTATATATATTCCTCTATCTTCTCGGTAGTTAGCGGTAAATTTTGATTGAACATCTTCTTTTTTAAAATTAATTAATAGTTATTGTGCATAAATTCACAATAAAAAATGCATAAAATTGTTTTGTAAATCAAACTCAACTAAAACTTCATAAAATAATCAATAATATCAAATTAAATAGTAAACATAAATTAGGCAATAAACTAAAATAAGTGCACAAAATAAAAATTGCTGCATAAATTTAAACTTAAGAAAGTGCACAATAATTGTTATAACATAAGCTTTATAAAATAAACTAATATCTTAATAAAATTTCTCAAACCATAGAGTTGCCAATCTAAACATTAATTTCAAAAGGGACTAAAATTAATATGATTTTTATTAAATTCTCCTTTGACATTTTATCAAGGTTCATGAGCGAGTCTTTGTCATTATAAAGTTATACTTAATTTAATATTCCAAATTCATGTAAAAGAACCTTCACTTATTTTTATTATTAGATTTTAATTATATTTTACTTCTAATTTAGATCTCTTATAGAAATTACTATAAGTATTGATAATTCAAATTAATATAATATTATATAAATAATATGATAAATTCTAAAATGGAAGAATGGTAAAATAATGTGCAATAGATAACAATACAAATAAAAAGGAACATTTAACTAACTTGCATTAAATAATGAACCATGTAAATATAAAGAAAAGATAAAATAAAAGAAGAAACCAGAGCGATGGTAGTCCATACTAAACTGGTGAGGAGAGAAGAAAATCTGTAAGTGATAAAATAAAATGAATAAATCGGAATGAGGTAATCGATAGGACCAGTGAAGAAAGAAGGAAATCTTTATATATAATACAAAATAAAAAGAAGAACCGGAGGTGGGTAAACTGACAGGACCGATGATGAGAGAAGGGAATCTTTATAATTAAGTTATTAATATTATTTTCATCAATATTTAGGTTCATAATCATCTATGAACATAAAGAATAACAAAATAAAATGACAATAGTTGATAATAGTGAGCAACTTTAATATAAAATATCAGTATATAAAATAAGTAATAGTAATAATAAATATAGCCATGGTTTTATTTTTCATCAAAATAAATTCATTTCCTACCTCTAATATTGACACACAGATAAAATGGCGTATCTACACCATAATGGGGTTGTTTAAAAGTGTTTTTATGTTTTTGTTTTCTAAAATTGTTTTAAAAAATAAGTTTAAGTTCATTTTTTAAAAACAAGAAAACTTGTTTGGGTAATTTTTTAAAAAAACAACTTTTAAAATGAATAAAACAAAAAATTGTTTAGCAAAGATCATAACAACAAAAATCAACAACCACCATTAACCACAATAAAGATCAACAACCACAGTCAATCACAGCAAAAATCATCAAACAACAATAGTGACATATCATCATTTTTCAACTTGCTATTAATAGTAACAGCACCCACAATAGTAACAATGAGAGGGAGGGAGAAGGAAAAAGCAGAGAAAGAGATGGTGGTCGCGGTGGCTCGCGGATCTGGTCCAGGTGGAGCTCGCGGCGGCTCTGACGGTAGATTTGAAGGGGAGAGGTGCTGAAGGTGGTCGCGGTTGCTCGTGGTGCTCGCAGGTGCACGGTGCTCGCCATTGCTCGCGGGGTGGCACCGACACCGGTGGTGGTGGTAGCTATTCCTTCGTCTTCTTCAAATGGAAATGAGGTTGTAAAATGAAAATGAGAAGTTGGGGAGTTAAAAATAGTTTTCAAAAACACCTTAAAATTGTTTTTGTGTTTCTGTTTTTAACATGAGAGTTTTGTTTTTTGGTTTTTAAAACATGTTTTCAAAAATCATCCATCCAAACAAGTTTTTTGTTTTTTAATTTTTAAAAACCAAAAACAACTTTTAAAAACCCTTCCCAAATAGGCTGAATAATTTTACACGGTCTATTTTTATTCATTTCCACTTTTCACACACATTTTCTTTCTTTTCTTAATTATCAATGCACACAAAAACACATACCAACATTCACCCCTTTGCCATTGTTAAATTACGGTGCATTAAGCACCACCCAACTATCTTTTTCTTTTCGGTACTCTACTATTTTTGTGTGTAAGATTTTACACCTAATTGTTAATACTTAACCTATTATTACTTATTACTCTTAATAAATTTAATTCTAAACTTAGTACAATATATTTTGAGTTTATTCTTACCAATTTACGGTCTTACTTTAAACAGTTAATATCTGTATGTTAATCTTTTGGTCTAATATTTAAAATAGATATCGATATAAAATTATTACTTAAAACAAATAAAATATGTACATCTAATACATGAATTAAAATTGTTGCTACACAAATTTTATATATATATATATGAGGGGATGTTACAAAAAGAACTTAAAATTTAGACAAAACTCTCAAATTAATCCCTCTTGAATTTTGTATCCGACAAATTAGTCCTTATAAAATATATTGAACAACTTGGTCACTTTAGAAAAAATAATGCTCAAAGAAGTCTTTGCCAGTTAATAATATCGGACAAGTTAATCCCTCCTTATAGAGATCAATTTGAACATTTCATGATTCTTTAAGGATAAATTTGTCATTTTTTTGGGGGGAGAGGCTAATTTGTCTGAAATTTTAAATTGGCATGGACTTTCGTGAGTATTTTTTTCTAGAGGAAACAATTTATCTAACGCAAAATTTAGGAGGAACCAATTTGGGGGTTTTTGGCTAAATTTATCAAAGAAAAAATTAATACATAAAAATATTTTCTATAAAATGTTTTGTACATTTTATTAAAAAAGAAAAAGATGAAATTTTTTATTGTTAAACCTCCACATCAAATCTAGAAGTATATATTAAAATGATGTGAATTTGAACTATAAATGTATAATTTATCTTCTAGTTTAGAATTTATATTTAATTGATAAAATTAAGAATAATGATTAAAATATTTTAATTCATTATAGATTTAGTTTTTGAAGATAAATAAAAAATTTACTTTCTTTTTCTTGATATAACATCAAGCGTGCTCTAAACCCTAATATAGTGCAAGCCAAAAAAAAAATATCATAGTAGTTTGATTGAGTTCACTATTTTACATATACATAATGATTTATATCAAAATAGATATTGAGATTAGTTAAAAATGATTATTTACGCAAAAGAGTAATTTGTAACTAACATAGTTTTAAAATATTTATTTTCAATATTTATTTATTATTCAACAATTGAATTTTATGTCTACAAATATATTTATTTAAGAATATTTCGATAAAGATAGTTTTTATTTTAATCAATTTATATATTTATATATAAATTTTTAAAGTGGTAGTTAATTTATATTCATTTTGTTGGATTTAGAGTTTTATGATTACAAAAACTAAAATTTTTCCCCATAAAACATAAAACGTGAAAAAATTATCAATGATAATATAATATTATGAAAAGTACTTGTTTTATTATTATTGAGTTTAATTTCTATATACTAACCATAAATTTTACACTATCATCCAGTCAAATTATCCCATTTTATATGACTTTTTAAGTAATGATTATGTGACACTTAACCCCTTTTACTAAAGTGGCAATATATGACTCGATAATAGTGTAAAACTTAGTTTTACATTGTTAATGCATATAAATTAAACTCTTTTTATTTAGAATAAAAATTTACATGCAAAGTGTTTATTATACCTATAAAATTATTACAAAATTTAGTCATTATATTAAATACAAAGATATAAGTTTAGTTTCATAAATTTTGATTTTTCATTTACGATACATTTTATGTTATTATACCATTTTCAAATAGTTGAATTAAAATGTATATGAATAAAAAAGTAAGAGTTTTCTTTTAAAAAATTGATTAAATATCGATATAAAGATATAGATATATATTCAAATAAAATGGATTTCAACGACATATGATAATTTGCAGTAAAGTTTATATTTTTCAACCAGAATATATCATTTTTCATAAACTTTGAAAAAATTAGCTAATTTATCACAGTTTTTGTTGTAATATATTCAAATTATTTTTCATGATATATATTTTTATTAAAATTTTAAATTATAAAGCATTTGTCTTTTGTACATATTGTAGATTTATGTTATTATTTTCTTTTAGTTTAAAAACGGCTTCTATTTTGTTTTCTTCACATTAAAGGTTATTATATTTCAATATTTTATTTTCAATTAATTGTATAATTACTATCTAAGTTAATTTATTATAAACTTATATTATCAAGATAATAAACAGGTGTTGCTAGGTTAGCGCGCAATGTCAAAATAAAACTATTTTTTTAAATAAAATAATTAAATAGCAAGCTATCTTCAAATCCATCTGTATTTATGAAAAAAAAATTTCCTTTTATAATCTGTCTATAACAGTATGTGCCATGAGGTGTGAGTTTGTGCCAGACGGACTTAGTAACTACGAAAAAAAAAAAAGATCCCACATTTTCTGTATAGAGATGGAAATAATCTATAAGTGTTTCGCAAGTTTCTAGTAGTGTCATGTCACGGATTCATGTACTGTTCATCTAAGACCAGGCAGGTTCCGCCATTGATGAGCGGATTCCTGAGGCTGGATTTCGTGTCGTTTAAACATGTTTATGACCCAAAATTGAGGAACAAATACAGGCAAACACAACCCATCAAGGTTTTCAAGAATTTATTTCTTTCAATCACCCAAGAAAAATGGAGAAGAACGAAACCCGTTAATGAATTTAGTCGCCGATGATTTCTCTTGATGTAGAACTTGTTACGTTTTACTTGTGGAGAAGAGGTCAACACAAGCCCCAAAAATCGTTTGCGAATTAGCCAATTTTCGGGTCATTTGGTTCGCACCGAAGTGCTTCACAAAATCTCCATGGAAATTGCCAGAGGTTTTACTCAAATATTTTACATGGATTTTCGATTAATAAAAAAAATATTGCTCAACTCTCAGTGAGAATAAACCTAGCCATGGGGGAAGATGGGAAGCCATGAGTGTAGATGGAGATTAGAGAAGAACGATAATTTTGGAATTCTGTAAATATGGGGATAAGCATAGTATTGAAAAATGGATTTAATTGGTAATGTATTAATAGTTTGAAATCCAATCATGTATTGCTAAATAAGTCATGATGGTTAACTTTTACACCACTACATGAAAAATCATCCAAATGACCAAACGAAATATTTTTATTGAATAACGGTATAAAACAATTTTACACTAGAAGTGCATCAAAATTAAACTCTTAAAAATTAGGAAGGGGTGATTGTAATATTCATTGACCTCAAAGGAGGTCAATGTAATAACCCCTAAAGAATTTAATTTATTATAACCATGATTTAAATATGTATACAATAAAACTCCAATTTATTTACTTAATATAAAATCAATTTAATTGCATTTAACCTTGTATTCAGATTATTTTTTTTATTAACGGAGCGAATAAGAATTATAGTAGAAAATGAATGGTCTATAAAGGTAAGGAAGGGAAAGGAACAAAGTTCCTTTCTTGCTTGTTTGAATGATTATTGAGGGAAAAGAATTAGAATTTACTAACGTGCTTGGAAGTTACATAATTAAAGAAATGGAATGGCATAATTACAATTAGGGTTAAATATATTTTGATCCATAAAAAATAAGTGAATTTTGGTTTTAATTTCTAAAACAAATGATTTTGGCACAAAAATTTCTAAAACAATTTGGTTTTAATTCCAGCAATTAGTCTGTATTTATTAAAAGCAGAACTAACTATTAGAAGTTACGGTAACCCAATTTGATTCTAAGACCAAAGAGATTTGGTGGTTTGGGCTGCAATGGGCCCTGTCTTGAGCCCATATGGCTGGTGGGTACATGGATGAAGTACATCAATAAAAGTGATTATGTGTTAAAGATAGGCACTAAGAAAACTATCCTTCATGTGGCCTGGTGGCTTTGGGTAATGTTACCCTTGCCCAAGAGTATTGGGCTTATGGTTTGGGCTGCAATGGGCCCTGTCTTGAGCCCATATGGCTGGTGGGTACATGGATGAAGTCCATCAATAAAAGTGATTATGTATTAAAGATAGGCACTAAGAAAACTATCCTTCATGTGGCCTGGTGGGTTTGGATAATCTTACCCCTGCCCAAGAGTATTGGGCCTACACAGGGGCTGCCCCATGGGAAAGTGAAGAAACCCTTCTTTGAGCCTCAGAAGAAGATGTCGCGTTTAGAGAAAAATAGGGAGAAAAAGTTATTGTGAGGGAACCCGTTTTTAATGAAAGAGCAAACCACACACACACACATTGTTATAAAATAATCCTAATATGATATGCTCTTTCGACCTTCAAACACAAATAGTGGGATATCCATATATGGGCCACTCAACTCACCTCACTACAAGTACACATCACCTTTGTCATGGTGCCAACTTTATGTTTTGTCAAAAGTGTGCCTTGAGACACACAAGAAAAAAAGGGACTAAACATCCAACCTCGGCTAGGGGGACAAGGAAAGAATAAAGAGATAGGATCTAGGGAGGAGGGGTGTGACGTCTCTGGACTAGAAGGATGGGAAGCCTCTATAGCATCTACCGTGTTCCCATGAAGACTGACATTTACTGTTTATAACCCAAGCCACACAAGGGAGTTTCTTATTACATGGCTCACACCACCAATCCTCACAAGCATTATGAACTTCATATCTTGAACAAGTTCCATTCTATTTTTTTGGTCAGTGAAACCTACATATTATATTAAACTCCACAAAAAAGAGAGAGTTTCTCTTCCCTGTAGTAATTCCACTATCTTTCCTCTCATTACCTCTGATTCAAACATAATATTTCCTTTGTCGGTCTGCACCACATAAATTTTCAAATTGATTATGCCTCTGCATGTGGAATCAACTAGTTGGGTGGCGGAAAGAGAATAAGAAAAATTGTATTGAAAAAAAGATAAAAAATGACGACCATTTCATTTTTCTTTTCTTCTGTGTTTCCTTCTCTCTGTACCCCTCACACTCTCATTCTCTAAGCTCATTAATTGCGTCCCAGATCTAACAGTGCCAGTTAGCTACACCTGTTCCTTCTATCATTGTACTCATCCCCAGATTGACGCCATTTTTTCAAAAGCAGAGGATGTGGCTATTTAGAAATCATGGAATCTGAGGCTGGGGAAACTCGTTTCCTTGAAGGGAGAGTTGGGGATTGGAGCTGGGGGTTCCGGGAATAGGGAACCAAGTGCGACGGTTGTCGGTGGAGCCTCGGAGCCGAAGTCGCCAAGGCTGAGGGGGATAGTGGAGATGTAGCTGCAGGATATGGGCGGAGGCGAAGCGAAAATAAAAGAAGGAAAAAGCTTAGGCATGTGATGTTCCTGGCTTTCTGTGGGGTGAGCTTGTTTCTTAGTGTTCTAAAGATTTGTGCCACTAGATGGCTTGGATCTGCCATTGAAAGTGCTGAATCAGAAAACAAGATCCAACGGCCTACAATGTACGATGCTGGTAAAGGAGCCATATGGTTTTGTTTGGTGCGTTTGTTCCCCAGGAAGAGGGGTGTTGACGTGGAAGCTTGATAATCATCTGATCTAGGTGGTGTCCTTCTATTCTCTATCCTTTGGGTTTTGTCCCTTCTATTCTCGGTATTTTGCTAGGCCGAATATTGTGTTTTACTTTTCTTTGAAACCTTGTAGTGGGTTAACTTTTAGTGTTATTGTAATATCCCTAATTTTTCTCTTATATTAATTATCATATCTTTATGAGTTATTAGAATAAATCAATTAAATAATAATTAATAAATGGACAAAAGCTTAATCAATAATAATAATAATAAATCAATAGATAAGTCAACCCATTTAGATGAAGGACAAAAAGATAATTTTAAATATTTAATAACTTTATTAATTTTAAGAATTATAATTAAAAATAAGATTCTAGAAGATAAATAGTATCTCCAGTCAACTAATATTTAAATTATGAAAGAATGTACATAATTTTAAAAGATTGATATTTTAGTTTTAAATTTTAAATAATTAATAATCTCTTACCAAATCTCTATAAATTATGTTCACACTAATTAAAAGATATGATATCTCTTTACATATGTAATTTATAGTAACAAACAAATAAGAGATCCAACATTTTAATAAACATATCTTTTTTTATGCATACACACATGTAATATCTACATAATTATATAGATACACATTAAAATATTATATACATAATGATATATATATATGAAATATGTTTTTAGGGTTTAGGGTTTATATATATGTATTGTTACTCATTATATAGCTATATTACATTACAATATATTATAATAAAAACATATTTCATATACACACACACACACACACACACACACACACGTACATAATGGTAATAACTAATATATATATATAATCAAATAATAAAAGGAAATAGTAATAGAAATGATAAAAAAGAAAAGAAAAGAAAGGAAGACACCCACTAACCCTAATCACACTAATTATATAAAGAAAAAGTTATCACATTCCCTCTTCTTGATGGCTGCAATTTTACCCTCCTTCAACATTCTCTTTTTCTCCCTCATACTTTTCTCCTTCTTCTTTACACCACTCAGCCGTCCTTGAAGAAACAAAGATCATCCCAAGTTGCATGAAGGAAGGCGGTAGGTTACACGTGGATAAAAGGAGAAGATTTTTGCTGAGATCCACTTCTTTGAGCTATAGAAGTCCCTAACTTCTTTTGATCACCAATTAGGTAGGGGTTCTTGTGCTTTCCATTTTATTATTGTTTGAAATCCTGAGATTTGATGAAGCTTTACCAAAAATAAATAAATAAATTTTATTGTGATCAATGGTTCAAATAATCTGTAGTCCTCTAGTTATTCAATGTTTTGTCTCCCAATTCTAAAGCACATTCCCTTTCATTTGTTTATATGGAAAGAAAGCTATTATTTTCACCTACGTTAAATTTACGATTCTTCAGATTTCTAATAGTTTTATCAATAATTTGTTTCAATAATTCCTGAAATAGTTTCGTAGATCAAAATATTAATCTTGTTACAGTTTTCCATGCTTTTCAACCTATTGCATACTGTGCAGCAAATTTTGTTTCTGTTAATCTATGTATCCCCTAATTTTGTTTGGAAGAATTCCTCAAATTGTCAAGCACGCATTTTGTGAAAGATCTTTATTGGCCATTGTTTTGTCACATTGTTCTTTTTATGAAGTTTTTAGTCACCGGTGGAGAAGCACTTCATTCTGAAACTACTTTAATCTTTCTTTTATCCTAACAGGTCATTTAAATACATGCACTATGTCTTTATGTATAAATTTGATAGAAAGTATTGGAATCTGATCAGTTTTCAATAAAATTTTGTTTCTTAGTCTCTAGACCTCCGTTTGAGCCCGTTCAAAATTCTTGTGAAAGCTAAAACAAAGACCTACAAGGTCATTTTAGTCCTACTACTATAAGCCTTCTATAAAATTTGGGAAAAATTATTAAAGTCACATCAGGTGCTGCTATTGGGATTCTGGGCAGTGTGCAAAGAAAAATTTGAAACTAGAGTTATACAATTCATAATCAAATGAAACTAGTTTTAAATGAAAGCTGACACACAGGGCTATAATCTTAAAAATTTCCATAGACAAATATTTCTTAGTTTTTCCCCAGTTAGTTTTGAAAATTGATGCAGCCTCTGTTGGGCATGTAGCCAAAGAGTCTTAATCCAGAATTTTTATAAAAAATATCTAGTTATCGATTTAGGCTCAAACTGGATTTGGTTTTTAGAAATCTTGATAAATTAGGATCATCCCCATAAAATATTAGAGCATAAATCCTAGGGTAGCAGTCACAGTAGAATTTTCTATGTTAGTTCCCAAATATGTCGGAATCTAAAAGTTAGCAATTCCACGATAGGGAAAATAAAAAAAAGTGTTTAAATAATTTGTCAAGCTATAAGGAATAAAACGAGGGTTAAGTTATAACAGCAAATCAGTAATAACTTTAGTATTGTTACAAATAAAAATAAATAAATAAATATAAAGGGTCTTAAGACCCAGTAATATGGTCTTTAAGACACTCCACACATTATCAAAAACTCTAATTTATGAAGACTTGTTTTTGATAATAAGACTTGCTAACTATTAGGACACATATTGAATATGTTATTTGTTGTGTGATGTACCCCTTGTGCATAATTCATGAGATGCTATATTAAAATGCCTCTGAATATTAGATGTATGCTCCTATGTTGCCATACCTAATTATGCTTGATGATGTCATTTGAAATGTGGTGGTACTAATGCTACTGAATCATGTTGATTATACATTTGTTTTGATTATGCTTTGTGGAATACATGTCCTATTTTATGCATAAGATCTTTGTATTACATGTATTGCATTAAATAAGAAAAGTTAAAAGGTTAAAGTGTACCCTTCTGCGATTCGGAAGAAGAAAGTTTTACCCCTCACCCTAGGATGGCGACGGTCGTCAGTTTGAGCTCAATATCATTTACTGAAACTCTGAGGTTGATGCCAAAGATTTCAGGAGGAAGGCCCACTGCAGGTTTCTAAATTAAGATTGGAGGTTGATGCTAAAGGTCACAGATGACACTAAGTAATTGAGAATTAAGATCGAAGGTTGATGCCAAAGATCAAAGTCAAGACACGCTATGTTACCAATTAAGTAGCTCATAACGCATGCATACATAAATCATGGCATGGGTATGTACAAGAGGAAAGAGGATAGATCTTACCTTATGAAGGAAATATGCATCAATTCAACTCAGCTTTACTTCTCTATTGCACCAATCATTTTCTTTTATGTATGGAGAGACATATAAAATTGGACTTGCCTTGGCTAACAAATGTCTTTGGAAAACTAAAAGAAGTGCTATATCTGTTCACCTTTTCCTTAAATAAACCCGAGGTGGCTGGAGATGATTTCGATAACACCTTATTATGTGCATTTTACTAAGAACTTTCGAGTTTTCACCCCATTTTATTTCCGTGTCATCTCTAGATGAGAAGCAAGTAGTTACAAACCACTTGGAGGAGCACATTCAAGGAAAGTAGATAGGATTGTATATCAGATTATTAGAATAGATAGGTTATATTCTAGATTAGGTGACCTATTTAGATTAGTTATATATATAACTTCATTGGAAATTTAATTACTTCATTGATTATCATGCTAAAGTTAGCGAGATAATATTTATTGTTGTTGCTATTTATTTACTATTTACAACATGTTGTTCGTATTTATCTACTTATTTATAATGTGTAAATTATTTAGACATCAGATGATTTGTATATGCTTATGACTGTATTAGTTAGCTTTTGCGAAAAAAAATATTGTATATGATTTATCTATGCGCAAGGCTTCTATTTTGATTTTTATTAATAAAAAAATATTAGCATTATTTTCCTTATATCTTATCTTATCAGAAAAATGTATGAGACTGGTACGTAGTAACTAAAGGTTAGCCTCAACAAGACTCGAGCATGAAGGGGTTAAATTTAGGATGTTACAGTTATCACAAACTACTATTTGGATGTAGTTTACATTTACTGTCATTGATCTCGTGGTATATCCATCTCTCAGCTAGCTTTTCGTTTCCTGTCTTATTTAAAAAATGTGCATTCTAGCAAGTTCTTATGAGTGGGAAGTTGTTTAAGATCCATCTAAAGAAAATATAGAACTCATAGGTGTAACGACTCGTATTTTAGTATTGTTGTGATAAAATAATTAAATGTGAACAATCTATAGAGATTTTAAAAATTTTGACAGACACAATTATGTAAAAACAATATGAGGATTCTGTAAAAAAATGAAAATTAATTTAATATTATTAAAAATTTAATATAATAATATTTTAATCAAAGATATATAATGAAACACTATAATTGGTACAAAGACATAGAAAAAATAAGGATAAAGTAAATAAATAGTTTTAACCCAATAAAATTAATTGGATATCAATCGAGTACCGAAATGGTATAAATCAATACATCGAAATGGTAATAACCAGTATATCGAAACACCGAGATTGGTCCAATTAATGGACACTATCATATCTTAAATAATTTTTAACTCGGAACAATTGAATAAATATAGATAGTTTCAATACTAATACAAAGTAATTTGATATGCAAATAAAAATCTTATCCTTTATGACCACTTACTCTCCAAGTGTCATATATAAAAATAAAAAAGAAAAGCAATTGAAGCTTCTCTCTGTTACAGCTCACGTTTCTTCCTCCTTCATGTTTTCCATCTTCAAGTTTTCTCCTTGTAACTCTATCAAAGCATCATATTTCCAAAACATATCCTTAGATAAACATCAAAACTAGTTCAAGAGCACTTTCTCTACAACAAACTCCATCCAAAACCTTATTTTTCCCCTTCATCTCTATCCAAACAACATCATATGTGGGTGCTGGAAAGTAGGTTTGAGCCTTGGATTAGAGAAGAAAAACTAGAGAAAAGTTTAGCGAAAAGCTTGGAGAAAGGTAGGAAATATTCTAATATATTGCTTTGTGATTGTTTGGCTAATTTGCTAATATAAACTCTTGAAATATGTATGAAATTATGTTGATGAAATCTGGAATTTGTTTTCAAGATGCAAATATATGAGCTTCATAGATGTAAAAGATGCCATAGATGAATGATTTGTGAATTTATTGAATTGATGCAAGAGAATTACTAAGTAATCAAAGAGATTTTTTATTCTTTAAAAATATTTAGACATCTAGAAATTTTTACCAGAATATTACTCAAAATATCTTTGAAAAATTTTGAAAGATTATTATTTTGAAGTATGATGCTAAAGTCTTGTGAAAATAATGGGATTTTGACCTATAGAAGAAAAGCTCTAAAATCTAAGTAAGACATTTGGTTTAAATTCCTGAATGTTTTAAGAATTACTAAGTAAAAAATCCTATAAGTTTCTATTGTGAAGAAATCTCATAAAAGATTAGCAGATTTTACCGTCTCATAAAAAGTTAAGCTGTTTTCTTTCAAAAAATTTCATAAAAAGTCTAGCAGATTTTACTGATAAATGTCATAAAGATTAAAGAGAATTTATGTAAACAAGTTTCATAAGAAGTTAAGAGATTTTGAATAGAATATCTCATAAGAATTCAAGAGATTTTGAAAAGAATATTTCATAAGAAGTCAAGAGATTTTGAGCAGAATATCTAATAAGAATTCAAGAGATTTTGAACAAAATATTTCATAAGAAGTTAAGAGATTTTTTAACAAAATATCTCATAAGAAATTCAGGATATTAAATTCAGCATATTTAATAAGAGTCTCACAGTAAATCAGGAGACTTAATAAAGAAAATCTCATAAGAGTTCAAGAGATTTTCAAGAGAAAAGTCTTACAATAATTTAGTAGACTTAATAGAGAAAATCTCACAAGAGTTAAGGAGATTTCAAGAAAATCTCAAAGCAAAAGTATGAGAAATAGAACTATTAAGAAGAGATTTTACTCAATAATTATGATATTTCTTAAACAAATGACAAATTTTCATATGAAGAAAGCAAACTTAAGAAAATAAGCCTTATTTTAATATCAATTGCTTGATTGTAAGCTCATGGATTCAAGTTGTGATCTATATCAACAAAGTGAACTATATCAGGTTGTGACACGAGGTGTTACAACATTAAGAGGAAAGTGATGTATTGAGAATAGCATGTTATTGTGATCTATATTAGGATGTAGTATGAGGTACTTATCAAGTGAACTATATCAGGATGTAATATGAAGTGTTACATCACAGGCAATACATTAGATAAAAAGTATATCAGGAATCCTATGAGTTATATTCTCAAGCCTAAAGTTAATAATAAGCCTATGATAAAGAAGGATTGAAACAAACAAACAAACCAAGTATTATATAAACAACTAGAATGAGAAGGATTCTAAAACTATATAGGTATGAGACTATATAGTTGAGGATGACTTCTACTCATAATATTATGTTAGATAAAATATTTAATGAATCCAATGCCTTTATTCGTAAGTATTAGTGTACTTATAATATTACGTTAAATAAGAAAAGGAATAAGTAAAGCTAATTATTTTAGAAGACATCGAAGACACTTTAAATATTTTAAATTCTATGTCAGATGTCACTGTGTAGTAGACTAGTGTTTTTCCTACTGAAAATTTTTTATTCTCATTCCTGTTGTTATCATTTTTTTTTCATAGATTACAATGATGGTGATTGTTTTTGTGGAGATCCTTAGCTGGAATTGGTAGTCACGGACAAAACTTTTAAAGAGCTTATGATAGAGACATTAATAAGTTCTTTATATTTTCTTTTAAGGAATTCTTAGTAATACCCTACCTAGACTAGAGGGTTCCTGTGTGAACCAAGGTAAGGGTTTAACATAGTTATGGATATTATCGACTTGTCATCGAGTAATAAAATTATGTATTCTTGTTATATTAATCATGTTTAAATTTAGCAATTCAAGAGAAAGAGTTGTATATTTGTTACAAGATCACGCCCATATTTAAATATGATATATACACCTCTAAGCATAAGCAAAGATAACAAGTAACAACTACTTACTATAAGGTTATGGTTTAAGCATAGTTTTATGGTAGGAAGGGTGTTATAATAGGGGGCTATGTAAAGCATTAAATTCATGAAAGCTTATTGTGCTGTAATGTGGGTCTCATGGAAGTCAAGATATATGTGGTTTTAAATATATATATATATATATATACACACAAGTTATGGGAAGAAGTGGAAAATTTGGGATGGGAAGAAGAGCCTCTATTAGTGACCTGTTGTGCATTTCAGTTGCTTATCCTGTCATATGTAACACCCTAATAGAACCCCACTGTGCTTAAGTTCACATTTGGATTCTATAGTTGTCACTTATGCCTTGTATTAATTTTCTTTTGAAATTAACTTAGAAAAATAATGGAAGTTTTTTTTTTCTTTAAATAAATTAATTTTTTTGAAAACTTAAGCTCAGAACGAGAAGTGAAATACATAGCGCTTTTATAGATAATAATCAAGTTACATTGCGCACTTAATTAAATAAGCGGAATAAAAGACTAAGTGTAGAACAATTATCACATAAACTGGAATATAATCACTTAATACATAAGTCACAACAGGGCATATATCATACTGATAAGTTATTACAAATAACAATATAAGTTCTACTATTACTAATTGTTTCTCACAAACTATAATGTAACTAAAGCTCGGAATGCTCCTACTTGAACGGTTTGAAATCTTCACGTGCTACCTCCTTCCTCAGCTACGGCCTCGTTGCTTTAGGTGGAGACGTCTGTCTCTGGTAACGACAACGGAAAATAAACATAGGAGTGAGAAATACATAATTTCTCAGTAGGAGTTCCTACTTGTACTAAAAGTGTCATCGTTGTCGTCCTAGTCACTTCGGGTTTATTGTAAAAAGGTGAACAGGTAAGGATTCAATTATCAAACTTTCACAAACGTGATTAGCCAAAGTGCAGTTACTTTTAAACTAATCTTGAACATTAGCAGAAATATTCATTGATTTCATCAAGCATACATATAAGCATATCATGTAAAACCACTAATAAGCAGTAATCATTTAGGAGCTGCATGCATTTCATGATTACTCATCCTCAACATTCACTTGTTTAGTGATCATCATCTTTCATTTATTTCATCAACATATTTCTTAATTACTCATGGGATGAATGCATCAATGCCTTATACCACCCTAAAAGGGTAATGAGCTCATACCGTGGCCGTCGTCACAACCTTTTTTGGTTTCCTTTCCGTTGCCGTGATCTCAACGGTTTAGGGGGTTAAGTCGTGAGTTTAGCTCAAGTCCACTTTTCCAGACTTTCATTGCTACTTTTTCAAACTTTGCTTTTATTATTTCCTTTGAAAATGAATGTATGCATATCATCATGTAATCACAATAAATCATGGGCAATCAATCATTCATTTTCATCATTTCATAACTCATCACCATACATTCACTTTACTATAATTCACTTCATGAAAAATGGATAATATCATGTAAATCTCATAGTAAACATTTTCATAAATGATTCATTTTAAGCAACCAAAGTTATCAAGTTGAGTTCCTAGTGTTCCTAAGAGGTAATGGATGTCTTAGTATTATCTTTTTCTCTTAGTGTTCTTTGTACTCTTAGAATTCCATTAATACATTAATGCATTTCAAAATATTATTATAGGTTCTTTATATATTCTTATTATGGTTTTCGGATAACTCTTGAAGATTATTATTCTACTTAAATTCTTAAAATTCTCTTTTTACAAGACTTGATTCTTTTATTTATAGTTTTGACATCTTTTAGAAGAAAGTTTATAATTCTCTGTATACTTGTTATCTCAGCTTAGTAAAGGTAGTTCCAAATTCCTAACTCATCAAATTTTAGCATTTACATCTTTGGAATAGTGTAAATCAACTGTAAACCATGCATAGGAGGGTTCCCAGGAAAGAGAGGTGGGTCACAATGGACATGCTTAAATACCAAGTCTTTCCTTAGCCAGAACCTTTCCAAACTGCACTTTCACAGTACACTATCCCGAAATTTATTTCTCATTCTGTATTTACTTGGTACAAAGCTTTATACATAACATACATGGGTGTATTCCTATATGTGTTAGCTCTCCAACAAAGTTGAAATCAGTCCATTTGCATTTTTCTAGAGTGAGTTACACCTATTTTACTACTACAAGGTCAGATTTAAAGTTTCAGTCTTAGGCTCTGCTTTAAAAATTTATATCTTGAGCTAGAAAACTCCATTTTGGGTGATTCTTTTTGGAGAGTGTTCTATAATGAGTCTAGTTTATATTAAAATTATTTTAATTTCGAGATACTAGATATTTTATGAACAGTAGCTTTCGAAGTACCTGCTGCCAGAAACAACTAGAAATTCCAGCACCTACCATTTTCATGTCTTAAGTTACCTTTATTAAATCAGGTTTCACATACAATCTTTTCAAGTTATATTTGAGTTTGATAACATCATAAGGGTACTCATAACAGAATAGAACATGTCATATTTCTAAAAATATATTTTTCAAATAATCATTTAAAACTTTTGACAATAACTCAAACTTGAGGCATTCTATCAAGGTTAGAAGCCAACAATGCTTGAACAATTAAAGATGAAGCTCCTACCTCTTGTGTAGGGTCTAAAAGGGTCCTTCTCTTCTTCCTTAAGCTTCGAACAAGAGTCTTTGGAGTGGATGACCCTCCTTGAATCTTGGCTCTAGAACTTGAATGCTTAAGAAAATATTTCTCACTAGAGTTAAAGATTGTAACTCTTGTGAGGGCTAGTGAAAGTTTGGACTTAGGATTTAAGTGTTTGGATGAAGTTTAGAGGATCAAGAGAAGTTTTTGAAGAACATAAGAAGAATGATAGAATAAGAAAGAAAGAACACTTAGGGAGTTTCTGAATTGAAGAGAGTTTGAGGAGTATTTATAGTGGAAAGATTAGAGAAAAAGCGAGAAGAAGGAAAGCACTTGGAGCATGATTTATGGAAACATGTTGGCTGAATTTTGGGATGAAAATGCTCCTTGTTTTGTGCAAACATGTTTCCATGTTTTGTGCAAACACGTTTCCATGTTTTGTGCAAACACGTTTCCATGTTTTATGCAAACATGTTGGATGAAAATGCTCCATGTTTTATGCAAACATGTTTCCATGTTTTATGCAAACATGTTTCCATGTTTTGTGCAAACATGTTTCCATGTTTTGTGCAAAGATGTTAGTGGATATTTTTGTAATTAGACAATGATAGTGGTATTCTTGTAATTCCATTCATAGAGTAAGGGTATCTTTGTCATTTAATAAGGTAAGGGTAGTTTGGTAATTTCCTTTACATAGCAAGGGCATTTTAAGTAATTTCCACTAAGTGATGGCATTTTAAGTAATTCTTTGCATTTTTCTCTAGACATACTTAAGTAGACTATTTGTTGTGTTTCATAACATTTGTCCCGATTCTCTTGGTTGTGCTATCGCTAATTAATATTTATCTTAGTTATAAATTTGGGGATGTTACATTTCTCCCCTTCTTATTAAAAATTTTGCCCTCAAAATTTGATACTTGTGAATAGGTTCGGAAATTCTTTTATATCTTCCTCGAGCTCCCATGTGTGCTCTTCCATTCCATCTTGTCCCAGGCTACTCGGACTAGAGATACAGATTTGTTTCTCAGCTGCTTGATGCCATGATCCACGATCCTCATCGGTGGTAATTCAAAAGTTAAGTCATCTTTTAATTGTATAGTTTCTGGCTCAAACACATGACTGGGGTCTGACTGATACTTTCTCAATTAGGACACATGAAAAACATTGTGTAGGTTAGACAAATTTGGAGGTAATGCAATTTGGTAGGCGGAGGGACCTACCTTTTTGAGGATTTGGAAGGGTCCTAAGAATCTAGGGCTTAGCTTTTTGACTTTCATTGCACGACCTATACCTGTGGTAGGAGTAATTCGCAAGAATATGTGTTCTCCTTCTTGAAATTCGAGAGGTTTCCTTCTCTTGTTAGCATAGCTCTTCTGCCTACTCTGAGCAGTGAGGATTCTTTCCCTAATTTTCCTTATTTGTTTGGTTGTCTCTTTTACCAAATCAGGGCCCAAAATACTTTGCTCTCCCGGGTCACACCAACAAAGTGGTGATTGACACTTTCTACCATACAAAGCCTCATAAGGTGTCATCCCAATGCTAGTGTGGTAACTATTATTATATGCAAACTCAATCAATGGAAGTTGTTTGTCTCAACTTTTTGGCTGGTCTAAGACACATGCTCTTAGCATATCCTCAAGGGTTTGAATTGTTCTTTCTAATTGTCCATCAGTTTGAGGGTGATAAGCAGTGCTTAGACACAACCTTGAACCAAACACCTTTTGCAAAGCTCCCCAAAATCTTGAGGTGAACCTTGGATCCCTATCTGAGACAATGGTTTTGGGTACTCCATGGAGCCTTATTATCTCTTGGATGTATAGCTGAGCTAACTTTTCCAAAGGGTAATTTGCTCGAATGGGTAAAAAGTGAGCAGATTTGGTCAATCTATCTACAATTACCCATATGGAGTCATGTCCGGTAGGCGTTCTTGGCAATCCCATCACGAAATCCATGGATATTCCTTCCCATTTCCATTCGGGGATTTCGAGAGGTTGCAGCACTCCGGAGGGTTTTTGATGCTCTATCTTCACTTTTTGGCATACCAAACATTTTTGCACTATATTTGCTATATCTGCTTTCATCTTTGGCCACCAGAACATCTTTTTAGGTCATGGTACATCTTGGTTATACCGGGTGTACACTAAATTGACTCTTGTGGGCTTCTTCCAAAATGCTAGCTCTCAATCCTTCTTTTGCAGGTACAGATTCTCCTTGGTATCTCTACACTCCTTCCTTATCCTGGACAAACTCTTTCAACTTTCCTACTTGACAAGGGTTAAGGTTCTAAGGAAATCCTCATCTTCCCTTTGGGCTTGAATTATTTGATCCTTAAAGCTACTGGTTACACTTAGTTGGCTTAACCGAATTTGTTCAAGTCCCCTATATCCTAAGTTGAGGTTCCTAAAATCTTCTATCGACTTATTTTCTTTCACCATGAGCCAAGCGGCATGCAAGGACTTACGACTCAAAGCGTCTGCTACCACATTTGCCTTTCCTGGGTGGTAGTTCAACCCAAAGTCATAGGCCTTGAGAAACTCCATCCAACGCCTTTGTCTCATATTGAGTTCCTTTTGGTTGAAGAGGTATTTCAGACTTTTGTAGTCAGAAAAGACTTCAAACCTTACACCATAAAGATGATGTCTCCAGATTTTTAAGGCAAAGACAATATTGCTAGCTCTAAGTCATGGGTTGGGTAATTAACTTCATGGGGTTTGAGCTGTCTAGAGGCATAGGCTACTACATTCCTATTTTGCATCAAAACACATCCTAGTCCTCTTCCCGAGGCATCACAATACACCTCAAATTTTTCTTTTGGGTCAGGTAGGATTAGGACAGGGGTAGTGGTCAACTTCTTTTTAGTTCTGGAAACTCTCTTCACATTCTGGGCTCCATATAAAAGCTGAATTCTTCCTTGTTAGCTTGGTAAGGGGTAAGGTAATTTGGGAAAAACCTCTAATGAACCTTCGGTAGTAACCGGCTAGCCCTAGAAAACTCCTAATCTCCTTCACAGTGGTAAGGGTTTCCCATTGTTGCACCACTTCTATCTTACTTGGGTCTACTGCTATTCCCCCATGTGACACTACATGACCTAAGAACTTAACTTCCTTCGTCCAAAATTCACACTTGGACAACTTTGCATAAAGTTTCTTGTTCCTCAACACCTTCAACACCACTCGTAAGTGTTCTTCGTGCTCTTCTTTAGTTATAGAGTAAACTAGAATGTCATCGATGAACACTATTACAAACTTGTCCAAGTATGGTCTAAATATCCTATTCATGTAGTCCATAAACACTGCCGGTGCATTGGTTAACCTAAACGACATCACATTAAACTCATAATGTCCATATCTAGTCCTAAAGGTTGTCTTTGGTATGTCCTCCTCCTTCACTCGAATCTGGTGGTATCCTGATCGCAGATCTATCTTGGAAAATACTTGGGCTCCTCTTAATTGGTCCATGAGGTCATCTATTCTAGGCAAAGGGTATTTATTCTTTATGGTCACTTGGTTTAGCTACCTATAATCCACACATAACCGCAAGCTCCCATCCTTCTTCTTGACAAATAGCACTGAAGCTCCTCATGGTGAAGCACTAGGCCTAATGAATTTCTTCTCTAGTAGCTCCTCTAATTGCTTCTTCAATTACATTAACTTTCGACGGTGGCATCCTATAAGGAGCTATAGATATGGGTCCCGTTCGGTACCAAATCTATAGAAAACTCAATCTCCCTTTTGGAGGAAATTCAGGTATGTCATCGGGAAAGACATCGAGAATTCCTTTACTACAAGGATCTTTTCTAGAGCTTGCTCCACTTCCCTCTCACTTGTCATCAGGAAAACATATCCTCGCTCTTCATTCCTACTATCCCCCATGATAATGGAGTTTAGGTATAGTCATACCTTTTTATCAAGTTTAGAGGGATTGGGTAAAGATGGTTTGGGAAGAAATACTAGTGACTTATTTGCACAATGTAGTAACACACGGTTAGTCAAAGCCAATCCATGCCCAAGATTACATCAAAACTAGACAAGGGTAGACAAACTAAATCATGATGAAAAATCCTATCGCCTACCTCAAATTCACAATTTAGGCGAGGCTTGATCGATTCTAACAGTATTTATAGTGGGTGTAGAGACAACTAAGATGATTTTTAAGTCAGATATATACAACCTCAACTTATTAGCACAATCATATGAAATGAATGAATGTGTTGCTCCAGAATCAAACAATACAATTAAGGATTTTCCATTAATTATACACTTACCTTGAATCAGATCATCGGATTCTGAGGGCATCTCGGCGGTGATAGCAAACACGCAGCGTCCCTGTGCCTTAGGCTTGAGTGTAGAGGACTGATTGAACTTTAGGCACTCTCTAGAATAGTGTCCTGCTTGTCCACACCGATAACAAACATTCTTACCAAATTTGCATTCCCCTCCATGTATCTTTCCACAAGTGGCACAAGGGGGTCTAGTCATAGGTTCAGGGACAGCAGCCATCCTAGGTCGATTAACAGCTTGTGTCCTAGGTTGATTCATCATAGGGTGTTGGGGTTGTTTCCCTTTAAATCCACCTCCTTGGAAGGGTTTCTTGTGAGGGGGTGGGAACCCTCGGTGACCTTGTTGAGCAGACCTCTTCCTATTCTCTTCAACTCGGTGGGCAACTAGCTGGCGATTGCAACTCTCAGCCACTTGGCTTTTGCTGACTAAAGATGCATAGTCAGTGACCTCCAGTGGAGCCACAGATGCCAAAATGTCTGGTCTCAAACCACTCTCATATTTCATGCATTTCCAAGCCTCGTTGGGATTACTTTGGTAGCTAGTTGAGTGTTTGATCAGTTCTTCAAACTTAGCTGTGTACTCAGCCACACTTCGATTTCCCTGTGTCAGCAATAGAAATTCTACTTCCTTTGCCTTATTAACCAAATCTGGAAAATATTTCTTATGGAACGTAGCATAGAAAACCTCCCACGTAATCTGTATGTCAGCACTTTCGAGCAAGCCCTTTGCACCTTTCCACCATGCGGCAGCCTCTCCTTTCAGCATATAAGTAGAGAATGCCACCTTTTGTTCATCAGAGCATTCTACCACTGAGAAAACCTTCTCCATCTCTTGAATCCATATGTCGGCTATTTTGGTTAGTTGTCCCTTTGAATTCTGGAGGTCCACCCCTCTTGAATTCTGAGAATTTTCCATGTTCTTGGTTCCCAACTGATTCCTCTGACATCCTATTCATCTGCTCCATCATCACTGTTGCTTGTGCTTGCATAGCCCTAGCCATCTCCTGGAGTGCATTTGCCAGTTCATCACGATTACCTCCACCGCGTGCCCCATGCATACGTGCATTTCTTGCCATTAGTTCCTAGACACACCAAACAACAGTCATCGAGTTGATCAGGCTCAATACTATAGCTAAGCATGGTAGCAACTATGGCAGTATCACAAGACGATCATGCATTTCTCAATCCTATATCCTATCATACAGATAAGATTAATAGCATGATATCATAGACAGAAGCATAGTCAGTCCATTCCTCAGGCTTAAATAGGGTGAACTTCTCTGATACCATAATGTAACACCCTAATAGAACCCCACTGTGCTTAAGTTCACATTTGGATTCTATAGTTGTCACTTATGCCTTGTATTAATTTTCTTTTGAAATTAACTTAGAAAAATAATGGAAGTTTTTTTTTTCTTTAAATAAATTAATTTTTTGAAAACTTAAGCACAGAATTTAGAAGTGAAATACATATAGATAATAATCAAGTTACATTGCGCACTTAATTAAATAAGCGGAATAAAAGACTAAGTGTAGAACAATTATCACATAAACTGAAATATAATCACTTAATACATAAGTCACAACAGGGCATATATCATACTGATAAGTTATTACAAATAACAATATAAGTTCTACTATTACTAATTGTTTCTCACAAACTATAATGTAACTAAAGCTCGGAATGCTCCTACTTGAACAGTTTGAAATCTTCACGTGCTACCTCCTTCCTCAGCTACGGCCTCGTTACTTTAGGTGGACACGTCTGTCTCTGGTAACGACAACGGAAAATAAACATAGGAGTGAGAAATACATGATTTCTTAGTAGGAGTTCCTACTTGTACTAAAAGTGTCATCGTTGTCGTCCCAGTCACTTGGGTTTATTGTAAAAAGGTGAGCAGGTAAGGATTCAATTATCAAACTTTCACAAAGCGTGATTAGGCGAAGTGCGATTACTTTTAAACTAATCTTGAACATTAGCGAAATATTCATTCAAGATTTCATCAAGCATACATATAAGCATATCATGTAAAACCACTAATAGCGATAATCATTTAGGAGCTGCATGCATTTCATGATTACTCATCCTCAACATTCACTTGTTTAGTGATCATCATCTTTCATTTATTTCATCAACATATTTCTTAATTACTCACGGGATGAATGCATCAATGCCTTAGACCACCCTAAAAGGGTAATGAGCTCATACCGTGGCCGTCGCCACAACCTTATTTGGTTTCCTTTCCGTTGCCGTGATCTCAACGATTTAGGGGGTTAAGCCGTGAGTTTAGCTCAAGTCCACTTTTCCAGACTTTCATTGCTACTTTTTCAAACTTTGCTTTTATTATTTCCTTTGAAAATGAATGTATGCATATCATCATGTAATCACAATAAATCATGGGCAATCAATCATTCATTTTCATCATTTCATAACTCATCACCATACATTCACTTTACTATAATTCACTTCATGAAAAATGGATAATATCATGTAAATCTCATAGTAAACATTTTCATAAATGATTCATTTTAAGCAACCAAAGTTATCAAGTTGAGTTCCTAGTGTTCCTAAGAGGTAATGGATGTCTTAGTATTATCTTTTTCTCTTAGTGTTCTTTGTACTCTTAGAATTCCATTAATACATTAATGCATTTCAAAATATTATTATAGGTTCTTTATATATTCTTATTATGGTTTTCGTATAACTCTTGAAGATTATTATTCTACTTAAATTCTTAAAATTCTCTTTTTACAAGACTTGATTCTTTTATTTATAGTTTTAACATCTTTTAGAAGAAAGTTTATAATTCTCTGTATACTTGTTATCTCAGCTTAGTAAAGGTAGTTCCAAATTCCTAACTCATCAAATTTTAGCATTTACATCTTTGGAATAGTGTAAATCAACTGTAAACCATGCATAGGAGGGTTCCCAGGAAAGAGAGGTGGGTCACAATGGACATGCTTAAATATCAAGTCTTTCCTTAGCCAGAACCTTTCCAAACTGCACTTTCACAGTACACTATCCCGAAATTTATTTCTCATTCTGTATTTACGTGGTACAAAGCTTTATACATAACATACATGGGTGTATTCCTATATGTGTTAGCTCTCCAACAAAGTTGAAATCAGTCCATTTGCATTTTTCTAGAGTGAGTTACACCTATTTTACTACTACAAGGTCAGATTTAAAGTTTCAGTCTTAGGCTCTACTTTAAAAATTTATATCTTGAGCTAGAAAACTCCGTTTTGGGTGATTCTTTTTGGAGAGTGTTCTATAATGAGTCTAGTTTATATTAAAATTATTTTAATTTCGAGATACTAGATATTTTATGAACAGTAGCTTTCGAAGTACCTGCTGCCAGAAACAACTAGAAATTCCAGCACCTACCATTTTCATGTCTTAAGTTACCTTTATTAAATCAGGTTTCACATACAATCTTTTCAAGTTATATTTGAGTTTGATAACATCATAAGGGTACTCATAACAGAATAGAACATGTCATATTTCTAAAAATATATTTTCAAATAATCATTTAAAACTTTTGACAATAACTCAAACTTGAGGCATTCTATCAAGGTTAGAAGCCAACAATGCTTGAACAATTAAAGATGAAGCTCCTACCTCTTGTGTAGGGTCTAAAAGGGTCCTTCTCTTCTTCCTTAAGCTTTGAACAAGAGTCTTTGGAGTGGATGACCCTCCTTGAATCTTGGCTCTAGAACTTGAATGCTTAAGAAAATATTTCTCACTAGAGTTAAAGATTGTAACTCTTGTGAGGGCTAGTGAAAGTTTGGACTTAGGATTTAAGTGTTTGGATGAAGTTTAGAGGATCAAGAGAAGTTTTTGAAGAACATAAGAAGAATGATAGAATAAGAAAGAAAGAACACTTAGGGAGTTTCTGAATTGAAGAGAGTTTGAGGAGTATTTATAGTGGAAAGATTAGAGAAAAAACAGAAGAAGGAAAGCACTTGGAGCATGATTTATGGAAACATGTTGGCTGAATTTTGGGATGAAAATGCTCCTTGTTTTGTGCAAACATGTTTCCATGTTTTGTGCAAACACGTTTCCATATTTTGTGCAAACACGTTTCCATGTTTTGTGCAAACACGTTTCCATGTTTTATGCAAACACGTTGGATGAAAATGCTCCATGTTTTATGCAAACATGTTTCCATGTTTTATGCAAACATGTTTCCATGTTTTATGCAAACTTGTTTCCATGTTTTGTGCAAAGATGTTAGTGGATATTTTTGTAATTAGACAATGATAGTGGTATTCTTGTAATTCCATTCATAGAGTAAGGGTATCTTTGTCATTTAATAAGGCAAGGGTAGTTTGGTAATTTCCTTTACATAGCAAGGGCATTTTCGTAATTTCCACTAAGTGATGGCATTTTCGTAATTCTTTGCATTTTTCTCTAGACATACTTAAGTAGACTATTTGTTGTGTTTCATAACATTTGTCCCGATTCTCTTGGTTGTGCTATCGCTAATTAATATTTATCTTAGTTATAAATTTGGGGATGTTACATCATACACCTCTGATGACCACTCAATGTACAATTTCATTAGCACCCATGTACGTCTCTGTTCTAATCACAATATGGAAGTGTTACTAGAAACTTCATAGGCAATATGAAGGCTTGTTTTAAAATTCTTCGATCTATGTTAAGTCAAGTGGTTGTTCTCATGACAGTATTAAACTCCATTGTGGGAGATCAAAATCATCTCTCTAACTTGGTGGAAGAAAAGCAAGAAAAATACTGCTAAAGGGAAGAAGGAAAAATCGATGAAAATGATGCCTAGATGACCATAAAGAATGTTAGACACCTGCTGTAAGTTCAACAAAAGATCCACCATTGTTGCAGAAATGGTACTTAATCTATTCCCAAAAGGATCCTTTGTTAGTCATAGGGGGTTGTAAGTTGTAGAGTTATATATATAAAGAAGAAGCTATAAATGTCTTTAGTTTTGTTATGATGTAATCTACTTGGAAGTATGAAACATTTTAGCAAGTTTTCATGAACTAAAATTTGTTTATGATTCACTTGAAGAAAATTTGGAACTCATGGGTGGCTATGTCAAGTATGAAATTTCTAGAAACATTAGCCAAATAGTTGCAAAGTCCATTGTGTTGTAATGTAAGTTTCATGGAAGTCAAGAGATAGGTGATCAAAAAATCATCCAACCCCTATTATTGAATATAAGACATGAAGGAATGAGATTTTTTGTACTCCAAAGTGTTTGAAGACTTTTAGTAGTGCTAAAGAGCATTTTCTCTCATTCCTAGACGACTTTAGCGTCTTTTAGCATGACAGATTTAAGGCTTAGGGACTTTTACTAATGGCTTATTAGGAGGGCCTTTATTTAGAGGAAGACAGTTTACACATCATGTATAGGGAAAACTTGAAAGAAAAATGAAAGAAAAGATTAGTGTCTCTCATCAAGAGATATCAAGTTCAAGAACCACAATGGAAAAAGACGAAGCTCAAGGCAAGATAACTCAACAAAAGATGGAGTAAAAATAGAGGAGGTGCAGTTGTGGACATCTTGATTCTTCTAGAGGCCTCCTTTCATGAATTAAAGAAGCTTGTGAACAAAGGTATATGTGAAATGAGGCCAAAAAAAAAAAAGAGGACGCAAGTGCATTCATGGCCGAATGCCTAGTCAATTATCGAGCAAACTCGTCACCAAGAAGGCTTATGAAGCATTGTTGTCATAATAGGTCTTCAAAAGCTAAGTATACATAATACTTGATATTGCTTGAGTATAGAAAATGATAAGAAACAAGATGCCCAATGATTTAATTCTTTGACTTTAGATCTTGTTTATATGATATCTCATCATCACATATTATGTATTTGATGTTTATGTGTACATTTCACATTATTGTATTATTGTTATTAATGTGACTGAAAATAAAGTGAAGAAAAACAATAAGAAAAAGATAAAAAGAGAAACAAGTTCAATGACTTGCATCATGTAGTGGATATTTTGAATGAGTCTCATGATAAACACCATTTGATACTAGTATAATGGCGTGAATGCATGTTTGATAAGTTCTGGAGCTTTTTCTTGAGTAATATTTTCTCTAAATGTGTGAAATGTAGTTGTTGCTTGAAAGGTAATGTCATGCCCAAGAAAATAGATGCCAAAAGCATGCTTCCCCCCAAACGAATATTCATGCCCCTGAGATTTCTATGTTTGAAATGTTTTTCAACAAATAAGATTGTTATATGATAATAAAAAATGGTGAATAAAAGGTTAGCATAAGGGGACTCAAGGATAATGAGAGAAAGGAAGTTATCATGTTTTACATGTATGGCTTGTTTATAATGAGACCTCATGCGCACAGTTATGAGTTATATGTCCATTATGATGGATTATCAATTTGCTTTCCACATACAGACATGCATAATTGTTTATGGAAGTGTTTGTAAATCTATTTCAATACATGAGTATGTTTTCATGTTAGTCATTATAATATGTTCATAGCTAAAGTGAAGGAGAATGACGCCCGAAGGCATTTATGGAATCTCCATAAGGCCTTGCTTTGTTTTGAGAAACCAAATTCTTCTTATACATGATATGTTAGCTTTATTTCCTTTGTTTCGTCTATAACTCTGCTAGCATCTCATGAAAAAAGATGTTTAACATGATTCTTTGGACACATTGCTTCTTTTTTAATCTTGCTCATGTTACCACTGTAGGATCATGTTCTGATATATATTTGATAAACTTGAATACATACTGCAACTCATGTAGTGCCCAACACATACATGTTCTTGTTTTTTTTTAAAATGTAATTAAAAAGAAAAAAGGTGGGGAGAAGGAGCTATGCTCATGAACCCAAACATGATCTTGATTTTTAATGTCACATGTTCCTTTTTTCTTGGTCTCAAATAACAAGCACTCAATTGTTTTAGTTCAACAACCTCCCAATTAGTGTCAGTGTTATAGTTTTCCTTGGAAGCATTCTTGTCATGTATGCATTGCATAACTAATTTTGTTTCATGAAAGCTTATTGTTGGCATCAAAGTGAAGGCTTCAATGCTGACATTGAATGCAGAAATATGACACAAAGACAAAAATAATAGATGCTTCCTGTTGTATTAAAAAGTATTAGATTATGACAAGAACAAAGAATATTGTCATGTGCTGGGCAATAGCAAATGCTATGGCAATAATGAAGGACATTGCACGATACAGTGAAAAGTAATAGATGATGAAAAATGCTGCACAACATGCCAAAAAGTGAAAAATGCTATTATAAGAGCAAGGATTTGCATGCTGAACTGAAAAATGAAGAACAATATGATAAGAGTGAAGAAAATGGTGACAAAAGTAAAAGACGTCATATTGAAAATGATAGATGCTATGGCAGAAGCAATAGACGCTGTATAAAAAATGCAAGTCATGTTAAAGAGGAAAAGAAGCCTAGAAGAACTCACATAAATGAATCCAAAGGCAAGGAAGTTCATGAACCTCATGAATCCTAAGTATGTTAAGATATAATGTTTAACATTGTATCTATATTAATAGAAATATATCAAGTATGCTGGAAATACCATGTTTAATGTGACAAATGCATTTATTTATGAATATATGCTGCTATGATGCCCTTGACATATAACTTACTATATGTATGATAGAACATGAATAGTACGGCATGCCTTAGGAAAATAAAAATCTGATAAGGCGTCAAAATGCTGACTGGACATAGTTATGAGTCATGGTATAGACAAAAGAAAAAATAGACATAAATGGATATGATGAGGGAATAAGTCATGACAAAATTGGTATCCATCCCAATAGACACTGCTTTGTTGAACCTAGAAACCAAAATATATATATATAGGTCCCATTTAGCTTTAAATGTATGAAGAAATGATATGCTTAATTGAGTGAGTTCATTTGATAATGATGATTGCATTTTTTAATTCTACATTTCAGCTACGAATCATGTGTTGTGCTATAAAGAAATGTTATAATGTGATTGATGAGATGGTTAGAACTTGATGACATATTGTGATCATAGTACTAAAAGACATGTATCTTGCTGATTAGATATTAGAAGCCCAGCACTAGGACAGATGACGCTGAAGTATTTGCCATGGATGATGGAAACAATGTTGTTGAATGATTTGATTATGCATATCCTGAAAAGGGAGTTCTCGTGAAAAGAAAATTTTGTTTTTTGATCACAATATAAGAGAAATAGGTGGTGCAAGATCATAATACCATCACCCTAATGTGGTTTATAAACAAGTAATTAACACTGGGCATCTGTGGCATTTTCAAAGGCTAGGAGCAAAAGACTTATAAAACATACCCATATTCCCCCGAATGTGAATAGTAATTTAATACTTAAGGTCCCAAGGTCAAGTGGGCTCTAACAGTTCGATCTCACAATATTCCAACATGTGAAGTCCCAAAATGCTCTAATTCCAAATGTAAGGAACACTAAGGGCATACTCACATGGCCCCAGATCCTTTTCAAGCATCAAGAATTAAGAACAAATGATAAGTTTCAACCAAGGTCAATAAGGTGCAAAGTAATGTGCACAAGGATCATACCCTTCAAAAGTGTTAAGAAATGAGCACGAAGAACTAAACCATGAAAAAGGTCTACGAGGTGCAAAGTGATGTGCATAAGGACCCTACCACTTAAGTGTCTAGGTATTTAAGGGTGTCTAGAGCACAAGAGATAACCTTAAAACACACTTTATGCATTTTGCCATGTGATACTAGCAACCTCTAATTTGACAATTTGGGACTAAGAAATTAGTCAAAGGAGGCCTAGTGATATGTCCCAACATGCAAAATACAAAAATGCTATAGGTCTACGGGCATGGGATCTAAAGGGAGTATTCACATGGCCCCCTTTCTTCAAAGAATGAGTGCCATGTAAAGAAGCATAAATGATAAAACAAATTATGGTCACAAGGTGCAAGGTAATGTGCACATGAATCATACCCTTTTCGGATGTGTTATGTGAAGAAGCATGAAGGATAAAAACCAAGCCCAAGTCCAATGACTGCAAAACAACATGCATGAGAGAACAAGGCTATTATGTGCAAGGTCATGAAATTAATGAAAGTCCCAAAGGTGCAGAGTAATGTGCATAAAAAGAATAGTCATTAAAATGCTCAAAGTTGTGTGCACAAAGGAACCAAGTTACGAAAGATAACAAAAGTCTCAAAGGGCATGGCGTCCTAAAATACAAAGTTGCTTGTATGGGAAAAATCATGACAAGCCATGAGGGTGCCAAGTAATGTACACAAAGGGCATGGATCATGCAATAGTGCAATGCACAGGGACAAGGTACTGTCAAATTCTCAAAGTTGCTAGGTCTGGAGCACATGGTACTTATTTCCTAAAAAATAAATGAGTATGAAAAAGGTTCGATAAATCAAAAGGTCCATAAAATGCCTAAAAAATGCAAAGCAAAGTGCATAAAATATAAGTGTCTTAAGGTTTTAAGATATGATGTACATGATTAGCAAGTGAGTCAAGTGTGTAAAGCCAATCTTCATTGTGACGTCATGAAAGAGCAAGTGCTAGAAAGGAATCCAGTCCAAGGTACAAAGAAATGAGCACAAAGGTAGATTGTGTGAAAAGAAATATTATTCGAGTGCAAAAAAAATATGAACAGAAACCATGCATAGTCTCCAGGGTGCAAAGAAACGTGTGCAAGTGGAGATTTAAAATGTTATGAAAAAGGCATGAGGATAATTACAGGATTCTTAAAGGTGTAAGGATGAAACAATGTATAGAGAAAAGTCACAAAGAGGTTTTCATCGCTATAAGGAAACAAAATGGCACACAAGGGGCATGCAAGCCTCCATATAGTGTGAAGGTAAATAGCTAAAACTAGAAAAGATGTTGCAGATAGCTGGGCGTCACAGACCTACAACAATGATAAAGGTCAAGGATGCCCAAGCAATGACAAAACAAAAAGAAGCCTTGAAGAAGGCCTAAATAATGCTGTGATGACTGTAGAGATAATCAAGGTACAAAGGAAAGAGATTTAGAATCAAGTATAAGTTACATAGAAAAAAGAGATGAGAGAAAACTTAGCCTTCTTAACAATTTACTCTTAATATGCAAGACACCCGAGCATTGCATTTCCTTGTTATTGAACGTGAATTCAAAACCCAAAAGGGACAAAATGCTAATAATTTTTATTGTTCGAGTTCAAAATTCTAAGTAATGCAGGCAGCCCTATAAGATGCAAGTTTACAAGCCCTTAGAAACTTCAAGAAGAATGATCAGTTGCAAATGAAAGACGTCGGCCAAAGATTGTAAAGTTTTCAGAAACCATGATGCATGACTTGATGAAGAAGCCTATGCGATTTTACAAATCATCCTCGAGATACTAGGGGGCCATGAGAAACCTTACCAACATGCAAGCACCCGAGGAGGAATTAAGTCCAATATACGCTAAAGAAAGGAGATCAAGAAAGAGCGAGTCATAACAAAGATGAAAGAGGCAGAACGAAGGACCCCTAAAAGGAATGAAGACACGTTGTCAATAAGAGCAAAAAGTGGCATATGCACAATGAGAAGAAGTTACGCCTTCTATTGTGCAGGGGAATACTGTTCCCAACCATTTATGAGGAAACCAATTTGATTCTATGACTAAAAAGATTTGTTGGTTTGGGCTATAATGGCACTACAAAAAAAAGTGTGAATTATGACGGAGAAATTACGACAGTAATTCTAAACCACCATAATATACGGTAAATTATGGCGGTTTTACTAATCACCATAATTATAGTGAAAAAAATGGTGGTTCATAACCGTCATTATTTGCCGTTCTCTTTATTTATTTTTTTATTTCCAAACAACCCAAACAAAATAAACACACGGGAAAAGTCCTAAAAGCTAAAGTACACTATACACACGCGGAGAGAGAAAGAGAGAGATGCAGAGGCGAGGTGAGCAGTGGCGGCTAGGAATGGAGAAGGGAGCACCGCCGCGCTCAGCAGGAAAAGGGGGAGGGGGGCGGCCAGTTCGCACCGCGGGGGAGGAGGAAAGCCACCCACGCGGTGGCAGGTGGACGCTACATCACCGGCGCGGTGCGCGCTTGTGAGATCGACCAAATCGGCCATGACCGCGTGGCCATGGAGGAAGAAGGCAGACCATCGAGCGGCTGGGCAAAGGGAAGAATCGTGCGCGAGGGGTTGCTAGTGGAGATTTCACAGCGAAGAAGGTGGTGCACGGAGGATAGAAGGGTCGCGGCCGTCAGAGTGCATACGGTGGAGGAGAAGGGGCGTCGCACAGTGGCGCGGTGTGGGGCGATGAAGCGGCGGCCTCAGCCATCTCCCCGGGGCCGCGACTCGGTGGTTTGCGAATCAAAAAATTGTTTATTTGATTTTGGGGTGCTAATTGTGTAAACCTAGTTGTCAATATTACCTGTCCTATCTTGATGTTCTCTGAACTGCTTTTGCTTTGTAGTTTGAGTTTGGCTTGGCCGTGCTACTCTTGTCTTCGGTGATATGTTCAATTATGGCTTTCCTACGATCACTTACAGTAGAAGAAATGGCCATGACGTCAAAACCAAGGAAGGTATGGGATTGACTATTTTTTAATTAAATATGCAAAATTCTTCTACTGAAATTAATTATTAAAGCAGTCATCTTGTTGAATTGAATTATGTTTTTCTTTGTATGCTTGATTAATGGTTGTAATATAGGAAATACTTTCTTGCTTTATAATGGTTCTGGTTTGAGTTCTGCAGTTTTATAGTTTTTTGAGGTTTATTCTTTTTTAGTGCATAATTGCATATGTATTATCATCTTTATCAACTTTTGTTTTCATGCTTGCATCTTACTTCAATATTACTGCGAACGAAGTGTTTGTTTGAAGTTTGAATGAATAATTAATATATACTCTCTGTTTCTTCTCTTCTTAACTTGCTATTTTCAGTATGGTTTTATTGCTTGGCTGCTCAGCACTTGTGTTGGATTGTTGCTCTCTTTCTTGAGGTAAGCCCAACGCCTTTGAATTTCATTCATACTTTTTTTTATTTTAACCTTATTTTTGCTGAGAATGTTTTAGAAAACATGTCTTTCCTACATATTCACTACATACGTTAGTTGCTTATTCTTGTTCGGTCAAATATGGTTTACTTCCAAAGTCCTTCATTATTTTAGTCCTGATTATTATGGTATCCATTGGCTCAAAATCTTTTGTAGCATCCATGACAAAGTGAGACATATAGCTATTCCATTCATTTTATGGAGGAAAACAAAAAAAAATTCTAAGTGCAAGAAAATAGATGCAGTTGCTTATTGAAATTGAACCAGGTTTTATTTTTGAGTTGTTTCATCATTATAATCCAGTTAATTTAGTTTCTCATTTGTCGGGCCACTACATAATACATTTCATAGCTTGTTGCATGTGCATGCTTTTTCTCCATTATAATGAATGCTTATGCTCCTATTTCCAGTTTATTTATTTTTCCTCTTTATATTTTGTGCAGCAAATCTGCTGTTCTCCTTGGATTGTCCCTGACTGGGCCACTAATGGTGGCATGCCTTTCTGTTGCTATTCCCATATGATTTGTAATGGTTACAAGTTTTGGGTTCCCTGTGTGAATTGTACTGGAAATGCTGGAAATGATAGGATTTCCCATACAAAAGAGGTTTGTCTCTTGATAGAGTACTTTGTATTTCCATTGCAAGATATGATGTGTGTACATAATTATTTTCCATGCCAGCTGCAAGTTTTTCTGCTGTTTATAGTCCTTTGAATTAGAAGACCATGTGTTTATTTTTTGTTTGGCTTCTGGCTTATGATTTTATCAGAGATGTTTCCTGTTATATGTGAGAAAATCATCATATCTGAAATATCAGTTGTTAAGTTTTCCAATTATTATATCACCTGAACCGGTAATCATATAATGATTTTGATGTTAAAGTGCCTTTTTTTTTTCTTTCGAATCTTCCCAAGACATTTATCCAATACTTGTGAGTTTCCAGTGAAGCATATGTTCCACTCTATCTGATTAGTATGGTGAGAGATTGTTATTCATGGAATTCATTACTTAGGGAAAGGGTTGTGATGCATTTGTTGCTCTGTTTTTGGATCAGGTTAAATTACTTGCCAATGCATAATTTTGTCTTTTTTACTTTTACAGGGTATAGTTCTTATTATTTCTATGTCATTATTTACTGGATCTGTACTGGCTTTGGGAGCAATAGTTTCTGCAAAGCCTTTAGATGATTTAAAATACAAGGGATGGAACCTTGATCAGAAAAGCTTGACCTCTCCTTACACATGATCTGTATTAATTCTTGGCTGGGCAATGGCATCTGCCATTGGTTTAGTTGTTACCAGTGTGTTTCCAATAATTTCATGGTTTGCAACATATCAGTTCTCCCTTTCCTCTACTATATTTGTTGGAGTATTTGCAGGTATTTTTCTGTGTATATGATTCACGCGCACGTGCGTACACAGATTACTCTCATATATTGATCATTATTGTTGTTCCCAATACCTATATTTTTATACCCTCGATTTTGGCTATAGTTATCCTTGTAGCATTTTGTGGTGTGTCTTATTTGGAAGTTATCAACTCTCGAGATGACCAAAATCCAACAAAGGGTGAATTTTTGGCTGCTTTACTTCCTCTAGTCTGCATTCCAGCAGTGTTCTCACTTTGCTATGGATTGCGTAAGTGGTTGGTTAAAGTTTCCTATATTTTTCAATTTAGCTCTAAGTTAAATTGGCTTAACTTCTGTTTTATAGTCTGATATTGGTGTCTAATCTTAATTAAAATGTCTATTTACAGTATGTTTCTTATGCTCATATACAGACCTTTCTTGAGTTATGTTATTTCCTTTTAAAATTTTGTTGTCATCTTTAAAACAATATCTCCTGTGAAACCAATCTTTATTTTGAGCATTTTACAGCATGCATTTGAAATGAATGGCTATCTGTCGTTATCTCTGAAGCTTTAACTTGTTAATGAAAGAAAGTTTAATCAGCCATTCAATCCCTGTTCCAGTTTCTTGCATATACATAAACAAAAATTTAGAATCTCTCGCAATATCCTGACAATGGATATAACTAAGTTCGAAACATAAGGGATATGCGGACTGCCTTAATGAATATGCTTATGTTGGAGAAGAACTTCCTAACCATTAAAATAAAGGAATTATTTTTTTTTTTCAATTGAAATGCAAATTATGGTGGTTCAAACCATTGTAATAAAATTTTTTAAAATACTGTTGCAACTTGCGGCAGTTCTAAACCGCCATAATTAACAATATACTTTTTGACTGAAAATTACGGTGGTAATTTTTTTACAATACTGTTACAAATTGCTTAGCCATATGTTAATTGTGGTGGTTAAAAGGAAACTACCGTTGCTGTGAAAAAAGGTGGTTTGCAAAACTAACCGCCACAATTTACACTTTTTTGTAGTGTGGGCCCTGTCTTGAGCCCATATGGCTAGTGGGTACATTGATGAAGCCCATCAATAAAAGTGCTTATGTGTTAAAGATAGGGCCTAAGAGAAATAACCTTCATGTGACCTGCTGGGTTTGGATTGTTTCCCCTGCCCTAGAGTATTGGGTCTACACAAGGGCTGCCCTATGGGAAAGTGGAGAGACCCTTCTTTGAGCCTTGGAAGAATATGTCGTGTCTTGAGAAAAATTGGAGAAAACAAAGTTATTGTGAGGGAACCCGTTTTTTGTGAAAGAGCAAACCACACACAAACACACATATTGTTATAAAATAATCCTAATATAGTATGTTCTTTGGGCCTTCAAACACAAATAGTGGGATATCCATTTTATGGGCCACTTACCTCACCTCACCACAAGTACACATCACCTTTGTCATGGTGTCAACTTTATGTTTTGTCAAAAGTGTGCCTTGACACAAAAAAAAAAGGGGGGACTAAACATGCAACCTGAGCTAAGAGGATGGGGGAGAGGAAAACAAGAGAGGATATAGGGAGGAGGGGTGTCGCGTCTCCGGGCTGAAAGGAGGGGAGCCTCTATAGCATCCACCATGTTCCCATGGAGGCTGACATTTACTTTTCATAACCCAAGGCACACAAGGGAGGTTTCTATTACATGGCTTACATCACCAATCCTCACAAGCATTATGAACTTCAGATCTTGCTCAAGTTTCATTCTATTTTTCTGGTCAGTGAAACCTACATATTATATTAAACTCCACAAAAAAGAGAGAGGTTCTCTTCCCTGTAGTAATTCCATTATCTTTCCTCTCATTACCTCTGATTCAAACATACTATTTCCTTCGTCGGTCTGCACCAATGCACCACATAAATTTTCAAATTGATTATGCCTCTGCATGTGGAATCAACTAGTTGAATGGCCGGGTTTGGTCGAGCATTAAAAAACAAAATGAGGAATCTAATGTCAATGTATATGTCTGTTATGATAGTCTGATAATGATATTTGTGGATCAAGTACGTCAATCAATACTAGAAACTATATGTAATTAAAATATAAAATTTTGTAATAAATAATAAAATGCTATCACTTAAATTCAGTTATATACATAAAATATTTTAATAATTTAAACATATATAATCTTCGTTAAAAAAAATAGTATCCTCACCTACTACCATTGTTCTTTAATTTTCTATCAACTAATATATTTTTTCTATTAATTAATACATAGTCTCTATTATTATTGTATTTAATTTCTATACACTGATAGGGTAAAACTTTTTACTTTATCATCCAATCAAATTATCCTATTTGCATAGCTTTTTAAGTAGTGTATATATGTGTGACACTTAATCACTTTTGCTAATGTAGTAATACATGACTCGATAAAATGTAAAACTTAGTTTTATACTATTAATATGCATATAAATTAAACTCTTTTTTATTTATGATAAAAAAAATTTACATGCAAAGTGTTTATTATATCTATAAAATTATTGCAAAATTTAGTCATTATATTAAATACAAAGATAGATGTTTAGTTTCATAAATTTTGATTTTTTATACACCATACATTTTACGATATTATAACATTTTCATACAATATGGTTGAATTAAAATGTATATGAATAAAAAAAGGTAATAGTTTTCTTTTAACAATTTGGTTAAATATCGATATATATATATATATATATATATATATATACAAATAAAATGAATTTCAACGATCTATAATAATTTGCTCTAAAGTTTATATTCTTTCAACCAGAATTTATCCTTTTTTATAAACTTTGAAAAAATTAGCCAATTTATCACAGTTTTTATTGTAAGATATTCAAATTATTCTTTATAATATATATTTTTATTAAAATTTTAATTATAAAGCATTTGTCTTCTGTAGATATTGTAGATTTATGTTATTATTTTCTTTTAGTTTGCAAAACGCTTCTTTTTTGTTTTCTTCACATTAAAGGTTATTATATTTCAATATTTTATTTTCAATTAATTGTATGATTACTATTTAAATTAATTTATTATAAATTTATATTATCAAGATAATAAACAGGTGTCGCTAGGTTGGCGCGGAATGTTAAAAACTTGAAGAAATTCTCTACCGTGCAAGGTGCGGCATGACTTTGAAGGAATGGCCTGACTTTGATTAAATTCCCAACAAATTATGTCAATAACTTAAAGCAATTCCCGACCGTTCGAGGTCCGGGAGGGCTTTGCTTACATGTACAATTTGCATGGGTCCAAATTTTCTCTCCGAATATAGCCATAACGTGTATGAAGGGCTTCTACATTTCTACCATTTTTTCTTGGTCATCACACGACTTCTACTGTGTACAAGAAAGTTACTATGCTTTTGGGACCTAGCTACTAGAGATTTGAATGTGTTCTTATGTATGAATTTCATATGGTTTTACTAGTAATTATTTGTACAAGATCAACTATAAAAAAAAGGTTTAATTAATCCGACAGTCTCTATAGTTTTATCGAATTTTCAATTTGGTCCCTACATTTTAAAAATTTCCAATTGGGTCCCTATAATGAAAAAAAAAATTCAATGGAGTCCCTGGCCCCATCATCCGTTACAAAAACCGTGAGAGTTGATAGAATATTCTTTCATTTCATCACGTGAGTAATCACATGGCTTCACCCTTTCACCCCTTCAGTTAGACATTATCCCTTCACTTTCCCCTTCATCACATGAAGTGTGAACACCCGATTTTGTTTGGTTCATATTAAAATAAACTCAAGTTTCTTTCAAAAAATTAGAGTATCAGGTTCATTTTTATGTTTCATGAAGATGCTTAATTAATTGAGTTCTAAGTTCATTTTGTATGAAAGGTGAGCTCGTTTTATTTATTTGTTTATTTGTTTATTATTACTGTTATTTTGTTTTCTTCTTCTTTTTCTTTCTTCTTTCGTTTTTAGCCCATATCACTTTTGGCCCAAACAAAAAATAATAATAAGAAGAAAAAAAAAGGGCTCCAGTTTCTCCGTGCTTGATAAAAAAATAATAATAAAAGAAAAGGAGTCAAAAGATGCACAGGATTACATTGAATGTTCTAACGGAGCATTTAATGCTCAGACTTGACAACTACATCCAAAAAAATCGGGGCATTTAATGCCTCAGCAGACAGCAAATCAAAAGCATTAAATTGTCCGACAAAAGCATTTAATTCGGCATGTGTATAAATAAGGAGGTTAAAAGAGAGAGAAGGGGATCTCTGGTACAATCTTCACTTTCAAAAAAAAAAATAAGCAAACACAGAGAGGGGAGGACTGAGCAAATTTTCAGAAGAAACAGAAACATCAATCAGTAGCACCAATACTTGCTTGTTATTGCTATTTTCATCTCAAGAGTGATCTAATTTTAGAGACTCTGATATACACAGATATAGCAAAATTCTGAGCAAACACGGAGAGAGAGGGGGATCTCTGGACAATCTTCACTTTCAAAAATAAACAACAGAGAAAGCTCTTTGGGCTGGAGATTTCAACTAATTCAAAAGGCAATATCAGAAACGGAGAGGAAGAAGACACACAGCAAGAATCATCACCATCATCATCAATATTTAATTCCTGTTGCAACTTTCATTTTAAAGAGTGATCTAATTTTAGAGACTCTAGAAGAAAGAACAGGGATTAACATTTAAATTGTCCTTAAAACCAAGAAGGAAATAAACAAAGAGGCACATCCATAGATCCAAAAATTTCAAAATAAAAAGGGAAGTCAGAACAGAGGGAACCACCACTTTGACAGCTAATTCCTTTTTCTTTGTTGTCGAGGCAAGACTACCGCGCGTCACCTCTACCACGTGCCTCCCACCGCTGATCTTCACTGCCACCAGGAAAGGACAGGAGCCGTTTCAAATCTGCTCCCTCTGTGGCCACAGCACTCTCCCCTGTCTCACATACATCCACTCGGACAAGGCTCTCTCTCCATTGCTTCCTCTGTGATTATTGCAAAAACTCCCACCCCGCTTTATCTCTCTTTGATTTAATTTTTCACTTACGAGAGTATTCTTTCTCTCTTGGCCAAAAGGGAAAGATAATAAAGATTTGTGAGATAGTGGGGTCTGGGATTGGTTTTCACTTTTAAATATATATATATATATATATATAATAAAAACATTTTTAGGTGGCTTTGCACATATCTCCATATGCATGTCTCTGTCAAAAGGAAAGAGGAGTTCTAGACAATGCCAAAACCAATTCTTGTAAAAATGTCACGAGAATGCACTACTTTGCTTCTTGATTTTTTTATATTTTATTAGTATTGATGTGCCTTTTACGTGACACGAGAATGCACAGCTACTTGCTAATTGCTTTCTTGTCTTTATATATTTTATTTGTATTGTTATTTGTCTTTTAGCTTGGTTATCAAAAGTTTTTCTTTTTCTTTTTTTCCTTGTCCGGAATTTTATTTTTTGGGTGGGGCTAAGTCTTTGAAAGTGTATTGGGCTTTTGGTTTTTCATTGTTTCGTTCAGAATATATAGTCTTGGATTAAGATTCTAAATTTTTATTTTTTTTTTCCATTTTCATGATGTTTCTAAAAAAGGGTGCCTAAAAAAAAAACAACATAATTTTCCTTCCTAATTTGTCATTAAGAAATGATTTTTTTTTAAAAATAAAATTAATTTAGTCATGACGGCTTATTGATTCCATATTTTGAGAATATCTTAGCTATGACAGTTTGACATTCTTAAGGTCCGTTTAAAATAAAATAAAATCACTCAACACATAAACATTTTTTACAGAACTACGCGACTTTGAGTTCCTCATTGCACCAGAGGATACGTAGGACCAGGCTATCCCTGTCAAGCCAAAATTAATTTTTCTTAATTTATTTGTCAAATTGTAAATATTTTGTGTAAATTATTTATTAGTTGTTAAGATTGTAAATATATTTTTCAAAACTAAATTTTCTTAATGTATTTGTTTAAATTTTAAATATACTTGCCAAAATTAATTTTCTTAATTTATTTGTTAAATTGTAAATATTTTGTATAAGTCATTTTTTAATTTATGTGTTAAAATTGTAGGTATATTTGTCAAAATTAATTTTTCTTAATTAATGTGTTTAAGTTGTAAATATTTTAATAAATTAATTTTTCTTAATTTATGTGTTTAAATTGTAAATATTCTACTAAATTAACTTTCCTAACTTAAGTATTTAAATTGCAACTTTTGTATTCTTTTATTGAAATTTTTAAGGGTTATTAATTAATTTGCACAATTTTCTAAGGTACCGTTTAAGGACAGGTGTACTAGGGGTGCTATAGGATTAAATTCCTATCATTCCCTATGCATAACCGACTCCCGAACCCATATCTGGTTTACGAAGATTATTTTCTAAAATAAAATAGATTTTTCCAAGGTTTCCCAATTTAAATAAATCTGGTGGCGACTCCATTTTCAAAAAAAACTATTATTTCTCGCCGTCCCGTCGCGATCCCGGTTGCGACAGATGGCGACTCCACTGGGGACTATGAGAGAGTCAAGCTTGTTACAGTTAGTTGTGCAAATTAAATATAACCTTTTGATTATTTTTTTTTCTTTTCTCTTTTTATTTATTTTTGTACAGTGTTTTCTTTATTATTATTATTGTTTTTGTGCAGAATTCAACATTTCATACGTTTATTTATAGTGTCTGCTTTATTTGTTGAAACCTTAGGATAGATGACTATTATATTTTGTATATATTTATTATTTGAATTCTGTTTGTAATTTTCTCATTTTATTTTTGTACAGTGTTTCTTTATTTTTTTTTTATTTTTTTTTCTTTGTACAATTTAAATATTCTTTTTGTTTAAATATAATGTTTGCTTTATTTGCTAAAACCTTAGGTTAGAAGACTCTTGTTATTTTGTATATATGTATTCTCTGAATTTTGTTTTGCAGGAGTATATAGTGTTAGGATTGAAAGGTTTGTATGCTCCATGCACACACATCACAATCACTTCACACACTGTGTTTTTGGACTCTATACCCGAGCCCGTGCGAGCTAAGGATTAGGAGGTTTCCTGACATTGCCATGAGGGGCTTTATGCTCATTTGGTAGTTGTTGGGACACCACTCAGTTATTCTTGCTTTATGGATCAATCATATTGAGAGGGTTCATCCCTACTTGTGGTTGGTTCAAAAGTCAGATTCTTGTCCTGTGGACAGGGGCAATCTGGGGACCATGGTCAGTAGAAGTCTAGACCCATCATGAATGTGTGCACAGATAGTTGAACATAGCAGCCTCCCAAATAGGGTTTTTGGCCTTAGAACTTCCCACCCATTAAGCTTTACCCTGTTAGGACAGAGGGAGCATGCTTCTTTCATCTCTTTACACTATACCCCTTTATGTTTTACTTTTTGTTGTTTTTACATTATCAAATTGTATCTAAGTTAACTAGCTTGTTGTCTCATGCTATACATTCTCATAATTCATAACATAGACAAGCATTGTGTTCATTGCAGCAGGTAGTTCATTTTCTCATGTTCTTCTTAACACAACATACTGTTAGCATTCACATGTATTTTCTTGTTTATTTGATCATGTAGGTTTGTGCATTTTATAAAAGAATATTTTTAATAAGAGCATGCATTTTTTTTTCCATTTTTATTCAATTGTTTCATTTTTGTTCACATTGGTTTTTAATTGGTAATAATACAAAGTCATCATTAGTTCAGATCAAATGGAAACAACACAGATGAACACTAGCAATGCACATGATTGGAAGAGAAACATCAAGGTTACAGTGACAAACAACGAGTTAGAGAAAGTGAAAGAACTAATTCAGTTGATGCCACGTGAAGTCTTATCCTCTTTCAAGGATACATATGGGCGCATATTGGATTTGTTGCTCATCCCTGTAGAAGCTCCAGTATTGAGTGCTCTCTCACAATTTTGAAATCCTTCTCTTTGTCAAGCTTTGAATTGCTTGATCTTGATGCAACACCAACTATAGAAGAGTATATAGTCATGTTAAGGCTACCAATTCGAGAAGAATCTGGTGTATACCACTACCAAGGACATTATGTTAGCAAAGAAAAGATTGCCAGAATAATTGGAGTTGATCCAAACCAGATGAGAATGGAAGTAAGGGGATCTACTCAAGGAATCAGAAAGAGTTTTTAGAAACCCATATGCAGATGTTGGCTCAACAAGGAAGTTGGGATTTCTTCAATCGTACACTAGCACTGACAATTTATGGATTGATCTTATTCCCATTCACACCAGATGTTGTTGACCAGGCTGCTATGGATGTGTTTTTCAAATTCGAGACGTGTGGCATGAATCCTATCCCAGCTATCCTGGCAGATACATTTCTTTCCTTGGGAGTTTGCATTCAGAAAAATGGAGGAAGATTGCGTTGTTGTTTGCCTATGTTGTATGTCTGGTTCATGACTCATGCATATGCTGATAATCGCATGGGCCTCTTTCCTAATCCATTAGGAGACTTCTATCGCATACAGATAAATCATCAAGAGGCAAAAATATGGAAAAAGGAGTTCTCACAGATACAATCTAGTACTTTCAAATGGGTTTGTCCTTGGTATCATGGAGAAAGTGTTATCTACAGTTGTGGCGATTTTCACAACGTTCCTTTAATGGGTCCGAGGGGATGCATTGCCTATACACCCGCATTGGTGCTCAGACAACTTCACTGGACCCAAACAAAGCCAGAAGAGGAGCAACTAAAGGGGTTCAGCTTCTTGTATCAGAAAGATAAAAACATCATGGAACAAGAAAGGAAGATCAAAATGGCATGAAATAATATCAAAATCCTAGGGAAAAGGGAACTTGGCCAACAACGTTTAACCTCTTCTCAAGAATACAGGGAATGGAGGAAAACAAGAATTGGCAGAGATAACTGTTCAAAGGATATTCTAAGCAATTCCATTCCTATGCAAACATTAAAGTACCTCAATGGACATCCCAAGTAGAATAAATGAAGGCACAAATGCGATGCTTGGAAGAAGAAAAGGAGGCAGCTGACCTAAAAGCTAACATTCTGCAACACCAATGTGAGAAAATGACTAAGGAGATTGAGACCCTGAAAGATGAGTGCGCCGAAGCAACAGAAATTGCAAAGTCCAGAAAAGGCAAAGAGAAGATCTCAACCACTCATTTGGCCAAGATCAAAGAGCTTGAAGAAAAACTCCACACGTCCATGAAAGAAAGGAGCAAGTTAGAGCAAGAGATTAATAAGAAGAGCCGCATGGTGGGAAGAATGGAACAAGAAATCAACAGTAGGGATAAGAATGTTTTCAACTTAAAAATAGAGATCAATAAAGAGAAAGATGTGCGAAAGAAGTTGGAAGAACAAGTGGAATATCTGTCAACAGTTTTGGCACAAACTGAACAAAATGCCACTCGAGGGTGGGCAGCAGCAAATCATTATTACGATTTGTTTGTTGGCGTAGTGGAATTTGGAAAGTCATGGAGAGAAAAGGCTTTGGAGTGGGAAGAAAAGTATGGAAAACTCAATAGTGAATTGAGTCATTATATCCCCAACTTCATATACCGATTTGAGCAAGCCAATGAACAAATTAGCAAGATGCCACCATTCAGATTACCTCGAGAAGTGACAGAGTTTATGGACGTATGTGAAAGCATCACTAAAGACCTCAGAAGAAAAAGACGAAGTTTTTGATGTAGTAATTTGCATTGAATAAAGGGTTGCTGATGTAGTAATTTTCTATGTTATCAATTTCGAAAAGGCTTGTACTCGGAACTTCACGTGGGAATTAATGAAATTCTCAATGTTTGTGCTACTTTGAATTTCTCTAACTCATTAGATACTTTTTATAGAGGAATAAATGTTCCCTTAGAAAGTAATCAATCACATTTTTACCTTGAGATGGCTCATCCTCGTGCAAAAATGTGAGAAGCTTAGTCATCAGGAAAACAATTGTATTGCTAGTGTTCATTAGATAGCACCTACAGAGGAGTGGATTCTCCCTGTGGATTTGTTATCAACGACACCTTGACTTATAGGGTAACATACCCATAAGAATAGGTGTGGGGTATCCTTACTATTGAAAAGAACTTTTGATGATTGTTGTTCGATTTTTGTTTTACATAAAAAACAAATATAAAATCTTTAACCCTTCTGGTTATTGTTATACACAGAGTGTGCGTGAGTGTGCACGTGTAACTCGTAACCATTGGGCGCCCAAGGAAAGAGGATACCGATCTAACTCGTGTTCATAACACCAGAGCTCAAACCAAGATGGCAGGAGGTAATGGTGATTCAGGGAGAATCATCACAGCTGTAGCTAATTCTGAACTAGGGAGGAATCTGAGTATAGAAGTTGATGAAATGAGGGGACAGTTGAATGCAATGACGGATACTCAGGCCAGGATGGAAGAAATGATGCGAACCATGAAAGAATCACTCAACTTATTGGGAGCTAATCAAAATCGAGATAGAGTGAATATGCCAGTAAGGGTGCAACCCAGTGCTGCAATGATAACCACACCTATGGTATCAGATGCAGCTCTAAATGTTACACAATGGATGAATGACATGGGAGGGACACTAGGTAATCCTCATGAACAACCATCACCGACAATGCCAATTACTCTCCCCATTGGAGAAGGTTATCATGCCATAGAAAACACACATACTGAAGGACACGGGCATGCTACCCACACTTGGGAGCAACCTCGTGTTGCTGTTCAAAGACAATTATCTTCCTCGGGGAATAATAGCGCGGAGACAGAAAAGGATAAGTTCAAAGAAGAATGGATGAAGAAGATTCAGTATCAAATTAAGGCCATCCAAGGACCTACTACCTATGGTTATGTGGAGGTTGAACAACTGTACCCTCCCGTTGACCTGATAGTTCCCAAGGACTTCAAAGTTCCTGATTTCTCAAAATATGATGGGACCGGTAACCCTTTGTTCCACTTGAAGAGTTATTGTACCAAAATGGTAATATGGTCCAAAGATGAAAGGTTTCTTGTTAGCTTTTTCCATGAAAGCTTGATCGACCAAATTTTTAGAATGGTACATTCAACTGGATCATTCGAAGATCACAAGCTGGAGAGAATTAGTTGATCTATTCATGAGCCAATGCAAGTTTAACCTTGAAGTGGCACCGACAAGAGAGCAACTAAGCACAATGCAGAAAAAGAAAGATGAAACATTTAAATAGTATGCTCAAAGATGGAGAACATTAGCTGCTCAAGTCCAACCACCTCTCATACCAACAGAAATGTGTTCATACTTTTTGGGAACCTTAGGATCGCCTTATATTGGAGCTATGGCAAGAGCAGCGTACAAAGATTTCTCTGAGTTGATCATTGCTGGAGAAAGGATTGAGAATCTTGTTAAAGCTGGTAAGCTTCCAGTAACTAATGAAGACACAAGAAAAGGTTTTCTGCCCAGGAAGAAGGAGACTGATGTGAATTATGTGCAAAGTCAACAACCCTTTATCCCAAGATACACACCAATGCACCCAAGACCCCAAACACCATCATACCAAACCTCAACCACTGGTTACCCACTTTACCAAACCTCACAAACCACAAATGCCATCCCATATCCCCAGCCTCAGGTTAATAACATTCACATACGACCATACCAACCAGCAAGTCCTACATATCCAACCACATATCACCAGAACCACCAAAACAACTCAACACCCCGACCCAATTTCCAAAACCAAAATCGCAATCAATTCCCAAACCTTCCACCTTTCCCAAAGTTATCCATTTCAAATGCTAACCTTTTTCAAAAGTTATTTGAGGCTCACCTGATCTCACCGTGTCCCTGTAAGGCCCATTAGAACCACCATTCCCAACATGGTACAATCCAAACTTAACTTGTAAATATCACATGGATATAGTAGGGCATTCAATTGAAGATTGTGAAAGTTTCAAGACAGCGGTAAAGAAACTAATGGCTTGTGGACGATTGGACCTTCAAGAAGAGTCAAAACCAGATATTGTCCATAACCCAATGCCAAATCATGAAGGAGGAAGTCGGGTTAATGCTTTAGAGGAAGAAGAACCGCTAGTCAAGAAGGTTTTGAGTCTCCATACACCGATGGAGAAAGTGTTTAATTCTTTGAAAGAGACTAATTATAACATCACAGCACCCGCTTCGATGATGAAAGAATAGGAGAAATATGATATGGAATCAAGATGTGCATACCATTGTGGAAGCCTTGGACATGATATTGAGAATTGTTGGGATTTCAAAGTTCGTGTACAAGAACTACTCACTTTAGGTGTGATACAAGCACAAAAGAAGCAGAATTCCATTGAAGAGGTGGATGTAATCGAACCCTTTGTGCTCCGAGTGCCTCCACTTAACCCAACTCCGAAACCAGAAAAAGTGGTAATTACTGTGAAGAAACCAACACCTTTTAGTTATGAGGACACACATGCTATACCTTGGAATTATGGGACTGAGGTGGAAATAGGAGAAACCTCAAAGGCCCAATCAAGTAAAGAAGAGGCTGGTATCATGGAAATAAAGGGGATCACAAGAAGTGGAAGGATTTATGGGCCTGGAGAGTGGTAAAGGAAAATTTGTTGACGATAGATTGAAAAAGGTTCAGATGTAGGAAGAAAAGAAGAAGATGATGATGAAGAATTCCTAAAGATCATGAAGCAAAGTGAATATGATATTTTAGAGCAACTGAAGAAGACTCCTACTAGAATATCTCTTTTGTCATTAATCTTATCATCTGAACCTCATCAAAAGCAGTGCTAAAAGTCTTGAAAGAGGCTTATGTCAAACTGATACTTCATTACGTAACATGGTGAATATGGTGGATCCGGTGAAACATGTCAACATGATCACATTCTCGGACAAAGAAATAGTGTCACAATCCAACCCACGAGCACTGTATATAACCCTCAAATGTAAAGGTTATATAGTACCCAGAGTTCTCATTGATGGAGGGTCGGGATTGAATGTCTTACCTGTGTCGACTTTAAGCTATTTGTCGATGAGTAAGGATGATATACTGCCACAAATAATGGTAGTGAAAGCTTTCGTGAGCTAAGAAGAGCATCCTTGGGGAGATGGTGTTGTTGCTAGAGATTGGCCCAAGTAAATTTGAGGTGTTATTCCAGGTAATGGAGATTGAGTCCGACTACAATATGCTACTTGGAAGGCCATGGATAAACAGCGTTGGTGCTGTCCCTTCAACCTTGCATCAAAAGGTTAAGTACATTGAAAATGGTTCAGTCGTTACAATCCATGGGGAGAAAGAAATCATAGTATCCAAACCAGAGGCATTGCCATATGTTGAAAATGTAGAGCTAGTGGAGAGCAGTTTATGGCACAACCTGGAGGTGGTAGGGTTGAGACAGGAACAGGAAAAGACCCCAATACAAAATCAAGTAGTGGCTCATATCATGACCAAGAGTGGGTATCTGGAAGGTAAAGGATTGGGACCATGGTTGCAAGGCACCCGAACACCTATATTGGTCCCAGAGAAGTTCAACCGATTTGGTCTAGGGTACGAGATCCCAGTGGACGAAAAGATGAGTGCTTTGAGTTTGGAGCAGAAAAAGCAAAAAGGATGAATGAAACAGATCCCTCACCTGAAGGAGACATTTCCTAGTCCAGCTGAAGTAATTATAGCCGAGGAAGTTCAATTCCCTTGCTACCGCCTCGCCATCAATACCTTGGATGTCGAAACAATTCAAGAAGACAATAAGTTCCTTGCTGCCAGTAATGATGAAATGCTGATGAACTGGACAACGGAACCAATGCTTGATGTTATTGCTGAAAAGTAATTAGTTGGGTTATATTATTCAAGAATTGTTTATGCTTTTATATATGCTGCTCAGAGACATCATCTAAATGAACTTGCATGATTTTTCAATAATCTTTCTTTATATGTTCTTTTGCCTCATTTACATTTACATTCTTTAATCTCTCCTTTCTTTTATTTCTTTCCTTTACCACTCTCGCTCATTAATTTGTGTTTGTTCCATGTTGTTTATGTTTTATGATCCACCATTTGTTTTAAGCATTCCAACCCACCACAATTGCTTTCCAGGAATTTGAATGTCATAGAAATTTTGCCACATGAAAAGGAATTTGGGATTTTATCAATCGATTCTCTTGCTACAATTGACTATGATAACCATGAGTCTGAAGATGATGAAGAAGCTGTTGAGCAGTTTTCAAATTTACTGGAATACTCAGAAAAAGGATTCGACCTAGACAATGAGGTGATTGAGGTGGTTAACATAGGCACTGAAGAAGAAAAGAAGGAGCTGAAAATAGTGGAAAATCCTGAACACTCGGAAATGATTGCATTGTTCAAAGAGTTCCTTGATGTGTTTGCATGGTCCTATCATGATATGCCAGGATTATACCCAGAGATTGCATCACACAAGATTCCTTTGTATCCAGAAGTTGAGCCGAAAAAGCAAAAGTTGAGGAGAATGCGACCAGATATGTCATTAAAAATAAAAGAAGAAGTTACTAAACAGCTGGAGGCTGGGTTTTTGGAAGTATCAAGACACACTGATTGGGTGGCTAACATTGTGCCTGTGCCTAAAAAGGATGGGAAGGTTAGAATGTGTGTAGACTATCGGGATTTAAATAAAGCTAGCCCGAAAGATGATTTTCCTTTACCCCATATTGATGTCCTCGTTGATAATACAGCCGGAAATCATCGATTTTCCTTTATGGATGGATATTCTGGGTATAATCAGATTCCCATGGATATTCATGACAAAGGAAAAACTACTTTCATAACCCCGTGGGGAACATTTTGCTATACAGTCATGTCGTTCGGATTAAAGAATGCTGGCGCCACATACCAACGTGCCATGGTCGCATTATTTCATGACATGATGCATAAGGAGATTGAAGTGTACGTGGATGATATGGTAGCCAAGTCCAAGGAGGGAGAAAGTCATGTGGCAGTTTTACGAAAGTTGTTTGAAAGGCTCAGAAGATATAAACTCCGATTGAACCCGAATAAATGCATTTTTGGAGCTTCTACAGGGAAATTACTTGGGTTCATTGTCAGCAGAGAAAGGATAAAGGTAGATCCTGATAAGGTGAAGGCGATACAAGAGATGCCTGCTCCCCGAACTGAACGGGAGGTTAGAAGTTTTCTGGGAAGACTCAACTATATTGCTAGATTTATTGCCAATCTAACTAGTACTTGTGAGCCTATATTCAAGCTGCTAAAAACAAAGAACCTGGAGAATGGAACAAAGAATGCCAAGAAACCTTTGACAAAATAAAGGCTTATTTAATGAAGCCTCCAATTCTGACCTCACCTGTACCAAGTCGTCCTTTAATATTGTATCTCACAGTGTTGCCCACCTCACTCGGGGCAACATTTGGACAATATGATGAGTCTGGAAAGAAGGAACAAGCAATTTATTATCTGAGCAAGAAGTTTAATGACTGTGAATCCAGCTATCTGGCAATTGAAAAGACTTGTTGTGCGTTAGTGTTGACTTCCAAGAGATTGAGGCAGTATATGTTATACTACACCACCTGGTTAATATCTCGAATGGATCCATTGAAATACATATTTGATAGTCCTCACGTGTCATTAAGAATGTCAAAATGGCAAGTGATGCTATCCGAATTTGATATCAAATATGTAACTCAAAAGTCCATCAAGGGAAGTGCAATTGCTGATCATCTAGCCAAAAATCCGCTTGAGGATAGACAGCCCACCACGTCTGAATTCCCTGACAGTGAGGTGTTGTCAATAGAAAAAGAAGATGAAGAAGAGGAGAATGTGTGGAAGATGTACTTTGATGGGGCTGTCAATATGAATGGATGTGGAATAGGAGCTGTAGTGGTGTCCCCAACCGGGAAACAATACCCAGTTTCCATCAAACTAGACTTTGAATGTACCAACAATATTGCAGAATATGAAGCATGTGCAAATGGCTTACAAGTTGCAATGAACTTGGGAATCAAGGAATTGAAAGTCTTTGGAGATTCTGCACTTATCATTTATCAGGTCAATGGACAATGGCGAACCAAGGATCCAAAATTGGTGCCTTATCAGAGGTATTTGTCTCGACTAATCGAATGGTTTGACGATGTATCGTTCTCCCACTTAACTCTAGATCATAACCAATTTGCGGATGCCTTAGCGACTTTGGCTGCAATGACCAAGTTGGAAGTCCACTCCAATGTCCAACCCATCCATATAGAAGTGCAAAATGAACCGATATACTGTGACAGTGTAGAGATTGAGCCAGATGGTCAACCTTGGTATCATGATATCAAGCAGTATATTCAAAAGAGAGAATACCCAGACGGAGCGAACGAGGTGAATAAAAAGACAATTAAATCGGCTATGGCATTTTTCTTGAATGGTGAAGTCCTCTACAAAAGGAATTATGATGGTACCCTCCTAAGATGCGTAGATGCTCATGAAGCCCGTGTAATCATGACAAATTCATGAGGGGATTTGTGGAACTCACGCTAATGGGCATATGATGGCACGCAAAATTTTAAGGAGTGGTTATTATTGGTCCACCATGGAGAGTGACTGTATCAGTTATGTTCGAAAGTGTCACAAATGTCAAATTTATGCAGACCGAGTTAATACTCCTCCAGTTCCATTGCACAACATGGTATCTCCTTGGCCTTTCTTAATATGGGGTATGGATGTCATTGGCCCAATTAATCCCAAGGCATCCAATGGTCATCGTTTCATTTTGGTCGCAATCGACTATTTCACAAAGTGGGTGGAAGCTGCTTCATATGCCAACATCACACAGAAGGTGTTCATCAGATTCATCAAGAGAGACATTATCTGTAGGTATGGGATTCCAGAAAGAATTATCACGGATAATGCTCCTAACCTCAATGGTGCAGAAGTTCAGAAGTTCTTAGAGATTTTCAAAATCAAGCATCACAACTCAGCTCCTTATAGGCCTCAAATGAATGGTGCGGTTGAATCTGCAAATAAGAACATCAAGAAAATCATCGCCAAAATGGTGGTGAATTATAAAGATTGGCATGAAATGCTACCATATGCTTGACACGCATATCGTACCAACATTCGGTCAAGCACAGGAACAACTCCTTTCTCGTTGGTATATGGAATGGAAGCGGTATCTCCTATTGAAGTGGAAATCCCATCGTTAAGGGTTTTAATGGAGGCTGAATTGGAAGAATCTAAATGGGTAAAGGCTCGATATGAACAGTTAAACATGATAGAAGAAAAAAGATTGGCAGCTATTTGTCATGGCCAGTTGTATCAAAGCAGAATGGCTAAGGCTTTTAACAAGAGAGTCCGCCCTAGAGATTTTCATCCAGGGGATTTGGTTTTGAAGAAAATTCTCCCTAATCAAGAGGATGCGAAGGGAAAGTTGGCCCCAAGCTATGAAGGTCCTTACATTGTCAAGTAAGCATTTTCAGGTGGAGCATTGATTTTGCAAAACATGGACGGACAAAAATTGCCCAAACCAGTCAATACTGATGCAGTCAAAAAGTTTTATGCTTGAAAAGATAAAAAAAAAAAAAGAAGAAGAAGAGGGAGGCCCGTTAGGTCGAAAACTCGAAAAAGTGACCTAAGCAAAAGTTAGAGTCAAACTAATAAACAAATAAAAAATAAAAAATAAAAAGAGAAGAAGAGCTCGTTAGGTTGAAAACTCGAAAGAGCAACCTAGGCAAAAGTTAGAGCAAAAAGATAAGCATCATCTCAAGTAACCTACACTGGGGCAATTTTTGGGTGTTGAATTTGTCCATCGGATCAAGCAAACCAAGACTGAAATTGGGGCAACTTTTGGAAAGAAAGAGTTTGAAGACATATCATCAAAGATCATGGCTATAGTGTTCAACTTGTTTCAAGAAGTCGATTGAGCATGCCACAAAGAACCTAAATTGGGGCAAGATTTCATGTCTTTCACAATTCTATCTTTCACTTTTGTGTTTTACCTTTTCTCAGACATTTTGTCACCCAAAACACCAAGCAATAAATATTCTTATTCAGCTAATTCTTCCATTTTCTCTTCGAATGCATGTTTATTTATGATGTCTCGAGTAAGCATAAATTTAAGTTTAAAGCTATACAACTTGACAATGCTACAGCAATACATTAATAGCTAGCATCTCAACAAGAGAATTCAGAAGTTTCGGCAAAGTTTATTGGAAAAGCAATCATCATCCCGTAAAAAGGGAGAAAAAAGAATGGACAAGGAATGAAGCAAAGGAAGCTACAGAAGAAAAGGAAAACCTCATATGTGCTAGAAAGCTTAACGCATGAAATGCGAGTTTGATCGGTTGAAGTCTTCCTTGAGGCTTGCTTGATTTGGTTACGGTTTGTTTTCAAGAATGTGTTTGAAATAAACTGAAAATGCATGATGAATCCATGACTTTTGCAAATAAAAAAAAGGAGAGAAAAGAGAAAAGAAAAAAAAAAGAAAATTATTGTTTTCTGTGCCAATTCACTTTTTCAGCTGGCCTCAGATCGCCACTTTACTTTTCTGTCAGTTTTAGATTGCCAATTTACTTTTTCTTGTCAGCTTTTAAATTTCTGTCAGCCCCCGTCGGCTTTTAAATTTTCAGTTAGCCCCCGTCGGCTTTTAAATTTCTGCTAGCCCCCGTCGGTTTTTAAATTTCTGTCAGCCCCTTCGGCTTTTAAATTTCTGCTAGCCCCATCGACTTTTAAATTCTGTCGACCAGTCATTTTAAATTCTGTCACCCCATCGGCTTTTAAATTCTTACCGACCAGTCATTTTAAATTCTGTCGACCAGTCGACTTTTAAATTCTGTCGACCCATGTCGTAAACTAAATTTACGCCGACCCCATCGACTTTTAAATTCTGTCGGCCCCGTCATTTTAAATTCTGCCGGACCCAGTCGACTTTTAAATTTCTACTTACCCAATCATTTTAAGTTCTGTCATCATTTTTAATTTGTCGACCCATTGTCGACTTTTAAATTCTGCGACACCGATCGACTTTTAAATTCTGCCGACCTCAAATCGACTTTTAAATTCTGTCGACCCACTCGGCTTTTAAATTTCTGTCAGCCCCTGTCGGCTTTTAAATTTCTAGTTAGCCCCTGTTGGCTTTTAAATTCCAGTCAGCCCTAGTCGGCCTTAAATTCCAGTTAGCCCCCATCGATTTTTAGATTTCAGTTAGTCCTATCAAATTTCCAATTTCGCTAGCCTTAAATCGGTTTTCAAATTCATTAGCGTCTGTTGGTTTTAAAATTTACATTAGCTCTGTTGGCTTTTTAAGATATTTGTTAACCCCAATGGGCTTTTGAATTCCTGTCAATTCTCGTCAGCTTTTTGCTTGTATAAATAAGTTTCACTTCTTGTCACTCATACATCTTGGTTCCTGAATTATATCATTTGCATGTAACTTTTAGGAATGATGATATTCTTGTACAGTTTGAGTTTAGAAGTCTTGCATTTCGTGCATTACCAAACAAAATCGATGTTCATATCTTCACTCATTACTTATGAAGGCAATATGAAGAACTCAGGTTTTTCATATTCTCTAATAAGAAATGAGTAAAGAGGGGCAACTGTGAACACCCGATTTTGTTTGGTTCATATTAAAATAAACTCAAGTTTCTTTCAAAAAATTAGAGTATCAGGTTCATTTTTATGTTTCATGAAGATGCTTAATTAATTGAGTTCTAAGTTCATTTTGTATGAAAGGTGAGCTCATTTTATTTATTTTTTTATTTGTTTATTATTACTGTTATTTTGTTTTCTTCTTCTTTTTCTTTCTTCTTTCGTTTTTAGCCCATATCACTTTTGGCCCAAACAAAAAATAATAATAAGAAGAAAAAAAAAAGGGCTCCAGTTTCTCTGTGCTTGATCAAAAAAAAAATAATAAAAGAAAAGGAGTCAAAAGATGCACAGGATTACATTGAATGTTCTAACGGAGCATTTAATGCTCAGACTTGACAACTACATCCAAAAAAATTGGAGCATTGAATGCCTTAGCAGACAGCAAATCAAAAGCATTAAATTGTCCGACAAAAGCATTTAATTCAGCATGTGTATAAATAAGGAGGTTAAAAGAGAGAGAAGGGGATCTCTGGTACAATCTTCACTTTCAAAAAAAAAAAGCAAACACAGAGAGGGGAGGACTGAGCAAATTTTCAGAAGAAACAGAAACATCAATCAGTAGCACCAATACTTGCTTGTTATTGCTATTTTCATCTCAAGAGTGATCTAATTTTAGAGACTCTGATATACACAGATATAGCAAAATTCTAAGCAAACACGGAGAGAGAGAGGGATCTCTGGACAATCTTCACTTTCAAAAATAAACAACAGAGAAAGCTCTTTGGGCTGGAGATTTCAACTAATTCAAAAGGCAATATCAGAAACGGAGAGGAAGAAGACACACAGCAAGAATCATCACCATCATCATCAATATATAATTCCTGTTGCAACTTTCATTTTAAAGAGTGATCTAATTTTAGAGACTCTAGAAGAAAGAACAGGGATTAACATTTAAATTGTCCTTAAAACCAAGAAGGAAATAAACAAAGAGGCACATCCATAGATCCAAAAATTTCAAAATAAAAAGGGAAGTCAGAACAGAGGGAACCACCACTTTGACAGCTAATTCCTTTTTCTTTGCTGTCGCGGCAAGACTACCGCGCATCACCTCTGCCGCGTGCCTCCCACCGCTGATCTCCACTGCCACCAGGAAAGGACAGGAGCCACTTCAGATCTGCTTCCTCTGTGGCCACAGCACTCTCCCCTGTCTCACATACATCCACTCGGACAAGGCTCTCTCTCCATTGCTTCCTCTGTGATTATTGCAAAAACTCCCACCCCGCTTTATCTCTCTTTGATTTAATTTTTCACTTACGAGAGTATTCTTTCTCTCTTGGCCAAAAGGGAAAGATAATAAAGATTTGTGAGATAGTGGGGTCTGGGATTGGTTTTCACTTTTAAAATATATATATATATATGTATATAATAAAAACATTTTTAGGTGGCTTTGCACATATCTCCATATGCATGTCTCTGTCAAAAGGAAAGAGGAGTTCTAGACAATGCCAAAACCAATTCTTGTAAAAATGTCATGAGAATGCACTACTTTGCTTCTTGATTTTTTTATATTTTATTAGTATTGATGTGCCTTTTACGTGACACGAGAATGCACAGCTACTTGCTAATTGCTTTCTTGTCTTTATATATTTTATTTGTATTGTTATTTGTCTTTTAGCTTGGTTATCAAAAGTTTTTCTTTTTCTTTTTTTCCTTGTCCGGAATTTTTTTTATTTTTTTGGGTGGGGCTAAGTCTTTGAAAGTGTATTGGGCTTTTGGTTTTTCATTGTTTCGTTCAGAATATATAGTCTTGGATTAAGATTCTAAATTTTTATTCTTTTTTTCCATTTTCATGATGTTTCTAAAAAAGGGTGCCTAAAAAAAAAACAACATAATTTTCCTTCCTAATTTGTCATTAAGCAATGATTTTTTTTTAAAAATAAAATTAATTTAGTCATGACGGCTTATTGATTCCATATTTTGAGAATATCTTAGCTATGACAGTTTGACATTCTTAAGGTCCGTTTAAAATAAAATAAAATCACTCAACACATAAACATTTTTTACAGAACTACGTGACTTTGAGTTCCTCATTGCACCAGAGGATACGTAGGACCAGGCTATCCCTGTCAAGCCAAAATTAATTTTTCTTAATTTATTTGTCAAATTGTAAATATTTTGTGTAAATTATTTATTAGTTGTTAAGATTGTAAATATATTTTTCAAAACTAAATTTTCTTAATGTATTTGTTTAAATTTTAAATATACTTGCCAAAATTAATTTTCTTAATTTATTTGTTAAATTGTAAATATTTTGTATAAGTCATTTTTTAATTTATGTGTTAAAATTGTAGGTATATTTGTCAAAATTAATTTTTCTTAATTAATGTGTTTAAGTTGTAAATATTTTAATAAATTAATTTTTCTTAATTTATGTGTTTAAATTGTAAATATTCTACTAAATTAACTTTCCTAACTTAAGTATTTAAATTGCAACTTTTGTATTCTTTTATTGAAATTTTTAAGGGTTATTAATTAATTTGCACAATTTTCTAAGGTACTGCTTAAGGGAGATTGTACTAGGGTGCTATAGGATTAAATTCCTATCATTCCCTATGCATAACCGACTCCCGAACCCATATCTGGTTTACGAAGATTATTTTCTAAAATAAAATAGATTTTTCCAAGGTTTCCCAATTTAAATAAATCTGGTGGCGACTCCATTTTCAAAAAAAACTATTATTTCTCGCCGTCCCGTCGCGATCCCGGTTGCGACATGAAGCAAATGCATTCTGCTCTCCCATCCTCATATCACGAACCATGACACACATAGACCACATAGCTCTCCCATTCTAAGATTACAAAACACACACACTGTACTCTTTGAGTGAACCCAAATGCATTCTGCTCTCTTTCCATAACCAAGCACAAAACCACAACCAAGAATAAAATACAGCCATACAAAGCAACCCACAAAGAACTTCAAACCCAAATCAAAACTAGCATAGATCTCAATTTTTTTTAACAAAAAATTTAAAAAAAATAGAAAGAAAAAAAAAATTGACACAGAAACAGAAGGAAAGGAAGGTGGGGCTTCATCGCCGACACCACCACATTCCCAACCGCCGCAGCTCCTTTCCCAGCACCAGCCAGCCACGCCACCACAAACACCACGACCTCACACAGCGACCCCAACCGTATGAGCTCAATTGCGCACCCTTCCATTTTTGCAACAGTCCCCAAGTTTCTCATCCCATCGCCACTACTCCCCACCGTCTACGCCGCCTAAGGCGAGTTCGATTGTAAGAGAACCAAGGATCAGATGTGACTGGTTTCTTATGCACAGAGGAGCTGGATCGAAGGCGGCCTCCCTTCTTCTCCACGCCACCTGCGACAACCTCTACTGCCATTTTCGCGAAGCATTATCGCACCTCGCGGCGTCCCTCTGCTCCTTCCCCCTCGCACGTGATCTCCTTCTCCCTGCAAAACTCAAGCGTCGTGGCACTGTCCTTCTCTCTCTGTGCACTTGCAAACTTCCCCATTAATGGAGATCTATGTGTGAATCGATTAAGAGCGAAAATGTCAAAGGGAAAACGTGAAGTAAGAATGACGGCAAAGGCTGTTGAGTCATGGTGTTAAGTGCAAGAATGGGGGAAAACACCAAGGAAGAATGGAATAGAAGAGAAAAAGGGAAGAATGAGGGTAGGACGAAGCAAATGTTTGGATTATTGTGTCAATACAAGCTCCACATGTTTGGCCATGGCAGATTTTGGGTGAATTAGGAGCCTGTAATGCACCCTAAGTCTCATATACACAAAGGTGTCACGTCATCCATTAACTGTTACATTTTTTGTAACGGATGATGAGGCCAGGGACTCCATTGAAAAAAAAATTTCGTTATAGAGACCCAATTGAAAACTTTTAAAATGTGGGGACCCAATTGAAAATTCGGTGAAACTATAGGGACTAGCGGATTAATTAAACCTATAAAAAATTCACATGAAAAGTTGCGTTGCCATTACTGGGGTAATGCAGATGGCACAGTAAAAATTTTAGAATCCTTTCAGTTTTCTTTAGTTTGTTTTTCCACTTCAGAGACTGCAGAGTATGAGTTGGTCTATCCCCATATTTTGTCTGCATTTGATGTTAGAGGTAGTCAAGTAGAGAAGATGCGAAGGGTTGGCTTTTTATCTTGCGTTGCTTTCGTTCTTATCTTGGACATTGTTTCTTAATTATTTCACTATTTAAGAAAACACATCAATCAGAAAATCGAAATGAAAAAAGAAAGCACTTCAATCATAAATAAAATAGGGTAGTTTAAAAAATGATAAAATTACATTAAAAGTAGTCGAATTTACAAATATTCGGATGTAGGATATACGAAAAGTATATTATATCTATACATAAATGAAATTCAAAATTGCCATTCAAATAAACGTTGGAAAAACTCAAAAAGAGCATGGACAGTCTACAAACCTCCTAAATTTTTACTTTTTAGCAAAATTAACACTACAAGCTTTAAAGTATGTGGCCCTTACGCCTTGATTTATGACTAGATCATTTTACCAACAATTTTCCAAAAATATAATATATCTTATCCGTTTATTAATACCGTTGAATATTTTATGATATTATTCATCAAATGGTATAGAATTAGTAATTTTTTCATTTGTGCTGTCTTTTGTGATTTTAAAAGGGGACAAAGCATTTTATTTTTAACTGTTACTAAAACTTTGATTAGTAATGAAATTTGTTAATGAAATTCATGTTGATATCTGACATACACCTAATGTAAAGTGCCACGAATCATCTAGAATCCAAGGGCGACCTCTTGGGATCCCAGGAGCAGAGTTCCACAGACCAAATTTTGCCCGGGAACCACTTCTCGGATCTTGGATATGTCACATGACATTCTGAATTCTAACTCTGGCGAATACTTGTTTATATTGATTATGAATTAGGTTTGATGTTGGTACCTTACCCTTGGGATGCAAAGTGCGATAGATTATCTGGAACCCGAGAATATATGACTTGGCTTGTGTTGAGCAATAGTGTTAGTGCGATTCTAATATGTTTGGAAGAAAGGCGTGTTTGATATATTTATGAATTGAACTCCGGACAGATTCTGATTCTACATAATAATTGCTTAGCATACTCGTGAATATTCTGCAAAATGAAACCAAATAAGTGCACATGGGTGTGGATATTATTGTTGTAGATTGATATGTAAATACAGCTAGGGATCAAAGAATTAACATTAATCCCCTCGTGGTCTCTGGGCTCATAACCTTACTATTACCGCTCTCTGTTGCTCAGGCCCTGCATTTGGAATCCCCCTGACATGATTATAAAGCTTGTTCCGACAATTCGATTCCAAAGAGAGTTTATTAAGAGAACTCCCAATATTATGTCTTGGCACCTGGACCTCTTAATGTGGTAGCCTCATGAGATATTGGATCCTTATGAATGAAGGCTTCATTGTTACCACAACACCTCGGCTTAGGTTCACACCTTAGATCTCTTTATCTAAGAAGGAACTCGAATGATTGAGGCACATTCCACCCTGACAAATACTCAAACCCATCTCTAAACTTGAAGCATTTATTAAGTTTATTAACTCAACATCCAATATTAACATCTTGAATGCCGAGTTGGGGGCTCTGTTACAGACTATTACGACCTAGGGCCTAGGACCTTAGACCTTGGATGGAGGTCGGGTTAACCTCCACACTTGAGGTCCTAGAGAAAAGATCTCTTCCCAGGGTCTTCTTGAGAATCCCTAGGACAAGACCACCAAAATCTATCTGGGGAACTGCCGTGGTAAAGGTACTGGCCTTAATAAAGGGATCAATGCTAACCCCATGCTCAGTAAAAAGGATCTACCCTAAGAGAAGGCAAAAAGACAGGGGTTGACGTCATGAAGAGGCCTAATGAGCACAGGACCAAGTACAAACGATACACCATATAAAAATTAAAGGACATGCTAGCTTAGCCCTAAGGGCTCCCTTAAGGGCAAGACCAAGGAATATAAATAGGAGGAAAGAAAACTTTCTCAAGGTATGTTATTCATTCTAATATTTCACATATCACTCATCTCTTGAAACTCAATTGGGTATTGGAGTCCCTTACAAGTGCTCCACTCCCTGGTGGATCATGAAGCTTGAAGGAGGAGGAAGATCAATAGTGCACTCATGCTCCCCAACTATGTATACTTAACACTACATTGCAACAATTGGATAATGATCATAGGTAAATTTACAATTCTTTGGTTATTCTATAAGCATATTATCTGCACACTAGGTCCTTTGACTCACTCCATTCTCCTCCATGTTTTAAATAGCAATATTGAGCCGAGTTCTTCACTCCCCACTCGTAGAGTACTACTAATCCTTTTTGATGAGCACCCACTCTGCCATGTTGGGATAACATGCATAAATACAAATATATAGTTTTGTTAGGCTGCATATAGGCTTTGTTTGGGTAAATAACTTATTTAAGCTCTTATACAAAAGTAACTTTTGAAAAGTAACTTATGAAAAAATTATTTGTATTCAAATGTATAATAATAAAAATATTTACTTTTATTATTTTAGAAAGTGTTTTTTAAAAATGTAGATATTTTAACTTCTCAAAAAATACTAAAAATAATTTTTAGAGAAGTAACAAGTTGTTTCACCAGACTGGACAAAATATAAAAATATAACTTTTGACTTCCGTAAAATTAGAAAAAGTCGAAATTGTAGTATCCAAACAAACCCATAAAATGTATCCTAAAAGCTCCAATAACTCATAGGCTAGGGTTAGTTTTACTTTTGGTTAAATTTAAACTATCAATCATGTTGTATAAAACTCATGATGGGAAGTTTTACTTTTGACATGTTTGTAATACGGGAAATTTTCTTAACCTTTAGCCAATGATATATAAACCTTTTAGCATAATATGAGAATGATAAAGGACTTGGAATGATTGTTTGTTTGGGAATCCCGAGGGCGCTAGATTTCTGGATTGTTATTATTCACATATATACATATGTTTGAACAGATGACAAATATTGAACGTAATTAAGAAAATGTTGGAAACTTTGCCGATATTTTTCTCCTTTCATTTTTCAAAATCTAAGAAGTCTTGCATAAGGAAAGTGATTCTCATGGGTATTAGATATGGCCAAAAAACCCACTTAAATAGATAACCATTGGGATTATCCTCAATAGAGACGAGAATAGAGGCAAGTTTGGTCTCCACTAGGATGAGAACGAAGTGAACGTGTATTAAACAAGGTGGGGATGAGGGATAAGGTCACTGCTCCATAGAGACCCATCAAATCCCAATTTATGATAAATCACTTGAATACTCATACTATATATATATATATATATATATATATATATATATATATATATATATAAATTTGGGTTATGTTGCATTAATCGTTTGGGGGTTTTAGAGTATTCTTTTGAGTTTTCTCAATTATTTTTTACATTTTAATAAATCCATAAATATCCATGGGGATTTGAATCCTAGTTGGGATGAGGGATGAAGACCCACAACGAGAATGAGGATGGAGATCAAAACAGGGATGGGGGCATGTCCCCACCTACATAGATACTCACTGCCATCTCTAATAGGGACTAGTCACTAACCAAATCGGGTTATGACACACTTGATCAAACAAGTGGTATCAAAGTGAAGTCATAAGTTTGAATTCACCAATTGTGACACTTGGGGGGAGATTATTGGTTTTTTTTTAGTCAACAATGCCGCTTGTAATGGGTTTGATGGGTTTAAGATCTCGGTTCATGGTATCTGTATATAATGGGTGTAGCCTCTTAAGCTTGCTAACAGTTATAACTTTTGATCTAATGGTAAACGCTCAGTTACGCAAAAATCCTTCAAGAAATAAACTGACGTCACATGTATTTAGAGGTAACTCACTCAAAGGAAAAGTAGTTGAATGGGTTCAGTAGCTCTTGACATATCTTGCACTACGTAGAAAACACGAATATAGTGCTGTGCTGATAACCGAAAATGAATCGAAGGTGTTGGTGGGCTTCCCTGACTCAAAGGGGCCCAACAACTTGTTAATTAAAAAAAAAAAGGAAAAACCGAAAAAGGAGAAATAAAAAGAAAAACGCTACGGTGAGTGTGACTTGTGAAAAAGGAAAAACGAGAAACCACGCCGCGACAGAGAAGAAGAAAAGAAAAAGGGCAGTGCAGGGGTTCATCATCATACGGGTAAACGTGCTCCGTTTATCATGAAAATTTAGTATGTTGTTCCTGGTGTTAAGCTTGATAGTTTGATATAGCCTGTTAATTTTATTGCCTTCTCTGGCGACTATTTTGTGATACCCACATTGTGGAGTTATATGGTTGTGTTCCGCCCATTGGGGTGAGTATTTTATTGATTGTTGAGATTCCCTAGTGCTACTAGGAAGACTGATTGTATTCCCATTGATCATAGTGGAAGTTTTTTGCTAGACTAGGTCCCGTGGATTTTTTGTCCCTCTAATTGGGGGTTTTCCCACGTTAAAAATTACGGTGTCTCTTATTTTATTTTTCTGTCAAATTATTATTATACTGCCTAGAAGATTTTTGGTACTACCTATTTAACTGCATAGGTGTGGGGAAATATTTGTTGCTTCCGCTGTTGATAACAGGTTCATTCCTAAGATTTCCCCAACAAAGTGGTATCCAGAGCTTTGGTTATTTTTTATCTGTTCAGTTTAAGTGGAGGAACATCAGGGCCATATATGATCAAGTTGAATTCCAAAAATTACTCAGTTTGGAAGACATGCTCTACAGTAAGGATTTGTATGATCTTGTTGAGGGTGATAAATATAGGCCTGCTAATAAGTCTGATGCTGAATGGAACAAAATGAATAGGAAAGCTATTGCTTTGATTAGGCAGTGGTTGGGTCTTAGTGTGTATCCACATGTTGATAAAGAAACTAATGCTTAGAGCATGTGGTAGAAATTGGCAGATTTATATGAGAGGAATAATGTGTAAAATAAGGCATATTTGACTCGGAAGCTAGTAAATATGAAATATAAAGTGATTGAATGCTAGAGCATTTGAGTAGCTTCCAAGAGATTGTCAATCAGTTGACAACCAATGAGATTACATTGTCTGATAAGTTGCAAGCATGTTGTTGTTGAGTTCTTTACCTGACAGTTGGGAAGTCCTGGTTGTGACATTGACCAACTCAGCTCCCAATGGGAAGTTGACATTGTCAATGGTTAAAGAAAGTATGTTGAATGAAGAGGCCAGAAGAAGCGAGTGGGGCTTGATTAGTGCCTCCACCCAGTCAGAAGCACTTGTTGCAAAGTCACGGGGGAGAAGCCAGAGTAGAAAATCTTATAATACTGATAGGTCAGGGAGCCGTAACAAGTCAAGGGGTAAGTCCAAGACAAGAAAGGAATTTAATTGCTATCATTGTGGCAAGCCAGGACACATCAAAAAGCATTGCAGGTACTTGAAAAGAGAGAAATTCAGAGAAAGATATGAAGACAAAAATAGTAACAATGATAAAGACACTGCTGCTGTTGCATATGATGATGTCCTTGTTCTACATCATGACAACTTCATAAATCTTGCATGTGATGATTCTAGTTGGATCACGGATTCTGGTGCCTCATGTCATGTTACTCCTAGGCATGAGTTTTTCTCTACTTATACTACTGGTGACTTTGGCAGAATAAGATTAGGAGACGAAGGGATATGCAAGATTGCTGGTATGGGAGATGTGTGGCTTGAAACTAGCATGGGATGCATATTACAATTCAAGAATGTTAGGCATGCGCCTGATATGCGTCTTAACTTGATGTCAATCAAAGCATTGGACGGAGAAGGTTACTACACTACCTTTGGTGGTGGACAATTCAAAATCACCAAAGGGTCGCTAGTTGTTGCAAGAGAAGATAGTAGTTTCACTGCTCTCTACCAGTTGCCTGGAAAGTTGTGCAAAGAGGAGGTGAATGTTATTGATGATTCCTCTTCAGACTTGTGGCATATGCGTCTTGGCCACTTGAGTGAAAAAGGACTTGGCGTTCTAGCCAAGAATCAGTGTCTTCCAATAAAAGGTACGTCTTTAAAGACTTGCACTTATTGTTTTGTTGGAAAGCATACTAGAGTAGCTTTTCATTATTCAGGACCTCATAGGAGACCAGATGTGCTAGATTTAGTTCACACTGATGTTTGCACTATGGACACAAAAACACTAGGTGGTGCATCATATTTTGTGACTTTTATTGATGACCATTCTCGAAAAGTGTGGGCTTTTGTGTTGAAATCTAAAGACCAGGTGCTCGGAGTTTTCAAAAGCTTCCATACAAGTGTTGAAAGAGAAAACGGAATGAAATTGAAATGTGTCCGAGCAGATAATGGTGGTGAGTACAGGGGTCCATTTGAAGACTATTGCAGAGAACATGGGATCAGGCTTGAGAAAACAGTTCCCAAGACTCCTTAGCATAATGGAGTTGCAGAAAGAATGAACTGTACAATCAATGACAGAATCAGGTGTATACTCTTTCATGCAAAGTTGTCCAAATCCTTTTGGGGTGAAGCAATGAGAACTGCAGTGGATTTGATCAACCTTTCTCCTTCAGCTCCTCTAGATGGTGATGTTCCACAGAGAGTATGGACAAGGAAAGATGTCTCATATAGTCACTTGAGAGTGTTTGGCTGTACGGCTTTTTCTCATGTTCCAAGAGATGAGAGGTCCAAGCTTGATGGGAAGTCCAAGTAGTGTATCTTCATTGGTTATGGTCATGAAGACTTTGGTTACAGGTTGTGGGATCCGATAGTAAGAGAATAATCAGAAGCTGAGATGTGATTTTTCTTGAAGACCAAACCATTGAAGATTTTGAAAAGTCAGATAAGCCGATTAATACATTACTAGAAGTGACAGTCATGTTGAGCTAGAGTTTTCTCCTATTACTCCTGTTGATGGGGGAGATACAGAGGTTGATAATGGGAATACAGGTGATGTGCCTGCACCTACTCTTGAGGTGCCAGTTGAGCAAGTTCCACCAGAACCACCAGTTGAGCCACAGTTGAGAAGATCTACAAGACCGTATCAGCCTTCCAAGAAATATCCTTCAGATGAGTATGTGACTATCTCTGATAGTGGGGAGCCAGAGAGCTATCAAGAGGCTATTTCTGATGAGCACAAAGACAAGTGGTTGAAGACCATGCAAGAGGAAATGAATTCCTTGCATGAGAATCACACCTTTGAGTTAATGAAGTTGCCAAAGGGTAGAAAAGCACTAAAAAATAAATGGGTGTTCAAGCTGAAAGTTGAAGATAATGTCTCACAACCAAGGTACAAAGCAAGGTTGGTTGTGAAAGGTTTTGAGCAGAAGAAAGGAATTGATTTTGAAGAGATTTTCTCACCAGTGGTGAAGATGTCCTCTATTCAAGTTGTGTTTGGATTAGCAGCAAGCTTGAATTTAGAGGTTAAGCAGCTTGATGTGAAAACTGCATTCCTTCATGGTGACTTGGAGGAAGAAATTTATATGGAACAGCCAGAGGATTTCAAGATTAAGGGAAAGGAGCAGCTTGTGCGCAAATTGAAGAAGTGATTGTATGGCCTCAAGCAAGCACCAAGGCAATGGTACAAGAAATTTGATTCTTTTATGGTAGATCATGGGTATAGTAAGACTACTTCAGACCATTGCGTATTTGTCAAGAAATTCTCTGATGATGAATTTATAATTCTCTTGCTTTATGTGGATGACATGTTGATTGTTGGTCATGACAAGCAGAAGATTCAGAGTCTTAAAAGTGACTTGAGCAAGTCCTTTGCTATGAAGGACTTAGGTTCTGCAAAGCAAATCCTTGGCATAAGGATCACTCGTGATAGGAAGAATGGTAAGTTGTGGTTATCTCAGCAGAAGTACATTGAGAAGGTGTTGGGGAGATTTAGCATGAGTAATTCAAAGCCTGTTGGTACTCCACTTGCTGGTCATTTCAAGTTGAGTTCACAAAAATGTCCTACAAGTGAGAAAGAAAAAGAAGAGATGAAGAAGGTTCCATATGCGTCTGCAGTTGGCAGTTTGATGTACGCTATGGTATGTACTAGGCCAGATATTGCTCATGTTGTTGGTGTTGTTAGTCGGTTTCTCTCTAATCCTGGTAAGGATCATTGGCAAGCTGTAAAGTGGATTTTCAGGTATCTTCGGGGCACTTCCAAAGTTTGTTTATGCTTTGGTAGTGGTCAGCCTGCGTTGGATGGTTACACAGATGCGGATATGGCTGGTGATCTTGATTCTAGGAAGTCTAGTTTCGGGTACTTAATGACTTTTGCAGGGGGAGCTATGTCATGGCAGTCCAGACTTCAGAAATGTGTTGCTTTGTCTTCCACTGAGGCCGAATATATTGCTGTTACTGAAGCTTCAAAAGAACTCTTGTGGATGCAGAAATTCCTACAAGAGTTGGGCCTTGATCAAGAGAAGTTTGTGTTATTTTGTGATAGCCAGAGTGCTATCCATCTCAGCAAGAACCCGACATTTCATTCCAGGTCGAAGCACATAGAGGTACGGTATCATTGGATACGTGAAGCACTGGAGATGAAGTTGCTTTCATTGGAAAAGATCCATACTGATGACAATGGTTCAAATATGATGATTAAAGCTTTGCCGATAGCGAAGTTTGTTTCTTGCAAAGAGAAGGTGGGCTTAGTGGAGCAGCACATCCCCACTTGAGTCGGGAAGGGGGAGCTTTGTTGGTGGGCTTCCCTGACTCAAAAGGGCCCAACAACTTGTTAATTAAAAAAAAAAAGGAAAAACCGAAAAAGGAGAAATAAAAAGGAAAACGCTACCGTGAGCGTGACTTGTGAAAAAGGAAAAACGAGAAACCACGCCGCGGCAGAGAAGAAGAAAAGAAAAAGGGCAATGCAGGGGTTCATCATCAGACGGATAAACGTGCTCCGTTTATCATGAAAATTTAGTATGTTGTTCCTGATGTTGAGCTTGATAGTTTGATATAGCCTATTAATTTTATTGCCTTCTCTGGTGACTATTTTGTGATACCCACATTGTAGAGTTATATGGTTGTGTTCCACCCATTGGGGTGAGTATTTTATTGATTGTTGAGATTCCCTAGTGCTACTAGGAAGACTGATTATATTCCCATTGATCATAGTGGAAGTTTCTTTGCTAGACTAGGTCCCGTGAGTTTTTTGTCCCTCTAATTGGGGGTTTTCCCACATTAAAAATTACGATGTCTCTTATTTTATTTTTTTGTCAAATTATTATTATACTGCCTAGAAGATTTTTGGTACTACCTATTTAACTACACAGGTGTGGGGAAATATTTGTTGCTTCCGCTGTTGATAACAGGTTCATTTCTAAGATTTTCCCAACAGAAGGCAATGTCAAGAAATTAATGCCAATTTACAAGTCACATATTCGGAGAGCCTGGGAATACATATATTCCAACCACTATAGAAATAATTCCCCACCTTGAAAGTTGGGCATGACTTTGAAGAAAAGGCCATGAGTCCTAATTATACGCGCAAAAATGTTGTTTGTGCTGAATTTTTCAATGAAAATGAGGGGTTGGAGTAATTTAAACTTTAACAGTGAATTTTTCATTTTTATCAGTTTTTCACGTTTTCATGTTTTAAAATATATATTCATTTATAATATGTAGGTTGGTTTAATTTTTTTTTCTATTTATACTCTTAATATAAATATGTTAGTTAAATAATCGTATAATGGAAACGTTATCTATATGGTAGAAAACAAACAAAGGCACAGTCTCAAACCATTTTATTCCGTATGAGAATCGTCGTGATTTTTGAATAATATGTAGCATTACTCACTCTTCTAATTGGAGAACAAATTCATGGACTAGTCTCAATCAGGTGCTAGCATTAGTAAAATGACTCTATTTTCAGTGAGTCAATTGATATTAGAAACTGCCAAAAGAATACGTTAGTCAAATCCGTGTTGATACCCGCTTTGCATGAATAACAGCCTCACTGATAATCACCTGTATGTGAAGGCTAGTGTTATTACTTCATACCCGAGCAAGGAATTTATTCACTTCAATATTTTTAAAAATTATTTCAACGTAACTTATGCGTCAATCCAAATTATAAAAACTGATAATATATTTTTACTCTACTTTTTATATTAATTGTTTCAATTTATATTTAATAAAAGATCTCTTAAATAATTTTAATAAATTTAATTCATACACACTATCGATAAAAACATAATTCTTATGTATTTAATGGATAAAAATACTCAATAAATTATTTTGGAGTAGAAAAGAGGGAAAAAAATATGGTAAACATTTGAAGAGTTTAAAAGATGATTTGAAAATTACATGGAGCTAACTTGAAAGAGAATAGAAAAGAGATAGAATGTAGGCAGGATTAGGTAGTGCTCTTTAGGTGGTACTCTTACTTATGAAATGTACAAATCAATTTTTTCTATTTGGATAATAGAAAAAAAAAATTAAGGTTGATACTCTTGAGAGAATCTCATAAGGTGTTTTATTAGAGCTGATTTATATTCTTTAAAACTTAAAAGATCATAATATAAACTTATATACTCTCATCAATATTGATAATAAAAATAGAAACTATTTTCTTCATTATGTGTGAGTATATATATATATATATATATTCATTAGTCATATAACTATGACCTTTTAAAAGCAGATCTTGAAGAATTCAGGGAGCTTAGTATGTCTCTAAAAATATCACAGTAATATCAAAACCAAGTTGTAGATTGAAGATCATGTTTGCTACATATATTCGTGTTTAAAACGTTATGACACAACATAAGAACACCTAATGAATTGGTCATACTTGAATTTATGCACTAACATCACCAATTTTTGACCTCTCAATCAACAATGTTGGCCCCTCTTGATTTGTCTACATCTCTTAGTAGCTCTTGACCTTGGAGTATGGGCCCATTTGGATAAATGACTTAATTAAGACCTTATGTAAAAGTTACCTCTCGCAAAAAGTCTTATATAAAAAGTATCTTATAAATAAATTATTTTATATTTGGTTATTTTATAACAACATTGCTTATTTTGAGTTAGTAGTATTTGACTATATAGCTCTAAAAGTATTTTTATTTGTAGAGAAGATATTTAATATTATTGGTTGAATATTTATAAAAAAATTATAAATAATTTACTGCAATTTTTTATTTCAAAAAAATATTTAAATTGATATAGTTAGAATTGAACTATTTAAATTGACATGTTTTGATTTATTATTCTAATTAATATTGCGTTAAAAGATTTAATTGAATTTTTATTAATTTCATTTTATAACTTGTTTATTTATTTATATAGAGTAGTACAGATTAGTGTGAACAGAAATAAGGCATTTTTCTTGAGAGACAAATTTCAACCATCATCACAATTTATGTGATGTATAATAATGAAAACAGAAATATTGTTAAAAAGGTAAAATGATATTGGACAAAAAATATAATAAAACAAAAAAAAAATAATCCACATTTAATGAGTTGAGCACAGTGAGAAGAAAATAACTTTTATGGAAACTAGAAGTATCTTATTTCAACTTGTAGAAAAGCTATGGAATAACTTTTCGGGAAGTTAAAAGATTTTATTTCATTTTGATCCAAACACTAATAATATGACTTCTCACAATCCAAAAGTTAACATAAGTCTCCCTATCCAAATAGGCTCTACGTAGACAACACGACTATAGTGCTGTGCTGTGCTGATAACCGAAAATGAACCGAAGGCAATGTCAAGAAATTAATGCCAATTTACAAGTCATGTATTCGGAGAGACTACATTCAAACGACTATAGAAATAATTCCCCACCTTGAAAGCTGGGCATGACTTTCAAGAAAAGGCCAACAGACCTAATTATATGCGCAAAAATGTTGTTTGTGCTAAATTTTTCAATGAAAATGCGGGTTGGAGTAATTTAAACTTTAACAGTGAATTTCCCATTTTTGTCAGTTTTTAACATTTTCATGTTTTAAAATATATGTTCATTTATAATATTTAGGTACTTTTATTTTTTTTTTCGTTCCATTTATACTCTAAAAGTATATGTTTGGTTGGAGAGTAAAGTTAAGGGTAAATTTTTCACAATTGAAAAATCCAATCAATGAAAATTTACCCTTATTTTTACCCTCTAACCAAATATATCTTAAGAGTACAAATGGTTGGGTTCTTTAAACATGTGTCAGGGGTTCAATTCCTGCCGTGTGTATAGAAAGAGGCTTTGTTGAGAGAGGCAAAACTCACTTCAGTGATCTCCACACCTCGAATGGATTAGTCTTCGACTACTGACATAGCAAAATGACTCTATTTTAAGTGAGTCAATTGATATTAGAAACCGCCAAAAGAATATATTATTATTCAAATCCGTGTTGATACTCACTTTGACTGAATTACAGCCTCACTGATAATCATCCATACGTGAAGGCTAGTGTTATTGGTTCATACCCGAGCAAGGAATTTATTCACTTCAATGTTTTTTTTTCAAAAACTACTTCAACATAACTTATGCGTCAATCCAAGTTATAAAAACTGACAATATATTTTTACTCTATTTTTCATATTAATTGTTTCAATTTATATTTAATAAAAGGGGAATGGCTATTCCCATTCCCATTTGTTTATTGTCACTCCCCATTTATTGCAATTATTTATAGCATTCCAAGATGCCCTTAATAAGAAACATTTTTAGTATTATTTCATGACTAAAAACATTTACATTGAGTTTTAATCAATCTTGAATAATTTACATGAAATAATTTTTTTTGCTGAGTTTGTTTTTAAGCATGAAATATAACAACACGGATTTTATTTTATTTTTGGATGAGTTTTTTGTTTCACTTAAGATAACATAATTAAATATACATAGAATATTTCCATATCAATAATGTCAAAAAATTACTGGTAATTAATTTAATATTAATAAATGAAATGAAAATCTATAGGAAAATTAGGTCAAGAGACAAATTAATGAGCTCTAATATTTGAATTAGTTCATGATGTTGCCAACTTTAATATGAGACTTAGTAGAAGTGAAAATATATTGAATTAAATCAACCATCTGAAGCTTACTTTTAATTGTCATAAAGTGATAATCAAACTTTGTTTATATAAATGAGCTGAACATAAAATTTGGATTGATTTATTTGAAAATTATATGAAGCTGAACTTGATGTGTTTGTTTATAACTTGATTTTTTTCCGTCATCAAATCTCTTTTCTCATTATCTTTCAAATTTATTATTTTAATATTTAATAAACAACTATAAAAAAAAAATGAAAGAAAAATAAGAAAAGAGTCATGTTTGTCACAAATTAGGATTTGTAATTTCTTTCAAAAAAATTTTCATCCTAGATATTTTTATTTAGCAATATAATTATTCAAGAATGCTTAAAATCTGAATTAACATGAATTAATTAATACTAAACAATGTTTTTTGTTAAGGACATCTTGGGAATGCTATAAATAATTGCAATAAATAAGGAGTGACAATAGACAAATAAGAGTGGCTAATAAAAGATCTCTTAAAAATTTTTAATAAATTTAATTCATATGCACTATTGATAAAGACTTAATTCTTATGTATTTAATGGATAAAATACTCACTAAATTATTTTGGAGTAGAAAAAAAAGGGCAAAAAACATGGTAAAGATTTGAAGAGTTTAAAAGATTATTTGAAAATTACGTGGTGCTAACTTGAAAGAGAATAAGAAAAGAGATAGGATGTAGGCAGGGGATTAGATAGTGCCTTGCGGGTGGTACTCTTACTTATGAAAAATACAAATCAATTTTTCCTATTTGGATAGTAGAAAAAACTATTAAGGTTTATACTCTTAAAAGAATCTCATAAGGTCTTTTATCAGAACTTATTTATATTCTTTAAAACTTAAAAGATCATAATATAAACTTATATACTCTCATTAATACTGATAATAAAAATAGAAACTATTTTCTTCGGTGTGTGTGTGTATATAGTCATTAGTCATTTTAGCTTCTAAGAACAATTCTCTAATAGATTTATCAAATACTAATATTATGATATTTGCTTATTAAAAATAACTTTTATATTCTTTTATCAAATTAATATGACCATGATCTTTTAAGAGCAGTTTTTGAAGAATTCAAGGAGCTTAGTAGGTCTCTAAAATTGTCACAGTAATATCAAAACCAAAATGGAGATTGAAGATCATGTTTACAACATATATTCGTGTTTAAAACGTTATGAGACAATATGAGGACTCCTCAAGAATTGGTCATACTTGAATTTATGCACTAACATCACCAATTTCATTAATTTGTGACCTCTCAATCAACAATGTTGGCCCCTCTTGATTTGTCTACATCTCTTAGTCAGGCAACAAAGACGTGTATCATTTTCCACTGTGAACAAGATCTATTGAGTCTATATAATGGATTACCTTCACACTATGCTAAAGCATCCTCCCCCTTCTTAACGAGCCACTCACAAAGGTGTCTCTAACTATCATCTCCAATGAGATCCCATTTGATCTTCTTGCATTTCTTTGTGCCCATTTGCGTAATAAACTTGAGTATCAACATCTATGTAGTAACCAGCCATTGTCTTGTTCACCAGCAATTGTTGTTGCTCCAAATGAAAGACAACCTTACATTCAACCCTGCTAAATCCCAAAAACTAGTTCATTGGAATCAAAGTGTCGATTGCTGCCGTTGGAATGGAGTATCATGCAAGAAAGGACTTGTTGTTGGTCTTGACTTGAACCATGAATTCATTTCTGGAGGCCTAGACAATTCAAGTCTCTTCAACTTGCAGCATTTGCATAGTTTGAATTTGGCTTACAATGACTTTGGCTCTTTGATTCCTTCAAAGATTGACAAGCTAAAGAATTTGAGGCATTTGAACTTGTCAAATGCTGGTTTTCATGGGCAAATTCCAAATGAGATCTCGCACCTTACCAAACTAACTACTCTTGATTTGTCCACTGCCTCTAACATACACTGAAGCTTGAGATGATGAATTTGGGAATGCTTTTGCAAAACCTTACACAAATCACAGAACTATATCTTGATGGTGTAAGGGTATATGATGTTGGAAAGGAGTGGTGTCAAGCCTTATCTTCACTACAAAAACTACAAGTCTTGAGCATGTCCTCATGCAACCTATCAGGACCAATTGATCCTTCACTAGCAAAGCTTCAATCACTACAAGCAATTCGACTGAACCTGAATAGTCTATCGTGTTCAAGTGCGTAATCATTTGCAAATTTCTCCCATTTGACCATCTTGGATCTCAGCAGCTGCAACTTGAGAGGTGTTTTTCCAAAGGGTATCTTCCAAATACAAACATTGAAGATCCTTGATGTATCAGATAATCAAGATCTTCAGGGTTTCTTGCCAAACTTCCCACAAGATGGATATCTTGACACCTTGAATCTCAGCCACACAAATTTCTCTGGGCAATTAGTGAGTGCTATTTCCAATTTGAAGCAATTGTCAACTTTAGTTCTATCTTACTGCCAATTCAATGGGACACTCCCTGTTTCGTTGTTTGGACTTACCCAACTGGTTCATCTAGACTTGTCTTTCAATAATTTCACTGGCCCTTTTCCATCATTCAACAATTCCAAGAACCTCAAATATTTATACCTTACTGGAAATGAATTGGTGGGAGTAATACCATCTACTCATTGGGAAGGACTTTCAAATGTCCGCATAATCAACTTAGGTTATAATTTCTTCAATGGGAAAGTCCCCACAACTCTTTTTGCACTTCCATCTTTGCAAGAGCTTAGTCTATCTCATAATGGATTTGAAGGTCTCTTGGATGAATTCCAAAATGCATCATTATTCTCCTCATTGGAGTCTGTTGATTTGAGCATCAACAAATTAGAAGGGCCCATTCCTATATCTTTCTTTCATCTTAAAAGACTAAGTTTCCTCCAACTTTCATTAAATAAATTCAATGGCACCATACAATTAGGTGTGATTCAGAGGTTGCCATATCTACGTACATTAGGCCTTTCACATAACAACTTGTCAGTTGATACAACTGTTGGTGATGATCTTGGCCCTTCATCCTTTCCTAGCCTACTAAATCTGATGTTGGCTTCCTGCAACTTAAGGGAATTCCCAAGTTTCCTGAGGAATCAATCCCAGTTACTTCTTCTTGACTTATCCATCAACCAAATTCAGGGAATAATACCTAATTGGGTTTGGAAATTGGAGTCTTTGATTTTTTTGAATATTTCCAACAATCTTTTTACAGATTTGGAAGGTCATGTTGAAAATTCTAATTCTAGTTTTATGATGATTGACCTTCATTCCAACCAAATTCGCGGTACAGTTCCCTTTTTGTCAAAATCAGTGTTTTAAATTGCGGTTGCAGTCGCGGATGCGGTCGTGGTTGCGGTTGTTGCGGTTGCGGATAATGCGGCCGTCGCGACGCGTGTTGCGGCTAATGCGGTGTGAAATTTTTGCGCATTTGCAACTTGAAAAAAGAACCTGTTGCGGCCTGTTGCGGCCCGTTGCGGCCCGATGCGGTCCCATTGCGGTTACGTTGCGGTCAACGGGTGTGAAAATGCATCACACCGCGATTGCGGTCCGATGCGGTTGCGCTGCGGACCGCAACCGCAATATTGCGGCCGCATCACGTGATGCGGTCCGCAATTTAAAACCCTGGTCAAAATATACTATATATTTTGACTGCTCAAACAATAGATTTGACTTTATCCCTGATGACATAACGAAGTACCTTCGTTTAACATTCTTTCTATCCCTTTCAAACAACAGTTTTCATGGACAAATCCCTGAATCCTTTTGTAGTAGTTCTACTATTCGATTGCTTGATCTTTCCCATAACAACTTTGATGGCTTCATTCCAGAGTGCTTGATAGAAAGTACTACTCTTAGAGTACTAAATCTTGCTGGCAACAAACTCACAGGTCATATTACTGATGCAATCTCAAGTTCATGCAATTTAAGGTTTCTTGATCTCAGTTCAAATCTACTGGGTGGCACCATCCCAAAATCACTAGGTAATTGTCAATGGCTAGAATTCCTAAACCTAGGAAACAATCTTTTGAGTGGTGAGTTTCCATGCTTCTTAAGGATTAAGGAACATATCCACTTTGCGATTTTTGATCTTGAGGTTAAACAAACTGCATGGTCCCATTGGATGCACACATAGCACTGTCAATTGGGAAATGATTCATATTGTTGATCTATCATCCAATAACTTCACTGGCACAATACCAGGAACACTTTTACAAAGGTGGACGGCAATGATGGATGATGGAAATGAGACAAGAGAAAACACAGGATATTTGTTCTTTGATTTGTATGATTTCCATCATTCTGTGCATATCAGAGATATGTTGTCAACTATGAACAATGGTATTGTTAAAAGATTAGCCAAGCTTCTTGTGGTTGAGCCTCCCTCTGTAGTTGAAAATCTTTTCTCCTTTTTTGTCAGTGCTAACCAATTGCAATATGGAGGAACCTTCTTGGATTCAGTTATTGTTGTCAATAAAGGTTTGCAAATGAAATTTTTCAAAATTCTCAATGTCTTCACTTCCTTGGATTTCTCATCCAACAATTTTGAAGGTCCAATACCAGAGGAGCTTATGAGATTGAATGCGCTGCTTGTACTCAATTTGTCACACAATGCTTTCTCAAGCCATATCCCATCATCTTTAGGAAATTTGACACAACTTGAGTCCTTGGACCTGTCAAATAACTCCTTGATTGGAGAGATACCCACAGAGATTTCAAATTTACATTTCCTCCAAGTGCTAAATCTCTCCTTTAATCATTTGGTTGGACAAATTCCAACAGGCACTCAAATCCAATCTTTTGAAGCAGATTCCTTTGAAGGAAACAAAGGGTTATGTGGACCTCCTTTAACCAAGAATTGTAGTGATGGTCAAGGGTTGCGGCCATCACCATCAGCAACTTCTGAAGCTCGTAGTTCAATTGGTTGGAAGTTTTTAAGTGCTGAGTTGGGATTTATTTTTGGCTTTGGTGTTGTCATTCTTCCCCTTATTTTCTGGGGCAGATGGAGGTTGTGCTATTGCAAGCTTGTGGATGATTTGCTTTGGCGCATCTTTCGTCAACTTGATTTTGTATATGAACAACATGGAGAGCACAAGTACAGAACTCTAAGGTGGAAGCGTTGATGATTTCATGTGTGGTGCGTGCAAGAAATAAAATAATATCTTAATATATTTTAATTGATTTAGGTATATTTTAGATTGGTTTGTGTTGATATTATATTGTTTTTGTTTTTATGTTTTAATTTTACCCTTGACTACAAATATATACTATCTCTTTGTAACTTACACACAAACAACATCTCGATAATACAAAAATTATTCAGCTATTTTCTATTTTTTCTATTTTCCAATATGTCTTCTAACGTGGTATAAGAGTCATGACTTACACCTTAAACTTTTGGATAAATTACATGGATCTTCCCTAAGATTTGGTAAAATTTTATTCTTCTCCCCTCTATTTAAAAAATTTGTTTAATAGATTCCTGAGTTTATAAAATCATTACACTAACATTCCCTGAGTTTCTTAAATCATTACACTGACCTCCCTCTACCTCACAATAAACGGTGTATCTAAGGAAGGTTAATGTCATCTAGACAAATAGAGGGGAACGAAAGGTGAATTTTACTAAACTTTATGGGAGGCCAAGGTAATTTACCCTAAACTTTTTCTTTCACAACGTTTCTTTGAATTCTTTCCTTTCCACTTTCTCACACTTTTTTCTTTCTCTGCCTTGGATACCCTTTTGCGAGCTATACCGAACCACCAAATTGGGCTTCACCTTGTGTACTGATGCATTGTTTGGTTTTAACCTGCCTCTATGACCCGCCTCTATCTCTATGACTATGCCTTTGAGCACACTCATATGCGTTTTCCTGGTTCTACCCATGCCCTCTAGCATTTCTTGGGCCTGATAAGGCCTATCTCCGCTCCCTGGTTTTGTCCAGGCTTGTCTTTGCTACTTGGTTCCGCACAGACCCATCTCCGCTAGCTGGTTTCACATAGACTTGTTGCAGCTCTTGCCTTCCTTGACAATTGTTGTTTAATTGTGACAAGTTTAAAACTGGATGAGCTTTAGTTTGAGGAGGAGTATTAAAAATAAAATAATATCTTAACATGTTTTGGATTGACTTAAATAGATTTAGGTATATCTTAGATTGTTTGGTTTTGTCTTTATATTTTAATTTTATCCTTGGCTTATAAATTGGTGGTATCTTTTTGTAATTACACACATACAATAATATCTCAAAAATACAGAAATTATTCAACTCTTTCTTGTTATTCATATTTTTTATTATGTCTTCTAACAGTATGCAACAAGCAAACATTACGTGTGAGTATGTTTGTATGTGTGTTTCTTTTGTAAAATATGACTTTGTCTAAAAGTAGTAGTAGGTCGAAGGCATATGACTTTGCTCGTTGTGATTCTTCAACTTAAAGCTATGTATAGTTTCTAATTAAAAACATGCACGTGATGTTGTGAGAAATAAAGGTGTACGCATTCGCATTAGTCCGTAATTGCTTTTGGTAGATATTTCATTTTTAACTAGGAACCACTTTTGATTGCTTATCACGTTCTTTGAATGAATACCTTATAAACAAGATTATCAAACACTCAAGTTAACTTGTAAGTTATATCTCCTAATTCAGTTTATGATTTTTACAAATAAACTCTTGTTAGTTTACCAGTTGAGTTTTATGGGTTTACAAATTGAGAGTTTACCTAAGCTCCACAAATTTAGATAGTGTTTGATAACCTTCTCTGTAAAAATGTTTTGAAATTAAGATTATTATAAATAAATTTCAAAAGAATAATGAAAGTAAAAATTGTTTAGTATTAAAATGGTATACCCCACCCGCGCATCCAACATTTTGTGCTCAAAATAACTTAGTCAAAATATATCTTGAAAGTTTTGAGGAAAAAAAAATCATTTTAAAAGTTTTAATCCAGATGTACTAATTGTTTATAAGAGTATGAATTATATTTCCTTCTTTTAAAAGTCGGATGAGAACGTGATAACCCTTGCCAACAATTATACAGATACACGCGTCCTGGAAGGATTACAGAATTATGCAAATCAACAAGAATGAGAGTAAAATTCACCATTCGGTTCGCATTTCAATTACTTTCTTGAGATGAATCCTAACACACCATTGCTTCTATGGTATGATGTGAATGTTCTTAACAAAGCATGTATTCAACAATTAAACAAGAATAATAATCACTGGATGATGGTATATTATAAGAGAAGGTTGATTTAAATTTATATAGATAAAGATCCCGATCGCTTAGGGCCCTTAAATTCTTTTTGTATACATGTGCTTGAAGTATTAAACAAGTAGTATCTCCTCCAACTTGCAAGTCGATTGTTACCTCCCTAAGTTATTAGAAGTTCCTATTGAGTAGATCAAGTATATAAAGTTTCATACAATTTGAAAATGATTTGATAGTTCATCGTTTAATTTTATTTTGACGAATAATATATTTTTGCAAATACAAGTAAATATCAATTGTCCAATTTTTCTGAAATTTAATATGCGTGATCATCAAAATAATATAGTATAAATCAACAGCCGGATTGATTAAATTTAATGTGAATGAAAAGTTACAGAATTAAGTAAGTGTGTAAGACTTGCGCCTTAAGTAAATTGATTCCCACTATATATATATATTTTGATACTTACAATTTAGAACCAATTTGAAGCTTAATTATATTTTATCCTTTCTTCAACTTTAGGGTTTAGGGTTTTCTTTATATATCGAAAAATATTAAAATTGTATTTCTTTATTTAATTAAACTTTCATACTCATTAGGCAAGTATATCGGGTGACACAAATAATATAGTAGTGAAAAGGTTATTGTTTACATGAAATTGTTCAGTTACCGATATTAATTAGTTAGGAGACAATTTGAACCGAATAGAAATGATGTGGAACATGAAAAATTTATAACAAAAAAATTTGCTGAAATTAAAATAAAATTCATAACAAAATTAAATTGATAATTTCGTCAACAATTAACAAAACTTGGTTTTTGGAATACTAAGGCCTTCGCTTTCACTTACTCTTGACTCGATGATATAGGATTTCTGTTATTAAATTTCCAATTCATTCGATCAATGGTTGGAATTCCCTGAGCTAATTATAAGGTTCTCTCTAATCATATAATTCTCTCTGATCTCATGTGATTACCTAATCTCTTAGAGTATGTTTGTGAGTTTAGATTTTAAAGAAGAAGGGAGCGTAGTGGAGCAGAGGATTTATTGTGTAAAATTATATTACAAGTCCTCCCCTCCCTCTCCCTTCCCCTCTAAAACTCAAACTCACAAACATGCCCTTAGTGTAAACTACAAGGAATGGGAGGGTTTGGTTTCATTAATTCCATACAAAAATTACCACACAAATCACCTTTGCTTATCTCTAAGTTATGTTCAACCTATGGTGAGTATGGCAAAACAATAATTTTAATCATTTTCTCTACTTCATAAAATTAATAAAATCATATGAGCAGCGATCAAATGCTCAAAGCATTAAAAATTATCATACACACTCGATCAAAATAAAGAGGAAAACTGAATAACTTCAAACCATAGATTACATCATAAAGAGCTGGCTAAATCATTGCCCTTGTAAAAGGGGGCTTACTTCATAATGGTAGAACAAAAGCAAAAAAAAAAAAAAAAACAGAGAAAAGAGTAAAAGGGAGAAAATGCTACTAAACTGAAGGTTTGAAGGTTGGAAGTTTTTGACGGTAAGAGGTCGGTCTCCCTTCCTCAAACATGAGCTCATGTATTCCAAAATGCTCCCTCATCACAAACCTAGGCCAGGGTTTTCATTTGCTCTCTTTCCCACGTATCAGATATACTTGGGATTGTAAAACAAATGCCGCTTATACCTCATACTAGACATAGCATTAAAACACCATATTTAGCGTCTGGTGCGTTGGCGCTGCGTTGTAGCATAGTACAAGAGCGCTATAACGTGCATGCGATTAAAATGAAATGGGTGCACTCTGACCAGCTAGCGCACTACAGCATGGTGAGACACACTTTCCGTGCTATAGAGCGGTCATCCATGCAACGATGTGTTGCGCTACTGCTCAGTGCGATGTGGGCGTGTGACAGAATGCACGTTATAGCGCAGTCAAGCTTCTCCCAGGACACGTGCTATAGCATGGTCAAGCTAATAAACACACGCAAAATCACTAGTAAGTAACAAAAAGAAAAAAAAAAGGTAAAATCAGATAAAAGAAGCAAAGAGATATATAGAGAATTATGTGAACAACAAATTGGATATTTAATATCAATGTGGGAAAGAAAAAAAAAATGAATTTCAATAGAAACTATCAAACAGAAAAAACTCATTATTACGAGGGTTTTGACATACTAATATTAGCAACTCACGCACTCCATTCTTTCTCCAGTCTTCTCTTCCATTACATCCTACTTTTTATTTTTTGTTTTCGATAATTATGAAACACTCTCAATGCCTAGAAAAAAGACAAAGTAAAGAGGATCAAGGTAAAATAATAGCCAGAAACCCACAACCAAAAGCATCAAATCACCCAAGCTAGTCACATATGCACACTCACTGATACCAACACCATCCCCTTTGGCATGGCCATCGAAGATGGGAAGGTACTAGACAAAAACTTGGAAAAGAAAATAATCCAAATCTTCTGTACTCACTCCCTGTCCCCTTAATAAATTTCTTATATGCGCATAATAGTGACATCATCCATGATTTTTTATTCAACCACTATCTTTCAATTATCCATATTTTAGATACATGGCAAAACTTGATTGGAGGGACATAAAAGGGGACATGGAGTGGGGATAGGAGATTTGAATCCGAAAAGGAAAGTCCCCAAACAATGCTACAAATCACCTTACATACATAAAAATGATATCCGCTCATAAAAACATAAGATGCACCGCATGCGTATGACAAATCTAACCACTTCTATCTGTTACATTCTTTCAACCATGTTCAGAACATAATCTTGTTGAGGTGTATGCATCGTGTGCTTCCACGAAACTCCTAGAACTCTAGAAGCACTACGACACATCTTGATCAATTGATCCACCCATTAGAGATAGCCAAACACCATACACCATTTTTCAGCTAGGAAACTACCCTTATGCTATTATAATATATAGCATATCAAGAAAAGCTCCTGAGTGAAAGAAAGAGTTCAAAGAAAAGCAAAGATTAGCATAGAAAGCCAGAAAGTGCTCAAATTAGCGCCTACTCTGTACTGAGAGGCAAAACCCCTGCTAAAAACCCTCTTATATTGCTCTGCCTTACCATTAGATTCCATAGCTTGCTTAGTCCAAGTATCCAATGAGATTTTATCTATCTTTGGAGTGTAAACCAAGGAGAAATTCTTCAACCTGATCGTCATGTTTAAAAAGGCATTCCTTAATCCCAACAAACATGTTTCTTGCCTCTACACCAAGCTTTAAGCAACAAAGAGTCTGTTGTGAAATAGAGTGGCACAAAAATAAATATGTGAAAGCACAAATAAATGATGCCAGGAATTTACGTGGTTTGGTTTAAAATCTACGTCCACTGGCATAGACGAAAAATAAATATTTCACTATAGAAATATAATAAAAATATAAAAGGTAGATACACTCTACTCAAACCCAAGTCTTCAATACACCCAAAATACCTTACAATATTTTTTCACCAATGTATACACTCAACGCACAAAGAGAAGTAATTATATAATGAAATCAAACTTTTCTACTACCCAAATACGAGAAGAACAAATGGATATGGTAGTTAAATGAACTTGGGGATGCTACTTCAAATGACTTGTAGGAGAGCTGCATTTTATAAGCATCCTATGCATGAAATGCCATAATGTATTTGCAAACTTGTCAAAGTGCATTAAATATGCCATTAGTGTTCTGTTAAATTGTCAAAGACAAGCAGCCACGTTTGTTGACATGCAATAAATGCCATAGGTGATCCTACACGTAGCATGTGGCTACATAGGTATTAGGTGGCAATATAAGTCAAGCCATATATCCGATTAGAAATCTCCACCTTGGCTTGATTTTCATCAAGTTTCAAATTATTAAAGTCACCTTCTCCAGTATGCCTAACAGGCATACTTAAATATCAGAACTACCTAATGACGGAACAAGTATTGGGTTCCACAAATCAAAATCAAAACCCTCAGTCCTGTAAATGGTAGTACTAAACCTGACACTGGTTTGTTTCCCAAAACACGATGTTTACAAAAGTCAAACATAACAAATTTCGATTACAAAGCAAGCCATGCTTGCTCACTATAGGCATCTCTACCTCATGCTCATGACACAAGCGAGTAATATCCAAATAAGATGAAGATGATCTTGATGTAGCACCAATAACCATGCTACCTTGAAGTAGATAGAGATCATTAACCAATCTACTTCTAATCACCACAAGAGCTCCTTTGGAGACTTTCAGAGCTCCACCTTCAGTAGAATACTGATACCCTTGAGAATCAAGAGTACTCAAAGAAATAAGGCTTTTCTTTAAGTCAGAAATATGCCGAACATTAGACAAAGTTCTCACAATTCCATCATGTGACTTGATTTAGATTGTACCAATGTCGACAACCTTACAGGATGTATTATTTCCCATAAGAACAATACCACTATTAGATGACCGGTAAGTAGTGAACCAATCCCAGTTTGGACAAATGTGGTAGGCCCTGCCTGAATCAAGAATCCCAGTATCACCAACTAAACAAGTTGATACTGAGAGAAAATTTTCGGCATCTTCAGCAACACTTGCTGTATCACTTAAATTTTTCTCTTTCTTTTCTTTGAGCTTTGGACAATGTTCTTTCTAATGCTCTTCTTACTTGCAATATCTATATTTGCTTTTTCTACTACTACTCGAATCAACATCCTTCCAATTACCTCTACCTACCAAGCCAGATGCGGTACCATTAAGACCACCACTATCATACTCCATCCTTTCATGACACAAAAGTGAGGACTTGACCTCATCAATATCAAGATGGTCACGTCCATAGATGAGTGTTTCATGAAAATGCCTGTAGGAATAAGATAAAGAACAAAGCAACATCATTACTTGTTTCTCGCTAGAGAATGTCCCATCCATATTTTCAAATCTGTGACGAGTGACATGAACTCAGGTGTATGAGACCATAATTTTCAAACATGTATAGATGTTGTAAAATACCGAGACGATTAGCCACCGTCTTAGTCATATACAAGACTCTAACCTGGTCCACAGTGATTTTGCTATTTTTTTCCGAAAGGACTTCCTGCAACACATCATCTATAATGCATAACTGAATAATAGAAAGAGCTTTTTGATAAGCATCTTCCTATTTAGATTCTTTCGTTGCCTCAGGCCTATTTTCTTTGTCAGAAAGTGCTACTTTTACACCTTGCTATACAAGAACAATTATAATACGGACCTTTCACATCCCAAAATTGATATGCCCATCAAACTGCTGAATATCAAGTTTTGCAGTGGACGTTTTTAAACAAATTAGCCAGAACTCTATAAAAGCTCTTATACCAGTTTGTTGTGAAATAGTGGGCTCAAAAAGGCATAAATAGAGTGGCACAAAAATAAATATGTGGAAGCATAAGTAAATTACACCAGGAATTTACGTGGTTTGGCTTAAAGCCTATGTCCACGGGCAAAGGCGACAAACAAATATGTCATTATAAAAATATAATGAAGATACAATAGGTAAATACACTCCACTCACAAAGAGAAGTAACTATAAAATGAAATCAAACTTCTGCACTACCTAAATACTAGAAGAACAAATGCATCTGGTAGTTAAATGAACTTGGGGATGCTACTTCAAATGACTTGCACGAGCTGCATTTTCTAAGAATCCTATGCATGAAATGCCATAATGTATTTGGAAACTTGTCAAAGTGCATTAAATATGCCACTAGTGTTCTGCCAAATTGTCAAAGACAAGCAGCCATGTTTGTTAACATGCAATAAATGCCATAGGTGATCCTACATGTAGCATGTGGCTACATAGGTATTAGGTGGCAATAAAAGTCAAGCCACATATCTCATTACAGAGTCAGTTCTAATCTCAACTGTTGAGGCATCTAAACCCAAGTCATTTAGGACAAAATTAGATGACAAACTCATAGCTTTGACTTGAAGCTCTGAAATTGAATTGCCTAAGTAAGAATCAGTAAGACAATTACACATCCATTGACATGTCTTAGATTGCAACACACCTCCAACAACATAGGTACCTTGCTAAGGGATAAATGTAGCAAATAGTGACCAAGTAAACTGTTGTATTTTATTTATATTTATTTTCAGAGTCATTATTATTATTATTATGTTAGAAGTTAATATTTGTGACTTGTACAAATTCCTTTTTTGATTTGTTCGATACAAAAGATATCATGATTTCAATAGTATTTATTACATGATTTGATAACAGAATTTAATGTGGCCCTTTACATTATTCTTCATCAAAGAAAGTTAATGAAATTTAAAACCTGATTTCAATTAAAAAAAATTAGAATGTTGAGAGATTTGATGAGTCTTTAATTTCTCAACATCTGGCCACAGGTGTGTTTTATATTTGTATTATTAAGCTAATTTATGATTTTTTGTCTCTACTTCATTTTTGTTCACTTTGGGATTACTTGAACGTTGCTTAATCATTGGGCTCTAATGATATAAATAGCACTCTTTCACAAATCATTGCACACAAGAAAAATTACAATATCTATATCATACTTTATCGATCAATGGAATTCTTCTTCTACTAAGTTTTTAGTTCCCTTGAGTAATCCATACAAGTTGTTCCTGTAGCCTCACTAATTCATTTACAAAGTTAGTGAGAAGTAGTTGTTTTTTTCAATTTTTTGTATTATTGTGAAAAATTATTTTTTATTTAGATTTATTGTTTGTTTTATTTGTATTATTTTAATTAAATTTTCTAAAATCTTAAGAGTAGTTTCCAGCACCAAAAAGATATTAGCAAAGGACGAACAAAGCAAGAGTTCACCACGGTGACTTTCACACAGCAAGTCATTATATTCTTCAAAGTGACTAATTCAAGAAAGGAATAAAGATAATTTCCAGCACTAACGTCAATAAGTATTAGCCAGCATGTCCCTCATCTTCAATTTCAATTAAAGAAAAAAGGGTCAAAGGTTCGTTAGTGACTCCAAGGTTTCAGTCGTGTTGCAGCTGAGGATAACAAAGCTCAACTTCATTTTGACAACACACAACAAGTAAGTACCATACTTACAAACCATTTAGATATTGTGCAATTGACACTGAAATAAATTTTACGATAAAGGAAAATTTCTGGGTGGTAAACTCTGGGGCTACCAGGCATATCTGTGCAAACAACAATGCTTTTACCTCCTGCAGTGATGTAAGAGAATGAGAGAAAGATATATATGTTGGTGACTCTACAAGAGTTACAGTAATTAGTAAAGGAACTATGAATTTAAAACTCTCTTCTGGGAAAAACCCTCTCACCAAAAATGTCCTCTATATACACGAGATGTGTTATAATTTAATGGGTTAAATGTATCTTAACCCTATGAATTTTAGGTCATGTGCAATTTAAACCCCAACTTTTCAAAAAGTGCATTATGACATCCTGAACTTTTCAAAATATGCAAAAAAAAACCCTACTTTTCAAATAATATATTACGACACCCTGAACTTTTCAAACTGTGCAAAAAAACCCTTACCCCTAAAAAATTTAAGCCATAGTAGGTGTCGGGTTGCATATAATAAAAAAATCAGGAGGGTTAATTTCACATAGTATTCACAAATAAGGTGTCAAGTTGCACAAATTAGAAACTTCAAGGAGGTTAAGTACACATAAATCTTATCTTTATTAGTTGTAAATTATATTGATGGATGTTTTGCACAGTTTGGGAAAGTCCAAGGTATCACAATATATATTTTGAAAATTCATGAGGTAAATTGCACATGACCTAAAATTCAGGGGAGTAAAATGTATTTATCCCCAATTTAATTTCTATATCTATGTTGACTAATGATGGTGTTAAAGTCATTTGAAAATGATGAAGTTATATTAATTGAAAATGAAAATTTCATAAGAAAGGGATATTTCAGTAAAGGTTTATATTTACTAAATGTTTCACATGTCACAAAGGAAAATGCATGTTCTAATATTCTTATTCTTTTGACTTATGGCATGATAAATTATGACATGTTAATTTTTCTTACCTAAAGGAAATGAAAGAACTAGGGATTATAAATTATATAAATAATAACAATAAATGTCCAATATGTGTAGAAGCTAAAAGTATAAAGACAACATGTGAGCTTGAGGTATTTAAAATTTATAAGGTTGAAGTGGAGAATAAATTAAATAAGAAAATTAAAAGACTAAGATCTAACAGAGGAGGAGAATATGAGTCAATTTCTCTTAACAACTTTTGTGAATAGAGGTAACACCACCTTATTCACCAGAATCCAATGGAGTGGTTGAAAGGAAAAATAAAACACTATAAGAAATTATGAATGCTATGTTAACAAGTGCCTATGCACCTCCAAATTTGTAGAGGAAGTTATTTTTTCTGTATGCCACACTCAAAATAGGGTAATATTTAAGAAAATGGAAAAAAAAAAAACCTTTTGAGTTATGGGAAGAGTGAGTGCCTAATTTAAAATATCTTAAAGTGTAGGGATGTTTAGCGAAAGTGTTGTTGCCTGAACCAAAGAAAAGAAAAATTGGATCTAAAACTTGTGATCATATGTTTATTGAATACGCTTGAAATAGTGTTTTTTTAAAATATATTTTTAGTATTAAAAAGTGATGTTTTAGATGTAAATTCAATTATTAAATAAAAAAATGTTGAGTTCTTTGAAAATATATTTCCTTTGAAAACTCCTATAAAGGAACCTTTATTTGGAAATGCTTGTGAACCTAGTAACTCTGAAAATAAAGAAATTGAACTTAGGAGCAAAAGAGAAAGAAAAGAAACTAATTTTGGTGATGATTTTTACACCTTTTTAATGGGTGGAGATCCTTTAACATATCATGAGGCAATATCATCTCTAGATGGTCCTTTATGGAAAGAAGCCATTAATAGTTAAATAGAGTCAATAATGAGTAACCATACATGGGAGATAATAGATTTACCTAATGGAGCAAAAATCAATTGGATGTAGATGGATTTTTAAAATTAAATTAAGAGCTTATGGTTTAGTTGAAAAATATAAAGCTAGGTTGGTAGCTAAAGGCTATATGCAAAAGGAAAGCTTAGATTATTTTGATACATATTCACCAATGGTCAGGACTTCTTCTATCAGAATTTTGCTTGATTTAGCATCTATTCATAATTTATTAATACATCGAATGGATGTTAAAGCTGCTTTTCTAAATAGGGATTTAGAAGAAGAAATATAGGGGCTGTTTGGAAAATGTTTTGTAGAATAATTTTTAGTTTTTAAAAAACAAAAGACAAAAAAAAAAACTTGTTTGGTAGATTATTCTTTTCAGATTGATTTTAAAAGCAAAAAAAGGGTTTTGTGTTTTAAAAGCAAAAATTAAAAAACAGCTCAAAGATATTTTTGGAATTTTGTTATTTAAAACAAGAAAGAATATGGTGGCACATTTCTAATTAGTTGGTTTCATTAATTGCTATCTAAAACAATTTTCAAAATAGTTTTAAAAAACATAAAAACAAAAACAATTCCAAACAACCCCATATATGCATCAACCTGAAGGTTTTGTGGTTGCTGGTAGTGAGAATAAAGTGTGTAGATTAATTAAATCTTTATATGGTCTTAAACAAGCACCTAAGCAATGGCATGAAAATTTTGATAAAGTCATGGTGCAAGATGGCTATAATGTAAATGATTTTGATAAGTGTATTTATAATAAATTTGATGATAATTTAAATGGTGTTATTGTTTGTGTATATGTGGATGATATGCTTATTCTGGGAATCAACATTGATGTGATTAATGAAACTGAACATTTTTTATCATCAAATTTTGACATAAAAGATTTAGGAAAGGCTAACGATTTTGGGGATTAAGCTAAAGAAATTAAAAAATGGTTTTAGAATATCTGAAGAACATTTTATTGAGAAAATTTGATTTTTATGATTCTAAACCTATAAGCACTCCATATGATGGTAGTTTAAATTTGAAAAAGAATAAGGGGAATGTTGTGTCACAAGCTTAGTATGCTCAAATAATTGGTAGCCTTATCTAATTGATGAATAGCTCAAGGCCTGACATTGCTTTTACTGTGAATAGATTGAGTAGATATACACATAATCCTAATAAGGATCATTAGACTACTTTGTGTAGAGTTATGAAATACTTTCGGGGTACCATAGACTACAGTCTATGTTATGGAGGATATCCATATGTACTTGAAAGGTACTCTAATGCTAACTGGATCTCTGATTCGGATGAAACTAAATCAACGAGTGGATTCATTTTTACCTTTAATGGTGGTGCTGTCACTTGGAAATCATCCAAGCAGACTCGTATAGCTAGATCCACTATGGAGGCTGAGTTTATTGTTCTTGACTTAGCAGGATCTGAGGCTGAATAGCTAAGAAATCTCTTAGCTGACATTCCTTTGTGGCAGACACCCTTGTCTTCCATATCTATGCATTATGATTTCCAAGCGGCAATAGCAAGAGTAAACAACAAAGTTTATAATGGAAAATAAAGGCATAAACATATATGTCATAATTATGTGAAACAGCTGCTACATGATGCCCTGTATATTATTCTTCATCAAAGAAAGTTAATGAAATTTAAAACCTGATTTCAATAATATATATATATATATTATAGAATGTTGAGAGATTTGATTAGCCTTTAATTTCTTAACGTCTAGCAACAAGTGTGTGTTTTATATTTGTATTATTAAGCTAGTTTTTTATTTTTGTCTTTACTTCATTTTTGTTAGCGTTGGGATTACTTGAACATTGCTTGATCATTGGGCTCAAATGATTTAAATAGAACTCTTTCATAGACCATTGCACATAGAAAAAATTACAATTTCTATATCATATTTATTTGATCATGATAAATGGATTTGGTTCCCTTGACCAATCCATATAAGTTGTTTCTATAGCCTCACCAATTCAAGTATAGAGTTAGTGAGACCTAGCTGTTGTATTATGGGGAGTATTAGCTGTGAAGACCATCTGTATCAAGTGATTGACTTATAGTAGCAAAATACTCTTAAGCTTAGTGCATAACACGCCTCAGCCAATAATATTGATAAGCCACTCTATTTCAATTTATTCTTATTGTGTTATTTATTTTTCTGTTTTATTGTGAACAATTATTTTTTTATTCAGATTTATTGTTTGTTTTATTTGTATTATTTTAATTAAATTTTCTAACATAGACTCCCTTATAGGTTCTGTATTCAAAAGGAGTCTAGAATTAAGGTGCTGCCCTCAATCAATCCTAATGCCTTGGTCTTTTTTTCCCCAAAATGCTGGAAATGCTGGAAATGATAGGATTTCCCATACAAAAGAGGTTTGTCTCTTGATAGAGCACTTTGTATTTCCATTGCAAGATATGATGTGTGTACATAATTATTTTCCGTGCCAGCTGCAAGTTTTTCTGCTGTTTATAGTCCTTTGAATTAGAAGACCATGTGTTTATTTTTGGTTTGGCTTCTGGCTTATGATTTTATCAGAGATGTTTCCTGTTATATGTGAGAAAATCATCATATCTGAAATATCAGTTGTTAAGTTTTCCAATTATTATATCACCTGAACCGGTAATCATATAATGATTTTGATGTTAAAGTGCCTTTTTTTTTTTTTCTTTTGAATCTTCCCAAGACATTTATCCAATACTTGTGAGTTTCCAGTGAAGCATATGTTCCACTCTATCTGATTAGTAAGGTGAGAGATTGTTATTCATGGAATTCATTACTTAGGGAAAGGGTTGTGATGCATTTGTTGCTCTGTTTTTGGATCAGGTTAAATTACTTGCCAATGCATAATTTTGTCTTTTTTACTTTTACAGGGTATAGTTCTTATTATTTCTATGTCATTATTTACTGGATCTGTACTGGCTTTGGGAGCAATAGTTTCTGCAAAGCCTTTAGATGATTTAAAATACAAGGGATGGAACCTTGATCAGAAAAGCTTGACCTCCCCTTACACATGATCTGTATTAATTCTTGGCTGGGCAATGGCATCTGCCATTGGTTTAGTTGTTACCAGTGTGTTTCCAATAATTTCATGGTTTGCAACATATCAGTTCTCCCTTTCCTCTACTATATTTGTTGGAGTATTTGCAGGTATTTTTCTGTGTATATGATTCACGCGCACAGCGTACACAGATTACTCTCATATATTGATCATTATTGTTGTTCCCAATACCTATATTTTTATACCCTCGATTTTGGCTATAGTTATCCTTGTAGCATTTTGTGGTGTGTCTTATTTGGAAGTTATCGACTCTCGAGATGACCAAAATCCAACAAAGGGTGAATTTTTGGCTGCTTTACTTCCTCTAGTCTGCATTCCAGCAGTGTTCTCACTTTGCTATGGATTGCTTAAGTGGTTGGTTAAAGTTTCCTATATTTTTCAATTTAGCTCTAAGTTAAATTGGCTTAACTTCTGTTTTATAGTCTGATATTGGTGTCTAATCTTAATTAAAATGTCTATTTACAGTATGTTTCTTATGCTTATACACAGACCTTTCTTGAGTTATGTTATTTCCTTTTAAAATTTTGTTGTCATCTTTAAAACAATATCTCCTGTGAAACCAATCTTTATTTTGAGCATTTTACAGCATGCATTTGAAATGAATGGCTATCTGTCGTTATCTCTGAAGCTTTAACTTGGTAATGAAAGAAAGTTTAATCAGCCATTCAATCCCTGTTCCAGTTTCTTGCATATACATAAACAAAAATTTAGTAATCTCTCTGGCAATATCCTGACAATGGGTATAACTAAGTTCGAAACATAAGGGATATGCGGACTGCCTTAATGAATATGCTTATGTTGGAGAAGAACTTCGTAACCATTAAAATAAAGGAATTATTTTTTTATTTCTTCAATTGAAATGCAAATTATGGCGGTTCAAACCATTGTAATAAAATTTTTTAAAATACTGTTGCAACTTGTGGTGGTTCTAAACCGCCCTAATTAACAATATACTTTTTGATTGAAAATTATGGTGGTAATTTTTTTACAATACTGTTACAAATTGCAGTGGTTCTAAACCGTCGTAATTAGCCATATGTTAATTGTGGTGGTTAAAAGGAAACTACCGTTGCTGTGAAAAAAGGTGGTTTGCAAAACTAACCGCCACAATTTACACTTTTTTGTAGTGTGGGCCCTGTCTTGAGCCCATATGGCTAGTGGGTACATTGATGAAGCCCATCAATAAAAGTGCTTATGTGTTAAAGATAGGGCCTAAGAGAAATAACCTTCATGTGGCCTGTTGGGTTTGAATTGTTTCCCCTGCCCTAGAGTATTGGGTCTACACAAGGGCTGCCCTATGGGAAAGTGGAGAGACCCTTCTTTGAGCCTTGGAAGAATATGTCGTGTCTGGAGAAAAATTGGAGAAAACAAAGTTATTGTAAGGGAACCCGTTTTTTGTGAAAGAGCAAACCACACACAAACACACATATTGTTATAAAATAATCCTAATATAGTATGTTCTTTGGGCTTTCAAACACAAATAGTGGGATATCCATTTTATGGGCCACTCACCTCACCTCACCACAAGTACACATCACCTTTGTCATGGTGTCAACTTTATGTTTTGTCAAAAGTGTGCCTTGACACAAAAAAAAAGGGGGGACTAAACATGCAACCTGAGCTAAGAGGATGGGGGAGAGGAAAACAAGAGAGGATATAGGGAGGAGGGGCGCCGCGTCTTCGGGCTGAAAGGAGGGGAGCCTCTATAGCATCCACCATGTTCCCATGGAGGCTGACATTTACTTTTCATAACCCAAGCCACACAAGGGAGGTTTCTATTACATGGCTTACATCACCAATCCTCACAAGCATTATGAACTTCAGATCTTGCTCAAGTTTCATTCTATTTTTCTGGTCAGTGAAACCTACATATTATATTAAACTCCACAAAAAAGAGAGAGGTTCTCTTCCCTGTAGTAATTCCATTATCTTTCCTCTCATTACCTCTGATTCAAACATACTATTTCCTTCGTCGGTCTGCACCAATGCACCACATAAATTTTCAAATTGATTATGCCTCTGCATGTGGAATCAACTAGTTGAATGGCCGGGTTTGGTCGAGCATTAAGAAATAAAATGAGGAATCTAATGTCAATGTATATGTCTGTTATGATAGTCTGATAATGATATTTGTGGATCAAGTACGTCAATCAATACTAGAAACTATATGTAATTAAAATATAAAATTTTGTAATAAATAATAAAATGCTATCACTTAAATTCAGTTATATACATAAAATATTTTAATAATTTAAACATATATAATCTTCATTCAAAAAATAGTATCCTCACCTACTACCATTGTTCTGTAATTTTCTATCAATTAATATATATTTTCTATTAATTAATATATAATCTCTATTATTATTTTCTTAATTTCTATACACTGATACTGTAAACTTTTTTACTTCATCATCCAATCAAATTATCCTATTTGCACAGCTTTTTAAGTAGTGGATGTGTGACACTTAATCACTAATGCTAATGTAGCAATACATGACTCGATAAAATGTAAAACTTAGTTTTATACTATTACTGTATATAAATTAAACTTTTTTTTATTTACAATAAAAATTTGCATGCAAAGTGTTTGTTATACCTATAAATTTATTACAAAATTTAGTCATTATATTGAATACAAAGATATATGTTTAGTTTCATAAATTTTGATTTTTTATATACGATACATTTTATGATATTATACCATTTTCATACAATATGGTTGAATTAAAATGTATATGAATAAAAAAGGTAAGAGTTTTCTTTTAAAAATTTGGTTAAATATCGATATATATATACAAATAAAATGAATTTCAACGATCTATAATAATTTGCTCTAAAGTTTATATTCTTTCAGCCAGAATTTATCCTTTTTTATAAACTTTGAAAAAATTAGCCAATTTATCACAGTTTTTATTGTAAGATATTCAAATTATTCTTTATAATATATATTTTTATTAAAATTTTAATTATAAAGCATTTGTCTTCTGTAGATATTGTAGATTTATGTTATTATTTTCTTTTAGTTTGCAAAACGCTTCTTTTTTGTTTTCTTCACATTAAAGGTTATTATATTTCAATATTTTATTTTCAATTAATTGTATGATTACTATTTAAATTAATTTATTATAAATTTATATTATCAAGATAATAAACAGGTGTCGCTAGGTTGGCGCGCAATGTTAAAAACTTGAAGAAATTCTCTACCGTGCAAGGTGCGGCATGACTTTGAAGGAATGGCCTGACTTTGATTAAATTCCCAACAAATTATGTCAATAACTTAAAGCAATTCCCGACCGTTCGAGGTCCGGGAGGGCTTTGCTTACATGTACAATTTGCATGGGTCCAAATTTTCTCTCCGAATATAGCCATAACGTGTATGAAGGGCTTCTACATTTCTACCATTTTTTCTTGGTCATCACACGACTTCTACTGTGTACAAGAAAGTTACTATGCTTTTGGGACCTAGCTACTAGAGATTTGAATGTGTTCTTATGTATGAATTTCATATGGTTTTACTAGTAATTATTTGTACAAGATCAACTATAAAAAAAAGGTTTAATTAATCCGACAGTCTCTATAGTTTTATCGAATTTTCAATTGGGTCCCTACATTTTAAAAGTTTCCAATTGGGTCCCTATAATGAAAAAAAAAATTCAATGGAGTCCCTGGCCCCATCATCCGATACAAAAACCATGAGAGTTGATAGAATATTCTTTCATTTCATCACGTGAGTAATCACATGGCTTCACCCTTTCACCCCTTCAGTTAGACATTATCCCTTCACTTTCCCCTTCATCACATGAAGTGTGAACACCCGATTTTGTTTGGTTCATATTAAAATAAACTCAAGTTTCTTTCAAAAAATTAGAGTATCAGGTTCATTTTTATGTTTCATGAAGATGCTTAATTAATTGAGTTCTAAGTTCATTTTGTATGAAAGGTGAGCTCGTTTTATTTATTTGTTTATTTGTTTATTATTACTGTTATTTTGTTTTCTTCTTCTTTTTCTTTCTTCTTTCGTTTTTAGCCCATATCACTTTTGGCCCAAACAAAAAATAATAATAAGAAGAAAAAAAAAGGGCTTCAGTTTCTCCGTGCTTGATAAAAAAAAAATAATAAAAGAAAAGGAGTCAAAAGATGCACAGGATTACATTGAATGTTCTAACGGAGCATTTAATGCTCAGACTTGACAACTACATCCAAAAAAATCGGGGCATTTAATGCCTCAGCAGACAGCAAATCAAAAGCATTAAATTGTCTGACAAAAGCATTTAATTCGGCATGTGTATAAATAAGGAGGTTAAAAGAGAGAGAAGGGGATCTCTGGTACAATCTTCACTTTCAAAAAAAAAAAAAAAAAGCAAACACAGAGAGGGGAGGACTGAGCAAATTTTCAGAAGAAACAGAAACATCAATCAGTAGCACCAATACTTGCTTGTTATTGCTATTTTCATCTCAAGAGTGATCTAATTTTAGAGACTCTGATATACACAGATATAGCAAAATTCTGAGCAAACACGGAGAGAGAGAGGGATCTCTGGACAATCTTCACTTTCAAAAATAAACAACAGAGAAAGCTCTTTGGGCTGGAGATTTCAACTAATTCAAAAGGCAATATCAGAAACGGAGAGGAAGAAGACACACAGCAAGAATCATCACCATCATCATCAATATTTAATTCCTGTTGCAACTTTCATTTTAAAGAGTGATCTAATTTTAGAGACTCTAGAAGAAAGAACAGGGATTAACATTTAAATTGTCCTTAAAACCAAGAAGGAAATAAACAAAGAGGCACATCCATAGATCCAAAAATTTCAAAATAAAAAGGGAAGTCAGAACAGAGGGAACCACCACTTTGACAGCTAATTCCTTTTTCTTTGCTGTCGCGGCAAGACTACTGCGCATCACCTCTGCCGCGTGCCTCCCACCGCTGATCTTCACTGCCACCAGGAAAGGACAGGAGCCGTTTCAGATCTGCTCCCTCTGTGGCCACAGCACTCTCCCCTGTCTCACATACATCCACTCGGACAAGGCTCTCTCTCCATTGCTTCCTCTGTGATTATTGCAAAAACTCCCACCCCGCTTTATCTCTCTTTGATTTAATTTTTCACTTACGAGAGTATTCTTTCTCTCTTGGCCAAAAGGGGAAGATAATAAAGATTTGTGAGATAGTGGGGTCTGGGATTGGTTTTCACTTTTAAAAAATATATATATATATAATAAAAACATTTTTAGGTGGCTTTGCACATATCTCCATATGCATGTCTCTGTCAAAAGGAAAGAGGAGTTCTAGACAATGCCAAAACCAATTCTTGTAAAAATGTCACGAGAATGCACTACTTTGCTTCTTGATTTTTTATATTTTATTAGTATTGATGTGCCTTTTACGTGACACGAGAATGCACAGCTACTTGCTAATTGCTTTCTTGTCTTTATATATTTTATTTGTATTGTTATTTGTCTTTTAGCTTGATTATCAAAAGTTTTTCTTTTTCTTTTTTTCCTTGTCCGGAATTTTTTTTATTTTTTTTGGGTGGGGCTAAGTCTTTGAAAGTGTATTGGGCTTTTGGTTTTTCATTGTTTTGTTCAGAATATATAGTCTTGGATTAAGATTCTAAATTTTTATTTTTTTTTTCCATTTTCATGATGTTTCTAAAAAAGGGTGCCTAAAAAAAAAAACAACATAATTTTCCTTCCTAATTTGTCATTAAGCAATGATTTTTTTTTAAATAAAATTAATTTAGTCATGACGGCTTATTGATTCTATATTTTGAGAATATCTTAGCTATGACAGTTTGACATTCTTAAGGTCCGTTTAAAATAAAATAAAATCAGTCAACACATAAACATTTTTTACAGAACTACGTGACTTTGAGTTCCTCATTGCACCAGAGGATACGTAGGAGCAGGCTATCCCTGTCAAGCCAAAATTAATTTTTCTTAATTTATTTGTCAAATTGTAAATATTTTGTGTAAATTATTTATTAGTTGTTAAGATTGTAAATATATTTTTCAAAACTAAATTTTCTTAATGTATTTGTTTAAATTTTAAATATACTTGCCAAAATTAATTTTCTTAATTTATTTGTTAAATTGTAAATATTTTGTATAAGTCATTTTTTAATTTATGTGTTAAAATTGTAGGTATATTTGTCAAAATTAATTTTTCTTAATTAATGTGTTTAAGTTGTAAATATTTTAATAAATTAATTTTTCTTAATTTATGTGTTTAAATTGTAAATATTCTACTAAATTAACTTTCCTAACTCAAGTATTTAAATTGCAACTTTTGTATTCTTTTATTGAAATTTTTAAGGGTTATTAATTAATTTGCACAATTTTCTAAGGTACCGTTTAAGGACGGGTGTACTAGGGGTGCTATAGGATTAAATTCCTATCCTTCCCTATGCATAACCGACTCCCGAACCCATATCTGATTTACGAAGATTATTTTCTAAAATAAAAGGGATTTTTCCAAGGTTTCCCAATTTAAATAAATCTGGTGGCGACTCCATTTTAAAAAAAAACTATTATTTCTCTGTCCGTCAGTCGTGATCCCGATTCTGCGATGGCGACTCCACTGGGGACTATGAGAAAGTCAAGCTTGTTACAGTTAGTTGTGCAAATTAAATATAACCTTTTGATTATTTTTTTTTTCTTTTCTCTTTTTATTTATTTTTGTACAGTGTTTTCTTTATTATTATTATTGTTTTTGTGCAGAATTCAACATTTCATACGTTTATTTATAGTGTCTGCTTTATTTGTTGAAACCTTAGGATAGATGACTATTATATTTTGTATATATTTATTATTTGAATTCTGTTTGTAATTTTCTCATTTTATTTTTGTACAGTGTTTCTTTATTTTTTTTTCTTTGTACAATTTAAATATTCTTTCTGTTTAAATATAATGTTTGCTTTATTTGCTAAAACCTTAGGTTAGAAGACTCTTGTTATTTTGTATATATGTATTCTCTGAATTTTGTTTTGCAGGAGTATATAGTGTTAGGATTGAAAGGTTTGTATACTCCATGCACACACATCACAATCACTTCACACATTGTGTTTTTGGATTCTATATCCGAGCCCGTGCGAGCTAAGGATTAGGAGGTTTCCTGACATTGCCATGAGGGGCTTTATGCTCATTTGGTAGTTGTTGGGACACCACTTTCAGTTATTCGCTTTATGGATCAATCATATTGAGAGGGTTCATCCCTACTTGTGGTTGGTTCAAAAGTCAGATTCTTGTCCTGTGGACAGGGGCAATCTGGGGACCATGGTCAGTAGAAGTCTAGACCACCATGAATGTGTGCACAGATAGTTGAACATAGCAGCCTCCCAAATAGGGTTTTTGGCCTTAGAACTTCCCACCCATTAAGCTTTACCCTGTTAGGACAGAGGGAGCATGCTTCTTTCATCTCTTTACACTATACCCCTTTATGTTTTACTTTTTGTTGTTTTTACATTATCAAATTGTATCTAAGTTAACTAGCTTGTTGTCTCATGCTATACATTCTCATCATTCATAACATAGACAAGCATTGTGTTCATTGCAGCATGTAGTTCATTTTCTCATGTTCTTCTTAACACAACATACTGTTAGCATTCACATGTATTTTCTTGTTTATTTGATCATGTAGGTTTGTGCATTTTATAAAAGAATATTTTTAATAAGAGCATGCATTTTTTTTTCCATTTTTATTCAATTGTTTCATTTTTGTTCACATTGGTTTTTAATTGGTAATAATACAAAGTCATCATTAGTTCAGATCAAATGGAAACAACACAGATGAACACTAGCAATGCACATGATTGGAAGAGAAACATCAAGGTTACAGTGACAAACAACGAGTTAGAGAAAGTGAAAGAACTAATTCAGTTGATGCCGCGTGAAGTCTTATCCTCTTTCAAGGATACATATGGGCGCATATTGGATTTGTTGCTCATCCCTGTAGAAGCTCCAGTATTGAGTGCTCTCTCACAATTTTGAAATCCTTCTCTTTGCTGTTTTGAATTGCCTGATCTTGATGCAACACCAACTATAGAAGAGTATATAGTCATGTTAAGGCTACCAATTCGAGAAGAATCTGGTGTATACCACTACCAAGGACATTATGTTAGCAAAGAAAAGATTGCCAGAATAATTGGAGTTGATCCAAACCAGATAAGAATGGAAGTAAGGGGATCTACTCAAGGAATCAGAAAGAGTTTTTTAGAAACCCATATGCAGATGTTGGCTCAACAAGGAAGTTGGGATTTCTTCAATCGTACACTAGCACTGACAATTTATGGATTGATCTTATTCCCATTCACACCAGATGTTGTTGACCAGGCTGCTATGGATGTGTTTTTCAAATTCGAGACGTGTGGCATGAATCCTATTCCAGCTATCCTGGCAGATACATTTCTTTCCTTGGGAGTTTGCATTCAGAAAAATGGAGGAAGATTGCGTTGTTGTTTGCCTATGTTGTATGTCTGGTTCATGACTCATGCATATACTGATAATCGCATGGGCCTCTTTCCTAATCGATTAGGAGACTTCTATCGCATACAGATAAATCATCAAGAGGCAAAAATATGGAAAAAGGAGTTCTCACAGATACAATCTAGTACTTTCAAATGGGTTTGTCCTTGGTATCATGGAGAAAGTGTTATCTACAGTTGTGGCGATTTTCACAACGTTCCTTTAATGGGTCCGAGGGGATGCATTGCCTATACACCCGCATTGGTGCTCAGACAACTTCACTGGACCCAAACAAAGCCAGAAGAGGAGCAACTAAAGGGGTTCAGCTTCTTGTATCAGAAAGATAAAAACACCATGGAACAAGAAAGGAAGATCAAAATGGCATGGAATAATATCAAAATCCTAGGGAAAAGGGAACTTGGCCAACAACGTTTAACCTCTTCTCAAGAATACAGGGAATGGAGGAAAACAAGAATTGGCAGAGATAACTGTTCAAAGGATATTCTAAGCAATTCCGTTCCTATACAAACATTAAAAGTACCTCAATGGACATCCTAAGTAGAATCAATGAAGGCACAAATGTGATGCTTGGAAGAAGAAAAGGAGGCAGCTGACCTAAAAGCTAACATTCTGCAACACCAATGTGAGAAAATGACTAAGGAGATTGAGACCCTGAAAGATGAGTGCGCCGAAGCAGCAGAAATTGCAAAGTCCAGAAAAGGCAAAGAGAAGATCTCAACCACTCATTTGGCCAAGATCAAAGAGCTTGAAGAAAAACTCCACACGTCCATGAAAGAAATGAGCAAGTTAGAGCAAGAGATTAATAAGAAGAGCCGCATGGTGGGAAGAATGGAACAAGAAATCAACAGTAGGGATAAGAATGTTTTCAACTTAAAAATAGAGATCAATAAAGAGAAAGATATGCGAAAGAAGTTGGAAGAACAAGTGGAATATCTGTCAACAGTTTTTAACAAATCAACAAAATGCCACTCGAGGGTGGGCAGCAGCAAATCATTATTACGATTTGTTTGTTGACATAGTGGAATTTGGAAAGTCATGGAGAGAAAAGGCTTTGGAGTGGGAAGAAAAGTATGGAAAACTCAATAGTGAATTGAGTCATTATATCCCCAACTTCATATACCGATTTGAGCAAGCCAATGAACAAATTAGCAAGATGCCACCATTCAGATTACCTCGAGAAGTGACAGAGTTTATGGACGTATGTGAAAGCATCACTAAAGACCTCAGAAGAAAAAGACGAAGTTTTTGATGTAGTAATTTGCATTGAATAAAGGGTTCTTTGATGTAGTAATTTTCTATGTTATCAATTTCGAAAAGGCTTGTACTCGGAACTTCACGTGGGAATTAATGAAATTCTCAATGTTTGTGCTACTTTGAATTTCTCTAACTCATTAGATACTTTTTATAGAGGAATAAATGTTCCCTTAGAAAGTAATCAATCACATTTTTACCTTGAGATGGCTCATCCTCGTGCAAAAATGTGAGAAGCTTAGTCATCAGGAAAACAATTGTATTGCTAGTGTTCATTAGATAGCACCTACAGAGGAGTGGATTCTCCCTGTGGATTTGTTATCAACGACACCTTGACTTATAGGGTAACATACCCATAAGAATAGGTGTGAGGTATCCTTACTATTGAAAAGAACTTTTGATGATTGTTGTTCGATTTTTGTTTTACATAAAAAACAAATATAAAATCTTTAACCCTTCTGGTTATTGTTATACACAGAGTGTGCGTGAGTGTGCACGTGTAACTCGTAACCATTGGGCGCCCAAGGAAAGAGGATACCGATCTAACTCGTGTTCATAACATCATAGCTCAAACCAAGATGGCAGGAGGTAATGGTGATTCAGGGAGAATCATCACAGCTGTAGCTAATTCTGAACCAGGGAGGAATCTGAGTATAGAAGTTGATGAAATGAGGGGACAGTTGAATGCAATGACGGATACTCAGGCCAGGATGGAAGAAATGATGCGAACCATGAAAGAATCACTCAACTTATTGGGAGCTAATCAAAATCGAGATAGAGTGAATATGCCAGTAAGGGTGCAACCCAGTGCTGCAATGATAACCATACCTATGGTATCAGATGCAGCTCTAAATGTTACACAATGGATGAATGACATGGGAGGGACACTAGGTAATCCTCATGAACAACCACCACCGACAATGCCAATTACCCTCCCCATTGGAGAAGGTTATCATGCCATAGAAAACACACATACTGAAGGACACGGGCATGCTACCCACACTTGGGAGCAACCTCGTGTTGCTGTTCAAAGACAATTATCTTCCTCGGGGAATAAGACAGAAAAGGATAAGTTCAAAGAAGAATGGATGAAGAAGATTCAGGATCAAATTAAGGCCATCCAAGGACCTACTACCTATGGTTATGTGGAGGTTGAACAACTGTACCCTCCCGTTGACCTGATAGTTCCCAAGGACTTCAAAGTTCCTGATTTCTCAAAATATGATGGGACCGGTAACCCTTTGTTCCACTTGAAGAGTTATTGTACCAAAATGGCAATATGGTCCAAAGATGAAAGGTTTCTTGTTAGCTTTTTCCATGAAAGCTTGATCGACCAAATTTTTAGAATGGTACATTCAACTGGATCATTCGAAGATCACAAGCTGGAGAGAATTAGTTGATCTGTTCATGAGCCAATACAAGTTTAACCTTGAAGTGGCACCGACAAGAGAGCAACTAAGCACAATGCAGAAAAAGAAAGATGAAACATTTAAACAGTATGCTCAAAGATGGAGAACATTAGCTGCTCAAGTCTAACCACCTCTCATACCAACAGAAATGTGTTCATACTTTTTGGGAACCTTAGGATCGCCTTATATTGGAGCTATGGCAGGAGCAGCGTACAAAGATTTCTCTGAGTTGATCATTGCAGGAGAAAGGATTGAGAATCTTGTTAAAGCTGGTAAGCTTCCAGTAACTAATGAAGACACAAGAAAAGGTTTTCCGCCCAGGAGGAAGGAGACTGATGTGAATTATGTGCAAAGTCAACAACCCTTTATCCCAAGATACACACCAATGCACCCAAGACCCCAAACACCATCATACCAAACCTCAACCACTGGTTACCCACTTTACCAAACCTCACAAACCACAAATGCCATCCCATATCCCCAGCCTCAGGTTAATAACATTCACATACGACCATACCAACCAGCAAGTCCTACATATCCAACCACATATCACCAGAACCACCAAAACAACTCAACACCCCGACCCAATTTCCAAAACCAAAATTGCAATCGATTCCCAAACCTTCCACCTTTCCCAAAGTTATCCATTTCAAATGCTAACCTTTTTCAAAAGTTATTTGAGGCTCACCTGATCTCACCGTGTCCCGTGCGTCCATTAGAACCACCATTCCCAACATGGTACAATCCAAACTTAACTTGTAAATATCACATGGATATAGTAGGGCATTCAATTGAAGATTGTGAAAGTTTCAAGACAGCGGTAAAGAAACTAATGGCTTGTGGACGATTGGACCTTCAAGAAGAGTCAAAACCAGATATTGTCCATAACCCAATGCCAAATCATGAAGGAGGAAGTCGGGTTAATGCTTTAGAGGAAGAAGAACCGCTAGTCAAGAAGGTTTTGAGTCTCCGTACACCGATGGAGAAAGTGTTTAATGCTTTGAAAGAGACTAATTATAACATCAGAGCACCCGCTTCGATGATGAAAGAATAGGAGAAATATGATATGGAATCAAGATGTGCATACCATTGTGGAAGCCTTGGACATGATATTGAGAATTGTTGGGATTTCAAAGTTCGTGTACAAGAACTACTCACTTTAGGTGTGATACAAGCACAAAAGAAGCAGAATTCCATTGAAGAGGTGGATGTAATCGAACCCTTTGTGCTCCGAGTGCCTCCACTTAACCCAACTCCGAAACCAGAAAAAGTGGTAATTACTGTGAAGAAACCAACACCTTTTAGTTATGAGGACACACATGCTATACCTTGGAATTATGGGACTGAGGTGGAAATAGAAGAAACCTCAAAGGCCCAATCAAGTAAAGAAGAGGCTGGTATCATGGAAATAAAGGGGATCACAAGAAGTGGAAGGATTTATGGGCCTGGAGAGCTGGTAAAAGGAAAATTTGTTGACGATAGATTGAAAAAGGTTCAGATGTAGGAAGAAAAGAAGAAGATGATGATGAAGAATTCCTAAAGATCATGAAGCAAAGTGAATATGATATTTTAGAGCAACTGAAGAAGACTCCCGCTAGAATATCTCTTTTGTCATTAATCTTATCATCTGAACCTCATCAAAAAGCAGTGCTAAAAGTCTTGAAAGAGGCTTATGTCAAACCTGATACTTCATTACAGAACATGGTGAATATGGTGGATCCAGTGAAACATGTCAACATGATCACATTCTCAGACAAAGAAATAGTGTCACAATCCAACCCACGAGCACTGTATATAACCCTCAAATGTAAAGGTTATATAGTACCCAGAGTTCTCATTAATGGAGGGTCGGGATTGAATGTCTTACAGTGGTCGACTTTAAGCTATTTGTCGATGAGTAAGGATGATATACTGCCACAAATAATGGTAGTGAAAGCTTTCGACGGAGCTAAGAAGAGCATCCTTGGGGAGATGGTGTTGTTGCTAGAAATTGGCCCAAGTAAATTTGAGGTGTTATTCCAGGTAATGGAGATTGAGTCCGACTACAATATGCTACTTGGAAGGCCATGGATAAACAAATACAGTGCTGTCCCTTCAACCTTGCATCAAAAGGTTAAGTACATTGAAAATGATTCAGTCGTTACAATCCATGGGGAGAAAGAAATCATAGTATCCAAACCAGTGGCATTGCCATATGTTGAAAATGTAGAGCTAGTGGAGAGCAGTTTATGGCACAACCTGGAGGTGGTAAGGTTGAGACAGGAACAGGAAAAGACCCCAATACAAAATCAAGTAGTGGCTCATATCATGACCAAGAGTGGGTATCTGGAAGGTAAAGGATTGGGACCATGGTTGCAAGGCACCCGAACACCTATATTGGTCCTAGAGAAGTTCAACCGATTTGGTCTAGGGTACGAGATCCCAATGGACGAAAAGGTGAGTGCTTTGAGTTTGGAGCAGAAAAAGCAAAAAGGACGAATGAAACAGATCCCTCACCTGAGGGAGACATTTCCTAGTCCAGCTGAAGTAATTATAGCCGAGGAAGTTCAATTCCCTTGCTACCGCCTCGCCATCAATACCTTGGATGTCAAAACAATTCAAGAAGACAATAAGTTTCTTGTTGCCAGTAATGATGAAATGCTGATGAACTGGACAACGGAACCAATGCTTGATGTTATTGCTGAAAAGTAATTATTTGGGTTGTATTATTCAAGAATTGTTTATGCTTTTGTTTATGCTACTCAGAGACATCATCTAAATGAACTTGCATGATTTTTCAATAATCTTTCTTTATATGTTCCTTTTGCCTCATTTCTGTTTCTGTTCTTTAATCTCTCCTTTCTTTTATTTCTTTCCTTTACCACTCTCGCTCGTTAATTTGTGTTTGTTCCATGTTGTTTATGTTTTATGATCCACCATTTGTTTTAAGCATTCCAACCCACCACAATTGCTTTCCAGGAATTTGAATGTCATAGAAATTTTGCCACATGAAAAGGAATTTGGGATTTTATCAATCGATTCTCTTGCTACAATTGACTATGATAACCATGAGTCTGAAGATGATGAAGAAGCTGTTGAGCAGTTTTCAAATTTACTGGAATACTCAGAAAAAGGATTCGACCTAGACAATGAGGTGATTGAGGTGGTTAACATAGGCACTGAAGAAGAAAAGAAGGAGCTGAAAATAGTGGAAAATCCTGAACACTCGAAAATGATTGCATTGCTCAAAGAGTTCCTTGATGTGTTTGCATGGTCCTATCATGATATGCCAGGATTATACCCAGAGATTGCATCACACAAGATTCCTTTGTATCCAGAAGTTGAGCCGAAAAAGCAAAAGTTGAGGAGAATGCGACCAGATATGTCATTAAAAATAAAAGAAGAAGTTACTAAACAGCTGGAGGCTGGGTTTTTGGAAGTATCAAGACATACTGATTGGGTGGCTAACATTGTGCCTGTGCCTAAAAAGGATGGGAAGGTTAGAATGTGTGTAGACTATCGGGATTTAAATAAAGCTAGCCCGAAAGATGATTTTCCTTTACCCCATATTGATGTCCTCGTTGATAATACAGCCGGAAATCATCGATTTTCCTTTATGGATGGATATTCTGGGTATAATCAGATTCCCATGGATATTCATGACAAAGGAAAAACTACTTTCATAACCCCGTGGGGAACATTTTGCTATACAGTCATGCCGTTCGGATTAAAGAATGCTGGCGCCACATACCAACGTGCCATGGTCGCATTATTTCATGACATGATGCATAAGGAGATTGAAGTGTACGTGGATGATATGGTCGCCAAGTCCAAGGAGGGAGAAAGTCATGTGGCAGTTTTACGAAAGTTGTTTGAAAGGCTCAGAAGATATAAACTCCGATTGAACCCGAATAAATGCATTTTTGGAGCTTCTACAGGGAAATTACTTGGGTTCATTGTCAGTAGAGAAAGGATAAAGGTAGATCCTGATAAGGTGAAGGCGATACAAGAGATGCCTGCTCCCCGAACTGAACGGGAGGTTAGAAGTTTTCTGGGAAGACTCAACTATATTGCTAGATTTATTGCCAATCTAACTAGTACTTGTGAGCCTATATTCAAGCTGCTGCGAAAACAGCAACCTGGAGAATGGAACAAAGAATGCCAAGAAACCTTTGACAAAATAAAGGATTATTTAATGAAGCCTCCAATTCTGACCCCACCTGTACCAAGTCGTCTTTTAATATTGTATCTCACAGTGTTGCCCACCTCACTCGGGGCAATGTTGGGACAATATGATGAGTCTGGAAAGAAGGAACAAGCAATTTATTATCTGAGCAAGAAGTTTAATGACTGTGAATCCAGCTATCTGGCAATTGAAAAGACTTGTTGTGCGTTAGTGTGGACTTCCAAGAGATTGAGGCAGTATATGTTATACTACACCACCTGGTTAATATCTCGAATGGATCCATTGAAATACATATTTGATAGTCCTCACGTGTCATTAAGAATGTCAAAATGGCAAGTGATGCTATCCGAATTTGATATCAAATATGTAACTCAAAAGTCCATCAAGGGAAGTGCAATTGCTGATCATCTAGCCGAAAATCCGCTTGAGGATAGACAGCCCACCACGTCTGAATTCCCTGACAGTGAGGTGTTGTCAATAGAAAAAGAAGATGAAGAAGAGGAGAATGTGTGGAAGATGTACTTTGATGGGGTCATCAATATGAATGGATGTGGAATAGGAGCTGTAGTGGTGTCCCCAACCGGGAAACAATACCCAGTTTCCATCAAACTAGACTTTGAATGTACCAACAATATTGCAGAATATGAAGCATGTGCAAATGGCTTACAAGTTGCAATGAACTTGGGAATCAAGGAATTGAAAGTCTTTGGAGATTCTGCACTTATCATTTATCAGGTCAATGGACAATGGCGAACCAAGGATCCAAAATTGGTGCCTTATCAGAGGTATTTGTCTCGACTAATCGAATGGTTTGACGATGTATCGTTCTCCCACTTAACTCTAGATCATAACCAATTTGCGGATGCCTTAGCGACTTTGGCTGCAATGACCAAGTTGGAAGTCCACTCCAATGTCCAACCCATCCATATAGAAGTGCAAAATGAACCGATATACTGTGACAGTGTAGAGATTGAGCCAGATGGTCAACCTTGGTATCATGATATCAAGCAGTATATTCAAAAGAGAGAATACCCAGACGGAGCGAACGAGGTGAATAAAAGACAATTAAATCATGGCTATGACATTTTTCTTGAATGGTGAAGTCCTCTACAAAAGGAATTATGATGGTACCCTCCTAAGATGCGTAGATGCTCATGAAGCCCGTGTAATCATGACAGAAATTCATGAGGGGATTTGTGGAACTCACGCTAATGGGCATATGATGGCACGCAAAATTTTAAGGAGTGGTTATTATTGGTCCACCATGGAGAGTGACTGTATCAGTTATGTTCGAAAGTGTCACAAATGTCAAATTTATGCAGACCGAGTTAATACTCCTCCAGTTCCATTGCACAACATGGTATCTCCTTGGCCTTTCTTAATGTGGGGTATGGATGTCATTGGCCCAATTAATCCCAAGGCATCCAATGGTCATCGTTTCATTTTGGTCGCAATCAACTATTTCACAAAGTGGGTGGAAGCTGCTTCATATGCCAACATCACACAGAAGGTGTTCATCAGATTCATCAAGAGAGACATTATCTGTAGGTATGGGATTCCAGAAAGAATTATCACGGATAATGCTCCTAACCTCAATGGTGCAGAAGTTCAGAAGTTCTTAGAGATTTTCAAAATCAAGCATCACAACTCAGCTCCTTATAGGCCTCAAATGAATGGTGCGGTTGAATCTGCAAATAAGAACATCAAGAAAATCATCGCCAAAATGGTGGTGAATTATAAAGATTGGCATGAAATGCTACCATATGCTTTACACGCATATCGTACCAACATTCGGTCAAGCACAGGAACAACTCCCTTCTCGTTGGTATATGGAATGGAAGCGGTATCTCCTATTGAAGTGGAAATCCCATCGTTAAGGGTTTTAATGGAGGCTGAATTGGAACAATCTAAATGGGTAAAGGCTCGATATGAACAGTTAAACATGATAGAAGAAAAAAGATTGGCAGCTATTTGTCATGGCCAGTTGTATCAAAGCAGAATGGCTAAGGCTTTTAACAAGAGAGTCCGCCCTAGAGATTTTCATCCAGGGGATTTGATTTTGAAGAAAATTCTCCCTAATCAAGAGGATGCGAAGGGAAAGTGGGCCCCAAGCTATGAAGGTCCTTACATTGTCAAGCAAGCATTTTCAGGTGGAGCATTGATTTTGCAAAACATGGACGAACAAGAATTGCCCAAACCAGTCAATACTGATGCAGTCAAAAAGTTTTATGCTTGAAAAGATAAAAAAAAAAAAAAGAAGAAGAGGGAGGCTCGTTAGGTCGAAAACTCGAAAAAGTGACCTAAGCAAAAGTTAGGGTCAAAATAATAAACAAATATAAAATAAAAAAAAAAGAGAAGAAGAGCTCGTTAGGTTGAAAACTCGAAAGAGCAACCTAGGCAAAAGTTAGAGCAAAAAGATAAGCATCATCTCAAGTAACCTACACTGGGGCAATTTTTGGGTGTTGAATTTGTCCATCGGATCAAGCAAACCAAGACTGAAATTGGGGCAACTTTTGGAAAGAAAGAGTTTGAAGACATATCATCAAAGATCATGGCTATAGTGTTCAACTTGTTTCAAGAAGTCGATTGAGCGTGCCACAAAGAACCTAAATTGGGGCAAGATTTCATGTCTTTCACAATTCTATCTTTCACTTTTGTGTTTTGCCTTTTCTCAGACATTTTGTAACCCAAAACACCAAGCAATAAATATTCTTATTCAGCTAATTCTTCCATTTTCTCTTCGAATGCATGTTTATTTATGATGTCTCGAGTAAGCATAAATTTAAGTTTAAAGCTATACAACTTGACAATGCTACAGCAATACATTAATAGCTAGCATCTCAACAAGAGAATTCAGAAGTTTCGGCAAAGTTTATTGGAAAAGCAATCATCATCCCGTAAAAAGGGAGAAAAAAGAATGGACAAGGAATGAAGCAAAGGAAGCTACAGAAGAAAAGGAAAACCTCATATGTGCTAGAAGGCTTAACGCATGAAATGCGAGTTTGATCGGTTGAAGTCTTCCTTGAGGCTTGCTTGATTTGGTTACGGTTTGTTTTCAAGAATGTGTTTGAAATAAACTGAAAATGCATGATGAATCCATGACTTTTGCAAATAAAAAAAAGGGTAGAAAAGAGAAAAGAAAAAAAAAAGAAAATTACTGTTTTATGTGCCAATTCACTTTTTCAGCTGGCCTCAGATCGCCACTTTACTTTTCTGTCAGTTTTAGATTGCCAATTTACTTTTTCTTGTCAGCTTTTAAATTTCTGTCATTAAATCGGCTTTTAAATTTTGATTAGCCCTCGGCTTTTAAATTCTGCTAGCCCCGTCGGCTTTAAATTTCTATCGGCCAATCATTTTAAATTTCTGCTAGCCCCCATCGGCTTTTAAATTTCTATCAGCCCCCGTCGGCTTTTAAATTTCTGTCAGCCCCCATCGGCTTTTAAATTCTTGCCAGCCCCCGTCGGCTTTTAAACTGTCGGCTTTTAAATTTTGACCCATTCGACTTTTAAATTCTGTCGACCCATGTCGACTTCTAAATTTCTGACCCCATCGGCTTTAAATTTCGATCATTACAATCGACTTTTAAATTCGATTAGCCCCATCGGCTTTAAATTCCAGCCGACTTTTAAATTCTGCCCGGCCCGGTTGTTTAAATTCTGGCCACAATCGGCTTTTAAACTGTCGGCTTTTAAATTTACATACCCAAAGTGCTTTTAAATTCCAGTTAGCCCATCGACTTATAAATTTCAGCCAGCCCCCGTCGGCTTTTAAATTCTGTCGACCAAGTCGGCTTTTAAATTCTGTCACCCAAATCGGCTTTTAAATTCTGTGACCCAGTCGACTTTTAAATTTCTATGTTAGTCATTTTAAGTTTAATCATTTTGTCATTTTTTAATTCTGTCACCCTCGTCGCTTTTAAATTCTGCCCAAATCGACTTTTAAATTCTGCCCGACCTCAAAGTCGACTTTTAAATTCTGTCATTACAATCACTTTTAAATTTCTAGTTAGCCCCTGTTGGCTTTTAAATTCAGTCATTGATCGGCCTTAAATTCGATTAGCCCCATCGATTTTTAGATTTGATTAGTCCTATCAAATTTCCAATTTGATTAGCCTTAAATCGGTTTTTCAAATTACATTAGCGTCATTGGTTTTAAAATTTCTGTTAGCTCCTGTTGGCTTTTTAAGATATTTGTTAACCCCAATGGGCTTTTGAATTCCTGTCAATTCTCGTAAGCTTTTTGCTTGTATAAATAAGTTTCACTTCTTGTCACTCATACATCTTGGTTCCTGAATTATATCATTTGCATGTAACTTTTAGGAATGATGATATTCTTGTACAGTTTGAGTTTAGAAGTCTTGCATTTCGTGCATTACCAAACAAAATCGATGTTCATATCTTCACTCATTACTTATGAAGGCAATATGAAGAACTCAGGTTTTTCATATTCTCTAATAAGAAATGAGTAAAGAGGGCAACAGCTGTGAACAACCGATTTTGTTTGGTTCATATTAAAATAAACTCAAGTTTCTTTCAAAAAATTAGAGTATCAGGTTCATTTTTATGTTTCATGAAGATGCTTAATTAATTAAGTTCTAAGTTCATTTTGTATGAAAGGTGAGCTCGTTTTATTTATTTGTTTATTTGTTTATTATTACTGTTATTTTGTTTTCTTCTTCTTTTTCTTTCTTCTTTCGTTTTTAGCCCATATCACTTTTGGCCCAAACAAAAAATAATAATAAGAAGAAAAAAAAAAAGGGCTCCAGTTTCTCCGTGCTTGATCAAAAAAAAAATAATAAAAGAAAAGGAGTCAAAAGATGCACAGGATTACATTGAATGTTCTAACGGAGCATTTAATGCTCAGACTTGACAACTACATCCAAAAAAATTGGGGCATTTAATGCCTCAGCAGACAGCAAATCAAAAGCATTAAATTGTCCGACAAAAGCATTTAATTCGGCATGTGTATAAATAAGGAGGTTAAAAGAGAGAGAAGGGGATCTCTGGTACAATCTTCACTTTCAAAAAAAAAAAGCAAACACAGAGAGGGGAGGACTGAGCAAATTTTTCAAGAAAAGCGAAACATCCATCAGTAGCACCAATACTTGCTTGTTATTGCTATTTTCATCTCAAGAGTGATCTAATTTTAGAGACTCTGATATACATAGATATAGCAAAATTCTGAGCAAACACGGAGAGAGAGAGAGGGATCTCTGGACAATCTTCACTTTCAAAAATAAACAACAGAGAAAGCTCTTTGGGCTGGAGATTTCAACTAATTCAAAAGGCAATATCAGAAATGGAGAGGAAGAAGACACACAGCAAGAATCATCACCATCATCATCAATATTTAATTCCTGTTGCAACTTTCATTTTAAAGAGTGATCTAATTTTAGAGACTCTAGAAGAAAGAACAGGGATTAACATTTAAATTGTCCTTAAAACCAAGAAGGAAATAAACAAAGAGGCACATCCATAGATCCAGAAATTTCAAAATAAAAAGGGAAGTCAAAACAGAGGGAACCACCACTTTGACAGCTAATTCCTTTTTTTCTTTGTCGTCAGCAAGACTACCGCAAGATCACCTCTCAGCCACAAGTGCCTCCCACATTGATCTCCACCGCCACCAGAAAGGACAGAGCCAAGCCAGATTCTGCCTCTCTGTGGCCACAGCACTCTCCCCTGTCTCACATACATCCACTCGGACAAGGCTCTCTCTCCATTGCTTCCTCTGTGATTATTGCAAAAACTCCCACCCCGCTTTATCTCTCTTTGATTTAATTTTTCACTTACGAGAGTATTCTTTCTCTCTTGGCCAAAAGGGAAAGATAATAAAGATTTGTGAGATAGTGGGGTCTGGGATTGGTTTTCACTTTTAAAAAAAAATATATATATATATATAATAAAAACATTTTTAGGTGGCTTTGCACATATCTCCATATGCATGTCTCTGTCAAAAGGAAAGAGGAGTTCTAGACAATGCCAAAACCAATTCTTGTAAAAATGTCACGAGAATGCACTACTTTGCTTCTTGATTTTTTTATATTTTATTAGTATTGATGTGCCTTTTACATGACACGAGAATGCACAGCTACTTGCTGATTGCTTTCTTGTCTTTGTATATTTTATTTGTATTGTTATTTGTCTTTTAGCTTGGTTATCAAAAGTTTTTCTTTTTCTTTTTTTCCTTGTCCGGAATTTTTTTTATTTTTTGGGTGGGGCTAAGTCTTTGAAAGTGTATTGGGCTTTTGGTTTTTCATTGTTTTGTTCAGAATATATAGTCTTGGATTAAGATTCTAAATTTTTATTTTTTTTTTCCATTTTCATGATGTTTCTAAAAAAGGGTGCCTAAAAAAAAAACAACATAATTTTCCTTCCTAATTTGTCTTTAAGCAATGATTTTTTTTTAAAAATAAAATTAATTTAGTCATGTCGGCTTATTGATTCCATATTTTGAGAATATCTTAGCTATGACAGTTTGACATTCTTAAGGTCCGTTTAAAATAAAATAAAATCAGTCAACACATAAACATTTTTTACAGAACTACGTGACTTTGAGTTCCTCATTGCACCAGAGGATACGTAGGAGCAGGCTATCCCTGTCAAGCCAAAATTAATTTTTCTTAATTTATTTGTCAAATTGTAAATATTTTGTGTAAATTATTTATTAGTTGTTAAGATTGTAAATATATTTTTCAAAACTAAATTTTCTTAATGTATTTGTTTAAATTTTAAATATACTTGCCAAAATTAATTTTCTTAATTTATTTGTTAAATTGTAAATATTTTGTATAAGTCATTTTTTAATTTATGTGTTAAAATTGTAGGTATATTTGTCAAAATTAATTTTTCTTAATTAATGTGTTTAAGTTGTAAATATTTTAATAAATTAATTTTTCTTAATTTATGTGTTTAAATTGTAAATATTCTACTAAATTAACTTTCCTAACTTAAGTATTTAAATTGCAACTTTTGTATTCTTTTATTGAAATTTTTAAGGGTTATTAATTAATTTGCACAATTTTCTAAGGTACCGTCTAAGGACGGGTATACTAAGGGTGCTATAGGATTAAATTCCTATCCTTCTCTATGCATAACCGACTCCTGAACCCATATCTGGTTTACGAAGATTATTTTCTAAAATAAAATGGGTTTTTCCAAGGTTTCCCAATTTAAATAAATCTGGTGGCGACTCCATTTTAAAAAAAAAAACTATTATTTATCGCCGTCCCGTCGCGATCCCGGTTGCGACATGAAGCAAATGCATTCTGCTCTCCCATCCTCATATCACGAACCATGACACACATAGACCACATAGCTCTCCCATTCTAAGATTACAAAACACACACACTGTACTCTTTGAGTGAACCCAAATGCATTCTGCTCTCTTTCCATAACCAAGCACAAAACCACAACCAAGAATAAAATACAGCCATACAAAGCAACCCACAAAGAACTTCAAACCCAAATCAAAACTAGCATAGATCTCAATTTTTTTTGACAAAAAATTTAAAAAAAATAGAAAGAAAACAAAAAAATTGACACAGAAACAGAAGGAAAGGAAGGTGGGGCTTCATCGCCGCCACCACCACATTCCCAACCGCCGCAGCTCCTTTCCCAACACCAGCCAACCACGCCACCACAAACACCACGACCTCACACAGCGACCCCAACCGTATGAGCTCAATTGCGCACCCTTCCATTTTTGCAACAGTCCCCAAGTTTCTCATCCCATCGCCACTACTCCCCACCGTCTACGCCGCCCAAGGCGAGTTCGATTGTAAGAGAACCAAGGATCAGATGTGACTGGTTTCTTATGCACAGAGGAGCTGGATCGGAGGCGGCCTCCCTTCTTCTCCACCCCACCTGCGACAACCTCTGCTGCCATTTTTGTGAAGCATTATCGCACCTCGCGGCGTCCCTCTGCTCCTTCCCCCTCGCACGTGATCTCCTTCTCCCTGCAAAACTCAAGCGTCGTGGCACTGTCCTTCTCTCTCTGTGCACTTGCAAACTTCCCCATTAATGGAGATCTATGTGTGAATCGATTAAGAGCGAAAATGTCAAAGGGAAAACGTGAAGTAAGAATGACGGCAAAGGCTGTTGAGTCATGGTGTTAAGTGCAAGAATGGGGGAAAACACCAAGGAAGAATGGAATAGAAGAGAAAAAGGGAAGAATGAGGGTAGGACGAAGCAAATGTTTGGATTATTGTGTCAATACAAGCTCCACATGTTTGGCCATGGCAGATTTTGGGTGAATTAGGAGCCTGTAATGCACCCTAAGTCTCATATACACAAAGGTGCCACGTCATCCATTAACTGTTACATTTTTTGTAACGGATGATGAGGCCAGGGACTCCATTGAAAAAAAATTTTCGTTATAGAGACCCAATTGAAAACTTTTAAAATGTGGGGACCCAATTGAAAATTCGGTGAAACTATACGGACTAGCGGATTAATTAAACCTATAAAAAATTCACATGAAAAGTTGCGTTGCCATTACTGGGGTAATGCAGATGGCACAGTAAAAATTTTAGAATCCTTTCAGTTTTCTTTAGTTTGTTTTTCCACTTCGGAGACTGCAGAGTATGAGTTGGTCTATCCCCATATTTTGTCTGCATTTGATGTTAGAGGTAGTCAAGTAGAGAAGATGCGAAGGGTTGGCTTTTTATCTTGCGTTGCTTTCGTTCTTATCTTGGACATTGTTTCTTAATTATTTCACTATTTAAGAAAACACATCAATCAGAAAATCGAAATGAAAAAAGAAAGCACTTCAATCATAAATAAAATAGGGTAGTTTAAAAAATGATAAAATTACATTAAAAGTAGTCGAATTTACAAATACTCGGATGTAGGATATACGAAAAGTATATTATATCTATACATAAATGAAATTCAAAATTGCCATTCAAATAAACGTTGGAAAAACTCAAAAAGAGCATGGACAGTCTACAAACCTCATAAATTTTTACTTTTCAGCAAAATTAACACTACAACCTTTAAAGTACATGGCCCTTACGCCTTGATTTATGACTAGATCATTTTACCAACAATTTTCCAAAAATATAATATATCTTATACGTTTATTAATATCGTTGAATATTTTATGATATTATTCATCAAATGGTATACAATTGGTAATTTTTTCATTTGTGCTGTCTTTTGTGATTTTAAAAGGGGACAAAGCATTTTATTTTTAACTGTTACTAAAACTTTGATTAGTAATGAAATTTGTTAATGAAATTCATGTTGATATCTGACATACACCTAATGTAAAGTGCCACGAATCATCTGGAATCCAAGGGCGACCTCTTGGGATCCCAGGAGCAGAGTTCCACAGACCAAATTTTGCCCGGGAACCACCTCTCGGATCTTGGATATGTCACGTGACATTCTGAATTCTAACTCTGGTGAATACTTGTTTATATTGATTATGAATTAGGTTTGATGTTGGTACCTTACCCTTGGGATGCAAAGTGCGATAGATTATCTGGAACCCGAGAATATATGACTTGGCTTGTGTTGAGCAATAGTGTTAGTGTGATTCTAATATGTTTGGAAGAAAGGCGTGTTTGATATATTTATGAATTGAACTCCAGACAGATTCTGATTCTACATAATAATTGCTTAGCATACTCGTGAATATTCTGCAAAATGAAACCAAATAAGTGCACATGGGTGTGGATATTATTGTTGTAGATTGATATGTAAATACAGCTAGGGATCAAAGAATTAACATTAATCCCCTTGTGGTCTCTGGGCTCATAACCTTACTATTACCGCTCTCTGTTGCTCAGGCGCTGCATTTGGAATCCCCCTGACATGATTATAAAGCTTGTTCCGACAATTCGATTCCAAAGGGAGTTTATTAAGAGAACTCCCAATATTATGTCTTGGCACCTGGACCTCTTAATGTGGTAGCCTCATGAGATATTGGATCCTTATGAATGAAGGCTTCATTGTTACCACAACACCTCGGCTTAGGTTCACACCTTAGATCTCTTTATCTAAGAAGGAACTCGAATGATTGAGGCACATTCCACCCTGACAAATACTCAAACCCATCTATAAACTTGAAGCATTTATTAAGTTTATTAACTCAACATCCAATATTAACATCTTGAATGCCGAGTTGGGGGCTCTGTTACAGACTATTACGACCTAGGGCCTAGGACCTTAGACCTTGATGGAGGTCGGGTTAACCTCCACACTTGAGGTCCTAGAGAAGGAGATCTCTTCCCAGGGTCTCCTTAAGAATCCCTAGGACAAGACCACCAAAATCTATCTGGGGAACGGCCGTGGTTAAGGTACTGGCCTTAATAAAGGGATCAATGCTAACCCCATGCTCGATGGAAGGATCTACCCCGAGAGAAGGCAAAAGACAGGGTTGACGTCATGAAGAGTGCCTAATGAGCACAAGACCAAGTACAAACGATACACCGTATAAAAATTAAAGGACATGCTAGCTTAACCTTAAGGGCTCCCTTAGGGGCAAGACCAAGGAATATAATTAGGAGGAAAGAAAACCCTCTCAAGTTATGTTATTCATTTTGATATTCCACATATCACTCACCTCTTGAAACTCAATTGGGTATTGGAGTCCCTTACAAGTGCTCCACTCCCTGGTGGATCATGAAAATTGAAGGAGGAGGAAGATCAATAGTGCACTCATGCTCCCCAACTATGTATACTTAACACTACATTGCAACAATTGGATAATGATCATAGGTAAATTTACAATTCTTTGGTTATTCTATAAGCATATTATCTACACACTAGGTCCTTTGACTCACTCCATTCTCCTCCATGTTTTAAATAGCAATATTGAGCCGAGTTCTTCACTCCCCACTCGTAGAGTACTACTAATCCTTTTTGATGAGCACCCACTCTGCCATGTTGGGATAACATGCATAAATACAAATATATAGTTTTGTTAGGCTGCATATAGGCTTTGTTTGGGTAAATAACTTATTTAAGCTCTTATACAAAAGTAACTTTTGAAAAGTAACTTATGAAAAAATTATTTATATTCAAATGTATAATAATAAAAATATTTACTTTTATTATTTTAGAAAGTGTTTTTTAAAAAAGTAGATATTTTAACTTCTCAAAAAATACTAAAAATAATTTTTAGAGAAGTAACAAGTTGTTTCACCAGACTGGACAAAATATAAAAATATAACTTTTGACTTCCAGAAAATTAGAAAAAGTCAGAAATTGTAGTATCCAAACAAACCCATAAAATATATCCTAAAAGCTCCAGTAACTCATAGGCTGGGGTTAGTTTTACTTTTGGTGAAATTTAAACTATCAGTCATGGTGTATAAACGCATGATGGGAAGTTTTACTTTTGACGTGTTTGTAATACGGGAAATTTTCTTAACCTTGAGCCAATGATATATAAACCTTTTAGCATAATATGAGAATGATAAAGGACTTGGAATGATTGTTTGTTTGGGAATCCCGAGGGCGCTAGATTTCTGGATTGTTATTATTCACATATATACATATGTTTGAACAGATGACAAATATTGAACGTAATTAAGAAAATGTTGGAAACTTTGCCGATATTTTTCTCCTTTCATTTTTCAAAATCTAAGAAGTCTTGCATAAGGAAAGTGATTCTCATGGGTATTAGATATGGCCAAAAAACCCACTTAAATAGATAACCATTGGGATTATCCTCAATAGAGACGAGAATAGAGGCAAGTTTGGTCTCCACCAGGATGAGAACGAAGTGAACGTGTATTAAACAAGGTGGGGATGAGGGATAAGGTCACTGCTCCATAGAGACCCATCAAATCCCAATTTATGATAAATCACTTGAATACTCATACTATATATATATATAAATTTGGGTTATGTTGCATTAATCTTTTGGGGTTTCAGAGTATTCTTTTGAGTTTTCTCAATTATTTTTTACATTTTAATAAATCCATAAATATCCATAGGGATTTGAATCCTAGTTGGGATGAGGGATGAAGACCCACAACGAGAATGAGGATGCAGATCAAAACAGGGATGGGGGCATGTCCCCACCTACATAGATACTCACTGCCATCTCTAATAGGGACCAGTCACTAACCAAATCGGGTTATGACACACTTGATCAAACAAGTGGTATCAAAGTAAAGTCATAAGTTTGAATTCACCAATTGTGACACTTGGGGGGAGATTATTGGTTTTTTTTTAGTCAACAATGCCGCTTGCAATGGGTTTGATGGGTTTAAGATCTCGGTTCATGGTATCTGTATATAATGGGTGTAGCCTCTTAAGCTTGCTAACAGTTATAACTTTTGATCTAATGGTAAACGCTCAGTTACGCAAAAATCCTTCAAGAAATAAACTGATGTCACATGTATTTAGAGGTAACTCACTCAAAGGAAAAGTAGTTGAATGGGTTCAGTAGCTCTTGACATATCTTGCACTACGTAGAAAACACAAATATAGTGTTGTGCTGATAACCGAAAATGAATCGAAGGTGTTGGTGGGCTTCCCTGACTCAAAGGGGCTCAACAACTTGTTAATTAAAAAAAAGGAAAAACCGAAAAAGGAGAAATAAAAAGGAAAACGCTACGGTGAGTGTGACTTGTGAAAAAGGAAAAACGAGAAACCACGCCGAGACGGAGAAGAAGAAAAGAAAAAGGGCAGTGCAGGGGTTCATCATCATACGGGTAAACGTGCTCCGTTTATCATGAAAATTTAGTATGTTGTTCCTGGTGTTAAGCTTGATAGTTTGATATAGCCTGTTAATTTTATTGCCTTCTCTGGCGACTATTTTGTGATACCCACATTGTGGAGTTATATGGTTGTGTTCCGCCCATTGGGGTGAGTATTTTATTGATTGTTGAGATTCCCTAGTGCTACTAGGAAGATTGATTGTATTCCCATTGATCATAGTGGAAGTTTTTTGCTAGACTAGGTCCCGTGGATTTTTTGTCCCTCTAATTGGGGGTTTTCTCACGTTAAAAATTACGGTGTCTCTTATTTTATTTTTCTGTCAAATTATTATTATACTGCCTAGAAGATTTTTGGTACTACCTATTTAACTGCATAGGTGTGGGGAAATATTTGTTGCTTCCGCTGTTGATAATAGGTTCATTCCTAAGATTTCACCAACAAAGTGGTATCCAGAGCTTTGGTTATTTTTTATCTGTGCAGTTTAAATGTAGGAACATCAGGGCCAAATATGATCAAGTTGAATTCCAAAAATTACTCAGTTTGGAAGACTCTCATGGAAGACATGCTATACAGTAAGGATTTGTATGATCCTATTGACGGTGATAAATATAGGCCTGCTAATAAGTCAGATGCTGAATGGAACAAAATGAATAGGAAAGTTGTTGCTTTGATTAGGCAGTGGTTGGATCTTAGTGTGTATCCACATGTTGATAAAGAAACTAATGCTTAGAGCATGTGGTAGAAATTGGCAGATTTATATGAGAGGAATAATGTGTAAAATAAGGCATATTTGATTCGGAAGCTAGTAAATATGAAATATAAAGAAGGTGATTCAATGCTAGAGCATTTGAGTAGCTTCCCAGAGATTGTTAATCAGTTGACAACCAATGAGATTACATTATCTGATAAGTTGCAAGCATGTTGTTGTTGAGTTCTTTGCCTGACAGTTGGGAAATCCTGGTTGTGACATTGACCAACTCAGCTCCCAATGGGAAGTTGACGTTGTCAATGGTTAAAGAAAGTATGTTGAATGAAGAGGCCAGAAGAAGCGAGTGGGGCTTGATTAGTGCCTCCACCCAGTCAGAAGCACTTGTTGCAGAGTCATGGGGGAGAAGCCAGAGTAGAAAATCTTATAATACTGACAGGTCAGGGAGCCGTAACAAGTCAAGGGGTAAGTCCAAGACAAGAAAGGAATTTAATTGCTATCATTGTGGCAAGCCAGGACACATCAAAAAGCATTGCAGGTACTTGAAAAGAGAGAAATTCAGAGAAAGATATGAAGACAAAAATAGTAACAATGATAAAGACACTGCTGCTGTTGCATATGATGATGTCCTTGTTCTACATCATGACAACTTCATAAATCTTGCATGTGATGATTCTAGTTGGATCACGGATTCTGGTGCCTCATGTCATGTTACTCCTAGGCATGAGTTTTTCTCTACTTATACTACTGGTGACTTTGGCAGAATAAGATTAGGAGACGAAGGGATATGCAAGATTGCTGGTATGGGAGATGTGTGGCTTGAAACTAGCATGGGATGCATATTACAATTCAAGAATGTTAGGCATGCACCTGATATGCGTCTTAACTTGATGTCAATCAAAGCATTGGACGGAGAAGGTTACTACACTACCTTTGGTGGTGGACAATTCAAAATCACCAAAGGGTCGCTAGTTGTTGCAAGAGAAGATAGTAGTTTCACTGCTCTCTACCAGTTGCCTGGAAAGTTGTGCAAAGAGGAGGTGAATGTTATTGATGATTCCTCTTCAGACTTGTGGCATATGCGTCTTGGCCACTTGAGTGAAAAAGGACTTGGCGTTCTAGCCAAGAATCAGTGTCTTCCAATAAAAGGTACGTCTTTAAAGACTTGCACTTATTGTTTTGTTGGAAAGCATACTAGAGTAGCTTTTCATTATTCAGGACCTCATAGGAGACCAGATGTGCTAGATTTAGTTCACACTGATGTTTGCACTATGGACACAAAAACACTAGGTGGTGCATCATATTTTGTGACTTTTATTGATGACCATTCTCGAAAAGTGTGGGCTTTTGTGTTGAAATCTAAAGACCAGGTGCTTGGAGTTTTCAAAAGCTTCCATGCAAGTGTTGAAAGAGAAAACGGAATGAAATTGAAATGTGTCCGAGCAGATAATGGTGGTGAGTACAGGGGTCCATTTGAAGACTATTGCAGAGAACATGGGATCTGGTTTGAGAAAACAGTTCCCAAGACTCCTTAGCATAATGGAGTTTCAGAGAGAATGAACCGTACAATCAATGACAGAATCAGGTGTATGCTCTTTCATGCAAAGTTGTCCAAATCCTTTTGGGGTGAAGCAATGAGAACTGCAGTGGATTTGATCAACCTTTCTCCTTCAGCTCCTCTAGATGGTGATGTGCCACAGAGAGTATGGACAAGGAAAGATGTCTCATATAGTCACTTGAGAGTGTTTGGCTGTAAAGCTTTTTCTCATGTTCCAAGAGATGAGAGGTCCAAGCTTGATGGGAAGTCCAAGCAGTGTATCTTCATTGGTTATGGTCATGAAGACTTTGGTTACAGGTTGTGGGATCTGGAAAGTAAGAGAATAATCAGAAGCTGAGATGTGATTTTTCTTGAAGACCAAACCATTGAAGATTTTGAAAAGTCAGATAAGCCGATTAATGCATTACTAGAAGTGACAGTCATGTTGAGCTAGAGTTTTCTCCTATTACTCCTGTTGATGGGGGAGATACAGAGGTTGATAATGGGAATACAGGTGATGTGCCTGCACCTACTCTTGAGGTGCCAGTTGAGCAAGTTCCACCAGAACCACCAGTTGAGCCACAGTTGAGAAGATCTACAAGACCGTATCAGCCTTCCAAGAAATATCCTTCAGATGAGTATGTGACTATCTCTAATAGTGGGGAGCCAGAGAGCTATCAAGAGGCTATTTCTGATGAGCACAAAGACAAGTGGTTGAAGACCATGCAAGAGGAAATGAATTCCTTGCATGAGAATCACACCTTTGAGTTAATGAAGTTGCCAAAGGGTAGAAAAACACTAAAAAATAAATGGGTGTTCAAGCTGAAAGTTGAAGATAATGTCTCACAACCAAGGTACAAAGCAAGGTTGGTTGTGAAAGGTTTTGAGCAGAAGAAAGGAATTGATTTTGAAGAGATTTTCTCACCAGTGGTGAAGATGTCCTCTATTCAAGTTGTGTTTGGATTAGCAGCAAGCTTGAATTTAGAGGTTAAGCAGCTTGATGTGAAAATTGCATTCCTTCATGGTGACTTGGAGGAAGAAATTTATATGGAACAGCCAGAGGATTTCAAGATTAAGGGAAAGGAGCAGCTTGTGCGCAAATTGAAGAAGTGATTGTATGGCCTCAAGCAAGCACCAAGGCAATGGTACAAGAAATTTGATTCTTTTATGGTAGATCATGGGTATAGTAAGACTACTTCAGACCATTGCGTATTTGTCAAGAAATTCTCTGATGATGAATTTATAATTCTCTTGCTTTATGTGGATGACATGTTGATTGTTGGTCATGACAAGCAGAAGATTCAGAGTCTTAAAAGTGACTTGAGCAAGTCCTTTGCTATGAAGGACTTAGGTTCTGCAAAGCAAATCCTTGGCATAAGGATCACTCGTGATAGGAAGAATGGTAAGTTGTGGTTATCTCAGCAGAAGTACATTGAGAAGGTGTTGGGGAGATTTAGCATGAGTAATTCAAAGCCTGTTGGTACTCCACTTGCTGGTCATTTCAAGTTGAGTTCACAGCAATGTCCTACAAGTGAGAAAGAAAAAGAAGAGATGAAAAAGGTTCCATATGCGTCTGCAGTTGGCAGTTTGATGTACGCTATGGTATGTACTAGGCCGGATATTGCTCATGCTGTTGGTGTTGTTAGTTGGTTTCTCTCTAATCCTGGTAAGGATCATTGGCAAACTGTAAAGTGGATTTTCAGGTATCTTCGGGGCACTTCCAAAGTTTGTTTATGCTTTGGTAGTGGTCAGCCTGTGTTGGATGGTTACACAGATGCGGATATGGCTGGTGATCTTGATTCTAGGAAGTCTAGTTTCGGGTACTTAATGACTTTTGCAGGGGGAGCTATGTCATGGTAGTCCAGACTTCAGAAATGTGTTGCTTTGTCTTCCAATGAGGCCGAATATATTGTTGTTACTGAAGCTTCAAAAGAACTCTTGTGGATGCAGAAATTCCTACAAGAGTTGGGCCTTGATCAAGAGAAGTTTGTGTTATTTTGTGATAGCCAGAGTGCTATCCATCTCAGCAAGAACCCGACATTTCATTCCAGGTCGAAGCACATAGAGGTACGGTATCATTGGATACGTGAAGCACTGGAGATGAAGTTGCTTTCATTGGAAAAGATCCATACTGATGACAATGGTTCAAATATGATGACTAAAGCTTTGCCGATAGCGAAGTTTGTTTCTTGCAAAGAGAAGGTGGGCTTAGTGGAGCAGCACATCCCCACTTGAGTCGGGAAGGGGGAGCTTTGTTGGTGGGCTTCCCTGACTCAAAGGGGCCCAACAACTTGTTAATTAAAAAAAAAAAGGAAAAACCGAAAAAGGAGAAATAAAAAGGAAAACGCTACGGTGAGCGTGACTTGTGAAAAAGGAAAAACGAGAAACCACGCCGCGGCAGAGAAGAAGAAAAGAAAAAGGGCACTGCAGGGTTCATCATCAGACAGGAAAACGTGCTCCGTTTATCATGAAAATTTAGTATGTTGTTCCTGATGTTGAGCTTGATAGTTTGATATAGCCTATTAATTTTATTGCCTTCTCTGGTGACTATTTTGTGATACCCACATTGTGGAGTTATATGGTTGTGTTCCGCCCATTGGGGTGAGTATTTTATTGATTGTTGAGATTTCCTAGTACTACTAGGAAGACTGATTGTATTCCCATTGATCATAGTGGAAGTTTTTTTGCTAGACTAGGTCCCGTGAGTTTTTTGTCCCTCTAATTGGGGGTTTTCCCACATTAAAAATTACGATGTCTCTTATTTTATTTTTTTGTCAAATTATTATTATACTGCCTAGAAGATTTTTGGTACTACCTATTTAACTACACAGGTGTGGGGAAATATTTGTTGCTTCCGCTGTTGATAACAGGTTCATTTCTAAGATTTTCCCAACAGAAGGCAATGTCAAGAAATTAATGCCAATTTACAAGTCACATATTCGGAGAGCCTGGGAATACATATATTCCAACCACTATAGAAATAATTCCCCACCTTGAAAGTTGGGCATGACTTTGAAGAAAAGGCCATGAGACCTAATTATACGCGCAAAAATGTTGTTTGTGCTGAATTTTTCAATGAAAATGAGGGGTTGGAGTAATTTAAACTTTAACAGTGAATTTTTCATTTTTATCAGTTTTTCGCGTTTTCATGTTTTAAAATATATATTCATTTATAATATGTAGGTTGGTTTAATTTTTTTTTCTATTTATACTCTTAATATAAACATGTTAGTTAAATAATCGTGTAATGGAAACGTTATCTATATGGTAGAAAACAAACAAAGGCACAGTCTCAAACCATTTTATTCCGTATGAGAATCGTCGTGATTTTTGAATAATATGTAGCATTACTCACTCTTCTAATTGGAGAACAAATTCATGGACTAGTCTCAATCAGGTGCTAGCATTAGTAAAATGACTCTATTTTCAGTGAGTCAATTGATATTAGAAACTGCCAAAAGAATACATTAGTCAAATCCGTGTTGATACCCGCTTTGAATGAATAACAGCCTCACTGATAATCACCTGTATGTGAAGGCTAGTGTTATTACTTCATACCCGAGCAAGGAATTTATTCACTTCAATGTTTTTAAAAATTATTTCAACGTAACTTATGCGTCAATCCAAATTATAAAAACTGATAATATATTTTTACTCTACTTTTTATATTAATTGTTTCAATTTATATTTAATAAAAGATCTCTTAAATAATTTTAATAAATTTAATTCATACACACTATCGATAAAAACATAATTCTTATGTATTTAATGGATAAAAATACTCAATAAATTATTTTGGAGTAGAAAAAAGGGAAAAAATATGGTAAACATTTGAAGAGTTTAAAAGATGATTTGAAAATTACATGGAGCTAACTTGAAAGAGAATAGAAAAGAGATAGAATGTAGGCAGGATTAGGTAGTGCTCTCTTTAGGTGGTACTCTTACTTATGAAATGTACAAATCAATTTTTTCTATTTGGATAATAGAAAAAAAATTAAGGTTGATACTCTTGAGAGAATCTCATAAGGTGTTTTATTAGAGCTGATTTATATTCTTTAAAACTTAAAAGATCATAATATAAACTTATATACTCTCATCAATATTGATAATAAAAATAGAAACTATTTTCTTCAATATGTGTGAGTATATATATATATTCATTAGTCATATAACTATGACCTTTTAAAAGCAGATCTTGAAGAATTTAGGGAGCTTAGTATGTCTCTAAAAATATCACAATAATATCAAAACCAAGTTGTAGATTGAGTTTGTTACATATATTCGTGTTTAAAACGTTATGACACAACTTAAGAACACCTAATGAATTGGTCATACTTGAATTTATGCACTAACATCACCAATTTCATTAATTTTTTACCTCAGTCAACAATGTTGGCGGCTCTTGATTTGTCTACATCTCTTAGTAGCTCTTGACCTTGGAGTATGGGCCCACTTGGATAAATGACTTAATTAAAATCTTATGTAAAAGTTACTTCTCACAAAAAGTCTTATATAAAAAGTATTTTATAAATAAATTATTTTATATTTGGTTATTTTATAACAAAATTGCTTATTTTGAGTTAGTAGTATTTGAATATATAGCTCTAAAAGTGTTTTTATTTGTAGAGAAGATATTTAATATTATTGGTTGAATATTTATAAAAAATTATAAATAATTTACTGCAATTTTTTATTTCAAAAAAAATTTAAATTGATATAGTTAGAATTGAACTATTTAAATTGACATGTTTTGATTTATTATTCTAATTAATATTGCGTTAAAAGATTTAATTGAATTTTTTATTAATTTCATTTTATAACTTGTTTATTTATTTATATAGAGTAGTACAGATTAGTGTGAATAGAAATAAGGCATTTTTCTTGCGAGACAAATTTCAACCATCATCACAATTGATGTGATGTATAATAATGAAAACAGAAATATTGTTAAAAAGGCAAAATGATATTGGACAAAAAATATAATTAAAAAAAAAATCCACATTCAATGAGTTGAGCACAGTGAGAAGAAAATAACTTTTATGGAAACTAGAAGTATCTTATTTCAACTTGTAGAAAGCTATGGAATAACTTTTGGGGAAGTTAAAAGATTTTATTTCATTTTGATCCAAACACTGATAATATGACTTCTCACAATCCAAGAATTAACATAAGTCTACCTATCCAAATAGGCTCTACGTAGACAACACGACTATAGTGCTGAGCTGTACTGATAACCGAAAATGAACCGAAGGCAATGTCAAGAAATTAATGTCAATTTACAAGTCATGTATTCGGAGAGACTACATTCAAACGACTATAGAAATAATTCCCCACCTTGAAAGCTGGGCATGACTTTGAAGAAAAGGCCAACAGACCTAATTATATGCGCAAAAATGTTGTTTGTGCTGAATTTTTCAATGAAAATGCGGGTTGGAGTAATTTAAACTTTAACAGTGAATTTCCCTTTTTTGTCAGTTTTTAACATTTTCATGTTTTAAAATATATGTTCATTTATAATATTTGGGTACTTTTAATTTTTTTTTCCTTCCATTTATACTCTAAAAGTATATGTTTGGTTGGGGAGTAAAGTTGAGGGTAAATTTTTCATAATTGAGCTTCATGGGTAATTTTACACATAAAATCCAATCAATGAAAATTTTCCCTTATTTTTACCCCCTAACCAAATATATCTTAAGAGTACAAATGGTTGGGTTCTTTAAACATGTGTCAGGGGTTCGATTCCTGCCGTGTGTATAGAAAGAGACTTTGTTGAGAGAGGCAAAATCCACTTCGATAATCTCTATACTTCGGAGGGATTAGTCTTCGACTGCTGGCATAGCAAAATGACTCTATTTTAAGTGAGTCAATTGATATTAGAAACCGCCAAAAGAATATATTATTATTCAAATCCGTGTTGATACTCACTTTGACTGAATTACAGCCTCACTGATAATCATCCATACGTGAAGGCTAGTGTTATTGGTTCATACCCGAGCAAGGAATTTATTCACTTCAATTTTTTTTTTTCAAAAACTACTTCAACATAACTTATGCGTCAATCCAAGTTATAAAAACTGATAATATATTTTTACTCTATTTTTCATATTAATTGTTTCAATTTATATTTAATAAAAGGGGAATGACTATTCTCATTCCCATTTGTCTATTGTCACTCCCCATTTATTGTAATTATTTATAGCATTCCAAGATACCCTTAATAAGAAACATTTTTAGTATTATTTCATGACTAAAAACATTTACATTGAGTTTTAATCAATCTTGAATAATTTACATGAAATAATTTTTTTTGCTGAGTTTGTTTTTAAGCATGAAATATAACAACATGGATTTTTTTTTTTTGGCTGACTTTTTTGTTTCACTGAAGATAACATAATTAAATATACATAGAATATTTCCATATCAATAATGTCAAAAAATTACTGGTAATTAATTTAATATTAATAAATGAAATGAAAATCTATAGGAAAATTAGGTCAAGAGACAAATTAATGAGCTCTAATATTTGAATTAGTTCATGATGTTGCCAACTTTAATATGAGACTTAGTAGAAGTGAAAATATATTGAATTAAATCAACCATTTGAAGCTTACTTTTAATTGTCATAAAGTGATAATCAAACTTTGTTTATATAAATGAGTTGAACATAAAATTTGGATTGATTTATTTGAAAATTATATGAAGCTGAACTTGATGTGTTTGTTTATAACTTGATTTTTTTCCGTCATCAAATCTCTTTTCTCATTATCTTTCAAATTTATTATTTTAATATTTAATAAACAACTATAAAAAAAATGAAAGAAAAATAAGAAAAGAGTCATGTTTGTCACAAATTAGGATTTGTAATTTCTATCAAATTTTTTTTCATCCTGGATATTTTTATTTAGCAATATAATTATTCAAGAATGCTTAAAATCTGAATTAACATGAATTAATTAATACTAAACAATGTTTTTTGTTAAGGACATCTTGGGAATGCTATAAATAATTGCAATAAATAAGGAGTGACAATAGACAAATGAGAGTGGCTAATAAAAGATCTCTTAAATAATTTTAATAAATTTAATTCATATGCACTATTGATAAAGACTTAATTCTTATGTATTTAATGGATAAAATACTCACTAAATTATTTTGGAGTAGAAAAAAAGGGAAAAAAACATGGTAAAGATTTGAAGAGTTTAAAAGATTATTTGAAAATTACGTGGTTCTAACTTGAAAGAGAATAAGAAAAAGAGATAGGATGTAGGCAGGGGATTAGATAGTGCCTTGCGAGTGGTACTCTTACTTATGAAAAATACAAATCAATTTTTCCTATTTGGATAGTAGAAAAAAAAATTAAGGTTGATACTCTTAAAAGAATCTCATAAGGTGTTTTATCAGAACTTATTTATATTCTTTAAAACTTAAAAGATCATAATATAAACTTATATACTCTCATTAATACTGATAATAAAAATAGAAACTATTTTCTTCGGTGTGTGTGTGTGTGTATTCATTAGTCATTTTAGCTTCTAAGAACAATTCTCTAATAGATTTATCAAATACTAATATTATGATATCTGCTTATTAAAAATAAATTTTATATTTTTTTATCAAATTAATATGACCATGATCTTTTAAGAGCAGTTTTTGAAGAATTCAAGGAGCTTAGTAGGTCTCTAAAATTGTCACAGTAATATCAAAACCAAACTGGAGATTGAAGATTATGTTACAACATATATTCGTGTTTAAAACGTTATGACACAATATGAGGACTCCTCAAGAATTGGTCATACTTGAATTTATGCACTAACATTACCTATTTCATTAATTTGTGACCTCTCAATCAACAATGTTGGCCCCTCGTGATTCGTCTACATCTCTTAGTTGGCAACAAAGACGTGTACATTTTCCACTGTGAGCATGATCTATTGTGTCTATAAAATGGATTACCTTCAAACTATGCTAAAGCAGCCTCCCCCTTCTTAACTAGCCAGTCACAAAGGTGTCTCTAACTATCATCTCCAATGAGATCCGATTTGATCTTCTTGCATTTCTTTGTGCCCATTTGCATAATAAACTTGAGTATCAACATCTATGTAGTAACCAGCCATTGTCTTGTTCACCAGCAATTGTTGTTGCTCCAAATGAAAGACAACCTTACATTCAACCCTGCTAAATCCCAAAAACTAGTTCATTGGAATCAAAGTCTCAATTGCTGCCGTTGGAGTGGAGTGTCATGCAAGAAAGGACTTGTTGTTGGTCTTGACTTGAACCATGAATTCATTTCTGGAGGCCTAGACAATTCAAGTCTCTTCAACTTGCAGCATTTGCATAGTTTGAATTTGGCTTACAATGACTTTGGCTCTTTGATTCCTTCAAAGATTGACAAGCTAAAGAATTTGAGGCATTTGAACTTGTCAAATGCTGGTTTTCATGGGCAAATTCCAAATGAGATCTCGCACCTTACCAAACTAACTACTCTTGATTTGTCCACATCATTTGCCTTACTGCATACACTAAAGCTTGAGATGATGAATTTGGGAATGCTTTTGCAAAACCTTACACAAATCACAGAACTATATCTTGATGGTGTAAGGGTATATGATGTTGGAAAGGAGTGGTGTCAAGCCTTATCTTCACTACAAAAACTACAAGTCTTGAGCATGTCCTCATGCAACCTATCAGGACCAATTGATCCTTCACTAGCAAAGCTTCAATCACTACAAGCAATTCGACTGAACCTGAATAGTCTATCAGGTTCAGTGCCAGAATCATTTGCAAATTTCTCCCATTTGACCATCTTGGATCTCAGCAGCTGCAACTTGAGAGGTGTTTTTCCAAAGGGTATCTTCCAAATACAAACATTGAAGATCCTTGATGTATCAGATAATCAAGATCTTCAGGGTTTCTTGCCAAACTTCCCACAAGATGGATATCTTGACACCTTGAATCTCAGCCACACAAATTTCTCTGGGCAATTAGTGAGTGCTATTTCCAATTTGAAGCAATTGTCAACTTTAGTTCTATCTTACTGCCAATTCAATGGGACACTCCCTGTTTCGTTGTTTGGACTTACCCAACTGGTTCATCTAGACTTGTCTTTCAATAATTTCACTGGCCCTTTTCCATCATTCAACAATTCCAAGAGCCTCAAATATTTGTACCTTACTGGAAATGAATTGGAGGGAGTAATACCATCTACTCATTGGGAAGGACTTTCAAATGTCCGCATAATCAACTTAGGTTATAATTTCTTCAATGGGAAAGTCCCCACAACTCTTTTTGCACTTCCATCTTTGCAAGAGCTTAGTCTATCTCATAATGGATTTGAAGGTCTCTTGGATGAATTCCAAAATGCATCATTATTCTCCTCATTGGAGTCTGTTGATTTGAGCATCAACAAATTACAAGGGCCCATTCCTATATCTTTCTTTCATCTTAAAAGACTAAGTTTCCTCCAACTTTCATTAAATAAATTCAATGGCACCATACAATTAGGTGTGATTCAGAGGTTGCCATATCTACGTACATTAGGCCTTTCACATAACAACTTGTCAGTTGATACAACTGTTGGTGATGATCTTGGCCCTTCATCCTTTCCTAGCCTACTAAATCTGATGTTGGCTTCCTGCAACTTAAGGGAATTCCCAAGTTTCCTGAGGAATCAATCCCAGTTACTTCTTCTTGACTTATCCATCAACCAAATTCAGGGAATAATACCTAATTGGGTTTGGAAATTGGAGTCTTTGATTTTTTTGAATATTTCCAACAATCTTTTTACAGATTTGGAAGGTCATGTTGAAAATTCTAATTCTAGTTTTATGATGATTGACCTTCATTCCAACCAAATTCGCGGTACAGTTCCCTTTTTGTCAAAATATACTATATATTTTGACTGCTCAAACAATAGATTTGACTTTATCCCTGATGACATAACGAAGTACCTTCGTTTAACATTCTTTCTATCCCTTTCAAACAACAGTTTTCATGGACAAATCCCTGAATCCTTTTGTAGTAGTTCTACTATTCGATTGCTTGATCTTTCCCATAACAACTTTGATGGCTTCATTCCAGAGTGCTTGATAGAAAGTACTACTCTTAGAGTACTAAATCTTGCTGGCAACAAACTCACAGGTCATATTACTGATGCAATCTCAAGTTCATGCAATTTAAGGTTTCTTGATCTCAGTTCAAATCTACTGGGTGGCACCATCCCAAAATCACTAGGTAATTGTCAATGGCTAGAATTCCTAAACCTAGGAAACAATCTTTTGAGTGGTGAGTTTCCATGCTTCTTAAGGAACATATCCACTTTGCGATTTTTGATCTTGAGGTTAAACAAACTGCATGGTCCCATTGGATGCACACATAGCACTGTCAATTGGGAAATGATTCATATTGTTGATCTATCATCCAATAACTTCACTGGCACAATACCAGGAACACTTTTACAAAGGTGGACGGCAATGATGGATGATGGAAATGAGACAAGAGAAAACACAGGATATTTGTTCTTTGATTTGTATGATTTCCATCATTCTGTGCATATCAGAGATATGTTGTCAACTATGAACAATGGTATTGTTAAAAGATTAGCCAAGCTTCTTGTGGTTGAGCCTCCCTCTGTAGTTGAAAATGTTTTCTCCTTTTTTGTCAGTGCTAACCAATTGCAATATGGAGGAACCTTCTTGGATTCAGTTATTGTTGTCAATAAAGGTTTGCAAATGAAATTTTTCAAAATTCTCAATGTCTTCACTTCCTTGGATTTCTCATCCAACAATTTTGAAGGTCCAATACCAGAGGAGCTTATGAGATTGAATGCGCTGCTTGTACTCAATTTGTCACACAATGCTTTCTCAAGTCATATCCCATCATCTTTAGGAAATTTGACACAACTTGAGTCCTTGGACCTGTCAAATAACTCCTTGATTGGAGAGATACCCACAGAGATTTCAAATTTACATTTCCTCCAAGTGCTAAATCTCTCCTTTAATCATTTGGTTGGACAAATTCCAACAGGCACTCAGGTCCAATCTTTTGAAGCAGATTCCTTTGAAGGAAACAAAGGGTTATGTGGACCTCCTTTAACCAAGAATTGTAGTGATGGTCAAGGGTTGCGGCCATCACCATCAGCAACTTCTGAAGCTCGTAGTTCAATTGGTTGGAAGTTTTTAAGTGCTGAGTTGGGATTTATTTTTGGCTTTGGTGTTGTCATTCTTCCCCTTATTTTCTGGGGCAGATGGAGGTTGTGCTATTGCAAGCTTGTGGATGATTTGCTTTGGCGCATCTTTCCTCAACTTGATTTTGTATATGAACAACATGGAGAGCACAAGTACAGAACTCTAAGGTGGAAGCGTTGATGATTTCATGTGTGGTGCGTGCAAGAAATAAAATAATATCTTAATATATTTTAATTGATTTAGGTATATTTTAGATTGGTTTGTGTTGATATTATATTGTTTTTGTTTTTATGTTTTAATTTTACCCTTGACTACAAATATATACTATCTCTTTGTAACTTACACACAAACAACATCTCGATAATACAAAAATTATTCAGCTATTTCCTATTATTTCTATTTTCCAGTATGTCTTCTAACATGGTATAAGAGTCATGACTTACACCTTAAACTTTTGGATAAATTACATGGATCTTCCCTAAGATTTGGTAAAATTTTATTCGGCTCCCCTCTATTTATAAAATTTATTTAAAAGATTCATGAGTTTGTGAAATTATTACACTAACATTCCCTAAGTTTCTTAAATCATTACACTGACCTCCCTCTACCTCACAATAAACGGTGTATCTAAGGAAGGTTAATGTCATCTAGACAAATAGAGGGGAACGAAAGGTGAATTTTACTAAACTTTATGGGAGGCCAAGGTAATTTACCCTAAACTTTTTCTTTCACAACGTTTCTTTGAATTCTTTCCTTTCCACTTTCTCACACTTTTTTCTTTCTCTGCCTTGGATACCCTTTTGCGAGCTATACCCAACCACCAAATTGGGCTTCACCTTGTGTACTGATGCATTGTTTGGTTTTAACCTGCCTCTATGACCCGCCTCTATCTCTATGACTATGCCTTTGAGCACACTCATATGCGTTTTCCTGGTTCTACCCATGCCCTCTAGCATTTCTTGGGCCTGTTTAGGCCTATCTTCACTCCCTGGTTTCGTCCAGGCTTGTCTTTGCTACTTGGTTCCGCACAGACGCATCTCCGCTAGCTGGTTTCACATAGACTTGTTGCAGCTCTTGCCTTCCTTGACAATCGTTGTTTAATTGTGACAAGTTTAAAACTGGATGAGCTTTAGTTTGAGGAGGAGTATTAAAAATAAAATAATATCTTAACATGTTTTGGATTGACTTAAATAGATTTAGGTATATCTTAGATTGTTTGGTTTTGTCTTTATATTTTAATTTTATCCTTGGCGTATAAATTGGTGGTATCTTTTTGTAATTACACACATACAATAATATCTCAAAAATACAGAAATTATTCAACTCTTTCTTGTTATTCATATTTTTTATTATGTCTTCTAACAGTATGCAACAAGCAAACATTACGTGTGAGTATGTTTGTATGTGTGTTTCTTTTGTAAAATATGACTTTGTCTAAAAGTAGTAGTAGGTCGAAGGCATATGACTTTGCTCGTTGTGATTCTTCAACTTAAAGCTATGTATAGTTTCTAATTAAAAACATGCACGTGATGTTGTGAGAAATAAAGGTGTACGCATTCGCATTAGTCCGTAATTGCTTTTGGTAGATATTTCATTTTTAACTAGGAACCACTTTTGATTGCTTATCACGTTCTTTGAATGAATACCTTATAAACAAGATTATCAAACACTCAAGTTAACTTGTAAGTTATATCTCCTAATTCAGTTTATGATTTTTACAAATAAACTCTTGTTAGTTTACCAGTTGAGTTTTATGGGTTTACAAGTTGAGAGTTTACCTAAGCTCCACAAATTTAGATAGTGTTTGATAACCTTCTCTGTAAAAATGTTTTGAAATTAAGATTATTATAAATAAATTTCAAAAGAATAATGAAAGTAAAAATTGTTTAGTATTAAAATGGTATACCCCACCCGCGCATCCAACATTTTGTGCTCAAAATAACTTAGTCAAAATATATCTTGAAAGTTTTGAGGAAAAAAAAATCATTTTAAAAGTTTTAATCCAGATGTACTAATTGTTTATAAGAGTATGAATTATATTTCCTTCTTTTAAAAGTCGGATGAGAACGTGATAACCCTTGCCAACAATTATACAGATACACGCGTCCTGGAAGGATTACAGAATTATGCAAATCAACAAGAATGAGAGTAAAATTCACCATTTGGTTCGCATTTCAATTACTTTCTTGAGATGAATCCTAACACACCATTGCTTCTATGGTATGATGTGAATGTTCTTAACAAAGCATGTATTCAACAATTAAACAAGAATAATAATCACTGGATGATGGTATATTATAAGAGAAGGTTGATTTAAATTTATATAGATAAAGATCCCGATCGCTTAGGGCCCTTAAATTCTTTTTGTATACATGTGCTTGAAGTATTAAACAAGTAGTATCTCCTCCAACTTGCAAGTCGATTGTTACCTCCCTAAGTTATTAGAAGTTCCTATTGAGTAGATCAAGTATATAAAATTTCATACAATTTGAAAATGATTTGATAGTTCATCGTTTAATTTTATTTTGATGAATAATATATTTTTGTAAATACAAGTAAATATCGATTGTCCAATTTTTCTGAAATTTGATATGCGTGATCATCAAAATAATATAGTATAAATTAATGGCCGGATTGATTAAATTTAATGTGGATGAAAAGTTATAGAATTAAGTATGTATCTAAGATTTGCACCTTAAGTAAATTGATTCCCATTATATATATATATATATATATATATATATATATTTCGATACTTACAATTTAGAACCAATTTGAAGCTTAATTATATTTTATCCTTTCTTCAACTTTAGGGTTTAGGGTTTTCTTTATATATCGAAAAATATTAAAATTGTATTTCTTTATTTAATTAAACTTTCATACTCATTAGGCAAGTATATCGGGTGACACAAATAATATAGTAGTGAAAAGGTTATTGTTTACATGAAATTGTTCAATTACCGATATTAATTAGTTAGGAGACAATTTGAACCGAATAGAAATGATGTGGAACATGAAAAATTTATAACAAAAAAATTTGCTGAAATTAAAATAAAATTCATAACAAAATTAAATTGATAATTTCGTCAACAATTAACAAAACTTGGTTTTTGGAATACTAAGGCCTTCGCTTTCACTTACTCTTGACTCGATGATATAGGATTTCTGTTATTAAATTTCCAATTCATTCGATCAATGGTTGGAATTCCCTGAGCTAATTATAAAGTTCTCTCTAATCATATAATTCTCTCTGATCTCATGTGATTACCTAATCTCTTAGAGTATGTTTGTGAGTTTAGATTTTAAAGAAGAAGGGAGCGTAGTTGAGCAGAGGATTTATTGTGTAAAATTATATTACAAGTCCTCCCCTCCCTCTCCGTTCCCATCTAAAACTCAAACTCACAAACATGCCCTTAGTGTAAACTACAAGGAATGGGAGGGTTTGGTTTCATTAATTCCATACAAAAATTACCACACAAATCACCTTTGCTTATCTCTAAGTTATGTTCAACCTATGGTGAGTATGGCAAAACAATAATTTTAATCATTTTCTCGAGTTCATAAAATTAATAAAATCATATGAGCAGCGATCAAATGCTCAAAGCATTAAAAATTATCATACACACTCGATCAAAATAAAGAGGAAAACTGAATAACTTCAAACCATAGATTACATCATAAAGAGCTGGCTAAATCATTGCCCTTGTAAAAAGGGCTTACTTCATAATGGTAGAACAAAAGCAAAAAAAAAAAAAAAACAGAGAAAGAGTAAAAGGGAGAAAATGCTACTAAACTGAAGGTTTGAAGGTTAGAAGTTTTTGACGGTAAGAGGTCGGTCTCCCTTCCTCAAACATGAGCTCATGTATTCCAAAATGCTCCCTCATCACAAACCTAGGCCAGGGTTTTCATTTGCTCTCTTTCCCACGTATCAGATATACTTGGGATTGTAAAACAAATGCCCCTTATACCTCATACTAGACATAGCATTAAAACACCATATTTAGCGTCTGGTGCGTTGGCGCTGCGTTGTAGCATAGTACAAGAGCGCTATAACGTGCATGCGATTAAAATGAAATGGGTGCACTCTGACCAGCTAGCGCACTACAGCATGGTGAGACACACTTTCCGTGCTATAGAGCGGTCATCCATGCAACGATGTGTTGCGCTACTGCTCAGTGCGATGTGGGCGTGTGACAGAATGCACGTTATAGCGCAGTCAAGCTTCTCCCAGGACGCGTGCTATAGCATGGTCAAGCTAATAAACACACGCAAAATCACTAGTAAGTAACAAAAAGAAAAAAAAAGAAGGTAAAATCAGATAAAAGAAGCAAAGAGATATATAGAGAATTATGTGAACAACAAATTGGATATTTAATATCAATGTGGGAAAGAAAAAAAAATGAATTTCAACAGAAACTATCAAACAGAAAAAACTCATTATTACGAGAGTTATGACATACTAATATTAGCAACTCACACACTCCATTCTTTCTCCAGTCTTCTCTTCCGTTACATCCTACTTTTTATTTTTTGTTTTCGATAATTATGAAACACTCTCAATGCCTAGAAAAAAGACAAAGTAAAGAGGATCAAGGTAAAATAATAGCCAGAAACCAACAACCAAAAGCATCAAATCACCCAAGCTAGTCACATATGAACACTCACTGATACCAACACCATCCCCTTCGGCATGGCCATCGAAGATAGGAAGGTACTAGACAAAAACTTGGAAAAGAAAATAATCCAAATCTTCTGTCCTCACTCCCTGTCCCCTTAATAAATTTCTGATATGCGCATAATAGTGACATCATCTATGATTTTTTATTCAACCACTATCTTTCAATTATCCATATTTTAGATACATGGCAAAACTTGATTGGAGGGACATAAAAGGGGACATGAAGTGGGGATAGGAGATTTGAATCCGAAAAGGAAAGTCCCCAAACAATGCTACAAATCACCTTACATACATAAAAATGACATCCGCTCATAAAAACATACGATGCACTGCATGCGTATGACAAATCTAACCACTTCTATCTGTTACATTCTTTCAACCATGTTTAGAACATAATCTTGTTGGGGTGTATGCATCGTGCGCTTCCACGAAACTCCTAGAACTCTAGAAGCACTACGACACATCTTGATCAATTGATCCACCCATTAGAGATAGCCAAACACCATACACCATTTTTCAGCTAGGAAACCACCCTTATGCTATTATAATATATAGCATATCAAGAAAAGCTCCTGAGTGAAAGAAAGAGTTCAGCAAAAGCAGCATTAGCATAGAAAGCCAGAAAGTGCTCAAATTAGTGCCTACTCTATACTGAGAGGCAAAACCCCTGCTAAAAACCCTCTTATATTGCTCTGCCCTACCATTAGATTCCATAGCTTGCTTAGCCCAAGTATCCAACGAGATTTTATCTATCTTTGGAGTGTAAACCAAAGAGAAATTCTTCAACCTGATCGTCATGTTTAAAAAGGCGTTCCTTAATCCCAACAAACATGTTTCTCGCCTCTACACCAAGCATTAAGCAACAAAGAGTCTGTTGTGAAATAGCGTGGTGCAAAAATAAATATGTGAAAGCGTAAATAAATTATACCAGGAATTTACGTGGTTTGGTTTAAAATCTACGTCCACAGGCATAGACAAAAAACAAATATTTCACTATAGAAATATAATAAAAATACAAGAGGTAGATACACTCCACTCAAACCCAAGTCTTCAATACACCCAAAATACCTTACAATATTTTTTCACCAATGTATACACTCAATGCACAAAGAGAAGTAATTATATAATGAAATCAAACTTCTCTACTACCCAAATACTAGAAGAACAAATGGATCTGGTAGTTAAATGAACTTGGGGATGCTACTTCAAATGACTTGCAGGAGCTGCATTTTATAAGTATCCTATGCATGAAATGCCATAATGTATTTGCAAACTTGTTAAAGTGCATTAAATATGCCACTAGTGTTCTGTCAAATTGTCAAAGACAAGCAGCCACATTTGTTGACATGCAATAAATGCCATAGGTGATCCTACACGTAGCATGTGGCTACATAGGTATTAGGTGGCAATATAAGTCAAGCCATATATCTAATTACAAATCTCCACCTTGGCTTGATTTTCATCAAGTTTCAAATTATTAAAGTCACCTTCTCCAGTATGCCTAACAGGCATACTTAAATATCATAACTACCTAATGACGGAACAGGTATTGGGTTCCACAAATCAGAATCGAAACCCTCAGTCTTGTAAATGGTAGTACTAAACCTGACGCTGGTTTGTTTCCTAAAACACAATGTTTACAAAAGTCAAACATAACAAATTTTCGATCACAAAGCAAGCCATGCTTGCTCACCATAGGCATCTCTACCTCATGCTCATGACACAAGTGAGTAATATCCAAATCAGATGAAGATGATCCTGATGTAGCACCAATAACCATGCTACCTTTAAGTAGATAGAGATCATTAACCAATCTACTTCTAATCACCACAAGAGCTCCTTTGGAGACTTTCAGAGCTCCACCTTCAGCAGAATACTGATACCCTTGAGAATCAAGAGTACTCAAAGAAATAAGGCTTTTCTTTAAGTCAGAAATATGCCAAACATTAGACAAAGTTCTCACAGTTCCATCATGTGACTTGATTTAGATTGTACCAATGCCGACAACATTACAAGATGTATTATTTCCCATAAGAATAATACCACTATTAAATGACCGGTAAGTAGTGAACCAATCCCAGTTTGGACAAATGTGGTAGGCCCTGCCTGAATCAAGAATCCAAGTATCACCAACTGAACAAGTTGATACTGAGAGAACATTTTTGGCATCTTCAGCAACACTTGCTGCATCACTTAAAATTTTCTTTTTCTTTTCTTTGAGCTTTGGACAATGTTCTTTCCAATGCTCTTCTTACTTGCAATATCTATATCTGCCTTTTCTATTACTACTTGAATCAACATCCTTCCAATTACCTCCAGCTACCAAGCCAGATGCGGTACCATTAAGACCACCACTATCATACTCCATCCTTTCATGACACAAAAGTAAGGACTTGACCTCATCAATATCAAGACGCTCACGTCCATAGATGAGTGTTTCACGAAAATACCTGTAGGAATAATAGATGAGTGTTTCACGAAAATGCCTGTAGGAATAAGATAAAGAACAAAGCAACATCATTGCTTGTTTCTCACTAGAGAATGTCCCATCCATATTTTCAAATTTGTGACGAGTGACGTGAACTCAGGTATATGAGACCATAATTTTCAAACATGTATAGATGTTGCAAAACACCGAAACAATTAGCCACCATCTTAGTCATATACAATGACTCTAACCTGGTCCACAGTGATTTTGCTATTTTTTTTCGAAAGGACTTCCTACAGCACATCATCTATAATGCATAACTGAATAATAGAAAGAGCCTTTTGATGGGCATCTTCCTATTCAGATTCCTTCATTGCCTCAGGCCTCTTTTCTTTGTCAAAAAATGCTACTTTTACACCTTGCTATACAAGAACAATCATCATATGGACCTTTCACATCCCAAAATTAATATGCCCATCAAACTGCTGAATATCAAATTTTGCAATGGATATTTTTAAACAAATTAGCCCAGAACTCGATAAAAGCTCTTATACCAATTTGTTGTGAAATGGTGGACTCAAAAAGGCATAAATAGAGTGGCACAAAAATAAATATGTGGAAGCATAAATAAATTACACCAGGAATTTACGTGGTTTGGCTTAAATCCTACGTCCATGGGCAAAGGCGACAAACAAATATGTCACTACAAAAATATAATGAAGATAAATAGGTAAATACACTCCACTCACAAAGACAAGTAACTATATAATGAAATCAAACTTCTCCACTACCCAAATACTAGAAGAACAAATGCATCTGGTAGTTAAATGAACTTGGGGATGCTACTTCAAATGACTTGCATGAGCTGCATTTTATAAGCATCCTATGCATGAAATGCCATAATGTATTTGCAAACTTGTCAAAGTGCATTAAATATGCCACTAGTGTTCTGCCAAATTGTCAAAGACAAGCAGCCATGTTTGTTAACATGCAATAAATTCCATAGGTGATCCTACATGTAGCATGTGGCTACATAGGTATTAGGTGGCAATAAAAGTCAAGCCACATATCTTATTACAGAGTCAGTTCTAATCTCAATTGTTGAGGCATCTAAACCCAAGTCATTTAGGACAAAATTAGATGACAAACTCATAGCTTTGACTTCAAGCTCAGAAATTGAATTGCCTAAGTAAGAATCAGTTAGACAATTACACATCCATTGACGTGTCTTAGATTGCAACACACCTCCAACAACATAGGTACCTTTCTGTGGGATAAATGTAGCAAATAGTGACCAAGTAAACTGTTGTATTTTATTTATATTTATTTTCAGAGTCATTATTATTATTATTATGTTAGAAGTTAATATTTGTGACTTGTACAAATTCCTTTTTTGATTTGTTCGAAACAAAAGATATCATGATTTCAATAGTATTTATTACATGATTTGATAACAGAATTTATGTGGCCCTTTACATTATTCTTCATCAAAGAAAGTTAATGAAATTCAAAGCCTAATTTCAATAAAAAAAAATTAGAATGTTGAGATATTTGACGAGTCTTTAATTTCTCAACATGTGGCCACAAGTGTGTTTTATATTTGTATTATTAAGCTAATTTATGTTTTTTTTTTTGTCTCTACTTCATTTTTGTTCACTTTGGGATTACTTGAACGTTGCTTAATCGTTGGGCTCTAATGATATAAATAGCACTCTTTCACAAATCATTGCACACAAGAAAAATTACAATATCTATATCATACTTTATCGATCACTGGAATTCTTCTTCTACTAAGTTTTTAGTTCCCTTGTGTAATCCATACATCCTGTAGCCTCACTAATTCATTTACAAAGTTAGTGAGAAGTTGTTGTTGTATCTTGTGGAGTATTAATAGTGAAGACCATATGCATCGAGTGATTGACTCGTGATGGCGAAATATTCCTAAGCTCAGTACCTAGCACGCCTTAGCCAATAATACTAACAAGCCACTCTATTTCAATTTATTCTTATTGTGTTATTTATTTTTCTGTTCATTTTTTTGTATTATTGTGAAAATTATTTTTTTATTTAGATTTATTGTTTGTTTTATTTGTATTATTTTAATTAAATTTTCTAAAATCTTAAGAGTAGTTTCCAACACCAAAAAGATATTAGCAAAGGACGAACAAAGCAAGAGTTCACCACAGTGACTTTCACACAGCAAGTCATTATATTCTTCAAAGTGACTAATTCAAGAAAGGAATAAAGATAATTCTAGCACTAACATCAACAAGTATTAGCCAGCATGTCTCTCATCTTCAATTTCAATTAAAGAAAAAAAGGTCAAAGTTTCGTCAGCGACTCCAAGGTTTCAATCATGTTGCAGCCGAGGATAACAAAGCTCAACTTCATTTTGACAACACACAACAAGTAAGTACCATACTTACAAACCATTTAGATATTGTGCAATTGACACTAAAATAAATTTTATGATAAAGGAAAATTTTTGGGTGGTAAACTTTGGGGCTACCAGGCATATATGTGCAAACAGCAATGCTTTTACCTCCTACAGTAATGTAAGGGAATGAGAGAAAGATATATATGTTGGTGACTCTACAAGAGTTACAGTAATTGGGGAACTATGAATTTAAAACTCTCTTCTAGGAAAAACCCTCTCACTAAAAATGTCCTCTATGTACACGAGATGTGTTATAATTTAATGGGTTAAATGCATCTTAACCCCATGAATTTTAGGTCATGTGCAATTTAAACCCCGCCTTTTCAAAAGGTGCATTATGACATCCTGAACTTTTCAAAATATGCAAAAAAAAATCCTACTTTTCAAACAATGTATTATGACACCCTGAACTTTTCAAACTGTGCAAAAAAACCCTTGTCCCTAAAAAATTTAAGCCATAGTAGGTGTCGGGTTGCATATAATAAAAAATCAGGAGGGTTAATTTCACATAGTATTCACAAATAAGGTGTCAAATTGCACAAATTAGAAACTTCAAGGAAGTTAAGTACACATAAATCTTACCTTTATTAGTTGTAAATTATATTGATGGGTGTTTTGCACAGTTTGGGAAAGTCCAAGGCATCACAATACATATTTTGAAAATTCAGGAGGTAAATTGCACATGACCTAAAATTCAGGGGGGTAAAATGTATATTTTACCCCAATTTAATTTCTATATCTATGTTGACTAATGCTGGTGTTAAAGTCATTTGAAAATGATGAAGTTATATTAATTGAAAATGAAAATTTAATAAGAAAAGGATATTTCAGTAAAGGTTTATATTTACCAAATGTTTCACATGTCACAAAGGAAAATGCATGTTCTAATATTCTTATTCTTTTGACTTATGGCATGATAAATTATGACATGTTAATTTTTCTTACCTAAAGAAAATGAAAGAACTAGGGATTATAAATGATATAAATAATGACAATAAATGTCCAATATGTGTAGAAGCTAAAAGTATACAAAAATCATGTGAGCCTGTAGAATTTCATGGGACAAGCTTATTAGGCTTAATACATTCATATATAAATTATCTAAAATCTACAATGACTAGAGGAGGTAAAAGATATTATATAACCTTTAAAGATGATTTTTCAACACACACACACACACACACAGATATATATATATATATATATATATATATATATATATATATATATGTCTATCTGTTAAGAAGCAAAGATGAAGCTAAAAAAAAATTTAAAATTTATAAGGCTGAAGTGGAGAATAAATTAAATAAGAAAATTAAAAAACTAAGATCTAACAAAGGAGGAGAATATGGGTCAATTCCTCTTAACAACTTTTGTGAACAGAGGTAACACCACCTTATTCACCGAAATCCAATGGAGTGGCTAAAAGTAAAAATAAAACACTAAAAGAAATTATGAATGCTATGCTAATAAGTGCTTGTGCACTCCAAATTTGTAGGGGAAACTATTTTTTCCTACATGCCACATTCAAAATAGGGTAATATTTAAGAAAATGGAAAAAAAAAACCTTTTGAGTTATGGGAAGAATGAGTGCCTAATTTAAAATATCTTAAAGTGTGAGGATGTCTAGCAAAAGTGTTGTTGCCTGAACCAAAGAAAAGAAAAATTAGATCTAAAACTTGTGATCATATGTTTATTGAATACGCTTGAAATAGTGTTTTTTTAAAATATATTTTTAGTATTAAAAAGTGATGTTTTAGATGTAAATTCAATTATTAAATAAAACAATGTTGAGTTCTTTGAAAATGTATTTCCTTTGAAAACTCCTATAAAGGAACCTTTATTTGGAAATGCTTGTGGACCTAGTAACTCTAAAAATAAAGAAATTGAACTTAGGAGCAAAAGAGAAAGAAAAGAAACTAATTTTGGTGATGATTTTTACACCTTTTTAATGGGTGGAGATCCTTTAACATATCATGAGGCAATATCATCTCCAGATGGTCCTTTATGGAAAGAAGCCATTAATAGTGAAATAGAGTCAATAATGAGTAACCATACATGGGAGATAATAGATTTACCTAATGGAGTAAAACCAATTGGATGTAGATGGATTTTTAAAATTAAATTAAGAGCTTATGGTTTAGTTGATAAATATAAAGCTAGGTTGGTAGCTAAAGGCTATATGCAAAAGCAAAGCTCAGATTATTTTGATACATATTCACTAATGGTTAGGACTTCTTCTATCAGAATTTTGCTTGATTTGGCATCTATTCATAATTTATTAATACATCGAATGGATGTTAAAACTGCTTTTCTAAATATGGATTTAGAAGAAGAAATATAAGGGCTGTTTGGAAAATGTTTTGCAGAATAATTTTCAGTTTTTAAAAACAAAAGATAAAAAAAAAACTTGTTTGGTAGATTATTCTTTTCAGATTGATTTTAAAAGCAAAAAAAGGGTTTTGTGTTTTAAAAGCAAAAATTAAAAAATAGTTCAAAGATATTTTTGGAATTCTTTTTTTTAAAACAAGAAAGAATATGGTGGCACATTTGTAATTAGTTGGTTTCATTAATTGCTATCTAAAACAGTTTTCAAAATAGTTTTAAAAAACATAAAAACAAAAACAATTCCAAATATATGCATCAACCTGAAGGTTTTGTGGTTCCTGGTAGTGAGAATAAAGTGTGTAGATTAATTAAATCTTTATATGGTCTTAAACAAGCGCCTAAGCAATGGCATGAAAATTTTGATAAAGTCATGGTGCAAGATGGCTATAATGTAAATGATTTTTATAAGTGTATTTATAATAAATTTGATGATAATTTAAATGGTGTTATTGTTTGTGTATATGTGGATGATATGCTTATTCTCGGAATCAACATTGATGTGATTAATGAAACTGAACATTTTTTATCATCAAATTTTGACATGAAAGATTTAGGAAAGGCTAACGATTTTAGGGATTAAGCTAAAGAAATTAAAAAATGGTTTTAGAATATCTGAAGAACATTTTATTGAGAAATTTTGATTTTTATGATTCTAAACCTATAAGCACTCCATATAATGGTAGTTTAAATTTGAAAAAGAATAAGGGGAATTGTGAACACCCGATTTTGTTTGGTTCATATTAAAATAAACTCAAGTTTCTTTCAAAAAAAAATTAGAGTATCAGGTTCATTTTTATGTTTCATGAAGATGCTTAATTAATTGAGTTCTAAGTTCATTTTGTATGAAAGGTGAGCTCGTTTTATTTATTTGTTTATTTGTTTATTATTACTGTTATTTTGTCTTCTTCTTCTTTTTCTTTCTTCTTTCGTTTTTAGCCCAAACAAAAAAAAAATAATAAGAAGAAAAAAGAGGGTTCCAGTTTCTCCGTGCTTGATAAAGAAAAAATAATAATAATAATAATAAAAGAAAAGGAGTCAAAAGATGCACAGGATTACATTGAATGTTCTAACGGAGCATTTAATGCTCAGACTTGACAACTACATCAAAAAAATCGGGGCATTTAATGCCTCAGCAGACAGCAAATCAAAAGCATTAAATTGTCTGACAAAAGCATTTGATTCGGCATGTGTATAAATAAGGAAGTTAAAAGAGAGAGAAGGGGGGCTGGTACGATCTTGACTTTAAAAATAAAAAAATAAAAAACAGAGAGAACTTTTTTTTTGAATTCAAAAATTTTAATAGAGGCAGAAGGAAGCATCAGGGATGGGGATCAGCACAAACACATTGAGATTTCAGAAATTCAAATAAGGAGATACATTGAAAGATCAAGCATTTGCAGCAAATACAAGCAGAAGTAAGCAGGCAGAAACAATAACAAGAGTACAAGCAGGTAATTTTTCCACACTCTTCCCCTCACTATCACCATTATTATCTTCTCCATCATCTTAGTCAAATCTCCATTTTCACCATCACTACCACCTGCAATCCAACCAAAAAATAAAAAACAAAACCGAACCAAATAACATGTTAAAATCAAAATCAAAACTTGGAAAATTATATGAAAGAAAAGGACGGAGGACAGTGACTGCCACCGTTAGCATCATCATCTCCACTAGGAATCTTAAGACACCACTTCAAGCTATCATTTCCATAGTCTTAGATCTGAAACTTCTGCCTTGCTTCACAGCAAAATTTAGCCAAACGCCAGGACCTCACCCACCCACATCAGTGTCAAGCATTACCCTTCTCTTCCTCCTTCCGCATATCGCATCCTCCTCCTTCCCTTCACACATCAACTTTTCTCTCTCATCCCCCCTCTCTCTCTCTGATTGATTCAGGAACCAAAGTAAAAAAATAAAATGAAGTACCGTTCCAGACTTTTCTTTCCTTTTTGTTTGTTTCTAATTGTTACTATTATTATTATGTTATTTTTCTTGATATCACGATTGGGTTTAGTTTGATTGTATAGTATTTGGGCTTTGATTTTTTTTTGTCTGACACTCAAATCATTAACATTACTATTTTAAAGTTTGTTAAACCATGTATTACTTGTATGTTGATCAGATTCGTTAGTTTATTCACATCCTGTTTGGGCTTATATTTAAAATTGAAAATGTTGTTTAGTTGAACCATGGTCTTGCAGGTTCATTTTGTTTATTGGATTAGTTAATATTTTGTTTGACTAGAGATCCTGAGTTAAGTGTTTTTTCTCAAAAAGAAAAAAAAGAAAAAAGAAACAGTTTTATGATACGTTTGTACAATTAGTTTTTAAAACCATTCAGGTTGAATTAAGTAAAATAATTTGAAGATATGAATTTTTTTTTTCTCATTCATTTGATTTTTAATGAATTCTTGAATTTTTTTTATGAATTAGAAATTGAATTTTTTTTATGAATTAGAAATTAGGATTGCCGATATTTCTTTCTGTTATGATAGTTTTATTTTGTGTGGCTAGTTCAATTTTATTGTATGTTAATTATTATTTAAAGAATCATTTCATGTTAAAACTAGTCTTCATTATGAAATTAAAAAAAATGATTTTCTTTTCCAATAAATGATAAAAAGATTTTTTTTTTTTTTGTTGAACTTTTTTTAATCCATGCGATGATCAATAATAATGATTGAATAATAGATGTTATCTTTATCATTATTGAACCATAAGAGTTCATTGAGTAGCCAAGTGCTACCTTGAATCCTACGAAGAAATTTTTAACATAATCACTTTAATTAATAAAAATCAATCGACACATAAATATTTTTTATAGAACTACGTGACTTTGAGTTCCTCATTGCACCAGAGGATACGTAGGAGCAGGTTATTATTTCCTGTCAAGCCAAAATTAATTTTTCTTAATTTATTTGTCAAATTGTAAATATTTTGTGTAAATTATTTATTAGTTGTTAAGATTGTAAATATATTTTCCAAAACTAAATTTTCTTAATGTATTTGTTTAAATTTTAAATGTACTTGCCGAAATTAATTTTTAAATTGTAAATATTTTGTGTAAATTATTTATTAGTTGTTAAGATTGTAAATATATTTTCCAAAACTAAATTTTCTTAATGCATTTGTTTAAATTTTAAATGTACTTGCCAAAATTAATTTTTAATTTATTTGTCAAATTGTAAATATTTTGTGTAAATTATTTATTAGTTGTTAAGATTGTAAATACATTTTCCAAAACTAAATTTTCTTAATGTATTTGTTTAAATTTTAAATATACTTGCCAAAATTAATTTTCTTAATTTATTTGTTAAATTATAAATATTTTATGTAAATCATTTTTAAATTTATGTGTTAAAATTGTGAATATATTTGTCAAAATTAATTTTTCTTAATAAATGTGTTTAAGTTGTAAATATTTTGCTAAATTAATTTTCCTTAATTTATGTGTTTAAATTATAATTTTTATCTTCCTTATTTGAAATTTTTTAAAGGGTTATTATTTAATTTGCACAATTCACTAAGGTACCGTTTAAATACGGGTGTACTAGGGGTGTTGTAGGATTAAGTTCCTATAATTCCCTTTGCATAACCGACTCCCGAACTCATATCTGGTTTTCGAAGATTGTTTTCTTAAATAGGATTGGTTTTTCCAAGGTTTTCCAATTTAAATAAATCTGGTGGCGACTCCAATTTTCAAATAATTATTTTTCGTCATTCCGTCGCGATCCCGGTTGCGACAGATGGCGACTCCACTGGGGATCATCAGTAAGAGAGTCAGGCCTATATAGTTAATTGAGCAAATTATATATAAGCCCGTTGATTCTTGTTTTCTTTTTATTTTGTACAGTATTTCTTTTATTTTTCTTTTACAAGATTTAGTGTTCATATATTTGCTTTATTTACTAAAACCTTAGGATAGATGATTATTGTATTTTGTATATATCTGTTGTTTGAATTCTGTTTGTATTTTTCTCATTGTTTTGTATAGTGTTTCTTTATTTTTCTTTTTTTCGAACGATTTAAATATTCCTTCTGTTTAAATATAATGTTTAATTAATTTGCTAAAACCTTAGGTTAGAAGACTTTTGTTATTTTGTATATATGTATTCTCTGAATTTTGTTTTGCAGGAGTATATAGTGTTAGGATTGAAAGGTTTGTATGCTCCCTGCACACACATCACAATCACTTCACACACTGTGTTTTTGGACTCTATACCCGAGGCAAGTGAGCTAAGGATTAGGGGGTTTCCTGACATTGCCATGAGGGGCTTCATGCTCACTTGGTAGTTGTTGGGACACCACTCGGATTGTTACTGCTTTATGGATCAATCATATTGAGAGGGTTCATCCCTACTTGTGGTTGGTTCAAAAGTCAGATTCTTGTCCTGTGGACAGGGGCAATCTGGGAACCATGGTCAGTAGAAGTCTAGACCCACCATGAATGTGTGCACAAATAGTTGAACATAGCAACCTCCCAAATAGGGTTTTTGGCCTTAGAACTTCCCACCCGTTGAACTTTACCCTGTTAGGACAGAGGGAGCATGCTTCTTTCATCTCTTTACACTATACTCCTTTATGTTTTACTTTTTGTTGTTTTGCATTATCACATTGTATTTAAGTTAACTAGCTTATTGTCTCATGCTATACATTCTCATCATTCATAACATAGACAAGCATTGTGTTCATTGTAGCATGTATTTCATTTTCTCATGTTTTTCTTAACACAACATACTCTTAGCATTCACATGTATTTTCTTGTTTATTTGATCATGTAGGATTGTGCATTTCATAAAAGAATATTCTTAATAAGAGCATGCATTTTTTTTTTTTCATTTTACTCAATTATTTCATTTGTGCTCACATTGGTTTTTAATTGATAATAAAACAAAGTCATCATTAGTTCAGATCAAATGGAAACAACACAGATGAACACTAGCAATGCACATGACTGGAAGAGAAACATCAAAGTTACAAAGGACAAACAGCGAGTTAGAGAAAGTGAAAGAATTAATTCAATTGATGCCTCGTGAAGTCTTATCTTCTTTCAAGGATATGTATGGGCGCATATTGGATTTGTTGCTCATCCCTGTAGAAGTTCCAGCTTTGAGTGCTCTCTCACAATTTTGGAATCTTTCTCTTTGCTGTTTCGAATTGCCTGATCTTGATGCAACACCAACTATAGAAGAATATATAGTCATGTTAAGGCTACCAATTCGAGAAGAATCTGGTGTATACCACTACCAAGGACATTATGTTAGCAAAGAAAAGATTGCCAGAATAATTGGAGTTGATCCAAACTAGATGAGAATGGAAGTAAGGGGATCTACTCAAGGAATCAGAAAGAGTTTTTTAGAAACCCATATGCAGATGTTGGCTCAACAAGGAAGTTGGGATTTCTTCAATCGTACACTAGCACTGACAATTTATGGATTGATCTTATTCCCATTCACACCAGATGTTGTTGACCAGGCTGCTATGGATGTGTTTTTCAAATTTGAGACGTGTGGCATGAATCCTATCCCAGCTATCTTGGCAGATACATTCCTTTCCTTGGGAGTTTGCATTCAGAAAAATGGAGGAAGATTGCGTTGTTGTTTGCCTATGTTGTATGTCTGGTTCATGACTCATGCATATGCTGATAATCGCATGGGCTTCTTTCCTAATCCATTAGGAGACTTCTATCGCATACAGATAAATCATCAAGAGGCAAAAATGTGGAAAAGGGAGTTCTCACAGATACAATCTAGTACTTTCAAATGGGTTTGTCCTTGGTATCATGGAGAAAGTGTTATCTACAGTTGTGGTGACTTTCACAACGTTCCTTTAATGGGTCCGAGGGGATGCATTGCCTATACACCCGCATTGGTGCTCAGACAACTTCACTGGACCCAAACAAAGCCAGAAGAGGAACAACTAAAGGGGTTCAGCTTCTTGTATCAGAAAGATAAAAACACCATGGAACAAGAAAGGAAGATCAAAATGGCATGGAATGATACCAAAATCCTAGGGAAAAGGGAACTTGGCCAACAACGTTTAACCTCTTCTCAAGAATACAGGGAATGGAGGAAAACAAGAATTGGCAGAGATAACTATTCAAAGGATGTTCTAAGCAATTTCATTCCTATGCAAACATTAAAAGTACCTCAATGGACATCCCAAGTAGAATCAATGAAGGCACAAATGCGATGCTTGGAAGAAGAAAAGGAGGCAGCTGACCTAAAAGCTAACATTCTGCAACACCAATGTGAGAAAATGACTAAGGAGATTGAGACCCTGAAAGATGAGTGCGCCGAAGCTGCAGAAATTGCAAAGTCCAGAAAAGGCAAAGAGAAGATCTCAACCACTCATGTGGCCAAGATCAAAGAGCTTGAAGAAAAACTCCACACGTCCATGAAAGAAAGGAGCAAGTTAGAGCAAGAGGTTAATAAGAAGAGCCGCCTGGTGGGAAGAATGGAACAAGAAATCAACAGTAGGGATAAGAATGTTTGCAACTTAAAAATAGAGATCAATAAAGAGAAAGATGTGCGAAAGAAGTTGGAAGAACAAGTGGAATATCTGTCAACAGTGTTGGCACAAACTGAACAAAATGCCACCCGAGGATGGGCAGCAGCAAATCATTATCACGATTTGTTTGTTGACGCAGTGGAATTTGGAAAGTCATGGAGAGAAAAGGCTTTGGAGTGGGAAGAAAAGTATGGAAAACTCAATAGTGAATTGAGTCATTATATCCCCAACTTCATATACCGATTTGAGCAAGCCAATGAACAAACTAGCAAGATGCCACCATTCAGATTACCTCGAGAAGTGACAGAGTTTATGGACGTATGTGAAAGCATCACTAAAGACCTCAGAAGAAAAAAGATGAAGTTTTTGATGTAGTAATTTGTATAAAGGGTTGCTGATGTAGTAATTTTCTATGTTATCAATTTCGAAAAGGCTTGTACTCGGAACTTCACCTGGGAATTAATGAAATTCTCAATGTTTGTGCTACTGTGAATTTCTCTAACTCATTAGATACTTTTTATAGAGGAATAAATGTTCCCTTAGAAAGCAATCAATCACATTTTTACCTTGAGATGGTTCATCCTCGTGCAAAAATGTGAGAAACTTAGTCATCAGGAAAACAATTGCATTGCTAGTGTTCATCAGATAGCACTTACAGAGGAGTGGATTCTCCCTGTGGATTTGTTATCAACCACACCTTGACTTATAGGGTAACATACCCATAAGAATAGGTGTGGGGTATCCTTACTATTGAAAAGAACTTTTGATGATTGTTGTTCGATTTTTGTTTTACATAAAAAAAACAAATAGGAGATCTTTAACCCTTCTGGTTATTGTTATAAGCAGAGTGTGCGTGAGTGTGCACGTGTAACTCGTAACCATTGGGCGCCCAAGGAAAGAGGATACCGATCTAACTCGTGTTCATAACACCAGAGCTCGAACCAAGATGGCAGGAGGTAATGGTGATTCAGGGAGAATCATCACAAATTGTAGCTAATTCTGAACCAGGGAGGAATCTGAGTATAGAAGTTGACGAAATGAGGGGACAGTTGAATGCAATGACGGATACTCAAGCCAGAATGGAAGAAATGATGCGAACCATGAAAGAATCACTCGACTTATTGGGAGCTAATCGAGATAGAGTGAGTACGCCAGTCAGTGTGCAACCCAGTGCTGCAATGATAACCATACCTGTGGTATCAGATGCAACTCTAAATGTTACACAATGGATGAATGACATGGGAGGGGCACTAGGTAATCCTCATGAACAACCACCACCGACAATGCCAATTACCCTCCCCATTGGAGAAGGTTATCATGCCATAGAAAACACACATACTGAAGGACACGGGCATGCTACCCACACTTGGGAGCAACCTCGTGTTGCTGTTCAAAGACAATTATCTTCCTCGGGGAATAATCGCACGGAGACGGAAAAGGATAAGTTCAAAGAAGAATGGATGAAGAAGATTCAGGATCAAATTAAGGCCATCCAAGGACCTACTACCTATGGTTATGTGGAGGTTGAACAACTATACCCTCCCGTTGATCTGATAGTTCCCAAGGACTTCAAAGTTCCTGATTTCTCAAAATATGATGGGAATGGTAACCCTTTGTTCCACTTGAAGAGTTATTGTACCAAAATGGCAATATGGTCCAAAGATGAAAGGTTTCTTGTTAGCTTTTTCCATGAAAGCTTGACTGGACCTGCTTTAGAATGGTACATTCAACTGGATCATTCGAAGATCACAAGCTGGAGAGAATTAGTTGATCTGTTCATGAGCCAATACAAGTTTAACCTTGAAGTGGCACCGACAAGAGAGCAACTAAGCACAATGCAGAAAAAGAAAGATGAAACATTTAAACAATATGCTCAAAGATGGAGAACATTAGCTGCTCAAGTCCAACCACCTCTCATCCCAACAGAAATGTGCTCATACTTTTTGGGAACCTTAGGATCGCCTTATATTGGAGCTATGGCAGGAGCAGCATACAAAGATTTCTCTGAGTTGATCATTGCTGGAGAAAGGATTGAGAATCTTGCTAAAGGCGGCAAGCTTCCAAGAATTAGTGAAGACACAAGAAAAGGTTTTACTGCCTAGGAAGAACGAGACTGATGTGAATTATGTGCAGAATCAACAACCCTTTATCCCAAGATACACACCAATGCACCCAAGACCCCAAACACCACCATACCAAACCTCAGCCACTGCCTACCCAATTTACCAAACCTCACAAACCACAAGTGCCATCCCATATCCCCAGCCTCAGGTTAATAACATTCACATACGACCATACCAACCAAAGACGTCCTACATATCCAACCACATATCACCGTAATCGCTAAAACACGTTAACACCCAGGCCAATTTCCAAAACCAAAATCGCAATCGATTCCCAAACCTTCCACCATTCCCAAAGTTATCCATTTCAAATCTTTGACCTTTTTCAAAAGTTATTTGAGGCTCACCTGATCTCACCGTGTCCCGTGCGTCCATTAGAACCACCATTCCCAACATGGTACAATCCAAACTTAACTTGTAAATATCACATGGATATAGTGGGGCATTCAATTGAAGATTGTGAAAGTTTCAAGACTACGTAAAGAAACTAATTGCTTGTGGACGATTGGACCTTCAAGAAGAGTCAAAACCAGATATTGTCCATAACCCAATGCCAAATCATGAAGGAGGAAGTCGGGTTAATGCTTTAGAGGAAGAAGAACCGCTAGTCAAGAAGGTTTTGAGTCTCCGTACACCGATGGAGAAAGTGTTTAATGCTTTGAAGGAGACTAACTATAACGTCACAGCACCCGCTTCGATGATGAAAGAAGAAGAGAAATATGATATGGAATCAAGATGTGCATACCATTGTGGAAGCCTTGGACATGATATTGAGAATTGTTGGGATTTCAAAGTTCGTGTACAAGAACTACTCATTTTAGGTGTGATACAAGCAAAAAAGAAGCAGAATTCCATTGAAGAGGTGGATGTAATCGAACCCTTTGTGCTCCGAGTGCCTCCACTTAACCCAACTCCGAAACCAGAAAAAGTGGTAATTACTGTGAAGAAACCAACACCTTTTAGTTATGAGGACACACATGCTATACCTTGGAATTATGGGACTGAGGTGGAAATAGGAGAAACCTCAAAGGCCCAATCAAGTAAAGAAGAGGCTGGTATCATGGAAATAAAGGGAATCACAAGAAGTGGAAGGATTTATGGGCCTGGAGAGCTGGCAAAAGGAAAATTTGTTGACAATAGAAATGTTGAAAAAGGTTCAGATGTAGGAAGAAAAGAAGAAGATGATGATGAGGAATTCCTAAAGATCATGAAGCAAAGTGAGTATGATATTTTAGAGCAACTGAAGAAGACTCCTGCTAGAATATCTCTTTTGTCATTAATCTTATCATCTGAACCTCATCAAAAAGCAGTGCTAAAAGTCTTGAAAGAGGCTTATGTCAAACCTGATACTTCATTACAGAACATGGTGAATATGGTGGATCCAGTGAAACGTGTCAACATGATCACATTCTCAGACGAAGAAATAGTGTCACAATCTAACCCACGAGCACTGTATATAACCCTCAAATGTAAAGGTTATATAGTACCCAGAGTTCTCATTGATGGAGGGTCAGGATTGAATGTCTTACCTGTCGACTTTAAGCTATTTGTCGATGAGTAAGGATAATATTCTGCCACAAATAATGGTAGTGAAAGCTTTCGACGGAGCTAAGAAGAGCATCCTTGGGGAGATGGTATTGTTGCTAGAGATTGGCCCAAGTAAATTTGAGGTGTTATTCCAGGTAATGGAGATTGAGTCCGACTACAATATGCTACTTGGAAGGCCATGGATAAACAAAGCGTTGGTGCTTTGTCCCTTCAACCTTGCATCAAAAGGTTAAGTACATTGAAAATGGTTCAGTCGTTACAATCCATGGGGAGAAAGAAATCATAGTATCCAAACCAGTGGCATTGCCATATGTTGAAAATGTAGAGCTAGTGGAGAAGCGGTTTATGGCACAACCTAGAGGTGGTAGGGTTGAGACAGAGCAGAAAAAGACCCCAATACAAAATCAAGTAGTGGCTCATATCATGACCAAGAGTGGGTATCTGGAAGGTAAAGGATTGGGACCATGGTTGCAAGGCACCCGAACACCTATATTGGTCCCAGAGAAGTTCAACCGATTTGGTCTAGGGTACGAGATCCCATTGGACGAAAAGATGAGTGCTTTGAGTTTGGAGCAGAAAAAGCAAAAAGGACGAATGAAACAGATCCCTCACCTGAAGGAGACATTTCCTAGTCCAGCTGAAGTAATTATAGCCGAGGAAGTTCAATTCCCTTGCTACCGCCTCGCCATCAATACCTTGGATGTCGAAACAATTCAAGAAGACAACAAGTTTCTTGCTGCCAAAGAATGATGAGATCTTGATGAATCGACAACGGAACCAATGCTTGATGTTATTGCTGAAAAGTAATTATTTGGGTTGTACTATTCAAGAATTGCTTATGCTTTTGTTTATGCTACTCAGAGACATCATCTAAATGAACTTGCATGATTTTTCAATAATCTTTCTTTATATGTTCCTTTTGCCTCGTTTCTGTTTCTGTTCTTTAATCTCTCCTTTCTTTTATTTCTTTCCTTTACCACTCTCGCTCGTTAATTTGTGTTTGTTCCATGTTGTTTATGTTTTATGATCCACCATTTGTTTTAAGCATTCCAACCCACCACAATTGCTTTCCAGGAATTTGAATGTCATAGAAATTTTGCCACATGAAAAGGAATTTGGGGCTTTATCAATCGATTCTCTTGCTACAATTGACTATGATAACCATGAGTCTGAAAATGATGAAGAAGCTGTTGAGCAGTTTTCAAATTTACTGGAATACTCAGAAAAAGGATTCGACCTAGATAATGAGGTGATTGAGGTGGTTAACATAGGCACTGAAGAAGAAAAGAAGGAGCTGAAAATAGTGGAAAATCCTCGAACGCCTAAAATGATTGCATTGTTCAAAGAATTCCTTGATGTGTTTGCATGGTCCTATCATGATATGCCAGGATTAGACCCAGAGATTGCATCACACAAGATTCCTTTGTATCCAGAAGTTGAGCCGAAAAAGCAAAAGTTGAGGAGAATGCGACCAGATATGTCATTAAAAATAAAAGAAGAAGTGACTAAACAAATTGAGGTCGGTTTTTGGAAGTATCAAGACACACTGATTGGGTGGCTAACATTGTGCCTGTGCCTAAAAAGGATGGGAAGGTTAGAATGTGTGTAGACTATCGGGATTTAAATAAAGCTAGCCCGAAAGATGATTTTCCTTTACCCCATATTGATGTCCTTGTTGATAATACAGCCGGAAATCATCGATTTTCCTTTATGGATGGATACTCTGGGTATAATCAGATTCCTATGGATATTCACGACAAAGGAAAAACTACTTTCATAACCCCGTGGGGAACATTTTGCTATGCAGTCATGCCGTTCGGATTGAAGAATGCTGGCGCCACATACCAACGTGCCATGGTCGCATTATTTCATGACATGATGCATAAGGAGATTGAAGTGTACGTGGATGATATGGTCGCCAAGTCCAAGGAGGGAGAAAGTCATGTGGCAGTTTTACGAAAGTTGTTTGAAAGGCTCAGAAGATATAAACTCCGATTGAACCCGAATAAATGCATTTTGGAGCTTCTACAGGGAAATTACTTGGGTTCATTGTCAGCAGAGAAGGGATAAAGGTAGATCCTGATAAGGTGAAGGCGATACAGGAGATGCCTGCTCCCCGAACTGAACGGGAGGTTAGAAGTTTTCTGGGAAGACTCAACTATATTGCTAGATTTATTGCCAATCTAACTAGCACTTGTGAGCCTATATTCAAGCTGCTGCGAAAACAGCAACCTGGAGAATGGAACAAAGAATGCCAAGAAGCCTTTGACAAAATAAAGGCTTATTTAATGAAGCCTCCAATTCTGACCCCACTGCACAGTCGCCCTTTAATATTGTATCTCACAGTGTTGCCCACCTCACTCGGGGCAATGTTGGGACAATATGATGAGTCTGGAAAAAGGGAACAAGCAATTTATTATCTGAGCAAGAAGTTTAATGACTGTGAATCCCGCTATCTGGCAATTGAAAAAACCTGTTGTGCGTTAGTGTGGACTTCCAAGAGATTGAGGCAGTATATGTTATACTACACCACCTGGTTAATATCTCGAATGGATCCATTGAAATACATATTTGATAATCCTCATGTATCGTTAAGAATGTCAAAATGGCAAGTGATGCTGTCCGAATTTGATATCAAATATGTAACTCAAAAGTCCATCAAGGGAAGTGCAATCGCTGATCATCTAGCTGAAAATCCGCTTGAGGATAGACAGCCCACCTCGTCTCGAATTCACTGACAAAGTGAGGTGTTGTCGAGAGAAAAAGAAGATGAAGAAGAGGAGAATGTGTGGAAAATGTACTTTGATGGGGCTGTCAATATGAATGGATGTGGAATAGGAGCTGTAGTGGTGTCCCCAACCGGGAAGCAATACCCAGTTTCCATCAAACTAGACTTTGACTGTACCAACAATATTGTAGAATATGAAGCATGTGCAAATGGTTTACAAGTTGCAATGAACTTGGGAATCAAGGAATTGAAAGTCTTTGGAGATTCTGCACTTACCATTTATCAGGTCAATGGACAATGGCGAACCAAGGATCCAAAATTGGTGCCTTATCAGAGGTATTTGTCTCGACTAATCGAATGGTTTGATGATGTGTCGTTCTCCCACTTAACTCGAGATCATAACCAATTTGCGAATGCCTTGGCGACTTTGGCTGCAATGACCAAGTTGAAAGTCCACTCCAATGTCCAACCCATCCATATAGAAGTGCAAAGTGAACCGATATACTGTGACAGTGTAGAGATTGAGCCAGATGGTCAACCTTGGTATCATGATATCAAGCAGTATATTCAAAAGGGAGAATACCCAGACAGGGCGAACGAGGTGAATAAAAAGACAATTCGTCGACTGGCTATGGCATTTTTCTTGAATGGTGAAGTCCTCTACAAAAGGAATTATGATGGTACCCTCCTAAGATGCGTAGATGCTCATGAAGCCCGTGTAATCATGACAGAAATTCATGAGGGGATTTGTGGAACTCATGCTAATGGGCATATGATGGCACGCAAAATTTTAAGGAGTGGTTATTATTGGTCCACCATGGAAAGTGATTGTATCAGTTATGTTCGAAAGTGTCACAAATGTCAAATTTATGCAGACCGAGTTAATGCTCCTCCAGTTCCATTGCACAACATGGTATCTCCTTGGCCTTTCTTAATGTGGGGCATGGATGTCATTGGCCCAATTAATCCCAAGGCATCCAATGGTCATCGTTTCATTTTGGTCGCAATCGACTATTTCACAAAGTGGGTGGAAGCTGCTTCATATGCCAACATCACACAGAAGGTGTTCATCAGATTCATCAAGAGAGACATTATCTGTAGGTATGGGATTCCAGAAAGAATTATCACGGATAATGCCCCTAACCTCAATGGTGCAGAAGTACAGAAGTTCTTAGAGATTTTCAAAATCAAGCATCACAACTCAGCTCCTTACAGGCCTCAAATGAATGGTGCGGTTGAAGCTGCAAATAAGAACATCAAGAAAATCATCGCCAAAATGGTGGTGAATTATAAAGATTGGCATGAAATGCTACCATATGCTTTACACGCATATCGTACCAACATTCGGTCAAGCACAAGAACAACTCCCTTCTCGTTGGTATATGGAATGGAAGCGGTATCTCCTATTGAACTGGAAATCCCATCGTTAAGGGTTTTAATGGAGGCTGAATTGGAAGAATCTGAATGGGTAAAGACTCGATATGAACAGTTAAACATGATAGAAGAAAAAAGATTGGCAGCTATTTGTCATGGCCAGTTGTATCAAAGCAGAATGGCTAAGGCTTTTAATAAGAGAGTCCGCCCTAGAGATTTTCATCCAGGGGATTTGGTTTTGAAGAAAATTCTCCCTAATCAAGAGGATGCGCGGGGAAAATGGGCTCCAAGCTATGAAGGTCCTTTCATTGTCAAGCAAGCATTCTCGGGTGGAGCGTTGATTTTGGAGAACATGGACGGACAAGAATTGCCCAAACCAATCAATACTGATGCAGTCAAAAAGTTTTATGCTTGAAAAGATGAAAAAAAAGGGGGGGCCCGTTAGGTCAAAAACTCGAAAGAGTGACCTAAGCAAAAGTTAGGGTCAAATCAAAAAAATCAAATCAAAAAAAAAAAAAAGAGCTTGTTAGGTTGAAAACTCGAAAGAGCGACCTAGGCAAAAGTTAGAGCAAAAAGATAAGCATCATCTCAAGTAACCTACACTGGGGCAATTTTTGGGTGATGAATTTGTCCATTGGATCAAGCAAACCAAGACTGAAATTGGGGCAACTTTTGGAAAGAAAGGGTTTGAAGACATATCATCAAAGATCATGGTTATAGTGTTCAACTTGTTTCAAGAAGTCGATTGAGCGTGCCACAAAGAACCTAAACTGGGGCAAGATTTCATGTCTTTCACAATTCTATCTTTCACTTTTGTGTTTTGCCTTTTCTCAGACATTTTGTCACCCAAAACACCAAGCAATAAATATTCTTATTCAGCTAATTCTTCCATTTTCTCTTCGAATGCATGTTTATTTATGATGTCTCGAGTAAGCACAAATTTAAGTTTAAAGCTATACAACCTGACAATGCTACAGCAATACATTAATAGCCAAAGATCTCAACAAGAGAATTCAAGTTTCAAAGAAAGTTTATTGGAAAAGTAATCATCATCCCGTAAAAAGGGAGAGAAAAAGAATGGACAAGAAATGAAGCAAAGGAAGTTACAGGAGAAAAGGAAAACCTCATATGTGCTAGAAGGCTCAACACATGAAATACGAGTTTGACCGGTTGAAGTCTTCCTTGAGGCTTGCTTGATTTGGTTACGGTTTGTTTTCAAGAAAGTGTTTGAAATAAACCGAAAATGCATGATGAATTCATGATTTTTGCAAATAAGAAAAAATGTGAAAATTATTGTTTTCTGTGCCAATTTACTGTTCCAGTTGGCCTCAGATCGCCACTTTACTTTTCTGTCAGTTTTAGATTGCCAATTTACTTTTTCGGCTAGCCCCCGTCGGCTTTTAAATTCCCAGCCCCCGTCGGCTTTTAAATTTCTGCCATCTCCCGTCGGCCTTTAAATTTCTGGCGACCACAACACTTTTAAATTCTGTCGACCCACAATAAACTTTTAAATTTCGGCTAGCCCCAGTCATTTTTAAATTTCAGCGGCCAGTCGGCCTTTAATTTTCTGGCAGCCCCCGTCGGCTTTTAAATTTCTGTCAGCCCCTATTGGCTTTTAAATTTCTGCTAGCCCCTGTCGGTTTTTAAATTTCTGCTAGCCCACAATGTTTTAAATTTCTGCCCATTATCGACACAAATTTCTATCGACCTGTACAACTTTAAATTCAGGCCCCAGATTGGCTTTTAAATTCTGCCCTTGACCAGTCGACTTTAAATTCTGTCGACCACTGTCGGCTTTTTAGTTTCACACTGGCTTTTTAAATTTTGCCCAGTCGGCTTTTAAATTCTGCCCGATACAATCGACTTTAAATTCTGTCGACCGTCGGCTTTTAAATTCTGCTAGCCCCATCGACACCAAATTCTGTCGACCCTGTTGGCTTTTAAATTCTGCTAGCCAGTCGACACTGAAATTCTGCTAGCCCCATCGACACTTTTAAATTCTGTCGATACAATCGACACCCAAATTCTGCTAGCCCAGTCGACATTTTAAATTCTGTCGACCCAGTCATTTTAAATTCTGTCATTACAATCGACACCAAATTCTGCTAGCCCAGTCGACTTTTAAATTCTGTCATTGGTCGACTTTTAAATTCTGCCCGACCATTTGGCTTTTAAATTTCTATCGACCCGTCGACAAATTTCTACTAGCCCAGTCGACTTTTAAATTCTGTCATTCGACTTTCAAATGTCTGTCGATGAGTCAGTTGTTAAATTTCTAGTTAGCCCCTGTCGGCTTTTATATTTCCAGTCAGCCCCTGTTGGCTTTTAAATTCCAGTCGGCCTTAAATTCCAGTTAGCCCCCATCGATTTTTAGATTTCAGTTAGCCCTATCAAATTTCCAATTTCAGTTAGCCTTCGTCGGTTTTTCAAATTCTGTTAGCGTCTGTTGGTTTTAAGATTTCTGTTAGCTCCTGTTGGCTTTCTAAGATATTTGTTAACCCCAATGGGCTTTTGAATTCCTGTCAATTCTCGTCAGCTTTTTGCTTGTATAAATAAATTTCACTTCTTGTCACTCATACATCTTGGTTCCTGAATTACATCATTTGCATGTAACTTTTAAGAATGATGATATTCTTGTACAGTTTGAGTTTAGAAGTCTTGCATTTCGTGCATTACCAAACAAAATTGATGTTCATATCTTCACTCATTCCTTATGAAGGCAATATGAAGAACTCAGGTTTTTCATATTCTCTAATAAGAAATGAGTAAAGAGGGGCAACTGTGAACACCCGATTTTGTTTGGTTCATATTAAAATAAACTCAAGTTTCTTTCAAAAAAAAATTAGAGTATCAGGTTCATTTTTATGTTTCATGAAGATGCTTAATTAATTGAGTTCTAAGTTCATTTTGTATGAAAGGTGAGCTCGTTTTATTTATTTGTTTATTTGTTTATTATTACTGTTATTTTGTCTTCTTCTTCTTTTTCTTTCTTCTTTCGTTTTTAGCCCAAACAAAAAAAAATAATAAGAAGAAAAAAGAGGGTTCCAGTTTCTCCGTGCTTGATAAAGAAAAAATAATAATAATAATAATAAAAGAAAAGGAGTCAAAAGATGCACAGGATTACATTGAATGTTCTAACGGAGCATTTAATGCTCAGACTTGACAACTACATCAAAAATCGGGCATTTAATGCCTCGTGACAAAGAAATCAAAAGCATTAAATTGTCTGACAAAAGCATTTGATTCGGCATGTGTATAAATAAGGAAGTTAAAAGAGAGAGAAGGGGGCTGGTACGATCTTCACTTTAAAAAAAAAAAATAAAAAACAGAGAGAACTCTATTTTTTAATTCAAAAATTTTAATAGAGGCAGAAGGAAGCATCAGGGATGGGGATCAGCACAAACACATTGAGATTTCAGAAATTCAAATAAGGAGATACATTGAAAGATCAAGCATTTGCAGCAAATACAAGCGGTAAGCAGCGTAAACAATAACAAGAGTACAAGCAGGTAATTTTTCCACACTCTTCCCCTCACTATCACCATTATTATCTTCTCCATCATCTTAGTCAAATCTCCATTTTCACCATCACTACCACCTGCAATCCAACCAAAAAATAAAAAAACAAAACCGAACCAAATAACATGTTAAAATCAAAATCAAAACTTGGAAAATTATATGAAAGAAAAGGACGGAGGACAGTGACTGCCACTGTTAGCATCATCATCTCCACTAGGAATCTTAAGACACCACTTCAAGCTATCATTTCCATAGTCTTAGATCTGAAACTTCTGCCTTGCTTCACAGCAAAATTTAGCCAAACGCCAGGACCTCACCCACTCCACATCACTGGCAGCGGTACCCTTCTCTTCCTCCTTCCAGACATCGCATCCTCCTCCTTCCCTTCACACATCAACTTTTCTCTCTCATCCCCCCTCTCTCTCTCTGATTGATTCAGGAACCAAAGTAAAAAAATAAAATGAAGTACCGTTCCAGACTCTTCTTTCCTTTTTGTTTGTTTCTAATTGTTACTATTATTATTATGTTATTTTTCTTGATATCACGATTGGGTTTAGTTTGATTGTATAGTATTTGGGCTTTGATTTTTTTTTGTCTGACACTCAAATCATTAACATTACTATTTTAAAGTTTGTTAAACCATGTATTACTTGTATGTTGATCAGATTCGTTAGTTTATTCACATCCTGTTTGGGCTTATATTTAAAATTGAAAATGTTGTTTAGTTGAACCATGGTCTTGCAGGTTCATTTTGTTTATTGGATTAGCTAATATTTTGTTTGACTAGAGATCCTGAGTTAAGTGTTTTTCTCAACAAAAAAAAAAAGAAAAAAAAAGAAAAAAGAAAAAAAGAAACAGTTTTATGATACGTTTGTACAATTAGTTTTTAAAACCATTCAGGTTGAATTAAGTAAAATAATTTGAAGATATGAATTTTTTTTTTCTCATTCATTTGATTTTTAATGAATTCTTGAATTTTTTTTATGAATTAGAAATTGAATTTTTTTTATGAATTAGAAATTAGGATTGCCGATGTTTCTTTCTGTTATGATAGTTTTATTTTGTGTGGCTAGTTCAATTTTATTGTATGTTAATTATTATTTAAAGAATCATTTCATGTTAAAACTAGTCTTCATTATGAAATTAAAAAAAAAATTGATTTTCTTTTCCAATAAATGATAAAAAGATTTTTTTTTTTTTGAACTTTTTTTAATCCATGCGATGATCAATAATAATGATTGAATAATAGATGTTATCTTTATCATTATTGAACCATAAGAGTTCATTGAGTAGCCAAGTGCTACCTTGAATCCTACGAAGAAATTTTTAACATAATCACTTTAATTAATAAAAATCAATCAACACATAAATATTTTTTATAGAACTACGTGACTTTGAGTTCCTCATTGCACCAGAGGATACGTAGGAGCAGGTTATTATTTCCTGTCAAGCCAAAATTAATTTTTCTTAATTTATTTGTCAAATTGTAAATATTTTGTGTAAATTATTTATTAGTTGTTAAGATTGTAAATATATTTTCCAAAACTAAATTTTCTTAATGTATTTGTTTAAATTTTAAATGTACTTGCCGAAATTAATTTTTAAATTGTAAATATTTTGTGTAAATTATTTATTAGTTGTTAAGATTGTAAATATATTTTCCAAAACTAAATTTTCTTAATGCATTTGTTTAAATTTTAAATGTACTTGCCAAAATTAATTTTTTAATTTATTTGTCAAATTGTAAATATTTTGTGTAAATTATTTATTAGTTGTTAAGATTGTAAATACATTTTCCAAAACTAAATTTTCTTAATGTATTTGTTTAAATTTTAAATATACTTGCCAAAATTAATTTTCTTAATTTATTTGTTAAATTATAAATATTTTATGTAAATCATTTTTAAATTTATGTGTTAAAATTGTGAATATATTTGTCAAAATTAATTTTTCTTAATAAATGTGTTTAAGTTGTAAATATTTTGCTAAATTAATTTTCCTTAATTTATGTGTTTAAATTATAATTTTTATCTTCCTTATTTGAAATTTTTTAAAGGGTTATTATTTAATTTGCACAATTCACTAAGGTACCGTTTAAATACGGGTGTACTAGGGGTGTTGTAGGATTAAGTTCCTATCATTCCCTTTGCATAACCGACTCCCGAACTCATATCTGGTTTTCGAAGATTGTTTTCTTAAATAGGATTGGTTTTTCCAAGGTTTTCCAATTTAAATAAATCTGGTGGCGACTCCAATTTTCAAATAATTATTTTTCATTGCTCCATCACGATCCCTGCTATGCACAGAATGTCATGTGTCACAAGCTTAGTATGCTCAAATAATTGGTAGCTTTATCTACTTGATGAATAGCTCAAGGCCTGACATTGCTTTTACTGTGAATAGATTGAGTAGATATACACATAATCCTAATAAGGATCATTAGACTACTTTGTGTAGAGTTATGAAATACTTCCGGGGTACCATAGACTACAGTCTATGTTATGGAGGATAGCCATATGTACTTGAAAGGTACTCTAATGCTAACTGGATCTCTGATTCGGATGAAACTAAATCAACGAGTGGATTCATTTTTACCTTTGGTGGTGGTGCTGTCACTTGGAAATCATCCAAGCAGACCTGTATACCTAGATCCACTATGGAGGCTGAGTTTATTGTTCTTGACTTAGCAAGATCTGAGGCTGAATAGCTAAGAAATCTCTTAGCTGACATTCCTTTGTGGCAGAAACCCTTGTCTTCCATATCTATGCATTATGATTTCCAAGCAGCAATAGCAAGAGTAAATAACAAAGTTTATAATGGAAAATAAAGACATACACATATACGTCATAATTCTGTGAAACAGCTACTACATGATGGCCCTATATATTATTCTTCATCAAAGAAAGTTAATGAAATTTAATTTAAAACCTAATTTCAATAATACATATATATATATATATATATATATATATATATATATATATATATATATATATATATATATATATATGTATGTATGTATGTATTATAGAATGTTGAGAGATTTGATTAGCCTTTAATTTCTCAACGTCTAGTGACAAGTGTGTGTTTTATATTTGTATTATTAAACTAATTTTTTATTTTTGTCTCTAGTTTATTTTTGTTAACGTTGGGATTACTTGAACATTGCTTGATCATTGGGCTCAAATGATATAAATAGCACTCTTTCATAGATCATTGCACACAAAAAAATTACAATTTCTATATCATATTTTATCGATCATGATAAATGGATTTGGTTCCCTTGACCAATCCATATAAGTTGTTTCTATAGCCTTACTAGTTCAAGTATAGAGTTAGTGAGAACTGGCTATTGTATTATGGGGAGTATTAGCTGTGAAGACCATCTGTATCAAGTAATTGACTTATGGTGGCGAAATACTCTTAAGCTTAGTGCTTAACACGTCTCAGCCAATAATATTAATAAGCCACTGTATTTCAATTTATTCTTATTATGTTATTTATTTTTCTGTTTTATTGTGAACAATTATTTTTTTATTCAGATTTATTGTTTGTTTTATTTGTATTATTTTAATTAAATTTTCTAACATAGACTCCCTTATAGGTTCTGTATTCAAAAGGAGTCTAGAATTAAGGTGCTGCCCTCAACTAATCCTAATAATGCCTTGGTCTTTTTTTCCCCAAAAATTCCACAAACCAGGTAGACCAATGTTGAAAGATTCTTTGAATCAACTCTTCCCAATTGCTTGTAGCAACCTCAGAGACAATAATATTTCTAGCGCCCCAGATGGACCAAATTATTGCAAAAAACAACCTAATCCACCCTTTTTTTCTTGCCCCCTCTGACTAGCATTCCACACCAATTATCAAAAGCATTTTTTAAATCAAATGGTATAGTCCAAGCCAGAACCCCTCTAGAGAGGAAAAAACACCAAATCTTCCATGAAAACTCGCGCGCAATGTACAAATCTCAGCAGTTTATTAAGAACTTTGGCAACGAGGACAAATAGAAAGGGAGAAAATAGGTTTCCTTTTTTAAGTCCACGCTCCATTCTTATCGGCCATAAATCTTTAATCTGATTTCCTCCTTCGACCTTTTGAACCAATGCCACCCATGTCATGTCAAGCTTCATGGGTAATGAATCAGAGACAAAGAATTCTGTTACCATTCTTCCAAAGTCATATTCACCAACTGTGTCCTACATTTTTCTAATGACATATAGATTTTGCCCATCATACCGTGGTGCTCGAGTAGGGTCATAGTTCCACCCAGCAGACTTAATTTCTTCCGCTTCAGTTTCTATCTAAATTTTGCATTATAGTAGAAGTATGTATCCCTTAAATATATATTTTCTTATACTTCCACGTAATTATTGATTAGTATCATGGTCTCACTTAATCATTTTGTAAAAGTTTTAATATATTTTTGGTCCTATCAATATGGATTGTTTTGGTTTTAATTCTTCTGTTTTTTTTTTTTTTTGGGCTTTTGATACCTCTTTTTATTATATTATGTTTTTGGTTCCGGCTGTCCAAATTTAGGTCCTCATAAAGTATTTTAGAATACGCATTTAGTCATTATGAACATTGAAATTTTTCTTATAAATATCACTACTCAATATTATTTAATAATAATGGTGGGGACTAAAAACATAATATTAAAAAATCAGAGACCAAAACGTAGTTAAGTGTAATTAAATACTTATTTAATAAGATCGAGACTATATACATATAAAAAAAAGTAACTGACTGAAGTTGTAAGCAACCTAAAGGTGCATTTGGTTTTAAAATTGGTAATTTTTTATATTTTTTTTTTGTTTTCAATATATTTTTTGTTTTCAAAATTTTATAAAGGTAATGAAAACTAAAAACTGAATTTTATAATTTTTACTATTTTTTTCACAAAATTATGAAAACCATTTTCTAAAATTAAATTCACTCTTAATTTTTGAGGAAGAGGAGAGTGAAACACAAAGATAACTTTTACAATCAAATGAAAATTAATCTTATAAAGTGTTCAAATGAACTATACTTGAAAGAATATCTTGTGGTCTCAAATGGTGAAACGTGAGAATAAGATACTGTGAAACCATCTCTTTAAAAGTTTTGGTTGTTGGATACAAACACTTGGATAATTTTATATTTTACATTTTCCCTCATGTGCGAATGTCTCTTTTGGGACTTACGGGGACAATGCGTAGATCCTTCTTTATCTTGTACTAAAATTTAATAGTTATTTAAAAGAATGTAGAGATAATAAAGATTATTGAACTCTAGACTTGATCATGAAGACATTTATACTATATCATGAACTCTCCCAAAAACAAAAATTAGATTAAGGTGCATATATATATATATCTTGTACTATCAAGTCTTATCTCAATAAGATCTTATGCTATTAGCTCTTATCTTATAAAGTGTACTCATTTGGCATGCTTGATAAGATAAGAACTGAGAGCATAAGATCTTATTGAGATAAGACCGGATAGTACAAGATATGATAAACTTTTGATACTATACAAAGTGTCTGGTGTAATACTGTATAAGATATTATTTTTATATTCTGTAATATTATTATTTACTTATAAATAATTCTAATATAATAAGTAAATATTAGGTGAAATAATGATAACTCCCTTAGGAGTCATGTTTTCCTTTAGTTTTCTTAGAACTTTTAGTTTGTTGATAGTTAGTTTTGGTTTTCATAGGTGCCTCTTTTACATTATCTAGCTCAAATTCTTGCATGATTACACTCACATTAACCTTGCATTCTAGTTATGTTTTCCATTGGTTTTATAGCTTTTTGGAAGAAGTATTAGGGAAGCATTTGAGCTAGAAGTGCAAAGGATTCCATGTTAGAGCATAGAAATCCATGCTGGAGCATGGGTCTTGAAACTGAAGTCATGCTATAGTGTGGGAACCTAAGCTACAGCGTGGCTTGCTGTCAGAATTCTCATATTTTCACTGAAGCTATACTCGAGCATAGCCATAGCCACACTACAGCATGGGTGCACGAATCTGACATGTGGGTTGGGCCTCTGTACTGACTCTAGTAGCCCATGATTGGCACAAAAACCTAGGCAAACGTGCTAGGAAGGGAGACATCATCAGAATACCAAATTTGGAAAATAGGACACTAGAACTGGGAGCTTGGAGCAAGGAGATTGAAGCTTCAAGAGCTTGAGAGAGAAACCTCTCTTGGAATTGTGCTTCAACTCTTGTGTATTTTCTTTGTTCATGGCTTCCTCTGATATCTCTTTCATTGATGTTGTTTTTATTGCATTTGCCATGATTTGTAACTAAACCCTTTACTAAGGGTGATTTATGGAGATTATGTGTTTGACATTATGCTAATATGAATGAATGTATGTTTTGCTCTCATTTGATAGTAAGTATTGTAGTTGAATTTATTTTATCTTGAAGTGTTTAATCATCAATTTAGAATTATAGTGGTTTTTACAAATTTGAGAAAAGGAGTAAAAACCATGCCTATGAATGCAATGCCATGAGTTGAATGACACTTAGAGATAGGCAAACATGATTCATGTGGTAGTGAAGGTTTGAGAACCACTTGTAGACTTAAGTATGCTAAGAGATTAGTTGCTTGACTTTAATTACCTGGGTGGCATTAGATGATTTTGAGAAAGGCTTTTAATGACATGATAACCCTACTATCACTTAATTGAATTTGGACAAGGCATATTAATGTTCATATTATATTTTGTTAACACATAGTTGAAGTAAATCACCCTAACATTTAACTCCATCAACTCTTATATTGCTTTTACTTTGTTTTAGCATTTTAGCTTTATTCCTTTTGATATCATCTTTTTTCAATTGTTCAACTTGTTATCTAATTAACTAGAATTGGTACTTGAATTATCCTTGCGAGTACGACAACCCCCTATTTTACTCTATTACTTGACGACCTAGTATACTTGCTAGTGTCACTCTCCTTTGGGAGCGATCAAATAAAATTAAAAAAATAAGAAATTTTTCTTAATGATTTATATATAATTTTAAAATATTATATTTATGTAAATATTTATTAACTAAAATAAAATTTATGTTAAATATTATTATTTATTTCAATATTTTATAATTATTTATTATTTTAATAAATCATATAGATATAATATACTCTATGGTATATTTTAATATTTTCTATTTTTAATGGTAATTTAAATTTTAATTATAAAATAAATATTATCTCAAAATATTTTTATTATTAATCCTTACTTTTATATATTACATATTAGTTATTATTTATTTTAAATATTTATTTGTTATTACATGTTTATTATTTTATTTTATTTAGTATTACTCAATTATAATTATTTTTATTTTTTTGTATATAGCTAAATTGGTATCATATATTATTTTTTAACATTATTTATTTATTATGAAACAATTTTAATAAGAATTATTTTATTTATAAATTTTAATTATTACTTATTTAAAAATTATTTGATTTTAATAAAATATTAAAAAATAAAAGTAATAATATATGGTAAAAGATAATCAGGCCTAATATGGCCTCCTTATTCTGTATTAAGTTATACATTATTTTAACATATAAGGGGGTTATGGATAAGTTTATACAGTATGTTGCCTATGTTAAACAATGGATAAGAGCATACTGTATAGTATAAATGTATACTATCATGCCTAACACGACATACCAAACACACCTCTAACATAAGATTAATGTGCCATAAGTTTGAGAGCGTGTGTACCATATATAATATATAGAGAGTAATGTTATTTTAATATCTCCAAAGTGAGACTTTATCATTACTAAATATGACATATGAAGGATTGTGGAGACCATTATCATATTCAATGGTGATAAAATGACTATCTCAATATAAGTACTCATTTTTGGGGTTTGAAAATAATATTTTCATATATACAAAGTAAGGAATGATTATTGTCACTCCCACTAGCACTCATCTTTCTTAAACTTTACTAAAATGTCCTTCTTATATTTTAATTAAAAGAATGACTAATTAACATTAATTATATATAATTATCATAATAATATCAAAAATTATTATTGTCGCAATCGGGATCGTGACGGGACGGCGAGAAATGAATTTTTTGTTTAAAAATGGAGTCGCCACCAAATTTTATTTAATTGGAAAAATTATGGAAAAACCCATTTAATTTAAAGAAAATGATCTTTGAAACCAGATCTGAACTCGGGAGTCGGTTATGCTTAGGGAAGGGTTGGAACTTAATCCTACAGCACCCCTAATACACCCGTCTTTAGACGGTACCTTAATTAATTGTGCAAATTATTAATAACCTTTCAAAATATTTATGTACATTTTTATTTCAAGAAAATTATAAAAGAAAATATTTTTTAGAATAAGAAAATTTCGGAGTACCAAACTGTCACAGCTCAGGTATCCATAATATTGAATTAATAAGCCGTCACGGCTAAATTAACATCTTTATTTGAAATAAAATATATACATTTCAATGATTAACTTAAATTAAGATAATAAAGAAAGAGGAGGAGAATAATAATAATAATAATAATAATAATAATAATAAACAAAAATATTTACATACAAAATAGAATAAAATAATATCATAAAATTTAATTTTTAGCTTGAAAATTTTGAAACATCAAGCTGTCACAATTTAGATGTCCAAAATATTCAGTTAACAAGTCATCTCGGCTAAATTAACATTTTATTCAAAATAAAATATTTAACAAATAATTGATTAATTTAAAATTTAAAGAATAAAAAGGTATTAAAGAAAATATTTACAAGTAATCCAAATTATAAAAGTCTAATTTTTGTTTGAAAATTTAAAACATCAAGCTATCACAGCTCAGATGTTTAACTGAGTTAATAAGCCGTCACGGCTAAATTAACATCCTCATTTAAAACAATTTGATTATTTGCTTAAGTTAAAAATAATACATAACAATAAAAGATGACAACTATTTATACATAAATAAAAATAATAATAAATATTTACAGGTCAAAAATAAAACAAAATAAAATAATATAATAAAATCTAATTTTGAACTTGACAGGAATCACCTGCTCCTACGTATCCTCCGGTGCAATGAGGAATTCAAAGTCACGTAGTTCTATAAAAAATGTTTGTGTGCTGACTTATTTTAATTACTTGAAAGAGTTTGAGAATATCAAGCCGTCACAGCTAAAATATTCCTCAACTTAAAATTAACAAGCCGTCACGGCTAAGTTAATCCCCAAGGGCCCAAATAGAATTAAAAGAATAGCAATAGTTCAAATATTCCCCATCGATTCTTTTCATTTTGAAACAGCCTAATTATTTTATCATTTTACTCCTTATCTTTGGAAATAATCCCATACATCCTCACCATTTAGCTCCTTTTCTTTCCTTTTTTCCGAATTTGAAGCAGTCCAAAAGAGTTTCTAAGAGCATACAAAAATAATGCCTTCAGTCTAAACCAAACAAAACAACTTAACAGGAGACACATCACGGTTTTGGAATAGGAATGTTAGGGATTCCTCTTTTTTATTTAGGCAAAATAGTCCAATGGGCCCAAGCGCACTCCATATTATGACACAGACCAATAGAAGATTTCTAAAGCATTAAAACAATATGTATTATCCAAGTAGAAGAAATGAGATCCCACACAATCCATATAAAATAATAACATAGACTCACCCCACATAAACAAAAAGAAATCCCACCCCACATAAAACATTATACGCGGTCTACAAAAACCAAAATGGGGTCCTACCAGACAAGAAACCAACGTGACAACATGAATCAAATCATAATGTGATAACAATAATGTAAAATATCAATGTGCAATGCAATAAAATAATATGAAACACCAAAACACAACGTAATGCAAGTAATATAAAACTAACAAGAATCAAAATCAAAATGGGGTCCTACCAAACAAGAAACCAACGTGACAAGTGATAACAATAATGTAAAATATCAATGTGCAATGCAATAAAATAATATAAAACACCAAAGCACAATGTAATGCAAATAATATAAAACTAACAAGAATCAAAACCAAAATGGGGTCCTACCAAACAAGAAACCAACGTGACAACATGAATCAAATCATAAAGTGATAACAATAATGTAAAATATCAATGTGCAATGCAATAAAATAACATGAAACACCAAAGCACAATGTAATGCAAGTAATATAAAACTAACAAGAATCAAAACTAAAATGGGGTCCTACCAAACAAGAAACCAACATGACAAGTGATAACAATAATGTAAAATATCAATGTGCAATGCAATAAAATAATATAAAACACCAAAGCACAATGTAATGCAAGTAATATTAAACTAACAAGAATCCTATGAGTAACATGGTGGAACCAGAATGCTATCACGGGGTATGGGTTTCGTTTCTTTTGGAGAATAAAATAATAGAAGGTATGGGCTTCACAAAGGTGCGTTTCCACAAAATAAGAAGAACACGCATGCAAGGGATGATAGAGAGAGGGGAATCTGCGAGCTGAGAGAGAAGGGGAAGGCCATGAACGCACGGCCATGGACTGGTTTGGGAGGAAGCTGCAGAGAGAGGAGGTCGTGAAGTGCTACAACAGCGTAAGATCTCAGTCTTTGGTGGCGGCTGGGCTCAAGGTCATGCTATGGCAGCGGTGATGATGATTGTAATTGTTGATATTAGAGAAGTAGTTTTTACCTATTCCTTTCTGATTATTGCAAAAAGGATGGAGAGCAGAGATGTGTTTAGCTCTCCAAAGGACCAAAAATAGCAGCAAGGATTGGAGAATTGGTGATCGTCGCAGCTTGGGAGGAATGGTTTTTTGGTAGCTATGGTCAAGAGGAGCTAGTTTGGAGATGGCGTTCATGGGTCCCCGTGTATGTTGCTCCCTAAAAAAAACTCAAAAGCCCCCCCTTCATTTTCTCCTCCTCCTCTTTATACTAAGCTTGCTCTTAATATTATACTTTCAATTCCATGCTGCTCTTAGGATGAAGAAACAACTAACAGGCTTTGTCTCCCACGCCTCTGCAGCTGCTGAATGCTTTATCAATTAGGCAGTGAACCCATCCATATGCTGCACATTCCACTAATTAGGCAGTGAGCCCATCATTCCTGCAGAGTGCTTGTCCTTTGCGCAGCATGCCCATCACTTGCAACGAGTGGAACTGAAGGAAGTGGAGAGTGGAAACTGAGGAGCAGAGGGAGTGGATCCATAACGTGGTGTCCGCACTTGATTTTTTTGTTATTTTATTTTTATGTTATTATTATTTATTTATTTTTATTGTTCAGATGTAATGAGTGGAAAAAAAAACAAAAACAAGAAAAAAAGCTAATAAAATAAATGTTTTGGAGCATAAAATGCAATTTTGGATTTTTTTGGTTTAGATGGCCGAACAAAATCGAGTGTTCACAATTATTATTAATTTATAAATTTAAAATATTTAATATTGATCTAGGTAATAAATATCACAAGTATTTAATATTAACATATTTAATATATTAATTTATATTTATATATTGAATTATTTTTTAAAGCTCTGTTAAGAAAATAGTTACCTAAATAACATAATAGCGAATATTTTGGAAAAAGAAATACAAGTGAACTATTTTTTAAAAAATATTGGTATAGTAGTTTATTTTTCTGTACTTGGTTGTTCACTTGTTCATTTACACGCTTCTTTGTGATTTGTTAAATATGTTTGTACTGGACTAGCAATATGGCCCCTAGATCTCGACCCAATTTTAAAGGACTCTTCTTAGGGGTCCCACAACTTGCTCTCATGACATAGTGTTCTCTACGAATTTATCCTGGATTTAGTTGAGGATATCTCCTAAATCCCATACAGGATCTATGTTTATCTCTCATTATATCTTGTCATTATTACACCATATCCCATATATATTATATCATATGTTCTGCAAATATGAAACATATCTAACACCTGCTAAATCCCAATAATATCTCCCTTATACAGTGAATATTATCTTTTAACATATCAGAGGGTCACCTTACACTATATAAGAGGTTCAATGCCCCCAGATATTACAAACTTATTACATGCTATTATTTTACCACTCTATATCTCTTTCCTTCATTGACTTAAGAGTCAAAGTGTCTTTGCAAATACTTCACTTCCCACTTGCACGGACGTTGGAGCTACTTGCACTCTTATAAAAATAAAAACATAAATAAATATATCGGAGAAGTGATTATTCACAATAAAAATAAAGTCTAATAAATCCTCAATGACACTAGCTCTTCGGCATAGAGTGAAACGGGGATTTCTAAAAATTTTATAATTTGGTATGAATTTATTTAGAAGTGGTAAATTTAAAATTTTTAATTTTGTTATAGAGGAGTGAAGGCGGGTGATTAATTTTCATGAATGATTAAAGAGAGATTTGGAGGGAAACAATAAAAAGATGAAATTGAAATTGATTAATTAAAATGATATTTTATTTTTTAGTAGGGATAATAATGTAATTTAGATTGTAACTCCTATGAAATCCCCCAATTTGGATAACTATAAAATAGGGGATTTGGAGGGTTTTGAGGGGTTAATGAAAGCCCTAAAAAATCTTCCCCTTCTACAAAAATAAAACTCATGAGTGCAAGAAAACTCTAAACACATCTCCCTTCCTTCCGCTTTCCTCCAAATTTAAACTCGCAAATATAGCCTTAGAGAGAGAGAGAGAGAGAGAGAGAGAGAGAGAGAGAGAGAGAGAGAGAGAGAGAGAGAGAGAGAGAGAGAGAGAGAGAGAGAGAGAGAGAGAGTTGGAGAACCTTATTCCAATACACTGAGTTGACCCAATTCAAATCTAATAAATTAAAGTCTGAAGGAGTCTAAATACTAGTTGTACTTTTGAAGAATAAACAAATTAAATTTTACATAAATATTCATTTTGATCCTTGAAATTATATTCATGATTTATTTTAATTCCTGAAATTAAAAAATATTAATTTAATATTTGAATTTGTAAAAAATGATTCAACTTAGTTACTACAAATAGTAGTGGACTAAAGCATTTCATGTATATAATTTCAAGAACTAAAATGAACAATATATATAATTTCAAGTAGTAAAGTGCACCTTTACTCTATAAACTCCACCTTAATACCAAATATAATAAACAAGATTAAATTCCCGTTACATCGCTTCTCGAAGGACCTACTAGCAGCGTAGGAGAAAATTGCTCCAGTGATAAATAGATATATGTTAAACCAGAAGGCCATCACAAGCTTGAAATATATAAAAATACCATATGACTGAGTCATTCAAATGCAAGAATAAATTCGCAGTCCAGTCTGAATCAAATGCAAGCATTAGTAAACTGCCTTTTTTTTTAAGTTATACTTGACTATGATGACTGGAAAATTCCTGTGACCCCGTCGACATTAGGCAGCGATAAACGACAAACAATTACCACAATTTTCCGATCTCTCTCATTATATGTCTCTAACTTTCTTAATGATGGGTGGAAAACCTTGCTTCTAATAGAAGTCAGACTAGAAAACAAAAAATAGTAGAGTCTCTCTGTTCAGTAAAAAATGCACACGCATAGTTGCAGTAGCCTCACGTAAAAAATACGTGTGTGGAAAACCAAGTCAACAAAGAATTAAAACAAACAACACTGTGTTGCTTTTGTCTATTTTGTCCAGAAGCAGTGCTAGACCTATAGCCTATTTTATGATCCGAAGAGTATACTTGAGTGACCTTTCCGGATTAATTTTGAGACTTGGATTTTTGCGTTGGTGGTACTATTTCTTAAATTATAAATTATAATAATTTTATAAATTTGTATGTTATATCAGCATTTTGAAATCTTATCACGTTCCACTTTTCATTGAATTTATTTTTGACACGCAGACAGGATAAAACATTTTACATTATGGTATCAATCAAATAAGTTTGACTCCAACCCCGGAGGCAGAGCCTTGTATATGCCATGGTGACATAAACCCCCCCTAATTTTTATCATTTGTTTAAATAATTTTCATTTTTTAATAATTTGGCCATTTGAAAAATTTATTTGGTTGATTATTATATTTTTTATTTAAATAGATATTTAAAAATAGATATTTAAATATTGTAAGAGTGATATTATTTTAACATAAAAAAGTGAGTGTCTATTAGAACACCCACTTTAGAATCATTAAATGTAATGATAAACACTACAAACCATATTTATTACATCATATCCAATAGTTTAAAGTGTATATCCCAATAAATACTCATTTTTGGATGCTTGAATAAAATATTTTTGATATTATAATAGATAATATGTATATATGTGTGTGTGCGCGCGCATGGCACATATTTTCCTCTCTAGTTTTAATTATAAAACATTTACTTTTTACATGTAAGTATTTTTATTTAAAGTTTGTAATAATAATAAAAGTTATACAATACATATTATTTATATAAATTTAACTATTAAGTATTGATCTTTTATAATAGAACTGCCTAGCTCCATCCCTCTCAACCAACTATTCAAAACTCATATAAAAAAAATTGATTGAATGCGTATTAAAATCAAATTTCAACTACCGTAAAGTAAATAACAATACAAGATACATGGCTAAATCCCCGATAGAGATATGTGTGAGAAAAATAAAAATAAATGAATAAAATAAAACAGAAAAGGAATGCCGATGTCACGAGTCGAATAATAAAAGATAACTAAATTATAATATAAAATGCCACTCTTCCATTCTAGTCACTTTTCTTTAACAACAGCCTCATTTTGTCAAGACTGGCGGCTAATGAAGTAACTCAAGAACTAAGGCATGTACTAATTGTAACGTTATTAAAAAAAAAACACACAAAAATTGAAATGAATGACAAAAAGTGGCGGTGACATTTTTGTAAATATGCCAAAGGTTTTGAAAATAAATAAAATAAAATAAAGGAAGAAAAGGGTGGAATTTCCACCGTGAACAACAATCCAAACGCCCTACGTTCTTATCTTTTTCTTTTGCTCTGTCCCCCTAACCTTCGAACCCTCCCACTCTCTTTCCCTTCTTTCTTTTAATTTTTCTTGTCCCTTTTGCAACTAAAAAGCTTCAAAATAATCTTTTTGTGATCAAATCTTGATACTCACTAGCTTTCAAAACCTGAGATAAATCTCTAATGTCATTCTCATTTCCTTTTTTATTGCTCTAATGTATATCCTAAAACTAGTGAGCTATTAAAAATGGTAGGTGGGTACATGTTTAACATTTTGAGTATAAATCTAGTAAGATAGAAGCTCTAGTATCAATAGATTATATATAGTGGGCAGAGTCAATGATTGATTTTTCTTTAATCTTTAGGAATCCTAAGTTCTACAAATTAGGGGTTTTGTTCAATAAGCACTCTAATTGATAAATTAGGTTGAAATAAATTATTTAAACTTGTCAAAATACTTATGTATGATAGATTCTGTTGATGCGGAGTGAGTTACTCCCTTTGGTGCTGTCAGGGAGCTACCAATTGATCCCTTTGTACTGTAAGTGACTGTCTACATAATGACGGTGTTTTAAATTACTTTTTATGGGAGAAACTAAATTTTTAGATTTGATAAAAATTCTAAGCTACTTAGATTACTTGGTTAGTTAGTATGATTAGTTGATTTTCTTAGCTATGATAGTTATTAAGCATGACTTGATGATTTGGTTAAAATTATTGCTAGCTCTCTTTGTTGATTTTATAATGTCATGATTTTACTCTATGTTATTTCAATTTTCATTAGAAAAATTTGTGATATTTGATACTTGCAAGGTTATATCAATATGAAGATTGAATTTTGGATTTGTAAATTGTGTTTGATAAAAACTTGTCTAAGAAAACCATGATGGGTTCTAATTTGAAATTATCACTCGTTATAGCAAAGAGATGTAATAGCAATACCACTTGCCATATCGAAGAGATATAACGGTATTATCGCTCACCATAGCGAAGAGATATAATGACAATACCGCTCTCTATAACAAAGAGATATAATGACATTACCGCTCACCATAGCGAAAAGATACAATGGCCTATGCGCACATAGTTTCTTTTGGTGAGATAAAAATTGTGAAAGAATGAGACATCAAAACTTTGTAATTGATGAGTTAAGATTACTCCCCAAATAAATTAGTGTTTCTTATGTAACCCTAATGAGTATTTGAGTATTTGATTATGAAGTTGATTTTATGTAGGAATGAGGAATTAGAGAAAATAATGAGAAAGTGTATCTAGTAAATATTTTTTAAATTATATTTAAAAATAAAATTTTGAAGAATATTTCTTTTATAACTATGGAAGAAGTATGAAAATTTTGAATTATTATTTTATTAATGGCTTTTAGAAATTTGCATGATTTACATACTATCCCATTTCATTTTCAATTCTTGTGGATTGATTGGTTTCTTCTTGTTGTTCACTTTGTTTATAGTCCTCACTGGATCTATTTGACTTACCTTCTTCCTTCCCTCTAGATTTTCAAGTTGCTGAGTAAGTCTTGGGATTGCTGCTTACCCAAGAGATTTTTTTCTGATAGGTCTCCATTGTCATTTGAGGCTTTTTGATTGTTGACTCTAGTATTTTACAGCTATAGAAAATAGATCAGATATTTTTTATTTATGTGTATGAACAAGATTTTAAGTGTGATATTTTGCACATAACTAATCATTATTATGTCTATTATCGATACTTTGGGATTGTACTTGCTGTTAAATTTGGATTATAATATTACTTTATGTAACAGGTTAAATTGGATATGTGTGAATTGTTTAGTTTTTTAGTGAAGATTCTGCTAGATTTTTTATAGTCAAGTAATTAAGATTGTAATTTAATTTAATGAGATAATTTTTTTAGGCTGATTAGATTAGAAGAGTTTATCCCATTAGTGCGCATGTCACTAGCATTTGGTAAGGGGGACAAAGGGGACAGGGATAGAAATACAAGGATAGTGGAGACGGAGACATAAAAAATATTGTTTCTGTATCATGTTTGGCTATAGAGACGGGGACAAACATTAACTTTTAGTTGATCGGCATTGACCACGGTTGACCGGCGGTGGCTGGCGGTGGCCGGTGGTGGTCCGGCGGTTGATCGGTGGTCGGACCACCACTAGAAATATGTGTCCCTGTATCCTGTCCCCATTGTTCCCACTTTTTGAAGGAACAGAAATATAGAAAACTTTTATCTCTGATATGAAAATTTTTTTCATTCTCATACCCCATCTCCTTACTAAACAATATACAGGATAGACTATCTCTATATTTGTGTTTCTGTCCCCAAACCAAACCAAACCAAACGCTATAGGATTGGGCGGTGATGCTAATAATAATTTACTCATGATCAGCTTAGAGGGGCAGATTCAAATTGAGATTTAAGACCTGACACTTAAGTCTGATATTTAAATCAATCATCTACTTTGTCAAGGGTGTCAGCATCAGACCTTAACTGCTTTATTCATCACAAAATTCAAGAGTTGAATTCCAAACAATGCTTAAGCAACTAAAATAATGATGAGCAGCTAAAACACCTGACGCGTGGAAAACCAGGTCAACTAAGAATTAAAACAAACAACGGTCTGTCGCTTTTGTCTATTTTGTCCAGAAACAATGCTAGACCTATAGCCCATTTTACGACCCGAAGAGTTTACTGGAGTGACGTTTCTAGATTAATTTTGGTACTTGGACTTTTACGTTAAGTGCGTGGCACTCTTTCTTAAATTCTAAATTATAATAATTTTACAAATTTGTCTGTTATATCAGCGTGAAAGATCAAATATCTTACCACCTTCTACTCTTCTTATAATTTATTATTGACACACAGCCAGGATAAAATATTTTACCTAATTATTTAATTATATATTTTAATATAAATCAAATAAGTTTGACTCCAACCCTAGAAAGGGAGTCTGGTATATGCTAAGGGGAAAATAATATCCCTAATTTTCATATTTTAATAATTTGGCCCTTAGAAAATTTTATTTGGTTGATTATTATATATTTTTTATTTAATTTAATATATATATATATATATGTGTGTGTGTATCTTTGGATTAATTAATTTAGAAATGAGGTTCTTTTTACTCCATTGATCCAAAAGTAAAATTCTCCATTTTACTTTATAAAGTGAGGATGCAAAAATCCAAGAGTTAACTATCACCACATACACAAGTTGCTTTAATTGTAATATAAAATGCCATTCTTCTATTCTAGTTACTTTTCTTTAATAACAACCTCATTTTGACTAGACTGGCGGCTAATAAAGTAGCGCAAGAACTACGACATGTACTAATACTTAATACTCTAGTCATGATCAGCTTTGAGGGGCAGATTCAAATTGATTTGATCAGCTTTGAGGGGCAGATTCAAATTGATTTGAGACCTCACACTTAAATTAAGTCTGATATTGAAATCAATCATCTATTTTGTCAAGGGTGTCAGCATCAATCTCCTAGTGCTGTATACATCACAAAATTCAAGAGTTGAATTCCAAAGGATGATAAGCAACTAAAATAATGAGCAATTGAATCTATAAAATTGAATGTCTTCCAGCAATATTAGATCATCATCCTCATCCTTCTTGATCAGCTAGTCATAGAGGTGCCTCTAAGAATCATTTCCAATGAGTTTCCATCGAGTCTTCCCGTCTTTCTTTGTACCATATTACTTGATAACCCTTAGTATCAATGTCTATGTAGCAACCAGCCAGTGTCTTGTCCACGAGCAATCCTTATTGCTTCATTTGAAGGACAACCTTGTTTTCAACCCTGCCAACTCCAAAAAACTTGTTCACTGGAATCCAAATAGTGATTGTTGTCAATGGAAGGGAGTGTCATGCAACAAGGGTCGTGTAATTGGTCTTGACTTGAGTGAGGAATTTATAACCGGAGGCCTAGACAATTCAAGTCTCTTCAACCTGCAATATTTGCAGAATTTGAACTTGGCTTACAATGTCTTTGGTTCTTTGATTCCTACAAAGTTTGACAAGCTGAAGAGTTTGAGGTATTTAAACTTGTCGAATGCTGGTTTTGAGGGACAGATTCCAACTGGAATCTCTCACCTCACAAAGCTAGCTACTCTTGATTTGTCTACTTCAAATATCTCACAGCATTCTCTAAAACTAGAGAATCCTGATCTGGGAATGCTTGTGCAGAACCTTACTGACATCACAGAATTATATCTAGATGGAGTGAGTGTATCTGCTGCTGGAAAAGAGTGGTGTCATGCCATATCTTCACTGCAAAAGTTACAAGTTCTGAGCATGTCATCTTGCAACCTCTCACGACCAATTGATTCTTCACTAGCAAAGCTTCAGTCACTCTCTATAATTCGTCTGAGTTTGAATAACATGTCAGGCCCAGTGCCAGCATCCTTTGCAGAATTTCACAATTTGACCATTTTGCAGCTCAGTAACTGCGAGTTAAGTGGTGTTTTTCCAGAGGATGCCTTCCAAATACAAACACTAGAGGTCCTTGACATATCAGAGAATCCAGTTCTTCATGGTTGCTTGCCAAACTTTCCACAAGATGGATCTCTTCACACCTTGAATCTTAGCAATACAAATTTCTCTGGACAAATACAAAGTTCTATGTCCAATCTGAAGCAGTTATCAACATTGGATTTGTCTAATTGCCAATTCAATGGAACACTCCCTACTTCATTGTCAGAACTCACTCAACTTGTTCACCTAGACTTGTCATTCAATAACTTCACTGGCCCTCTTCCATATCTGAATAAGTCCAAGAACCTCATATATTTATCCCTCCTTAACAATGACTTCACAGGACCAATTCCATTTTCTTATTTTGATGGGCTTTCAAATCTCCTCACTGTTAACCTAGGTGATAATTCCCTGAATGGTCGAGTCCCTTCATCTCTTTTCACAATTCCATCTTTGCAGGAGCTTACACTTTCTCATAATGGATTTGAGGGTGTATTAGATGAATTCCCAAATGCATCTTCCTCATCATTGCAGTTGGTTGATTTGAGTGGGAATAAATTACAAGGGCATATTCCTGTTTCTCTTTTTCATCTCAGAAGACTTGTATTCCTCCAACTTTCTTCAAATAATTTCAATGGCTCATTACAGCTAAATGAGATTCGGAGGCTGCCAAGTTTGCTAGGATTAGGCCTTTCACACAACGACTTGTCAGTCGATACAACTTTTGATGATGAACATGGCCTTTCACCTTTACCAATGTTGAAATCTCTATTGTTGGCTTCATGCAAGTTAAGGGAATTCCCTGGTTTCTTGAGAAATCAATCCCAGTTAGGAATGCTAGATCTATCCAACAACTTGATCCAAGGAACAATACCCACCTGGATCTGGAAATTTGATTCTATGGTTTATCTTAATCTTTCCAATAATTTTTTGACAAATATGGAAGGACCCCTGGGAAATCTTAGCTCAAATTTGTTAATACTAGATCTTCACTCCAACCAACTCCAAGGTTCAACTCCAATTTTCACAAAATATGCTGTTCATTTGGACTATTCAAGCAACAAATTCAGTAGTGTCCCACCAGACATTGGTAACTACCTCCCTTTCATATATTTCCTCTCCCTTTCAAATAACAGCATACAAGGAAAAATCAATGAATCCTTCTGCTATCCTTCTACTCTTCGAATGTTTGATCTTTCCCATAATAGCTTCAATGGATTCATTCCCGAATGTTTGACAACCAGGACTAGTACTCTTAGGGTGTTGAATCTTGCTGGGAACAAACTCACTGGTTCTATTTCTGATACAATTTCAAGTTCCTGCAATTTAGGGTTCCTTGATCTCAGTGGAAATTTCTTGAGTGGTAGCATCCCAAAATCTCTAGCCAATTGCAAGAAGCTGCAACTCCTCAACCTGAGAAACAATCTAATCAGTGATCGATTTCCATGTTTCCTAAGGAACATTTCCAGCCTTCAAGTGTTGAATTTAAGGTCAAACAAACTTTATGGTTCCATTGGATGTCCACACAGCACCGGTAATTGGAAAATGCTTCAAATTGTTGATCTAGCCTCCAATAATTTTCGTGGTACACTACCAAGAACCATGTTGCAAAGTTGGACATCAACGATGGGTGCGGCCCAAGGAAAGATTGGCAATTTATTTTTTTATCTATATGATAACCATCATTCTGTGCGTTACACGGATTTGTTGTTGGTTCTCAACAAAGTTATCGTAAGAAAATTGGCTATCATGTTAGGTACAATTCCCCTTTACTTGACTGAGAACATGTTCTCTTATTTGGTCAATGCCGAAGAATTAGGTGGTCGCTACTTGGATTCAATTACAGTTGTCAGCAAAGGCTTGCAGATGAAGTTGGTCAAAATCCTCACTGTCTACACTTCCTTGGACTTCTCTTGCAATCATTTTGAAGGTCCAATACCTGAAGAGCTTATGGATTTCAGAGCATTGAACGTTCTCAACTTGTCAAATAATGCTTTCTCAGGCCATATACCATCATCTTTAGGGAACTTGATGCAACTTGAGTCCTTAGACTTGTCAAACAATTCTTTGAGTGGAGAAATTCCCCCAGAAATTGCAAGTTTGTCTTTCCTTGCTGTGTTGAATCTCTCTTTTAATCATTTGGAGGGAAGAATCCCTACGGGGACTCAAATCCAGTCATTTGAAGCAGATTCCTTTGAAGGCAATGATGGGCTATGTGGACCTCCACTTACCAACAATTGTAGCAATGATGATCAAGTGGATGGGTTTTCATCATCACAACCACCAGCATCTGATAGTTCAATTGATTGGAGCTTCTTAAGTGCTGAGCTGGGATTCACTTTTGGCTTTGGACTTTTCATCCTTCCTCTTTTGTTGTGCAAGAGATGGAGAGTGTGGTATGGCAAGCTTGTGGATGAGTTCCTTTACAAGGTCATCCCTCGGCTTGATTTCGTGTATGAATACCGTGGAGGAAAGAAGTATAGAACTCTAAAGTGGATGTCTTCTTGATTTTATGCAACTTATTTTAATGCAAAAATAGTGACTTTGTTAGTTGAAGTGGTCTAGCCTAGGGAGAAAGAGTAGCAGCATTTAGGCTTGCTAGATTTTATCTCTTTCTCACTCTCATGTTTCTTATTTTCGCTAATTAGGGTGTTCATATATGAAAATGTTTCGTCTTTACTCTTTAGTGAGGCATGCGTGAGCCTCTTGCAATATAGTATATTATAGCATGTGTACGTAAGGCAAATGATCGAGCACTCAGTTTTTGCTCTTTTTTCGGTTTTACATTTTCTGTACGGTGTCTATTCTATGTCAGTTAGATATAAAATTACTAATACGTCACTACCTTCACTTTAAATTTTTTTTGAAGAAATGGTTTACGATACTAGCTAAATCATCCATGATGATCTCATAGTCAAAAGTTTTATTCTTATTATTTTTTATTATAAAAAAATAAATAAATTGCTCAATCCAAAAAGAGACATTTTGTGAAATATGATATCAGAGCCTTTATGACGATGCAATTAGAGATTTGAATCTTGTTATTCCCGTTATGAAAAAGATTGTCCATGCTTTACGCTGAAAATGTGACATTTGCATAGAAGAACATACTAAATATTAAATAATTTATGTGCCTGTATCCATATATTTAAACTCCATAAAAAGATACTTCATGACAAAGTTTGCGCTATATGGACTTTCTTTCCGGCAAGGATGAACACAGGGCGTAGCTTAAACTTGTTTAACAATTTATCACCACCGTTGTTTTTAAGTTGAGTGTGTATGTATCTTTTTTTTTTGGTTCCGCAGTTAAGTGTATTTAGGACTAGTCACATTCATCTGCTATTACAAACCAAAACATATACACCGTTTTTGAATCAATTAAAGTTTTGGATTATATCTTAAGTCATGATTTGTGGATGTTTCTTATATCTGGTATTCAATTGAAAAATATAGCATGATATTATATTTCAGTACGTTTTCAATATAATATATAAAAAGCAAAACTTTCTATCCGAAATCTTTTAAAATTTTTGCCGCTCTAAATTAATAAAAAAAAGGTTAATAACACCCTTATTATAATAAGTTTAATTTTGATACACCAACAGTAAAGTAAATGAGTTTTATATTATTATTCAATTAAATATTTTTATTTAAATAATTTTTAAACAGTGAAATTGAGAGTTAAATATATATTTTTTTATTTAAATACTACTATAATTACAGCATTTGAAAATTAAAAAAAACTTGTATATTGATGAAAACTATTTAGGTAGAGCCACCCTACGTAAACACACAGAATATGCAACAAAATATTCCATCTAACACTCCTTCCCCAAATTAAATAAAAAACGCACACAGACAAGACAACCTAAGAGATAAACTCAATATTAAAACTTATATATATAAACAGCTGAGATGTCATAGCAAGCACTACGAAAATATGTTTTGTCAGAAATATTTCCCTAATATAAAAATAGTTCCCTAATATGTTTATCAAAAATATAAAAGTTCCCTATAACAGGCCTCGGTCTAGCTTTGACATTGCTCTCAGGTAAATGATTATGTTAGCAACGAAAGCGACTGCAACAGAATCCAAATGTTTTTCTTCAACATTAATCAATAATCACCTTTCCAATCAAGCACCACCGCTTTCATATTTAGAGTGTGTGGATGCTAAGTCTCTTTACATGCCATAATCGATCATTATTTCAGTGCATAAGGCTTCAGAGAAAGTGCAAATACAAACACAAAATGCACTGAAGATAAACCAACCAACCGCTTTACCAGGGGCCCACACTATGACCGGAGGGAGAAGAGAAGAGAGAAAGAAGTGAAGAGGGAAAGAAGAGAGGAGGGGTTACGGGAATGATACAGGAGAGTGAGGGAGAAGAAGAAAATAAAAAAAAAGAGGGAACTATGGTGGTCTATACTACTTAAGATATACGGTGGTCCTCACTTCTTTTTAAATCTTTTTTAAAGGTTATCACAATCGCCCGTCTTAAGAAATTCGATCCCCAAATTTTCAACAATTCGAAAATAAGATGTATGTCTCAAGAATCAAACAAATGTGGATACCTAACTTGCATAGCCACTTCTGCTTCCCAAGTAGCTTTCTCTCTAGAATGGTTATTCCAAATCATCTTCACTGACACCACCACCTTTGATTGAAGTATTTTCACTTGGCGGTCAATAATGGCCATCGGCTCCTCCTCATAGGACAATTTTTCATCAAGTTGGATCACTTGAGGAGAGATTACATGAGATGGATTGGGAATATATTTTCGAAGCATAAAGACATGAAACATTGGATGAACTATGGATGATTCAAGAGGTAATGCTAGATCGTATGCCACTGTACCAACCCTATCCAGAACTTCAAAAGGGCCGATGTAACGAGGGTTGAGCTTTCCTTGCTTACCAAACCTTAGAACTCCTTTCAAATGAGAGACTTGAAAAAATACATGTTCTCCCATAAAGAACTCCAAGTTACATCTTCTATGATCTGCATAGGATTTCTGCATACTCTGAGCAGTTAAGAGTCACTCTTGGATCAAAGGAACCTTATCAAGAGACTCTTGCACAAGGTCAGGACCTAGCAGCTTAACTTCACCAACTTTAAACCAACCTATGGGAGATCTACAATGCCTCCCATACAAAGCCTCAAGAGGTGCCATCTGAATGCTGGCTTGGTAAATATTGTTATATGAAAACTCTACAAGAGCTAGGTAACTACTTCAATTTCTGCCAAAGTCGAATACACATGACGTGAGCATATCCTTCAAAATCTGGATAGTTCTCTCATATTACCCATCAGTTTGAGGATGGAAAGTCGTGCTGAGATCAAGCCGAGTCCCTAAAGCTTCCTGGAAAGCTCTCCAAAACTGTGCGGTGGGGTCTATGATCAGATATGATGGAAACAGGAATACCATGGAGTCTAACAATCTCATCAATATATAACTGAGCATACTGATAAGCCCTATAGGCGGTTTTTACTAGAAGAAAGTAGGCCAATTTGGTCATTCGATCTACTATGACCCAAATGGAATCAAACCCCTTGATGGTACGGGGTAGGCCTGTCACAAAGTCCATAGTGATTCGCTCCTACTTACATTTAGATATTTTAATCTTTTGAAGCAATCTTGCTGGTCTTTGATGTTCAGCCTTGACTTGCTAACACACTAAACAACGAGACACAAAGTCTCCAACATCCTTTTTCATACCTTCCCACCAATACAACTTCTGTAAATCTTGATACATCTTTGTTGATCCAAGAAGTATAGAATATCGAGAGTTATGAGCTTATTCCAAAATGGTCTTTCTGAGATCCCAGCATCAAGTACATATAGTCGATTACCAAATCGAAGCACTCTTTTTTTATTTATCATAAACACGGAGGTTGCCCCACTTTCAACATCATTTTTCAGCTTAATCAGTCTAGGATCTTCATTCTGAAGTGCCTTGATCTGTTCTATAAGGGATGACTGGGCTCTTATATGAGCCAAGAGTGTCCCAGATCCCTCAAGTCAAACTGAACACCACTGGCCTCAAGCTAATGAACTTCTTCTACTAACAGCCTTCTCATAGGAGAAATATGAGCCAAGCTACCCATAGATTTCTTACTCAAGGCATCTACTACAGCATTATCCTTGTCAGGATATTAGAGAATGGTGTAGTCATAATCTTTAAGAAGCTCCATCCATCTCCGTTGCTTTAGGTTCAAGTCCCTTTGCTGAAATATGTATTTCAAACTCTTATGATTGGTATAGATCTCACATGTCTCACCATAAAGATACTGTTTCCAAATCTTCAAAACAAAGATTACAACTGCCATATTCAGATCATGGGTAGGATAGTTTTACTCATGCTTCTTGAGCTGTCATAAGGCATAAGCAATAACTCAGCCATGTTGCATTTAGAGGCATCACAATAAATTAAGAAACCCCCCAGAACCAGAAGGCAAAACAAGAACAGGTGTCGAGGTTGGGCAAGCCTTCAGCATCTGGAAACTTTCTTCACAAGCATCTAACCATGGGAACTTCACATTTTTCTGAGTTAACTTAGTTAATTGGCACAGAAATTCTAGAGAAGTCCTTAACAAACTGGCAGTAGTAACCTGCTAACCCCAAAAAGCTTTGAATCTCAATTAACGAGGTAGGCCTTGGCCATTGTTGGATAGCTTCAACCTTCTTTGGGTCCATTTTAATCCCATCCTTAGATACAATGTGACCAAGAAAAGCCACTTGATCAAGCCAGAAAGCTGGTGATCCCTCAAAGTTTGCAAAACAATTCTTAGATGATATTCATGCTCCTCCATACTCTTGGAATATACCAAGATATCATCGATAACGACAATTACAAAGTGGTCCAAGAAGGGCTTGAACACTCAATTCATCAAGTCCATGAACGCAGCTGGGGCATATGTTAAATCAAACGATATCACCAAAAATTCGTAGTGCTCATAGCGAGTACGAAAAGCAATCTTAGGAATATCTTATTCCCTAATCCTTAACTGTTGATACCCAGAGCAGAGATCAATTTTAGAAAAACAAGAAGCTCCTTGAAGCTGGTCAAACAAATCATCAATTCTCAATAAGGGGTGCCTATTGCAAACACTGAGTTGATTAAGCTATTGATGTACCACACATAACTGCATGGAACCATATTTCTTCTTCACAAATAGCACGGGGGCTCCTCATAGGGATGTTCTTGGACGAATAAAACCCTTATCTAACATATCTTGTAATTGATCATTCAGCTCCTGCAATTCAGTAAAAGTCATGCAGTAAGGGGGAATAGATACAGGTTGAACTCCAGGAGTCAAATCTATGCCAAACTCTATTTCTCTCTTAAGAGGCATCGCTGGTAGTTCATCTAAAAACACATATAAGAATTCCCTAACCACTGGAACTTGGTTAATGCCAGGCACTTCAGCCTTAACATCTTTGCCACTAGAAGGGAGGCTTGATTCCCTTTATTCATCAAGTGCAAAGCACTTAGAGATGAAATCAGACTAGCCGGGGTAATATAGTTATCTCCTTTGAACTCAAAAGATAGACCATCAGGTATGTCAAATCTCACTACTTTGGAATAGCAATCCACAGAGGCATGACAAGGGGCTAACTAATCCATGCCTGGGATGGCATCAAAGTCAATCATATCTAGGGGTATCAAATCACCTAGAGTGCCAACCTTATTCACACTAACTATAAAAGACTGAAACACTAACAAAACCCACAAAAATTCTCCCATTGGAGTACCAACCCAACACGGGTTTTACAGGAGCCCTAGTTGCTCACCAAAGCGAGATATAAAATATGAAAACACATATGAATTTGTGGAACTGGAATCAAATAACACTTGTGCATTAAAAGAATGAATTTGAAGGGCCTGCCACCACTAAATTGGATGCCTGGACATCTTAGCGTGTCATAGCATATATCCTTGCTTGGCCTCTGCCTGATTAGCCTAAACCCCTATTATCAGCACATCTACCACCTACTTCTTTTCCCCTTTCTCTACTAGCAGGACCAAAAGAGCCGTTTGGAGATAAAGCTGAAAAGGACGGTAATGGTGTTGCACTTTGTACTGAACTCTGCCCAAAACCTCCCTAGGCATAGGGACAATCCCTCCTCATATAGCCATATTGCCCACTGTAACGACTCGTTTTAGTATTATTGTGAAAAAATAATTAAATGTGAATAATTTAGGAATTTTGAAAATTCCGATAGACATAGTTATGATCAAAATAATATGAGGATTCTGTAAAGAAAATGAAAATTAATTTAATATTATTAAAAATTCATTATAATAATATTTTAATCGAGGATATAGAATGAAACATTATAATTGGTATCAAGGCATAGAAAAAATAAGGATAAGGTGAATAAATATTTTTAACCTAATAAAATTATTTAGGTATCGATTAGGTACTAAAATGGTAATAATTGGTACACTAAAATGATAATAACTGGTACAACGAAACACTGAAATTGGTCCAAATCATGGATATTTTCATATCCTAGATAATTATTACTTAGGATAATCAAATAAACATAGACATTTTCAATATATATACAAGTCAAATTGATATGCAATAATGATAATTATTACTTTGTGACTACTTACTCTCCAAGTAAGTCACATTTATAAAAATGAAAATGAAAAGCAAATGAACCTTCTCTCTGTTACAATTCACATTTGCTTCTTCCTTCATGTTTTCCATCTTCAAGATTTCTCTTGTAACTCCATTAAAGCATCATATTTTCAAAGTATACTCTTAGATAGACATCAAAGCTAGTTCAAGAACACTTTCTCTACAACAGACTCCATTCAAAACCTCGTTTTTCCCTTTCAAATCAGTCCAAACAGCTGCTATAGGGGCTGAAAGTTTGGGTTTGAAACTTGGTTTATAGAAGAAGAGCTAATGAAGAAGTTATGATTGGAAAAAGGTAGGAAAGATTCTAGTCTATTGCTTTGTGATTGTTTGGCCAATTTGCTAATATAAACTCTTGAAATATGTTTTAAATTTTGTTGATGGAATCTATAATTTACTTTCAAGATGCAAATATATGAGCTTCATAGATGTAAAATGTAACACCCTAACTTTCAACACAATATGCCTAGGACGCATAATGGTTAATCGTTAGTTGTTACTCTTTTTGTTTCAGAACTTCACTTGGTTTCTAACTTTGAAAATAAGTTTACAGGAAATATGGCCCAATTTTTTTTTTTAAAAAACAAAGACCAAACTATGAGCCATTCGCGTATAATTTATAATGCATAAATAATCGTCATGTAATACCTAATAATAATAATACACCTCTTCAGTGCATTCTTAACCCATCATCACATTACATGCATGCAAAATCCCATCAGAGCATAACATAAACTGGAAGCATTATCATAGCATAACATTAACTGAGAATATAATATCATATAATAATAGTATAGAGGCATTCCACAAGTATAATGTCATAATAGATGTACCAAGCCCACCAATAGCGGTTGAGCATACAATAACATAAAAGCTAGGCATAACTATGACGTGTTTAAACACATCGTGTGTACACGTCTGCCGAAACTAATATATGAATGAGCACGAAGATGAGATGACTGCTGAGTGACTACAAACAAATAGGACGATATCCTCGCTTCTGTTGTGCTACTTTGATTCGAACTATAGTGTAACTCCCACATTGGCATCTCAAGAAACTCTATGGGCATCACCATAACTTTGTCTGAAGACGAGATGGAAAGAAAGAAAGGGAATAAGAAACTTGAACAAGTATCCAATAGGGCTTTTACCCCTGTATAGGTGTCATCATTTTCGTCTTCAGGAACCTCGGGTTTCATTATAAAAATAGTGGATAGTATAAAGTTCATTTATTAGTTTAAAATCCATTAGCCGAGGTTCATGTCTTTTAGTATGATTCTATAAACACATCACACCTCATCATGAATGTACATCAGTATCATATGTAATGCATTACAAAATCACAAGAATTTAATATTGCAGAGAGAACATAAGCTATCATGATTCAACTGTTTCTCCTTATCATTTTAGGTGACTTAACGTTTTGGATTCTCTTTCAGAGGGCCACCTTAATACTCTCTCCTCTTGAGAGCTCTAGGTTATGAGCTCATACCTTAAACTAGTTGTCACTAGTTTCTGCATACCTTGTGATAAGCTTTAAATCCCGACTTCTAGTGTACAGGTTAAAGGACTTAAGGATCACCTATCATAACCATTAATTCCTGGAGTCTATAGGATCACTTCCTTTTGTGGATCACCTCTCATAACCATTAATTCCTGAAGTCTAGAGGTTCATTCCCACGTATTTTATGTCATCTTTAATCTTAGTTTAGGATCACCTCTCATAACTATTAATTCCTGGAGTCTAGAGGATCATTTCCATATGACCTGTGTCACTTTTCCTCTTAACATGTTACTTAGAGATACAAATATGAGCATATATAATCATGGCCACCATCATAACTTAACATTTAACATTTCATACTCATAAAACATATCAATCATGTATCTCCATTATTCATGTATCATCATATTGTTGGGTTTTTGCTCTTTCACTAAAGCCCAATATGGCCTAGTGTGTAAGAAGAGCCCAAGAAACCTAGAGCCTGTTACATCTAAGGGTTAGGTTTTCTAGGAACCCATATATATACTACACTTAACCCTCTCCATAGAGAGAGAGCAGTCACAGAGGTAGAGGCAAGGTCATCTCCTGATAGAGAGAAAGTGCCCACACACTATCTCCTTCCCCTTGAGACATAGTCTGGAAGGTCTGCCGTCAACCGACTACAAGCAAATCAATCGTGCGGTAACACAAGGATTCTCAGGCGAGGGAGATCTTCAAAGACACTCCGAGAGGTAACATTCCTTGTGTGTTTATGAAACAATGATGATTCGATAAGCATACCAATGTACTAGGTCCTTAAATCACTTCCGCATAAATCCAATAGTTCCTACACATATCATGCCGCAAATCATCATAACTCATAATTTCACAGGCTATGTACAATTCCGGAAAGAACGAACTCGAATAACTCATGATTTAACGTTTTAAGAATAAAATCAAAGCAATCAGAATGGAATAATAATAATAATAATAATAATAGTAATAAGGTTTTTAGAGAAAATAAATTTTAGCTTGATAGTTGTTAGCTACGCCGACGTATCCCCTAATGCAATGAGGAACTCAAAGCCACGTCATTCTCTAAAATTCAGTGGTCAATTGATTTTATTTTTCTTGAAAAGGGATTAAGAATATCAAACTATTGATCAAGATATTAAGCATCAATAGAAAGTGATTTTGTATCAACACTGCAGAATACCTGTAGATCTATAATATTATAATTGTAGACAAAATTGCATGTGTAATATTCTATCCTACAGCCTTTAATCATAATAATCAACCCGCAAAATAGCATATATATAATTCTACAAAGAATAACATCCTTCTCCCCCACAAAGTGTGATAAATCATAATATCATGTCATAGATGGATAAACGAAGCAGTAATGAGGTATTATAACCTTGCTAATCATAAGATTTACACATAATTATATGAAATAATATTAGATTTATTAGCATAGCCTAGAATACATAAGAAGAACACGATATTAGCACAAATACACATCACGCACAAGAACATGAATATCAAAGTGAATAAACTTGCTATATAAGCAACAAAAATACATTTGTAAGGAATAATTGCATAAATCATTATATATAAATTCTTGTGACTGTGCTAAAGAGAATATAAAAGTTATGTGATGTGTGTATGATTTCATGAGATACAAGTATTCATAATGAGTAAAAATAATATCTCTAGTAGTATTTGCATGTACCCCTTTCTTCGTTCCATTATTATTATTATTTCTTCCATTATTTTATATTATTTATATATTTATATTTGTATTTATTTATTATCAGTATCGTTATTATTTATCATTTATTATTATTATTATATCCATATTTTTAACAAAATTGTTGCCAAAAAAATACAACCCAAGAAGAAAAGAAAATCCGAGCAGCCCACAGCTATAACCCAAAGAACCAGTCATCTCTTCCCCCCTCTTCATAAGGCTCGCCTGGCCCATGACCAAAATAATATCATCCGAAAGGGGGAGCAGCCCAAATATGGCAACCCAACATTTTTGTTTAAACCAAACTGACAGTTGTATAAAACAAAGGAAATCCAGACCAAAAAAAAAGCAAAGGAAACGAAAATTAGAATATGGGGACAACAGGGGATGGATTTTGTTCTTTGTCATTTGGGGGGGGGCGGGGTTAGAGGACACACGCTCACATAGAAATCCACTCACACGCATGCACATTCTCAGAGAGAAAGGGAGGCATAGAGAGAGGGAGAGAGCGGGATTAAGAACGAGAGAGGGGAAAGGGAGGGAAACCGGCGGAGCTGCGGCACCGTCCGAGGAGGCGCGGTGGCTGGGCAGAGCTTGCGAAGGAGGAGGAGACCGCGCGGATGGGCAGCTGTGCGCGGCTGGATCGGCGGAGGGCGGCGGTGTTTCGCATCGCGGAGTCCGATTTTGCGCGTGGTGGTGCTGTCACGTGGCGCGGCGGTCTTGGCTGGTGGCGGATGCTGTGGTTCGCCGGCGGCTGTGGGGGTGGAGGTTTCTTCTTCCTCTTTCTTTCCTCTTTTGTTCAACCCCCCCCCCCCCCGCCCTTTTTGTTTACAAACCTTCTGCTGTTGATTGTGTTTGTTTCAGATGACCATGTGGTAGTGGAAGGGAGGATGAGGTTCGGCGCGAAGAGGGGTTTGCGGTTCTGATGGCAGCGCCAGCGGTGGCAGCCGTGACTGGTGTTCACGGCGGTGTGGCTGCCGGAATCGTTCCCCTTCACTGTAACTATCACACTTGTTTTTTTTATATATGTATGCATATATATATGTATATATTTGGCATGTACACGGACTGTTTGGACAGAAAGCAACTAAGAATAATTGTTTCTGGATTCTTCTTCCTTGTCGTGTTCTGTTTATGTTTGGACTGAAATGGTTTATGCTTTGTTAGAGTTGTTTGCTGTGATTTGGTTTGTGATTGGATTTCTAGCTATGGAAAGGACATAGTAGGCGTTGTTTGTTGACTCAGAGAAGGTCGTGTGTGTGTGTTCTGTGATTTAAAGATGGGAGTGCTGTATTGTGTCTGCGTGCATGTGAGTGATTTTTTATGGTAGAATAGGGGAATGTAAAATCAGGCAATAACAAATAGGAGAGCATACGGCTCCTTACTTCTGTTTTTCTTCCTCTTCTCAAATCTCCAGAATCTTGCCTTTTTCTTCGTTTGGATTACCACTAGTGTATGAAAGCCTATGACCTTTGCCCCTGTAATTTGTTTCTTTTAAAGCGAAGATGGTAACAGGAAATGAATTATCTTGTTTTTTTTCATGAACAGTAATTTGTGCCATGCTCTGCAATCATGCCCATCATTCTTATTTCATGGTCTTGGCAGGGTGTCTATTGTTACAGGGAATGGGGAATGCAGTGAGTGAAGAGAGCAGGGGATGGAGATGCTGAGTGTTTTCTTTTATTGTTTTAATTTAACCAAAATTAACTGTCGCTTGTTGTCTGATTATTTCTTTTATTATTGCCCATCCATGCCCATCATTCTTGTACCTGGCTCACAATGTGTATACGGCTGTGAATTCCCCTTCTTTTTGGTATTTTCTTTTCTGTCTCTGTGTGCATGTGGATAATTATTTGATCTTTTATCCTCACATAATAAGCTTTGTGGATTTTGAATGCCAGCTAGATATGACACAAGAATTAGTCTATCAGTGTCTACCACCCCCTTGTACTACCATTCATAAAAATTAACATTGTTATCAGATACATGTATAAGCTATTAATTTAAAGTTTTGATTCATAAATTTAGTTGACTCTAATCATAATTGTTATTGCAATAAACTTGATGGCTCATTCCAGGTCTTAACATTCAAATTAGGCTGAGTATTGATTTTCATAAATTAAAAATCTATCCATCTCTTAATATATTTTCACCTTTGAAGGTTAATAATAGATCTCAGCTCTTAACATTTAAGTTCCATGAACCAGAAGCATGGAAGGATAATACTAAGAGATAAATAAAAGGGTAAATATCATTTAAACTTTATTTGTAAGGTGAGGACTAATAGAAGTTAAAACAAAATTCAACATATTGCATGATTTTCCTCAATTAAGATAATGTCAGTATGACCTAGGACAAAATATTTGACAATTTCCCAGCATTGGGCTTCAGTATACAACTTTCGCAGGTAATTGAAATTTGATTTTTTACAACCAATTGGTGTTACAGATTATATTGCTATGCCTTCCTAAATAGCATGTAAAGAAATTATTGAAATTATATGCATCTCCCTTTGGCCCTGTTAATTTATTCTTTCTTGAAAATAATCCTAAAACCTTAGAATTCATAGGCTCTCAAAAGTAAAACAAAACAAACGAGATATAACTAAGTTCTATCACAACATAATCAAATAGACAATAGAAAGGAAAGCTTTAAAGGAGGAACCTACACCACTCCCGCAAATGAATTTTATCGTAATGAGGATTCTTGAAATTGGGCTTTGGGAGAGAATATCTAAATTTTTTCAAAAAGCACTAATCTTAAATTTTAAAACAACTAAAGACAACAATTAATACAATCATGCATTTTAATAAATTCTTAAAGGCTAAAATTAATTAGAAAAGACTAATTATCCAATAATTAATTAGTTAAGGTAATCAACTGTCAAGTGGACCCAATTAATCTTAATTAATCACAGAAATCATACAATTAGGATAAAATGAAAATTGGGGTATTACATAAAAGATGTCATAGAAGAAAGTTTTGTGAATTTATTGAATTGATGTAAGAGATTTATTAAGAAAATGAAGAGATTTTTATTCTTTAAAAAGATTTAGATATCTAGAAATTTTTCCAGATTATTATTAGAAATAGTTTTGAAAAATCTAAAAGATTGTTATTTTGAAGTATGATGCTAAAATCATGTGAAAATGATGAGATTTTGACCTATAGAAGAAAAGCTCTAAAATCCAAGTAAGACACTTGGTTTAATTTTATGAATGTTTTAAGAATTACTAAGTAAGAAATTCTATACATTTCTACTGTGAAAAATCTCATAAAAGACTAGTAGATTTTACAGAAAAATCTCATAAAAAAAGCTTAGCTGTTTTCTTTCAGAAATTTTCAATAAAAATTTAGCAAATTTTCTAATAAATCTCATAAAAATTAAAGAGAATTTTTGTAGAAAAGTTTCATATGAATTCAAGAGATTTTGAACAAAATGTTTCATAGGAAGTTAAGAGATTTTAAATTGATTATCTCATAAGAAGTTAGGAGATTTTCAAAATAGAAAATCTCATAAGGATTAAGAAGATTATGAAGAGAATATCTCATAAGGAGATTTTTAAAGAGAAGAGTCTCACAGAAATTTAGGAGGCTTAATAGAGAAAATCTCAAAAGAGTTAAGGAGATTTTAAGGAAATCTCAAAGCAAACGTATGAGAAATCGAATTATTAAGAAGAGATTTTACTTAATAATTATGAGATTTTTTAAACAAATGATAAAATTTCATATGAAGAAAGCAAACTTAAGAAAATAAACCTTAATCAATATCAATTGCTTGATTGTAAGCTCATGGATTCATGTTGTGATCTATATCAGGTTGTAGTATGAGGCCTTACAACGAAGCGAACCATATCAGGTTGTAACAGGAGGTGTTACAATATTATGAGAAAAGTGATGTATTGAGAATAACATGCTATTGTGATCTATATCATAATGTAGTATAGGGTACTCATCAAGTGAATTATATCAGGATGTAACATGAAGAGTTACATCACAGGTAATACATAAGATGAGAAGTATATCAGGAATCCTATGAGTTTTATTCTCAAGTCTAAAGTTAATAATAAGCCTATGATAAAGAGGAATTGAACAAACAAACTAAGTATTATATAAACAACCAGAATGAGAGGGATTCTAATACTGTATAGGTATGAGACTATACAGTTGAGGATGACTTCTACTCATAATATTATGTTAAATAAGAAAAGGAATAAGTAAAGCTAATTATTTTAGAAGACATCGAAGACACTTAATTATTTTAAATTCTTTATCAGATGTCACTGTGTAGTATACTAGTGTTTTTCCTACTAGGAATATTTGATTCTCATTCCCATTGTTACCTTTTGTTTTTTATACATATATTGCGATGATGGTGATTGTTTTGTAAAGATCCTTAGTTGGTATTGGCATTACGGTCCAGTCCTTTTAATGAACCAATAATAAAGGATTTTAGTCAATATTTTTATTATATTTTAGTGAATTTTGAGTAGTACCCTACCTAGACTAGAAGGTTCATACGTGAACCAAGGTAAGGATTTGACATAGTTAGGGACACTATTAATTGGTCATCGAGTAATAAAATTATGTATTCTTGATATATTAATTATGTTCAAATTTAGCTACTCATAGAGAAAGAGTTTTATGTTTTCACAAAAGCAGACTCATATTTAAATATTGTATATACACCTCGAAGGTTAAGCAAAATTAACAAATAACAACAACTTACTACAAGGTTATGGCTTAAGCATAATTTTATAGTAGAAAGGGTGTTACACCCACAACTGAAACAAGCTCCAGTAGCCCTGACAACTTCCTGTGTGATAGTTTCTGCACTGTTGGCAGAATGGCTTAACATAGTCTAGTTGTCTTGATCCTTGGGTACCTGGATGAAATGCACTCCCATTGTGTGACCTCGAACCCGAGACACCTATTAGGGTGGGGCCGGATGACTCAGCTCCACCTGATGGTGCCTATTGTCGGCCCTGCTGGCCACGATGGTGCTGATAACCTTGATAACTTGATCCCCTAAAAAACCTTCCAGAATATTGTCCTTTCATTTTGGGCTTCTTTGGTAATTCTCTTGTAGCTCTATTTTCTTCTCTTGTTGTCTCCATAGCATATGTAACATCCACCACTTGAGCAAAAGACATTCTTCCTACTTCAGGAAGTAGGTTGGTGCATAGTCGTTTTTCAAACCCTTTGATAAATCTTTGTACTTTTATCATTTCATTTGTAGTTAAATGTGGTATAAATCTGGACAGCTTGGTGAACTTGTTGCATATTCAGTTATTGACATTCTCGGAACTTGTTTCAGTTTCTCAAATTCCTCAACATATCTCTCTCTTTTGTTGTCTGGAAAGAATTTGTCCCTAAAGGCTTGAGAAGATTCTTCCCATATTGGGGGTTATCTCATATCAGCTATACATTCTTCTAATAGAGATTCATACTAGTGTGCTACGGTGCCTTGAAGATTATAGGATACAAAATGCATTGCTCTGCCACCCTCACATCTGAGAACCCTATGGGCCCTCTTTGATCTGTCAAAAAACTCTTATGGGCCTTCATCTGTAAAGTCCCTTGTGAAAGTAGGTGGGTTTGGCCAGAGGTATGCTTTAATAGTCACTTCCTCACGTCCAAAAGGCTGGGCATTTCTTTGAGCGCCAGGGGCAAGTTTAGTATGTGATTGGGCCCCATCTCTTGCCTGTTGGGTTAAGCTGTTACCAAATTGTCAATGGCTTGCTGTATGCCTATCATCTGTGCATCAAGATCAACAGGTTGTCCTTGTGGGCCTTGTCCATATCCTCGACCCCTTCCTCTCGGTTTAGGAGAGGGGGCTCGATCAGATTCAGCATCGGAGGCATCATAGTCTCCTAGCCTCACATTGCTCTACGGCTCCTAGGTGGCATCGCACCTAAAAAAATTGAAAAAAGAATCAAGACCCATGTAAAGTTTGAAATGGGGATGACATAAGACCAAAAAACGCAGAACAACACTCAAGAATACATTCCTAAAGGCCTCTTGTAGGGTCGCACTTTATGAAAATGGGTCGGCTACCATTTACACAATCGTGACTTTACCCAAGGACACTTTCTCCATATTACATACAAAAACCTAAAGCTCTGATACCAACTTTGTTACAACCCAACTCAGGCTATAATCGGCGCATAGGGAACACGTTCGCTTACAAGCCTTGGCATGCAAGATTTTTGATAAGAGGCATTTATGCCACTTATCTTACTTCTAATTCTTAGCTTTTTACATGAGTTTTTCTATGTTATTGATGTGATAAATTAGATATTTGATTTATTCCTCATTGTGTACTTTTGATAGAACTATTGGCTTTTGCATTGATTTTGGGAATAATTTGTAATTACAAGTTTATGCTTAACTTGTCTCTTTGAGTATGGTTTTATGCACAGGAGCTTTGGATCAAGTGCAAAATGTCAAAGAACAAGGGATCAGATTGAGATGAAAAAGGATGTTTTGGAAAGCTCAAGAAGTCTTCTATAACTTTTATGTTTAGCTCAAAACCTAGTTCTAAGAGTATCTTGGTGAAAACCAAGTTGCAAGATTAAAGGTTGCTAATGTTCTGATGCTGTCAAACTTGACCTCTAGTCAGTATTTTTGCAATATCTGGAGCTACAGATCTCCGATTGAGGTGATTTTGGTGGCGTTGGAAAGCTTATTCAAAGGGCTACAATCACTATTTCTGGTGTCGAGGGTAAATTCTATTCTGTCTACCGCTGCAGCGCTCAACAGCACCCAAAAGATTGATCACACATTGCTCACCTTGGTGTAGTCAATACAATGTCGCAGTCGCGATGATGCAAGACCTTATTTCATCTGTTTTTGGGCCCGCTTTGGCCTATTTTTAGAAGGCAGTATATATAGGAATGTTACAGACTTTTACCCTAGTTTCCAGACTTTGGAGTTTTGGAGTTTTAGTTGGGAGAACTCTCTCTCTCTCTCTACATCTCTTTCCATCTTCTCTCTACATCTTCTTTCTCTTAGGATTTCATTAGTGAAGGTGATTTGTCTTGGAGATCGTGGCGATGATCATTGCTATTATTTCCAGGTTCTTTTATCTTTATTGTTGTAATCCTCCAGAGATGGAGGAGTAGATTTGTTTACTAGTGTAAGGGTTTCCAGATGGATTGGGGTGATGTTTGAGACCTCTTTTGATATTAAATGCATTGGTTTTCTTAATGTTCTGCAGTTTCTATTCCTATAATTATTGTGGCGATTGCTATAATCTTTATTGGGATAACTAAATTGGCGATGTGCTTAGGAAACCCTTTGGGTATAAATTGATAGATCTATTGATTTATGTTTGAGGGAGAACATTAGAATTGACTTTCCGATTGGGCGCTAGGGCTATAGCAATTGGTTCATTAAATTGATGTGATTTCTAAATAAATTGGCGAGTGTCGTTTATTAGTTATTTACATTGATTAAATTCTAGAGGTCGATTGATTGCTAGTAGAATTGCTAGTAATTTGTTACTATTAGCCGCCAATGGATTTAATATTTGGTCAATGATAATTAATTTCCAATCCTAGGAATACCTTTGCACTAGTGCTTTCTTTATTGTTGTCATATCTTGTTGCTATTATCTTTTAATTTAAATTGCTTTAATCTTAATTCTCCAAACCCCTAATTTCTAATTGATTAGTAACACTTCCTTGTGAGACGACCTGAGTTGTGCCCTTTACTACATTTTTGGTGCAACTTAGCACTTTTATAAATTTTAATTTGTTGTGAGTCGCGACACAGATCAAATTTTTGGCACCGCTGTCGGAAGTGGTGCTATTTGATTTTTTTTTGCTGTTCATTTTATTTTATTTTTATTTTTATTTTCGTATTTATTTTATTTTTATTAATTTTTATTTTTATTTTTAGTTTTAATTGTTGCCTATTTTTATTTTTTATTTAAAAAGAAAAAAAGAAAAATTACATTTAGTTTAATTTAATTTTAATTTTGTTCATTGGTTCTTTTGTTTCTAGTGTATTTGATTGTTGCCATAATTTAATTTTGAGGACCGCTCCCTTCCTAATTTTCCCATATTACCGACAATCCGGAATCGAGAAAATCGCCAAAAGGCTTAGAAGGTCGCGAGGAGAGAATTAATTTATTAGGCAACCCCTTTCTTCTCCGATACAACCAGGGAATTTGATAATTCTTTTATTTTTCTCCTCGAACTTTCGATCCTGCTAGTGTTTCAGAAACATGGTCGATAACAACAGACTTTGAAGGAGCTTGCTTCCCAAGATCTTAATTACCAACCATTGGGAATCATTTATCCCGATCAGGAGGTGACTTTGAGCTCAAATCGGGATTCCTACACCACTTGCCCAAGTTCCATGGGTTATTCAAAGACCCACACAAACACCTCAAGCAATTTCATGTGATTTGTGTGACGATGAAGCCTCAGGGTAACTGAGGACCAAATCAAGCTAAAGGCCTTTCCGCTTTCCCTTGAAGGAGCTGCCATGACCGGTTCTTCTATATTCCCCATGGAACAGCTTGATGTTGGGTCGCATGAAGCGCATCTTCCTAGAAAAATTCTTCCCGCCTTCAGAGCCGCCATCGTAAAAGACATTTGTGGCATCCGGCAATGGCAGGTGAATCCCCTATGAGTATTGGGAGAGGTTCAAGAGATTATGTGCCAAAGCTGCCCTCTAACATCGATTTCAGAGCTGCTCATTCAAGATTTCTATGAGGGATCGCTAGTTATGGAGAGGAGCATGATTGACGCTGCCGGGGGTGCATTAGTTGACAAGACTCCTCACGCAACTAGACTTTGATTGAGAACATGGCAGTAAAACTCTCAACAATTTGGGTCAAGAGTCGGGTAGTAATACCCATCATATGGGTGAAGTCTCTTCGCTAAGAGCAAGAGTAGAGAAGAAGTTGGATGGATGAATCGTAGTTTCTCAAACGTATAGCCCTCAATCAGCTTGAGACAAGTTCCTTCACCTCGGGCAAGCTTGGTATTTGTTCCTAATACCCATACCACTTATGTATGTCCACACTACAGGAGACTCCCACTTTAGTTGTCGCTAGCAATGTGTTTCCCGGTAGACCTCAAAATCTAACAACCAAAGAAGGGTATGATCCTTACAGAACACATATAATCCAAAGTTGAGAGATCACCCCTAACCTGTGTGGAACAACTCATCACAAAGAATAAAGAAAGTATGTTCCACTCCCAACAAAGGCACAGAGCAACCCCATGTCTACTGAAGAACCACTGTCCCACAGCCTTCCTAGCCCTCAACAAATTTCTAGCACTACTCCGCCCCTCCCGCCTCCTTCGCATGATGCACCATGGCAAGAGATAATGAAGATGATGACATAAACACAAAGGAAACAGAACAAGCCTTGCAAGATATGAGAAATGCAATTGTGAGGCTTGAGAATTCCCAATCCCGCCAGTGGAAGTGCATCTACTATTCCTTCTCGATAGTTCCCAACCCCAAAGGGAACATTTCGCTATTACTCGAGGTCCGTACAATTTTACCTGAGGTTGCTGGTCCTTCAAAGCAGGTTGTGGTTGAGAGCCAGGAGGAAGAGACAATTCAGTCAGAGATGCAACAAACTAAGCCTGCACCCCAACAAAAGGAAGCAGAAGAGCAGTAACAAGACCTATTCCATTGCCTCTTCCACAAAGAGTTACAAGACCCCAAGAGGTCCAATGAGTTGGAGTTGGAAAGACCTCTTGGAGACCTTTTCAAGGGTAAAGTCAACATTCTCCTGCTGGATGCAATTAGGGCGTATTCCTGGCATGCCAAGTTCTTGAAAGATTTATGCACCAGAAGGAGACCACAGGGCAATGAAAAGGAGAAGGTGACTATGGGGGTGAATGCTTCCTCTATCATCAAGCCAGGCAACTTGCCATCTAAGTGTAAAGATCCAGGCGTGTTCAATGTTCCATGCACCATTGGGAACCTGCAAATCAAGCAAGCCATGGTCGATCTCTGGCCGGGTATTAATGCTGCCAAAATCACTCTGTGTCCTTACACTTTGGGAGCTCAAGCCCACTAGGTTGACAATCCAACTTGCCAACCGCAAAGCATCACAAAGCCGAGGGGTACTAGAAGATGTCCTGGTCAAGGTAAATGATTTAATATTCCTCACGATTTTTATGTGCTTGAGATGGAGAATGACATCGATGCTTAACTAAAGATACATTAATTTTGGGTAAACACTTTTTGAAAACTGCTAAAACCAAAATTGATGTTTATGCTGGTACATTATCCATGGAGTGCGGGGATTTGAAAGCCTAATTTTGTTTATCTGATACCATGAAATTCCCCCTTGAGGAACACTCTGTATTTGGCATTGATGTCATTGACTCCCTAGTGGAAGATGCATATGATACTTTACTTTGTAAGAATCTAGATCCTCCCTTCTCCACTTTTTCTTCTTCCATGGGATATGATGCACCTGTTGTTTTAGAATGTCCCAAGTTTTCAGATACAGGTACACCTCACAAGCAACAATCATCAGTTTTCCAGGTGCTCCATGACCAGCCCATGTTGGGTAAGAAGCCATGTGAGGGGCAGTGGATCTTGCTACATGAGCCTCGGGAAAAATTGATGGCTGGAGAGCCGAAGTCTAGATGGAGGGGACCATTCTTGGTCAACCATGTGCACCCTGATGGTGCAATTGAGTTAAAGAACTCTAGGATGGTTCGGTGCACCATTGATGAGCATCAGCTGATGTACCTCCATGAGCCCCCAATAGATCTAAGGGCTCAATTAGCCTATCTTTGGGTTGAAGCTACACACCCTCCATGAGGGTCCTGACCGTCCAACTTAGGGACGTTAAAGCAAAGTGCTAAGTGGGAGACAACCCACTGTGAGGTTTTTCTTTACTCTCCCTTTTATTTTTCTGCATTTCATTTATTTTCATTTTAGTTTAGAGTCTTGCATCATATTTATTTTTATTTATGTGCTACACCATTCCTTTGACACCTTAGAGATTACATGAATAGGCTTACACCACATGCACCTTATTGACTTACTTGGCATTGATTTTATCTTCTATTGCATGCTTGGTGGATTCATTGTTGTTTGGATTAAGTACATGCACTTTTACCTGTGAGATTTTGAGCCTCTTGATTGGACTATCATGTGCCATACTTATTTGTTCATGTGTGTTTCCCTCTTTGGATTTGGATTCTAGAACTTGCTTAGGGTCTTATTTGAAAATATGTTCCCATATGCATGCTTAAATATGATTGAGACATTTTTCTTGTTTTTAGCCACTTGCCCACATAGCCACATTTTGCATGTTGCCATTGTTTAGCCCCTTTGAGCCTTATTATCCATTCTTTTGATTTAGCACATCCTTAGCTAAAGGTGAAAAACCATGAAAATTCCCAACCTTTTAGGCTTAGGAGAGCATTTGTGCAAATTCATATATGTGCTTGAGCATAAGTGTGGGTGAGAGCATGAGGACATGCTCCAATTTAAGTGTGGGGGAGGAATAATGTGTACACAATAAATTCAGCAAGTGGCACACTAAAAAAAAAAACTGAAAAAAAAAATTCTGAAAAAAGTTTGGTTGAAGGTGTGCCACATTGAAATTTAAGGCCTGTAATTGTGATTAAAATGGACAAAGTGTACCCTTAAGCACTTGTGCTCTTGGTGTATGCATTCACTCTCCTTTGGCTTAAGGTTTAGCCTATTAGCCTATATATTTATCCACCTTCACATAAGCCCCATTACAACCAAAGGTAAGTCCTCTTGATTCAATATGCATGTGTGTGTGACAAAATGGAGAATGAGACCAGTAGCAAGCATATGGTAATGCATTTTCATTTGGGGTGATTTGAGTGTACATCTTATCCCAAAACACTTGAGTGAATGAGTGGCAAACACTAATCTTGGGAGGATTTTTGTACTTGATTCATTCATCATGTATGTTGATTCTACCTTGTGTGCTATGTTTTTGCTCATGCCTTGCTTGTTGAGATCATCTTTGATTGTTGGTGTAAAAGCCTAATGCTTGTATTTCTTGGTTCATTGGATTGGTGTATTGTCATTTAATTTCATGCATCATGCATTTTTAGATTTCGGAGTGTAGTGTAGTCCTTGTATACTGCTTCTCATCCATACCTTGGTTTGATCTTAGTTCACATGAGGACATGTGAAAGCTTAAGTGTGGGGGAGTTTGATAAGAGGCATTTATGCCACTTATCTTACTTCTAATTCTTAGCTTTTTACATGAGTTTTTCTATGTTATTGATGTGATAAATTAGATATTTGATTTATTCCTCATTGTGTACTTTTGATAGAACTATTGGCTTTTGCATTGATTTTGGGAATAATTTGTAATTACAAGCTGTTGCGTTTAACTTGTCTCTTTGAGTATGGTTTTATGCACAGGAGCTTTGGATCAAGTGCAAAATGTCAAAGAACAAGGGATCAGATTGAGATGAAAAAGGATGTTTTGGAAAGCTCAAGAAGTCTTCTATAACTTTTATGTTTAGCTCAAAACCCAGTTCTAAGAGTATCTTAGTGAAAACCAAGTTGCAAGATTAAAGGTTGCTAATGTTCTGATGCTGTCAAACTTGACCTCTAGTCAGTATTTTTGCAATATCTGGAGCTACAGATCTCCGATTGAGGTGATTTTGGTGGCGTTGGAAAGCTTATTCAAAGGGTTACAATTACTATTTCTGGTGTCGAGGGAAAATTCTATTCTGTCTACCGCTGCAGCGCTATTTAGCGCTGCAGCGCTCAACAGCACCCAAAAGATTGATCAAGTTATCGCGATTGCTCAGTGTGGCGCCGCAGCCATAACAGTTGCAAACAGCCTTCAGGCGATGACGCAGAAGACCTTATTTCATCTGTTTTTGGGCCCGCTTTGGCCTATTTTTAGAAGGCAGTATATATAGGAATGTTACAGACTTTTACCCTAGTTTCCAGACTTTGGAGTTTTGGAGTTTTAGTTGGGAGAACTCTCTCTACATCTCTTTCCATCTTCTCTCTACATCTTCTCTTTCTTAGGATTTCATTAGTGAAGGTGATTTGTCTTGGAGATCGTGATGATCATTGCTATTATTTCCAGGTTCTTTTATCTTTATTGTTGTAATCCTCCAGAGATGGAGGAGTAGATTTGTTTACTAGTGTAAGGGTTTCCAGATGGATTGGGGTGATGTTTGAGACCTCTTTTGATATTAAATGCATTGGTTTTCTTAATGTTCTGCAGTTTCTATTCCTATAATTATTGTGGCGATTGCTATAATCTTTATTGGGATAACTAAATTGGCGATCGTCGTTTAGGGAAACCCTTTGGGTATAAATTGATAGATCTATTGATTTATGTTTGAGGGAGAACATTAGAATTGACTTTCCGATTGGCAGTTAGGCTATAGCAATTGGTTCATTAAATTGATGTGATTTCTAAATAAATTGGCGATTGTCGTTTATTAGTTATTTACATTGATTAAATTCTAGAGGTCGATTGATTGCTAGTAGAATTGCTAGTAATTTGTTACTATTAGCCGCCAATGGATTTAATATTTGGTCAATGATAATTAATTTCCAATCCTAGGAATACCTTGCACTAGTGCTTTATTGCTGTCAAGTACCTTTGTTGCTATTATCTTTTAATTTAAATTGCTTTAATCTTAATTCTCCAAACCCCTAATTTCTAATTGATTAGTAACACTTCCTTGTGAGACGACCTGAGTTGTGCCCTTTACTACATTTTTGGTGCAACTTAGCACTTTTATAAATTTTAATTTGTTGTGAGTCGCGACAGCTCGCATCAATTTTACAGAAAAATGGACAAAGTTTCCTCTATTTTTCAAACATTCCCAATTTTTGAAATACAACTTGTATGAAAATAAGGTCAAAATATAGAATTTGGGCTTCAAACATTCTTAGAATGTGCCCCCAGTAATAGAATAACTAACTCAAAAAATATATTTCAATCCTAATTCTAATATGTAATTTAAATCCAACACTATCCTAAAATCAAAAGAAAGTTAAGTAAATTCTCAAACTAATTTCAAATGAAAATTCATAACCACAAAGTATATGTCCAACCATAACTAGGACTATAGTTCAAAATATAATTCTAAATTTAGTTTCATAATATATATATATATATAAAGTCTTAACTACACATGTTTAAGCATAAATATAAACATAATCACAAAACTAAGCCAAGGACCTTGCTTGTGACATATGGAGCATTAAAACAGTTCTAACAGGCTAAAACTAAAAAAATGATAGGTTCCAAAATACAAAATTGGGCTTTTCAAGAAGGCTCACCAACTCAGAGCTTGGCTATTGAGGAGCTGCGAGATTGGAACCTAAAGCTCCACCTATATCTGGAAAAGAGAAGGAAGCAACGATGTGAGTTTTACAACTTAGTGGTAGACAAGATGTCTATAACCTACATATGACAATATATAATCCACAAGTAAAACAATAATAACTTCATAGCTCATATACATTCAACAACTTCCTTTATCTACGGAAAATATTTTTGAAAACAACCAATTTTAATATAAAATACTAGGGAATTGTCAAATCGAGAATAAACAGAAGATTCACACTCATGCGGCCATTCCTTCATGTGATCCTAAAATAGAACGGTCCTATCCATGTGAGTAGCTGTAGAACAGAAGGATCAACTGTGTGATCTTAATCAAATATAGTCAAGATGCACCAAGGCTAATAATGCCTACTGTTGTTAGCTACAAATCCTGTAAGAGATTCTCCCCAAAACATATAATTATTTTATACATATCATATTTAACAAATCTTCTACATATCAACAAAAAGGGTCATGCCTACTATCATAAATCATTTCTCAAGTCCATATCATGGGTCAATAGTTTTAAATTATTTCAAATCTATGAAATTTTATATTCTTTATGAAATTTTCAAATTTGAAATCATGCCATATTGTCTCATCTCTAAATTTCAAATAGAACATAAGCTCTATGCATTAGATTTACTTTCATCAAATTTGTATAACATAGCCAAATAATTGTTTTCAGTCTCTAACTTGCTAAGATACATTTTTTTTTATAAATCAAGGGTATCCACTTGCCAGAAGCAATGACTAATCCCCTCGAGGCGTAGAGCTCACATAAGTGGGTTTTGCCTCTGGCTATGAAACCTTCTCCATACACACCGCCAGGAATTGAACCCCTGACTAGATACTTAAGGAGTCCAGCTAGCTACCAAATGTGCTAGGCCTCATGGTTAACTTGCTAAGATACATTTAGAACTAATTTAGCATAATTAAAAACAATTATAGACGTAATGTATTCTCATAGACTGATTCAAAGGAACCAAAGAACAACTCCAAAGTACCACCAATCTAACTGTTGACGCTCAAATGATTTATAACTCTAGGAACAAAATAAATATAATATTAGTGAGCTGACAATATCACTAATTTACATAAATTAGCTCGAAAGCACTAAAATCCCCAAATTCAAGGGTTCAAGAAACCTAACAATATCCCTAAAATAATTAAAAACTTTAATAATTGAAATAAAGTAGGGTAGAAGCCTATTCACCACTTGGAGAGTAGAATTGGTAAATAAATTCACTCCAATATTTTCCTAAACTTCAAGTTCTCTCTAATGGAGTTAAAGAGAAAAAGTGGAGGTAGTGGAGAGGGAGAGAAAGAGGGAAGGATGGTTATGATGGAGAGGATGAGGAAGAGATGATGATAATGGAAGTGGTGGTGATGATATGTTGTGATGATAAGGAGAAGAAGAAAGAAGAGAATGGAGGAAGAAGAGAAGAGAGAAAGAAGTGAAGAAGGAAAGAAGAGAGGAGGGATTACGGGAATGATATGGGAGAATGAGAGAGAAGAAGAAAATAAAGAAAGAGAGGGAACTATGGTGGTCTATACCACTTAAGGTGCACAATGGTCCTTACTTTTTTTTTAACAGTTATCACATCATTTGGCTACAATTCCTTTTCACAGAACTACATCTATAGTGCTATACCTGTCCATTAATTTATTGTGATAGCTCTAGTGCAGTCCAACTTGCAATAAACCCAATTTTGCACAATTGGACTAAGAATTTTGAGCTTGACCTCCACTTTGCACACAATAAAATAATCCAAAAAGCTGTATTCATCACTCACATTCCCTCTAAAGACCAGGTAGCTGATGCTCTCACCAGGCCTCTATCAATAACATCCTTTCAGAAGTACAAGCTCAAACTCAGGGTTATGGATACCTCAACCATGAGTTTGCAGGGGGATGATAGGCAATACACCACGTGATAAATATGCAAAGTATAATTCAATTAGTTAGTTATTCTGTTAATGATTTGTTAAAGTAATTCAGTCTCTCTAACCATCACAATAAGTCTTTATATAGCTTCTGTACTAAACCATTATACTCGATTTCACACTATTGCATTCTATACATCCAAACACCTTTACTCTCTAGCTTTCTTGCTTTTGCTTTTGTTCATCTTCTGCTACTATGATACCTCACAACCTTCGTCCCGTCCTGCGGCACCACCACCTACTCCATCCTGTTCCCTTTCCACTCTTTCTTCACCCATACCCCAACACTTCTTACTACTCTGTCTTTACGTTTCATGCCATCTCCACCTAACACATTGCGCTCTATAACCTCTCATTTTCCTCCAATTACACCGTTCTCTTCCAATTTGTGAGCTAAGGTATGTTTACCTTGCCCACAATAGAAAGAATGCTTCATGATAGTGAGAGAAGGGCAAGGATGAGAAGTAGAGGTTTGATGTCCCAGCAAATATAGGAGACAAGATGATTGGAGAGCTCTAGTGATGAGAGGGGTATGACAACATTGTTATGGTCATAGAATTGAATTTCAAAGTTTCCCAACACCCTGTAACAGAACCAATTCTTCTCCTTCTTCTTAACAAAACCATTTCTTTTTCTTATTGTTATTATTATTGACAAAATCGCTTCTTCTTCTACTTCTTTTTCAAATTCTCCAAACAAAGATAGAACGCAAACAAGGTTTGGGAAATATGAAGCATTGTGCTGCTGTTTCTCAATTTTTTTGTTATGTGACTGTGGATTTCTTTTGGTTTGCAAGATTGAGGTAAGCTTCATTTTCTTACATCCTCTTAATCTTATGGTTTGATTGTTGATTTTTAAGTTATATATCATCAATTTGGGATTTAGGGTTCACAATTAGGGATTTTTTATGCATTATTTTGTTATAAGATCAAGGAGGAATTTCATGGCAGCTGATAATGGCATGTGTATGGTGTCCTTTTTTCTCTTCATTCACCTCAAGGTACTTGACTCTTTTGATTCCTCTTTTCCATTCATTGTTGTTCTTGTTTTGGGTTAGAATTCCCTACTTATTCTTTAATTGTGAGGATTGTTGTGACGATGACCACAAATGAATGATGACGAAGGTGACAATTTGTTGGCTCGGTGAGTTGTGGCAGCAACTGCATGTTTCTAGTTAGCAAGGAATGAAGCTTATAATAGTCATGGTTCTGGTGCATTTCTTTTATTTTTCCTTTTTTTTAAATGGGTATTTTGGGCTAAAGAATATGGTCATGGATTCTAAATTGATGTGGGGATCACTTATTCCAATTTGGCCCTGAGATTGGATGGTACGCTATCTAACTACCAACTATGGAACACCATAGATCCTAGCCTTGAGGTGTAGAAAGGGATTAGTTATATGAACATATCAAAAAAATAAAAAAATGTACAACTATTTACATCTCATATTAAATCATGCTTTGTGTAATAAAATAATTATCTCAAGTGAAATCGAACTCGAGAAAAAGGAGTTCTATATATATTTTTTCTTTTCTTTTGTGTTGCTCTAAACTTTGGAATGAAGTTTTTAAATACCTACTGATGTTCAAATAACATTTTTTTAGTTTGATTTTAATTATTCTTCATAGATATATGTTAATGGTATGTATTATGGGTTTCTTAAATTGAGTTTACTGTATAACTACTTCACAGTGGTATTGTCTATTCTAACCATAGGACTAGAGTCTTTTTAATGTGTTTTTATTTTGCAATTTATATACTTGGTCTTTTGTAAATTGGTTTTGGTACTTGAATTCTATTTGATTTGATGGTTTTATGAGACAATTTTAATTAGTTTATGATTTATTTTACTTTTCACCATTGGTGAAAAAAATGTATATTGGTTTGTCCTTTATAAGGTTGATTTGCTATTCTTCTCTATTCATTTTTGTTGTTATCAATATTAAGAATCTTCTTAGCCTTCTTTCAAGACCGTTAATTCATTTGCCTAATCATTTATGTTTTGATAATTGATTGCTTATGCATATTTGAATGTCCTTTACTTGAAAAGTAGGTGGGTTTTACTTGATCATTGTGATTCAAGACTATATTAGGTTCTCCTAAGTTCCATGTGTTTTTATCATTTGTTATAGGTATCCTTCTTTCGTATTTTTTGTATAAACCACTGTATCAGAGTGACTTAAATAACTTTCACAGAAGGAATGAAGAAATGTAAGTGTTCCTGGTCTTGAGGTTATTAATTTGATTTTTTTTTTAAGTATTGAATCTTACTTGTAGTATGTGCAGAGTAAATGATTTCAATTTCTCTTTTAGAGTTTTGATTAGGTTGTTAATTTTTTCTATCTTTAGAATAAAAAATTGTTTACATTCCTATTAATGACGACAAAATAAAGCTCAAGTTTATGATGTGTAGTCTCATTGGTTGTCATAAGGCACATCACATTATGACATTGCTTTTATTATTTCTTATTTAGGTTATAAGGATGACAAGCTGCCCTAATGGGTATACAACATGGCCAAACTTGGATATATTGGTGATTGTTTGAGTAGCTAGCAGGTATGTTGCCCTTCCTTCGAACAAAAATGTGTGGGAAATGTTTGCTGAAAGATCTACTAAAATAGCTAATGTTGTATATATGATAAGTTTAGCTATGTATTTGAAGCTCATAATAGTCAATACCAATATTTTAATGCTACAAAAGATAAGTTATAGAAGCATGTAATTTGTGGTAAGATAAATATGAAAATGACAATCCAATGCTTCACGTGTTTCTTACTAGAGATTGAATTTTGATATCAAAACTAACTTGCAGAAATATTTGTAGTTGTTTACTTTCACCTTATTTCTTTTTTACGTGGTTAAAATATTCTTCTTTTTTCATATTATTAACCCCTTTTCATATTGCGAGCATGATTTTGGAGAGAGAAGAAGAGGGGAGAGGACAAAATGGAATTAGAATAAAGGAGAAGGCAAATAAGATAATGTAGGGAAGGAATCAAATAAGGAGGTCATTGATTTGAAGTATGCTTTTAATATGAGTTTCGGTTGTCAAATTAAAGAAAACGATAATATATTTTAAGTTTTCCTTTTTTTCACTAAAACTATATTGGTTTTTAGGTAACAAATGTTGCTGAAGTCTATTTGATTGTCTCATTTCATTTCTTTTTTCGTTATTTACTTTTTGTGTTTGTAGCTTGGATAGAAAAAAAAAAGTTTAATCCTATTAGGTAATAGTATTTTGAAATATGGTGAGCTAGAGATGATGAATGTTTTCAGCATTTTGACCTTAATTAGTCTTCCTCTCACTAAGTTTCTTTGTTTTTTTTTTTTTCTATTTCTGCTTTTAGGTTTTTCTAAAATTTTATAATTTGTTGCTTTGAAACATTGTATAAGGATTTTTTGGGCTAAAGTGACAATGTTTGGAGACTTTATTCAGAATATAGTTATTCTCTTCTAAAGTTGACATATTTGACTAATGTCTCCCCCCTTTGATAAGTTATTATGCTCAATGGTTCATCCACTCTTCCCACGGGAGTCATAATTTTGGTTTTTTTTTGGCATATTATGTGTTATTTTTCTTCTGTAATAAAAGTTTATAAATAAAGCATAAGGAAGCTTAACTATTGTAACTTGACCTAATAGTCTTTTATCAGTTCTTCTCTTTTTAAGAAGAATAAAATTTCATATTATGATTTGATTAAACTATTTGCAAGTTAGAGTGTTTTAATTTTTACGGTTAAAGCTTGAGCCAAATTTCAAGCTTTTAATTTAGTAATTATAACTATATGAAGAATCACTCTTTTAATGTGATAATAAAGCATTCACTTGACACCTTTACAAGTTGATAGAAATAATCAGAAATGTATAAGTTGCTTAAACCTAAAATAAAACTTTCAATGTCAATACAATTTATGTGTTGTTATTAACTTTTTGTTCTAGGTTTTTTACTCAGTTATCTGAAGTATGAATTGAATAGTTCAATAGATTTAAACGATGCTCAGGCACACAATTTTGTCTTACTTAGTTATATGAACATTAGTTATATGAACCAAATTGTTCAGTTGATGTAAAATTTAAATTCTTAGGCAAAAATTAAGATTCCAAATCATAAAATCAAGGGGAGTGCTTACAAAGGCTACTTGCATAGGACTTGCATATAATCTGCTATTGTATATGTTGGTTGCGGTGTATGTTGTTTTGATTGGTCTTACGCTTTCCAATTCCCTCTAATAACTCTTAGGCTAAAGCTCACATACTCAATTATCTGAATTATGAAACTTACATGCATGGATAAGCCTTATTTTTTGCTATTCGGTTGTAGATTTCAGGGTGCAACTTGGCATTTTTTTATCTTTGGATTGATGTGCTACATGTTAGCAATCTCCATGCAAAAAAGAACCTATACCTAAAAATTGTCATGATTAATATTGAATCTTGATATTGATTTCATTTGGTTATCATGTTAATGTTGCAATTAGGTTAATACTATGGGTAAGGCTTTGATGACTATATATTGCCCATGTAAGGTTAATGATGAGAACAATGTTAAGTCCTATCACCTTGCTGACATATCATTTACTCAATAACTTGGATAGAAAAATAGTTGATATAAAAGTAAAAGAGCTGATCTATTGTCATGTCTTTGAGATTGAATGTATTTATGTCTATTATAATTTACTCTGATTCAATTGTTGAATTCTGAAAATATTATTAGCACACTAAACTATACACTTATTTTCATTGGTTAAAGTGAATATAACTGTTCCTTTTATGTAATGGCATTCTACTAATAAAAGTCATTTTTGCATTAAAAATACAATGATTTTTTTTAAGCTACATAACTTCTCACTATGATTTATAAATTTCCAATTGTCAATGCATATGTACAACAGACCAAATTGACGATAATATATAGCTGGATTAGTGTGCTTGTCTCATTTTACGTTAATGAATTTATTGGAAAGGGATACTGATATCAGCCTTATGGATGATTCCACTAAATGACTTGATGGCATGGAGTTAAACATGTTTATTGATTAATTATGCAATTTAGTATTATTTGTTTTACTTTAAAATGATAGCTAACATTACGTTGTTCTGCATATCACACTCAGGTGTAGTATTATGGTTTGTGTGACGTGCAATCTGTATTATTTTGCAAGCTGTGGAAAACACTGTAGCTCTTTTTATGCGGACATAACAAGTGGTGGAGAACATATTCTATGTGGGTGTCAGGTTGTCTGATATTTCTGTGATTAGCTATGGTTAATGTTTAAGGGTGACAATTGTATATGTTAGTTTTTTTGTTTGAATCAAGTGTAGTTTTATCATGTATTTGCTAAGTATGGTCATCTATTGGTCATAGACTTTGGTCCTCTGGTATTTACAAAAAAATCCTCGGCCAAACTAGATTTGTTCTTCCCTGCTCTTCCCCCTACTCAAGGGGAAAATGCATTTGCATGAAGAAAGTATCCACACCCTTATAAGGCTTACTTCATTTCCCTCGTCAATCGATGTGGGACTAGTTTCACCCCCTCTCAAGTAGCCCAACGTTTTTGCTGACACACCGATCCTGGGATCGGTTTTGATACCATCTATTACAACCCATACCTCACCCCTCTCAAGGGAAAATGTGTCTATGTCTATAACAGCTCAAACCTCCGACGATGTAGATATTGTCCGCTTTGTGGCCTAACTGGGCGCCCCTCATGGATTTGTTTTTCCCCTATCTCAAGGGAAAAACGCATCTGAATAGAGGAGATGTCCACACATTGATAAGGCATGCTTCAGTTGGAAAACGAAACATGCCTTATAATTAAGGGTGTGGATACCTCCCCATGCAAATGCATTTTCTTGGGTGGTAAGAGCAAATCCATAAAGGGCGCCCAGTTAGGGCCTAAAGCAGACAATATCTGCATCGCCAGAGGTTTGAGCTGTTATAGAGTCACTTCCAAAACACACAGTTAACCATATCAATTTTGAATAAAAACTAATATAGCACTCTAAGGCAAATGAAAAACCACATAAATTAAAAAAAAAACAATGGAAAAGAAATACTGTAGATTACTATGTCTTACTAGATAATAACATTAATCTCGCTCCTTGTCAATTAATTAAAGTTAACAAATTATTTTGGTCGGTTATCATTGCTGTAAAAAAACAATGAGTGACAGCTTGCAACACTCTCTAGAGGTTTAGGAAGCAGAGAAATTTTGAGAGATTGGTTGTTGATAGTGATTAGGTGCTACAATATATTCTGGATCTATCAAAGAATTACTACCTTGCATTACATCAGTTGGCTAAGGCTAGAAGGAGAATAAGAAGCTCAAGGGTTGTTCATATGGGGTGGAAGCCTCCCATGAGGATTGACTGAAACTAAATACGAATGGATTTGTGTTTGGGGAATCTCAAGGGGCTTGTGCGTGCTTCATTAAGAACCATGAAAGACCATTATTGCGGGGTTTAGTGCAAATTTAGGAAGTTGCCCCATCACCTGACTGAGTTGTGGGGCATTTATATTGTGATGGAACTAGCCTGTTAGTTGGTGAGGATTACTAATCTCTTGGTAGAAACAGATTCAGCATGCGCTGTCAATCTTCTCATGAAACAGGATGTGAGCAAGCACTCAAGCCCCTCTTTATTACAAGCTATTAAGGAGCTGACACATGGTAATGAGCGTGTCTTTATTAATCATGTCTTTAGGGAGTCAAATTTCTATGCAGATATTCTTGCCAAGAAAGGCCATTCGACTACCTTGGAACTCATCTTATTTTCTTCTATTCCTTCTTATATGTATTGAATATTGTTTATGGTAGGTTTTACCACTTACTTGTTAACAATAAATAATTGACAAACTCTTTATGCAGGAGGCCAAACTGCTCTAAATCAGGCATAAATCGACAAACTTCTAGAGTTTGGATGACAACCTTTGCTTTTCAAGATTTCGATTCGAGGAGCAAAAACCTACTCCTCTTGGATTCTCCACCAAAAAAATCTGAGTGTCAAACTATTTTTTATGAATGAGGATGGAATGTAAAATGATTTCATATTGTGATTGTGTGAATGCAATGTTTGATAGATTAAAGAAGAAGAAGAAGAAGAAGAAGAAGAAATGCAGAATGTAAATTGATTGATAAACTGAAAGTAAAGTACAGAAATTGTAAAGAACTTGAAAGGAAATGTAATTATAAGAAAGCAAGAAAGTGGGTTAAAAACAATTACTCAGTAAACTCAGGACTCTGTTCTGTCATTGGAGACGTGTTTAAAAATTAAAAGTGAGTGTGTGACTAAAAATTTCAACCCTTTATAATTTGTACAGAACTAGTATTTATAGATAGCCTAAGACTCGAAAATTTTGACATCTGTCTTCTGGCTACCCTTGAATGTTGTCCACGTGGTTTTGACAGTTATTTTCTTCTTCATTTGCTTTTTGATCACCACTTTGTCACATATTTGTCAAGTTTCTGTCAATAATCGCTGAAAACCATCAATAACCGCCAGTTGACAAACATATGTAATCAGATCACTATGACAGTATCTTCAAATGACAAACTCCATATTCGACTTATCGAACTCAGTCTATGATAGTTGTTTTCGACTTCTGATTGCTCTGTCCAAAATCTTCGAAGTCCCAGATGACAAACTTCAACTTTGACTTGTCAAACTTCGAATGAAAGAATTGTCAATCTCGAATTACCAAATTGATTACTCAAATTGTCAACTCTTTTAGCTGTGTCGAACCTTTGACTAATTTTCAAACTTATAGAAGTCGAATGTTAGTTCGACAATTTGACACTTAATGAATTTAGTGCCAACATATATATATATATATTGCTTTAAAAAAATGTAACATTTTCTACAAATGACTTATTTTATAGATTTTGATTTTTAGGTCGAGAAAGTGAAAATGTAACAAGTTGTTTAGATTCATATTGATATTTATCGAATATTATTATTTGTTGGATATAATGCATTGTAAAATGTTCATTTGATATTAATATTTTTTCATAATGCATATCATATATATCAAATTAATAGTTTCTATGATTTCAAATGTGTTAATATATAAAAATATATCAACGGACAGACCAACAACCACCGTGCATCACACGGGTATTGCACTAGTTGGTTGACAATGGTCTTGTCTCTCTATCTTAGCGTTTTAACCTTTCATTCTCATATTTTTTACAATTTATTTTTTTGTCGAACTTGACGTCCTCTTCAACTTTTACTCAAGTCCATTTGTTGGTTTTCTTCCTCTTCTATTCCATAACATTTGTGGTCACTTTCCACTCAAGTGATGTCAAGTGAAAATTTTGGACTATTTTGGTGCGGTATTGAGGGGTTTATCACTTGATACCTTTAGTCTCTCACGGCGAGGAAAGGCAAACCAATTTTTGTCAAGTCAATCCCATTATTCTTGCCCCCATTTTGGTTCAAGCTTCTTATTTAGTGAATGGTTCGAGATTTTAGGTTGGGTTGATTCAGCCCTTCACGCTTCATTGGATTTTCAACAACCTTCTCACTGCTCATTTTTCCTTTATTTTTTTAACAGAATTTTTTGATAAGTTTAATTTCTATACACTCATAATATAAAAAAATTTTAAACTGTTACCCAATTCTGTTTTTATGACTTTTTAAGTGGTAGGTATGAGATTTAATAATTTTTATTGATGTGATAATATATGATTGAATAACAATGTAAAAAAATCAGTGCCATAGATATTATACTCTTTTTTTTATATCATTTAAATATATACAAGTAATTTATGTTATGATTCTTACTCTATCCTCATAAAATTTATACTCCAAAACAAACCTAAATCCTGCAAAATATTCTCATAAAAATTCAACAAGTATAGTTATTTATAAAATACCAAATTATGAAGAGTTTAATTTTGATATATCAATTTTTTTTACTGTTTTTCAATTAAATATTTCTATTTTCATCAATTTTCAAATAGTAAATATAATGTAAGAGTTAAACATATTTCTTAATGTGTCAATATATAATTGAATGACTGACATGACTATATTAGAATTGAATTCAATTATAAATAGCGATACGTTATTAAAGTAAATGAATTATTTTATTCGCACCACTGCATATCTTAGCACCACTCTATCAGTCAACTATTATTGTACAAAATATTCTTCCACCATTGACGATGGTCGGGCCCCCATGTAGTATGTGATCCGAAAACTTGAATTTTTGTAATTTAGAAAAATAAAGAACTAGAAAAGAAATCATGTGTTTTCTTTGAAGTATGCAATTGCATACTTGGCCAATAATACTACCTACAAAAACTGAATCAGCAAAGTCTTGCAAAAGATAGTGGATACTCAATAACAATCTTTGCGTACACGTATACTTTATTTTTAATTTTGTGTTGTACTGCATGGAAAAAATGATAATATAAGATTTTTTTTAATTTTGATGTATTGAGAGAGATTTATAGTGTTATCCAATTAAATTTCTTTTTTGTGTATAACTTTTAGTAATATGGATGAAAGTAATCATATTTGTTAATATATCATTAAATTATTATATGAATATGTAAAATATTTTACACTACCAACATTTTTTAATTAAACCTACGGTATAATTGAATTCTTTCTAAATAATGCCATCCAATTAGTTTTTGGGTTTCTTTGTTTTAGATTATTTTGATATAAAAATATTTTCAAATGAAAAAACTTATTTTTTTTATAAAAATTTGGTATAAGCTTTTACTCAAAAACTAAAAACAATTTAGTTTTATTGTCAAAATAGTTCGGAACAAATGCACTAAATCTTAGTCAGTTGCTTAGATAGATTTTAATGAACTCAATTGGGGTGGAAGTAGGTTAGTTTAGTTCAAATTGAAGGGAAAAACATGGTTGAATTGATTAAATTTAATTTATTTGTGATGATTTAGTTTTATCATGTTTACCAAATTGATCCAATTAAGATCAGGTTGGTTTAGTTCGAGTCATCAAGTTGGTTTAGTGAAGTCATGCACAAAATTTGAAATCTTAGAAATAATAAGAACAATAGATGGTTGAGTGATCAAGGTTGGTGTTTGGTCGACTAATTTGAAATATCATAAATACAAAACCTACAAATAATTGCAGATATAGTTTGATATTGTTTTAAAATGAATCAATTACCTAAACTAACTAATTCAAAATCAATTCCATGAGTTCGTTTTATATCTTTGACTTCATCGAGTCAATCCAATATTATGAACACCCCTAGACTCAATTGTGTTTTTATTCTTCAAAGTATTTTTTTTCACTTGATCTCCTTTTTTAAAAAAAGTTTTTGTTTAGTTTTTTAGAGTTTGTTTTCATTCACCTTTGGTCTCATTTTAATATATATGATATATAAATGGAACAAAATACCTTTTTTTTGTCATAAATTATAATTATTAACATTATCATCACATAATAGAAAAGAGATTTTGCCACTGTAATTATATGCATGTCCCATATATATATATATATAAAGAGGTATTTGGTGTAATACTAAAGCTGAAAAAAATTCAAGGTAATCCACCCTGATTGTAGTGGTTACTATACGTACAGTACACTAAATATGGTGATGATAGATAAAAATAACAATAAATATTAAAATTTTGTTGCAAAATGACATATAAAGCAAAACAAGTGAAAAAAAAATAGAACAAAAGACACAATATAATAATTATTGTTGTATGAAATTAAAAATATGTCATTACCTAAAATGACTGGAAAAATGATTCACTTGCACAGTATGCCATTCTTTCATATCATGACATTGAGTTCAAACATTAGTGAATGAAGATCAGTTTATGGGGAGACCACTGAAAACGTGTAATATACGGAATTAAGAATAAATGTGGACCTGAGTCGTAGGACCATCACATCCCATTGTTGCGTGAGCATATTATACATCCTTTTCGATCTCATGATGCGAGTGCAAATATTGAGCAGTTGATCCGTTTGGTTTTATAATTATTTTTTGAAAGAATTAAATTTGGAAGAATCATTTTTAGAAGAATTAAAGTTGGGAAAATTAATTTGTTCAAAAGTAAGTTGAAAAGAATTGTTTCTATTTAAATCGGATAGAGTAAAATCACTTTTAAAGATAAAAGTACCAAAATAGACATAATATAAAATAATAAAATAGGTGACAGTGAGTAATAAAGGATATAAGTGTAAAAGTGAATCTCATTCTAATGAAATGAAAATGAAAAGTACTATTAATTCACTTTACTGAAAATAAATTTTTTAACCTGGGAATGAATTTTTTACTCGCATATATAAAAGGCAAACAACTTTCATTCTTCTCTTTTCCTTTTTAGTTGATCAAAAGTACTTTTGACAAGCTCGAAAGTACAACCAAACAAGCACTAATAGCATCTCCAACAATAGTCCCCTTTTAAATCCCATTTTTAGTCATACTATTTGTCATATCAGTATTATCTAATAAAAATATAATAAAATATAAAAGTGGGATAGGATTGGAACTCTTCTCTCCAATAGAAGATTTCAATTTGAGTCCCAACTTTAATCCCACCTATTTTTTAAATTTAAAAAGTATAATAACATATTTCGTCAAATATTTTTTTATAAATATTTTTCCTGCCATGTGTAAACACACCATGGCTTGACTGCAAAATGGGACAGTCTCACTAGCAAGGTACGCGTCCCACTTGGTAAACGACCCAACTTCTTGCTCCAGCAACTGTCTCTAAAATGGGACGACTATGTGGGTCATGTCATAGTGGCTGAGACTCCAAAATGTTATTGCTGGAGATGCTCTAAGCCGACAATAGATAAATAGGGGAATCCTTCTGTTTTCCTCCGTGCGCGTCGTAAATCCCAACACAAATGGTAATAATAAACTAATAAGAGTTATGTTATTTATATGACACTATAATAACTACTATTATAGGGGGGTATGGATGTCATTTATGTAAATTTGATCCATATTTAATGGTAAATAATATATGAGTTCGTTTGATATTCCATACAATATACGTATAAATAATATTTTTTAATTAATAATGGTCAAGCCTAAAAAAAAAAAATCTTACATGTCAAGTAAAATATTACAAAATAGACTTTTTGATTGTTTTTTTTTACTCAATTTTTTAATTTAGCTTTTAGTTTATTATGTTTCTCCATTTAATTCCTTATATCTCAAATTATTTTGAATTTGGTTCTAAATTTTTTTGTAATAAAACTTATAAAAAAAATAATGAGGTGATAAATAATGCTGGCACACACATAAATATGACATAGAGTATGTCATGTTAGCTTTTTTTTTCATTAGTTATACCGCGAAATATAAGAGATCAAATTTAAAAAAAAAAGAAAAAGAAAAAAGATGAAATTAAAGAATCAAATAAAAGTAATTACTAATTAGAGAAAAAAAAGAGCCTATTTTATCAAAAGTATTTTTATTGAAATCTGAAACTACAGGAAAAGGGAACGAGTTATATGATTCGCAGTTATTGTATTGAGCAATATTTGTTAATCTCTGAACCAAATTTAGGGTGAACCCAGAGTTGGACAAGGGGTCGTTCCGAATGGGTTTAAGGAAATGATTGACTGAAACCACGTGTCGGAACCGACGAAGACGTCAAAGACGCTTTTAGTAGTCTGAGACCCTGCAGCATTGCCAACTCTTCGAACCAAATTTAGTGGAGTAATTATACTTGTAAAATATTTTTATACAATATACTTATAATATAGGTAAAAAAATTAAATAGGATGGTGGATTCAAAAATAGTAAAAAATTAAAATGGGTCCATCACTTTACTTCTTTTTATCTAAATTATAAATATGTTGTGTGAAGATATTGTACACATCCCATTATTCAATTTGATTGTCACTAGTTACTAGTTTTCTTGGTCTAAAAGGGTACGTGACATGCTTTAATTTGTATTAGCAAACGTTAATAAATACAAAAATTGGCGAAAAGTTATCCATCTTTATTTATATTATATGCACATATTAAAAAAATGATTGAATAGACTTAAAATTAGATAAATCTAAATATATTTTACAATTCTATCATTATCGTCACTTACTGCAATACTTTCTCTTTCATATTTAATCTATCCACAAACTCTCTCTTATAAGGGTATTATAGGAAAAAAATAATTAATATTTTATAGAGTTCTTAAAAAAGATAAATAATAGTAAAAAAATAAAATTTTGTAGATAGACACTTATTAGAAAATAAATATAATAGTAATTAGGAAGCAACTTGACATTGGTGTCACACTTATTAGATCATCCCCAAAAATAAATGAGTTTTCATCACACCATGAAACAAAGTGTAGATTCAGATTTAATTTATTATTGAATGACGGAGTCCGCACCCATACTTGATTTATTGGACGTGAGTAAGCACGGTACCCGTTAGCCACCCAACAATTTTTCCTTCAAATATTATATAAATAGGAATATGCTCAAAGCTAGCTACACCATCCTCACCTTTCTTAACCTCTCAGTCTCGTGTTCTTCTAGTAACCATCTCCGATGAGAACCTATCAAGTCTTATCATTATTGCCTTTCTTGATACCCTTGTGGTTGATAAACCTGAGTATCAACATTGATGCAGCAACAAGCCACTGTCTTGGCCACCAGCAACTTTTGTTGCTCCAACTGAAGGATAGCCTTATATTCAACCCTGCCAAATCCAAAACACTGGTCCATTGGAATCAAAGTGGTGATTGTTGCCAATGGAATGGAGTAACATGCAACAAAGGCCGAGTAGTTGGTCTAGACTTGAGTGAGGAATTTATTTCTGGAGGACTAAATAACTCTGCAAGCCTCTTCGACCTGCAATATTTGCAGAGTCTGAGTTTGGCTCACAATGGCTTTGGTTCTTTTGTTCCTTCCAACTTTGGAAAGTTAAAGAATTTGAGGCGTTTAAATCTGTCAAATGCTGGCTTTGAGGGGCAGATTCCACCTGAGATCTCTCAGCTGACAAAGCTTGTTACTCTTGATTTGTCTGCATCATTTGCAACACAAAATACTCTAAAACTTGAGGAACCAAATATTGCAATGTTTTTGCAGAACCTTACAGAAATCACAGAATTGTATCTGGATGGAGTGAAGATATCTGCTGAAGGAAATGAATGGTGCCATGCCTTGTCTTCACTGCAAAAACTGCAGGTATTGAGCATGTCATCCTGTAATCTCTCAGGACCAATTGATTCTTCACTAGCACTACTCCAAGCACTCTCAACCATCCGTCTAAACCTGAATGGTATATCAAGCCCAGTTCCAGAATTCTTTTCAAATTTTTCCAATTTGAAAGTCATGGAGCTCAGCAGTTGCAACTTGAATGGTTTCTTTCCATATGATATCTTTCGAATTCAAACACTGGAGGTACTTGATGTATCAGATAATCCTGATCTTCAGGGTCATTTGCCAAACTTCTTGCAAGATGTGTCTCTTCACACCTTGGACCTTAGCAATACAAATTTCTCAGGGAAAATACCAGGTGCTATTTCCAATCTAAAGCATTTGTCTGCATTAAATCTTTCATGTTGCCAATTCAGTGAAACACTCCCTATTTCAGTGTCAGTACTCACCCAACTTGTTCATCTTGACTTATCATTCAACAAGTTTACTGGCCCAATTCCATCTTTCAATGGATCTAAGAATCTCAGATATTTGTCACTATTGCACAATAATTTGACAGGATCCATTCAATCAGCTCAGTTGGAGGGACTTGTAAACCTCTTCATCCTTAACTTGGGTAGTAACTCCCTCAATGGAAAAGTTCCTTCATCTCTTTTTACACTTCCATCTTTGCAAGAGCTCACACTTTCTCACAATGGATTTAATGGTCCATTGGATGAATTCTCAAATGTTTCTTCCTCCCAATTACAGTTGGTTGATTTGAGTAACAATAAATTAGAAGGGCCTATTCCTGTTTCAATGTTTCAACTTAAAGGACTTCATTTCCTCCAACTTTCTGAAAATGAATTCAATAGCACTGTAAGGCTTGATGTGATTCAAAATATGCAAAGTTTACATACACTAGGTCTCTCAAATAACAAGTTGTCAGTTGATATAACTTTCAATTATGATCATGGCCTTTCATCCTTTCCTATTATGAAATATCTGTTGTTGGGTTCTTGCAAATTGAGGGAATTCCCAGGTTTCTTGAGAAACCAACCCCAACTAAATGTTCTAGACCTATCTAACAACCAGATTCGCGGAATGATTCCCAATTGGATTTGGAGATTTGACTTTCTAATTTACCTAAATCTTTCCAACAATCTTCTCACAAGTTTGGAGGGTCCCTTGGAAAATCTTAGTCCTAATTTATGCATACTTGATCTTCATTCCAATCAACTTCCTGGGTCAATTCCCACTTTCACAAAATATGCTAATCATTTGGACTACTCAAGCAATAGATTCAACTTTGTCCCACCCAACATGGATAAATACCTTCCTTTCCTATATTTTCTCTCCCTTTCAAATAACAGCTTACAAGGAAAAGTTGATAATTTCTTTTGTAATTTTTCTACTCTCCGATTGCTTGATCTTTCACATAATAGCTTCGGTGGCGTCATTCCCAAGTGTTTGACAAGAAAGAATAGTACACTCAGGGTACTAAATCTTGCTGGAAACAAACTGACAGGTTATATTTCTGATACAATCTCAAGTTCATGTAATCTAAGGTTTCTTGATCTCAATGAAAATTTCTTGGTTGGTGCCATCCCAAAGTCTTTGGCCAACTGCCAGAGGTTGCAAGTCTTAAATCTTGGGAACAATCTACTTAGCGATGGATTTCCATGCTTCTTGACCAATATTTCCACCCTTCGGGTGTTGATCTTAAGGTCAAACAATCTTCACGGTCCCATTGGATGCCAACACAAAACTAGTAATTGGGAGATGCTTCACATTGTTGATATAGCCTCCAATAGTTTTATTGGTACAGTACCTGGATCACTCCTGAAAAGATGGACAAAAATGATGGGCGATGAGAGTGAAATCCATGAAAAGTATGGAGATTTATTTTTTGACATATTTGATAACCATGAGACAATGCGTTGGAAGGACCTGTACACTTTTATTGACAGATCTGTTATGATAAAAGTAAGCAAATTGTTAGCAGGAGAACCTTATTCTGTGATAGATCACATGTTCGCTTATTATGTGGCTGCTAATGAATTGGGTGGTCGCTACCTGGATTCAGTTGCAGTTGTCAACAAAGGTTCGCAGATGAATTTGATCAAAATTCCCACTGTCTTCACTTCGCTTGATCTCTCATCCAACCATCTTGAAGGTCCTATACCTGATGAGCTTATGAATTTGAGAGCAATTAATGTTCTTAACTTGTCACATAATGCTTTCTCAGGCCATATACCATCATCCTTGGAAAATTTGATGCATCTTGAATCCTTGGACTTATCATATAACAATTTGAGTGGAGAAATCCCCACTGAGCTTGCAAGTTTAACTTTCCTTGCATTCTTGAATCTCTCCTTTAATCATCTTGTGGGGAAAATCCCAACAGGCACTCAAATTCAGTCATTTGACGCATATTCCTTTGAAGGCAATGATGGGCTATGTGGACCTCCAACAAAGGACTGCTACAATGGAAAGGTAGTGGATAGGCTGCCACCATCACCTTCATACGAATCGCATGTTTCAATAGACTGGAATTTCCTAAGTGTTGAGTTGGGATTCATTTTTGGCTTTGGTATTGTCATCATTCCCCTTATTTTCTCTAAGAGATGGAGGCTTTGGTACTGCAAGTATGTGGATGAATTGCTTTGCAAGGTTGTCCCTAAGCTTGACCTTGTTTATGAACACCATGGAGGGAGACAGTACAGAACTCTTAGGTGGATGACATAGTTGATGACCTCATTGTCAAGCAAACAGATCTTGTAGTTTTCTTTAGTTTCTCATTTGGGCTGTGCATTTTCCTCTAATCTTTTTGCTGGCTTGTGGCTTTGTGCAAAATAAGGGGTTTAACTAGTTAGAAACACGTGCTAGGCACATGTGAGTAGAGTACAGGTTTCCTAATAAATATTGTGGTATTTCCTATTTCTTTTTTTGGTATAGAGTGGTATGTCCTATTTCAATGAAACACATTTCATTTCCATTCAAATATTATATTCATCTGAAAGCTGAAAATAAAGAAATTGCTACCATACAAACACAATAATATAAATAAAATAGGAAATGAATGATACATGTTAATGAAAATTGTTGTAATTGACCAAATATTTATTGATAAAACATATTTTCAATGTTAAGTTCCTCAAGGCTCAATAGAGGCATTGAATTTAGTTTTCTGAGATTATTATCAACTTCTTATCATTTTCATTTGAAGACTACATTCAATTGAATATGTACATAGTTCGAGAGAGAATAGGCATATCTCTTTTCAAAATTATGGATGGGTAGATTAAAGAATTAAGGTATAAAATAAATTATATGATAAATTTATTGATTTAATTTGGTGTCATCTTTTATTTATAAGAATATTTAAAAATACTTTGTAAAATTATTCACAATTTGTTTTTTGAAACTTTTAAATTTTTAATTTTTTTCGCTAATTGAAGAGTAAATAAAATCACCTTCTAAAATATTTAATATGGCTATAATATATAGAGATGTAGTTTAGGCATTATAATATAAACAAATTTATTTAATAACAATTGAAGTCATTTATATTTTATTTGCAATATTTCAAAATTATTTAAATCAATTATTATAATTACCTAATCCAACTATACATAAATATTAATTACAAAATTGATAAATGTAATTTAAACTCTATAGTAATTAGTTAAATTTTTGCAGCCTGGCCCGCTCTTTGTTTCCGCCTCCGCCCCATACAAAATGTCTAATTTTTTCTACTTTTTGTCTCAATTCCATAAACTCGTGTACACTTTCCACACCCTATGTGATTAATGATTAGATTAAATAATTCAAATATGAAAAAAATTGATATAACAAATATATTGAATAAGTTTGACATTATCTTGTAATTACAAGAGGTTGTTTAAAATTTATTTTTAGGATTAATCATAATTTTCTTTGAATTGTTTAATTGTTTGAATTGATAATAATTCCAAGAGATGCAAATTATTATTCGTATAATGTAAATACTTGGTATCTCATGATGAATACATACATTTGGTATGGTTCGTTTGATGCTACAATATTAGTAAGAAAAAAATTATTTTTTTGACTAAATAAGAAAACAATTGTATCATAAATGTAAAGGGGTGCGAGTTACGTGTAACATTTTAAATGGCCCATTCAAAATCATATGTTTGTAAGTAGAAAAGCTTTTATCACAAATGGACGCTAGGAGCGAAGCCAAGAGCAACGAAAGTACATGAATCTATTGATCCTGGCCCAAAAAAGAAGGGGGGAGCAGAATGGTACACGGACGATCAAAAGTCAAAACCAAAGAAAATCAAACAATTATGTGTATAAGCAAAATACACTATGGGAAGCTAGCCAACATAACTCCTTGAGTCAGGTATAATTTAAATTGGTAGAGAAATCGAATTACGCATTCCTCATTTTAGCAAGCCATTCGCTACTCAATACAACAAATTCGGATAGTTATAGAGCATCATCAATAGAAACTCGAATTTGAAACACCTGAGTCAACTCATTTTTTAGATTTCTACACCTTATGAATAATTGTATCTAGGATTGACCTTATTATCGGCTCTTAGCTATGATTTGTTTATGGTTTATTCTTTTTTTTTTTTTGGTCTCCCAATAGTATCCACCGTCAACAATGATAACCAATCCCTTCGTCAGTTTGTACGGGTATCTCAAAGAGTAAAATTCCTGGCTTAAGGAAGCTTTTCCATTTCCAAAAGCAGGGATCGAACCCATGACCTTTGGTTAACGGTGAACGAGCCCCTACTGCTCGATTTCACCCCCCAAGTTTATGGTTTGTTCTTTATCGGGATATGAAGTTTTGTTCATGTGGATTGGTTTAGGTGTGGTTGTCCTTCATAGCCCCATGCTCTCCTATGATATATTAATACTTTATTTATGTTATGATGTGATGATATATGTTGTTAAATATTTATGATATCTAGGATTTGTTCTATTATGTGCTAAACTTTATGGAAGCGTTGTTTCGCTCACAGGTTGCATTAGTTTTTAATTGTGAGTTAACAAACAAAGCTCTTGTTCTTTTAAGTTTTCCAAAAAAAAAATTCTCAATTTCCACTAAAAGTATTTAAAGCAAACTAAACTTTCAAAATCAAAATGTAAGAAATCTAATAATTAGCCAATTATAACGTACACATAAGAGATTAATAATTAGGGTGTTACAAATATAAAATATAAGTTAATATAGTAAATAAAATTTAATTTTAAACATTAAAGAAATAGAACTAAATATTAATTTAATATATTTTTAATTGAATGACATAACTAAAAATTCCACGGATCAAGATAAAGAATGTCAACTTAATAACGTAAATTGTATAAGAATGTAAATTAATATATATTATTACTAAGTTAAAGAATTACTTTCAAACATTAAAATGATAAAATAACATAATTTATATAAGAATATAAACCAATTTAATATATTATTATTTTTTCGTTACATTAATATATTATTGATTACATGAAAGAATTAATTATAGTCCCTTGATGCAATCAAATTTAGAATATTTAGTGAGATGGTTAAGTAAGGAAAGCAAAATCCAAATGAATTTCCTGCTGCTCACTATTTATATACTCTAACCTGCATAATATGACATAAAAAATTCAGTCACCACCAGATGTTTAGTTTGACCTTGGAATACTTTCCTTTTCCTCACACAATATCAATTTACAATAATGATTTTTTTTTTGAAAAGTTTAAGTAACACCATAAAAACAAAATAGATAAATGTTTAATTTCAAATTTTTGATGCACTCACTGTCATCCAATCAAATTGTTCTATCTATATAATTATTCAAACAACGGGTCTGACAGTGTAAGAGTCATGTATATTCATTAACGTAATAGTACATGATCAAATGGCGATTAGTAATTCTTTTACTCAGGAAGTACACAAAGGCGTTGTCTTCTTGTTTGTTGCTTCCTGCTATGGCAGGATTCATCTTGTCTTGCTAGAAACCTTTGTAATATTTTTTCCAAGGGCATACACGATGCATATATAAAATGGAGGCTGTAAGGACTAAAACAGCTATGAGCTCTGGCAAATGGGGAAGAGGAAGAGCTGGAGGTACTTCAATAGCTTGTCAATCTACCCACTTAAGAGTATCCTCTGTAAAGTCACTTCAAAGTCAAACTTCGAGTTCAAATCAGAACGTAAGTTAACATGCTGCTGCTTGATTCTTCATTATTGTTGGCCAAAATGAGAAATATGTGCATGAAACCATAGGCATATCATCAATAATCCCGAATTACAAGAAGTAAATAAACTAACTTTGTATCTATGTAGTTTGTCCTTGATTAAAAACTGCTGTTGACTACAGGACACAGAAATGGACTCCCTGGTCTTTATAAGGACATGGAGTCTTGTGGGGAATATGCAGATATACAAGTCATGTGGAAAATGATTCAAGCTTCTTGTCCTCATGAATATGCGTGCAGCAAGAAAATGACCAAAAAGAGGTATTCTTCATATTGGATGGTCTGCTTCCGGTCAACTTGAATTCTTTTCAGGAACATCAGCTAAATGGTCCTAGATTTCCTTGATGAACAAGTCGAGATATAGATTAAGATTAGTAGGAATGGAGAGTGAAGAGTAAAACAAGATTGACTTAATGTATAGGCCTACAGAGATGGGAATTACTTGTCCCCAAATTATATCATTTTCCTATCTCATCAATCATTTATTATCATATTAAAGATGAATAATATATATTTAATAACTGTTTTAAGATTTTAAATGTTATTAAATGCTTATTTTCCACGTGCCAAAAAGTCATTGGTGAGACATGAAGAGAGACATGATTTGAGGACATGTTCTTTCCGTCCCCTAGATAATGTGCATGCCAATGCCAATTCCTTTGCTTCAGTCTCCACTCTCCTTCCATCACATCATTAGTTTTGTTACATAAGAAGTGCAAAGTGGATTATTAGAGCCCAAATTTAAATCTCATGTGGAAGCCAGTATCTCAATTTAGTCTATATGTTATGTCTAGATCTTGTTTCCATGCTTTTCAAAAGTTTAGCAGGGTGGGAGAACCGGGGTGAATTGGAAAAAATTGATTGCATTTCTATCCGTCTCCTTAGAAAAAAATAAAAATAAATAAATAAACAAAGTTTCTAGATGAGAAAAGCATATTATATCACATACACTTGATATTTTGATGGGTACTGCAAGTGGCGTAAATCATGAAGTTGATGCAGTTGAGGATGGCCGCGGTCATTGCAGGTTTTACCAATATATCAAAAATTGGCAATTTCTATTTGTGTGTATCGTTTCCATTGCACAGCTGATACAAATTTATGCTCACTTTTAAAACATAATAATAACCTCTTTTAACTTGTAAGTAATCAATGAAATTGCATCATTTGGCATTTTTAGTCCCCAGGCGGGAAGTTTTCTTTTCCCTAGTACATGAAAATACTCAAACCATTCCATAGTACCATTTCAACCTAAGTAGCTAACCTAATTTTCATCTCAGAAGAAGATAAACGAAACCAGTTAACAGAAGTCACTGCATAATATTGGCATGCATATATTTTAAATTGCGGCTGCAATTGCATTGCAATGCGAAAAATTGTGAGAAAAAACGTTGATGACACAACAGCAACCGCATATGTTGTGTGGTTGCGGTAGGTATCTTAACAGTAATATTGCGACAGCAAGATTGTCAACCACAACTTAAAAAGCCTTTTACATGTGCTACAAGCAATGAAATTACTCATAGTTCCAAAATCTCAAAACATAGGAGAAACACTTACACTAGTCTACATAGGAAAACAAAACAGAACTTCAGAAAAGACCAAGAACAAAAACACTAGAAAGAAGGCCATTCAACATCATGCAGCATCTTACTCATGAAGAAGCCTTTGATCAAAATGCCAAACACCTGCAAGCCAAAAAGACATCATTTTTATCAGAACCCAAGGGTATATCATTTCTTTCTCTTAGGAGGGAAGGAGCCAAAGTAATAGATAGTAAAAAGGCAAACCAATATGAAAAATGGTGGTACATATATATATATATATGAACATACCGTGACCCTTTCCAACCCTTCTCAATTGCGCCAGATACTCTGCTATCTTCTTAATTGCTTCCACCTATACAAAAGAAAATGAAATGTCTTGACATGCAGAGTAGCAATGTAACCAAAGACACAGTGTCAACTTAAAAGTTCATGTTTACTGCATTGATTTATATGTCATGCTCCTCAATTTTTCTTAGCTTGTGTTTTAGTTTCTTTCCTTTCTCCCTGTTTTTCAAGTATAACATTTAAAATAGCAAAATCCCATATTTTATAGTGCTGAATTGTTGCAAGGAAAATATATAAAAATAATAATAACGAAGGGGGAAAAAGTTTGCCATTTCACTATGGTTTACAGATTTAAGATGAGTTTCACCTGCTCACTCAAAAACTCGTTTTGGATGAAGTTAGCCATTTCAGGATCTTTGTTGCGTTCTGCTACCTATTATCCAGAAATCTTATGATTAGCCCTCAAATATATATCGCATAGTTTGTGAATTTCTCAGAAAAAAAGAAAAGGGAAGAGTTCAAAAAAATGCAGCCAAAAGTTGATGAGGTAAAGAGGCGTTACACTGTACAAATTCAGAAGTTTCTCGTTTGTCAACTTTTCCAGAGACAAGGCTAATTCCATAGCTGAATCAAGCAAAAGTGTAATACATAAAATCGAACGTCCGCATAGATTAGTTTGAAGTTGAAAAATGATTATGACAAAGCAAATTGCCTAACTTTGTAAAGCTGCTAAAAAAGGGGAAAAAAAAAAAATAATACATTTAGAAATTGAGAAGTTTGAGTAATGAAACCATCAAATTACTCACCATATAATGCATCCCCCTTTTCCTCATCCTCAAATTCTGAGGGTACATTCTTGATGGAGTGAAGTAAAACTCTTCCACCACGAATGTTCTAAGAAATTCATTCAGAACCATACAATTCATCACAGCTATATTTAAAGAGAACTTTAGAAAGGTTTTGGTTTGTCAATAGAGAAGCACAAAGCGTAACCAATTACCTGATACTTCATGAGCTTTTCAGCATGTTCTCTTTCTTCTTCACTAGATTCCTTGAAGAACCTGTTTGTTTTTCAACAATAACAGCACATGAGATTGAAAAACCCGTTTGAGAACAAATGAAAGAAACAACAATAGAGAGTTGGCATAAGGGGTTGTGTTTGTTTACTTGGCAAGTCCCCTGAGAGCCACATTGTCCCTGTCAAAGTATGCAAACAAGGAGTGGTACACATAGGAAACATTGTACTCCACACTGTGACACACAGTTTTCAAAGGGAAAGCTCTTAGCAAGGGTGGAAAAAACGGACATCATAAAAACAGAAATAAAAAGTAACAATTAACAAATGAAGATCTTAGAAAAATAATAACAAAAAAATATGATTCTTTGATTGAATTAGATTGTCATTACATCAAAATTAAATTCGAAGGAAAAAATAATTGATAGTTGATATTTTCAGATGATCAACATAAGTAACTCATTTTTAAGTGAAAATTAAATCCCAAAAAAAAAAAAATGAGAATCATAAGAATGCTCACTTTATCTGCTCGTTAATAGCAGATTCACACTCATCAGCATAGTGGTGGCGAGCCAATGAAACTTGGGGTGTTGTTGGAACAGCAAGAGCATCCTTATTCATCTCTTCAAATGGTTGGAATATCACCCCAGTGAGAGGCGCAGTTGATGCAAGAACCTTAAGATTTCTGCTACCCCATTTCTCAGAAAAGCTCAGGGAAGAAGGATCTGAAAAGATAGCAAATCTAATTAAAGAAGGAGGAGCTGGCTTTCTCAAACCATCGCCAACAATGGTTGAGAGAGAAAACGAAGAAAATGATGAAACTTTTGGAAAAGAAACAGCCATGGTTTCCAAAAGGGTTTTGAGAAACGGAGAAAGAAAGAGAGAAAATGGAGAAGAATCAGTTGTCAAGGAAGGGGAGGGACAAAGAAGACATACTTGTTGAGGGGCATTTTGGGAACTTTGGATGGGCTGCATGTCATTCTGGACCGTTAGATTAGGTACACGTGGAGGGCTAGGATCATGTGAGGGCAGGGGCGTGTGGCGACCTCGTGCTCTGTCCAAATGACACGTGGGGATTGCGTATACTTAAAAAAATTGGCCACTCGTGAGTCGTGACTCACTTACAAATAACCAGCCTCGTATCCCTGCACTCAAGCCACCAAATCTGCTGTTTTCTCGGGTGCTATTCGGGCTAAAAAGTTCGGCTTTAGATCCTATAAAGTTGATTCTTAATATGGATAAAACTATCAAATTTTGTATCTCTAAAATTTTATATCGATTAAATTGGTCTCTATAAAATAAAAAATTTTAAATTAATCTTTGTAAAATTAAATTATTAGATAAATTAGTTTCTATAAAAAAAATCTCTCAAATTAGTTTCTGCAAAAGTAAATTATTAAACAAGTTAATCTTCTTTGCCTAACTTATCAAATAGATTAATTTGGCCAATTATTCAATTTTGTAAAGACTAATTTGCTAAACTATTTGATTTTATAGGAATCAATTTGAAAATTTGTTTTAGAGGAACTAATTTGTCTGACTTAAATTTTTAGAGATCAAAATGGATATTTTATTTTGTAAAAAAAAAAAGGGAAAATACTTGCATACAATTGGATTCAGTGCTTTTATGTGCTTCATATGAATTCTAACCATTAGATATAAAAAAATTTAAAAGAAAAAAATATACTTATTTATTTTCACTTTATCTTTTCAAAACAAAAAGTATATAGATTAAGAAATTAATAAATATATGTTGATAAAGGTAAAAAAATGTATCAATGGACTATATTATTCCCATTAAAATATAAATTTACATTATTATAATATTGATGAAAGCCAAACTCAATTAATTATATTAAGGATAATATGGGAAACAAAAAATTTAATATTTATTGATATAAGAAATGGAAAAGGGTCTTGTAACAAAGAAAAAAAAAATTGACATACAGAGTGAAAAGGAGTGCGTATTAAAAGAGTATATAAATGGTTTGGATGTGATGTAGAGTAAGATATCTTTTACTCCAAGAGTAAGGTAAAGCTTCTCAAATTTTTCATATCAAATTCTTACCATTGATGAGTTCTTTTTTTGACATTATCAATTCTTCTTTTTTAACTTAATCAATGGAGCTTATTAAAACATGAGCACATCATGTTAAAAATTAATATGAAAGGGTCCACTATGATATTTTTAAAAAATTTTACAGCAATATAAATTGAATTTATGATAATAAGTAAATAGATACATTTTAATTATTACCCAAAGATAATGATCGAAATTATTTTTGAATTTTCATAGATATCCTTCTATTCGAGACAGCGTTCCTTGAGCAGTTGAGATCTCATCATAGAGTACATCACTTTTCCAATATTAGTTACTTCATTCTAAAGACTTAAAATTGGAGGCAGTTGAGAGGAATGATCATTGTGAAATTTAAAATAATAGATTTGATGATTTTTTATAAAAGTCTTATATATATATAATGGGTTATAATCAAATTACATTGGTGTAACTTTAAGCAAAGTTACACCACTTACAACTTTCAATGAAACTATTTTTTTTTATCGATCTAATCATTAAATTACAATTACCAATCATAAAGATCACTTGTGCTAAGTTTCATTAAAAATTGTACATTAATAGCAATGCAATTAAGTAGCTCTTATTCTTCTTTTTTTTTAAGTGTATATATTACGTTAATTTTGATATACATAAAAATTGTGCCAAAGAATTTTAGAATAATTTGAAATTTTATAGACATGATCTATTGATGTTAACTTCTAATCCAACGGTGGGTGTTTTGAAAAATTATACTAACTAAAAACTATTCAATAGTGTAACATTTGCTTAAAGTTGCATTGATGCAACTTGATCTTAACCCATGTGGGGGGTGTGTGTGTGTGTATGTATTATATTTATATATATAATTATTATGCCACATCTTGATGTACTCATATCTTAATTAATTATTTTCCAAAATATCATATTCTCATATATATCATATTAGATACTCACACTCATATTTGTGCAACATAGTTATGGGGTGAAGGTTGCAATCAAACCTCATTAGTAAAATCCTAGTGAGGGGGAATTACAATTGAACAAATGGAGCTCTTTATGAGTTACTTGGAGTTTTGTGGTAGTTTGTAATTAATTAAGTGTTAATTAAGGGTGTATTTTACTTTTATTTTTTAAAAAAAAAGCAGACAAAAAAAATACAAAAAAAGCTTGCTTATATGTCACTGTATTGTCCTTTATAAAATTCTCACATTAGGTGAGCCACCATCACCCACCTATGTTAGAATTGCTTCAATGATGTTCCACTAATTTGGTGATATATGAAGTGTTTTAAGCATCCAAATTAACTTTAATAATTATCCTTTGTTGGAGTTTTAAGAGTTTTTAGTATATATGTTTTATAATTTATCCTGGTTTTAGTATAATTTTTCATTTTATTTTTAGGTTCAAGAGATAAGTCACAAAAGGGAGCAAAGGCACTAATCTTGATGTCCCAATGCCTATTTCCTGGCGTCCTAGCCCTTGTTCTGTAAGCTCTCAAGTAGAAACTTGGCATCCTATCACCCAGACCTGGCTTCTCAACACCTATAGTCTTATATAGAATAAAGATAGAGACATCATATGGGAATTGAGGAGTCACCCACCAAGAGCAAGAGGAGGAGAAATTAAGGAATTAACCTATACGTACAAATCTTTGATTCCAATGAGTTTTTCTTGCTTCCTTAGTCTTGTTCTTTCTTTGAACATGAGTAGTTAGACTCTTTGCTAGGGATTGGGGTTTTTAATCAAAATGAGTATTTTGTGATTGAAATTCTTAAATCCTGTTGTTAGAATGGTTTGATTGATGGTTGTTCATTTATTTCAATGCAAGTTATGTATGAATTTTTTCTTTCTTGTGGTTTGATCTAGGATTCATATTTGAATTGGGAGATTTGGGTATGAATTGGCTTTAAGGTTCAAACTCATAATTTTCATAATTTAGGAATAGATTTTGGGAATTGTGGACTTTGTGAAAGGATATTTACTTTTGATCCTTCTTTTTATTGGAACTAATTTAAGGAATTGATTGGTTGTGAGAGAAGCAGAAATGTTGATTATTTTAAGAAATTGGAAATCAATGAATTAACATTCAGTCTCAATCTTGCCTATTCTAGGACAAGTGTTTAGAAGTTCACATGGATTTACCCCCAAACTTCTAGTGTTGTTGAAAATTGTTCTTGATTTAATTATGTTTATTGCAATAGTTAGCTTTTTGTTATTTATTTTGAAATTGATTTTTAATTTGAGAGCTACATCCAAGAATTTAGTGTGTCTAAATAGAAATCAAACTAGTGAATTGTTGTTTACTAGAACTAATCCTTATAGGGCGATAGCCACCCATCGTGGTCACTAGTTGAATGATTCAGTACAATTGTTGAAATAGTTATCGTACAACCAGCGTTGTCAGCATGTTTGGCAGAAATGGAAAAAGAAGAAGTTGTGTTTCAAAGCTTGGTTTTTAGAGGAGTGTTTTTTGGGGTCAAGGAGCATGGATCCCATCTTGAGGCTATGAAAGAATACCAAAGCACCTATAGAAGCAACTTTATCTATGTTTAAATTCTTTTACAAATAAAGAAGAAATAAGGATTTAAGAAGCACCTTGAACACCTACAGAAGCATCTTTGTCTATGTTTAAACCATTTCACAAATAAAGAAGAAAGAAGGATTCCATAAGCATCTTGAGTGAGAGAAGTTCAAGGAGAACAAAGATAATATACATAGCCACATGTATAAGCCATCTCACCTTTATCTACCATGCCACCCATGCCTTTTAACCACCCGCAACAAGTAATCCCAAGCCTTTGATGATGTTTTATAATAATCTTATAATTAATATATATTATATTTTATAAAATTATGTACATTTATTATGCCTGTCTTAATTATTTTTTTCAAAAATATCATATTCTCATATTGTATTGTATACTCATTCTCCTTCCTTATGAGACAAATTACAATTGAACAAATGGAGCTCTTTAATATTGGTTTGTTTGGTTGGAAGGAAATTAAAAGGAAGGAGAAGGAAAGGAAAGAAATTGGGATGGAGGAGGAAAATTTCTTCTATTTAGTTGGAAGGGAAATATGAAAAGATGGACTGAATAGTACAAATTAAAAGAGAATGTAGGACCTACCAAATTGTTTTCTCCTCTAGACTGGATGAAAAACATAGGGGAAATTGTCCAAACTTCTTCAATTCCAATAACCCCCTTCAATTGTGACAACCTAAAAAGAAAGAAAAAGTAACTTTTAAATAGTATAGACCACTGTAACACCACCACCCTATGTTCTTTCCTTCCTCCTTTTCCTATCTTGTAGCCAATTCTTTTTCTTCTCTTTCTCTATGCTCTCTTTCTCATCTCTTTTTCCACCATCATTCTTCTTCTTCTTCTTTCCTCCGACATGCACCCATCCCTACAACCATCACCATCACTACCACCATCCTCACCTCCTCTTCCTCAACATATATACCATTACTCTCTCTCTCTCTTCCCCGACCCTTTACCTCCTCTTTCTCTCTCTAATCTCCATAGAGAGCTTGGAGCTTTGAGAAGGTGTTGAAGTGGTTTTCCTTACCATTTCTACTCTTCAAGTGGTTAAAAACTTTTAGTCAAATCTATTTAAGTTTTCAAAGTTTCTATTTGATTTTAGACTATTGTCTGTGTCTCTTAGAACCCTAGAATTTGGTAGGGGCTAATTGGTGTTAATTAATGGCATTATTAGCTCACTAATATTATATTTATGTTGTTCCTAGAGTTGTAAAGCAATTGGGCATCAACTGTTAGAATGGTGGGACTTAGAAGTTAGTCTTTGGTCCTTTAGAACTAGTTTGTGAGTAGACATTATATCTATAATTGTTTTTTATGCAAAATTAGCTCACTTAATGTATTTTAGTAATTTAGAAGCTGAAAAATAATTATTTGACTATGTTAAATAAATTTAGTGAAATTGAATCATTTCATGTTAGCTTATATTTTATAAAAAAAAAAACTAACACATGGGACGATATGATGTTGATTTGGAAAATATGTATTGCACAAAGAAAAGTTAGAACTAGTACATTTGAAATTAATTATGTTTTTGTTATGGATTTGAGAAAGGAATTGCGAATTGTGGGCTTGAGAACTAAATTAGTAAGTTATGTATAAACTTTATTATGTATTGTGGGAGAATCTCTACCAGGATCTATAGCTAATGATAGTAGGCATTAGTCCTTATGCAACTTGACTATCTTTGATCAAGGTCACACAAAGTGGATCCTCCTATTCTATAGCTATTCACACGGGTAAGATCATCCTATTTTAGGATCACATGAAATAATGGTCACTTGAGTGTGAATTATCGTGTTTATCTTAAATATAATGATTCCCTAGTATTTTCTATAAAACTGGATGTTTTCAAAAAAAAATTCTTTAAATATAAGAAATTGTTGAATATATATGAGTTGTGTATATATTATTGTTTTACTTATTGATTACATATTGTCTCATTTGGGTATAGACATCCTATCTTTCATTGAGCTGCAAAAACTTACTATGTTCTTTCCTTCTTTTTTCCAGATACAGTAGGTGCAGCTTTAAGTTCTAACCCTGCAGCCCCTCAGTAGTCAATTTTCTATGTTGGCGAGCCTTCTTAGGCAGGTACATTTTATATTGGAACCTAACATTTAAGTTTTGGCTTGTTAGAACTATCTATAATGCTCCATATGTCATAGGTAGGGTCTTCGGATTTGGTTAATATTTATGGTCGTGGATTTATGATTTAGCTATGTGAATTATATTATAGAAAGGATTTGTAAACTAAATTTGGTATTATGCTTGAACTATATTTCGAAACTATATTTGGAAGGAGTTTGAAAACTAAATTAACTTTATGTTAGATTTTAGGACTGGATTTGATTTTATGTACATATTTGAGCGTTGAATGGAACTTATATACTAAGTTGGTTATTCTACTACTGAGGGCACATATATTCTTAGAATGTTTGAAGCTCTATTTTATAGTTTATTTTTTGTTTACATATAGGTAATATTTGAGAATTTTGGAAATGTCCAAAAAATGATTGAGACTTTGCCCATTTTTTCTATAAAAGTTTACATGTTAAAACTTGTGGGAGAATGTGTTTCCTACACGTCAATCATGGCTAAGTTGGGTCATGACACCAATAAAACCTTCTTTAAAAGAAAGCCATCTCTCCTCTATTCAACATCACGCTTAGTAGGAGTGCTCGAAACCAATAAAAACCAAATTAAAATAAAAACTAATCCAAAAAAATTGAAAACTAATTGAAATTGAAATAAATTGATTTGAATTAATTCTTATTATGTGAAAATCGATTGATTCAATTCACTTTTCGATTCTTATTTTCAAAATCGAACTAAACCAAATCAAACCAACTTGCTAATTTATATTTATTCATATGTAAATATAATATACAATATTTTAATACTAATATCCAAATATTTTCTCATGTTTTAATTAAATATTTTATATTTTCAATTACTTATTAATTCTTTTGATTTAATGAACATGATTTAATTTCAAATCTTTTATTATTTGTTAACTTATTAGTTAGTAGTATATTACACATTGGCATAATTTTTAAAAATTAATTTAAATTTTATCATTATATAGTCATATAAGAATTATTGTCTAATTTGATGTGCTGTCAAAAGTTACATTTTTGTATTTTATAATACTTTTAGTAAAAACCAAAAATCAAATCAATTCAAATTGATTTAAATTGGTTTGGTTATTCAAATATAATCAAAACGAGCTGAACCAAATTGAAATTAAATTTATTATTTGGATCGGTAGATTTTTTTTTCCTTGAAACCAAACCACACCAAACCGCACCGCGAACACCCATAATACCTAGCTTCAACTTTTCAGAGGGTGCAGTCCACCGCCGCTGCACTTGTTTCCACTCACTGCCACTGTCGCAAGTTGATCGATCGTTGCCTTTGTCCTCCAACGGCCACACCAAAACACCAGGCTCCTCACATTTCTTGTTGTATTAAACATTTAAACTTGCTATTGGCATTGTTGCTAAAAAGGTGAACTCTAAGAATGTTGTTGAAGTGGGGCTTGCTATCTAAACAGTGGAACAAAATATTGGAAGAAGAGTTGGATTGTGGCCTCTTGTTGTGTAGTTTGACAGACAAATAAGGAGTTTGGTGTATGAAGGAAATGCTTATGGGAAGCCATTTTGGGTTTGAGAGTTCACTTTAGTGGCTCAAGTATTTTCTTGAAGTCATGAACCACAGCGAGGGGTTGAGAATATTGGTGCTTTTTTTTTTTAGTTTAAGTGAAAATTTAAGAATTCATATTTGAACTAAGAACATGGTTGTATAGCCGATATTTTCAAATTTGAATCGAGAATTTTGATAGTTGTTAGTTCAATTTAGATTTTAAGAGGTATTTTATATGAGAAGTGAGACAGTTTTTGTTCAATTTGATTTTACGAGCTATTTTATTTGGGTTCATAGCTAATTCATAATTTTAGGAGCTATATTTTAGTTGTATGGTTGATGCATTGGAAATAATGCTGATTTGGTCACGCAAAAGGATTTTTTACTAGTTGCTTGGCTGGTTTTGTTGTTACTAGTCGATTTTTCATGGCTTTACCTAGCTTTTCTTATGTTGTTGGTTGGTGCTTTTGTTATGCAAGTGGTGTGTATAATTTATTTTAATTAGTAATGGTTTAATTTAATATGTTGATATTATTTTAAATTTTTTAAATTAAAAAATAGTTAACTTTTCTGTTTGATATTTATTAACATTGTATTACTTGTTTATGTTTCACTAATTTTGTACATGATTCCATATTTTGGTTGAATTAACCAAAGTAACGTTAGAACAAAACTATCATTTGGTATCATTATATTTTTTTTTCTTTCCTCTCAATTTTCTATACAAACAAACAATTTGTCATTGAAAATATGCAATGATATATAACTATTTTTTTATGCCTAGGGTAATATATAATAAATAATAACAATAAAAATAATTATATAGAAGGGAAGAAATGTTAATTATTATGCTCCATAAGAGCTTAAATTTCATATAAGAAATGTGTAGGTAGTGGAACAAAGTTCTTTTTTAGGCACAGAGAAAAGTATATAATTAAAAGAAAAACAAATGTGTGAAGTAATATCTACACAATAGTTCTTATTCAACAAATAATTTTGATAATAAAGGACTCAAAGTGGATTTTTCTTTAAAAAGAAAAAGAAAATAACTTTCAATAATAATATGTTATACAATAATAATAAATATAAGTCAAGACATATATTTGTCAATACATATATTTTGTCATAGACAATTATATATTGTATTGTCAAGAATAACTTTAGCAAAATGGTTGAGAGTTCTTATAATTGTAGAGAGTGAAAATATATAACAAGACTAATATTTTAGTTTACAATAAAATGGTCATTAAACCCGCTCAATAAATTTTTTTTATTTTATAAATAGAATAATTCTCAAAATATTTTATCAATATTCACATATAACTTTATTTTTATTTTTTATAAGTATTTTTATTAAAATAATTTTAAAAATATAAGCAAATCCGTGCGATGCACGGGGTTAACCTCTAGTATAGATTTGTATATTTGTTTGTTTTTAGGGTTTAAATGGATAAGAAAAAAAGTAAAAGAATCTACTTCTTACGTTTCAGTTTTGTGACCACGAACAAATGTCATGATAACATAAATTATGGGCAAAAGGAAATAGCTTTGCCATCAGAGCCACACTTGCAAAGTTGATGAGCGTATGCTTTTGCAAGTTATAAATGTGCAGAAAGCTTGATGACAAAATGGTAATTTTATCAATCAATCCCCACTTTCTTGAGTTTTCCATGCACCTGTGAATAGAAAAGTTCATGTGGAACGTACAGTACTTTTCTCTATTCTCCACTATTTTCTTTGAAATCCAAGCCGGAGAAAACTCACAAATACATCACTTTCCTTCTCTCTTGTTTTCTTTCCTTGCATTTCTATTGAAACAAACAAGAAGTTTGACTACAACCTTCACCTTGGAATTTCCCTTTTTCCTCAAACTAGTGGATTATAATTTCACTCGAGTTAACTCATTTAACTCTAGTTAAATAGACCCCATATAAAGATACCTCATTTTATTCAAGTACAGATTAATTATATAATATCAGACGATTTTGAGTTAATTATTGTAAGAGGCATTTTTTTTGGTTCTATGGTCTAAATACTTTAAACAATATAATAATTTTTATAAAAAAATTACAATTACGCTCCATCAAAATGAAATCCATTATAATAACTTAATAAGCAAGCGAAAAATGTTAGATAATCTGAAATTTTTCCAGAATTTTATATTAAAAATGATATATCATAATTGTTATCTGTTAGTGTTTAGATGAATTAGTAGATCATGCTATTTTATTTTATCAAACAATACTTATTGTTATTTCTATAAAAAATATTATTATATTTTTCTAAATGTATAACATCACTCTAGGAGCTGGCAGCTTAATATTTCCTGTGTTATGTGAAGCTAATTCCTGTGCCGATTTACTTGCTAATGAGGGTTCCTTGTCTAGGGATAATTTTGTGGTTATTGATTCCCTGCCTATAGTACTGCGGCCTTTGTTGCAGGTGGATTATATGGGTACTATTTTTGCTAGGACATAGCTCTCTCGTCCTCTCTCTAATGTATCAAAAAAAAAAATACAATTAAATGAGAGAAATAAAATTTGTACACACTATATGAACTCATTAAGAGAGAAATAGATACACTCAAAGTTGATTTAACAGAAAAATAAAAGATGATGGACTCATTATTTTTGTGTTCATCTCTCTCCTAATAAGTCTCAAATGAGTCAATACTGTAAGTACATATATCATTCCTAATAAAGTAATGTGTGCATTTTGCAACACGTATCGAGAAAATACAATACAATTTTCAAGTTTGTTTGTCGTATGCCAAGGAGGAGACCTTTGGCATTAATATCCATAGATTCCAGCTCGTTGTCATTTCCTGCTAAAGTCTAATGCTGAGAACCTTTTGGGTATGGGATGTTGAAACTGATGCTTTTGAATGAAGGCCTGTGGACACCATGCGCTCGTGACCGCCCAATGTTGAAGAGAAAAAGGTGAAGAATAATCCTTGTTGGAGATATTACTAGCTTTTTTGTACTGATGTGAAATGCTATAATTTAGAGCTCACAAATATTGCATGCTTGTATACAGAATGTCGAGAATTCATGCTTGCTAGCTGATAGCACAAAATAGGAAAGATTTATATATGCACTTTGTTTTGTTTAATTATTCTTTTTTAAAGTAAATATTTATTTATAGGCATAGCCCACAACATTGTAAGCGAGAGTTATTTTAATTATTAAAATTTAAAAGTTAATCTTTTGATTTTTAAATTATAAAACACAGTCAAATTAATCCATGAAATATAAATAAATCAAATTAGTTACTCAAAGTTTAAATTTTGAATTAAAATAGGTCTTCAAAATAGCAATATTATTTTAAATATGAAGAACTAATTTAATTTGATGGAGTATATATATTTGAGGGGGTAATTTGATTCATTTGTATTTTAAAATATAATTTTAACTCATTCCTTTCAATATGGGAGTTCAAATATTTATTTGGAATTAACTTATAAACTTTCAATACTTTCTTTCTTATTGTATTGAAAAATAATTTCTTTTTCGAGTGTGCGTGAGCAAATCCCAAATATGTTGAGGGGTTGTGCTTCCAATCAGTTTAATCTTCACAATACTGTTTAATAACTTAAAACCTTAGGATAGTATAGTTTTATATAGAATCTTTCAGTCATACCTGTAACATCCCCTGCTGCTTTATGGATTGACGACTGTCCCCACAAATCAACACGGGTCTTTTCAGCATGCTTTGTCCTCACTCACATGCTTCCTGGGAAGTTAACATCCCCTGCTGCTTTATGGATTGACGACTGTCCCCACAAATCAACACGGGTCTTTTCAGCATGCTTTGTCCTCACTCACATGCTTCTGAAACTTCCCGGGAAGCATGTGAGTGAGGACAAAGCATCTTTAGACCCGTGTTATTTGTGGGGATCAATCCATAAAGCGGCAGATGTTACAAATGGTATCGAGCCTGCACCTCTCCCAAGACGGTGTGGTTGAGGACGAACCAGGCTGAAGCTGGTGGGCATGTAACGCCCAGGGACGAGGACGAGGAGTGATCGCCGGTGCAAAGAGGGCACGGACAAGGAGCGACTCCTCGCAAGGTCCTCTAAGCGGAGGGGTACATGAATGAACCGATTACACACCCGAATGAGAGGGATCCTGAGACTGTATAGGTATGGGACTATACAGTTGAGGAGGGCTTATATGAATTGATTTGTACTACCTATATCAACAAGATGCATCTTCTTTTCGGTAGCCTAAACTGAAAGAACTCCACAGTTAAGCGTGCTTGACCTGGGGTAATTTTGGGATGGGTGACCTCCTGGGAAGTTTTCCCAGGAAGCGTGCGAGTGAGGACAAAGCATGCTGAAAAGACCCGTGTTGGTTTGTGGGGGCAGTTGTCAATCCATAAAGCAGTAAGGTATGTTACAATACCACCCTTTTTTCTAAGTCTATTTTTTTTTAAGTTACATTGGAATATTTTTCACTCATACAATCAATGAAAACTCACATAAAATTTGAACAACCATTGCTGGATGTCCTTGAGCTTGTGGAGTGCTTTTACTCAGAAAATGAGACCACCCAAGAGGGACACCGGTTTTGCATCTATGGAGGAACGTTATGGTATTGCCTCGCTCTGGTTTGGTTAGTCTTCAATGATCACCATAATGCTTTTAAATTATACAAATTTACACTAACTTTTCAGAAGCCTAAGAGAGCAAATTAGGGTTTCAGATAAGATGGTCGAAAGATATTTTAGACTTAAGAGAAAAATTCACCAAGAAAATGCTTGCACACAAAACTCCAAGTAATATAGTTATGCTAAATAGACTTCAAGGAACCTCTTTTTGACACTCCCACTAACGTCTTGATACCCTGTCTATATCTAATCAAAACTTTGGGGTTCCTCAGATTATGCATGATCTTTTAAAATTTCAAAACAAGAATCTTTTATAAAGTTGAGGAAAATTTTGCTCATTACAGAATTAGGACTCATCAATTCTGCATGATCTCCCTCTTTCATTTGAAAAATATTATTTTAGCATTTACATGAGTGTAGACACCTATGATGATGTGAGAGGAGTGGTGGAAAAAAAAATAATTTGGAAGAAAAAAAAAGTAATGGGATTTATGTGTTTTGTGAGAATAGGTATTTGGTGTTTGAAAAAGTTAGGTGTTATAATAATATTGTTGATTTTTTTTTTATATATGATTATCCTTCTCTAAATGTGCGACTTGTCGGCCTCCTTATTCTTTCACACCCCACTACAAATTTTCAGAACAATTCAAACAAAAATAAATTAAGAAAAAAGAAAAGAGAGATTCGAGCATGGCCAAAAGCCGTTACATTTCAATCCGAAAGCGATTTCCAATTTCCACAACCCCAATCATTCACCCCTCTCTATAAGCCCCTCTCCACGAGTTCCACTCTTATGCCTCAACCTTCACCACCGAAACAGCTGCAATGACCACAGAAACTTCCCCAAACTTCCAGGCCATTCCAGCGGACTTCCACCCCGAACTTTCCCTACCTGCAACAACCCACGACGGCTTGGAGTTCTGGCAATACATGGTGGCAGGTGAAACATACATGTTGCTTTTTACATCGTTTTTATTAATTACACCATTTTACTCTCTCTTTTATCAAACGAAGCAGCAAAAGTTCAACCCCCAAAACACACACCCTCTCTTCAAAGTAAAAATAGCGTAAGAGTAGTGTAAAAATTTTGGGAGAAAATTCAACTGTGGTTAGAAAAAATTCTTATAGTAAGAAAAATTTGCATTAATTAGTTATTACATGATTTTATACATCGGTTTTTAAATTAAAAATTCAGTAAAAGTAATTAAAAAAAAAGGACTGATATATTGAGATATAAATAGTCCAATGTATAAAACGTGATGCAAATTTTTTTGCAAGAAGATAAATGTCACATTGACAGAGAAATGATGTGTGTATAATATCTTTGTATAACATCTTACAAAATAGGAAGAAAAAAAGGTGATGCGTCTAGAAAAATAAAAAATTGGAATGGGCCCACCAACCATCTTGTATATTTTTTGCCTATGTTATATAAAAATATTGTACTCATATCATTTTTTCAAAATAATAGGGAATGTTTGGTAATCTTTAGATTAATACGTGGATCCAACTATAGTTAATCTAACAATCACCCAGTATTATATAAAATTCTACTTATATTATTCTAGTTATGCAATATGAATTTTGATTCTCTAGAGTGAAAAATCATCTAAAATGAGAAAATGAATGATGTTTTCACCTTTAAATCAATAAAATATATGGTGTATAAGTTCCATCAATTGATTTAACAGCAATAACCACCTTATTTTCTTATATTAGAGGATCTATTTCCATGCAGGGTTACTCCAAACTTTTTCATCATGCTAAGAATATATAAAAGTTTCTAAAAAAAAGTTGTTATGAAACATTAATAATTTAGTATTTTTTTTTTAATCATATGTAATACTGTTATTACTTTCATATTACAGTGAAAGTAAAAATAATGGTAGTAAGGCATTGAATTATAATTTTTTTAATCTTTAAAGTATCTAATATATTCCCAACAATTGTCTTTTTCAAAATCTGAATTTCAGTCCTCTTCTTGAAAGTAGTTCATTTACCAGTAAACCTAGTTTGCAATGATTTTTTGAATTATAAATTGTACACAGCAACAATTTTTATTTTTAATTTTTTTTAATTTGAGAGCATCGAAGAAGATAAATTATTTTACAGAGGAGTAAGTGAAAAATAGTGTGCCATAACGTTAGTATTATTACTATGTTAAAAATATAATAAAAATAAAAGAAAATAATAACCCAAAAAGATGTCTGATACTAGCTTAACAATAATGTTATCTAACTCACGACAACAACAATAATAATAATAATATTATTATTAATATTATTATTTAAATATTAAAAAAATAAATGTCGCTTCTAGACACACGCCCTATCAATGTTGGACGATAAAGACATGAGTGTGGAATTCTATCTCATTGAATGCAAAAGTATTGTTATTTCAATACTAAAAAGTGGATATCTAATTTATTATTATTAGGTGTGATAAATCGATAAAAAAAATAAATGTTATTATCACATCTAATAATAATATGTATCCTAATTAAACACTTATTTTTTAATTTTGAAATTACACTTCACGGATGAATGTACAACTACAAATGTAGTAGCTTTTTTACATGATTAAATAATATTATTACACTTTAATTTGTTGGTGAGTATTTAAACAAATGAGAACTATTATTCTAACACCTAAAAAAGTGAGTGTTCGATTAGAACATTCAATCTATTATTATTAAATATGATGGATAAATAAAAAAGTTGCGATGACCATCATATCTAATAAAAATAGAGTAATTATTTTAATTAGAGACCCGCTTGCAGGGGTTGGAGTGACATTTTTGTAAACAAATTTCTCAATATAAGAATCTCTCAAAGATTCAAGTAACAAAGTGACCTTGGCAACGGCACAGGTTCCATAGCAGGTTCAGTGGAGCACATGGCCATGTTCCCAGTGGACACCCTCAAGACCCGCATGCAGGCCCTCGGTGCCGCCCCAACATCATGCCCTGTCCGTCCCTTCGGCCTTCGCCAAGCCCTCACTTCCATCCTCAAGCTCGAAGGCCCATCGGGCCTCTACCGCGGCATTGCCGCAATGGGCCTCGGCGCAGGACCCGCTCACGCAGTCTACTTCTCCGTCTACGAGTTCTGCAAACAGACCTTCTCTTCCCACATCACCACACCAAACAACACCAACAACAATAACATGAACAACTCATTGGTGCACGCAGCTTCCGGGGTCTGTGCTACCGTTACAAGTGATGCAGTGTTCACGCCGATGGACGTGGTGAAGCAGAGGCTTCAGCTGAAGAGTAGTCCTTACAAGGGGGTCGCGGATTGTGTAAGGAGGGTGGTGCTGGAAGAAGGGGTTGGTGCTTTTTATAAGTCTTACCGGACGACGGTGGTGATGAACGCACCGTTCACGGCGGTGCATTTCACGGCGTACGAGGCGGCGAAGAGGGGGATGATGGAGGTGTCGCCGGACAGTGCTGATGATGGCAGGTGGATGGTTCATGCGACCGCTGGTGCTGCTGCTGGAGCCTTGGCTGCTGTTGTCACAACCCCGCTTGATGTTGTCAAAACTCAGCTGCAGTGCCAGGTATGCATGTTCATCAATGTTTTCTTCTTGGATAGATAGATATTAGTGTATCACAGATTTCTGTTAAGGCCACGTCATTGTAAGAAGTAATAGGTGGGACGAGAATAGCTACATGCGGACGACGTACATGATCTGTGTATTTGAACTATTTAAAAGATCAATCCTTATCAACTGCCCTGAACAAATATTATATAATATTTTCATGAGAAATTTGTGCCTAAGATAACATAGTTTTGTTATATGTGAAAAGCATTATTTAGCCATACATAGTCAACGCTTTTTTTTAAAATATGTTGCCTTTATACAATATCAACTACTTATCTGAAATTAAGGTATAATTTTTTGAAAAGTTATTATATTATATATGGCCAATTGTCAAAAGTAACATTTTTCTAATAAAGGGTATATTTTTAAGTTAATATAATGCATCACTTTTCATAGAGTTATAGTAGCAAGTATGGTCAATTATCTAAGGTAATATATTTAAATAAAGAAAATAACATTTTGTTAATATCAAAAGCACTTCCTGTGTGCACCAAAAGTAACTTCATATGTTCCTAAAAATAATTATTGTTTTACACCAAATTTCGTGTAGTGCTGGTTAGAAATAGAATTACTTATGTATCTTTAATTGATCAATAATTTAAATTTTTAGGAGAGAGAGTTTATAATATACTATCAGAACTTTGATGATCAAGTATCCTAAAATTCGAGTCTAATAAGGACTTGTTTGGTTTCAGTTTTCAGTTTTTAGGATTTTATAAGGAAATATTGAAAACTAGAAATGAAAATTGAAAACTGAAATAAAAACATGTTTGGTTTGAGTTTATAGTTTTCATTTTTAGTTTTCTAGATTTTATGAAGAAAATACTGAAAAACTAAAAATAAAAACTAAACCAAACAGGCCGTTTTTAGAATTTTTAATATTTCTTTCAAAAGATTTGAAAATCTAAAAATGAAAAATGAAAACTAAAAACTCTAACTAAACAGAGTCTAAAAGAGTCTTTGTAAAAGAGGGTGTGTTAGATATAAAATTATTAATGTACCCCTATTTAATAACTTAAACCATTGCGAGAAATGGCTGGTTGCAACTATAGGAATAAATTCCTTGAAATTTGTACTCATCTTCCTCTTTTGGAATCAAATGTTACTTAGGGACTTGATTAATCTTGAAAAATGAAAAAAATTGTGTATTGGCACACTTACAATCAATTTATTAGTGGAACTCATAAATGAGTAGATAAATAAAGTTGATGGAATTCACTTGTACTGTGAATGTGCCTAAATATTTTTGTAAAAAATTAGACTTGTGTTCACATAAAAATCTTTCCTTAATCTTTTCTTGGTGTGCCACAAATTGTGTCCATGAAAAAATGATGGACCACCACCTTATGATTTTCTCTCTAGAATTGTGTTATCTGTATCTAATATTCATAGGATACTCTACTGTACACACATTCCATGCCATGTATATTATTTATAAATAATATTTTTCTTAAATCTCATTGTATAGTTAGAATGAGTCCGAAAGATCAGTACAAATAATATATTTTATTATATAGTTACTGCTCTGCATTTTACCAGTGGATTATTGTATTTTCCATATTTTCTGGTCTAAACTTTATATCAAGCTTCCCCTAGTCACGGTATTTGTGGGTTCTATTTCTATGCAATAACCAATCACACTACCCGGCTATGTACGTGGCAAGTGCTTACATTTTTTTTTATGAATATTATAATATGCATTCATTTGAGTGAAATGCATTTTTTTTTCTGGGAAATCCCTGTTTGGTGGAGCATGTAAGGCTGTTGTACTCTATCTACAGTAGGCTTGTTTTTAATAAACCTTTCAAGTCGAAGTATAACTTTTTGAGAATTGCTACCTTAACAATTAAAAATGAGTGTCTAACTAGGATACTCACTCCTTTATAATTGGGTTTAATGGATAAATGAAAAAAGTTAGGACTATCATCACATTTAACAATGATGAAATTGGTGTCCCAATTGAACATCTACTTTTAGGTGATGGAATAATATTTTTGTAACTCTGATATGTGATAAAGTTGTAAGTAATGACATTAGAATTGACATTCTACATACAAACGGATGTGAATAGGCCTTATAGATATTGTGCTTTCTTAGAAGTAGCATGCTGATGAACAATTGCTTCCTCTAATTCAAGCAGAATGTGTACATTTTCAATAATGGACCATGCCTTGCAATCTCGTACCCACATCATCAATGAGATGATTTAACATGTAAGCCCCAACAAGTAACTTATTTTGTTTTCTATTTCTTTTTCAATCAGGGTGTCTGTGGCTGTGACAGATTCTCTAGTAGTTCAATTGGGCATGTCATTCAAACAGTGATAAGGAAAGATGGATACCGGGGTCTTATGAGAGGATACATGCCTAGGATGCTGTTTCATGCACCTGCAGCTGCAATCTGTTGGTCCACCTACGAGGCATCAAAATCCTTCTTTCAGCAACTTAATGGTAAAAGCTGAAGTGTACAAAAATCCAATAACAATAAAACGGCATCATATATATATGCACATGAAGGGAACTTAATGGTAGCTAACCAGCTGAAGCGTACAAAAATTCAAATCAATAAAAATAGTATCATATATGATATGTACATGATGCATGCCAGCTAAAGGGAATTAATCAATCGGTCACAGCTGCAGTTACTGAGATACAAATTTTGAGCTACTGTTGGGGCTTGTATATATATAATGGTGATTCTACTGAGAAGAGAAGAATCCTATGCAGATGATGCAGATTGTTCTGCTATATATAATTGTATAATATTTCTCTCAAGCCAATCAATTTGACAACGTCTCTATCTTGATTCGACTGAGTAGTGACTCAGACATGAGCCAGTAATAGTGCATCAAGTCAATCACCTTTGCATCCAAATACAGGATCATTTTTTTTTTTTTTTGGTAGTGCCTGCATTTTCTGAGTAGGATTATGCTTTTGAGAGTGAATTAATACTCATTTTAGTCCTTGACTTTTCATTCATGAGTAATTTTAGTCCCTGATTTTTAAAACGAATCAAATCAGTCCCTAACATTACAAAATATGAGTCAAATTAGTCCCTTATTCCACTTTTATTTAACATTTTATCAATTAGATGATAATATGTAACATTAAGTTATATATTATCATACTATGTGTCATCTAAAGTAGAATGAAGTTTAAAATAATTTATTTTGATATCTAAAATTGTACAAAATGAGTCAATTTAAAATGTATAATGAATATTTAAATGACTTATTTTATATAATTTTAAACATCAAAATAAGTCATTTTAAAATATATTCTACTTTTGATGACATATGGTATGTCAAGGTATCACTTAATATTATTAATCATCATTTAATTAATAGAAAATTAACTACAATTGGATTAAAGGACTAAAATGACTCACATTTTGTAATGTTAGGGACTAATTTAACTCATTTTAAAAGTTAGGGACTAAAATGACTCAATAATAAAAAGTGAGGGACTAAAATGAACATCTTTTAAGAGTTCATATTGTAGATTATTTCTCAACTTGCATCCACAAAGTTGCCATAGAACGTAGAACTTTCTCAAATATTGCCCTTTATGCTTGTATATATCTAGGACTGGGATGAGAAATGAGAAATTTCTGCATGCTCCAAAAATAAAAGAAAAATATTTGCTTTGATGAGTTTATTATTTAAAAAATATTTATTTTGATTAATTTATTAATTAATATATATAAGTTATTATTATATCATATTTTTCTTGCAGCTTTAATATTATGGCTAATGTGTCAATCAATAAATAAAATAGAATAATTTTTTTTCTTATTCCAAGAGCACCAAAAAGTTTTTGAAGGAAAAATATTCGATGTTATGAAATATTTTTGTATAAATTGCATAAAAATATGTGGTTGGTGATTTTTATCATTTTTTCTCTCCTAAAATTACTTTACCTTTGTTATCTTCTTTTAAAGCATGTCCGATGGAGAGCTTCACTTTAGATCTCAATTCTGAACCTCCACTAATTGCTACATCAACAATATATCATACAAAGTAAAATTGAGTCACAATTGAAATTTCCTCTCTAATGAAAGGCCACATCTTTAGTCTCAACTTTTATCACTTATTTTTTTAAATTAATATTTACATGATAGAAATAATGAATAATAATAATGATATGACATATGTCTCATAACAATTGGTTTTAAGAAATTGGTCTCATCCCGTATTAGAGGGACGCATCCCGGCTAGAGAATCCCAATTATGCTTGCTCCAGCAATAATTTTTCATGTGGGTCGTCCCACATGACATCATCAATGGAAGTGGGATGGTGAATTGCATCCATTAGAGCATCTTCAATAGATTGATCCCACTTTAGTCTCTACCACACGCCACATCGATATTTACGGGACTATATGTCGTAAAAAGTAAAGTGGCTTATAAGTGGAACTCTTCTCTTCAATGGACCAATTTTTATCCCAATTTTGGCCCCAACGATTTTTATGTTTTTAAAAAATTTCATTTGTTTAATAATAATAACCAATTTTTTTTTTAAAAAATTTGAAAAGGTCGAATTGGTACATGTGGGCCGGTCCTGTATAGTGGGACGCATATCACTTACCCTCATGGCTCCAATGGGAAGATTCCCACACCAGTCCCATATGGTAGGCCCTCAGAGGAATTGGAACTGTAAGTTTTAAGCGCTGGAGATGATTTTAGAGTTGCTCTTAGTTCTTAAAGATGATGGGTTAAAAAATTTTGCATTCTCATTCATGATGTATTCTTTCAAGCCGTTTAGCAGCTATTATGTAGGATTGGTTTATTTGTCATAGAAAATTGGATCAATAAGTGGAAGTACCTTTATTGCTTTGGGATCTAAGTTCCAACTTAAAAATTTCTTATAAGAAGGGATCATCCATAAGAGAAACGTCTATTTATTAATTTTGTTCACCTTCAAGTCAACAGCACCAGTGGTCTAGTGGTAGAATAGTACCCTGCCACGGTACAGACCCGGGTTCGATTCCCGGCTGGTGCATTAAACTCTTTTTACCCCTTATTTCCAATTTAATTGCTCAAATCATATTTTCGTTATTTTGTACCGCTCCACATGCTCTATCGTTGACTCGTTGATGATGACACTCCCCCAATCCGCATTAAGCTTCAACAAAAAAGAACTAATCTAACAAACACCGATTGTAATTGTAACGAAATCATCGATTTGCAGTTTAAGAAATCAAATTTTCAAGAAGTAACCCATATATGCTTTTGAAAATGCATCTATTAAGATTATTAACAAATATGTGATTAATTTCTATGCTTCAACTGTGTCCTCCACTTTCTAAATTCTAATCACTCTGTACGCAGTAAACAGCAGCCTGAAATTATTGTGTGAAATCAATATCTGCTACAACAATATTGTTGTTCTCTTGCCCACACGATATGTTCTGGTGTTAAACAAGCTCTTTGTAAGAAGAAAAAACATGATAAACCCAAACGGCAAAAACTGAATTACTTCACAACATTCAAAGACAAGTTACATTACAGATTGTCACATTACTAACAAAAGGATGTTAAATGTACTAGAATTTATCTACGGAGACACCATCTCTAGAAACCTCATACACTTTCCCTACTCCTTGTTTTCTTCATACCAGCATTGAAATGGAGCTTTGGTCCTTCAGATGAAATAGTGGTCACTTTTACCCAGATCAGCACTTTTGTCTTCATTCCCTCTATATCTGCTAGCTTTCCTTTCTCCAGATAACCAGCCACACCGGTGGAGAAGCGCAACACTGATGAATCCTTGTATTCGATTTCGCACCCTTGAGGGATGTAAATGACAAGCTTCCCTCTTTCTTCGTCGCATTCGTAGTTTGTTGGAAACGAGGAAAGATTTCTACAGGTAGATCATACTCCTTTAGCAACTCGATTAAAGGCTTTTGCATCTTTCCTGAGAAGTGATTTTTTTTTTTAAAGTTAAGAGAGTAATTTTTAATCAAAATTGAATCAGATGACAATCACTGGAGAAAGCAATACGTGGAGATAAATCTATGAAAGCAAGGTTGCTAATGTATTCAACAGATACGTAATATGTAGTCACTAATGATCAAAGATCAGAAGCTTTATTGTACAAGATGACTTGGTAATGCATGGTTGATGCATATCTTACAATGCATGTGTGGCACGTCAATTCCAATTCAGAAGATTTAAAATCCATTTCAGGGTATCTAATTGTTCTTAATAGCATAAGAAAAGTAGGTTGTGGAAAAGCAATGCCAGTATAAATCTCCCATGATTTACACTAGAATCTCACCTCAACTCACTAATAATAATGAGAAGAAGAAGAAGAAGAAGAAATATGGAAAAATAAAGTTACATGTGCTTATAGTTTCAAAATTTTCATGTTGCAGAGCCCCCATAATTCTGGTCAAATGAAAATAAATTATATATACGGTTCATTTAAAGCACGTGTTAATGCACTTGGTAATTTAAGTGAGTATTCAAACTCTAATATATTTTATTATGGGTTTTGCTAACCAGTACCTTAATATCATTAGTTAAGAATTTTATAATAGTAAATTTTTATTTCAAAAAATGTATTTTTTTTTTCAAGTTTTAAAGTATAAGATCCACCAGTAAATTTTTATATTTACTTTTATTAGAACCTTTAAACAGTGTCCTTGGATTACTGGTTAGATAAACCCTTTCTTTATTTGGGATTACGAGTTTAAATTAGGAGGCATCCCCACTACAGTACATATTTCACAGCTTATATTAGTGCAACAAATGCTTAAGCAACAGATAGAAATATTAAAGAAATACTAACCTTCTATTTAGTTGATCAGCCATCTGGTTCCCACTTCAATACTGTTTGACAGTGACTAGTCAACAAAAGGAAAAGTGTTACATAAAATATAAGCAAATGCAATCTCATCTTCACAACAGATTTCTATTATTAATCAGACCCTATTAGTAGGGGAGTTAATTTACTCTAAATAAAGGGAGGTCAGAATTAGTTAGAAGTCTTGACTTTGGTCATTTGTTAGTGATTTGGGAGAATTGAGGGGACAATAGAATTTCTGTCTATCCTGTAATTCATCAATACACCTCAATAAACACTAGTTCTTGTTATTCGTGATTACCAGTGTCTAATACTACTTCCCTAATATGTATATGAAGCAGATCCTGTATCATAGTCTATACCCAAAACACGAAGAAACAGAGAACAAGTCAATTGTATTTGTGAGTTTGGATTTACAAGTCCTTCCTTGCCCTCTCCTTCCCTTCAAAACCCAAACTCACAAACATAGCATAGACATTTACCAATATTGAGTGCAAAGATCCAAACTATCAGTAAATAAAAATGAACAAACACCTGTCAGCACCAAAACTGATTTTAAGCATGCACTGATATAAAGCAGTAAAGTATTAAACTTTAAGGCTTACTGTGAAGAGGGATGGATCTACTTAGGTGATATTGAGGGCATGTGCCGCGATAAAGATTTTAGAATTTTTTTTAGGAGTATATATGTGTACACATATTTTGCTTTCATTGTTCTATTAACCTTGACCTCATACTAAGAAAAAATTACTTTAAACTTCTTGTAATGTATATGTATTATCTTTGCCACATCACCTAAATTTTCTGGATTTGTCAATGAATGTGACGCTACCTTCTAACTTGCTTGGTTGAAACTAATTGTCATAGGCTTACACTGAATCACGAATACAGAGCAAAAATTTATCAAAATCCTTCATAAATGGCATCAACTCTTACACACTAGTTACAGAGGTTCTCTTCCTTTCTCTGTCCATCCCCAACTTGTTCCGCCTAAAACATTTTTATCCCACTTGGCTCAATTCTCATTTAATCTCATATTTCCTTCACCATAAAATATTCTGAGCATTCTCACCTTCCTTGGGGGTCATGCCAAATATACCCCTCATTATCAAAAACAGGAGAAAATGGAAAACAAAGTCAATACTAAATAGCCAATACCTCTGGTTTTATTCAATGAACTACTTCAAGTATTCAACAACAATTAAGCTTTAATCACAGGAATAATAGACAATTGTGCTTCAACTTCTACCCTTTAAGCAAAGCCATGAATAAAACATTAAGAAAGATACAAAAATTGCAACTTTTTTCATGAGGGTAGCCAGAACTCGAGTACCCAGATGATAATCAGAAATTTTGCGAACAAATGAAATCATTATAAGAAGTGGTTTGAAGGATTAGGTACATTGATATCATCACCAGCAGAGTTAAGCTGCTTGGTGGCCTTCCAGTTGAACCAGTAGGACCCCACCGTGTCCAGTATCTGATCCATCTCTCCTTCTACTCCACTGCACGATCCACCACTTCCACTCTTCAATCTTAAGTCTTAACACTTGAAACAATGTTAAGGAAATTGTAAGACCACTGGTAATATTGGTAAAGGATTATTATCATCTCTAATTAATTATCATTTAATCCATGTTAACTACTATTTTATGCATATTAATTACTCCCTCCTTTTTAAAATAAATATCATTACTTTTTAGTTACCTATATCTAAAAGAAATATTACAAACCATGGCATCAAAATAAGATAATAAGGGCTCTCTTATTTTTATTAAATCAAATTTTGAGAGTTTGATTATGGAATGAAGCAGCTTTAAAACCCGTGACAAGTTTGTACCCCCTTAAATAAGTTTATCATACATAGTGACAGATCCCAAAAAATTACACATAAGCCAAAAATAATATACATACACAGCATTAAGTTATTTAATAAACAATGGGGGCAGAATATATTCATACCTATATACTCCTTAACAAATCATGAAATTTTTGTGGGGGCATGAGCTCCCAACGTGAAAAGATTAGTTATTATGTCAAGCAATAGATACTGTGGAAAACAACAAAAAAAATACAAAAAATTCTTACGTGAAGCCTAAAAAACCACCCTACTTCCACTTTTTTCTTTACATATAATCAAATTTAAATTTTAAAAACTTTTAACTATCCATTTATGTACGAAAAGTATAGAATTTTTTTTCTTCCTAAAATCATTCAACTTCCTCTTTCTTTTGTATTTGGAATAAAATTTAAACTACGTTTCACGAATAAATTATCTTCCAATTCATTAATTTAATAATTTATTAATTGAATATACTATTATAAATCATAATACAATCAAATTTAAATTTTAAAAATGTGTAACTACCTATTTGTATATGAAAAGCCTAGAATTATACAATCAGATACCTTTTTCTTTGGGTATAGAGGTACATTTTTTATTTTGATGTTAATTTTCATATACTAATTTGTAGTGTCAGCCAATTGCATTATATTTTTTATATGATGCTTAAGCTAATTATAACAAGCATCAAACAATTTCAATAAAAATAAATGAATTTAATAATATATGAGTATAAAATGACTAGATGCTGATGAACATTTAAAAGTAGATTTTGTTATTTTGGAGAGATTAACATTGACACCTTGACAATGTAAATAAATTTTACATTATCATTAAATTATCTTTTTTATTTGTAAAAGTTGATATAATTATGTATGATTAAATGTATGTGTTTATCAATAGTGGATATAAAATAAATTCTATTTTTAATCTATAAACTTAAATTCAGGTGAATGAAAAAAAAAACTTGTTGCACTTTTAGGATGTTGAATAAAATGTTTATATGATTCATATTTCAAAGACTTTGAAGATAAGAATTAGTTAAATCTAATTATCTTGTTGACATGGTAATACATGGTTGAAAATGTATATAAATTTTTAATATTAACGTTGTATATAAATTAAATATTGAAAAAAAATCTTAACATAATATAGTTAGAGCAAATCGCAAACAAAACATGCAATTAAGTGATTTTTTCAACTAAAAATAATCACTTTTTATATAAACAATTTATATCAGCTTTTACTTAAAAGTTAAAAGTGTGTATGTGTATATATATATATATATCAAATTTAATTGAACATATTATAAATAAGAGTATATTTTTTGATGAATTATAAATAAAAATATTAAACAATTTTAAAAGTTTAAATTAAGAAAAATTTTGAAAACTAATTTTTCGTGCAGTGCACATGTGCCATCTAATTAATATAGAAAACAAGGTAATAATATGATGCCACCTACATTTTCTCCTTATCATGAGGTGTTTATATCCGATTTGACCCGCTAACTCAACTTGGCCCGAAGTTTAATGGGCTGGGTTCAAGTTTTTAAATTTGGTCCGGCCCACATATTTGGATCGGATTTAGTCATATTTCGAGTTGGCTCGGCTAGCCGAAATCAATTATTTCCTTTAAAATATGATTTTTTTAAAAATAATTAGAGATAAATTATAAGATTTTATACTTTAATTAGTGTATTGTGCATAAGTTAATGTTGATTTTATAATGATATAATTTATTTTGAAACATATATTATAAAATATATGTGAATTTTATATCTTACTTTCAAAATTTTATAATTTTACTATATATAATATTTAAATCTTTTTATATTGTTCAAAGTTTGAGTCGATCTGGTTTAATCCAATCATTAGTCAAGTTATTATTGAATTGGATTCAAGCTTAAAAATTTGGTCCAATCAAGAAATTGGACTGAGTTCGAGTTTGATCCAATCTCGCTCAACCTATCATATGTGCACCCCTACTTTCTCGAATCATTGTAGCTTACATCTAATAATTCTCCGCAAAAAATACATGGAAAAAGAAACATTTTTTGTATGAGCACAATTTTAAGAATTTATTTGTAGGTACACTTGTAAAATGTTAGGGCAACTCATAAATGAGTAAATATATATTTAATAAAATTAATATGACCCACTTTTATTATGAATATGACCAAATATAATGCTTTAGACTTCCTATATAAGAATATCTCTACTTAAAATGGATATAAATTAACTAACAATAATGCTCTAAAATACATATACGACAGTTAATTTAAAATTTTTAAAAAACATCAAAACGATGATGTAAGCTCATTTTTATTTACAGTTTGATTTCTAATAAATTAATTTCACATTGTGAATAAAAAATGCAAAAAAATATATCAAATTATGGTGGGTAGTTATCTTACATGATTTGATATTTTTTAGAAATTCTATTGGTTGACATTATAAAATAATGGACAATGTGAATGCATCTAAATTAATAAAGTCTTTTATTTATAGTTTAATATTCTAGAAATATTAAAGAAATTATTAAATTAGTAGAAATATAAAAATATATAAATTATTTCAACCAAATTAACCTTTAAATAAAATTAACACTAGTTATAAGGTGTAATTGAAAAAAAAACAACAAATAAATGTAGAATTGAAAAAAGAAAAATTCTTAATATGATCAAATAGTAAATACTTTTGGACCATGTTTCTTTTTTTTTTTTCCTAAAAAAAAGGACAATTAAAAGTGAATGAAAAGATTAATTATTTGGACAAATATTATTGATATTTTTGGGTGCTATAGAAAAAGTGAAACAAAACTAAATCCTGGTGTGAATGACCCGTGTATTGAGACATCCTAATTCCATTATTTTCTATTGGATCCAAATATTTCATTTATCATCACTTTTGTTTTATCTTCTTTTTCCTTGTTTATTTTGGGCCAGAACTATAGTTTTCATATTCAACTTGGTAATCAACTCGAACAAGACACAAGTGGCTGGGTTACTGGTTTAACTGAATATAATTAAATTAATATTAAAAAACATAATTTAATATATATATATAATGGAACACAATTAACAAGCAAAGTGGCTAGCCAAGTCATAAACATGGGCACATGACTCCTTGCTTACAAGGGTTTGAATCTCACCTTGGGTGTTTTTGAATAAATTCATAATTCCCTTAGTGTTGATTCATGTAAGCGGTTCACCCAGCTGGTTCATGTTTCGACTCAACTGCGGCCTGACTGATATATCTGTTGTAGGTTTTGATGATACCTAAAGGTTACAAAATGGATTGCAAATCAAGAGCATGAAATGCCTTGAAAAAGACCAAGTTGCAAAACAGTTCGTCTTCTGGGACTTAGGACATCAATGTAAAAAGTTTTTATTTTGATAAGATCTTGGCCACAAATTTTGATTAAAGTTTCAATTCAAGTTTTGAAATATTTTTGAAAACTAAAATTAATCATGTTACTCTCAAATAGTTTTGATTTGATTGATAATAGGGTATATAAAATTGAAAAGCAAAGTAAATAAATATAATTTCAAGTTAAATGGGCCAAATTTGGTTTTTTTTTTAATTGATTAATAGAAGTTTTGATCAATTAAATCATATTTTTCACTTTTATAGAATTTGAATTTTTTAAGTCTATTAATCGATTAATACAAATCTTTAATCAATTAAAGAACTATTGAAAATCTTCAGGATTTGAATTTTGAACTCATTAATCGATTAACAGAAGTTTTAATCGATTAATACATTTGAAATTTTGCATAACAAGCATTTTTGAAAAGTTGCATTTTTTGGGATTGAATCCAAATGACTAGCACATATTCTAGGCCTGTAAATACACGTTCTGTAGCCCTTTTTCATGCACGAGTCACAAGCAAACAATTACCATTTCTTACTTCCATTGCTTGATTCTTCATCAACTTTTGTGCTCATATTGTCATATTCTCTTGAAAACTTCATAGTTTTTCAAGTTGTGTCATCTACTCTATAACAGAGTGTAAAATTTATCTTTTCTCTTTGAGATTGTAAAAGGGTGAGTCATCCCAGAAGTGTATGAGCACTCAAAGGTGTAAAGTGTTGAAAGATAGTGAAAAACTCTCAAGCGGTTTCTTGAGGACTGTATGTGGGCCACAAAATGTTACTGAATCAATATAAAAATTGAGTTTGTGCTTCTCTTCTCTTAGGCTACGCCTGGTAATTGTCCCAAGATAGGAAACAGGAAGATAGTAAGATGGTAGAGATGGAGATGATACTGGAGACGATGATAGAATTGTGTTTGGTAGTAGCGTACATGATATGGTGATTGATGGAAACATGAAAAAGATTGAGCTATAATCTAATAAAAAATTGAAAAGTAAGAAAGATAAAGATGAAATATGAAATATTTAAAGATATATTCTTGGAAAAAAATATTTTAAATTTGTATCTCAGAGACATGTTTCTAGCATTCTTTTTTTTTTAGGTACATAAATTTGCTTATAAATTATCATGAGACGAAGACAATTTTAGGGTTTTTGTCTCATTGTCCTCTCCATAAACAAGTTTTTGTCTTCACTGTAATTGTATTTTCTATCGCAGGACACTTACCAAGCGCTACTTTAACTCTTTTATTTTGTTGAAAAAAAATGTTAGTTGTACTTGTAGGATATGAGTCACTGTGCTCACTCATATCTTATTCACTATTGGATAAGATAAAGATCTCATTTAAGTATGGTGCACATCCTATTCAGTGGTGAATGTGGTGAGAGTTGTACAGCATCTCAAACCCCATGAATACAAATAATACAACTCATGTTGTTGCAAGTTAATATTTATCAACTTATTTATTTGTTTTGATAGATTAAAACACATACTTTGCTTGCATATAATCACAAGTATTTTTAATCACTTTAGTTAGTTTTCAACATAATTTCTTCAATAAATTAAAATTGAAAAAGAGATTAGAGTAAAAAAGTTGGGAAAAGTTTTAGAACTCAATTTATTCCTCTTGAGTTCATTGAGGCCACTTGGTAACAATATGAATATGTATATTTTTACTCCCATATATAAACTAAGTTTGATCCCACACTAGCTCTAAACAAGACAAAATAAAGCAATATAACATATGTCACTTATTATTATTATTATTATGTGTTCTTGCGTATTATTATTGTCCCCATTCCTAAAATTTTATGGATGTGTCACTGATGGTAAATCAAATGAAGTGCGGTGTATCACATAGTAGGCGTTTAGCGATAACGTGGCTAAATATATTTAAAAGTGTGGTGAATGAATTTAACTACACTTTGTAAATGGTGTTAAATGTTTTGAGTGTGGTGAAGTAGCATATCATAGAGAAAACCAAAAAAAGTAACTATTTGCAAAAATAAACCGTCATCGAACATGCTGCAAATATATGGTCCTTGATAATTGGTCCTATCCTCCTACCTTGATAATTAGGCGGCTAATAACCTAATGACAACTGTAGTGGCATAGATTAGGAAGAACGCACATGTTGGTATCAATTTCATGTCGCGTGCACCAAAATGGCTCCAAAATCTGGAATTTGGCCTCTGCCACAGGCACAATATATACACAATGTGAGATTTCGGAATTTTGAACGGAGAATAAACGAAAAGAAACCAAGAGAGTTCCGTGGGTCATTGCCCCATTGCTATTAATAGAATTGCCTCCATCCAAAAATATACTTGAAAAATAAGTGAATGTTCATATGATTTCTGAATTTATAAACATAAGTCATTTTGATTTTTGAGATCCAGAAAATTTAACTTCTAGCCCTTGATATTATAGAGAAAAATATTATTAGTACTTATTATGTGTGTGATACCATATTGACTCATTTTATCTACCTTTAAATGGGGTGTAGACCCCATTTAAGTATGATCTATACCTTACTTTATGATAGATAAAATATGAGTTGGTATGATATTACACATATAATGAGTATAAATAATATAGACCTATTATAAAGTAATGTGGATCAAATTAGTTCTTAATTTCGTTCTTATTATTTTGTCTTCACATTTTGCTAATATGTCATGTTAAGGGCCCATTCTTAGGTAATTTGCACCTGCAGATTTTATATGGTCTAATACCAAATTAACAAGTGGAAGTGATAGAGGTGTTGATATGATGTGTTTAAAGTGACGGTCATGAAACAATAAATATTGCGTGTGAAACTATAAAGCTCTCTGATGGCATTGCAGTACAATGGGTTGTAGTAGAACCGTGTCTTTTTCATTGTATATATTAAACTTTTATGTTAAAAAAAAAAAAGCTCCACGAGAGAGAAGGTTTCGCAGCGGCAGCACAATGTTTTTTTTTTTTTTTTTTTTTCGATCTGATCAAAATTGGGTGCTGACACTTATTTTAGAGTGTTTTTAGATACTTATTTTGGAGAGTGTCAATATACGAGGGTCATGGGGTGTGAGAAAGAAGTATATGTGTTGTAAACATTTTTTGTTGTCATTTGATAATGACTATAATCTTTCTCCGATTTTGAAGCTTTCTACTTTCTAACTTTTATTTCTATATGTTTAAGAGTGTTTTTTAACGGGAAAATGACATATTTTCCTAACAAAATGGTATGAAACTTGTTCATATTGGTGGATCTCGCTATTGCTGACATGCCAAATAACATCAGAAGATTGCATTTAGGTCAAGTACGTATGAGCATAGTCACTATTGATGGTGGATAAGACGGAGTTTTGTGTTTTATGCACTACTTAGAAGTGCTTACTCTTTGTGGTGTAACCAATGTTTTGGTGCTAGTATGTTTGATATGTTTATTTATCTATAATCAACATTTTATATATTATCCTTTCACTATGACAAATACTTACAACCAATATATATTAAAACAAAAAGGAATCTTAATTATTAGTTCAAATTTATATAAAATATAATTTATATTAAAATTATTCATATCAAATGTAATTTACATTGAAATTTATTTATTGTTTATTTATATATTTTTACAATTGTTTTCCTTTTCTTGAAAAAAATTATTTAATATTATATCCAAATATAAATTGATCAAAAGATCTTATTTAAAAAGATCAATTAATTTTTTTTAAAAGATCATCTGAACTAACCTTAAATGCATATTTTTTTTGTCTTTTTTTATTTTATTTTGCAAAACCCAAACCATAAGAAATAGCCAAGTAAATCACCTACAACAAGTAAGGGTTCATTTGGTACATTGTAGAAGATTTGATTGTATAAACTAATACAATCAAAACCTCAAAGGGATTAGGCTCTATTCAGAACCTTAGCGCTGTTATTCCTTTCCGTTACCTCTCTAAAGTCCGTACTTTTTCATCTGTTAAACAAGGGGAGACCGACCAAACCACCACCTCCATAGTGGTAGTTAAGAATGACAATTACAACCCTACCCGCGTGGAACCTGCCCTACCCGCCCTGCTCGGATCGGGTTTAAAACCCACCCCAGTTTTGGGGGGTTAGATGCGGGGTGGGTTTTGCCTGCTGGTCAAAACAAGTACATGTTTAGGATGAACCTGCCCTTACCCATCGCACACCCTATATATATTACAAAAATTACTTATCCCTAATACACTAATACAATAATGAGTATCAAATTATATTAAACTTGTTTAAAATTTAATTATTTTTTCTATAAATTTTGAGATAAAAATTCAATTGTTTTTAGATTTTGAGATAATTCTACAAATTTTTTAAAAAATAGTGGGGCGAGGCCGTGGGGGTTTAAATGTATAAAACCCACTGGTAGGGACGAGACGGGTTGAGACTCATTTTATCTGGTACAGTCATTGAATCATACATTGCTATATGAACAAACTTAGTTAAATCTTACACCTATTATTTGATGCCTAAAGCAACAGCTTATTTTTTCTTCTTCATATCAAATTAAATGGATATATATAGTATGTTTATTTCATTTGTGTCACTATTTTAATTTTTTTCTCTTTTCTAATTTCTCATTAATAATTGACTTTTATTTTTTCTAATTTTATATTTGTAAAATATTTCCAAGACCTAACCATAAGAAAGAACTAAGTAAATCACCTAGATCAAACAAGGGTCCAATTGGTACATTAAACAAAATTTGATTGTATAAACTAATACAACTTATTATGACATTATATGTGATTAGGGTGTAACAAATATATAATATTTTATGTCCACTAAAGTTCATTCATACATCAAAACAATGTATAATTAACTAAATAAGGTCTTAAGATGTCAGATTAGGCCTAATTGTATTTTGATATATAAAGATTTTCTCTTTTCATTATATCTCGCTTATCGTGTTTATATATACTAGCAAATTGACAGGAACTTATGTGCCAATCAATTTTCATTTTTTACTTTTAAAATATTTAAGAAAGAAATATAACGAATTGAAAAAATAATTTAAAAATGAGAAGTTTGAAGAGTTATTATTAACAGTATTTGTTCATAAAGTTGTAGATGTTAAAGCAGTTTTTTGTGGAAAATCCCTTATGTGTGTGTGTGTGTGTGTGTATGAATGTTTTTTAACTAAACACGCATTTATTTTGTAGAAGAACTATGTGACTTTAAGTTTTTCATTGCACCAAAAGATATGTAGAAATAGATATTTTTCTGTCAAGCTAAAATTAAATTGTTCTAAATTTGTTTTCTTTTCTTTTGTAAATAGTTATTATTAAATTTTGTAAATATTGTTTCAAACTTTAATTTTTAGGGGAAAAATAAATTATTAAAGTTATTTTAATTTTACAAAATACACTTTAGGTAACCGTAATAAGACGGATATATTAGGGGTGCAGTGTAATTAACTTTTCACTATTCCCTAATAATAATTAGACTCCCAAACCCAATTTTAACTTTAAAAGGGTTTCCAATTTTCACTATAAATAAGAATTGGTGGCAACTCTATTGAGGTTTTTTTTTTAGTGATTATACTTTTACATAAAAATTTTATCTAAATATACAAAAAAAAATACAAAAAAAATCTTGGCATCCAAACGAGCTTTTAATCTAAATTGAATGAAAAAGAAATTGGCATCAAATTGTCAAAGTAACATAGAATCTTCAACACCAATAGTATGATTATCAAGAGGAACAATTTAATATATTGTTAACATATATATATATATAAAAATAAAAACAGACTATTCTACAACACTCCAATGTACTGCAATGTTAGGGAAGCAACTTTTGCTTTCACGCGCATCGGTTATTGCTTCATGCGAATCACTTTGAATACTCATATCTTAACCTTCCACATGTCAATTTATGATTACACCACGTAAAATCTGTAGGTGCAGATAAAAATAGCGTCTTTACTTTAGCAAGCACCCATGTTAAGTGGTATAATAATAACAAACTAATATCCTACTTGATCCCAATGGTAATATGATTAAATAATATATAGGTTCTAACTATTAGGATGTGCTAAATATATTAATAATGTTGCCTATGTATAAAATTCATATTATAGTCTTAAATTATGTTTATCTATACAAAAATTAATTGGCATAAGTCAAGTAGAATATTAGTCTATTATGACAAGTCAGTTAATATGAAACATTAGCAAAATTAATTGTGATGACACAACAACATAGAAACAAGGTATGAGATTAATATAACTAGTGTTTTACAACTTTAGGAACTATAAAGCTAACTTTTAAATTTTAGGAATAAAAATGATTAATATATACCATTTAAGCGACTAACTTCAATGTTAATAATAGAAAAAAAAATCAGGAAATGACCTCACTAAAAAGTTGGTGAAATACAAAGTCGAAGGATTAATCATTCTTGAATAAATAATTTCTATTGTGCATAGATCCTATTAAATAATCTAAAGGTGATTAACTTTTTATTTTTATCCATGTTCTCACTTTTCACGAGCCAAATCTAGAGCTGTCAAAGTAAGTTGCCACCTGTGACTAGTCAACCCAACTAGGTTGGTAAAATATTAGCTTATTTAAAAGTGAGTCAATTTGGCTCGGCTCACTTAACCCGCTAGTTAAGTGGGTTTCAACCCGTATAATCCATGGGTTAAATGGGCTGGTATAGTTCATTCATTTTAAATAAAAATCCAACTCTTATTTTTCATATTTGGTCAAAACTACCTACTTACCTCATATTCTTTCACACTTTCTACCCGAAAAATAAAAATAAAACACTTTTAGGTCCTTTCTCTTACTCAAATAGTCCACTCTAAGTCCATTTATTCATTTTTTCTAGTTTTTGAATGGATTTAATAAATTTTAGATTTTTTTAATTTTTTATTTATTTGACGAGTAAACCCATATAACCCACCAACTCGGGTAGGTTAAGCTGAGTTGACATTATTCTAGCTCGTCATTAAAATGGGCCATTCTGAATTTGATATTTTAGCTCATAACTCGCAATGGGCAACCTGCATGAGCCACACAATCCATTTTAACAGTTCTAGCCAAATTCAATATATGTATATAGACATACATACGAGCCTCACCCTTTGCTCTCTTGGTCCCCACCCGCAAGTTGCCATACATATAATATAACGGCAAAACGAAAGAGACCTGTCAAATTGGATAGGTCCCTCAAACTTCAGTTAACTTCCCTTAAAAAGAAAATAATAAAAAAAAGGAAAAAAAAGAAAAGAAAAAGAGAACACAGTCTCAAACCTCAGAAAACAATATCATCCTATCATCAACCTCATTTTCATCAAACTCAAGACACAACAATAATAATGCCACCTCCTCCGACCATCCCTGCCGCCGTGGCCCGCCACCACACCCACTCGGCGGCCGCCAACCAGTGTTACTCCGCCGTCGTGCAGGAGATCGCCGCCCCTCTCCCCACCGTGTGGTCCGTCGTCCGCCGCTTCGACAACCCCCAGGCCTACAAGCACTTCGTCAAGACCTGCCACCTCGTCCTAGGCGACGGCGCCGCCGTCGGCTCCCTCCGTGAGGTCCGCGTTGTCTCCGGCCTCCCCGCTGCCGTCAGCACCGAGCGCCTAGACCTCCTCGACGACCGCCGCCACGTCATCGCCTTCAGCATGGTCGGCGGCGACCACCGCCTCTCCAACTACCGCTCCGTCACCACGCTCCACCGCCGCTCCTCCTCCGCCATCGAAGGCGACGACGAAGAGGGAAGCACCGTCGTGGTGGAGTCTTACGTTGTGGACGTGCCGCCTGGGAACACCACGGAGGACACGTGCGTCTTCGTTGACACCATCGTTCGGTGCAACCTTCAATCGCTCGCGAGATTCGCCGAGAACCTGGCGAGAACGAGACCGCACCAACGATAACTAACGCCCATAGTTATAATTTACGTGTTATGTATATAAATAAATTTTTGCTTATTATTAGTGTATTGTGGGAGTTTTTGATGCTTGAGACTTGAGCGGGAGACAGAGAGATTATTCTCTCAGGCCCAGTTTTGTGATCTTGTTGTTGTTTCTTTGTTAAGAAAGTGGGAATGAAACAAAGGGTTTCCCTTTGAGGTGCTGAAACTGAAATCTCACTGAGCAGTATTTTTTTGTTTTATTTTTTATACGCATGCTTGTCAATTGTTTGTGGAATATTTGTTCTCATGGTAGTAATGTTTGTGAAATCTATCCCTTGTAAGGGTGCATTATTTGAAAATTTGTACGGTCTATGTTTGATGAATTATTTGAGTCGTCTGTTTATTGATTAGTATTTAGCTACTTGTAAATATAACTTAGGTAGTGGTGATGATATGAATTAGAACTTTCGACATACGAAATGCCGAGAACCTTTTGAATTTGAGCTCCCAGAAGTTAAGGCGAAATTAACGTGACGATGGCCATGATTGTGATTCAACTTGCAGTATGGGTTGTGCTGTCTTTATGCCTTCGCTTTATGTTTCCTTTCTTGGAAAAACGATGTATAATCTTCATGGAGGCAATCCTATTTAACTTGGATAGAACATCCCGGCCACTTCTCTTTTGGGTTTGCTAGCTTGCCCAAAATTACTTATGATTATTATTATTATTAGGTTTAATTATAATGCATTTATACTATATTCAATCAAATTATTCTATTTACATAATTTTTCAAATAATACGTGTGATATTTAATTTATTTTTTTGTTAATGATGAAAAATTTAAACTTTGTTACATAATCAGTATATATAAATTAAACCTAAATTATTATGCAAATTTTGGAGGACAACTATAAAACTAATTACTAATTAAAAACTAGCATCACTTGTAGATGACCCTCATCACTAGTTTATCTCCTTTATTGACAAAGTCGGTAGAATTTTTGAAAATATATATTTTAAATAATAGTTCTTTTCTGGAAGAGTAATATAAAAAAACAAAAGTATGCGATCAGGTTGTGAAGTATGCTGTAACCCAAAAAAAAAAGAAAATTTGTGAATTATGGTTATTTTTTCAAAAACACTTAGAGAAAAATATGGTTTTGAGTTTTTAACATTTTGAAATTAACACCAAGCTAATTTCCTTCTACTACTTTGAAATTTGACATTAATGTCCTCTTTCTATCAAATTATCAGTAATTTCTATTATGATTCGTCCTGGTTGGATAAAGTATTTTTTTTAATGGAATTATATTTGTTGCTTATGTATTTTTTTTAATTGATTATTAAAGGCGACAATTTTCATATCATCGATCAATTTGAAAATAAGATATTAAAAGAAAATAAAAAGAAACTAAAATCTTAACAATGCAATTTAAATATTTTATTCAAGTTGGTAAGATGAAAATTGTTTCCCTTTATTTGTCAAGGAAGACATATATTAGAAACATAACTCAACCAATTAGGATGAATCATTGCAAAAATTGCTGCTAATTGGACAAGAAGTAGAATTTATGTAAAATTTTTAAATATTCGGACTAAATCAATCTTAAAAAATTATTTTATGTCTAAATTGATGTTAATTTCAAAATGGCAGAATTTAGGAAGACATTCACTAAAAAATATTATGTAATAAATATATAAGAAAGTAGGCCTCTTTTGAGGATTTTGAATTTTTATTGAACTTGAAAAATATGCAATTTGAACCCAAAAATTTGGTTTTCTTTCACTCCTTTAATTTAACAATTTTGTTTAAGTTGGCCTGTATAATTGATATTAGCTTATATTTATAAATATTGAAAGCAATTGCATTGAATTTGATATAGATCAATAGCATAATGAAAAATAGCTATTAATATTTTCTTTTGTAAAAACTTAAGATAATGGGTTTGGTGAAGAAACTTTCAGACGAGATTCTAACACATTTTGACTTTCGAATGTGAAAATAAAATGAGTACAAGAGGAAAAAAAAAACACTATATAAGGCCTGCCATAAAAAACTCATCTTCAAGATTGAGAAGAAAATAGAAAGAACATGTGACAAAATATTAAAATAACAACTTTAACCCAGGTTAGTTGTATTATTGTAAAAGTAATGGGATCAAAGTGTTCAGTGCTAATAAATTGGTTCATACTTCTACCCAATAAAATAACATGAAGAAAAAAGACATTTTTCTCTTATTTTTTATTTTATTTGGTTTTCTCTTATTTTTTTTATCTTAATAAAATATTAAAAATTGTTCTTATAAGACAAGAGAGACAAGAGAGAAGAAAAATTAAGATGAAAAATATATGTGGAAATTGACTCCCATTTCCCTGAGTCCTTTACAGTTATTTAATTTTTAGAATTGTGCTATTTATATTAATTATGTATAGAATATCGTATCAATTCATATTTCATCTATTATTTGATAAAATATGGAGTCCATCCAAGTACGATCCTCATGAATGGATAGATTATAAATCAATATGATATCCACGTACAACAACTATAAATAATACTTCTATGACTTTAAACAGGTACAGAGGCATGGAGCTAGTAATACGGGACAATATGTACTAAGATTATTATATTATTATTATTATTTTTTATTAACTTATTATATTATTATATAGCTAGCTGTTTTCGGCTGTAACATACTTTTCTTTGGTTTGTCAAAGTTATATCTAACCCCCAAGTTCAAATCGAGGTCCATCACAATATTATAATTCGTGCAAACCGACAGAAAAGGACATGCAAGTTGCAGCAGAATAATAGTCTCATATGTTGATGTCGTTGAGATACAATGGTGCTCTATGTTTTGGATCCAATTTTTATTTAGTGCGAAGATTTTTACACAATCATTCAATCATATTAATCTATAATAATTAATATTTATACTCTGGTTGAAAAGTAACGTAATGGAAAGGATATGATTGGATAACTGCTTAAAACACTTTTGCAGTACAGGCTAGTATATCAAAATATAATTATTATTCATTAAAAGGATAAATGTTTATATTGAATCAACTCACCGTAGTGAAAAGGTTTAGTTGACACTATTTTTCAATTATAAGTCCCAATTTCAAAACTCCACTTGAAGAAAATAAATATTTTTTTTATTAATTGAAGAAAATAAATATTAAACTACTTGAATCCCCTCTATCCAAATGTTAAATTCAAGAGAGAGAAATCAAAGAAAAAATATGTCCAGCATGACTTTAGTCTGTTTGTTTGAATAATCACACTTTACGTCGTCGGTTTATGCAAGTTGCTGAGCAAGTTGGAGATAAAATACACGAGAGATGCCCTTTTATGATCCTCGTGCAGTGAACGGCGCACCCATCCGTTGTTTTGTCGTCTTTTGGGCTTTTTAACTAAATATTGAAATGAGAGTTGAGAAATTATCATCATATATAATTTTCAATATCTTAAATTTACGTATGAAAATTATGTATTTCTAAATAGCTATCCATATCATCTTATTAATGAATATATGCTTAGAGTATGGGCAAATGTTCAAATATTAAGTAACAATCATCAAGCACACTAGATATACCTAGTGCAGAAGAGTTAGGGGGGATCGGCTTGTGCACAAGAGGCTAGATAGAGGGGTTGCGTGCTCTGATTGATGGTCTCTCTTTCAGGAGGCTTTTGTTAAAAATCTTTATCGGCTCCATTCGGATCATGCTCCAATCCTCCTTCATTGTTCTGGTGTACCTAGTCCTAAAGGTGAGCGCCCTTTCCGTTTTCAAGCTGCTTGGACAACTCATCCTCTTCATAAAAGCGTGGTGTGTCAAGCTTGGCATAAGGAGCAGTCTGATACCTTGCATTGCCTTCAGCATGTCAAGAAAGAGTCCTTGACTGTCAATTCCAAGGTCTTTGGTGGTGTTCACAAGAAGAAGAAAGAGCTAGAGTCTTGTAATCTTAGTGTTCAGCAGCAGTTGGCGGTCACAACCACTCCACATTTGGAGCAGCTTGAGAAGGATCTCTAGGCTGAGTACAATACAATTTTATTTCAGGAAGAGATTGTTTGGTTCCAGATATCAGGAGAATTGGGTTAAGTTTGGTGACAGAAATACAAAGTTTTTTCACCTACAAACTTTGGTAAGAAGGAAGCGAAACAAGTTAGAGGGTTTGCATCTAGATTATGGGTTTGGTCAGTTGATCTTGGGGAGCTGCCACAGAAGGCCCTTCATTTCTATCAATCTCTCTTTTGCTCCAGGGAAAATATTGACTTGGATGGTTTCATAATAACCATTTGCCCCAGATTAGTCAGTTAGGATGTTTGGCATTCACCAAAACTATTTCTGTCGAGGAAGTTAAGGTTGCTGTGATGGCAATGAATTCTAATAAGGCCCTAAGTCTGGATGGGTTTCACACTCTTTTCTTTAAGGAGCATTAGGATGTCGTGGGGAATGATGTTGTTAGTGTTATGCATAATGTTTTTTCTGGGAGTTGGTGTGACTCGACTCTCTTTGATACCTTGGTTGTTCTCATTTCCAAAATATTCCTGATAATATTAACATTAGACTTGCAGTTTGGAAAGGAAGATTACTTAATAGGGTTGTGCGTATATGCCTTGCTAAGTCTGTGGTTGCTTCAATCCATGTGCATCAAATGCAAGTTATGGCCATTCCTATAGGGTTTGTGACACCATTGATAGGAAAACCCGCCTTTTATTTGGAATGGTATCGACAGTAATGGAAGTTTCAACTAGGTAAACTGGCAAACCCTTATTGCTCCAAAACAGTATAGTGGATTAGGTGCTAGAAAAGCTAGATGTGTGAATGTCCCGCTCCTTGGTAAGATGGCTTGGAAAATCTTGATTCAAGACAACAGCCTCTAGCTTAGTATACTTTTCCATAAGTATCTAAAAGGGGTTAGTGCTAACTTGCTCTCGGTGGAATCTTCGCCTAAATCTTCCTCTATTTGGCTTGCTATTGTTTTTGCTATCCACAAGCTCTGGGAGGGATTCTCATTGGGGGTGGATTGTGCCTTGTCCCTTTGGTACGATCTTTGCTTTCCTTTTGGTAGATTATGTGAGCTTATTGACTATGTGTATATTTCGGATACTCACCTCACTGTGGGTGATTTGTGGGATGATGACACTTGGCTTACCTTGTGTCTTTGGACTTCTTTATCACGTCAACTTCATACCCTAATGCAGGAATATTTTAATGTTGGCTGGCCTTCTTCGAGTGGGTTGATTTTGGCAGCCTGTTGGGAGTAGCATCTACTCTGCCGCCAGTGCTTATCGGTGGTTGTTGTTTCAGTCATTTTCTTGGAATCCTAATTTTAATTGGAGCTAGATTTGGAAGGTTAGGGCTCCGGAAAAAGTCAAGGTATTGCTTTGGTTGTGTATTCATGGTAGCTTACCTACCAATTCTTTTCGTTTTCATTGCAGCATGACAAATAGCAGTGCATGCTCGCACTGTGGCGAAGAAGACACTTTTCTTCATTGTCTGAGAGATTGTTTCAAGAGCCTTAACATTTGGGATAATGTTGAAACACATCTCTTCTCTTAGTTTGAGGCTGATGATCCGATTGTTTGGTGAAAGATGGTGCTCTTGGTGCCAATGGTATTCTTTTTTCTGGCTACTCTGTGGTGCGCTTGGCAGAGTCGTAACCAGGATATTTTCCAAGCTGACCCTTGGTTTGCCCCTGTGGTGGCCAGCTAGGCGTGACTTTTGGCTAATGAGATTACTTGCTCTCTAGTCAATTGTGTACATTTGGCTGTGTGGCGACCTCTTCCCATTGGTGTTGTTAAGTTGAATGTTGATGGTAGTGTGTTATGGGAGCAGGAGTTAGCCGGCTTTGGATGCATAATTTGAGACTCTCATCAAGTTCTTCAGGTGGAGTTTGAAGCTGTTTGGCATGGCCTTTCCTTAGCTTGGATGCTTGGCTACCATAGTGTGTATGTTGATATGGATTGTTTGGAGGCTTTTTTGGTTGTATCCATTGATCAGATTTCTCCTCATCACTTGGATCTTGGTTTGCTCTTGCGTATCTTTGCGCTAATTTTTCAAAACCGGTGTGTTCACTTTGGTTTGGTCCCAAGAACTATTAATTAGACTGCGGACCATGTGGCGAAGATTGGTGCTGCCTTGGGCTTGGCTTATTCCAGGTGGCATAATCCTGGAATGAAACTCAATACCATTATTCAGAGTGATTTAGCCTTTTAGCTTGGTTGTGTCTTTATATTTTCCTTACAAAAAAAAAAAAGTTCAAACATTAATTTTTTTTTCATGAAAATGACATTGAGGTTTGTTTGAATCTATTATCTCATAATAGGCTATCCAAAATATTATACCACAAAGTAGTGAGGTAGATAGTCAATTAGTTTCTTAGGAGTATTAGTAGTATTTAAGTACTTTGTTAGAGATATTAATAAATTATTAGTTAGTTACTTATGCTATAACTAAGAAGATTGATTCATTGTAAATCATATTTAGAATAATCAACTTAGTGAATTCTTATGGAATTATTGGAGTATCAGAACTAGACTCAAATATAGTTTTATCATTTTGGTGCTTTCATTGAGAATTTCTTCCATCGCATAATTAGAAGAACCACCACTCTCAAAAATGAATTCCCTATGTTTGATGGGAACAAACAATACACGGTTAATATGGACCATTTGTGCAGGATTGTTTTGAGGTGCCAAAGGAACACCATATGAGCAGAGACTCATAGAGGTAGAAAATGGTTTATCGGGTCAAGCTCTTAAACGGTTCCAGCTATGGAGTTAGAACAAACCAACTGCAACATTGATGGCTTTATAGATTACACTTCATAACCAAATTATCGTCTCATACTGCTAAAAAAATTTTAGGATGAAGTTTCAGATCTGGATCTTAGGTGGGAAGAAGATATCAAATCCAATAAGCAGATTTGCCAATAGCCACTAGCTGGTCTACGAGATCAAGGAGTTGTCCCTCAACAAATTCAAGAAGCAAAATTAACACAACAAATCAAGAAAAGGTTGATGGTCACGACATTAGCATTCAAGAATCAACCCTAAATCAGAAAGAGGAAGAAACACAAATGGAGATGCAACAGGGGGAAATGTTGGGTATTTTCCAATTGGATCAATTGGGCCACATCCGATCCATGAACAAGCAAAAGGATTATTGTGTAGGAAAATATATTGTTGGCATCTTGAGCCTAATTCAATTTGATAGAAAATTTTTGGATCCTAGTGAGTATTATTTGTGCACATTAAGTTTTTGTATAGGAAATGATAGATTGTAATTGAAAATAAATTGTTCTTTTCTTAACCTTGAGGGCAAGGTTGATGTGAAGGGGATGATAATGCTACACCCCAGATTAGTCAATTAGTTCACTAGGAGCATTAGAAGCAATCAGTTAGGTTGCTAGAAACATTAGTGGGTTTTTATAAATAGGTGAATTTTCATCGTTGTTAATCAATTTGTTGAATAATTAAATAAAGAGTTAATTTCATTCTTAGAGTCTTTTACATTCAAAGTTAAGAAGGAGTTGTAGGTTATCTTGAAAACCTATCATTGGTGCTTTCATTAAGAGTATTAGTAGTATTAAGTTAGTTTGAAACAAATATTAATGGCTTATTGGTTAGTTACAAAGGCTATAAATAAGAAGATTGATTCATTGTAAACCACATTGAGAATAATTAAATTAGTGAATTCTTACAAAATTATTGGAGTTTGGAAATTAGACTCGAATATAATTCTATCAAAAGCCCTCAATATTGGCCCAATTGTAATGGTTTTTCAAACATTAATAATTGAATATTGAAGTTTATTTCTTATTAATATAACGAAAAGATAAATATTTGTGAGTTTAATTTGTATGAAAGAGTAGAGTAAATAATTTTATATTATCAATCACTAAAAATTCAGAAAAGTGTCAAATTATGTTAGATAACTAGTCATTATGATAATTACCCCCACAGTTTCAAAGTTTCTTAAATTTTCATGATAGATGGTGTAAAATTATTTTACACCACAAGTGCATAGAAATTAAAATTAATATTTATTATTACTTGCTTTACTAGATTTCTAAATCCAAATATACTATTGAAATATAATATTTTATTTTTTGGTGTACACAAGTTTTCATTGAGGAGAAACTTTACCCTACGAGTCTAGGGTTAGGGCATGGTATGGACTTATCGAGCACTTACAGATCAGTTATTAACGAAAAAAATTTGAGAACAAATTGAAGTCATGACGATGCATATGCAGAATGTTGACCAGGTAACCTATATCGTCAAAATATCTAATATTTTCATCTATTAATATATGATTTTCTAATTATAAAAAATATGAATGTATATTACCTCTCAAACTATAATATGTTGCAGGATTTTTTAGAATAAAATTAAAACAAAAAAATTACGGTATGTGATATAAAAATTATGGATAGTTGTGACGGTATCGAAAGTTTTAAAATTCCAGCGTGAACTAAACTAATCAAGGGCCGTTTTTTTTATATTTTTAATTGCTGTTTTGTCGTGAGGCTTTCATCCTATGCTGCAATAAGTATTTTTTAACGCCACAGTTTCTATCCCAAAATGTAATCGTGATTAGCACACCCCCCAAAAAAAAGGAAGAAGAGTATACCACAAATTATAATTTTCAAAGAATATTATAACATAATATTTTTTTAAAAAAAACACCGAAGGTAACGAGAAAAAAATTGATATTCGATTGGCTTCCTCCAATTTTCATTTTCCTTCACCAGAAATTTCTGGATGTTCTTAGAGCAATAAAATACATTTGCTCTGTTCTATTTAATAAATAATATATCAATTATGACACTAAATATACATGAAAAAAAATAGAAGATGACTTTATAAAATTGATTTATCATTTATTAAATAGAATAAAATAAATATATTATCTTATTGTGAGATCACCTAATCATTTCTTTTCATTCATGCCACCTTTTGCATTCTCTGTCTAACTGGTTGCATGATTGTTTCTGGCGCTCTTTTGGTAAATTCATTGTTCTAAAATTGACCACACTATGACTATTCAGCCTGCCTTTTTTGCTTTTCCCTGGATCAATGGTTCTCTGTAACTGTGGCAATTGTCTGCCAAGTGACAGGTTGAAAAAATACTGATAAAATGTTTATCTGTTCTGATAATTTTTCTCTTTCAATACTTTTTAGTCACACCTGGGTTTGGAATTTGTGACAACATTTGTGGGACTAATATTGCTCAACTTTATGTGATTTTTCGGTTATGCTTTTCCTCGTGTCAAAAATAATTTTGACCAAATGAAAATTAAAAAAAGAGAAGAATTAGAGTTGTTTGGCTTTTATATACGTTAGCAAAAAGTTAAGTCTCAAGTAAGAAGAACTACGTATAGTTAAAGTCATCAACACACTGTTACTTTTCATTTTTATTTCATTAGAATGAGATTCATTTTTACAATAACATCTTCTATTACTCACTTTCACCTAGCTAATACTTTAAAGAGAGATATTTCATGTTCAATATAATATAACAACAAACTTACACCATAATTATAGATACAAAAGAAAACAAAACAAGGGTAGTGAGCCCAGCAAAATTAAAATATTAAAATAGAGAAAGGAAATAATTATGGTGTAAGTTGTTGTCATATTTTGTTATACATCAAACATTTTTCTACTTTATGTTATATCTTCTTTGGTAATTTTATTATCAAACGTGGTTTTATTTTATCTCATCCAAACAAAATTTGTTCTTTTGAACTTACTTTTGAAATATTATTTCCAAACACAAATCAATTCTCTCAACTTTAAATTTTCCAAAAATGATTATTTTAGTTTTAATTCTACCAAAGCAATAACTCAAATTGCTTTAGACTGTGTTTAGGTAGAGTATTTTTTGAGAGGATTTCAAATAACTTATATGAAATTCCTTATTTGAACATTAACACAAGGAAATGTGAAAATTTGATGTATTTTTATGAGATATTCTCAAAATTTTAAAAAAAGTGGATTTCAAATTCCTTGACGCCATAGATAAAATATGCTTTTCTATTGTCTAGGTAGGTGGTAATCCTTGCTTAACCATATAAGTGGAAGCGAGACTCACTTACCTTGGATTTCCAAATAGCCTCATCTAAAATTAGCAGACACAGTAATTAAGTCACTATGTACTTCTCTTGTCTTTCATATGTTATGGATGGCCAACACTAGTAAAAAAAAAAACTAATGAGTTGGATGGAATTTGATAATCTTTGAGGCAAAAGCAAGCTAGAGTTAAAACTAGGCAAGCTCTATTCAGTTGCAACAAAGAAACGAAGGCATATTTTGTAGTGTAAGGTAGATAAGGCTAAGATGAGTTAGTTATAGAAGCTTACTTTTTGTTTGCCAAGTAGTTAAGTTTGGTTGTACTCTTAGGTAGATTAACTCACTGTATATAAACTCTTGTAAATAAAAATCATATCTCAGATTCAGTTACAGAGTTTTCTCATAGATTACCTCCTTATTCTCTCACTTTACTACTCCTCTAGCCTAAGTAATAATACCTATATGGTACCAGAGTTTCGGCTCTGATCACCATGAATTCACAAGACTCTTCTCAAACTTCACAAGGATCATCATCAATTCACACTGCAAACGTTTTCTATTAATCTTGTGTCACAGAAATTGGATAATGAAAAATTTCTACCATGGAGGAAGCAAGTTGGAGCTGAAATTGAACGATATGACCTTCTAGATCATGCCCTTAGAAACGAAATCCCTTAGAAATTTGTGAATTCACAAGATCAAGAAGATGGAATTGTGATATTCGAATACCAATAATGGAATAAGCAAGATGCATTGTTGATGTCAAAACCTTCACCACTCATATGGTAGGGTGCAAACTCACCTATCACATTTGGAGAAGGTTAAAAACTGCTTTTATATATAAAACTATTACAAAGATTTGTCAAGTGAATAATAAATTGGGAAGTAAAAATTAAAGAAAGATGGAGTAGTGAGTGATTATTTGCTTGAAGAGATTAAGAAAATCATTGATGAACTAGTCTCTATGGAGCTACTGTAAATTATGTATGTTGATCATATTGAAGCCAATCTGAATGGATTACCTGAAGAATATGCATTGTCTATCACAACCATTATCTTGAGGCCAGTAGCGGTCTCTATTGGTGAATTAGAAACACTTTTAATGGCACAAGAAGAGCTTATTGATAAGTATTGAAGGACTGATTTCATGGTACATGTGAATGTAGCTCAATTTCAATCATAATCAAAGTTCTTTACAAAGGAATGAGGCATATTTGGTAACTTTCAAGGTTCTTTTAAAGGCAGAGGTGGAGGTCGATTTGGTACTAGAGGAATAAGTAGATCTACTTCATATCATTTTTCCTCAAATCATCCTTCATGTCAAGTGTAACATTTGTCACATTTGGGTGCACTATGTATTGCTATCCCCAGTGTGAGCGTAATACCCTTTATATAGATATTGTTTGCTTTAGGGTCTAACTGGGCATTTGTCACGAATTTGCTCTTTCTCTCTTTGAAAAGGAAAACACGTCTGCATTGGGGAGGTATCCATACCCTTCTAAGGCATGCTCCGTTCCCTTCCCCAACTTATGTAGGATTAGTTCCACCTCTCCTAGTAGGGACCTAGCATCCTCGTTGACTAGCATACTAATCCCGGGACTGACTCTGATACCACTTTGTCATGAGTCAAAAATCGTGACGGGCATATAAGGGATATTGTTCTATATGGAAGCCTTCTTGAATTAATTTCTTGCAATCATGCATAGTAAATTATGAAATTAATGCTCATAATAAATCCTGAAAATAAATAAATAATTTAAATAAATGAATTCCTCAAAACTTCTTGAAAACTATATTAATAAAATACATAAAATATTTAATTCGTCCAAATCGTTCTAAAATTCATAATTGAAATAGACAATCTTAAATCACGTTCCTTGAAGAAAATTACATAATATATCCTTGAAATAACTGTGCATGGTAAATGATATACAAGGACTCTGTCTGCACACTATTGGAGCACTCTACTAACATGATCCTAATTTAAACTTTACTACAAAGTGAAGCTCACCACTAGAACAGTTGCAAAGTTACCGAGTTTGGGTCTGAATAATAACTGGATTTGCAATTGTAACTGTAGAGGGGAGGAAAAGGGAATTGTGAGTTCATCAAAACATGAGACAGTAACAAAGATACATAACATATATATGCAACTGCTGTAAAACACTTTATATATTTAAATACATATAACTGTACTGAAATAATAATTTATCTGAAATCATAACAATAACTAATAGAGAAACAGGAGATGTTCTGTGTATAAGTATTTGAGCTTATACCTAAATATGAGTCAATGACTAATTTGATGGGCACCTAACTAGGTCCCATAAATGGACATCACACTATGTTCCTTACTGTGCATGGGCTAGTCCTTTAGCGGGTCATTTGGTACTAATGTTAACAATCAATCCTATGGTTGTTAACTTACTATTCTATTTTTCACTAATTACTAAAAAAATAATAACTTGCAATTAAACCGGATAAATCTAAAAGCTCTGAATTCATATAATCCTAACAATATGACTGTAGCAAAATTGAGGTTCTAAAATCATGCGAAAGGGATCACCAGCTTGTAAATATAATCATTTCAGAAGCCTACAGAGTATGTATCTGGAAATTGTTATGAATCATACTTTATTGAACACTTTCAATAAATCATAACTGAGTTTCTAAAATCTTAATACAAAATCCATAGTTTGAAAACATGTTAATTAATATTTCTGCTATAAACATTAAACTGGGGTCTCATAGTTTCATAAATTGGAAAAAGATATTCTAAACATACAAGGTATAAAATATGATCTCATGAGCTTTCTAAAATAAGATTTTCATGATAACTGTGAAAAATAATAATAATTTTTTTGAAAATTGGCATAATCCATGAAAGTATGTATTTGGCATAAGTCATTCTACAATTTCATAAACAATTTATATAATGTTGAGAAAATACTAATAATGACCAAAAGTATGACCATGAGCTTAAACCCACTCACTGTACGTTGCCAGGAATGCCTGACCACTACCTACATGATGCTGGGGAATTAGAATGACACTCTTAACTACCATGAAATTATAGACAAGAATTAGGAATGACTTGGAAATGAATGAGAAGAGAAAACTATACCACAATAATCTAAAAATTTGCTAAACTCATAACCATATAAGGATAACAATGAGAACACCTACTAGAAGAGATTAATCAAAGAGTGTTGAGAGAAATTACATCTTTCTTTTTAGCGAAAAATCCTTTGGAGGCTAGGATTCTTGAAAGAATGTTTAGGAGTACTATAATGTGCCAAATTTATACTAGGAGATGAAAGATATCACTAAGAAATTTTTTTGGTAAGCTAGGTCATATTGCATTAAACTGTTGGCATCAATTTGATTCTAATTATGGTAAGGCAGCAATAGATCTGATCATAACCTTGTAAAACTAAGAGCGAATCTTACATTAGCTACACCTAGCACACTTCAAGATCCAAACTGGTATATGGATTTTAAAGTTTCACACCACATGACACCAAGCCCTCTGAATTTGATGGAGAAGCAGGATTATGCTAGTTCAGAAAGGTACTTGTAGGTAGTGGTTCACCTCTCTCAATTAATCATGTTGGAAATTTGAAGTTCATATCAGATTTAATTGATTTTACATTTAGGTTGAAAAATATGCTCCATGTACCTAATTTAGCTAAGAATTTATTGAGCTTGTATCAATTTACTATAGACAATTATGTATTCATGGAGTTTCATCGTTATCATTGTTATGTTAAATCTCAGGAAACCAGGGAGATAATTCTCCAAGACTCATGTAATAATGGCCTTTACAAGTTTCATAATTTTAGACCAAAGAAAGTACTTGCTATATTTCATTCTTCTGTTGTAGAACCTAAGTCTAATTTCTCCTTGTGGCATTCAAGGCTTGGACATCCTTCATCTTCTATAGTATCTATGGTGTTGAAAACCTATAATATTTCTCATTCTATTGACAAATTTCTTTATTCCTCATGTTGTTTGGGAAAATCTCATCAACTTCCACTTCCTAATTTTGATACAGTCTATAATAAATCTTTACATCTTATGTATTCTATATTTGGGGCCCATACCCTATCCCTTCAATAAATGGAGTTTGTTATTACATTAATTTCATTAATGCGTACTCTAAAGTTAATTGGTTATACTTGGTTCAATCTAAATCCAAAATTAAATCTATGTTTAGTAATTTCCAATATATGGTATAGTTGCAACTTGGAACTAAAATAAAGGTGGTGCAAAGTGATAATGCTTTGGAGTTTGTTAGGTTATCTAAGTTTATATAGGGTCAAGGGAATGGGTATACGTTCTCCTACCCTTATGTCTATAAAAAAAATGGAGCGGCTGAGGACATATTATTGAAATAGGGCTAACTCTTCTAACTGAAGCTGCCACGCCTCTCAAACATTAGGGTGATGCATTCACAGCAGCTCAGCTTATCAGTGCTTTTGCTACACTTGTCCCACAAAATATGTCTCCTACTAAAATGTTGCTTGGCTAGATTCCTCTTTATAGGACATTTGGAATTGAAGGTTTGGTTGCCTGTTTTTCCCTATACAAGGCCTTATAATAATCATAAGTTAAATTTTAGATCTACAATTATCTTGTATGTTTATTGGCTATGGCTTGCAACATAAGGGATATAGATGCCTTACAAGCTCATGGAAGTTGTTCATAAGTGGGCATGTAACTTTTGATGAGTACAAGTTCCTTTTAAGACTAATTTTTGCAATTAAGCAACTGCTCATGCAATCCTTGAGGCTATTCCCTCAATGCTTGTAATTCCTATATTTTCCCACTCATAGTCCTACCAAGATAGTCTCAACTCCAAGCCTTTCGTTTGTTCCAATTTCTGATATCAAAATACATTTGCCCTATTTTAATCAGTCTACACTAGTACCTATAATCCTTATAACGTCTATGTTTGTCTAGCTTAAGTTGGTGTGCCAGCCGTGGTTTCTAAACCTAAAGGTGCTTCTAAGCCTATGAGTTATGTTAGGGCTCTTAGAACTATTGTTAATGATCACACGATGGTTACAAGAGCCAATGAAGAAATTCACAAGCCTAAGGTGTTTGGTGCCAGCCTAGAACTATCATCTATTAAATAAGCACTCACAATTCCTCATTGGAAGTAAGCGATGGATAAGGAATATAGTATCACATAACAACTTTTTCCTCTTCTACATGGTCAAGAACCAATAGGCAGCAAGTGGGTTTTTCGAGTTAAATACAACTCAGATGGCTCCTTGTAGAAATACAAGGCTAGGCTAGTTACTCAGGGCAAAGACCTGGGTTTGATTATATAGAAACCTTTAGTCCTATGATCAAAATGACATCAATTAGATTAATTTTGTCCTTGACTGTCTCTAACTCTTGGAGCATTAGACAATTGAATGTCAATAATGCCTTTCTAAATGGTGATCTACTGGAAGGTGTGTATATGAAACAACCTTGGGTTATGAGACAAGAGATAGTTCTCTAGTTTGCAAGCTCACCAAAGCCTTGTAGCCATAAAACAAGCCCCAAGACCTTGGTTTCACAAGCTCTCCATAGCCTTACAACAACTTGGTTTTGTAGCAACCAAGTCAAATGTTTTAGTCTTTACTAAGATCACTCCAATAGCATCCTCTGAAGCAAGTCATGATTACTATCTTCAATCATAATGATACATTCATCAACGAGCTCTGATTGAAGCAAGGAGGATCAAAGGAAGTCTAGAAATTGAAAACAACTATTCAGAAAGCATGTTTACTATTAACTAATGCACTTTACAGAAATGGGCGGCAAGATTCAAAATTCAAATCAAGTCAAACTCATACAAGAACTTACATGACATCTCACTTTTTAACTTGGTCAATCATCCCAACTTCTTGAAGAAAAAAAATTCAAAAACCTTATTTAGAAAGCAACAAGTAGTTTCTAAAGATGAACTCAAAAACTTATATTTCATAACGGCCTCTACAACTGCAACAATGGCTCTAAGGCGAGTGAGCTACTCTTCTGAATTGTATTTCCAAGACACAAAAAGAATATCAACATGTGTCACTAGGAAAATAGATCAAGGACAACGGTCATAAATAAGTGTTAAAGTATAAAAGGAGATTATGTGCATACAACTCAAGACTTTTGTCAAGACCTTATGCTGAAGTGCTAAAAATAAAATAACTCTTATTCATCTTCTATAAAGTCATTACGGGTAATCAGTTTTATCTTCATGTATAAATTTTCTTTCTAAGCTCTTATTAGATAATACTTTCTTCCTAGGAAGAATAATTAGAAAGTAGTCATACAAATTTTCAACACATACCTATTTTATCTTGAGAAAACTTGAGTGTTTGATAGTTGGAGTGAACTAACTCTAAAAGTCTTTGTACCTGATCCAATAGTGATTATTGTGAGGTAGCTCGAAGAGGCTAGTACCCAAAGACTACTTGGGAGTGAGAGTGGAATGTTCTACTGGTCACATGAGACATTTTGAGAAGGTTATAGAAAGACTATTTGACTTTCTTTGGGTTTAGAAAGGGTTAATTAGAGGAACTTAATAGGTTGTTGAGAACTTGATATAGGTATGTTAGCTGAAAAAGTGTAAAATCTCTTGTGCAGTATCTTTCCTTCCCTATCTCTAGTTTATTATTTGTTTTGTGTTATTATCAAAGCTATTCGGAAAAACATATTTATATCAGTTTTCATATATTTGTTTTAAGGTCAAAAAGTTAATTTCTGAAACTCACTAACACCATTCCGCTGCACTTCAAGTTCTTAGTTGATAGTATATGTTTTATTTTTCAGAAATAGAAAAGGCTTACAAAAGAGAAATTACGATTCAACTGCCTCTCGTGTAGTTTTCAACCTACACTAGCTTTATATGGAACTATTGTTGGGAACTAACAATACTAACTATTACTAGGCCCAAATTGCCTTGTCGTATCAATCAAGTATGCTAATTCATGTAGGCACCACTTGTGGAGCATTGGAAAGTAGTGAAGAGAATTCTAACGTATCTCAGTGGTACATCTTGCATATCAAGAAGGATGTGGATCTTTCTCTTACAAAATACATAGACTTTGAATAGGATCTGATCTTAATGACAATAAATCCACTAGTAGTTTCTTAGTTTTTCAAGGGCTAAACATTATCAATTATGCTCCAAAAAGCAACATGTTATGTTAAGAAGTAGCATTGAAGTTGAATATAGAGATCTAGTAGCTTGAATTATGAAACTTTTTTAGACCATAAATTTACTACATGAATTACAAGTTCCTCTTACTACTACTTTTGAGATTTATTATGATATCTTGAGTATTGTAATTATGGCAGCCAACCCATTCTACATTCCAAATCATAACACTTTGAATTGGATTTGCACTTTGTTTGAGATCACGTGGGAAAAAGGTTGAGTTCAAGTGGATCAAATTCTAGTTAAGAATCAAGTGGCAGATATTTTCACCAAGCTTATCTCATCTACATTATTCACAAAGTTCAGAGACAAACTCAGGATTGCTGCTTCGCAAGACTTGAGTTTGAAAGGGAATGTAAGGTAGATAAGGCTGAGAGGAGTTAGATATAGAAGCTTACTTTTTGTTGCAAAGTAGTTAAGAGTTGGTTGTACTCTCAGGAAGATTAACTCACTGTATATAAACTCTTATAAATAGAATTCATCATCAATAGAAATCATATCTCAGATTTAATTACAAAGTTCTCTCTCGGATTCTCTCCCTACTCTCCCACTTTACTTTTTCTCTAATCTAAGATACCTATTTCTATATTGCTTGTGTCTATGCTTGAAATTTAAACTAGCTTGTGGACATGGATAGAAGAGGTAGAGCATAGTGTAAGGGAGAGTAAGCTTTTCTTGAGTACTATCTTATGGCATCTCTAAGGAAGTATTTACTTCAGCCTTAGGAAATTCATGGACTTTTCATATTTGTCTTCAATTTCATTCTTTTCTCCTCTAACCTGTCAACTCTGCTTCTTTTTTATGGTACACTAGCCGATTATTTCTTACTTTCCTTTTTTTTTCAATATATATTGGTGTTGAATTTCATGGTAATCAGAAAGAGTAATAATTGAGAGAATATTGAAATAAAAATTCTACTAATAATAAAGAGGTTAGGTCATACAAGTGTAATGCTTCCTTATATAGACTAAAGAGCATTACAAACTACTAATTGATATCCAACAAATGAAACCAATTAACTCTAACTGTTTTCTCATTTCAATTACATCCTCCAACACCCCCCGTCCTTGAGGACAAGCTAGAAAATAAGTACTTTTTGAATCTCTACCTTCAATATAATACAACTAAATATGGGATAAATAAAATGTACTTAGATGAACCACAAACTGAGAAACATGAAAAAAAAGCCCTAAATTCCCCCAATTGATCACTATTATTGATGAGCACCCATCGATCTACTAGTATAAGGTTGAGAGAAAAGGGGCTATAAACAAATTAAAATAAAAGATTTTAATAAAAATTAGAAAAAATAATAATAGAAAATAAAGAAATTTTAGAATGAAATGTACATTCGATGTCTCTTTCTATAAAAGGAGACCAATGGTGATCACTTTCAAAGTTCACGGCAAAAACTAGGCTCCTTACTCTTTGGATACAACAAGGAAGTCGAAGGTAAATTCTATGGGAAGGATGTCAATGGTTGTTTGGGCTTGAATCGTGGTCTTTTTCCCTTCATATCTCAGCTAATAACCACGAGCTTCTCACATTGTTTTCCTATGATGAAAAAATGGGCCGCAAGTGCAATTCATTTTGAGGTGATTATATTTCAATACTCAAAAAGTGGGTGTCCATAGACACCCAATTAAATATAAAGATGAAAAATTAAAGTTTATATTTTTAAGTAAGGATCACACAAAATTTAAGGGTAATAGATTAGGTATCGACGCAGTGTCCAACACGTAGTGGTTAAAATAACATTTTCCTTTATTTTGGATTAGATGCTATGATAAATGGTAATATGTACTTTTCATGATTTGCGTTGACTATTGTTTCTTTTTAGAGTTATGACCTGACCTTTGAAAGAATCAACATAGGGAACACCATAGTTCTAATTCCGCCGAGAACTTTCGAGACAACAAAAGGCGGGGGATTTATGGTTGATTGTGGCAGTACTGTCTCAATGCTTTTGGATGCGTTGATTTGTTCCTAAATGCTTGGAAGTGCAAGATGATGAGCTCCTTTTTTTCTCAAAAGGACCTGAACAATGTTAGTGTTGATGTTGTGTTGTCGAAGAAGGTTCCAAGTGGCCAGCTGATCTATTTAGTAGAGCTAATGTTCACTGTGTTCAATTAGCACCAATTGATGGCATACCATGATACCATGTGGCAGATGCATCATAAATAGGAAAGAGACCTTTTGTTTATTTGATTTTACTGTTAACTTTCTTTCGTTGTTATGAAGGTAAGACCAACATAAAAGTTAGAGAAAAGTCTAAATATCCCCTTCATCTTTGTCTCATGTGCATGATATCCTTGTTACTTTTGAAACATGCAAAATGATCCTTAGACTTTTTTATATATGCACATTACATCAATTTGATAAAGAATGTTCATTTTTTGATGAAAAATTTTAAATGTACGCTCTACAATCTTATTAGGAAATTTCATATATTAAATAATAGAATAAAAGTGTATATATATAAGATTAAAGGATTTTTTAGACAGTTCAGGTAAAAAACTATACACTTATTAGTATATTGTAGTAATGTACACGTATAAAAAAGTTGAAGTACCATTTTGCATATTTTTAAAGTAATAGGGTCAAAATGTACATAAGTCAAAGTTAAAGGGGGTTTACTAGATACTTGCCTAGAAGTTAACACTATTTTACAAGTTCATCTCTTTATACCTTAGTCACCATTGACTAATTTCAATCTAAGAAATTATAGATTAATGTTATAGTTTGAATGATTTCTTTTGCATCACCAATTGTTTTTTTTTTTCCTCTACTTAAACTTATCCTCACCATTGCCTACTTTAGACGTATCAATAAACTCAAAATTCTCATGCATCACATGGGATCCGTACTAGTTATACATAAAGTTTTTAAGCCCCACTTTTATTTGAGTATGTGTAAAGATAATGTGATAGAATTGTGCTCATGAACTTCTCCTAATTTGACTTGTGATTGATTATACACTCATGAATTGCAATAGCTCTACTTTAATCTTTATGTTTCCTCTCTAAGAAATAATTTCTGAGTAGCTTCCAAGACATATCCCTACTTTAGAATGGATTAAGTCTTAATTCCCTTAACTTATACCTTTATTTAAAAATAAAAAAATAAAACAAATAGCAGTGAAAGGTATCATCAGAGTATACATGAGGGATGAAAAAGATGAAAAGAGAGCAATGCTCTTTAAAATCAAGAATGTGTTATTACTATAATGTGAATCAATGAATCAATACAAATGATCACTAAGATTATATACAGGATGATAGAGAGCTAATGCATACTCTAAGAAATAAGGTTAGTTACAGCGAATCTGTTATGATTAATTAGCAACTAATTGTGATTATGAGCTCCCCCTTTCATTCCCCCTCAGGCTCAGTAGAGTGTGCGGCAGAACTCTGAGCTTGGTCCTGAAATGTTGAAAAGTAGTAGCAAATACGGGTTTTGTAAGCAGGTCTGCAATTTGGTCCTAAGACGATTTATATTGAATTAGAACCTTGCATTGCATCACCAAATCTCTCACAAAGAATAGGTCCGATTCAAAGTGATTTGTCTTGTTATGAAGGACTTGAATATTAGTGAGTTGAACTGCACTTGGTTGTCACAGATACTAAAGGGGCAGTTGTAGTGGTTAAATGAAGCTCTTGCATGATGGATTGTAACCCGGCCAATTCAAACATAACTACAGCAAGGCTTCGAAATTCAGCCTTTGTGCTAGATCAAGAAATACTTGTAGCCTTTTTGTTGTTGTGCATATGGCCAAGAAATATGCCAAGTTAGGATTAAAGGGTAAACTTGTAGGGACTATATGGTCTAAGGGGTGGATAACAAAGACAAATAAAAGTTCTCAGTGGGTGTAATCTAGTGTGATGTCAAACAAGGTTTGAAGAGTTGTGTTATATTTGAGCATAGGTGCTGGTAAAAGGTTGCTGAGGTAGGTTCCAGTTAAGAAGGGTGAGGGCTTTAAATGTAAACAAACATGTGCAAGAAGGTTGAGGACTTTTTCATTAAGAATAGTGTTATTCAAATACCCAGGAAGTGGATGCCTATTGAGATACCCACTTAACAACTAGGATATGATATGATAGATAGAGTGTGTGAGATCCATCATTATGTTCAATGATTATTAAGTGAGAGTTCCAATAGACTTTCACTTTTTGGATTTTTTAATAGCATTCTTATTGTAGTAAGGTGTGTTTCCTTTTTGGGGTACTATTCTATTGGTGTGTATAAGGGCATGTTAACCTATTCACAATTCCATTTGCCTTAAGATAGTAGGTGAAAGAGAGAAAGATAGTCCCCAACATTATTAGACTGCAAGGCCTTATTGTTTTAAATAGAACAAAAACTGAAAATAATTATGATTTTGCATGTAAAAAGTGAATCTTGAGTATCCATCAATGAACACCACATAGTATTTATGACTAGTAAAAAAAAGAATTAGGGTAGGGCTCCACTCATCAGTACATGAATGCAAGCTGTAAAGGTTCATTACATAGAGTTACAGAAGGAACAAAGGGAAAATACAAGGAAAAAATAATTATATTAAATGATAATTTTACCCTTATATCGTTATAAAATGTTATTCCAACTATAAATATGGAGTCATGTAAAAAGTTAATGGAAACAAGTTAATGCAATTTTGTCACAAACAAATTAGTGATATGAAAACATTCACATTGGTATCATTTTTATCTATTGTCATCACTTCTATTTATTTATTTTTATATATATATAAAGTATTAATATGATGAACTTGATTCAATAGGTTGATATACATATAGATATAATGACAAGTAGTCTCTGGTTCCTTTCATTTTCCACCCACTTTTGGAAGAAAAAATAATGATGGGTCTCACATTTTTTTCACTCCTTATTTTCCTTCCACATCCAAACAAGGGAAGGTACCATTTTTTCCTTTCAATTTCTTTCCTTAGTTTCTTTCATTTTCCACTCAAACAAACAAAACAAGGGAGAAAATATACGGTCACTATATTTAATTAGAGTACTAATAAGAGAGAGAGAGAATATGTGGATATATATATATAAAGAAAAAGGATTTAACTTTTATGTAATATAAAAGAATTTTACATTATCATCTAATCATATATTATTATATAAATAAATATGTTTGTCACTCACACTTCCTACTTGAATGGTCTTGAAAGTAGAAGAATTTGACTAAACAATAGTATAGAATCTGTCAATGCTATCAATATATCAAAAACAAACTTGAAAAAGTACATGCACTTATCTCAAGTATATGCATTCATTTAATTTTAATTATTGGAAACTTTAATTGGAACTCTAATATCCTGTAACTGAGAGTGAAAGTTTTCACAAAGTTTTTGTTTTTAATAGACATAAATATTTAAATTTGCAGCTTGCTTAAATTTCTGTAACTGAGAGTGAAAGTTTTCACAAAAGTGGGGTGAAGTGCAAGAGTAAAGGGTTGTAAAAGAAGTGAAGACCTTGCGGTGTTAAAGCAATGCCAATTAATAACCGAGTTGATTTGAGAAATGAGAATGTTCGCTTGTTTTTCAAGTACAATTGATCGAACCCTTAAGACATTTTTTTTGTTTTTCAAGTGGTAGTAATACTTGAGCCATGTAGCTTAATTTGTATTCTAACCTCTGTATTTATATGCAACCATTACCATTCTTCTAAGTTTCCTTTTCATTTTTCTTTTCTTAGTTTTCTCCGTGTGTTTAAAGAAGACAACCAACCCAGACAAACCGAAAAAAGAAGACAACCAAAGTAAGTTGATCTGAAATCTTATCTGTTTTCCACTATAGATCTCAAGCATATGATTATAATATCCAAGGTAAGAAAAATATATAGAGAGAAATATTATATGACTAATATTGATGGGTTGGTCCTGATTTGAATCCCACCTTCTTTAGGGGAAGAAGACGAGTGGAAACCACATGAGACTTCGAGCTTACTTCAAGCAATGTCATTGGTTGTGAAAACGTCAACAACACGACCTAGTGATATATCGTTAAACTGGGCCTGCACATAGCCATATCCAACTAATTAAGTATCCAAATTCCAAACATATATCTAATACAGAATAAAACTATTAGATAGGTTTAGTTTATATCTGACTAGGATGTAAATACCACTAACTACTATCATCTTTTGGGGCTAAACCTATCTTATACGAATACTAATACAAATATTCGATATGGAAATACGATATAAACAAAATAAAATATTTATAAAATATGATTAGAAATATCTAAAAGTATCTTGTACACTATGCATACAAATATGTCAACTATTTAAGATACACGTATATATATCATAGGAGACAAGTAGCAAATAGTTGACTTCAAATTTTTCATGTGTAATTGTGTACAATATTACTTAAGTATAGTGAACGAAAAGTCAAGAAACAAAAGTCATATGGTGGGGTCTAAGCTTAGTTACTAGAGCAAAACCAACTTCTTTTGAGATTATGCTAAAGATTTGAGGGTTTGATTTTTTTATGCATTTATATTATAAAATAATTTATAGTGTCATTATTTAATTAAAAAAAAATTTTGTATGATTTTTTAAATAATTAGTAAGAGAGTCAACAATAATTCATAATTGATATGTCAAAATATGATTGGATAATTGTAAACACATAGAAATTAAATCCAAGTTTTAATTTCAATTTGTTCCGTTTGAAAACAAAATTCCACTTTTAATCATCACAAAAGTGGGTAAATTTGATTCTTCATCAAGTATATACTTATACGGCACCATATTTTCACTGGGAATTATGTCAGCAACAAAAGCTTAGAAATGCATCATGCTTGCTTTACCTACTACTTTTTAGTGGGCAAGTTGGCTAGAGATATTAAGAACCTTTTTTCTCACCAACCGATTGGAAATGAAGCTTCAAAAAGGAGGAAGAGAAGAGTGCTGCTTCCAAGGAGAGTGAAAGGAAGGAATTAATTAGAATCACAATGAAAATGGCAAAGACACAGCAAATAGTGCTAGGGAGCACTTGGGGGATCAGAAACACCTTTCATTCTCTTTTGGCCATCCTTACCACTCTTGTAGTTGTCACCACAATTTATCTAAAACAGCAGGATGGAGGACAAGTGCCCCAAGTAAAAACAAATGTCTCTGATGACTCTTTATCATCAAAATGTGACTTGTTCTCAGGGAAGTGGGTTTTTGATAACAAATCTTATCCACTGTACAAAGATAAGCAGTGCAAGTTCATGTCTGATCAGTTGGCTTGTGAGAAGTTTGGAAGGAAGGACTTGAGTTACCAGAATTGGAAGTGGAAGCCACACCATTGTGACCTACCTAGGTCTCTCTCTTTTTCCATTCTTCCTAATGATGGTTTTTGAATACTCATTGTTTGTAATTTATACTTTGTTATACCTACGTGTATAATATGCTTGATTATCAGGTTTGGCTATGTTTTTTTGAGCTTTTGTGGAACATGTGGTTCTTTCTATGTTCATTATAAGGTTCAATGCCACAGCATTGCTTGAGAGGCTGAGGAACAAGAGGCTTGTGTTTGTGGGGGATTCACTCAACCGAGGCCAATGGGTTTCCATGGTTTGCCTTGTTGACTCTTCCCTGCCCTTAACTCCCAAATCCATGCACACAACTGCTAATGATTCACTAAACATTTTGAAGGTCAAAGTAAGTTTTCACCCTCATAAAACACAATAGGAATAAAAATGTGAACAAGTTGTTTCTTGTTCTTTTATTTACTCTAAAATCAATCAAATTAAAGAACAAGAGGGGAAAAAGTCTATATTAGGAATAGGATTGATAATTCAGTAGACAATCTTATAAAGAGTTACATAAAAAATTGTCATAATTCTTCACATAATAAAAGGCAGAAAGGAGTAAGAAAGATAAATAGTTGGATATTGTTTAACATATAATAGGAAAAGATGGAAGTCATTGGGTAAGTAAATGAAAACTGACCACTTAATTCGTGAAAATATTCGTGTAGACTTTTTTTTTCTCCGTTGATAAACTGTATTTTCCTTTTGTAAATATATTCTCTCCAAAAGTCTACCTCTCTAACATTTCTCTATTAGTAATATTTACAAATATGTAAGTTGCTAACAGTTTCAAATTTTGACAATTCTAATTAAGGAATACAATGCAACCATTGAGCACTATTGGGCCCCATTGCTGGTGGAATCAAACTCGGATGATCCAGTACACCATAGGGTAGTAGAAAGAACTGTAAGGGTCAATTCCATCGAAAAGCATGCTAGGTACTGGACTGATGCAGACTTTCTTGTCTTCAACACTTACCTCTGGTGGAGAAGGCCAGTGATGAATGTTCTGTAAGTGCAATTTGGCCTAACAATCACTTTCCTTTGATCAACTTGCATGTCAACTGCTCCAAATTTCCAACCACCATATATATGATATGATTATGTTGTGCTGCCTATATTCACCATCATATATAAACACCCACCCTACTCCACTATATCAAATTGATCCGAGACATTTTCACATGGTTACAAATCTAACGCATCTTAGTTAGGAAAAGTTCTTAAGTTTTCTAAGAGTGAAAAAAAAACATTTGATTGATGTCATTTATTAATTAACATATCAACTATTGTATTAAATATGCAGGAATAGTGGTAAACAATAATCACCCATAAAATTAATATGTCAATTAACAAATGTAATAAAGAAAATGATTTCACTTGCACTTGACACACCGAAGTATTTCTTCATATTTAGATACACTTATAATAAAAATTAGTCCTATCAATTTTATTCAACATACACTCAATCATTTATGGATTTCACTTTTCTCACATGCAAAAATGGGTTTCCCTAACTTTATTACGATGAGTTAAGAATAACATGTTATAACTGCCTCTATATAAGAATTTTTTATTAATTTTGAATGTGCCTATTACGATTGCATGAGCAGGTGGGGAACATTTGGAGACCCAAATGGGGTTTACAAAGGAGTAGAAATGCTCAGAGTTTATGAGATGGCCTTGAGGACATGGTCAGATTGGTTGGAGGTCCATGTTAACCGTAACAAGACCCAGTTGTTTTTTGTTAGCATGTCACCGACTCATGAAAGGTATATAAGGGAAAAGTCTACAGTACGTTATTAACAACTAAAATCTAATGGAACATCGATATATATTGTAACAATCTGTTAGGATAAGAGCATTCCCCACAAGTAGATGAACCTGACTTTAGTTACAACAATGACATGATGGGTCACAACTATGAGATCCCAAGATGTCACATCCACCCTCCAAGAGGGAAGAAAAGGAGACCAAAAAAAAAAAAAACAAAACTACCTTCTGCATATCATAGCATGGAGCATTGGAGCTGGAGCCTGTTTATTCTAAATTCTAGAGCCAAAATCTTGTATAAGACTCCAAAATGGATTCTGAAAAAAATCAGTTGAGTGTTGCTGTTACACGTTCCAGCGTGGGGACTATTATAAATTGAAAAACATTATTTATACTCATTGTGTGAGGGATATTATGTTGACTCATATCTCATCTATCATTGGATGGGGTGTAGACCTCATTTAAGTAAAATTCACATCCTATCCAATAATAGATCAGAAGTAAGTTAGCACGGTGTCCCATATATAACGAGTACAAATAACACAACTCTAACAAATTTTAATTATTTGATGCTTTTTGAGATGATCAATTTTTAACTTCTATTTTTTTTTTAATTCTTCTGAATTGCTTGAGTGTAACCCAGCTCGATTTTCCCTTAGATTCACCTTAACGAATTGTGTTTGATTACTTCTCAAATCTAGCTTTTCATGTTTGTGGTTTGTTGAATTGACTATGGGATTTAATTTTAAAGAATTTCACATAATAATCTAATTAAATCTCTACTTTTATATGACTTTTTAAGTAATGGGAGAGAAAGTTAATCATATTTACTAAAATACAATCATATAATGATACATTAGTAAACATGATTAACTTTCACCCTTACTACTTGAAAAATCATACAAAAATTAGAATGATAATATAAAACTCTTTTATATTATCCATGCATAAAAATTAATGGAAATTGACAACTTTTATCGCGAGACATTGTTCAGAAATGTTTTAAAAAATAAATAGTAATTGATAACTTTTCCATCTTGCGATACTTAAACAAATGCAAAATTTTAAAATTAGCTGTACATTCCCGAATAGTTTTGTATGCTGTAACATTTACTTACGCATTAATTAATTAGTTTTGTAGCTATTTTTTGACAACTAAAATTATTATAGATTTCCCATATCCGTGCTAATTTTCAGTCATAATCTTCATATTAGCCAATTGCTTTTATCAAAACAAATATTAGCCAATTACTTTGGCTTATGCAACAAAATTGCTCATTGTCGACACAAAATAAAATAGATCTCCGATCCAATAATGACCAATCATCCAAAGCATATATGATAACAAGTCTGCAATGTTAGTTTACTGCTTTACTTTCTTGCACAAAGTATACATATTATTAGACGAAAGTGAAATGATTATACTGATCACAATAATTTATGATCAAAACTGGATTCTTCAATAGAAGAAGTGTTTATAGTTAGAATCAATGAACATACTGAATTTTTAACAACAAAATGAACTTGCAGGGCTGAAGAATGGGGAGAAGCTAAGGGTGACAATTGTTACAAAGAAACAGATATGATTACAGAAGAAGGGTATTGGGGTAAAGGGTCTGATCGTAAAATGATGCGTGTGGTGGAGAATGTGGTTGAAGATTTGAGAACTAGAGGCTTGAATGTTCAAATACTTAACATCACCCAGCTCTCAGAATACAGAAAAGAAGCCCACCCATCTATCTACAGGAAGCAGTGGGCACCTCTAACCCAAGAACAGATAGCAGACCCAAATAGCTATGCAGATTGCATACATTGGTGCCTCCCTGGAGTGCCTGATGTGTGGAATGAGCTCCTTTATGCCTATATTTTCCATCAATGACATAAGTTTTCACATGCCATGCTTGGAAAACAGTAGTTCGTGTAAAAATTGACACCTTCTTACCGCATTATCAGATTGTTAATCATTTTTTAACCACTCGTACTGTAAAGCACAGGCTTTCCTTTTTCCTTTGACTTGTTTTAACTTTTTAGATTCCAAGTTCTCACACTTTATAATGGTACGTTTCAGAAGCCAGGTAATACATGGTTTTCACTTCTATTCAATATCTCTTTAAATAAAGGGTAACAAACAAAATGAGCCAATACCAAAATGAGAAAAGCAACCAATGCAGCTGGAAAATGTGAAGCACGGGTTTTGTACTGTGTCTGAATCCTCAAAGAAAGAGCACTGGCTTGGTCTCTACTCTTTACAGAGGATTTTGGGAGAGATTTAAGGCATCCAAAGTGAACTATTTAAGAAACGGGTACAAAAATTTGTGAGACAGAAAGAAGATGAAAGCACAGTCATTTCATGCACAGATCAAAATTATCACTGAAACCAAGCAATTTGTAATCTCTGGCATGCTTGATATAGAGAAAAGTATTGAGTTTTTCAGTGATGTCCACACAACGGGAAACTCGGCTCCAAACGCATTCTAGGAAGGTAATGGACCTCAAAACATATAACTGATCGTGTTGGCAGTGTTCTCTCATATTCCTTCCACTTCGTCAACAGAATTGAACTATAACTCTAACAATTATTCCGGAATTTCCCCTTCCTCCAATTCCTCTGGCACAGGGAGTACTCCACTTGTACCAATCAGATCTACCTCATTTTCTGTTTTCTTGGGAAGGAAGCCATCTGGATTCATTTCAGCCATAAGATCAGCATAGACATCCATAAAATCTTGATCATATTCAAGTGCCATACCTTCAGAGAATTTTAGTTCCTTGTTTTTCAGCGAGGAATGTAAATGGATACCCGCAGTGTCTCCTTCAAACAGAGGCTTATCTGATGACTCATTTGGTGCTTTCTCGGAGCTCATATTTTGGTTAGGCACTCGACGTGATGAACTTGATTCCACATGCTTCATGAGACCAAAAACCTGAGGTTCTGCAGTGCTGTTGTCATCTTCTATCTCCTCCTCCCTAAATGATACACCTTCTGGGCTTTGGTTGCCTTCACTGTCTTTCTGAAGTGATTTATTAAGTATAGTGGGATTGACATACTTAATAACTTCAAAATCAATTGTGTGAGATGGCATGAAAACAAAAACAACAGGAAACTCCAAAATGACCGCATTTGCTAGTTGCTGTCTGATCGGTGCTTTCATATCCAGCTCTTTGAAGGGCGACTTGGGACCCTGTATTAACATTAACAAGATAAAATTAAAAAATTAAATAATGTCATCTTGATGTGGTTAATCAACGTCATCCTTGGCTTAGTATTCTGGATTTCAACCATAGAAAAGGTAAAGAAACCACCTTTGGGAATTTACGAATGAAAAGCTTGAGAGAATCCAGCTGGTCTTCACAAAATTGCCTTAGCTGGTGATTCCAAGGACCAGGTTTGAGGTGCTTCTCCAGAATGGAGTAGAAGCTTGTATTTTCATTGATTCTGTAAGACAGGAGCATAACATCCTATCAAAAACTGTTTTCTATAGCATCTAGACTCTAAGCATGCGACGAGAATTTCAAAAGCAGTTTCTTCTATCAAGAAAGGAAATATAAAATGCAAAGTGCAGTATCTAACTCCAAACCAAACACATAAGTTAAGAAGCTCACCCGTGGTCATGTAAAACAACATCTGTTGAATGAAAACGCCATTCAATTGTCCAAGATATCAACTTCTTCCTGAAAGCATTTCAAAAATATTTGTAATTACCTAGAAACAATAGTTTCCAACTTAGCAATCTTAAAAGGAAACATTCTTATAATCTAATTTCCCTCTAGTATCAAATGTGTCAAGGAGAAACTCTTAAGTCTCTAACTTGATAAAAGTTTCAAATCCAAGCCACATGGAGTCACTTTGTATATTACAGATCATAACTACACCAAAAGTTCAAAAGTAAACAAGGAAAGAGTAATGAGTTAAGTACAAAACACAGAAATTGCTTATATCTACCATCCTCCTAACAGAAGTTTGTCACGAAAAATGAGAATACCTTTGGTCATATCGAGACTGATTCTTCTGTCTTTTTGACATTCCGCTAGGAAGAAACAATAGTTTAGTTCTCCGGCTCCCAGAAGCATTTCGTAAGCACTTAAGGTGATAAGGTAACTTAAAATATGCATACATGCCCAATTTAGTTCTCATTCTCTGAGCAGATTCAGCTACCCTCTTCACCTCCTCCAGCAAATTATAATCTAGATGGAGGAAATAAAATAAATAAATAAAACAAACAATAAACATAGAGAATAGGGGAAATTAATAATTCATCAACACAACTATACATGTCAAGTAGTACACCTCCATGAAAAATCAGAAACAACAACAACAAACACGATGAATGAAGCACACAAAGGGTGAGAACAAAGAAACAGATTAAAAAAATATTGAAAACTACCGCAAGAAAACAAACTTATGTAAATCTCTGAGGAACCAAAGAAGGTTTCCTTCTGGTTGATAGAGAGGATATTAATTAATAAGCAAATATTTTCTGCCTAAGCAATCAACCAGATAAACAGTTTCTAAATATTCAAAGGAATATTACAAAATTTTCAAGAGTAATAAATTACCAGATAGTAGGAGATTGTCATCAAACTGAGAAAGAGGAACAAACTGAGCCTGGTTCCTCTTGCCAGTACATCCAGTGCGCTCCTTGTGAGCTTTTACACAGGGAAGACTGCATGACTGTATGGAGCACCCAGGGCATTTGTACTTTGATGGATTTGATTTGCACTCTTCACATGGCTTTGGCGCTTTGGAGACGCTTACACTTGAGACCTGCCCTGCTTGTTCTCCCATTTGAGAGGGCAAAGCTGGACACTTTTTATGCTTGCTCTCCCAGCTTGGAGGTTCCCTTTGATGAGAATGGCTTAAATCTCGATACTTCTCAAGCAACAAAGACCAAATTGCTGCACAAGCAACCAAAAAGAAAAAAGAAAAAGAAAATCATGATGTGATGAACATTCAAACATTTAGGACCATCTTGATGAGTGCTGACTCCAACATACTATTTAATGACCCACATTTAGATTGAAAAGAAATAAACAAATGAACTGTGAATTACATGCCCTATTACGCATTATGAAGACACAGAAACAATCCTCTTTAGCCTTTATTATAAACGGATAAGAAACACTCATGGCAGCAATATAAGTATCAGTAAGCTAAGCTGATATACCAAAGTAAAGCTATTATCCTGCCAAAATGATTAGGAAACAACGGAACAAACCATCTCAAAATTACGGATAGCTCAAGCAGGTTTGTTATTACTTAAACCCTAAAAAAAATAAAAAAATGAGAACAATTTTAAAAACAACATAAGAAGAGTCATACGAAAAACACAACACACACAATAAAAAATTAAAAAAAAACGAAAAACACAATAATAAAAAGCTAAAGCCGTAACAGAAAAAGAAATAAATAAAATAAAATAAAACTGCTAAAGCTGTAATTCTTTCAATTCGGATATTCTAGAAAGTTTCTGAGCATTGGCGAACGGTGTCCATTATCAAAACAAAAAAAAAAAAAAGGAAATCACGACTTCAAAACTAACACAAGAACTATATACATTTAGGGAGAGAAGGGAAGAGATATTGTGAGGGAAAATCACTGGGACTCGCATGCGACGACGGGAGAGAGAGCCTAGTCGGCAAGCGTCAGCTCAAAGTGTCGAAGGGAGGGGCGAAGGAAACGAAGTATCGAAAGTCGAAACACGGACCCGTTCTGCTTAAGGAATTAGGTTCAATCCTCTCGTCATAAAATTTTGAGTAAATATAATTTACCTGATATTTAGTAATTTAAATATTTTCATTTTGACATTTTAATATTTTTAAAAATTGCATATATACATTATATCCTTCCATCTTTACCATTTTGACTTTTAATCTGAAATTAGCTTACCTTTTCTTTAACTTCTGTTTGATACTTCATCGGACAATATTTATGGTTGAATGAATACAGTTTTTTTTTATAATCATTTTGCCCTTATTCTTAAAACTATTTACCTGAATATTTTCTTCTAAATTTATTTACCAAATTACCAATTTTTGTCCAATGCGACTTATTTTATTTTATTTATTGTCCACGTGAAAGTCTCTAGCATGTTTGGCAGATTTAACATGAAATCACCATTTTATTTGAAAATTTCAGCACAACCCTCAAACGAAATGACAATTTCTGCATGAAATCGCCAAATAAAATGATGACCTCATGTTTAAATCAGCAAGGGACTTCATGGGTCAACTATTTCACTTTCCTTGATTCCTTTAATATGTTACGGATATTTTGAAAATTAACATATATTTTCATAAATATGTATTGCTGATTTCTCTAATATCTTTATAAATATCAAGAACACTAGTATGTTATAGTTATTTGTAGTTAAAATTGTACCATGAACCTCACAAAAAATTTATTAAAATTTAAAAAAAAAAATTCAATCACAATTATCAAGACGAAAAAAGGTACAGATACCTAATAGTACAAAACAAAAACCATATGTATTATAAAACACAAATTTTTTAATTTATTCCCATAAATCTCAAAATATGTTCCAGGGAACTTTTAATGATAAAGAAACAAATAGTTTAAAATACATTATTGAATAACAAACATCCCCCATTAAACTCGAGTGAAGAGGGGCAGGGGAAAGTATTTGTTTTCCTTTTCGAATTGAACGAAAGAAAGGCTTGACAAGCAAACTGATACACTGATTCTTCAACATCATATAAATATAATTAAGGCGCGCGGTAGAAACTGAAAAATGCGGGGAAATACAAAACACAATTGATGGACGCAAATATCATCGATCTAAGGTCTTATAGGGCAAATAAATATATACGAAATACCAAGCCAGTAGCATCATCAAGATGAAATGTTTATATAGTTTAAACTCTGAAATAAACTTGGGACAATTTCTGCAGTCTATTCAGAAAGGAAGAAATGCATCGCATAGTCATAATCAATTTTGCATCAGTCATGAAACAGCATGCTAAGCAGTGTCAGTTGCGGGTTGGGTCACACCAAACTTCACCAACAGCTTAGTCAGAGTGTCTGGGGAGCAAACTTGATACTTGACCTTTCCAGAGGGTGAGAGGAAAACCTCTGCAAGTTCAAGCTTATCTGAGGTCAGACTTGTGCTGTCCATAGTTTTACTTAACACCTTCAATGCAAGTTGAACAGCTTCTTCCCTTGTGATATCATCCTTGTAGTCCTGTTTCAGTATTGACTGTGCTGCCTGGTTGTTTGCTCCAATGGCTGCAGCTTTCCAACCACCATAATTGCCACTAGGGTCACTCATGTAAAGTTGAAAGCCAAAATTTTTGTCCCATCCTGCAAACAGGAAAGAGACTCCGAATGGGCGAAGACCACCAAATTGCGTGTACCCTTGCTTGGTATCACAAAGAGATTGAACCAACTGCTCTACAGGCATCGGCTCTTGGTAAGCATATGTGTAGCGTTGTGCTTGGACCCTAGCAGTATTGATTAGGATGTTGGCATCAGACATAATACCAGCCACGGCACACGCAACATGATCATCAATCTTGTACATTTTCTCGGTGGAAGTTGAGGTTTGCAGCAACTTTGATGTGACCTTCTTTTCACCAACCAGAACAACCCCATCTTTTGATAGGATCCCTATTGCAGTACCAGCATTTCCAATGGCCTCCATTGCATACTCCACTTGGTAAAGACGTCCCTCAGGGGAAAAGATTGTTGTACGGCTATCATATCTTCGAGACATAGTGATCTGCGTTTTGTTTCAAAGCAAAGACAAAGAAAGTGGAATGAATAAAGTATTTAAGTAAAAGAAAGCACATGAAAAGAACTGAAGGCAAATTCAAAATAGGCACAACTGTATAAGAGAAATAACCACCTGAAGAGACTTCTATATATCATATATTGGCTTGAAATGACTTAAATGGCCAATTTGAGTGATTATTATGCCATCAAGACGGAAGCTTTGTATCAAGATTTCCTTTCTTGAAACTCTCCCAATAGGCCATATAAATAGAGTAAAACAAAGTGGGAAACTTGAGTGAAGTAACAACAGACAGATCATCTTCCTCCTTACAGAGTTTTTAGTCTGAGTTAAAGACAAAAGCACCACTAAGGAAAAAAAAAGAAAAGTCCATGATTTATGGTGAAAGAAAGAATATAAAACTTGCAGGACTATGTTGCATAGGTACGGGTATCGGATATGAAAATTTTCTAAAAACTAGGTTACGGGTATAGGAGGATGTATTATATAAAAATATAACTAGTAAAATAATTATTTCATGAAATAAATGATTTTTTATGATGCTCAAGCAAAAATATCTAAAGGAACATGAGATTTGAAAGGACAAATAGTAGTTTAATCCATTTAATTGCAAAATTTAATTTTTTATAAGGACGAATTTGTATTTAAGTAACATCTAGTTATTGTAATGGTTGATTAACAAGTATCCCGAGTATCCAAAAAGTACCGGTACGCACCCTAAACCCTAAACAAGTATCCCAAGTACCGGGTAAGTACCTGGTTTGGGTACAACAGCCATTTTGGCTTCAGATTCCACTATTCCAGCCACATATATAACAAGGAGTCATTCACACTAATTCACAGAATACTACAACTCTGCTTCTGCTTCTGTACCAGTCATCTCATAGAAAATATTTCAAATTAACAGCACAAAACACAGAGTCATCACATTCGGAACCACAAGGGCTGTAGCATTATACTTCCTCTTAAAAGTAAACACATTAAAATTTGGAAATCACATTAATTTAACAAATAGAAACCTAGGCACAATGGCTATGTATCTACTGCCCTGTGACTTGGAAGTCAAGGGCCTGAATCCTGGAATCAGCATCTCCACTTGTGGGGGCAAGGCTGAATACATCGACCTTCCTCAAACCCCACCAACAAAAAATCAAGACAAAAGAAACCTCCAGGAGAAGATTGGAAGTAATATATACCCACTAACTTAGAATGCCCAATAATACCACTGATCCACAGAAATTCCAATAAAGATACAGCTATTAGTCATGAATCATGATCAAAATCACCTGAAAGAATTTACATCCCAAAGACAGCAATTTAAAGGGACAGTAAGTCAGTGACAAATCTAACTTCCAGTAAACCACATTCTACAATCTAAATTGAAAGTTCAACGGGTGTTTGAGCCCACTATCACAATCACATTTTCCATACAGAGAAATTCAGGATCAGCAGAAGCAAGGGCGCATAACTAGAACCCTCAGTTCACTTTAACACAACCGAAGCACTCAAAATGGATCGGAGATCCAAACTAATAGATCACACATTTAGACCAAAACTGCTCCCTATACTAATAAATCACCACCCACGTTCAACAAAACCAATTATCCAATCTCTAACAAAAAAAAAAAAAACCCACAAATTTGTAACTTCAATCACCAAAACTGCAAATAAATTCCGAAGCACAAAGATTTCCAGGTACTATTACTCACAGCATCTGTTTTCCCAGTGTGCTTCAAGTAAATCAAATCTAAAATTCGAACTTTACAACCTAAAAAAGAACTAACACAATTGGAAAAGAGGGAGTTACTAGATTACGATTGATGACGATGGATAAAATCCAACAGCTACCAACAACACTAACGTCGATAATGCAACACAATGAAAAAGAAGAAAAAGGTTCACAACATTTTTGGGGAAAACAGAAACAACATAGAGAGAGAGAGAGAGAGAGAGATTTCAAGAGGAAAAGCTCACCGAAACTGGGGAAGACGGCGATCAGAGAAGGGGGACTGTGGAGGAAGAGAGAGCGCTAGGGCACCGAGAGTTGAAGTTTGCGAAACGAAGTTGAGCTACTGTGGCGACGGTAAGAGGAGCGAATAAAGCGCACCGTTTCCCCCGAAACAAGTTATCTTTCTTTGAAAAATCAAAAAAATAAAGAAATTTATAAAAGACTAGTGAATTGCCTATCAATTTACATTTTTATTTTTATTTATTTATTTGGTAGTATTGTTTTTATTTTAATCTACTTTTATGTTTTTAAGTATCATAACAAATAATATATAAATAAGGGTATTATGAGAATTAATATTTTTTTATGTTTGGGTGTGAATAGATTATTAATTGTGTTTGTTTTAAATAACAGTTATTTTAATTTATTTTAAAATTGGTTACATGTTATCTATAAAAATTATATTAATGGACTTGAAAACACAATTCAATCTAATTAAGAGATACCAAAAAATAATTATAAAAGGAATCATCTTTATATATAGTATAGATTAATTTTGACGGATGGTTAAAAGAGTCTTTTTTTTTTTTTGTTGGTTGAATATCGAAGTTCATCCTTTATAAAAATAAAATAAAATAGTATAAGATAAATTGATTTCTCATGAAAAGAAACAAATGTAACATCCTAATTTTTAACCCAATACTCTAGAACACATTAGATTAATCATTAGGTTATTACTTCTTAGTCTCATTCTTTTATGAAAATACTTAGCGGAAATATAGGTAAATTTTTTTGAAATATAAAATCAAAGTGAGAGCCGCGTATGACGTAACAAAGACTAACATATAGAAAAGAGATCTCATATCATTCATGGTCACAAAACACAAAGGTTGTTCATTATATTACAACAGGATCATATTATCATAGGTACATAATTTACGACTATCATAGTCATATTATCGCTTCAACAGAAATACACTTCTATAATTTATAAAACTAAAGCGGCATCTGCGCGTGTCCGTTGCATCCCACCAACCCGACTCATAGTATATGCTTCATGCCCATACTTTAGTAGAAATCACGAACCGCGTCATGAGATACACCATCATCTTCGTCTGAAGACGACACAGAAGAAGAGAGAGAGAGGGATGAGAAACTTATTCAAAATTCTCAGTAGGGAATTCCGACTCTAACACACGTGTCATCGTCATCGTCCCCAGCCACTTCGGTTTTAATTATAAAAGAGGTGTTCATGCATAAGGTTTGGCTTTAAACTTTCCAAAGCTATTTATCTGAAGTGGGTGTCTTTTAGTATGGGTCTTAATTATATGAATTCTGCAGATATTGGATGAAAGCATGGCAATACATTATGTGAGCAAATCAATGAATCATAACATCAAGTAACAGATAAGCGGCATAAAAAGTACAGAACTTTCCTCTTTCCTTTTCTCATATTTGAACTTTTAAGTTCTTCTCCTCAAGAACCACCTTCTTTTCTCGTCACCAAATCCAACCATAAACACTAGTGCACGGTGATATTTATACGCATCACCAAAACCAACCAAATACACCCTATCGCCTAGGATTGAGCTCAAACCTAACTAGTCATCACTAGATTTCTAAGAGGGCAAAGAAGGGGTAACTTAGGATTAGTTCTTTCTTTACTCATGACTATGCGACTTGAAAAGAGACATCGCATCTCTTTTCTCATGTTCGAACTCTTGAGTTCTTTCTCTCAAAGACCACCTTCTTTTCTCATCACCGAATCCAACCATAAGCACCAGTGCCCGGCGATATTCATACTCATCACCAAATCCAACCAAACACACCCTATCGCCTAGGAATGAACTCAACTATGTTTATACTCATCACCAAATTATTCTCATTATCAAGTCCAACCAAATACACCCAAATCCAACTGTAAACACCCATATTGCCTCATTGAGCTCAAACCTAACTAGTTTTCACTAGATTTTTAAGAGGGCAAAAGAAGGGGTACATACTCTCTCTCATTCAATTCTGACAAACATGGTAGACATAACATCTCAACAATTCATAATCAATTTCGACATCATCATAGCATCATCATAAAATATCACATCATCATAACTCATATAAATAATGCTCGTGTATCACACATCACACCTCATATATCATCACATCATGCATATCAACATATCATACTTGCATTACCAAGCTAAAAGCGAGAAAATCTCTTAATGTCTTATGCATTGACCCTTAAGGTCCTTCACTCACAATCTAAGTTATAAATCATCATATCCTAAACTCTCGGGTACCTATAAGCTCATATCTAAGTATTCCTCACTCAATACTATGATCATAAACATCTCTAAACCTCAAGAATACAGAATTCATAATCCTAACTTTATGGGTACCTAGGAGTCACAACAATAACCCTTTCTAAGCCCAGTTTTCTCCTAAGGCATTAAGATCAAGTCCTAAACCATTTATGAGTCATTCCTACACATTTAAAATTTAAATCCATGATTATCACTTCTAAACCATGCTGGACAGAATCCAGAAAAATCATTTACTAAGGGATCTAAAACTCTCAAATTAATTCTTTTCTAGTTACTAACTTCTCTTATCTCTCACATATAAATTTTAACATCAAATATACATGATTATACTCATATTATCATCATCAAAACAGCATATAACAGTGAGCATAGCAAGCAAGGCAGAACCGAAATCATCTCCAAACAAACAAGGCATAAAACTTGATTTCTAGAACACATAAAATACTAGTTTATCTTGGGAACCTTTTTAAAGCTTTCAAAACTCATTGATAACTAGTTTTATCAACTAAAATCCTCAAAATACTTTTAGAGGTAGTGGCTATTTTTAAATTAGTCTCAAGAGGTTTCTAAATTCATAAAACTTGTTTCTAGATATTTCTTGAACTCATCAAAGCTTAGAAAAATTATGAAACATAGACTTTAGTACTTGTAACAAAGTAAACCTCCTAATGCCGAAATCATAAGCTAAAGAACACATATTTTTCAAGCCTTTGTTTGAGGAAATAAAGGGTAAGTCTGTGAGCTCTAAATCTCTTAAGTTGTGACATAAAAGTAAATATGCAATGCACTTTATTTTAGTCTTTATTTAGAGGTGAGGACATAAAATAAATATGCTATGCAGCTCCTTATTATCTTAGAAATTTAGTGAGAGCATAAACATAAATATGGAGATGCAAGTTCATTCTTTAATCTTAAGCATTTAGTGATGACATAAAATGTAAACATGGGTGCAAAGTCTTTAATCTTAACTTACAGTTCATATGCGACTTTTAAAGAGAAAAAAAAATCTTAACCCAACACTCATCTCATCACAAAGAGAGCTTTAGAGTTCTTGAACCAAGTTCTCAAAGGGACTACATGGTTCTTGAACATCATCATCAAGCTCAAAAAAAAGTAAACTTTAGAAGAAAACAAAACTTTAAAGAAGTAAGAACCAAAACAACATTATTTTTAGAGATGAAATAAATATAAGAACATTTAAAAAATTTTAACAAAACCTTTAAAGGAAAGCACATGGAAGCCGAATCATATAGGAAGGAAAAAGGGAAGAAAAACCAAAACCTTGCTAGATCAAGAAACAAAACTCAAGCTTTGGAGGTTTCTTTGAGATGAACACAAGGACATCATCTAGAAACTCTTATCATCAAGCTATCATGTTTAATAAGAAAAGGCCAAGAGGCTGAAATGGAAAAAGAAAAGGAATGTAAAGGAAAGCTAAAAAAAAACCAAGAGAAAACACATTTTTGAGTAAAACAAAGTTTGAAAAGAAACTCCCTACCAAGTGTGAAGACAAAGGCTTGATCTTTGGGGTGAGGATGAAAAGAAAATCTCCTTCCAAAGTGAAGAACAAGATTCGGCCAAGGAGGGTGGAAAAGGAAAGAAAAGTGTTTTATGTGAGGTTTATGTTTGAGAAAGGAAGCTTGGGTGTTTAGATGATGATCTATGGTGGTGGTGTGGTGGTTTGAGGTGGTTTGTGGTGGTGGAAAGAGTTTCTAAGTGGTGGAGAAGAACTTGGGGTTGAGAGAAAGTAAAAGAGCTTTTATGGTCACAAACTCAAACAAAAAAGCAAATGGTAAAAGTGTGAGATTTCTTTACACTTTGCTATATATATTATGGGTTGAAAATTGAAATGTGGAGGTAAAATATGGGGGGAAAAGTGCACAAAATTTTGGAGTCTTTGGGGGAGAAAAATATCTCCTCAAAGTGGTCATTCAAAGCATGGTTTGAGGTATGGAAGTCATGGTGCAAGGCATGGCTTCAAGTATGGTAATTTCCCTTTGTTTGAATTTAAAATAACCCTTCTAGAAGGCAAGGAGGGCTGGCTGAATTTGAGCCACAAAAATGAGAGAAAAAGTCTTCTAGAAGTGGTCATATGAAGCATGGATGAAAGCATGGAGGTTATGACTCAAAGCATGGTTCTTTGTGATGTATGTGGAAGCATGGTCTATGGAGTGTGAAATAAAATTAAATTGTGACAAAATGGGATATGAATTTCGGCCAGGTCTGATGCAGTAAGGGAGGAGGGAGTTTTGGTCATGTAATTGTGTGTTAGTGATGTGGTTAGGGGTGTATTAGCTTAGGTGCAAGGTTAGGAGTCATTAAGCATAAGTTTAGGTGATTAAGAATGTGATTAGGAACGTTTATGACATGATTGGAGAGAGAAAATACTATTCAAGATTCCATGACTAGGAATCATGGAATCTTGAATTTAAAATAAGATTTTAAGTTGTAATTAAGCCTAGTCATGGAATCTTGAATTTAAAATAAGATTTTAAGTTGTAATTAAGCACTTTTAGGTTCTAATCAACTTTAATAAATTATTTTGACTCAAGATTAATTATGGAAATTAATTAATTTTCGATTAGAGCCTAATATTGCTTAGGTTTGCTTAATCATGCGATTAAACGTAAAAACACGAAATTAGGGGCAAAATCGTAATTTTGCACTAATTTCGCCCGGGACCTTCGGGACCAAAACTAAAGTCACAGCCTACATAAAAACGCCTTTTAAAACCATTTGGAGAAGTTTCGGATTCATCTGACACTTGCAAACAGGTAAAATACCACAGGGGCGTTTTGGTCATTTTGACCCGAAAACTCGAAAAACGAGATTTTCGATCCCAAGAAGGTACACAGGCCAACTAATCCCCTTCCAACATTGAGTTTGAACCTCGAGGACTGCCGGATCGGCTTTCCTCGAATTCCAGGCTGAAAATGACCTCAGGGGCATTTTGGTCATTTTCACTCTAACAGGAAATCGGAGCGTTACAACAAACACATGTCATATTCTTTTATAATTAAAAATAAAGTTTAATTTTAATATATTGACAATATAAAACTTAATTTACACGTAATAAGTGTGAGAGTAAATCACTTTTGTTGATGTGTCAACACATGATTGTATGACATAATAAAAAAAATTTATATAGCTAATACATTAAAATTAAACTCTTAAAAAATATATACAGATAAAGCTAGTCCTACCTCAATATTTTGATATACTCAATTGTCTTATTTATATTTTTATTAAAAATATATTTTAAATATTTTACAAATCATTAAGGACCAATATGTCCTAAAATCTTTAAAAAAAATGAAAAAGAACTTGTCTTATTTTTTTAATTATGAGAATCACGAAATGTATTTTTATTCTTGAGAGATCAATTTGTCTAGTGTTATTTCTTCTGAGGACTAAATTGGGGGTTTATTAAAGAGTTTTATACAATCATTTAATCATATATTTCTAGCTGTAAGACTTTTTAATGTAGTGGATACTTGGATATTCTATAAAAAATTTTAGTTTAATTTTGAAGCACTCATAATAATAATAATAATAATAAGTTTTACGGTCTCAATCAATTATATATCTTTGAATGCACCATCAAGGTCTGGAACCTCACCAACTGCAAGCTTAAAAACCCCCTTACTGGCCACTCTAGCTATGTCAACACCATTGTTGTCTCCTCTGATGGCTCCCTCTGTGCTAGCGATAGCAAGGATGGGGGTGCTCAGGGAAGAGAGTAGTAGGGGAAGGGGCCTTGCAGAAAGGAGAGAGAAAAATTAAGAAAAAGGATAAAGTTGTAATTTTAATACTCATTTTTATTATAATAATATTAGAGACTATATGGTCCCATCCTCATCCCGCCCTATAGTAGAACTCACCCTTTTGCTTGTATCCATCCAGCATATCATCAGTTGGAATTGCACTCAAAAAGGTTGGAGTTAATATCCTAGACCTTCAAATAAATTACATTAGAAGTTTTTTTTATACGTGAAAATTAAACTAGAAGTTGACTCACATAGAAATGATCACTGCACCAAAAACAAAATTAAGTAATTGAGAGCATCTAAAATTTATAGTTCTTTTTTATTTTGTGAACAAAAGGAGGGGTTCCTGGAAGGAAAGAATATGATAAAATGCTGGTAAAGGAATTATTTGGAAAAAAAAAGTGCAAGAACATTGCTAACAATTATAACATCTCAAATCACATAGGGAAGATTCAAATTGTACAATGCAAAGATTAAAATTACAAAACATGCCAAGTTTTCTAATTTGGTCACGTTATTGAAGAAGGGTACGGTAAATGCTAAACATAAGTGAAAAATAGAAAGTAGGATTAAAATCTGAAAAACACATCAAGGCATGTTTGCTTTGCTGGAAACAGTTTTCAGTTTTTAATTTTCAGTTTCCAATTTTTAGTTTTTGTGAAGGAAAAACTGAAAAAACAGAAAATCACAAATTTTAATTTTCAGTTTTTTCTATTTTTCCTTCACAAAAACTGAAAACTGAAAATTGTTTTCAACAAAACAAACAAGGCCTAAGCTTCTTGCCGTAACAAACCAAGTTATTAGTCTCGAGAATAGTGTACTTCTTCACGAAAATGTCGAAAAAAACCCATCTAGTTCGATCCATTTCGCCGCTGCAGCACTACAACCAGTAACCAATAGTCATCCTTTTTCATCAGTGCACTACAGTACATTGTCCTTGAGCTGTAGCGCGACAACCAAATGCTGAAATCCACTTCTAGCTGTCTCTTTGTTACTAACAATTGCTTGTGCCTAATCATCAATTAAATAATGGATAAACACCTCATTTAGATGTCAGTAGTTTGAAATATAAGGTCTAGCACAGTTGGTAACTAGTTGAATTCCTTAAACATCTAGTCAGGGTTCGATTCCTGACGGTGTGTATGGAGAAGGTTTCATGATCAAAGACAAGATCACATATGTGACCTCTATAATTAGTCATTGTTTCCAGAGATAGATACCTATGTTCATCCAAAAAGAAAAGGAGATGTCATTAGTTTGGGATTTTTTTTTCATAAAAAAGATCTTTTGTACTCTTAATATGTTTGAATAAAAAAATTTTAAGTAAAAAAAAAATTACTAGAAAAATAAAAAAAATAAAAAATTATAAACTAGAAGCTACATGTTCTATAAAAAGATCTTTTGTACAACATAAAAAATATATTAAATAATAAATAAATATTTTTTAATATTATATTCAAACATAAATTGATATTACATCCAAATATAAAATAACTTTTATTTTTTTAAAAGACCTTATTTAAAATTATCAATTAAAAAATCTTTTTTTTTTTTTTGAAAGATCATCCAAACAAGCTAACAATAGCCACAAAAGACATAAGTTAATAATTAGCTAGGAATATCCTATCTAACTAAAACAACTAAATTAAGCACCAATGAAACCAAAAATTGAAGTAACAAATTTCTAGCATTACAATAGTTGTAAAGTTAATTTTAATTTTGCGCAATTGCAGAAAATGAAAAAGAAATTTTATTTGTTCGTTTGAGAAAAAGAGAATACATATATACATACACACTTAAGATAAAGAAACTTAAAAGCATAAAACATCCTTTTTTCAAATGTAAATAACAATTGAGGTATATTTTGCAGTTATATAAATAGTCACTTACCTTTGACCTCTCAAAAAGCGAAAGAATTTATGATAATATTTAGCTCTCTAGTCACTTCCATCATATTCATTCTTTCATTAGGCGACTCCACAGAACAAGCAAGTCCAATCCTAAACATTGAAAATAAGCACGTCTCCATGTTAGGATGCAATTGGGATGCAATTTCTGAAAGCCTATGTTCTCCTATTGTTTTCGTGGGAGTTTCATTTTCCAATGAGAAAAGAGAAGCATCAGCAATCTCTAAAATGTTGTTCGAAAATGCATTTTGGACATAGTTGTGCAGGTTGTGGCCATCTTTAAATGATTCCTCCATTGGTCTTTTCCCAGTTAACATCTTCAAAAGAAGAATTCCAAAGCTATACACGTCTTTGGTTTTTTATACTTGGGAATTCACTCCATATTATGAAATGTGTTTCAAACTCATTAGTGCTTTGAAATTTATATCATTACAAAATTAATAATTAAAAAAAAACTAAGCTGATGGATTTACATTACTTCCAAAATCTAATCATACCTGGAGGAGCATAACCAATGGTCCCCTTTATTCCAGCTGTGCTGCTTTGATTATGAGAATTGTCATTAATTGTTGACATAAGCCTTGCTAAGCCAAAATCCCTCACATGAGCAACCATGTCATCATCAAGAAGAACATTGCTCGGCTTCAAATCACAATGAATAATGGGTTGATCACATTCGTGGTGAAGATAGTGTAATGCAGAAGCAACACCAATAACAATATCCAATCTTTCCTTGAGGTTAAATCTTCTTGACTACACTTCCATATCTCTCATAGGATGTATCCCTTCCTCTAAGCTTCCATTTGACATGTACTCAAGAACTAGAGCTTTGAAATCATTTTTGTTGTAATCCATACTAGAACAACATGTGAAAATCTTCACAAGATTTCTATGTCGGATATTTTTGAATGCATTACATTTGGCACTGAAACTCTTGTGAGCTCCTTTCATCTGAAGGTTTAAAACTTTTATAGCAACAACTTTTTCTTCAGACTCGAGATTTCCTTTGTACACAGAACCTACACTTCCAGCTCCTATCAAGTTCTGAGATGAGAACCCATTAGTTGCATGGTAGAGATCCTGGTATGATACCGTAGGTAGCTGGACAATGGTTGAAGCAAACACACTTCTTGGCCTTCTCCTAATCAAATAGATTTTAAGGATGCATAAGGAAAAAGCAAACAGGCAACTGAACAAATTATCAATGCTTTCATTTTTTTATTATGATGTTTTCTATTTGCTATATCTTTTAAGGGGCAAGGTGGAAGCTTTAGTTCTGATATCCCTCCACAAAGCTTGTTGTTGTTAGCAAGAAAAACTGCACTTGCATTCTTAAAGACACCATTTGTTGGCACCTCACCGTCTAGCATGTTAAAAGAAGCATTGAAGTGTTCTAAAGCAAACATATTTTGCATTCCATCTGGAATTGATCTAGACAACTTGTTTCTCGATAGGTCTAACTCTTGAAGACCTTTCAAAGCAACCAAAGAATGTGGTATGGCTCCATGGAAGGAATTCCCTTGTAAGAAAAGGTACTCCAAGATTATGCATTCTCCAATTGTTGTCAGAATGCCACCAGAGAGAGAATTTTCAGACACATCCAACTCACTAATATTTTTTAGCGAGCCTACTTCCGCTGGCAAAATACCACTTAATAAGTTATATGATAGGTCTAGTTAGATTGATAATGAGAAAATTCCAAACAACTCCAATGGTATCGCTCCACTAAGGTTGTTATGCGAAAGGTGCATCAATCATAAGTTTCTGCAATTTCCAATTGTTGAAGGAATATTTCCATTTAACATATTATATGAAAAATCCAGTGCAAACAACTGAATGGGATTGTCGATGAATGTCGGAATCTTCCCTGACAATTGGTTCTCTGCCAAACTTAACACTTGCAACTTTTGAATTTACCAAAAGAAGCCGGAATGGTCCCAGTTAGAAGGCTTTTCTCCATACCCAAAACTATTAAGTTAGCTAGATTCCCTAGTTCCAAGGGAATTTTTTCGATTATTTGATTACCACCAAAAGCCATTGCAATAATATTGGTGGAAAAATTGCCCATGTAATTAGGAACATGCCCTCCAAAATTATTGTAGCATATAGTCAATGCATTTAGGTTACTACAATTTGTCAAAGATTGCAAAAACTGCAAGTCAATAGATGAATTGCTGCCAAGATAATTTTTATGTATCTTTAGAGTGAAAATATCTCTTAGCTTCCGTTGACTTGGGACTTTTCCCACAAAATTGTTAAAAACAATATATGACACTTGAATTTTGGTTGCATTAGTGATGCATGTTGGGATTTGACCTGAGAATCGATTACCACCTATTGTAACAGATATAAGATTAGGGAGGGTGAGGAACATGTCGGCTGGAAGAGTACCATTCAATTGATTGATTTCAATTGAGATGGCAGTAAGAGATGACAGATTGTATAGAGAAGAAGGAATATTACCAGACAATTTATTGTTTCCCACCACAATCATTGTCAAATATTGCAAGTGGCCTATTTCTTCTGGTATGTGTCCCTCCAAGGAATTATCACCATAGAAATAATACCAAGAGAAGATAGATTTCCTATTGAAGTTGGGATTTGTCGAGTTAGATTATTCATCCTCACATTCAAGAATTCAAGATTGACAAGGGAATCAATCTTCATTAGTATTTCACCAACAAAATGATTTCCTTCCAACCCCAACAAGCTTAGTTTAGAGAAATTTGTCAAGGTTATGGGAAACTCTCCCTCTAATGAGTGGTTGGAAAAGGATAGCAACTAGAGTCGGAATAAACGGGCTAATTCTTTTGGAACATTGCCATAGAATGAAGGAATTTCATATATATCAGATGATATAAACAACAAATGAAATCCCTATATCCCAAAGATCAATTTAATCATGAGTATGGCATGTTCAACAACAATAAGAAAGATTGGATTAGAGTTACCTGGAAGGGCTGAGGAAGAAAACAATAGAGTCATAATCATCTCCTAACCTAACATATAAAATGCAAGCAAACACAAGGGATAAAAGATAAATCCAATAGAGAGAGTTAGGAGATTTACTCCTCCTATTCCATATTAGATTTTTTGTGTGTCATGGTCTCAATGGGGCAACCAGGCACCCTATATATTGACTAGGAGGAGGGCCTCTCATTGTGTCATTAAAGTGTTGGGCTAAGTCACCTATCATAGTAAAGCCCATACACAAGGACCTATAAATATACCCACAATAAACAGTGTTTAACAATAATTAGCCCAATAGCAACAATGATCACAAATTATTGGGCTTAAACAATAAACTCTAATTGTTTGACATCAAATTAATTTGGGTCTAAATTAAATTCAACATTGATTTATGTCAGTTCGCAAAATTATTCCAACAATCTCCCACTTGGACAACATAAATCAAAACATTATAAAACAATACCCAAATTAAGCTACAATATGTGGAAGTAACATACATGATGTCAAAACTAAATAAGCACTTAAAACCAAGTGGTCCAGAATGGAATAACAAGTATCTCAACAATGCAAAAAATCATACCCGAAGGAGTATTGACATCATACATACAAGATGCTCAATTCCCGGTGACCCAACAAAATGTGGTATACAGGTAAATGGGATGCACAATAAAATTGGCATAACAATATGTGATCCTAGTGCAATTCCCAAATAAATGGCCCAACATCCGCCCAAGATGCTAAATGAGATCTAACAAATCTCAGCACAATAACAAAATGAGACTGGGTCCAAAATATCTCCATAATGTGCTATATTAACATTAGAGTATGCGTAACAGCACCAACAACAAATAATAATAACACAATAGCAACAACAAAAATATGACAATATAATTAAGCATCTAGCTAAGATACTTTCTGAGATTCAATAAAATATCTCAAGATAACAACAAATTGAAAATGTATCTAAAATATTTCAATAATTTGCCATTATACCAACTATATCGATAATTTGCTGCGTAGGCTTAAATGGCAATAACATATGAGGTTACAATAAATATTCAAAACTAGCTCCCACTGACCCAAAATACTAAAGAGACCTCAATGTACCTATACAGGTTATGTTATCGACAATAAACTTTAATGGAAAGCCTTTGGTTAGGGGATCAATAACAATATGTTTTGCAATAACTAGAGAATAGTTTATCATAACTTACCAAATTAATCTTGAGACAACAATATAATAATAATAATAATAATAATAATAATAATAATAATAGTGTATACTTCTTCCACTAATCCAATAAGTCAAAACATCACATTCCCATTAGAGGTCACGAAATTTCAAAATACTATAATAGTACAATAAATATTAGTAGGATTAGTGATAACTCTATAGTAGAGTACTTAATGTAAGGGTTTGAACTCATTATTATTCTCTCTAGCAACAAAAGTATAAAATAGAGAGACACAAGAGTGCATAGTCATTTCTATTTATAACAGAATCTCACAAAATTGTTTAATATACTCAGCCTAAACGATCCAAGGAGATCACCAATGTCCAATTGACACTGTATAACAAATATTTCCTCTATGTCATCGCGAACTAATAATCAAATGCTTATTTGAGGACAAAAGTGATTTGTTAGTGGAAGCTTCTTTTTTTTTTAGACCTATAAACCAACAATAAGGACATAACAAAATATGAAGTCTCTAACTCCTACGATAACAAAATTTCAACATTAATGGGAGCAACATCATGAGATAATAGAGACTCAATAATGTCCTTTATATAGGTCTTACACAATACAGCGATGACAGAACAACAAGGGAAAGAGAAAACCATACAACAGAATATTATAACGAGCATAAAATTAATTTGGTTTTCTCGCGTTCAATTAATTGGGCGGTTAATTGAACTAAAGTCCTTGTATCATTGCAATCCCGCCGAAGGGTCCCGGATCACAATATACAAGACTTTCCAACGTGACAGAGAAAAATAATAACAATAATATAAAATTCTTAAACAATTTAATTCAAATTATTTTCTCTATCATCCAATGATTATGTCAAACAATATCATACCGAAGGGTATGTCCATGATCTGCATAATCCAACAACATTTGTAATCCAACACAAAAAATTATATCAGATAATGTTACACCGAAGGGTATGTCCACTATCCACATAATCTAACAATATTCAAAAGATTTATAAAATATTAGATTGCTCCAAAATTGCCCAACAAACAAGTAATTACTTTGCCAATGCTCATACACAATAAAATCATGCCGTTAGAGTTAGTACCGAGAGGATACTGAAAACTCTAAAACCATGATTATCAACTCATTAAGAATTATATCAATAAAGACAAATCGAAGGATAAGTTCATTATCAATATAAATCTTAATACCACAACAGTTACAATATTATTCAAAAGTAATAATCTTAAATTAGCCATCATAGGCAAACAATGTATAGCCAAAATGGGAGTAAAACTAAAAATTTAAATATATTCAAGAAAATACTCGCAGTGTCCAGATGAGTACACAATAAATAACAAGTATAAAAAATTGTAAGCTAAACTCCCCTTAAAATAAAACAATATTGGCTGTAAAATGAAATATAAAGAGATTTTCAAACTCATAATTATTTTCTTATTTCACAATGGTACATAACGTCACTTAAAATAACTTTCTCTTTATGCAGAGTGAGATTTTAGCCAAAATCAAATAACATTATGGTTATAACAAATTTTACATAAATAGCGGAAATAACCAATTGGGATTTTAGCCAAAATAAAAACATTATAACTGTAATAAATTTTGCGTAAGCAGCAGAAACTACTAAAACTCAATATTTTCAAAATTACAATGTGTCATAATATTTTCACGCATAATAATTTTGGATTTTCAAATTAAATCTAATACTAATTTATGCAAGTCCATACAATCCACACAAAATCAAACATTCTCCCACTTGGATTGCATAAATTAGATGACGACATTTTACAAAATAATTATTCAATATAATATAGGAGAACAAATTATAATCATGTTCCTAAACTTTACACAAGGGAAAACTTAAATCAATATTAAACCAAATCAAACAATTGTAGTTTCCTATAAAACTACAATATATATATATGGAACATGATATAAAATATTGAGTAAAATAATTTATAATTTCCAAAATTACATAATACATAATTTTCACAAATAGCACTCTATCACAATCAATCTCGCGAAAGCGACCTCATAATTATGAAGGATGTCCAACAATAGTTTCAAAAATTTGTAGGTAGGGACTCTTAGAATAATATTGTACAAAATCTAACAATAATTATTTCATAATTAATATGCACAATATTTTAAATTTGAGAGTATGTAAAATATAAAATATTCATAAAAGTGCCAAAATATTTTAAATGACAACTCTCATAACAAAATCAAGACAATATTTTATCATAATCTGTCCCGCGAAGGTGAGCTCACAACTATGAAAAATACTCAATAACAGTACAAAATGGTCTAAAATAGCATATCTCAGAAATATATGTCATAAAATTTTTATGATAGAAATATAAGGGTGAAAACAGGCCCTAGATGGGCTCGCACGTGCCCCCACGCGCCTGGGCCCGTGAATGGGAGTGGTTTTGTGCACTATTCATTATCCCTTACCTCCATCCGGGTTCTGGGTCGGATTTTCGCGACCCAAGAACATATAAGGGTTGAGGGCTATATCTCACTCAATTCTCAACCAAATTGAGTAATTTTGGTGTCTATGGATTCATCTTTCAATTATCTACAAAGCTCATATAAGATTGTGTCGAATCATAGCCTATATAATTCAAGAAAATTCCATGAAAAGCTAAGTGGGTTGTCTTTCGCGACCCATGAATATATAACGAGTCGAGGGCCATATCTCACTCAATTCTCAACCAAATTGAGTGATTTTGGTGTCTATGGATTCATATTTCAATGCCCGACAAAACCATATAATTTTGTTACGAACCATAACCTCTAATAGAACAGAAAATTCTGTGAAAAACAGGGTGAGTATATTCGGTTTTTATGTGATTTCTTTCTCTATACTTAATGAAAAAACATGATCTTGGTGTCAATAGATTCCGAATTTTATTCTTTATAAAACCCCTTAGATAATTGAAACAAATTCGTACACATATGGGTTGGGGTTTCTAAATCCGAATCGGGTTCAAAGGTTACTAGGTTAGGGTTCATAGTTTCAAAATCAAAATTTTCTCTATATACTAAGCCATTTCTTATGATCTTTATGTTGATTTTCTCAGGACATTATCAGTAACAAAAGCTCTCAATTAATTTCGAATTTAATTGGTCAAGTTACAAAATCCCGAATTGGAATCATAGGGTTCATATTAAACATAAATTTGATTCCTTCAAATACCCAATTTTACAATAATTCATAGCCATAATCAAATATTAAATTGGCTCTGATACCACTTGAAGGAATTTCATATATATTAGATGATATAAACAACAAATGAAATCCCTATATCCCAAAGATCAATTTAATCCTGAGTATGACATGTTCAACAACAATAAGAAATATTTAATTAGAGTTACCTGGAAGGGCTAAGGAAGAAAACAATAGAGTCATAATCATCTCCTAACTTGATATATAAAATACAAGTAAACACAAGGGATAAGAGATAAGTCTAATAGAGAGAGTTAGGAGATTTACTCCTCCTATTCCATATTAGGTTTTTTGTGTGTCATGATCTCAATAGGGCAACCAAGCACCCTATATATTGATTAGGAGGAGGGCCTCTCATTGTGTCACTAAAGTGTTGGGCTAAGTCACCAATCATAGCAAAGCCCATACACAAGGACCTATAAATATACCCACAATAAACAGTACTTAACAATAAGTAGTCAATAGCAACAATGATCACAAATTACCCACAATAAAGTGTTGGGCTAAGTCACCAATCATAGTAAAGCTCATACACAAGGACCTATAAATATACCAACAATAAACAGTGTTTAACAATAATTAACCAATAGCAACAATGATCACAAATTATCGGGCTTAAACAATAAACTCTAATTGTTTGACATCAAATTAATTTAGATCTAAATTAAATTCAATATTGATTTATGTCAGTCCACAAAATTATTCCAACATAGAAAGCATTGTTCTTGAGGATGAGGATTCTCAAAAAGGAGAGGTTCCCAACATGTGGAGATATGAGCCCCTGCATATTATATCCTTTCAGTTTTAGCTTTGTAACTCTTTGATGATGCCTGCGGCTACATGTGACTTCTTGCCAGCTGCAAAAGTGGATTGAACTATTCCAAGAGTTCAACACTTGAAAAGGGTCATTGTTCATTGATTCTTTGAGCTTGAGCAATGTAGAATGATCGGTCTCATTTCCTAACTCAGAAGCATTGGATTGAAACCACATTGAGTTTGAAGTGAAGAGAAGAAACGAGACTAGGAGACATAATAAACGTAACATGTTTGTCTGAGGTCTAGTCGTGAGTCCCGTTTACTATTGAAAAATTTGAGGAAAGCAGGGAAGAGGAGCAATCTTTCCACGCATGCATAGTAAAATTACTGTGCATGAATTGAAAATTTTGTGCAACAGCTGTATGCGTTCATTTTTTCCTTCGGTGGCTGCAACGCACAGATCGTATTTAGACTGTGCATTGCTTCTATAAATAGAGGAAAGCTTCAGTTCAGAAATCACAACGAAGCACCAAAAACAAGAGCTGCAAGTGAGAGAGAGAATTATTCTCTGAAAGTGAGAGAGAAAAATAGAAAGTGTGAGTAAATTTTTTAGAGTGTAGGGTGTAGGTATATACATCGGGAATATTTTTGGGTATCATCTCTATTGCTCCTTGATATTGCAAAATTGTAGTATTTGAATAGGAGGGTTCTCACTGGGATACACTATATTTACCTCTTGGGTTGAAAAGTGTGGAAAAGATATTTTGTAATTATCCTGAATATAGTAAAATATTTTTCAAAGTTTGTCTCGTGGTTTTTCCTCCGGTATTTGGGGGTTTTCAAGTTTAATATTTGGTGTGCAAATTTTTTGATACTAGTGTGCAAGTGGGCCCACATGAATAGTGACCAGTGGGCCCCACTGTAGAAAATTTTTTTACTATTCACCACTGATGCTTATTTTACTGCTCTGCGCCGATTGGTAGATTTAATTATATCAAATTTAGTTTTGGTATTTATTGTCACACATTGGTATCATTTAATTGCACTGTGATCAGTCTCTGAGCCCAACAGTTTGACGGCTAGAAAACAAGGTTGCTAGATGTGAAAATGATGATTAATGGATTTGGACGACAACCTCTCAGCTCATAATATAAACAAATTCGGTTTCCATATAACTACTGGTTATAGTAAGATGTCTGCCACTTCCCTTTAGTGGAAGACTCATTTCTGGCTTCAGTTAATTTTGTGTGGAAAATGTTTTTGGCTCCTGGCTGTAACTAGTGGAATGGGGATTGGACCAAACAGAAATTCTTGGCGAAAATTATCATCTCATAAGAAAGGTAGGGGAATACTAACAAGCTCTGGTTGATGACTTTGTTTACTTTTGCACTCCATTTAGCTGAAGTGGTCCACATGAATTCCTAGATTAAGTTCTTCATAAATTTAGAAGATCACTTTAAACACATGGAATTATTTATAATGAATTTTGTGCCTTTCTTGAACAATATTATAGATTTGTTGAAAAAAATTCACCAGTCAAACCCCACACATTCTAAGCACCAAAGAAAAAACAGAGAGAGAAAAAAAAACCGACATTTTCTTGACGCATGATGCTAATGGAGACTCATGAGAACTGAAAATTTATTATCTTTGTTACATTCAAACTCAGTAAATGGACACAATCATCACTCACACATGCGCCAGACGACGTCACTCACTTCACACTTCTTTGCTCTCTCGTCACTCTTTCTTAATACACGACATCAATCCGGACACACTACCGAAAAGGTTTGCGCACTACACACACCAAGCAAACAATAGCTACACACAAATACAATGCTACAGTACCTATTTTTAAGCGCTTTGTACTTCGGTTAAAAAAAATATATGTAAAACCGACCTCAAGCAGCTAGAAAAATTTACAAACACATTTGTTTATTATATTTTCTAGAAAAATTTTGAACTCCTTTATTAATCCTTCAATTGTAGAAAAGTTTTGTAGTTTCTAATTCTCTAGTTAAGCTTCTTGTGCTGATGTTCAGTGTGCTGGTCTTATTTCAAGTGCGAAATATGGATTTTATTTGACTTATCCTCATATGATTAATATTATGTTATAATTCACAATTATTTATAACAAAATGACACTTCATTTAATCGCAACGTAATCGCGAAACTATGTCTAAATTTTCATAATTAAAAATTGTAATTCTTATATAAGTTTAATTTTGATATACTGAAATTGTAAAATATTGTCGTTTACTCAAATTTTATTTGTACGACTTTTTATATAGTAGACAAAAGAATCAACTATAATGATTGATGTAACAATATATAATTATATGAATGTTTAAAAAAATTTTACATAGTCAAATGTATAGAAATTAAATCCTTTAGAGGCGTTTGTTAAATGTATGCTAATCTATTCCTGGAAATAATTCCTTGTTTTCATGTTTATTATAAGTTTTGTAAACTTATTCTTAGATATTAATTATGCTCAGGAAAGAGATATTTTTCATGTTTCAGTCAAATTTTATTCCCATATTAAATGGTGAGAATAAAAGTTTCCATGACTTGAAAATGACAATTATTGAGTTAAAATCCTAAAATATCCCTCAATAATAATGATAAATAATAATAATAACAACAACAATAATAATATTAAATGTGTTAGGATTATTTTGAAAATTATGATATATATTATGAGGATATGTATTATAAAATAAATAAGTTTTAAATTTATTCCAAAAAATCCCAACAAATAATTTCAGGATTGTTTAATGGTAAACAATTTCTTTTAAAAAAAAATTCCCATAATAACATTCCCGGGTATTACTTTTTTTAAGATAGTGGATGGTTAAGTCAACAAACATTTTCATTAAGGTGATAATATATTCTTGGATATCTATGTAAATTTTCCTTTATAGACTGTGTATATAGACTAAGTCCAAATTATAAGCCCCGTAAAAAAAAATAAAATAAAACTCCATATTATAAGCCACATATTTTATTCTAGGAAAAAAATTGATATATAACTATAAATTTAATCTCTATATATTGACAATATGAAATCTATTCACATTATTATCAAATCAAATAATTCAATTTGTATCACCTTTCAAAAAGTGGTTGTAAGATTGAATCACTTTGATTGATATTGAATAATAGTGTAAATTTTTTTACAATATTAGTATATAGAAATTAAACTCATTATTACTAAAAGGAGTTCTAACAAAAAATAATAATAAACATAGGATAATGGAGAGCTAAAAATGGATCAAAACGTATCTTATTTTAAATTTTTATAGGTGGGAAGTATATATATTGAAAATAGAGGGAGTGAAGCGAAATTTAATCATATTTTCAAGGATGAAATTATATTTTACTATGAATTTAATCAAACTTGGTTTAGGGGGTTTTAGCTCAGCCTAACTTTGCTGTGCACCTTATTAATGCTAGTCCTATCTTGCTGCATGTGAGTACCTGTCCTTACCCTCTATTTTTTTCAAACATCTATAAAATTATTGTAAGATTTAATAAATATATAAAGCGACTAAAGACCGAAGAAAAATAACAAATAAGAAATCAAATAAACCAAACATATACAATAATCTAAAATATAACAAATGTTGATATTTACTTTATTCAATAAATGAAGAACCAGAGTGGCAATAAAACAACAAACCTTCTCTCCATATATATATATATATATATATATATATGATGTATCACTTAAGAAGAGTGAATTAGTATGGGAGTGAGATAAATAAATCTGAGCCGTATAACCACACATAGATTGTCAAGATTGAAAGTTAATTTATATAATTAATACTCATATGTTTATTTAAAACAGTCACATGACTTTATGTTTTAATCCTAATCATTCATGTAAAATCCAATGGTTAAGATTTACTTATCTCATTCTCACAACAAATCACTCATCTCATATAATACAATTCTTATATATATATGAGTTACGATCAAATTATAGTTGTATAATTTTAAGCAAAATTACATCTTTAATAACTTTTTATAAAATATTTTTTTTCCAATCCAACGAATCATTGAGTTACAATTATCTACCATAAAGATTATTTGTGGTATATTTTATAAAAATTAAATTTTAATAAGAATGTAATCAAAACTATGTCAAACAATTTTAAAGTAATTAGAAATTTTATAAACATGATTTAATAAAAAATTATGTAATAGTGTAATAATAACTTAAAGTTATACCAATGCAATTCGAACCTGCAAAGTTTTACACTGTCATCCATGGACGAAGGTGAGTAGAAAGTTTGTTTTTGGATCTGAAAAAATGGAGGATCTAGCTCGCGGATCTGGACTGTTTCTTCTTGGAAGAGAAAAAATGGAGGTCATTGCTTAAGCGGTCTATCACAATCCGACCTCGGTGTTTCTCGGTTTAACTGCTACTGGGAATGCAAACTCATCAAGAATCCCAGTTCCTCCTCTGCGTCTTTGCTCTGTTAAGTTTTTGTTAAGGGAGGGTGAGTCAGGGTGGAGATGATGCCGATCGGTGTCGACGTTGGTGGCGGGCTATGGTGGCAGAGTGGGGGAAGGAAAGGGGAAGTATGAGGAACAATAATAGGGATAGAATGGGGAAATCCACTACAAAATTTTTTTTTAAATGTTAAAATCAAGATATATGTTTTAATTTTAATTAATGCTGACCATTACATCTAAGACTGAATGGTTGAGATTTTAGTACCATGTGATTTCAAACATATTTGGAACAACATAAGAATCTGCCATAAACATGACATATCAAGTTTTCAACATAATTCTGGTCGAATTATTGAAGAAAAGACGGCAGCTACAAAAACGTAATGGAAGTAAAAACAAAATAAATAGACAAGAACATGAGGTCCATGCTGTCACAAAAACCAGGTCATTGATAAGGAGCATATGAGGATCATACTCCAGCTTGATCCATCCCATTGTTGAAGTCCTAAAACGATTCCAAGGATTTCCACCTCTTGAATATCTGGCAAATTATGGTTCTACAGTTAGTTTATACTTTATAGTTTTCTGCAACTAAAAAAGTTGAAAAGGAGATAATTTATAGGTTTAAACATATGTTTGGTATTAGGAAAAAGCGTGTTTTTAGTTCCTGAAAAGAAAAAAGATATAAACATAAATTTGGCGCCAACTCTTTTATCATACATAGCACTAAAACGAATTAAACTATTATGGCATCCCATTTGATTTACAAAACCATGCTTCTAATGAGATTTATTTATCAGTTTAGTTAATAGTAAGTTTTATAGCTTTGTAGCACTAAAAACATAACAACAATGGAAAATATAGATGGACGAAAAGGTATGTTACGAAACTGTAATTGTGTAAATTGACAATAAAACGCAACAACATGGTAGAGGAAAACTAATCTTTAACTTCTTCAATTTATTGAAGTAGTTACTTACCTTTGATCTCTCAAAAAGCGATAGAATTTCTAATAATCTCCAATTCCCTTGTCACTTCCATCATATTCATTCTTTCTCTAGGTGACTCCACAGAACAAGCAAGTCCAATCCTTAAGAGAGAAAATAAGCACTTCTCCATATTAGGATGCACATGGGACGCAATTTCTATAGCCCTGTGCTCTCCGTTTATTATTGCGGGAGATTCATTTTCCAACGACAAAAGAGAATCATCAACAATCTCTAAAATGTTATTTGGAAATGCATTTTGGACGTAATTGTGCAGATTGTGACCATCTTTAAACATTTCCTCTGTTGGCCTTTTCCCTGTGAACATTTCCAAAAGAAGAATCCCCAAGCTGTACACATCACCTTCTGTTGACACTTGAGAATTCGTCCCATATTCTGAAATATGTTTCAAACTGATCAACACTTTCACAACTATCATTACAAAACTAATGCAATGGAGAAAAGAAAGGCCTAAATGGATTTATGATACTTCCAAAAGTAAAGACTAAAGAGATTAGATCATACCTGGAGGAACATAACCAATAGTCCCCTTCATTCCAGTTGTGCTGGTTTGACTCTGGGAATTATCATTAATTGTAGAGACAAGTCTTGCTAAGCCAAAATCGCTTACATGAGCAACCATGTCATCATCAAGAAGAACATTGCTTGGCTTCAAATCACAATGAATAATGGGTTGCTCACATTCGTGGTGAAGATAGTGTAATGCAGAGGCAACACCAATAGCAATTTCCAATCTTTGCTTGAGGTTCAGTTTTCTTGATTGATCTTCAATTTCTCTGACTGAATGTAGCCATTCCTCTAAGCTTCCATTTGACATGTACTCAAAAACTAGAGCTTTGAAGTCATTTCCATTGTAATCCACACTAGAGCAACAAGTGAAAATCTTCACAAGATTTCTATGCCGGATATTTCTGAATGCATTACATTCGGCAATGAAACTTTTGCTAGCTTCTCTCTTTTGAAGGTTTAGAACCTTTATGGCAACTGCTTTTTCTTCAAACTCAAGATTTCCTTTGTACACAAAACCTATACTTCCAGTCCCTATCAAGTTGTGAGATGAGAACCCGTTAGTTGCATGGTGTAGGTTCTGGTATGATACTCTGGGAATTTGGAAGATGGTTGAGTCAATATATGCTTTTCTTATGCTTTTCCTCCTCAAATATAATGTAAGAATACATGATAATATAAGGCAAAAGGCAACTGAGCAAGTTATCATAACTTCTATTTTGAGATTTTGGTGTTTTCTCTTTGCTATATCTTTCAAGGGGCAAGGTGGCAGCTCTGGTTCTAATATCCCACCACAAAGCTTACCATTGTTATTCAAAAAAACAGCACTTGAATTCTTGAAGATACCATTTCTTGGTACCTCCCCCTCCAGCATGTTAAAAGAAGCATTAAAATATTCTAAAACAGAGATATTTTGTATTCCTTCTGGAATTGATCCAGACAATTTGTTCCTGGAGAGGTCTAGTTTTTTAAGACCTTTCAAAGCAACCAAAGAATGTGGTATGGCTCCATGGAAGGAATTCCCTTGTAAGAAAAGGTACTCCAACAATATGCATTCTCCAATTGTTGTAGGAATTCCAACGGAGAGAGAATTTTCAGACACACCCAACGCATTAATATTTTTTAGCAAGCCTACTTCGGCTGGCAAAATACCACTTAATGAGTTATGTGATAGCTCTAGTCGGATTGATAATGAGAGAATTCTGAACAACTGTGATGGTATGGCTCCACTAAGGTTGTTTTGTGAAAGGTGCAACAATTCTAAGTGTGTGCAATTTCCTATTGTTGAAGGAATATTTCCATTTAACATATTATAAGATAAATCCAGTTCAGACAACCGACTAAGATTGCCTATGAACGTTGGAATCTTCCCTGACAATTGGTTCTGTGTCAAACTCAACACTTGCAACTTTTGAAGTGTACCAAAGGTAGCTGGAATGATCTCAGTTAGACGGTTTCTCTCCATACCCAAGACTATCAAGTTAACTAGATTTCCTAATTCCAAAGGAATTTTTCCGAATATTTGATTACCACCAAAAGCCATTGCAGTAATATTGGTGGAAAAATTGCCCATGCAATTAGGAAAATGCCCTCCAAAATTATTGTAGCCTATATCCAATTCATTCAGGTTACTACAATTTGTCAAAGACTTCAGAAACTGCAAGTCAGTAGATGAATTGCTGCCAAGATAATTTGAATTGATCGTTAGACTGAAAATATCTCTTAGCTTCCCAAGACTTGGGACTTTTCCCACAAAATTGTTGCAACAGATATCTAAAATTTGAATTTTGGTGGCATTAGTAATGGAAATTGGGATTTGACCAGATAATTGACTATCACCTATTGCAACAACCTTGAGATTAGGGAGGGTGAGGAACATGTTGGCTGGAAGAGAATCATTAAACTGGTTTCCTGAAAATGAGATCAAAATGAGAGATGACAAATTGTAGAGGGAAGAAGGAATGTTACCAGACAATTTATTGCCTGCCAAATGAAGCTCAGTCAAATATTTTAAACGGCCAATTTCTTTTGGTATGTGTCCCTCCAAGTTATTGTAAATAACATTAAGAATGGCAAGGGAAGATAGATTTCCTATTGACGCAGGGATTTGTCCAGCTAGATTGTTCCTCCGAACGTTCAAGAATTGAAGCTTGGCAAGGGATTCAATCTCCACTGGTATTTCACCAATAAAACGATTCCCTTCTAAGCTCAAGACCCTTAGGTTAGAGCAGCTTGTCAAGTTGACAGGAAATACTCCCTCCAACGTGTTATTATCAACAGAGAGTATATGGAGTCGGAATAAACGGCCTAATTCTTGTGGAACAGTACCACAGAAACCATTGTTATCAAGGTTGAGGACTCTCAAAAAGGAGAGGTTCCCAACATGTGGTGATATGAACCCTTGCATTTGATAACCTCGCAGGTTCAGCTCCGTAACTCTTTGATGCCGGCGGCCGCACCTGACTCCAAGCCAGTTGCAAAAGTGGCTTGAACTATTCCAGGAGTTGAACACTTCAAGAGGGTCATTTTGTATTGATTCTTTGAACTTGAGCAACGCAGAATGGTCAGTCTCATTTCCTAAGACAGAAACAAGTTTGTTGGGTAGAAAGCACGGTGCGTTTGAAGTGAAGAGAAGAAGCAAGGCAAGGCATGTAGACAAAACTGAACGTGGCATGATTGACATGTTTGTGGAACAGAGAACAAGGTCGCTAAAGAGCAGGATTCCTATATATTATTTCTCTTTTTTGTTTATCTCACTTGGGATATAATATAACTATGTGAATGGCAATTAGGCCATATACCATGGCTTTAAGTAGCGGTATGCAATTGCATGGGAACACCAATTGTGGCCCATCAGCTGCAAGTTTTTGTAATTTGCTGCAATTGCAATAATTACAATGCAACCACTGGGCATCGTGTTACTGACATTACATGCATTTTGGTCAATATGGCGCATGTTCTGGTCAATACCACGTTTTCCATTGCCAACTTGAGAGGTGGGTGTGATACACGTGGCTGAAGTTGCCAAGTGACTAGTTTATGTGAAAAAGATGGAAACGACAGCAACTGAAATAATTGAAATTAATCGAATTTCATATAGAAGTTGAGTGAGGAGAGTTTCTTTCAAGAGGCAAGACCCTTAAACACTAATAGTGTCAACTTACAGTTTCCAGGGAACAATGTCCATTTCGTGCAGCAATTAGTAGTAAAACAAGTGAAGAACATGCAAGTCTAAATTCAAGATATGATAATGATAAAAGTCCATCTCGTGCACAATAATAATAATGAACAATTCGGCAGGCTTCATGACAGAAAATGAGAGAATGGTAAACAAGTCATTGAGTCAAGCACACTTTGGCAAGATGTTAAAGTGATGTAACGTAACCCCCCCCCCCCCTCTTCTCTCTCCTCTCTCCTTTTTTTATTTTTTGGTCTGAACTCTCTTTTTTTTTTCAAATGATAGTGATGTGCCTGAAAGAAGGAACGAAGGCATTGAGGCCCGCAAAGACCCTCTTGGCAGCAGATCCATTATATAACAACCCAAACAAATAACCGCAACCTCTGAAGTCCTCCAAATATGTATCAATAGTAAAACACACCTACGCTTAACCAACTAAGAAATGATACTTTATTTATTTGAAAAAGGAACGCTCCACCTATTTCAGTAAGGGTATGTTTAGTGTATCCTCTCTCATGATTTGATTTTTACGAATTATATATTAAATTACTTTTCAAATGGATATTACTTTGACTTTGTGACTACATCATAGAAGTACTCGATCTTTTACACACAATAAAATGAAATTTATAAAATAATAATTGTTAAATAACTCAACCAATAGAAATTTAAAAAAGTATCAAATCATACTATGTAATTGCCTACTATGATAACTAGTTAACTATCCACCATAGTTTGATCATTTCTTGAATTTTTATTAGTTAGATAACTAACTATTTAAATATGATAATTAAATTATTGATTATAGTAACTATTTTTAATATTTTTCATATCATTCATATACTTAATTTTATATTAGTATTATTTATTACTAATATTCTTTATATCATGTATTATTTATTTTAGAATTTATTTAGTTTTTATATCTTCTTTATCTAAAACAATTATTTTTAAATGTTTAATTAAAATAATTATTTGTAACTATTAATATAATTTTTAATATTATTTGTGAATTTAATTTTTATGAACTGATAGTATAAAATAATTTTAGCCGTCAACAGGCAAAAGTTTAAAAAGGAATTCATCTACCAATTTTTTATTTTATGCTATTAATGTATAGAAATTGAGTTTATTATTTATTTTATAAATACTTTTATTATTTAATATGCACTTTATAAAAACAATCAAATCATCAAAGACAATATACCAAACACACTCTTAATAAAATGGAATCGAATGTAATGTCATTTTGATAACTCAAGGGATGTAAATGTATTTTACTCATCTATCAAACATAAATCCAAACCCAAATTAGAAATGAATTCCCTTTCTTACCAAAATCAAACATAACCCAAACTCTATCCCCTTGCATTTCTGGGCTGCGATAAGGGTAGGTTACCTTCTTCTACTCTTTCTTTGGGTTCATTTAATTTGGACTAGATTTTTTTGTTTTTTGATGAGTAATTTTGGCTTAGGTTTTTTGTATTTTTTGTTAAATAAAATAGAAAGATTCTTGTGAGAAAATATAGAGTTTTTAGGGTTTTCAATAGTCTATGATTTTATTTCAATCATTATTTTTTAAAAGAAAAAGGATAGGAATCTATTATAGAGTATGATTATTGTTTTAATCTAAAATAAAAATAAAAATATCATGTCAGGTACCAAAAGAATAAAAATATAAAGTGAGTTTAATTTTAATATATTGAATTTTCAAATAAACATCCAACCAAATCATTTCTATTTGTAAAATTTATCAAGTTTCAAGTAAAGAGTGTGGAAGTTAAACAGTATTTGATGATATAACAATTCATGACTCAATGACTAGTGTAAGACTTTTTCACTTTGCCAGTGCAAAAATGATTTTATTATAATGAAATATTGAAAAGTAAATGAAATAATACTATTAAAAAAAGGTAGAGAAAGAAGGGTTTACAAAGAAAATTAAATATAAAAATGAGATTAATTTTTATTCTTTCTCAGCCTAAAAGACTTTAATTTTATGTGTCTTATTATCATTTAATCATATATTTCTATTTGTAACATGTATAAAGTAGTAAGTGATGAAGTCAAATACTTTTGTTGATATAATAATATATAATGATATATTAAATGCCTATGTGATTTTTTTTTACACTAGTAATATATTAAAATTAAATCCTATAAACAAAAAACTTTGTTTCATCCTCTCATAAAGAATCCTAATCTTTCAACACGTGACAATTTAAGAGTCTGTTTGGTTTGAGTTTTCAATTTTCAATTTTCAATTTTAGTTTTTCAATTTTTCAAAATTTATGAAGAAAAAACTGAAAATTCTAAAAATTACAAATTTTGGGGCTATTTGCTTTCAGTTTTCAATTTTCAGTTTTCTAGTTTTCAGGAAATTATGAAGAAAAACTGAAATTTATAATTTTCAGAATTTTCAGTTTTTCCTTAATAAATTCTAGAAAACTGAAAACTAAAAGCAAACAGCTTAATTTTTAGAATTTTTAATTTTTTCCTTATAAATTTTGAAAAATTAAAAATTGAAAACTCAAATCAAATAGGTAACTTTTTTATGGTCGGAATAAACGGCCTAATTCTTGTCTTGTGGAACAGTGCATAGAAACCATTGTTATCGAGGTTGAGGACTCTAAAAAAGAATATAATATAACTATATGAATGGCAATCAGGCCATGCCATGGCTTTAAATATGGATGGGGACACCAATTGTGGCCCATCATCTGGAATTTTCTATAAGAGTAATGTTAGGTGAATTTATACAATAAATGCACATAACACACCTTATATCTATTAGATGTGATGAGTAAGTGGGATAAGTGAAGGTTACTCATCATATCTAATAAAAATAAAATTTATTATGTGTATTTATTGTATAATTTTATTGGACAACAAATAATTTTCCTTTTCGTAATTTTCCGCAGTTGCAATAGTTGTGATGCAACCACAAGCACTGTTTGTTTAGCATGCATGTTTTCCACTAGCCATCGTGTTACATTACGTGGATTTTGGTCAATATGGAATATGTTTTGGTTGCATTAATTTCAAGAGCTTGATAGTCAACATATATAACGAAGCTTAACATTCTCATTTATCCGTTGCCTGCCAGCTTGACTGGTGATGCTTAATATATACGGGTAGCTGAAGCTGCCAACCATCCAATAAATAAGAGAGGTGGAAATCAAAGCATCTGGCTTAACATGATCCTTTGTACCTTTTATCGTTATATGTATTTTTAATAAATATCCGATCATTTATTATTTTTTATTTCAATCAATGATTCACTAAAATAAATTAGTGATTGGTCAATCGCTAGCAATAGTTTATATCGCGTGGAAACTGCAGAGGAAAGGAAGAGATGAAAGGGCAGGTTTCTGGATTTTTTTTTTTTAATAAGGACCAATTGAGATTCTAAAAATTATGTTTAGGATAGGACTGAAGGGTCTGCACATCTTAAGAGATTTTAAGGGAAGTATATGTAGTTTGCCCTAATTTATTTAAATTTCATACTATCACAATAGTGCTCATAATGAATTATTTGGTGAAATACAAGAATAGTGTTGAAGATTGTAACACATGGAAACCATGCTTGGATCAATGTTGCTCCAATTGAGTATACATGCTAAAAACAACAAGAAATAACATGACAAGTTTTTCAATCAGGCTAAGTAATTGAAGCAAATTAAAAAAGAAATGCAAGAAAGACGAAGGTACAGAAACACAAGCTCAATAAGCCGCATGGCTTCACGCCGGCACCGAACCAAGGTAGTCATGACGACAATAGGCTGATGTCGATAACTCCTATATCCAGCTTCATCTGTTCCAAAGATTTCCAACTCCTGATCATATCTAGTCCGAAAGAATTTTTATAGTTAATTACATATTTTTTCGAAGTGATAAAACTTTTAAAAAAGATAAGTTACAAAACTAAGATAAATTACTAAAGTGGGTTTAATGATAGACCTCTAATTAATGTTTGGATGTATTATGGATCCACTATTATCAACCATTGGATCAAAACATTTACAGCCCGTTTGGAAAGGGTTGGAATTGAATTTCTTCGGGAATTGGAATTCAATTCCACCCTTTGGAACCACTTTTCATCAAAGAATTGGTAAGGAATTGGAATTCAATTCCATTCAAACCCTTAAAAATAAATCGGAGCTCTTGAGGTCTGAATTGGGGAAGAGAATTGATCTGAAAATGTAAAATGACCAAACTAACCCCCATTCCACATGCTATCACCCCGTGTATCACCCCTCTCCCATTTGGAAAGCAAGAGCAGCCCCAAACCGAAGCCCGTATATCACGCCTCTTCCCTGCTGCTGCTGCTGCTGCTGCTGGAACCGAGGTGTATAAATGGAGGCTGCCATGTCCTCGGGTATGCCTAAAAAGGCTTGCTTTCTACTTTCTAGTGTTTGTCACGTAGTCATTTACTATGAGATTACTAGTGCTGTTGCTATTTGGTCACATTTGTCTCACCATTCGTTTTCCCTGTCTCCACCATTGCATTGCCATTTCACTTCTTACTTTGACAGATATCAGGTGAAACAGCAGGAGAAGTAAGAATTGTTTCAGATATGCATGAGCAATTTTGTATGATTTGATTATGTCATGAAGTCTAATGAATAATTGAAGTTGTTAGTAAAATTTTAAGTTTGATTGATGAAGGTTAAAATAGTAAAAATAAACAAATCAATTCATTTTTAGATACATTCCAAATCAAGGAATTCAATTCAATTATGTTATTTACTAATTCATTCCAAACATAAGAATTGAATTCAATTCTTAATGAAATTCAATTCAATTCCATTACTTAAAAACTTTCCAAACGGGATGTTAAGAAAAAAAAGATAATCATCCAACAATTATAGGATGTCTATGATAGACCCAAACAAAAGAGGTTCATCTTATAATTTACCAAATTACTAATGATTATACGGCGGAAATTCTTAGTTACTCTTTTCGATGTACCATTTAGTATTTGACACATAAGTCATTGCATAAAAAATATACGATAAGTGAAAAATAATAAGAAGCTAATGACTCAAGGAAAAAAAAAAAAACTTATCTGGTGAATAGTAAATAATACGAAGCAAATATTTTCTTAGTCTCCAAGCAACAAAGAATTTCTCCATCGTATGGTATAGACGGGCAATATAACCGGATGTTGTCATACTTTGCTTTGTTGTTGTTAAAAAAATCATTCTCCCAACTCAAGTCTCATGATAAAGAGCACTTTTCAACAAGACGGTTTCTAAAATCTAAATCTACCGAGACAAATTATATACACCAAAATAGTTTACGAAATTATGGAGACAACTCAAACAAAATTCAGATGATAATAACACAAACTACATACAATAGTTTCTGAGAGCAATTGCCCCCTCAATGTTATGCATAGATGCATGAATGACAATGTAATGACTTTCAGAGCGCATTTGGTTCACTAATTTTCATTTTTATTTTCGCTGAAAATGAAAAATATGTTTGTTTGATCATTAAAGAAAACATTTTCACTGAAATGGCACGAATTGTAAATCTACAATTGCATAAAATGATAAGGTACCTTATGTTGTTACATAGTAGCCAATCACCTTTGATCCTCAAGCATAGAAAGCATTCCTAATCATGTTTAGTTCCCTGTTGACTTCCATCATATTCATTCTTTCCCTCGGGGATTCCACAGAACAAGCAAGACCAATCTTAAATAATGACAATAAGCACTTCTGAGCATTAGGAGACAAGTGGCCTACAATCTTGGACAGCTGGTTTTCGTCTGCTAATGGTACTGTAGGACATTCATCTTCCATAAAGAGAAGAGTTGCATCAATAATCTCCAAGATGTTATTTGGAAATGCAGTTTGAACATAGTGATGGAGGTTATGTTCATGTTTGAACAATTCCTCTGTTGGTCTTCTACCAGTTAGCATCTCCAAAATAAGAATACCAAAGCTATACATATCACCTTCTATTGACACTTGCAGACTTGTTCCATACTCTGAAATTATATGTTTCAAACCATTAATGCTTTCAAATCCAACCTTAAAAAGTATTAATCCCAAAGGAAACAAAAGAAGAAAACAAATGGATCCTCTCTAGATTTCAAAAGGAAAAAATAAGATCAAACCACACATACCTGGAGGAGCATAACCTACCGTTCCTTTTATTCCACTTGCACTGGTTTGGTTATGCAAGTTGCCATCAATTGTTGACACAAGTCTTGCCAAGCCAAAATCGCTCACATGAGCAACCATGTTATTATCAAGAAGGACATTGCTTGGCTTCAAATCACAATGAATAACAGATTTCTCACATTCATAGTGAAGGTAATGTAATGCAGAAGCAACACCATTAATAATTTCTAATCTTTTCTCTAGGCTCAAAGTTCTTGGCTGTTCAGCACTTTCTTTGTTTGGATGCAACCATTCATCTAAGCTTCCATTTGACATGTACTCGAAAACAAGAGCTTTAAAATCATTTCCACTATAATCCATACTAGAGCAACAAGTTAAAATCTTCACTAGATTTCTATGCCTGATATCTTTGAAAGCATTGCATTCAGCAATGAAACTTTTGTGAGCTCCTCTCTTTCGAAGGTTTATAACCTTTATAGCAACGGTTTCTTCTTCAGAATCTAGTATTCCTTTATACACAGAGCCATGGCTACCAGCTCCTATTAAGTTTATAGTTGAGAACCCATTTGTTGCATTGTATAGGTTCTGATGTGATACCTTAGGAAGTTTTTCAATTGTTGAATCAGTTGGTGCTTTTCTGTGTTTTCTCCTTGTCAAATAGATTGCAAGAATACATGACAATAGAACAAGAGCCCCAATTGAACATCCTATAACTGCTATCATCCAGCAATTGGGATGTTTTTTCTATTGCATTGCTTTTAAGGGACAAGGTGGAAGCCTTAGGCCGGATACCCCGCCGCAAAGGTTGCCCTTGTTTGTCAATCAAACTTCACTTGCATTCTGAAAAACACCCTTTGTTGGTACCTCGCCCTCTAACATGTTAAAAGAAGCATTGAAGTATTCCAAAATAGAAATATTTTGCAGTTCTTGTGGAATTGATCCAAACAACCTCTTTCGCGATAGGTCTAAGTGTTTAAGACCTTTCAATGAAGTCAGAGAGGGTGGTATAATTCCATGGAAGGAATTCCCCTGTAAATAAAGGTATTCCAAGCTAATGCATTTTCCTATTGCTTCTGGAATCCCACCTGACAGATGATTTTCAGACACATCTAGCATATCAATATTCACAAGCATGCCTAACTCACAAGGTAGATTACCAGTTAATGAGTTGTGTGAAAGGTTTAATAGGATTGATAAAGATGGAAGTGTAAGAACCTGTGATGGTATGGCTCCACTGAGGTTGTTATGTGAAATGTCAAGTGACTGCAAACTTTTGCAGTTTCCAATGGTTGGAGGGATGTTTCCAGTTAACATATTATTCGACAGATATAGCTCAGACAACTAAGTGAGATTGCCTATGATAGCCGGTATCTCTCCTGACAATTTGTTTTTATGCATATATAATGCCTGCATCTTTTGAAGCCTAGAAAAAGAAGCTGGAATGATCCCAGCTACATCGTTTTCCTCCATGCGCAATACAATTAAGCTAACAAGATTTCCTAATTCTGTAGGAATTTCACCCGCTATCTGATTACCACCAAATGCCAGTATACTAAGTTGGGTGGACATATTGCCTATGAAATTTGGCAAGTTACCTGCAAAATTATTGTAATCTATTCCGAACTTTTCCAACTTACTACAATTTGTCAAAGATTTTATGAACTCCCAATCATTAAATGAATTCTTTCCAAGATCATTTTCACCTAGATATAGAGTTGAAAGATTTTGAAGATTTCCAAAATTTGGGACTTGTCCTACAAAATAGTTTTCAGAAAAATCAACCAGTTGAAGCCCAAGTGCACTTGTGATGGAAGTTGGGATAGGACCTGATAACTGATTGTTATCCACTTCAATCTCCTTGAGGTTTGGGAGGGTGAAGAACATGTTGCTCGGGAGAGAACCCTTGAATTGATTGAATGCAACTCCTAAACCACTGAGGGATGACATATTGTAAAGTGAGGAAGGAAGCTTACCAGACAGCTTATTAACTCCCACCGAAATATTTGCCAAGTTTTTCAAATGGCCTATTTCTTCAGGTATATCTCCCTCCAAGTTATTATAAGCAAAGGAAAGAAGAATGAGAGAAGATAGATTTCCTATGGATGATGGGATTTGTCCAGATACATTGTTTGAAAAAAGATCAAACCATTCAAGCTTCCCAAGGGAGCCAATCTCCATTGGTATTTGGCCAGTGAAATGATTATAGGCTAAATTCAGGTACCACAGTTTAGAGCAATTTGTCAAGCTAATGGGAAACTCCCCCACTAAGTTGTTTCTGCTTAAATCGAGTGCTTGTAGTTGAAACAAAAGGCTCAATTCTTGTGGGACATGACCATAGAAGTTGTTGGATACAAGATTGATGGTTCTAAGAAGAGAGAGGTTCCCAACATATGGTGAAATGGTCCTTTCCAAGTGATACCCTTCTAGTTTTAACTCTATAACTCTTTGATGTTGGTGGTCACATGTGACTCCATGCCAGTTGCAAAAGTGGCGAGATCTATTCCAAGAGGCCAACACTCCAAGGGGGTCAATGGGTATGGATTCTTTGAATTTGAGCAGTGCAAAATGGTCAGTCTCACTTCCTATGGTAGAGGCTATAGTGTATGGTTGGAACAGCATTAAGCTTGAAGTGAAGAAAAGAAACAAGACAAGGCATGATAAACGTAACATGTTTGAGGGCCAAAACAAGGTTGCTAGATTGCACATTCCTAAATATTTGATCTCGTGTGGCATATATAATATGTAACCGGGAGGTGAATGGTGATTAATGGATTTGGACAACAAACTCGTAGCACAAAATAAACAAATTCAGTCTCTACGGAAGTACTGGTGAAAATAAAATGCCTTCTAGCAGGTGAAAGACATATTGACATATTGCCGGCTTCCGTTGTTGTTATGTGGAAAATGTTTTCTACATTATATAGTTTCTAGATGCTCTTAGCGTAAGAACCTTTTTGCTTTGAATTATTCAATTCTCAACATTTCAATTTTCTGGACTGTTATTATCTCTTTAACTAATTTTTTTATGCAATTACTTAAATGTTGATCTGCATTCCATTCAGCAGAACTACTTGGTCCACATGCCTTCTATTTCCGTCCAAATGTCAATTCCTAAATGTTTCATAATAAAGTCATAAAGATGTGACTCCTTTCCTATTGTTAAATGGGGAAAGAAGTTGCTCTTATAACTTATCTCCAAAGAAGTTTGAAATTCAATAGCTTGAAGCAGTTAACTTAAGCATTTTTCATTGCCATTTGGCAACCAAATGAAGTATGCCAGAGAAGGAAATGACAGCAGCTGATTTATCATAAGAGTCACAGAAGAGTCTAACTCACAATCTCTGGTGAGCTAGCAATTAAGATTAACCAAAATTTACACAGCAATTTCATGGAAGGAGTTTCTTCCAAGACTGTTAACACCAATAGAAACTAATAGCTCCCAATATACAATGTTATTTGTCCTGATGGTGATTATCTGCAACATTCAACTATAGTGGAAGACTACATCCAAGTATAGATAAATTGAAGACAATAATAATCAAACATTTCAGTAGGTTTCATGACACTAAAGGAAACAAGGGCAAAAAGTCAAGATGTGACGTACCTGAAAATGCAAGGTATTGAGGTAATACTCAGATTTGTGCAACTTAAGATATATTTATGAGTTTGGATTTTGCAGGGGAAAGGAGGATTTTTAATATAATTTTACATTACGATTCCTCCACTCCTCTCCCTTTCCCTTCAAAATCCAAATTTATAAATATACCTTAAGAAAACCTGTTAATAAAAACAGGACCTTCTGAAAGAGTTGCTTCATAGTATTCTTTCACTTAGTTCACTGTGAAGTTTTTTTTTTTTTTTTGGGTCAGAACGGTGGAGTATTTCTGAAGTGCTTCACCAGACTTAGTTCACCCGTTTCCCAGGTAAAGATGATGGACTCTTGTTGATTGTAAGCCCATTATTTCATTCTTCATAACAATGTTCAGAAAAAAAGAGAACCAATTGAAGTTATCAGACCAAAAAAAATAAAAACAGATGTGCTTGTCATTTGATTTATATTTTAATAGAATTATTTTTAAAATAATTGATATTAAAAATATTAATTTTTAAAGAATTGGTTTTGCTGAAATAACTGATTTGTGTTTAGAAATAATATTAAGAAAGTGAGTTGGTAAGAAATAGTTAAATTTTAAAATGATAAGATAAAATGATTTTATTTAACATAATTACTAAAAAGGATGTAATAGTTTCAAAATATGGGCACTATAGTAATTTCCCATTTTTGTATTGGCAAATTTTAAAAGGAAAAAGTACATTTATTGGCTTTTAGTGCAACCGATTTTATTGAATGCAAGTCAATTTTTTTTCAGTGCCAAAAGGCAAACCAAACAAGAAATATTTGTAACGCCGTTTTTATTAACACTAGCCAACAGGTGTTTAGAGTGTATCCAAACAAGCAGTAAAACATTCCTTTCTAGCTTAAAAACTTGTGACTACAAGATTTCTACCATTTTGTGAACTTTTAAAATAATGAGAAGAAAATATTTTTTGCGACAAACAAAACATTAAAAGAGATTGTTTTGGAAAAATATAATTTTTTATAGAAAATATTTTAGATAGAAGTTTAGAGAAGAATCATTTAAAAAAGAAATACGTTTTTGAAATTTATAAACTATATAATACTTTATAAATTAAACTTGATATAAATCTATTGAGTATAGTTAATTATTTTAGTAAATGGTAAAATTTGTGTCAACTAGTCATCCCTTATGACTTTGTCAAGCTCAACTGTGACGGCAGCTCCTTGGGAAACCTCGACAACCTGGGGCTGGTGGGTTGTTGCGGGATTCATTTAGGGCCTAGGTTGTGAGCATCTCAGCCTTTATTGGTATCACAAATTTCGGATGTTAAGCTACTAACCATTCGCAAGGGAGTGATTATGGCTTGAAAGTTGAAACCATAGTTTCAAAACTCAACTTGCTATTCGGTCAGGTCAAAGTACAGGATGATAGAATCACTAGTTCAAGCGGTGAGTCATGAGTTAAATTGGATATAATATATTTAATTAAGTATATAATATAAATTAAAAAAATATGTTTTGGGTCAACTAAATGAAATATATAACATGAGAGTCCAAAAAACAAAAAGGCAATAGGATACTAGACCAACAAACAAAAAACCTACTCTAATGCACTAACTTTTTTTTCCCCTAGCCATATCTAAAAGATACGGGATTGATAGCACTGTCAACTTTTTAGATTTCTAACCAATAAAAATTTATCATCATAGTGACCATGGGATGAGAAGCAAAGCAAAGCTTTGTCAATGTGAACATAAAGGAGTAGGAAGCAAAACACTTTGGTCTTCATGTTTGAGCCACCTTCAATTGAAATTGCAGTGCCTTGTCATACTCATGAGTGTTCGGCCTTGTTTACGATTGGATTTGTTTTATTAAAGTCCATTTAAACTAATAATAATAATAAATGTGTGTTATTGCAAGTAGATTTGGTTTAAGTCATATATATGTATACACAATTGGCTCTTGGGTGGTGCCAAGAGGGACAAAAACACGTTGCAATAGCAAAAGGAAAAATTGAGTGTGTGACATTTTTGGTGATTGAGTGTATTTTTGTTTGAGTGAGTTTATTAGGTGGAGAAATTATTTTATGAAATTAGGTGTATTGAGGTTTTGGGTTTGTGAGAGATTATTAGATTAGTGATTGTATTTTTCACAAAAAATTAGTGGATTGATTTGTTGAGTTGTGGACGTGGGCATTGTTGGCCTAAACATGTTAAACTATTGTGCTCCTTGTGCTCTATTTATTTTTTTTGGCTTATGTGGATTTGAGATTTTTTTTCCAACAACTTGTATCAGAGCGGGTTCTGATCTCGCTTTTGATTTTTATTTTTTTTAATGGCAAGGATACAAGGTTCAATGAGCAAATTTGATGTGGAGCCTTTTGAAGGAAAAAACAATTTTAGTATGGGGCAGAGTAATATTAAAGATATTCTAGTGCAGCAGCGGGGGCTGGCTAAAGCTTTAAATCGGAAGGAGAAAAAACCTGAAAAGATGTCATATGAAGAATGGTAAGAGATGGAGATGAAAGTTGTCAGTACAATTCGCTTGTGTCTAGCATCTGTGGTAAAATACAATGTTTTGAATGAAACTTCTGCTATTGATTTATGGAAGAAGTTAGAAAATATATATATATATATATATATTATCTGTAGTAGCTCCAACATAGGCGTAAGTTCGCATTTGGATTCTATTAGTTTGTTACCTTTTAGCTTTGTGGAAGAAAATTCAAACCTTTTAAATTAATTTACTAAAAATTAATCATATATGCATATAGGTATAAAGAAACTTACAAAAATGCGAGTCTTGCGGGGTTTGATTGATAGAAGGAACGGTATAATACATGCGATATCATTAGTATAGTCATAAGATGTAAATACAATACATAGCATATCCCATGCACTATAGAAATATTAATACCTCAAACATCATAACTAATAAAGGTGATTTGTCATAACATCAATATAAATAAGGATTGGAAGAATATTCCCATAACCATCCTTAAACATGACAATTCATATTGAAAAAAAGCAGAATAGATTCATCTTCAACATAAAGTATAACATTCCAAAGCATCGTTGCTTCCACGGTTTGTATCTATGCCTTCAGGCCTCCAACTACTCCCTCGTCCTGTTCTCCATCTAAAGCCGATATGGAAATAAAGATGGAAATGAGAAATATAATATTTCTTAGTAGGGAAATGCATAGATGTCATCATCGCTTTTGCCTTTAGCCACCTCAAGTTTTGATTTATAAAAGAAGTATGTGCATGTATCTGGTTATCTTTTAATTTTCAAAAGTTTTTCATTATCCACGGTAGGTCCCTTTTTTACACGCTTCTTCTACGGACATGTCATGATTCATGTATGCACCTTTTATTCATAAGGTAAGGTATATCATCTTTTCTCTTATTACATGATCATGCCATGACTCATGTGTGCTCCGTCAACTAACATGCCAAGAGGTATGTATGTATTCCGTGAATTGACATGCCATATATGTATGCACATTTCATTCATAAGGTAAGATGTATCCTCTTTGCCTCTTTTTACATGCTCATGCCATGATTTATGTATGCATGCATCATGAGTTATTCAATTGGTAATTACACAATGTAACATGTCTTGACTTTGATCTTTGACATCAACCTCCAATCTTGATTCTTGATTACTTGGTGTCATCTGTGATCTTTGCCATCAACTTCCGATCTTAACTTAGAAATCCGCAGTGGGCCTCCCTCCTTAAACTTATGGTATTGAGCTCAATCGACGACCGTTGCCGCCCTAGGGTGAGGGGTAAAATATGACACTATTCATTAGTCTCTTTCCTTTACTTTTTTAATGCAAGTAATGTTAAGAATGATCATCACATGCATGAATTTGCATCTCAAGATAAAAATATGGTACACATAGCATGACATATTAATAATAACTTAAACAATGCACAATATCACAGAATAATAATTCTATCAATTATAACATATCCCAATAACTTAGGATTTCCATACAAGCGCAAGTTATTTTATGTATTTGTATGATAGGGTCATAAGACCCATTTGTTGTTCTTTTCATTGTGCTTATAATATTATCATAATTATTTATGGCGATAATATTGTATTCTAACCCTTCTTTTAATCTTTAAAGCTTGGGAATTTTATTAAAATATTTTAGCATATTATTCTTATAAAATTAAGCATCTTTTAACTTTTTCAATTCCTTGCAGATTTGACAATTATTATAAGAAATTTTACTATGATCCCTATACTTGGAAATTTAGGATAATATTTTATGAGGATGATTTTGATTTATTAAGCTTTCTAACAAATAAAAAAAATGAGTTGAATCCGACAACTACTCAATTTTATAAAAATTCCTAAATAGAGGTTGTTTGGTTGCTCACCCAACTGGGGGTACAACAACTTATGAAAATTATTGACACAAAACTAGAAAGTTTTTGGTGGTGAAAATTTCCAGAATACTATTCCTATGTGTTAAATTTCATTTAAATTGGTTTCACTCAAAATTTTCATTGCATGCTACCCAGATTCCAAATAATAGAGGATGAGACTTCTTCTAATATTTTCATGAATTTTATAAAAAACCAAACACTAGCTACCAAATAAAAACAGGGATTTATGTCTTAACGTTTATACAAAATTGGAATGGGCTTACTCGGAGGCCTGTAGACTGAGAAATGATTTTTTGATTGAAGACTAGATTGATTAGTTATTCCAAAAATTAGAGATTTACATATAAGTTTTATGATTTTATTCAAATTAGATTTCTTACATGTTTTTCTCCCTTAGAAACTTTCAAGAACACAAAAGAAACACCATTTACACAACATCTATGTGTGTGTGTGTGTGTGTGTGTGTGTGTGTGTATTAACAAAAGAAATGCTTTGAAATTGTGTTTTCATAAAAATGCAATTTAGAACACTTTTGAGTGTCTCCTTCGAACAAACACTCCCTCAATCACGTAAAAGTGACATGAACCCATTTTAAGAGACCTCACAGATCTCTTTAGTATTCTCATTCAACCACACCCTTGGAGAGAGGAAGGTTTATTCGTTCATTAGATTTACTAGGAAAGACATTCATAGCCATGGAAGGGCTAGGACGTTCTTAACCTGATTTCAGGACCAATGAACCGTTTGTATCCATAGAAGACTAGAATAATTCATAATCAACCACAAATAAAAGTAACAAACATAAATTCCCTACCTCAATTGAAGAGTAAAAGGGTGAATAAGTTGTGGATGCTGGATCAAATGAAGGAGCTTCTTACAACTCCTCTTGAATCCTCTTAGACCACCACTTGTGAGCTTTCTGTGAAAGTATATTTTATGTGAAAAAGAAAACAATTGAGAGTGAGGGGAAGGGGAGAGCTGCAACTATAAGTGGGGAAAAGAGGGAGAGGATAGATTGCTTTAATAGAGGGGGTCAAGGCTTAGTAAATGCTACGCCTTGGAAGCACAAAACTCCATTTTCCTAAGCTTTGAAAAAGCCATCTTATCCCCTCATTTTCCCATGCTTTGGTTGGCCATGCACAACCTCATTTGGTCTATGTCTTGGTTTTTTATTGGATGGGGGTGGCCCGGTTTGTGGGCATAAAAAGACAGAGATGTCCCTTTCGACCCGTTTTTATGAAAATCGCCCGTTTGACACAAAATAAACTTTAAAGTTATTCAATTGATGTTGTTGAACATTTTTCACAAGAGATATCTTATTTCACTTTATCTTGATATTTTTTTTATAATTTCCTGTTTTACTCTTTGGTGGCAAAATTACCAGTTTGCTCTTTTTCTCATAAAAAGATCATTTTCATACAAATACCTCTAACTACTCATTTAAAATGAATATTTAGCATGAAGGGAATAATATGGATGTTATATCCTTATAATTCACCCTTCGATGGCAAAATTATTGTTTTTCCTTCAACGGTAAAATTACTATTTTGCCCATTTTCTCAGAAAATGGTCATTTTCACGTAAAAACTTCTAACCACTCATTAAAATGAGTGCTTATTTTGAAGGGAAACATTAGGATGTTACATATATGTCAAAGTCTCTCACAAATCGTTTATTTTTAAAGAAAGAATTATATCAGTTGAAGATGGATGTTGGTGCTGACATTAGAGATCATGTGAATCATTTTACAAAATTAATTACACAGTTATCTAGTATTGGTGTGAAAATTGATGATAAAGATAAGGTAATGTTGTTATTATCATCTCTTCCAAATAATTATGACAGTTTAATCACTACATTGCTAGTCAAAAAAGATACTTTGAAAGTTGATGATGTGATTGTTGTGTTATTGGAGAATGAAAAATTGAGAAGATCCAATGATCAATAAAAAGAAAGTGTCTTTGTTGCTAGAACTAGCTATGGTAGAAGCATGTCTCATGACAAAAATTTTGTCAGGGATAACTCAAGATCTTCTGTGTCAAGACTGAACTATAAAGACAAACAATGTTATTATTATCATGAGATAGGCCATACTAAACTTTATTGCAGGAAATTGAAAGCAGATATAGAAGAATTTGAAAGGAGTAAAGGAAAAAGAAGTTTGAAGATGCTATTGCAGCTGAGCACTCAAATTATGAAATTGAAGTGTTGATGGTTGAAAAAGAGAAAAAAATGTTTTAGTGATTTGCTAGCTTTTAGATTCTAGTTGTTCTAATCATGTTTGCTGCAAAAGGTAATGGTTTGACACTTATGATGCTTGTAGTGATGGGATTGTTAGATTACCTAATGATGATTGCTTTAACATTGTTTAAAAAGGGGACTATTAAAATTAAAATGTATGGTGGTTGTGTGTGGACACTTGGTGATGTAAGGTATGTACCTACACTTAGAAGAAATTTGATTTCTTTGGATAGACTTAATGCGTTGGGCTATGGATATTCTGTAAGCGATGGAGTAATGCAAGTTAGTCGAGGTTCTTTAAAGATAATGAAGGGTAAAAAGAGTGGTGGTAACTTGTATAAGTTGATGGGGGTGACTATTGTGAATAAAGATAATGACATAATAATATATAGGAATGTTAGAAAGACAACATTTGTATATGTCAAAGAAAAAGATAACATTTGCTAGCATTTTGATAAAGCCTTCTGACTTTTATTAACATATGAAGTTTGTTCCAATCACAAGGCAAGGTGGAGATTTGTTGTGCCTTATTTTCCTTGGATTGGATTTGTTTTATTAAAGTCCATTTAAAATAATAATAATAATAACTATGTATTGTTGCAAGTAGGCTTGGTTTAAGTCATATATATATACATATGCAATTGGCTCTTGGGTGGTGCCAGAAGGGACAAAAACACACCACAACAACAAAAGGAAAAATTGAATGTGACATTTTTTGTGGTTAAGTGTGTTTTTGTTTGAGTGAGTTTTATTAGATGGAAAAAATATTTTGTGAGATTAGGTGTATTGAGGTTTTTGGATTGTGAGAGATTGTTAGATTGGTGATTGTATTTTTCACAGAAAATTAGTGGATTGATTTGTTGAGAGTTGTGGATATAGGCATTGTTAGCCTAAACACATTAAATTATTGTGCTCCTTTTGCTCTATTTATTCTTTTCGCTTGTGTGGATTGGGATTTTTTTCCCAACAATGAGGGAGTATAATTGTTTATTTTCCTTTTTGGTTTTGATATTTTTTTATTTTATTTTATTTTTATCTTAGTTGTTGGCCTGTTTGCATTTTTTAGGAGTTTCCTTTTGCTCATAAAAAAGATTTAAAAAAAAAAACTGTTGTCTTTGCTATTCAGAGAGTTTTCATAGTCTTTCTTTTTTCCCCTTTTTTTTCTTGTACACAAAGAGGCTTCATGCATTTTTAGATCCCTAGTTTGCCCTTAATCTCAATAATTTTTTTTTTTTTATATGCATCACCCAGCCAGTTCCATACCAGACCGAGTCATCGAATTTTGAAAAAACCTGCCAAGCTAAACCGGTTTGCATAGGTTCTAAAGCATGTCTTATCCTTTGTGAAACTCAGACCAATGACTTGGCCGGTTCATCGGTTAGATGATTCGACCATTCGATCCGAGCCTAGTTTCAAAACATTGCTTGAAATCATGGTTTTAGAAATCTTCTCTGTAAGCTAGATTGTCTCGAGGTTCTTTGCTTATTAGGGAACTTCTTGCTAAGTTGAGCACTCTTTTGCATATAGGGATCGAGTTTGGTTAATATCACTGAGAGATATACACATTGTCTTTGAGGACTCAATGGGCCTCACTTCTTGAGATCAGTTTTTTCTTTGTTTGCTTTTCTTTGCTCATATGCCAAAAACATAAAATGAAAAAACCAATAAAATTTTAAAATTATATTATAAGTCCCTCGTTTCGTTACCTAGCAATTTTACATTGGAGAATAAAGGTAGTAAATCGGTTAAATCTCTTCCTTTCTTTGCCCTCCTTCCCCTTTTGATGTTTCTCTTTCATTTTTCTCATAACTCATGAACATACCATAAAAATTAAAAATAATGTCTTTTTTTAGCCAAAAAAATATGCAACAAAATTTTAGGAGTTTGGTATTTCCTTATCAAATTCGTATATTATATGTGCCCTAATAAACTTTGAATGAATCTAGCCTCTTTCTCTTTAACTTTTTGTAATGAGAAATGTTATTTATAACATCTTTAAATGAATATTACTTTGAGGTGTTTCTTAAATTTTGTTAAGAGTATATCTCAATTCGTTTTCAACCAATATTTAAGAGACGCGTTATAACATCTCTTTAAAAATGTCCCCAAAAGTGATAATACTACCATTACTTGCATGTAGTCGAAGAAAACTACCACATTGACATTAGTTAGCTAATTAAGTTTATAGGCAAAGAGGGCTAATGTAATAGGTAAGGAACAATTCATATCCCACAAGTGTGCGAGCTCGATTCTCGCCACTAATGTGAGGGCCCAATTATATGCTATCTCGAAAGTCCCATGTAAGTGCTTTTTGAGCTTTGGCATGGTGGGATTATCGGCACTAAAGCCCCCTAAACTTCTATTTGGAAAAAACAAAATTGAAATTTGTCTTTGACTTATATCGTGGGGGACAAAATTTAAAAAGTATATATATAATTAATTAAAAAACCTTGGTAGAGGAGTCCTAAGTGTAACACCCTAATAATCCTGTATTACCCTTAAATCATATTATGATGATTATTAGTTGTTACTTATGTCTGTGGAAATTTTAACTTCTTTAAAATTACTTTATGTGGAAAATAGAGTATTACTTTTTTCATATAACTAAACATAACTCGTATTTTGAAATCAATAGGCTAATTACGTGAAAAGAAATAACCATAGACTAATTTGTGAGGCATATTTCTACCATAGTAATTAAAATAATTACCAATAAATACTGAGGGTTTATGAATATAGTGAACTTACATAATTTATAATCATAGCATAGGTATCGTAAACATAGTGTAGATATCAATATGTAACCAACAACAAAAGAAATCATAGCTTAACATAGAGTATTTTAACTACATATAAATCCAACCGATTTCCCAAGCAACATCTCTATAGAAAATGGGAACAAAAGAAGACTCCTTATAATTATCGTCTACAACTCCTAATGTTTGGGACACAGCTACAGCAGCGAAACAACTCTTTGAAGTTTCGATTGGGGGCACCATCCTTCTTTGAAAAAGACATAAAAAGCATACGTGAGAAATAAATATTTCTCGGTAGTCTTCTATTTCATACACTTGTGTCATCGTTATTATCCCTACCATTATGGGTTTATTAATAAAAAGATGGACATACATAAGATTCATTATAAGGTTTTTGAAAATTTGATTGGCCAAAGTAGGTTGCTTTTAAGACACAATATGATCCTTTGCTTTGACATAATCAAATAGCCAAGCATAATAATTATAAATTTTATGCATATGCAATGTAATTGAGATTTGTACATGTTGTCATTATTGCCCTTTTTTAGTTATATTCTCAATGAGTGCTCTACACCAATATTTTAACCACCCTCCATAGGATAATGAATTCATACCATGGCTATCACCACAAAACATAATCCCCGAGGGTATTAACCCAATGGGTTGAGGGAGTAAGCAATGAGTTTAACCATTTTTTACTTCTTCACCAAGGGCACCAACCCTAATGTCTTAGCCACCTTACCCAAAGGATAAGACGGTAAGCGGTGAGTTTAACAATTTTTACTTCTTCACCAAAGGCACGAACCATCCAATATGGTAAGCGATGAGTTTATCCTTTTGATATTCATCATTAAATAAATTTGTGCATGTATGCTCATTATGAATGCAATATAATAGAGTAAAGGTGGAAATGCATTTATCCATCATCACATCATAATTCATCATTCATAACATATTTCATCACATCTCTTATAATCATTCATAACATACATGAGGCGATAATTAATAATCTTCTATAAGTACATAGACTAGCAATTCATGTAATCTCTTTGTAGGGTACATTATGAATAGCATTAATTATGTAGGTATATGACTTTTAAATTTCTAAGATTTAACATATATTTCTTTTGAATTAATTCTTTTTTTCATGGAATTATTGGTAGTATTTTTATCCCGTTGTTTGCTTATAAGTTACGCTACTTTATTTTTATTTTTAAGAGCCTTTAAATTATGTCATCTTAGAAAATTATTAGTTATCTATAATGGTCATTATTTCCAAAAATCCTATGCTGATATTCTTGTACATTTTATTAGTTTTGTTGATTTTATATTAGTAGGAAAATAATTGTTTAATTACAAATAATCTAGTTCTTCAATTTTTCTTATTCTTTGCTAAGATTCTTAAGGGACAAATTTGACCTATAAAATTAGAAAATTTTCCAAGAATTCATTTTTATTATTTTTATATATCTCAAAATTTATACACTGACTCTCCTCTCCTTATATTTGCAAACGAAAAAAAATTAAAATGGGTAAGTGAAAGTATTGTTTTGCCTTTTCAATTAGACATTTCAAAATCTATTTCTAAATCCAACATAGTGATTCAAATCGTTTATCAAAAACTGTACAAAAAACACTTTGACACCAAACTTATACCAATGGATTCCTTTATGTCTTAGCTTTCAGAAGAGACATTTTTTATTTTTTTATAGTTTTTGGTTAAGTATGGCTGGAGTTATAAAACATTTTCTCAGAAAGGTTAGATATGAAAGCTAGACTGGAATCGTAACTTTTCAAATATTTATATAGAACAACTACGTGAATGAAAATTTGTAAAACAAATGTAGAAATCTTCCTCTGTCTCTTAGTTTTCAAAAGAATAAAAAATGTCAATTTTTGAACCTACAACTCAGGTTGTGAGCAAATTTTCAAAAGAAAGTCAGATCTAAAACACAGACTAGACTCAAGATCAAGACTCGAGATTAAAAGGTAGATAAGGAATATTTCAGAAAGAATATGTGATGAACCGTAAAAATAAAAAATAAAAAAGGACTGAGGACCACCATGCACCTTAAGTGGTATAGACCACTATAGAGTCCTCCCTTTCTTTTTAATTCTCTTCTTTCTCTTCCTTTGGCAGAAACCCACATACCCTTTTTTTTTTCTTCTTCCCTTGTATCCGCTCCTTCTTCCCGTAGCTCTCCCTCCTCTCATCACTTCCTTCAATTTTTCATCTTCTTTGCTTTCTTCTTCTTCAAAAAAAAAAAATAACACCATCACCTCCATCATCATCATCTCCTCCTCCTCTTCATCACCTTCTCTCTCTTTCCTTCTCCTTTACTCTATTTTTTCTCTCTAATCTCCATTAGAGACCTTGAAGTTTTAGAAGGAATTGAGGTGATTTTCTTCATCAATTCTATCTTCCAAGTGGTAAGTAAGCTTCTACCATACTCTATTTAAATTATTGAAATTTCTAATTATTTTAGGATTAATTTAGGTTTCTTGAACCCTTGAATTTGGGGTTTTTAGTGAATTGGCGTTAATTGATGTTAATTGATAGCGTAGTTAGCTCATAAATATTAATATTGTCTTGTTCCTAGAGTGATAGAGCAATCGGTTAGCAACACTTGAGTTGGTGGCATCAAATGTGTTGCTTTTCGATTCTTTGAACCAATATTTGTGAGTAGATAGTGTATCTGTAGGTTACTTTATGCATGATAAACAATATAAAATAATAGAAAGAGCTAAAAGTATGTTGATATAGAAGAAAATAATTTATTTATTGAAAATGAGGCTTTATGTTTGAAATGAAAAATATTTATTTGGATGCAATAATGTGATTGTTATTCTTATTTAAATATTTTTGGTTGAAATGTAACAAATATTGAACCTTAGAACATTTTATATTAATTATTAAATTTGAATACATTTTATGTTTAAGGTATTTCATAGAACATAAGAATGGATTTTGTGTTGGAAAATATTCTAGAAGTGGAATATGCATGATTTTGAGTTAATATAGGGAAAAATTCCTAGTTAGAACCTATAGTTAACGGCAGAGACGTTAGCCTCGGTGCACGGTGAGAAACTCTAGTTAGCAGGAGGGATGCTAACCCAGACATGACTTTTGTTATGTCTGAACTTGTATTTGGCTATGAGCCAACTCTAGTTAACAGGGATACTAATTCACACATGACTTTTGTCATGTCTGAATTTGTATGGCTACAGGCAATCCCAGTTAGTAGGTGTGGTGCTAACCCACACATGACCTTGGGTCATGTCTGGACTTGTTATTGTTCTGCTTCAGATAACTCCCCATTATACTTGAAATTATGTGATTATGTAAAACTATGTTTTCAAGAAATCTCATGTTATATATATATATATATATGAGTACATATACATTATTATATTTATATTGTTTTATGATTGTATTTAGTAAACTATGGATATTCTATCTTTCGCTGCGTTGCAAAACTCACCCATTTGTCTTCCATTTATTTTACATATACAGGCACTGGTGCTGGATCTAGTTTTGTTCTTTCGACTCAGCCTTAAGTGCATTTCAAGTTGGTGAGCCTTCTTGTGAAGGCCTTTATGTTAGAACCTTATTTTGTCTAGTCTGTCAGTTGCTCCATATGTCACAAGCAGGGTCCTAGGACTTATATTATGTTTATGTTTAAGAACTTATGACTTAGCTATATAAATTATGTTATGGAAATGAATTGTAAACTTAATTTGGTATTATGTTTGAAACATATGTGAGATATTGTTTTATGCTGGAATGACGCATTCTGATAATACTTGATGCCCATTTGCTGTGAAGTTAAATTGAAAATATTGCAGGTTATATTTTATTTGGGGAATGTCCGAAAAACAGAGGAAACTCTGTCCGATTTCCTAAAAAATATTGTGTGTTAAGGCTTGTTAGGGAAAATGTTCTCTATACGTCGATCATGACCTAAGTTAGGTCGTGACAGAATAAGAACACATATTTTACATCAAAATCTTTCTTTATGTCCTACCTTTCAAAAGAACAAAAATCATAGCTTTTCAACACCCACTACCCGAGATATTAATAAAAAACTAAACAAATTAAAGGTCAAATCTGTGGTCAGAAAACACACATCAACTTCAAAAAATTAATACCTCCTAAGTTACTAAACCAAAATGCTTCGAAATTTTTATTGGATATTCTCTTATGAGTTAAATTGCAAACAGAATTGGTTTCATATAAAACAAATCAGTATATCTTGAGTTATTAATTTCATATTAAACACTGTTAGGATAAATATCCCCTTCCAACAAGCTTCTCTTTTTCTGTTTTAAGTTTTAATGCATGTCTAGCTCTTCAATTTTACTTTTATGAGTAAAAGCAAACATGCACACATTAGAAGAAGGTTGTGAATAAGAGATAAACATAAAATCCAAAAAGAAAAAGAAACTTCGCACATGCAAACATCATTTGAGCATAAACACATTGTTTGAAAACATTTTTTCACAAAGTGCTAGTCTCAATAGTCGTGGACAAGACTAAGGGCTAGATCTTGTGGGTTTTGATAGTAGAAGTCTATCTCTTGATTGTGAGTAGAATGAGAAGATGATAATGAGATCTAGGGATACAAAACGTTCCATTTCCAGCTCTTTGAACCCTCAGCCAAAAAGAAGAAAAGATGAAGAGTATTATTCCTCCTTGATGCTTGAAACTAGATGCGTTTGTAATTTTTCTTGCAAGATCAAATTATGTGATCTTACAAGAGCTTGCAAATGGTTCTGAAATGAGGGAGATTAGAGGGGTTTTTGATGAGTTTGGATGGTGTTCTTGAGCTATTTTTGGAAGAAATGAAGGTCACAGTAAATAGAAGGTGAATGCTTAGTATTTTAGCAAGAGTACACGTCTGTACACCAAGAAAAAAGTATGGAGGTACGGGGGAGAGGCTAGCTGAACTTTATACAGAAATGGGGAGAGAGAGGTTGTACTTGAGTTTTCTAGCTCGCTTAGGAGTGGGTATAAAGAACTTGCAAGTTGCAACTAATGAGGAGTGAGATTATGCATGATATGATTCCCATGCTCACCCTATGCATCCTAGGCCTTTTAGTCTAGATTCAATTTTATCATGAAATTAAAGTGAACACCAAAGCTGTCGCCTCCATGTATGCATGCATTAAACTGTTTATTTTTTCATATGTGCGTGTGCGCGCGCAATCTGGGGGTATTTTTACTAAATTTACTATTACATAAAATAATTTTAATTATAAAACTCATCATTCATTTCCTCAAATTATATTTGGATACTCTCAATCTTTTATTTTAATTTATTTACTTAGGTGCTTACGTATGAACTACTTTTTTCGGTTTGATTATTAGTTTTGTTTTTGGATAAATTATATTTTAGTATACTCAATCCTTTTCATTTTCTCTTATTAAATTATAATTTAGTACTTATTATCTTTTTAGATTTATCCACTTGAACCGTTGATTTTATTTTTCTATGATTATTAATTTAATTTCTTTTTCGGTTGTACCTAAATCTTCATTTATTTAATCCTTATCTATTTTTAAATTTTTTCATCGACAATTAAACCTGTGTTGACTTTAGTCAGCTATTCATGAGTTGATTAATTCGTTGTGGGGTTATTATCAACTATCTAGTTGTTACTTCAATTACTTAGAGATTTTCTCCGAGTTAATTAAGTAATGTTTGGTTGCTATGCTCAAAACAAAAGTACAAAAACACTGAAGACATGAACATGTCTGGTGGTGGAAATAGGAATTTCCTGTCCCCAGACAAAAATACAGAAAACTTCTGTACCTCCAAAAAATGAAAACAAAGTATAGAGACATAAATTTAATATATTTTTTCTTTTCAATAATGCCGCTATGCATCTTCACAAGAACCATGGGTGGTGCAGTGGAGGTCCGGCATGAACCGGTAGGGGTACATAATATCTTTTATCTTGTATTTATTATTTTGTTTCCATATTTTCAAACAAAATACAGTGACAGTTATCATGTCTTATACTCCATAACTAAACACGATATAGAGAAAATATTTTTTATGTCTCCATCTCTACTACCTTTATCTCTACAATCTTGGGACAGATACTAAACACTATCCTATTACAGTACGAGAAATTGGAGATGTTACGTTAAGAGTAATAGCGAAAAAAGTTAGCTCTAGCGGTGCCAAATTTCAGCGAGTGCCCAAGATAGTGGAATTTTGGCAGAATTAATTTCTGTTTAACAGTCTACACACATTGAAAGCTGCTCAACTAGATTGATCGACCCAACACAGGGTCAACTACAAGCTTTTTGACTGCAAAAATTAATTATTTATAATTTTCTAGAATATACTTAATTGTTTTTAAACTAAATTGTACATCTCAATTATCTTTATATTAAGATAATTAATTATATATATATATGTTATATTACATAAATAAATTAACAATGTTAGCTCCTTTTTTATTATTATTTGTTGAAAATTTTAAATAATTATGAAAAATAGAAAAATTGGAAAAAAGATATTTTAAAGATCTTGAGTTATCAAACCAACACATCAACAAATTGTGCTACAATAACACAACTAATTACTTTTGAAGATTTGTAAATAAAAATTACAATAATATACTAGAAAAGCATTAAAAACATTGAGGTGAAATTCAAACCCTTAATCTCTACTTGAAATTGGAGTGCAAAGACCAACTAGACTAGCAATCACAAATGTTCAATAATTGCACTAATTTCATGCATAGAAGTCTTCTGTGCATTCTGATTCCGTAGAAGACTTCTATGAAGCCGTCAAATAAATAAAAAATAATTTATTTTTGTGATTAATATTGTTGGAAAGTTTTATATATGTAAATAATGATTTTTATTTTTATTTTATTTGTATAAAAATGCCTCTCATTATTTCCATGAAATTTTTTTTTATCCTATTTGTGCTTTCATTAGACACCAATTTGAACGATTTTATAAATCATTAATGACCAATCTGTAAGTAAATCCTTAAAAAATACTAAAAAACTAACTTGTTCAATATTTTTCAACTTTAAAAGATTACAAATTGTATTTTTTTTTAATGTCTAATTTGTCAAACGCTATATTTTTCGAGAATCAAATTGGGAGTTTACTCTTAAAATAATAATTTTCCTTAATCTTTTTAATTACAACAGAAATAAATTTCTAAGTCTTAGAAAATGTCAAGAATTTCCTTTATAAAGCTTTATATAATAGACAGAAAATACAAAGCAAGATCCAGAACTCAAGACTTATTTAATTTTTTCCTAAATGCTAATATTTTGTTCTCTAAAATCACTGAAAAGTAACCCCGGTACAAAACAACTTTGTAGCCTACGCCTCTGTGGAATATTACAAGCCCAAGCTTACAAACATAACTTGAAGAGGTTGAACAGGGCATATTGACCTTTTACATCATCGACACATAAAAAAGTGACAAGTGACATGCCACTGCTGAACAAATCAAGAATTAAACCCATGAAATACTTATAAGATGGATTAGCTAAACTCGATAACTTATGGAAAAGACATAAAAAGTTTGAAACATATTTTTAAACGGATATAATATCCTCGAATACAAATCAGTTATGAATCAGAGTTACCAGAAATTCGCAGCCATTATCAAGCAACATGAAATTAAGAGGCATAGCATAAACTTTTGGTTAAAGTGTATGCACAAGGTTTGACGGTTTTAGTGTTTTCCTCTGAAAAAGAGAAATGAAAATTAGACTTCAACTTTAAATATCATCCCGAAGCAGAATAAAAGGGAAAAACTTTAAAGAAATGGCATGAATTGTAAATCTACAATTGCATAAGATGATAAGGTACCTCTATGTTATGCTGTTACATAGTAGCCAATCACCTTTATCCTCAAGCATAGAAAGCATTTCTAATCATGTTTAGTTCCCTGTTGACTTCCATCATATTCATTCTTTCCCTCGGGGATTCCACTGAACAAGCAAGACCAATCTGAAATAATGACAATAAGCACTTCTGAGCATTAGGAGGCAAGTGGCCTACAAGCTTGGACAGTTGGTTTTCGTCTGCTAATGGGACTGTAGGACATTCATCTTCCATCAAGAGAAGAGTTGCATCAATAATCTCCAAGACGTTATTTGGAAATGCAGTTTGAACATAGTTATGGAGGTTATGTCCGTCTTTAAACAATCCCTCTGTTGGTCTTCTACCAGTTAGCATCTCCAAAATAAGAATACCAAAGCTATACGAGTCACCTTCTATTGACACTTGCTGACTTGTTCCATACTCTGAAATTATATGTTTCAAACCATTAATATTTTCAAATGCAACCTTACGAAGTATTAATCCAAAAGGAAACAAAAGAAGAAAACAAACGGATCCTCTCTAGATTTCGAAAGGAAAAAATAAGATCAAACCATATATACCTGGAGGAGCATAACCTATCGTTCCTTTTATTCCACTTGCACTGGTCTGGTTATGCGAGTTGCCATCAATTGTTGACACAAGTCTTGCCAAGCCAAAATCGCTCACATGAGCAACCATGTTATGATCAAGAAGGACATTGCTTGGTTTCAAATCACAATGAATAACAGATTTCTCACATTCATAGTGAAGGTAATGTAATGCAGAAGCAATGCCATTAATAATTTCTAATCTTTTCTCTAGGCTCAAAGTTCTTGGCTGTTCTGCACTTTCTTTGGTTGGATGCAACCATTCATCTAAGCTTCCATTTGACATGTACTCGAAAACAAGGGCTTTAAAATCATTTCCACTGTAATCCATACTAGAGCAACAAGTTAAAATCTCCACTAGATTTCTATGCCTGATATCTTTGAAAGCATTGCATTCAGCAATGAAACTTTTGTGAGCTCCTTTATTTCGAAGGTTTATAACCTTTATAGCAACGGTTCCTTCTTTGGAATCGAGTATTCCTTTATACACAGAGCCATGACTACCAGCTCCTATTAAGTTTCTAGCTGAGAACCCATTTGTTGCATTGTATAGGTTCTGATGTGATACATTTGGAAGTTTGTCAATTGTCGAATAAGTTGATGCTTTTCTATGTTTTCTCCTTATCAAATAGATTGCAAGAATACATGACAATAGAACAAGAACCCCAATTGAACATGCTAGAACTGCTATCATCTGGAAATTGCGATGTTTTTTCTTTTGCATAGCTTTTAAGGGACAAAGTTGAAGCCTTATGTCGGATACCCCACCGCAAAGGTTGCCATTGTTTGTCAATGAAACTTCACTTGCATTCCGAAAAACACCATTTGTTGGTACCTCGCCCTCTAACGTGTTAAAAGAAGCATTGAAGTATTCCAAAACAGAAATATTTTGCAGTTCTTGTGGAATTGATCCAAACAACCTATTTTGTGATAGGTCTAAGCATCGAAGACCTTTCAGTGAAGCCAAAGAAGGCGGTATAATTCCATGGAAGGAATTCACCTGCAAATAAAGGTATTCCAAGCTAATGCATTTTCCTATAGTTTCTGGAATCCCACCAGATAGATGATTTTCAGACACATCTAGCATATCAAGTTTTACAAGCATGCCTACTTCACTGCGTAGATTACCACTTAATGAGTTGTGTGACATGTCTAGCAGGATTGATAAAGATGGAAGTGTAAGAACCTGTGATGGTATGGCTCCTCTAAGGTTGTTATGTGAAATGTCAAGTGACTGTAAACATTTGCAGTTTCCAATGGTTGAAGGAATGTTTCCAGTTAACATATTGTATGACAATATAGCTTAGACAACTGAGTGAGATTGCTTATGATAGTTGGTATCTCTCCTGACAATTTGTTTTCGAACATAGTTAATGATTGCATCTTTTGAAACCTACCAAAAGAAGCTGGAATGATCCCAGTTAGATAGTTTCTCTCCATACCCAATTCAATTAGGTCAACAAGATTTCCTAGTTCTGTAGGAATTTGTCCGGCTATCTGATTACCACCGAAAGTTAACGCTTTGAGCTGGGTGGACAAGTTTCCCATGAAATTGGGCAAGTGACCCGCAAAATTATTGTACTCCATACCGAACTCTTCCAACTTACTACAATTAATCAAAGACTTTATGAACTCCCAGTCATTAAATATATTCCTTCCAAGATCATTTGAACCTAGAAACAACAAAGAAAGATTTTGAAGATTTCCTAGATTTGGGACTTTCCCTACAAAATAGTTTATAGAAAAATCAACCTTTTGAAGCCCAGATGCATTTGTGATGGAAGTTGGCAAATGACCTGATAACTGATTCCCATCTACTGCAACGATCTCTAGGATTGGGAGGGTGAAGAACATGTTGCTCGGGAGAGAACCCTTGAATTAATTGAATGCAGCTCCTAAACCAGTGAGGGATGACAAATTGTAAAGTGAGGAAGGAAGCTTACCAGACAGTTCATTGACTCCCAGTGAGATGGTTGCCAAGTTTTTCAAATGGCCTATTTCTTCAGGTATATTTCCCTCCAAGTTATTATATTTCAAGGAAAGATCAATGAGAGAAGAAAGATTCCCAATGGATGGTGGGATTTGTCCAGATATATTGTTTGAAATAAGATGAAACCCTTCAAGCTTCCCAAGGGACCCAATCTCCATTGGTATTTGGCCAGTAAAATGGTTATAGGCTAAACTCAAGTACCGCAATTTAGAGCAATTTGTCAAGCTAACGGGAAACTCCCCCACTAAGTTGTTGTGGGTTAAATTGAGTACTTGTAGTTGAAACAAACAACTCAATTCTTGTGGGACATGACCATAGAAGTTATTGGATTGAAGGCTGAAGATTCTAAGAAAGGAGAGGTTACCAACATATGGTGAAATGGACCCTTCCAAACGATACCCATCTAGTTTCAACTCTATAACTCTTTGATGTAGCTGACCGGATGTGACTCCTTGCCAGTTGCAAAAGTGGCCAGAACTATTCCAAGAGGCCAGCACTCCGAAAGGGTCATTGGATATGGATTCTTTGAAGTTGAGCAATGCAAAATGGTCAGTCGCGTTTCCTAAGGCAGAGACAGTAGCAGAGTTGGGTTGAAACAACAGGAAGCTTGAAATGAAGAGATAGAGCAAGACAAGGCATATGGACCAAATCAACATCGTTGAGGAACAGAGAAAAAGTTGCTAAAGTGAAGAATTTCTAAATTTTTATCTCACTTGGCTTATAACTAAGTGAATGGCAATTAGGCCATAGTTACCATGGCTTTAAATAGTGGCATGCAACTACAGGGGAACACAAATGATGGTCCATCAGCTGCAATTTTTTTGTAATTTTCTGCAATTGCAGTAATCACATTGCGACCACAAGTGTCTGTTAAGCATGCATGTTTCCACCGGCCATTGTGTTGCAGACATTTTGATCAATATGGCGTATGTTTCGGTTTAATTTGACAGTTAACGTAGCACATTTTCCATTGCGGGTTGAGTGTTGATTGACACAAGTCAGTCAACATACAACATTTTCCATTTCCAACTTGGAGTGGTGATACATTTCGCTGAAGCAGCCAACCACCTAGAGAATAAGAGAGATATGGAAAAGACAACCAATCAAATTACAGAAGAGTGGCAGAAACCAGAGTCTAGTTCACAATCTATATGTAGCTAGCTAGATAGCTAGCTAGGAATTGAAATTAACCAAATTTCATATAGAAGTTGAAGTTAACTGAAAGGCTTTCCTTCAAGACCCTTGACACCTATAGTTTTAATATGTTTTCTTATAGTCATTACATGCACTATTCAACTACAGTAGCAAAACAACGTGCAAGGCAAGTTGCGTAAGTTAAAAGACAGGATGATTAAAGTCCATCTCGTGCACATTGTCATTAACAATCAAACAATCCAATAGGCTTTGGTATAGAAAAGGAGACATTGGCGAACAACTCAATGAGCCCACAAGGTTGACAGGTGATGTGTGTACCTGAAAGTGCAAGGCAATGGAGTCCGCAAAGACCTTTCTTGGCAGCGGATCCATTAGGTAGCGATGGTAACTGTGACAGAAATACAGAAAATTACAATTACGAACAAAGATTTTTATTTTTCCCCTAATAATACCCTCACACATATTTAATATTTTGATTATTTTCTAATATGTCCTCAAACCATGGGCAGTCCGGTGACTAGCCTACAGGGATACACAATGTCTTTTAATGTGTATTTGTTATTTTGTCCTAGTATCTTCAAACACGAAGACATTTATCGTACTCCATAACCAAACACAATTAAGAGACAATGTTCAAATGATAGTTACCAAACGCTACGTTATGTGACAACCCAAACAGAATAACTAACTCTGTCCTTCCGCCACCGTCGTCAATCACGTTCTGAGCCGGCAGCAATGTCGCACCACCGTGTACCCGCAGCTCATCGCAAACATCACATGTTTCAGTTTCACCCCTAACTGTTCCTTCCCCCCATGCGTTTCTGGGCTGCAATTAGGGGATGTAGCCCTACTCCTCTCTTTCTTTGGGTTTACTTGGACCGGATCATTTGTTCTATTTGAAATAAAATCATATTGGGGGTATTACAATATTAAAAATATAATTTTAAAAAGTCAATTTTTTTTAAAAAATATTCGTACACAATAATTAAAATTTTATTCATACAATAAGTCAATTTTATAATTATAATAATTACAATTAAACTAATTTTATTAAATTCGTATTTATATATATAAGTATAAATTTTTTTAAGACAAATTACAATAACCTCCGCTGAGGTTTGGCGAAATACAACCTGCCACCCTTCTATTTGTAAAATTTACTTAGAAAGTCCTTGAGTTTGTGAAATTATTTTGTCGATCTCTTTTAAATTTGTAAAATTATACGCTGACTTCTCTTCTATGGCACAATGAATAGCACATGCAGGGAATATTAATGTTACCTGAATAAATAGAGAAGAATTGGGGTTAATTTCACCATCAGATTTTTATGTGAAAGTTGGACCTTTTGTTTTAGATCTTTATCCATATTCCATACAAAATAAAACAACACATTATTTACACAAATAAACCAATATGATTTTTGCAGTTTTGTGCAATTTTGGTCTTTTTTTAATATAGGCGGATTTGTGAAGGCTCCACACAAAAACAAACTACACTGAATATGTGAGGACCCTTCACATGTTCAATCCAATTGGTTTTCGTTACTCCCTCATCTGACTGTTAAATGTGACCCCCTCATCTATATTAATAATTTCACCATCAAGGATAAAACATTTGTCAGCCATTAGCGGATTTTATAGTGGATCTTATATGTTTGGATCTATCATGTACTCCTTATTTATTGATTATTGGATTAAACCATCCAACAAAAATATATTTATCTAATAGCTAATAATAAAAAATTCATGATAGACCTAAATATATGAGGTCCATCTTATAATTTGTCGTTGGCCATTTGTCTCTCACAACTAAAATAAAACTGAGTGAAGAGAAAAGTAAATACATGAACTGCACAGAGTTGAGAGGGTTTTGAGTATTTATATTGTAATGAGACAACCAATTCATGAGGGTTCTTCATGAATTTGAAATGCACTGAATATGTGAGGATCGTTCATGAATTTGTGTTACATTGAGCTGGTGAGGGACTTTCATGAATTCGTATTTCACTAAATTCTTAAATGACCTTCACAAATTTAAATTTCATTAAATACACGTAGGCCCTTCACATATTTAGTACAATTAGACATCATGATAGGCCCTCATGAATTCACCTATATTAAAAATGGACAAAAAATGTAGCATAAGTCAGACTGGTTTATTTGTGTATGTTGTGAAATGGCTGGCCCAAAAGGTAGAAACAGAGTGATGCAAAATAAATATGTGAAAGCTTAAAATAAATGACATCACAAACTTATGTAGTTCGGCTTAAAACTTACATCCACAGGTAAAGGTGACAACCAAATATTTTACTATAAAAATATGATGAAGATACAAAAGGTGGGCACACTCCACTCAATCCAAATCCCAAATACACTTAGAATACCTCATAGTATTTTTCTCACTGGTGTATACTTTTAACTTATAAAAGAGAAGAATTTATAAGTAATAAAATAATTCTACTTTATCACTAAAAGGAGGAAAGTATTTTGTTTTCTCTGTTGTGTTAATCTGATGCTCCAAGTGCTGGAAGTGAAGTTTTATTTATAGAGCTTTCGGTGCCAAACATTTCAACCATCACTAAATTTTCATTTGATGCCAACCACCTAACTTCATGCACCGTTTTGAAAAAATCCCATGTGCTGCACCGTTCTTCCTCCCATAGTTTTTTACTTTTGCAAGATTAACAAAGTGCATGTATAGGGTAGATTTGAAAATTCAAACCATTCTCTCACAAATCTCCACCTTGGTTTAATTTTTATCAATTCTCAAATTTCTGAAGTTACCTATTCCAATGTGTCTATAAGGGTAGACTCACATATTGCAAATACTTATTAAGTCTAAGCAATGCTTGAATATAGCCACTGTAATTGACTCTGTCAACATGTCTACTAGATTGTCTGAGGTGCCAACCTTCTTCATACCAATGGCACCTTGAGAAATAATCTCCTGAATAAAATGATATCTGACATATATATGTTTAGTTTTCTGATTATACATTTGGTTCTTGGTCAAATGTATAACACTTTGGCTATGACAATAAATAATTGTAACATCTTGTTTCAAGTTGAAATTGCTTACCAAACTTCTGAGCCAAATGGCTTCCTTCGCCGCTTTTGCTGCTGCCATGTATTAAGCTTTTGTGGTGGATAGTGCAATAGTAGATTGTAAAGTCGCTTTCCAACTAATTGCATTACCTGAAAGTGTGAAAATGTATCCTGTCAAAGATCTCCTTTTGTTAACATCTCTAGCATAATCAGAGTCAATGTAACCAATAACGCTACCACCAATGTTAGAACTTCTGTCATATACTAAGCCAATATCTGCAGTACCTTGAAGATATCAAAGTATCCATTTCACTTCCTGTCAATGCATCTTGCTAGGATGCCCAATGTATCTGCAAATAACACTAATGACATGTTAAATATCAGGACGAGTGCATACTATAGCATACATTATACTGCTAACTACGCTAGCATAGGGAACATGTGACATATGTTCCTTCTCTTCAGTGAATTATGGTGAATGTGCAGCTGATAATCTAAAATAGGCTGTTAATAGAGTACTCACAAGCTTTGCGTCTTGCATTTCAAAATGCTCAAGTACTTTCTCAATATACTTATTCTGAGACAAATATAATTTGCTAGCACGCTGATCCCTGTGAATTTTTGTGCCTAAAATTTTCTAAGCTTCTCCTAAGTCTTTCATTTCAAATTCACCATTGAGTTGCTCCTTCAGCCTCTTGATCTCAAACATACTCTTAGTAGCAATTAGCACGTCATCAACATAGAAAAATAAGTAGACAAATGAACCATCTGAGAGCTTTCATTGGTAAACACAATAATTATAGTCATTCCTTGAGTAACCACGACCTAAAATGAAAGTATCAAATCTCTTGTACCATTGGCGAGGAGATTGCTTTAAGCTATATAACGACTTCTTTAAGAGACAAACATAGTCCTCTTTGCCTTGAACAATGAAATCTTTTGGTTGCTGTATGTAGATATATTCTTCAAGCTCACAATGAAGAAAGTCTGTCTTGACATTGAGTTGTTCAAGCTCTAAGTCAACAATGCAACCATGGCGAGCAACACTCGAATGGAGCTATGTCTTACAACAGGAAAGAATACTTCATTGAAGTCTATTCCTTCCCTTTGGCTAAAACCTTTTCCTACTAAGTGTGTTTTGTAACGAGTTGGTTCAACTTCAGGGGATCCTTCCTTTTTTCTTAAAGATACATTTGCAGCCAACGACTTTATGTCCTTTAGGTGGTTTCACCAACCCAAGTCTGATTCTTATGAAGAGACTCCATTTCTTCACTCATCATAGCACTCCATTGTGCAGACTCTTCACTCAAGATAGCCTTATGGTATGTCGTAGGATCTTCTGATTCCATATACTCTACCACCAATTGTGAACATCCAATTTTGTTCGATCATTTAAATAAGAAAATCCAAAAAATTTGCATTTTATTTGCTCCGAAACTTTTATTTTATTTTACTTTTTCTTTTGTCTCATAGCCTTCTCATGCATTTCATTTGAAAAAAAAAAAAAGACATGCTAGCCCCATAATCCCATTTCTTGTTGGTGTCAATTGGCCCATTTCCAAAAATAAGAGAAGTCCAGCCAACTTTGTTTATTATGTTGTTATTTCTAAAACAATAAAAAAATAAAAATGAAAATCTTTCAATCTGAGTCTTGCAAATCCATGATACACCAAAACAAAATAAAAAAAGGAAAAGGGAAGTCAAAGAATGGAAGTGGCAGCACCATGATTGTGTTCCTACTAACTCCTTGCAAAATGAAAACTTTTTCTTCGATGTGCCAACTTGTTAAAGCAGAGCAAGTAATGATTTGGTTAATGGAGAAAATGCTATATATGGATCAATTAGTAGCAGAAGAGGAGGGGAACCTAAAAAATTTAAGCTCACTTCACTTCATTCGCCATCTCATCTTCAACATTATAATAAACCATCACACAACCCTTTACCACCATCATAAAAAAAATCCATTGGAGCCTTTCACAGCTTAAACCATCCTCACTATTAAAATCACAACCATCACCCCATCACGTAACCTCATTCATAAACCATCCCAAATGATACAAAATCAGACAAAAAATAATAATCTTCATCCATCCACAAACACAACCATCATCTGATTCCAATAAATCATTGAAAATAACCGAAAAAGGGTCTTAGTCCTTACCTATAGCAAGAAGTCGTCACCCTCCGCAATTCTGCCGGACAGCCCCTTTGCGCGACCTCTTCCCCGCGTCGTCCCTCACTACCCCTCTATCACCGCATAACAGCCCCACATCATGGCATCTCCCCACCTTTTTTCACTTTTCCACTCCGTGGACAAGCCACCAACACCAGCTGAAGCCATCTGATCGAGACAGCATTGTCGCCCTCCGCCGTTGGGAACACCTCACACCTAGCTCCCATTTGCGAGCAGAACTGCCAGCCTGAAGGAGATCGGGTGACAGCCTAGACCGCACCTCCGTCCCTCCCTCTTAGACCACCGCTTGCAGCCTGCCGATGCTTCCACTGCCAGCACCCATGAAACTTCTACAAAGCCTCCTCGCGTTGCCGCTAGTGTGTGACCTTTAGCCACGCAAACGCCACTGTAAGTTCCCCTCCCTTGACCACTTTGTGTGTTGTCTCCATCATTTGCTCTTGGCTCTGTTTCAGAGTTATGGGCAACTAGGATCTAGGTATAGAAATTAGGTTGCAGCATTCTAGATTACAACTTTGTTTGGGTCAGCAACTTCTTTTATTTTTTGTTAGAGTCAGTGGTTCTTTTTTGTTTTTTAGACTTGTGGAGGTCCTTGGGGACATTGGGCTTATTCTTTTTAAATTTTTTATCTTCTATTTTTTGTATTGGGTTGGTATTAGGCTAGAATGTTTTGTTATGCTAATTCATTCTTTTTTTGTAGGTTTAGGTTTTTTATTTTATTAAAGTTTAGACCTATTTAAAAAATAAAATAAAAAAATAACTAAAGATAACAAATATACAAAAACATTTTGGTCCGTGCAACAATCAATGATTGTGATCGAGGAGTCGGTGCTCCCTTTGTAGCTTTGAATTGTAAACGATTTAATGGATAGTTGAGTGCCACCTTAAATCCCATGCAAAACGGATAGTTTCTCCTAATTTCTTAATCAAAACTCTTCTAAAAAAATTAAATAAAATCAACTAAGCACATTTTTATCTTATCTCTTAATTAAAACTCATCAACACCCAATTATTTTCTACAGAGCGATGTGGCTTTGAGTTCCTCATTGCACTAAAGGATATGTCAGCGTAGCCAATAACTATCAAGCCAAAATATCTTTTTCATAAAATTAGTTCCTTAATTTCTGTTTTAATTTTAGCTTTATTTTTATAAATATATAATTATTAATTTTATCTTATTTTTGTAAATATATAATTATTAATTTTATCTTTATTTTTGTAGATATATAATTACTAATTTTAGTTTCATTTTTGCAAATATATAATTACATTTTTTGGGGGAAAATAAATATATAATAATTATAATTAATTTGCATAATAAACTTTAGGGTAACCGTATTTATATGGATGTATTAGAGGTGCAGTGGAATTAAGTTTCCATCCTTCTCTAATCATAATCAAACTTCCGAACCTCAAAACTTTTAAAAGACCATTTTTTACCAAATTAAAAGGTTTTTCCAATTTTTGCTAAAAAAAAATTGGTGGCGACTCTTATTCATTTTCAAAACAACATTGTCAATCTAGTCATGGCGCCCTCCAGGGACGTTGCGACACCGATAATGCAAAAGAGACTATGTCTGCATGACCATACCTTTGTGGTGGCTTTATTTTCCTCTTTTCTCTGTCTCTAGTAAGACTATAATGCTGCAACTATTGTCGTGCATCTACGGCATCAACAATATCTTGTTCTTCTTCTTGAATGGGCTGATCAAAGGCATCTTCTTGCATCTGCATTGGTGGTTCAGCTGTAAACTCCACCTACTTGCTAATAACTTCGTCTTTTTTCTATATCACCAACATCCTTTTTCAGATGAAGCATAGATGATTAATTAAACTTGATATATTTGTTGATTATGAATTTGGATGACTTAGGTTCAGTGCGCCACAATCTATAACTTTTTACCCCAGTTGTATACTTGAGAAATATACATTTTAATGCCCTTCGCTCAAGTGTTCCATCATCAATATGAGCTTATACAGGGTAACCGAAAATTCTTATACTCGAGTAATTAGCATGTGCCCCAGATCATATCTCAATAGGAGTCTTCAAATCACTCATAGTTGACGGAGATCAATTCACCAAATAGCAAGCTATATTGACAGTTTTAGCCTGAAAATCTTTAGACAAACTAGCATTAGAGAGCATAAAGGAAGCCCTCTCCAAAAGAGTTTTATTCATGCGTTCTGTCACTCCATTTTGTTGCGGAGTCTTTTGCATAGTATAATGTCTTACTATGCCTTCATTTTCACAGAACTCATTGAACTAATCTTCACAGAATTCAAAACCATTATCTGTTTGAAAGCGCTTGATTTTCTTTTCGATCTGGTTCTTAATAAGCACTTTCCCTTTCTTGAAAGTAAGGAACACATCATTCTTATGTTTTAAAAATTAAACCCATAACTTCCTTGAGAAATCATCAATGAATGTAAATAGGTAACTAGCACTACCTTTTGATGGATCAGACGTAGGGTCCTATAAGTCAGAGTGGATGTAATCCATTGTGCCCTTAGTTCTATGGATAGCAGTGCTAAACTTGACTCTGGTCTATTTCCCGTAGACATAGTGTTCACAAAATTCAAGCATCCTAATTTTGTAATCACCTAGCAAACCGCGCTTGCTCAAAATTGACATTCTAGTTTCACTCATATGCCTTAGACGCATATGCCATAAATGAGTAGTATTTAAATCAAAATAAGATGAAAATGATATTGAGGCGGCGCCAACAACTATACTTCCTTGAAGTAAATAGAGACCGTTGACCAACTTACCTTTTATCGACATAAGAGCACCTTTAAAGATTTTTAAAACTCTACCTTCAACAAAATACTCATATATAAGATTTTTCTTCAAGTATGGTATATACCGAGCATCACTCTACGTTCTCAAAACTCCATCATGTATCTTGATTTGGAATCTTCCAATGCTAATGATCTTACAGGGCATATCATTTCCCATGAGGACAACACCACCATCTATTGACCCATAAGTTGTAAACCAATCCTGGTTCCAACACATGTGGTAAGAGCAACCAGAATCAAGCATCCAAGTATCACCAATTGAACTAGTTGATACTGTAAGAATATTATCAGTACTTTTAGCAACACTTGCTGTATCACTTGAATCTTTGTCCTTTTTGTCTTTGAGTCTTGGACATTCTGCTCTCCAGTGCCCTTCCTTCTTGCAATATCGGCACCTGCCTTTACAATGTCTAAACTTATATCTAAACTTTCATTTGCTACTACTCAATCCAATCTTCTTTGACCTCCCTCTGGCAACTAAGCCAAATGCATTATCATCACGGCTACCAGTATCATGCCCCATTTGTCATCATTTAAAAGTGTAGATTTAACCTCATCAATTTTGAGGCTTTTATGACCATATATGAGCGTTTCACAAAAGTACTTATAAGAAGGAGGTAAGGAACAAAGCAACATTATTGCTTGTTGCTCACTTGAAAATGTCTCATTCATGTTTTTCAAATCTATAACAAGTAATGTGAACTCAGCTATGTGAGACCGAATTGATGTCCTTTCTACCATACGGAGCATGTACAGATGTTACAAAACACCGAGATGGTTGGCCATTATCTTAATCATATATAATGACTCCAATTTAGTCCACAGTGATTTTGCTATTTTCTTCGAAAGGACCTCCCGTAGCACATTATCTGTAATGCATAAATGAATAATAGAAAGAGCCTTTTGATCGGCATCTTACTATTCAGAATCCTTCATTGTCTTAGGCCTCTTTTTCTTGTCAGAAAGTGCTACTTTTATATCTTGCTGTACAGGAACAGTCATCATACGGACTTTCCATATTCTGAAATTAATACGTCCATCAAATTGTTGAATATCAACTTTTATAATAGACATTTTTAAACAAATTAACCTAGAACTTTATAAAAGCTTTGATTCTAATTTGTTGTAAAATGACAGGCCTAAAAGGCAGAAACAAATTGATGCAAAATAAATATATGGAAGCATAAAATAAATGATACCACGAATTTACGTGTGTTGGCTTAAAACCTACGTCCACGGGTAAAGGTGATAACCAAATATTTCACTATAGAAATATGAAGGAGATATAAAAGGTGGATAAACTTCACTCAACCAAAATCCCAAATACATCCAAAATGCCTCACAATATTTTTCTCACTAATATATACTCCCAACTCACAAAAGAGAAGAATTTATAAGTAACAAATAATTATACTTTATCACTAAAAGGAGGAGCGTATGTTGGTTTTTCCATTGTGTTGATATGATCCTCCAAGTGTTGGAAGTAAAACTCTATTTATAGAACTTCTGGTGCCAAACCTTTCAACCATCACAAAATTTTCATTGGGTGCTAACCACCTAACTTTATGCACGATTTTGAAAATTTTATCACTTTAATTGTCATTCCATGTGTTGCACCATTTTTTCTCCCATAGTTTTTGACTTTTGCAAGATTCACAAAGTGCATGTATAGGGTAGGTTTGAAAATTCCAACTATCCTATCCAGTGTTCTAAATTGCGGTTGCGGTTGCGGCCACTGCAATTGCGGGCATTACGACTACTGCGATACGGATTGCGGCCATTACGGCGTGATTTTTTTTTTTGCACAAAATGTAAAAAGAAGAGAAGTACAACAATTATATCACCAAAGTAAACAAGTCCCCAACATTTTTTACATAAAATAGTGTCTCTAACATATTAAATATACACTTCTCATGTTTTTAAAATGATACAATAGAATTAGAATTGCTAAGAGGATCACTCAACATCTTGGATTGTGATCAAGTCACTAATTAGCCAATGCAATGAACAAAGCACACCATAATTTTAGAGATATCACTTCAATACAAAATAAAACATAATAATAAATCATAATTAGAATCTTGATATTTTAAGAGAATCGATATTTTTTCTTCACATATAAATATAATTAAATGTAAATATTAGTAAAACTAAAATTAAAATAAATAATTAAAATAAAAAAGGGGAAATAAGTCAAATAAAACTTACATTATCTATCCCCTCCCAAATTTAAAAATAAAAATTTGCTAGGGAGGTTTGCTGAGCCTAATTTGCATATGTTATATATATATATATATATATATATATATATATATATATATATATATATATATATATTATATATTGATTAATTTATTATATATAGAAAAAATAAAAAGGTCATTAAAGTTGCCCACTCATCTACTATCTATATGTATTATTATATTATATATAATATATAGAAAAAAATTAAAAAGGAAAAATGCCAGCCCGTGGAGCTCTTGGACCGCGTGGTCTTCTTCAAATTCTTCTACAGCCTTCTACTCTTCTATCTATATGTATTATTATATTATATATAATATATAGAAAAAAATTGAAAAGGAAAAATGCCGCCGCACGGAGCTCGTGGACTGTGGGCTTCTTCAAATTGTTCTACGTCCTTCGATACAAATTATATATACTATATATTAATATACTAAAATAAAAGATTTCTTCTTCCACGGTTTCTTTCCTTTCGTGGACAATGACAGAGCCACAGCCATTCATCCAGCCTGCATCTTCTTCTTCTCAATCTTCCCATTTTTTATTTTTCAAAATTAAAAAATCACACCTTCCTCCCCTCAAGCCACAAAGTACATAGATCTACACTTATTGATCAAAAAAATAATTGAAAATAACAAAGCCAAAGAACAGAGCTTACTTTCTCCTAGGTTGGCTTTCAATGATTTGAATGGAGATGGAAAATGCGAAGCTGAAGGAGATCAAAGATCACAACGACAAGGATTTTGGGTGGGCATGGAAGATGGAACCTTTCATCTTCCTCTTCCTCTCCCTTCGGCCACCACCACCACCACCCACTTAGCAAGGCTTCTCTTGCTGGTTACTACTGACAACACTAAGAAAATGAAGAGAGAGAGCAAACAGAGAGGTAGAGTTTCTGAATGAATGAGTGTATTAAAGTTAAATGTTAGATCTCCGTATACCATTTGTGTATTGTTGATGATTGATGGGGATTGGGGAATCTTTATGTTTCTCTTTCTGGTCTGTGAAGAATCTTTTGTTTGAAAAATAATAAAGGGGACAAAAATTGATGTACGAAAGGCCGGCTTCAATAGAAAAAACGGGATATTTTGTGTGATGTGTCCCGTTGCGGCCGCTACGCCGTTATGTTGCGGCCGCAACGCCGTTACGTTACGGTTTTGTCTGTGATTCAAGTTCACACCATGATTGCGGTGCGATGCCGTTGCGGCCACTACTGCAACCGCAATATTGCGGCCGCATCATGTGATGCGGTCCGCAATTTAGAACACTGATCTTATCACAATGTACACAATGAGTTATTTAATTTTAAAGCATAGGTTTTAAAAATCCTTTTTTTAAAGTATCATAACTTTCATTTTCGATTTCCAAAATCTTATATTTTGGTTTAGTTCAAAAAGAAAAATTAAGGAAATATTGAGACTTTCAGGTAAACTAATTAATTTTACTTCCAAATAATTAAATTCAATTTCAAATAATAATTTTTTGACACAAAAGTGGACATGAAAAGAATAAAAGTCCAAAAATGCCTCTAATGAAATAATAATTCGTGTAATAACATTGCTAAACAATACAAAGCTAAGCTTCGGTTCTACGGTAAAGATACAGAGAAGTCAACAAGAAAAGAATAAACATGACGAGTTCTCAGTTCTGGTGGTAGAATTATTGAATAAAATTAGGCAGCTATAAAAAGGTAATGCAAGGAAAAACAAAATAGAAATTCAAGCATATGAGTTCCATGTTGTCAGAAAAACCAAGTCATTCATCAAGAGAATACGCATGGGGATCATAGAGATGTCCAAAACACCAATCCAGCTTGATCCATTCCATTGTTGAAGTCCTAAAATAATTCCAAGGATTTCTGCCTCTTGAATATCTAGCAAAGCAAGGGCTCTACAGTTAGTTTTCTGCAATAGTGCAATTGCAAAAGTTGAGAAAATGAGAATGCGTACTTAATTAACACAAAAAAGATTACGAGAATGTAGGGGTTTTGTTTGAGTTTTCAGTTTTCAGATTTCTGATTTTTCAGAATTTGTGAAGGAAAAACTGAAAATTCTGAAAACTACCAGCCTGTTTGCTTTGCTGAAAACAATTTTTAGTTTTTGTGAAGGAAAAACTAAAAACTGTTTCTAGCAAAGTAAACAGGCTGTACAAATTTCAGTTACTGAAAACTGAAAATTTAAATCAGACAAGCCCTAGATGTTTTAAACTCTCAAAAATATTATTTTAATACTTTGAAAAGTTGGTGGCACTTAATTTATCATGATGTATACTTTATCATAATTACATGTTATGAATGAATGAGATGAGTAGATATCATTATCATATTTAATAGTGATTAGGTATGTGTTATAATAAATGCTCACTTTTATAATACTATTAAAATAACATTACTTTTAGACTTTTGGGCTAGAAAAACCTTTTTCTAAAGTAAATAAAAAAAAATTAGTAAAACAATCTATTTTCGTTTAGATGCTTACAACAAGGAAGTTTAGCGTACACACGTATTTATATTTAAAAACGAAAAAAGGAACTTAAACATATATTTATTCATTATATTTCAGGTCAAATCTGGTACCAACTCCTTGCTATTACACATAGCACCAAAATGAAGCAAACTATTATAACAACCCTTTTTATTTACAAAACCATGCTTCTAAGATTTATTTATCATTTTATTTGATAGTAAGTTTTATTGCCGCGTAGCACCAACAAAACAATTCATGATTAGTGGATAACAACAATGGGAAATATAGCTCGAAGAAAAGGCATATATTATGAAATTATAATTGTGTAAATTGGTAGTAGTACGGAGCAACATGTCAGAGGAATACTTATCTCTTTATCTTGTATTTATAGTAGTAGTGATTTACCTTTGATCCCTCAGAAAGAGAATGAATTTCTGATAATAGCTAGCTCCCTTGTCACTTCTATCATATTTATTCTTTCTTTAGGTAACTCCACGGAACAAGCAAGTCCAATCCTAACTAATGAAAATAAGCACTTCTCCGCAATTGGATGCAAATGAAATGCATTTTCTGAAAGCTTGTATTCTCCTTCTATTGTTTTGTGGGGAGATTCATTTTCCAATGAGAAAAGAGAAGCGTCAATAATCTCTAAAATATTATTGGGAAATGCATTTTGGACATAGTTGTGCAGGTTGTGACCATCTTTAAACAATTCATCCGTTGGTCTTTTCCCAATTAGCATCTCCAAAAGAAGAATCCCAAAGCTATACACATCACCAAGTGTTGACACTTGAGAATTTATTCCATACTCTGAAATATGTTTCAAACTGATCAATGCTTTGAAAGTTATCATTACAAGATTAATGAAATGGAAAAATGGCGATCTTAAGCTAAAGGATTTACATTTCTTCCAAAAGTAGGAGAGATCTAGATCATACCTGGAGGAGCATAACCAATAGTCCCCCTTATTCCAGATGTGCTTTGAGTCCGCTTTCAGAATTGTCATTAATTGTAGAGATGAGTCTTGCTAAGCCAAAATCGCTCACATGAGCAACCATGTCATCATCGAGAAGAATATTGCTTGGCTTCACGTCACAATGAATAATGGGTTGCTCACATTCATGATGAAGATAATGTAATGCAGAAGCAACACCAATAATGATTTCTGTTACCGACATGGTCCCAATCAAGCAGGGCCAAGATCGGAATGATGACGGAATGAGATAGAATCAGCGGACGCCGGGAACTCTGGAACCCATCAAGCAGGGAGTACAGATCGCCAAGCGGAATGAAGTACAGACAGGTCGGACCCCTCTACACCTCGGATACATAACGAGGGAAACCTAGACTACATTCGTCCGTGTCAGGGGTTCCGAGTTCCGATGGGAATCCTCCGAACTTCTAACGTCCGTCTTGCACGTGCTTGGGACGATTGGCCTTCCGCCCGCCAGACAAGACTCATCAAGACGATTGGAATGCCCTCCGTACGGTACACCCCAGCCCTAAAAACGGGTATAAGAACATGCAAGAGGGACGAAACCAGGTATGTGATTCTTCCACCTTCTACAGTATCCCACACATCCTGACTTGGGCGTTGGAGTGCTTTTTGCAGGCACCCCACCGCCGGATCCTGGAGCCAGTCACCGTGAATAGCCCCGGAACCTGGAGTTATCTCATCTGAGGTAACATTGGCGCCGTTGCCGGGGATCGAACCGCTATACGACAGCTGTACACCACAAGCTCAATCACCAGCCTCCCCAATATTCAACTCTATACCTATCACGAAGCAATAACTCCCCCCCTCAACCATATCAAAACCCACCCCAACCGCCGCTATCACAACCATACCCCATCAAACTTCCTCAGATCAACGATGGCCAGGACCAAAACAACTGGCCAGATCGTCAGAGAAGGCGGCGGACCTCCCATCTCGAGGGCAGGCCCCTCAGCCCCACCTTCGTCCCAGCCTCAGGATGGCCTCACCGCATCGGCTTCCGGTTCCGCCACCGGGAATCGTAACAAAGGTCGTGAAAAGCCCTCCCAGGAACTGTAAGGGGAGCACAACAAGACCCGCTTGCGTCCACCATTCGGATCCCCAAGGACAAAGCAACCTCCCTTATCGTGAAATATTAAGCACGCCGCGATCAAGAAGCAAGGATGATGAGCCTCGAGCAAGAACCGAACGCACAAAAAGGCATGAAGAGAGGCGGCGGAGGGACTATGTGCCGGTCGACGAAATGGACAGGAGGCTAAGAAGGCGAGACGAAAAAATCTGGGAGCTTGAAGAAAGGTTGCGTGCAGCACAAGAAGACCAATCTCGGAGGGAGACGAACCCCGCTTATTGCCGGAGAGAAGACTCCTACGACCCGAGGGCCGAAATGTCACGCCGGAAAATGAAGATCGAAGAATCCCAACCTCACTCCCACGACCTCCAATCTGAATCACGAGAATAAAGCTGAAAGCGCGGCGGTCCCCGAAGCGTCTGATGGTTCGGAAACGCCTCTGGATGACATGATCATGAGGTACCCAGTCCCGGCTACTTTCCGACTACCCACAGACATCAAGCAGTATGACGGGACCACTGACCCCCAAGAGCATCTTGATGCATTCCGGACAAGGATGCTTTTGGATGGAACGGCGGATCCCATCCGGTGTAAAGCCTTTCCATTGACGCTGCAGAAGTCCGCCCTCACATGGTTCACCCAGCTCCCACCAAGGTCGATCCACCACCCTCCGACCTTAGTTCTCGCTTTCTTGGCCCGATTCACCACAAGTCGGACGAAAGTCAAATCCGTAACCAGCCTCCTCGGCTTAGTCAACTTTCGGGAGAAACCTCACGGTTACTTGGAGCGCTTCAACCAAGAAGCTATCCAGATCAGGGACCTCACACCCCAGACGGCCCTCATAACCCTGGTCGGAGGACTTAATCCCGGAGACTTTCAGCGTTCGTTAGCAAAAAAAGAGCCCAGGACCCTGGAGGAGCTGCAAACCAGAGCCGAAAAATACATCAACCTAGAAGAGGCGCTGAGGCTGACAAGCAGACGCGATCATTCAAGGGTAAGCCCGAAGAGAGATGAAAAGCCGCGCAAAGACCATAGGGCTCCGAAAGGAGGTCGCTACCTGGAATACACTCCGCTCAGGGTTTCCTTGGCCCAGATCTTCCGAGAAGTAAACGCCACGGGAAGCCTGGCGCGTCCTGCACCCCTCAAGGAAACCCATGGTACAGACAGAACCACCTACTGCGAGTACCATCGCAGTCACGGACACCGCACGGAGGACTGTCGAGATCTGAGGGACGCAATCGAAGAACTTATCAGAGCAGGGAGGCTAGCAAAATACGTGGCCACCCAAAGAAGCCCCAGAAAACGGCGGCCATCCCCGGGACTCCGAGAATCAGATCGGAAGGCCAAAGGACCAGCCAGGCGACCACATAATCCCGAGCCCCGAAGAGAATCAAGGACGGAGCCAGCAACGCGCACTATTCACACCATCGCAGGAGGTTTCGCCGGAGGTGGCCTCTCCAAGACTTCCCGCAAAAGAGCCTTAAAAGAGGTCATGAGAGTTGACGGGCCGAGCCAGAACAAGACCCCACGCTTCAAGCCAATCTCCTTCTCGGAAGAAGACCACCCCGACATAATACGGGGCCACGATGACCCAATGGTCATCTCCATCATGGCGCTCAATGCTGAAATCAGAAGGGTATTGGTTGACCAAGGTAGCTCCGCTGACATCCTTTTCCGGCAGGCATTCGACGAGTTAGGTTTAACCGACGCTGACTTGAAGGCCTATCCCGAAGACCTTGTCGGATTCGCGGGGGAACGGGCGCGACCGGATGGTTATGTAACTCTGCATGTAACAGTTGGCAGGTCTCCGCTGGCCAAGACTGTCCCGGTAGACTTCCTGGTCCTCAGGAAACCATCAGCATACAACGTCATAATGGGTCGGCCATCAATTAACAAGCTCGGAGCCATTGTCTCCACAGTTCATTTAGTGATGAAGTTCCACAACAGCACCGGACAAATTGTAACCATCATAGGCAGCCAGGAAACAGCTAGAAGATGCTACAACGCGAGCCTAGACGTTGGCAGAAACACGGGAGAACATCGCAAGGTCTCTGTCATCGACCTCGATGTCCGGAACCATGGTGACGGAAGAAGACCAGAACCCGAGGGGGACCTCGTAGAGATACAAATTGGAGGAGAAGGGCAGGTCACCAAGATAAGCGGAGATCTCCCACCGGCAGTCAAGTCCGAACTAACTGCTTTCCTCCGAAAAAATTCTGATGTCTTCGCATGGACAGCCTCTGAGATTCCCGGGGTGAATCCGAGAACCGTTTGCCATCAACTTTCGGTATATCCTGGTTCGAAGCCCGTCGCACAGAAAAAGAGAAGGATGGCTCCCGATAAGGAAAATGAAGTGATCAGACAAACCGACGAGCTATTGGCTGCTGGTTTCATCCGAGAAGTACAATACCCCACCTGGCTCTCCAACGTCGTCATGGTTCCGAAAGCGAATGGGACGCTTCGGATGTGTGTCGACTACACCAACCTCAACAAAGCATGCCCCAAGGACCCATATCCGCTACCAAGCATAGATGGACTAGTTGACTCAGCCTCCGGATTCCAACTACTGTCTTTCATGGACGCTTACTCCGGATACAATCAGATCCCCATGCACCCAGAGGATGAAGAGAAGACTGCATTCATCACGCCCAGGGCGAACTACTGCTACAAAGTGATGCCCTTCGGCCTCAAACACGCCGGCTCTACATACCAGCGCCTCATGAACAAAGTCTTCAATGACCACATCGGAAGAACCTTGGAAGTCTATATTGATGACATGCTCGTCAAAACGCTTCACACAGGGCGGCTGCTTCCAGATCTCGGGGCCATCTTCCAATGCCTTAGGAAGCACGGAATGCGCCTTAATCCGGCTAAGTGCGCTTTCGCCGTAGGTGCAGGTAAATTCCTTGGCTTCATGCTGACTCACCGAGGAATCAAGCCAACCCCGACAAATGCCAAGCTATCATTGACATGAGAAGACCCACTAGCAAGAAAGAAGTTCAAAGTCGACCGCCGCCGCCTTATCCCGCTTCCTCTCCCAATTAGCCCTCAGGTCCTTACCACTATTTGAGTTGTTGAAAAAGGATTCCGAGTTCGTTTGGACCAAGCAATGTGAAGATGCTTTTCAGCACTTCAAAGAATATCTAGCCACCCCGCCCGTCCCTTCTAAACCCGCAAACGGAGAAGAGCTTATCTTGTACCTATCCGTTTGAGACCACGCTGCGTGGGAGCAAGCTACTACGGGAAGACAACGGAACCTGCACCCTATCTATTTCACCAAAGAAGGCACTACGGGACTCGTGAGCTGCGTTACGAGAAGTTGGAAAAAGTCGCCTTCGCACTTGTCCTAGCAGCAAGAAGGCTCCGACAGTACTTCCAAGCCCACCCCATCCGAGTGAGAACCACCGCCAATCCGACAAATCTTGCAAAAGCCCGTCCTTGCAGCAAGAATGATCTCTTGGTCGGTGGAATTGTCCGAGTTTGACCTCCAGTACGAACCCCGAACAGCTATCAAGGGACAAGCGCTGGCTGACTTCGTCCAGGAATGGACCACCTGCGAGGACGATACGGGCAACGAACAATGGAAGCTCTACGTAGACGGATCGTCCAATCAAAAAGGGAGTGGAGCGGGAGTTATGTTGGAAAAGGAAGGAGGTACAATGGTAGAAATGTCCATCACCTTCGAGTTCCCTACCTCTAACAACCAAGCCGAATATGAAGCCCTCCTCGCCGGGCTATGTCTGGCCCAAGAAATGAACATACAAAAGCTCCAAGTTTTCACCGACTCACAGATCGTAGCCTCTCACGTTTCGGGAGACTATGTCGCCAAAGAACCACGCCTTAAGAAGTACCTGGAGCTCGTCAAGGAACGAATCGCAGACATAGGGAAGGTCGAGGTACTGCACATTCCCCGAGAAAAAAATTCCAGGGCCGACGTCCTGTCCAAGCTGGCCAGCACAAAGCCTGGAGGAAATAACCGCAGCCTCATCATAACAAACCTCGCAGTTCCGACCATCGCGAAGGGACGGGTGCAAACAATCGACGATGGGGCAGATTGGACCTCTGACATAAAATGTTTTCGAACACGGAACATTGCCGGACAATACACAGAAATCAGCCAAAATCCGGCATGAAGCTCCTTACTACACCTTGATGAACGGGGTCCTCTACAGAAGAAGCCATTCCCAACCAATGCTCAAATGTTTGGGCCCAACCCAGAGCACGTATGTTCTTCGGGAAATCCATGAGGGCATCGGAAGTCAGCATCTTGGAGGACAATCGCTCGCGCTCAAGACTCTCCGAGCAGGGTATTATTGGCCAACAATAAAGAAGGACGCCAAGGAATTCGTCAAGAAATGTGACAAGTGCCAGAAGAATGCAAAGTTCCATATTGCCCCAAAGAAAGAATGTTCAGAATCACCGCCCCATGGCCCTTTGACCAATGGGGACTTGACATCCTCGGCCCTTTCCCGACAAACCGGGCAAATTTCAAATTCCTTATAGTCGGTATCGACTATTTCACGAAGTGGATAGAAGCAGAACCACTCGCTTCCATCACTTCAGCACAATGCCGAAAGTTCGTATGGAGAAACATCTTCACCCGATTTGGGGTCCCTCGGAAAGTTATTACGGACAACGGCACTCAATTTACCGACAGCAAGTTCAGACAGTTGTTAGAAAACTTCGGGGTCTCTCATCACTTCACCTCCGTTGAACACCCCCAAACAAATGGACAAGCCGAGGCAGCAAACAAGGTCATACTCCAGGGCCTAAGGAGAAGACTGGACCAAGCCAAGGGACTGTGGGCTGACGAGCTGGGGAGCATTCTATGGGCATCACGAACAACGCCACACTCTTCTACGGGGGAAACCCCATTCCGACCGGCCATATGGGTCGGCCGTCATCCCGGTAGAAATAGGAGAACCGACACTCCGGACCACCCTCTACTCAGAAGATGACAATCCCCAGCGGAGAAGGGAAGAACTCGACCTTCTTCCCGAAATCCGAGAAAGCGCCCACATCCACGAGATGGAACTAAAAAGACGAATTGCCCGGAGATATGACGGGAGCGTTCGACAGCGAAGATTTGATCAGGGAGACCTAGTACTCAGGAGAGCCAATATCGGACCTCCAAAGCCGGGACAAGGGAAGCTCGCTCCAAATTGGGAAGGACCATACAAAGTAGTTCAGGTCCTCGGAAAAGGGGCATACAAGCTATGCACTTTAGAACAAAAAGCAGTCCCTCGGACATGGAATGCTATCAACCTTCGCAAATACTTTGTATAATCATGTAACCAAAATCCACGCCATGGTACTCTTTTTCCTTACCCGGGTTTTTCCCAATGGGTTTTTCCGGGAAGGTTTTAACGAGGCCCGGCCACGTGGACCGGCTGGACAAATAGCCACCGGACTCTATCAATACAAATGCTCTCAATTTTCAAAATCCCTAATACTTCATTATTTGCAATGGGCTCCTCGCCCGATAACCGAGGAAAGCCGCACCCGAGCTCCCTCCGGGTTTAAAATGCTTCATAAGCTTCACAGCCTACGCCAGAGCGCCATTGCCCCTACAATAACATCCTGCATAACCAAGGACTTACTCAAACGCCTCGCATAATGCTCCTCGTTATCCAACCCGTTTTGGGGGCAACAACACATGGCGGAATGAAAAGAAACACGAATTCATGGTTAGTGTATCCGAATCCGTAATCTTAAATCTACCCGAACTTGAAAAATGACTCTCACACGAAAAACAACCAAAGAAGCAAGAAAGCAAAATTTCACCAAAGCAAAATAAAATACACCATTAAAGAAAAGTACAAGAGGGGCCCCGAGGGGACTTACAAAAAGATAAGAGAAAAATACTAAAAAGTCTAATCCGAATCCTCCTCGGGGATATCTTCTATGCGCCCATCAACCACATGGCGGAAGATTCCGATCTGGGAAAGGTCAACGTCTGGTCCGATCAACACCCGGACTTGGGCCAGCACGTTCGAGAAGATATCGGAAGAGCTAGCAGTCCAGGCCTTAACCACAGAGTCCTGGTCGGCCTCGCACTTTTTAACATCTTCTCGAACTTAGCCTTACCAGCAGCCAAGGTAGTCTTCTCCTCTTCCAGGGCCTTCACCTTCCCTTCCAGCTCCTGCACCTTCCCTTTAAGAACAGAAACCTCGTTCCCGAGCTCCTTCTCCTTGGTCCTCAAGGTCTCCTCCAAACCTTTCTTCTCGGACTCAAGCGCCGACCGCTTCAAGGGCCGGAGCTTCCGCTATGTTTTCCTGATAGCAATGGAGGAAGCCGGCAGCCTTTACCAAGTCTTCCTCAAGGCGGGAAGGGTACTCGGAAGGATCCCTCTGACGGACATGTCGGAAGGACATATTGCAGATGCCCGCCATGAACTCCTTGAATCGAAAGTTGGGAGCAAGGAGGGAAAGGGAAGGAAAACCTCCCCAGGATCTAACCCCGCAACTTCAAATTTCTGAACCTCTACGACATCATGGGGAGGGTCCGCGACACGAAGTTTCGGATCTTCGGATGCCTTATGCTTCTTCCTTAGCACCCGAGGAACCAGGCTCCACGAGGTTGGGCTCGGCTCCTCCACGGTGGGCTCCGTGATAGTCGATGCCGCCTTGTTAAGGAGCCAAGAAGCGCTGTGTTCTTTTTGGAAGACATCTCTGCAAAAGCATAGCACACATTAGTAAGAAAAACAAGAGCAATCAAAGAAAACAGCAAAAAGTACGAAAGCCCTGAAAAGACCTATATAGGATTTGGCATCCTACAGAGGAACGTCAATAATAAATCGCAAGTTCGTGAAGTTAGATTTCTGGCCCCAAGTATCAACAAAGAACTTCACGATCGAGGCTTCTACCGGGGTCAGATTCCTGGAACGATAGGTCGGGGAAGAATAGGAGCACTGCCAATACAAAGGAAACCGCGGAGCACCATCGGAAGACAGAAAGAAGGGGGAAGATCCCGGCTTGGCCCTCACTTTGAAATATTGAGTCTTAAAATTATGATAAGACTCCTCATATGTGCCAAAACACTTCCTATTAACTACTGCTCGGAGGGACACCATTGCCGGTTTCTTGTCTTTCCCTTGATAAGTCATCAACATAAAGAGAGAAAAGAATACCCGCTGAGACAGGGGGATTCCCAAAAAATCGCAAACCAACTCGAAGCCCCGGAGCGAAGCCCACGAGTTCGGATGCAGCTGCGAAGGCGCCACGTTCATCCTATTGAAAATAGCAACCTCAAACTCCGAGAAAGGGAGAGGAACCCTCAACCGTGATAACACAGTGTCGTACATCCACAGGAAGTCCCTTTCCCCTCTTGGGGTCTCCCACAAATCCTCTCTTCCCTCCCCGGGAGTACGATCTCGTGGCGATTGGCTAACTCAGCGACAGGAAACATAGGAGACTCTGCATCGCCTCCAAAGATCCTCTCATTCATAACGCTCCGAACTCCTACCACCTCGGAAGAGAAGTGAGCCACGAGATCACTGTCTAAAGAGTCCGGGATCACAAACCTAGTCTCCATTAAAGATCCTACAAGGGAACCACCACGGAAAAATCCTAAGAACTTAAGCGCGAAAAATTCAAAATAGAGAGGGAAGAACAAAATTCAGGGTGGTCCCCTACTATAGGGATATGGGGCGGCGCCGCCCCTAGGGCAGCATGAAGGGCGCCTAAAAACGCCCCTCACCGCTCCTGCAAGCATGGCCAAAAGAAAATCATGGCACGAAAAAGGGAGAGAGCATAAGGCTTACTTGTTGAAGAAACAAGGGAAGCGGCGGAACAGGAGAGAGCACAGGCGCAAAACTCTCGCAGCAGCGAAGGAAGAGCAGGAGGCAGAGTCGGTGAGGGAAAAGTGTGAGAAGAAAGACGAAGAAGTGGGGAGAAGGCTCCAGAAAAAGCCTTTTAAAGCCTAGAGTAACCGACAGGACCCACATTGCCTCGGTAACCGTCTAAAAGGCTACGTGGCGCGCCCCAAGCCACGGGATGCCAAGCGACCCGACGCTTGGATGCCCGAACTAAAAAGAAAAAAGAGAGTAAAAGTGCTAAGGTCCCTTCACATCGGAACAATCTCGGAGGAGCTTAAGAAGACGGAAACCCCTAGGCGGTAAAACGACATCGCCCCATGGTGAGGGCACCATCAACAAACCCCGGGATAAGGAGAAAAAGCTGAGAGCAAGGTCGGTCGGAACTCGGACGATGACATCAACGCCATCCCCCAAGTTGGGGGCAATCACATCGACATGGTCCCAATCAAGCGAGGCCAAGATCTAATGATGACGGAATGAGATAGAATCAGCTGACGCCGGAACTCTGGAACCCATCAAGCTGTGGAGTACAGACGCCAAGCTTTAATGAAATCTGAGGCAGTCGGACCCCTCTACACCTCGGATACATAACGAGGGAAACCTAGACTACATTCGTCTGCGTCGTGGGTTCCGAGTTCCGATGGGAATCCTCCGAACTTCTAACGTCCGTACCGTACGGCTGCTTGGACGATTGGCCTTCCGCCGTACAGTACAGCTCATCAAGACGATTGGAATGCCCTCCGTACGGTACACCCCAGCCCTAAAAACGGGTATAAGAACATGCAAGAGGGACGAAACCAGGTATGTGATTCTTCCACCTTCTACAGTATCCCACACATCCTGACTTGGGCGTTGGAGTGCTTTTTGCAGGCACCCCACCGCCGGATCCTGGAGCCAGTCACCGTGAATAGCCCCGGAACCTGGAGTTATCTCATCTGAGGTAACAATTTCCAATCTTCCCTTGAGGTTCAGCTTTCTTGACTGATCTTCGATTTCTTTCACTGGATGTAGCCAATCCTCTAGGCTTCCATTGGGCATGAACTCAAAAACTAAAGCTTTGAAATCATTTCCATTGTAGTCTACGCCAGAGCAACAAGTGAAAATCTTCACAAGATTTCTGTGTCTGATTTCTTTTAATGCATTACATTCGGAAATGAAACTTTTGTGAGCTCCTTTCAATTGAAGGTTTAGAACCTTTATAGCAACAACTTTTTGCTCGGACTCAATATTTCCTTTGTACACAGAACCTACACTTCCAGCTCCTATCAAGTTCTGCGATGAGAACCCGTTAGTTGCATGGTATAGGTTTTGGTATGATACTGGGGGAAGAAGTTGGACAATGGTTGAATCAATAGGTGTTTTTCTCGTCCCTTTCCTCATCAAATAGATTGTAAGGGTACATGAGAATAGAAGACAAAAGACAACTAAACATATTATCAGTAATGTCCTTTTGTGATTATAGTGTTTTCTTTTTGCTATATCTTTCAAGGGGCAAGGTGGAAACTTTAGTTCTAATATCCCACCACAAAGCTCTCCATTGTGAGTAAGAAAAACAGCACTTGAATTGCTGAAGACACCATTTGTTGGCAGCTCACCCTCCAACATATTAAAAGAAGCATTGAAGTATTCTAAAACAGACATGTGTTGTATTCCTTCTGGAATTGCTCCCGACAATTTGTTTCTTGAGAGGTCTAACATTCGAAGACCTTTCAAAGAAGCCAAGGAAGGTGTTATGGTTCCATCAAAGGAATTCCCTTGTAAGAAAAGGTACTCCAAGCTTATGCATTCTCCAATTGTTGCAGGGATGGCACCAGAGAGAGAATTTTCGGACACATCCAGTTTATCAATCATTTTTAGCATACCCACCTCGACAGGTAAGCTACCATTCAAGGAATTATGTGATACGTCCAGTAAGATTGATAAAGAGGGAAGTCCAAAAATCTGTGACGGCAGAGCTCCACTTAAGTTGTTATGTGAAAGCTCTAAAAATTCTAAATTTTTGCAATTTCCAATAGTTGAAGGAATACTTCCAATGAACATGTTATATGATATGTTTAGACTAACCAGCTGGCTAAGATTGCCAATGAAAGCTGGAATCACTCCTGATAATTTGTTTCTTGCCAAATTTAACACTTGTAACTTTCGAAGCTTACCAAAAGTAGCTGGAATAATCCCAGCTAGGTGGTTAGTCTCCATGGTCAAGAGAACTAAGTTAAATAGATTTCCTAGTTCTGTAGGAATTCTTCCAGATATCTGGTTACCACCAAGATATAGTTCGGAAAGTTGGGTGGAGAAATTGCCAATTAAGTTGGGCAAAGGACCTTGAAAATGGTTGTTTGTTATATCCATTATTTTTAGCTGAGTGCAGTTTATCAAAGACTTTAAAAACCCCAAGTCATTAGGTGAATTGCTACCAAGGTTATATGAACCAAGATTTAGAAATGAAAGATTTTGAAGCTTTCCAAGACTAGGGACTTTTCCTACAAAATTGTTATCACCAATATCTAACAATTGAATGCCAGATGCATTAGTGATGGAAGTTGGGATTGGACCTGAGAATTGATTAGCAGCAATTGCAACAAGCTCGAGATTTCGGAGGTTGAGGAACATGTTGACTGGAAGAGAACCATTAAATTGATTGTATGTGATTGATATGCGAGTGAGAGATGACAAATTGTAAAGTGAAGATGGAGGCATACCAGATAGTTTATTGGCTGCCACAAATATTGTTGTCAACCTCTTCAGATGGCCTATTTCTTCTGGTATGTTTCCCTCCAAGTTATTATAAGACATGGAAAGAAAAGTGAGGGAAGAGAGATTCCCTATAGAGGCTGGGATTTGTCCAATAAGATTGTTGCTACGAATCATCAAGCGTTCAAGCTTGCCAAGGTGGCCAATCTCTTGTGGTATTTTGCCACTAAAATTGTTTGATCCTGCATCAAAGTCCCTCAGTTCTGAGCAATTTGTCAAGCTGATTGGAAGCTCCCCAGTGAGTGTGTTATTGTTGAGAATAAGCGTCTGCAGTTGGGATAAACGCCCCAGTTCTGGTGGGATTTCACCATAAAAATTGTTAGCATCCAAGCTGAGGAGTCTAAGAAAGGTTAGGTTCCCAGTGTGTGGTGAAATGAACCCTTGCAGCCTGTATCCTGTGAGGTTCAATCCTGTGACTCTCTGATGCTGGGGGTCGCATGTGACTCCATGCCAATTGCAAAAGTGGCTTGAACTATTCCAAGAATTCAAGACTTGAAAAGGGTCACTGTTTATTGATTCTTTGAACTTGAGCAATGCAGAATGATCAGTCTCATTTCCTAAGAGGCCAAAAGCTGTTGTTCTGTTGGGTTGAAACCACAAAGAGTTTGAAGTTACGAGAATAAACAAGACGAGGGATATGAGCCAAACTAAACGTGACAGGATTGGCATCGTTAAACAACAAAATACAAGGTTGCTAAATTGTAGGCTTCCAAATTTTTCTGTCACTTGGGAATTGGGATATAACTACGTGAATGGCTATTAGGCTATACCATGTTTTTAAATTGCCGCGGCAATTGAATCACAAAAGCAATTATGGTGGTATGGCCCGCTTTTTCTTTTTCTTAATTTTCCGTGATTGAAACCAATTGCTATATTCGTTTCTCAACCATATTTAATATTTAATCTGTGTTCACTAACATGTACAACTATTCTCCTTGAATAATTATTTAGTTCTAAATGTTTATTAGAATGAAAGAAATGATTAAGAAAATATCAAAGTTAGAAAAAGTTAAAAGTAATTTAATGAATTCTCCTTTTTTTCTTTTTTAATATTTCAACTTTCTCTCCTTTAATCCACTATATCTTACTTCTCCTTTAATAGTATTTAGTAGGAGTATCATAGAAAGGAAATAATTAATACTACTTAATTTTTTTAAATGGACAATCATTTATAAATAATTTTTTTAAAAAAAATCGATAATTATTTAATGACGGAGAGTAATATTTTGCAAAGTTATAGTACAAAATATCTAAAAATTTTTTTGCTATATCCTTTATATATATATATATATATATATATATATATATATATATATATATATATAAATCCTCTTAATATTAAAACAAGTAAAAAAATAATTTAATTTCTATTTATTGATAATATAAAACTTTTTCATATTGTTCATCCAATCAAATTATACTATTTATATAAATTTCTAAGTAATGTGTGTAACACTTAATAGTTTTTGCTAACATAACAATACATGATTGGATTATGATGCTGTGGAAAAAAAATTTCATTATCAATGTATATAAATTAAATTTAATAAATAAATATAATCAATGTCTTGAAAATTTAAAAGTGGCTTATGTTTGCTTACTTTATTTAATATGCAGGAAGATTTATAAAAATATTCAGTAGAAAAATTTAGAATTATTCAATTTAAAATAAGTGCATGTATATGTTCTTAACAATATTGCTACTCTACTACAACAATGACCCGAAACTCATCACTAGCGTAGCATTGAGTAGGTGAGAATTCTCAACCACTCCATGGTGTAAGGGGAACTTAATATCTCGATGATCAAGTCGTGATGACTTTGATCTGTGACTTTTTGTTACGCATGTATGCTTTTCAGTTTTCATTGGCGGCATATTTTCATGCATTGATCGGTCAATATGGCTTATATTTTGGTGACTACGTGCCTAATTGATCCTGAAAAATATATCTAAGAATAAATAAGTGATTTAGAATTTAAAAATCTTAAATTAATTCTTTATATTAAAAAGGAAAAAGATAAATTAGTGCCTTTTATATTGTAACTAACTATATACAGGGATGAATTTAACTTTTTTTTTTCAATATGAAAAACTAATTTAAAATTTTTAAATTTTAAAAGACTAAATTATTCCTAAAATATTTTTAAATGGTTAATATAAATATTTTGTCTGTGTTGTGAAAAGGCTTTGTCAGCACAAGTTTTAAAAAGTCAAAGGCCGGACGCAGCTAGCATACAACATTTTCCGTTACCAGCTTAAATGGCGATACTTACGGGTCGCTGAAGCTGCCAACCATCCAATTAATAAGAGAGAGATGGAGTAAATGTTCGTTTTTAATAAATATTCATTTCATTTTATTTCAATCAATGATTCACCAGATAAATTAGGGAGTGATTGGTCAATCACTAGCAAATAGCAATAGTTTATATCCCGTGTAAACTGCAAAGGAAGGGAAGAGAGGAAAGGGGGAGGTTTTTGGATTTTGTTTTTAGTAAGGGCAAATTCACATTTTAAAACTATGTTGATGAGGATAGGGGAGTTGACTGCCTGCCATGTGAAAAGTAAATGTAATTTATCTTAAATTTATATATTTGAATTTCAAATGATCACAAGAATGCTCCTAATGAAATATTTGGTAAAATGCAACATTTTCCATTGCCAGCTTGAATGGCGATTAAGTCCAGCCATGCAATTAATAAGAGAGAGATGGAAACCCCAAGTCAACTGTCCTAACAGAATTGCAGAAATAATAGTCGAGCTCAATCTCTATACAGCTAGCAATTGAAATTAACCAAATTTCACATGAGAGTTGAATGAAAAGAGTTTATTTTCAGGATTCTTAACATCAACAGTAACTAACGGCTCCCAATATACAATTTTATTTTATTTTTTCCCCGATGGAAATTATATGCACCATTCAACTATGGCAGTAAGAAACAAACACGTCTAAACTAGAGACGTTGTAATTACAGTCCATCTCGTGGCATTATAATGATCAAACATTTCAGCAGACTAAATGACAGAAAAGAATAAATGGCGAACATCATGTTTTCAGCCCCTCTCACTTTTATTTTTTTCGGTTCATTCACCCCTCCCAGAGTCTCACTCATGGCCCATGGGTTCCATCTTCCCGGATCTTTTCTTTCTTTTGGTCTGTTGGGCTGGATCTTCTATTGTTTAGTAGGCTATTACTGCCCCATTTTTTGCGAGTTGTTTGGGCTTACGTGTTTGCTCTAATGGTATTGTTTGGAGGCTAATTCTGTGGTGGTCATTGACGAAAAACCCAAAAGGAATGAGAAGAATGACTTTGACAAAAAAAAAAAAAAGAAACAAAGAGAAAGGGAGCAGAAAAATTCACACAAAAAATAAAAATGACGAGAAAAATAGAAAAGATAAAGTAAACAGAAAATTTTTTCCTTTTACGTGTTTGAATGGATAGAAAATGACTATAAAGAAAACTATATATTAAAATATATTTAAAATTAACTTATAATCAAATACATTAACGTATCATATAACCCAAAAGGAATAACATAAACTACTAAAAATTGGGCTAGTAATGAAGGATTTGGGTAGTATGTATAAGATTTTACGTTAGAACCTCATTTCAACCAATGTAATTTTCGAAATACCAAAAAAAAAAAAAAAGATTAACATATATCTCCATGTTTTCAAATTATTTTCATTCTTTTAAAGGTCAAATTTAACATTTTCATCATTTTTCTTAAACGGGGTAAAAATCAGTTTTAGAGTATGATGTTTATTTTCATTTAAAATAAAAATAGAAATTTTAACATGAAAAAACTTTGAGATAAATAAGGCCAAGTTGTAGGAATGAGAGGCAAGGCTAGACAGTTTGAGAAACCTGAAAAGAAGACGAAGAATTGAGAGAGAATACTTTTCTGAATTAGTATTGCATTGGCTGTAGAGAGTGGTGCTACAGCCTTATATATTCATAGCTTATAACACACATGCATCGTAACACTTGTAACAGTTATAATTGAATTAAACTAATCCAGTTATTTTTACTAACCGTTACCTTTATTATCCCTTTCACAAGTAAATGATATAAAAATTAAAATAAAAAGTAGAGAAAGAAAGTTTTATAACAAATAAAATTTAAAAAATGTTAAAAAAAATGTTGAATATTTTCTAATTAAAGAAAAATTTAATGCATAATTTGTTCTTTTATTATTTTTGGTGAATTAGACTAATTTCTTTTGAGATTGATGAAATGCCAAATTGATGGGAGGTCAGAGTAATAAAGGAGAAAACTATTCTGGTGACTATCCTTAATTTGCATTTTTTTAAAACTGGGATACGATGTTCTCTTGACCTTTCCTCAATATGCCTTTTTTTTTTTTTTAGTTTAGGACCTAAAATGTACGTCATTTTAAGAAAATAAAATGCACTTATTTTTTTTATTAACAATAAATAAATAAAATACTAAAATTCACATTAAAAAAACTTAAGATTCGATTTACACACTTTTCAAAATTTGGATATTAAAATGCATATCACATATGATATGATTCGAGGAGAATTAATATTTCAGATTTAACTAGTAGTAAGATTTATTATTATTGTAATTAAATAGGAGAAAACTCAACTCTCGTCCCTCATATTTTAGTGATATTTTAATTTTGTCCTAAATTTTTTTTGTTTCAATTTCGTTCCTAATATTTTGATAATATTTCTATGTTGCCCTATTTGTAAACGCCATCAATTTTATTAACAAATACTACCAATTCAGTTTTGGAATATTCCTTATTATCATATGTTGATATCTTATTATACAAGTTGAATCTCTATTTTTGTGTAATCATAATTATTGAAATGAACTCAGCCTTCTTTATGTTAACTGGAAAAGCTAAAGCTTAAAGGACTGAGAATAAAAATAAAGCTTTTATATGTAATATGACACCAGCATAAGATAAAAATAGATATAGTTGAGCCAAATTAACAATCTTTATTAGAAAAATTGATATTGTTATCAAGTAGAACGGCATTGAGATATTATCAAAACGTAATGGACGAAATTGAAATAAAAAAAAAAAAACTTTTGAAATGAAATCAAAATATTGTTAAAAGAAGAGGGATGAAAATCAGCCTTTAGCCATTTAAATATGAATGGTTTATGGAATAGTTCCACAAATTTATAAATTATGCTTGTGAGGCCAATTGATGCCATAATGGAACAATTCACAAGAATGCTCATAACGGAATATATATTGATATACAATGCAAGAACATTATTGAAGATTATAACGCTTGTAAGTTGTAACCATGTTTTGAACAAAGTTGCTTCCAATTGAGGATATATAATGAAAACTAAGAGTAATGTTTCTTGCATACTTTTACAGTGCATACACCATACACCACGAAGAAAAAGACAAAAACAGTGTTTTTTCTCTCTTTCACTTTCCTGCTCAGCTTTTAATTTTTTTCCTCATCGTTTTGGTTTGCAAGTTTTCATGAATAGTTTGCAAGTTTTTTATACTATGTTTCCAAGTTTTAAGAACAGATTCATAAGTTTTTTGCACTATGTTTACAAGTTTTTAAGACGGGTTTGCAAGTTTTAAGGGTGGTTTTACAAGTTTTTTGCACTATGTTTAGTACAAAAAACTTGTAAATATAGTGCAAAAAACTTGTAAACCCGTCTTAAAAACTTGTAAACATAGTGCAAAAAACTTGCGAACCTGTTCTTAAAACTTGGAAACATAGTATAAAAAACTTGCAAATCATTCACGAAAACTTACAAACCAAAATAGATGAGAAAAAAAATTAAAAGCTGAACGAGAAAGTGAAAGAGAGAGAAAATTTTATTTTGTCCTTTTTTGATCTGACACATATGGTGTAAATACGGTGTAGCATGTGAAGGTGTACAAATAACAGCACTCAAAAACTAAATGGCTAGTTTTTCAGTCAGGTTAAATTATTGAAGCAAAGAAAGGAAGGGTACAAAGGAAATGAAAGGAAAGTGAAGGTAGCTAGGAGCACAAGCTCATAAACCGCATTGCGTCACGCCGTCACGGTCACGGAACCAAGGTAGTAATGAAGACAAGAAGCCACTTCATGACGAAGATGATTATGCAAACCTCCTATATATCCAGCTTCATCCTTTCCAAAAACTTGCAGCAACCGAAAGGAGTTTTATATTAATTTATATAGTTTTGTAAAGTTAGTGAAAATTTTAGATAATTTTTTTCTGCAGAAAATGGCATACATACAACACAGTTCACTTAAAATCAGATGATATAGAAAGGGCATTATAATCAGATGCTCTTATGCTTTGCTGCCATAAAAAAAGTTATAGTTTTCAACTTACTCCTAATGAAAAAGAGCACTCTACAACGAGACAGATTAAAAAATCTCAATTTATAGAGAAGAATTATGCACCAAATGTGTTTATGATAACCAACGGAGGCAAATCAACAAAATTAGATAATCTATAATACAAAGTTACAAACTACATTCCCCTCTATGTTTACGCATGCACAAATGACAACAGCGTGACGATTTACAACAACTTTGTCATGACCTGACTTAGGTCATGACTGGCGCATGGGGAGCACCTTCCCCAGCAAGCCTTAACACCCAAAATTTTCTAGGAAAACGAACAAAGCTTCATCTATTTTTCGGATATTCCCCAAATAAAAAAAATACAACCTGCAATATTTCCAATTTAAATTCACAGTAAATGGGCATCAAGTATTCTCAGAATGCACCCTTCCAGCATATAACAATATCTCAATATAGTCCAGTCATAATACCAAATTAGTTTTCAAACTCTATTAAATATAATACATTATATAGTTCAAATATAAAACCAAAATAAGTTTACAAATCCTTTTTATAATATAATTCAAATATCTAAGTCATAATTTATCAAACATAAGCGTAAAATATATCCAAGGACCTTGCGTGTGACATATGAAGCAACTGACAACTAACAGGCCAAAACAAAATGAGGGTTCTAACAAAAAGGACCTTTACACAAAGGCTCACCAAATTATAATATTCTAAGATTATGTCGGACGAATACCAAAGTCAGCACCGGCACCTGTATCTGAAAAAGATGGAAAGACAACGGGGTGAGTTTTGCAACTCAGTGAGAGATAAGATATCCGTAGTTTACTAGATGCAAACAGAAAACAATATAAATATAATAACATCTATGTACTCTTCGAAATTTTATTTCTAAGCAAACTCTCAAAAATAATTACTAAATCCCCTTTTCTCGCATTTTCTCCAATTCCTTATTATCATATAAAATTTACTTCATCATCAAATACTCAAATACCCATGAGGGTTCTATGAGAAGCATAAATCTTATTTGGGGGAGTAATCTCAACCCTCAATTACAAGGTTTATTATTTCTAAAATAAGTTTCTTTCAAAATTTTATCTCACTAAGAGAAACTATGTGCACATAGGCCGTTACATCTCTTCGCTATAGCAAGCGGTAATGCCATTATATCTCTTCGCTATGGCGAGCGGTATTGCTATTACTTCTCTTCGCTATGGCGAGCGGTATTGCCATTAATTCTCTTCGCTATGTCTAGCGGTAATTTCATCTTAGAACTCATTATGGTTTTTTTAAGTTTTTATCAAACTCAATTTACAATTGTGAAATTCAATCTTCATATTAATCTAACATTTCAAGTATGAAATATCATAAATTTTTCCAATGCACATTGAAATGACATATGACAAAATCAACAAAGAAAACTAGCAATAATTTCACTCAATCATCAAGTCATATTTAATAATCATCATATTTAAGAAAATCAACAAATCAAACCAACCAAAATACAAGATCATCAAAACATTCACACTTTATTTCATCAATAATTTTCAATTCAAATTCATAATTTCTCAAGTAATTTCATGACTATTTGTGAATAAAATTCACTAAGTAAATATAAAACACTCTAATAGCATCTTTATAATTAAAATTTGCTACGCAAAAAGTAAAGTACAGATATACTATCTACTCACAAATTGCTCTTAGGAACCGAAGATCAACTCCGGAGTGTCACCAATCCAACGATAAATGCTCTATTGCTTAAAGACTCTAGGAACAAGACAAATAGAATATGTGTGAGCTAATAATACCATCAATTTGCATCAATTGATAGAAAACTCAAAATCTAAAGAACTAGGGTTCCTAAAAGCCCTAATTCTACAATTGATAAACATGAGAACTCAAAAATGAAAAATATAACAAGATTGATACTTACCCACTACTTTAGGAGAAAGATTAGAGGGAAGGGACCACCCAAAATATGCGGTTCTAACTAGTTCCTCTCTTAGAGAGAGAAACCGTGAACAGTGGAGCAAGGGAGAGAGGGAGATCGTGGTGGCTGTAGGAGGGAAAGGCTGACGCACCGGCAATGGCAGCTTGACGGCGGTGTGACGGTGGGTGGCGTGGCGGTGATTCCAGGGAAGAGAATGTGTGTACAAGAGAAGGAGAGAGGGACAGCATTGTTGTGCGCATAGGCAGAGGAAAGGACAAAAAAGAAAGCGGAGAGAAGTGTGCACGGTGCTGGTGCTAAATGAGCTTAAGATTTATGGGTGCGCCTATGGTGCACCCCCTCTTTATGGGTGCACCAATGCTCCCTATTCCTTTTTTTTTTTTGTTTCCGGGTCATCACAAATTTTAAGCGAAAGAATCCAATTCAAAAGTACATAAAATCGTTATTTTGGAGTGACATTCGAATGGCAAGCAAAAAATAAGAATACTGACTGATTGACTGAAAATTCTAGCATATTCCTTTGGTTTCTTGTTAGATTCAACGCTAACCCTTTGCTTGTCGAAACTTAATGAATTATGGTATTTTTGGTTATGAAATGAACGAATTATGGTATGCTTATGAAATGAATGAACTATGGTATGATAACAAGCCTTTCATTACGACAAAATCATGCTTCTTAAAAACTATTACTGGATATTATGATAGAGTCTCAGAATAGTTGCATTCAATTAAAATAACACCCAGGCATAACCTGCACTTGATGTAGGAGAGAAACATGAATTTGATTTTATTTAACAATGTGATTGCCGGACAACTTTCTTTTCTCAGAAAGAAAATTAAAAGTGGAAGACTTAGGAGAAAAACTGAAAACCTAATCAAAACAAAAAAAATAATGATCAACGGTGACAGTTGTAGGCACTTTGAAATGATGATTTTCTTTAATCTTTTAAATTACAATAGAAATAAATTTCAAAGTCTTAGAAAAATGTTAATTTCCTTTATACAGCCGTATAGACAGAAAATACACGGCAATCCTCAGAACTTAAGATATATTTATTTTGAATGCTTATATTTTATTACATAAAATCAATATAAAGCAGCCCCGGTACAGCATAATTTCGTTGCCTATGCCCGATGCCCGTATAGAATTTTATAAGCTTGCAATCATAATTTGAAGAGGTTAAATTGGGCATTGTCACTTTTTAAATTATCGACACATAAAAATGTGACACGTCATTGAACAAATCAAGAATTAAACCCCTGGAATACCAAAAAAAGGTTGAAACACACAGAAAGGACACACAAGGCCTAACTAGATAATTAACAGAAAAGACACAAAAAGGTTGAAACATATTTTCATATGGTTATACTCTTTGAATGCAAATCTGATTTATGACTCACAGTTACCAGAGATTCAGTCAGTATAAAGCACATTTGACTTAGGAGGAATAGCATAAACTTTTGGTGAAAGTGTATGTACAAGGTCTAATGCTTATAAATATCAGAAATGAAAATGAGACTTCAACTTTAAAAATCACTCTGAATGGGAAAATACTTTTAAAGAAATGGCATGAACTGTGTAAAACTACAATTGCATAAATCGATATGGCTAACATTATGGTAAGGTACCTTTATGTTGTGCTGTTACATCAGTAGCTGGCCAATCACCTTTGATCCCTCAAGCATTGAAAGCATTCCTTATCGTGTTTAGTTCCTTGTTGACTTCCATCATATTCATTCTTTCTCTTCGTGAGTTCACTGAACAAGCAAGACCAATCTGAAATAATGACAACAAGCACTTCTCAGCATTAGGATGCATGTGGCCCACAATCTCAGAACATTCATCTTCCATCGAGAGAATAGTTGGATCAACAATCTCCAATATGTTTCTTGGAAATGCAGCTTGAACATAGTTATGGAGGTTATGTCCATCTTTGAACAAATCCTCTGTCGGTCTTTTCCTAGTTAGCATCTCCAAAATAAGAATACCAAAACTATACGTGTCACCTTCTATTGATACTTGCCAACTTGTTCCGTACTCTGAAATTATATGTTTCAAACCATTACTTTTTTCTTTTTTTTTTCCAAATCCAATGTCACAAAGTATTTATTCAAAAGGAAAAGAAACCAAATGGATCTTCTCTAGATTTCAAAAGGGAAAAAAAATATGATCAAACCATACATACCTGGAGGAGCATAACCAATAGTTCCTTTTATTCCACTTGTGCTGGTTTGGTTCTGTGGGTTGCCATCAGTCGTTGGCACAAGTCTTGCTAAGCCGAAATCACTCACATGAGCAACCATGTTATCATCAAGAAGGACATTACTTGGCTTCAAATCACAATGAATAACCGATTTTTGGCATTCATAGTGAAGATAATGTAATGCAGAAGCAACGCCAATTATAATTTCTAATCTTTTCTCTAGGTTCAATGTTCTGGGTTGTTCTGCACTTTCTTTGTCTGGATGCAACCATTCATCTAAGCTTCCATTTGACATGTACTCAAAAACAAGAGCTTTAAAATCATTTCCACTGTAATCAATGCTAGAGCAACAAGTTAAAATCTTCACAAGGTTTCTATGCCTAACATTTTTCAAAGCATTACATTCGGCAATGAAACTTTTGTGAGCACCTCTCTTTGGAAGGTTTAGAACCTTTATAGCAACAGTTCCTTCTTCTGAGTCTAGTATTCCTTTATACACAGAGCCATGACTACCAGTTCCAATTATGTTTCTGGTTGAGAACCCATTTGTTGCATTGTGCAGGTTCTGATATGATATCTTAGGAAGTTTGTCAACTGTTGAATCAGTAGACGTTCTTCTGTGCAACCTCCTTATCAAATAGACTGTAACAATACATGACAATAGAGCAAGAACCCCAATTGAACATACTATAACTGCTGTCATCGAGAATTTGTGATGTTTTCTCTTTTGCGTAGCTTTTAAGGGACAGGGTGGAAGCCTCAGGTCTGATACACCACCACAAAGGTTGCCATTGTTTGTCAATGAAACTTCACTTGCATTCCTAAAGACACCATTTGTTGGCACCTCACCCTCCAACACGTTAAAAGAAGCATTGAAGTATTCCAAAACTGAAATATTTTGCAGGAGTTGTGGAATTGTTCCAAACAGCTTCTTTCGCGATAGGTCTAAGCGTCGAAGACCTTTCAGTGAAGCCAAAGAAGGTGGTATAATTCCATGGAAGGAATTCCCCTGTAAATAAAGGTACTCCAAGCTACTGCATTGTCCTATTGCTTCTGGAATCCCACCAGACAGATGATTTTCAGACACATCTATGGTATCAATGTTTACAAGCATGCCTACCTCACTAGTTAGATTACCACTTAATATGTTGTGTGATAGGTTTAGTAGGATTGATAAAGATGGAAGTGCAAGAACCTGTGATGGTATGGTTCCACTAAGGTTGTTATGTGAAATGTCAAGATACTGTAAACTTTTGCAATTTCCAATGGCTGAAGGAATGTTTCCTGATAACATATTATATGACAAATTTAACGTAGACAACTGACTGAGATTGCCTATGATAGCTGGTATCTCTCCAGATAATTTGTTGTTATCCATCTCTAATAATTGCATCTTTTGAAACCTACCAAAAGAAGCTGGAATGATCTCCGTCAGGTAGTTTCCCTCCATCCCCAAGACAATCAAGTTAACAAGATTTCCTAATTCTGCAGGAATTTGCCCAGCTATCTGATTACCACCAAAAGCTAGTCCACCGAGGTGGGTGGACAAATTGCCAATGAAATGTGGCAATTGACCTGCAAAATTATTGTACTCCATACCAAACTGTTCCAACTTACTACAATTTATCAAAGACTTTATGAACTCCCAGTCATTACATAGGTTCCTTCCGAGATCATTTGTACCTAGATCAAGAATTGAAAGATTTTGAAGATTTCCTAGATTTGGGACTTTTCCTACAAAATAGTTTGCAGAAAAATCAACCTCTTGAAGCCCAAACGCACTTGTGATGGAAGTTGGTATGGGACCTGATAACTGATTCCCCGGCACTTCAATGATCCTGAGATTTGGGAGGGTGAAGAACATGTTGCTTGGAAGAGAACCCTCAAATTGGTTACCTGAAACTACTAAGCCCATGAGGGATGACAAATTGTAAAGTGAGTAAGGAAGCTTACCAGACAGTTCATTGACTGCCAGCGACATGTTTACCAAGTTTTTCAAATGGCCTATTTCTTCGGGTATATTTCCCTCCAAGTTATTATAAGCAAGGGAAAGAAGAACGAGAGAAGAAAGATTCCATATGGGCGGTGGAATTCGTCCGGATATATTGTTTGAAACAAGATAAAACCTTTCAAGCTTCCTAAGGAACCCAATCTCCAATGGTATTTGGCCAGTAAAATGGTTAACGGCTAAATCCAAGTACCACAGTTTAGAGCAATTTGTCAAGCTAACTGGAAACTCCCCGACTAGGTTGTTACGGGATAAATCGAGTACTTGTAGTCGAAACAAGCGGCTCAATTCTTGTGGGGCATGACCATAGAAGTTATTGGATGCAAGACTGAAGATTTTAAGAAAGGAGAGGTTCCCAACATATGGTGAAATGGACCCTTCCAAACGATACCCTTCTAGTTTCAACTCTATAACTCTTTGATGCAGGTGGCCACATCTTACTCCTTGCCAGTTGCAAAAGTGGCTAGAACTATTCCAAGAGGCCAACGCTCCAAGAGGGTCATTGGATATGGATTTTTTGAATTTGAGCAGTGCAAAATGGTCGGTCTCATTTCCTAAGGCAAAGGCAGTAGTGTTAGGTTGAAACAACAGTAAGCTTGAAGCGAAGAGATGAAGCAAGGCAAGGCATATGGACCAAATCGACATCATTGAGGAACAGAGAACAACTGAACAAGGTTGCGAAAGTGCTGAATTTCTAAAGTTTTATCTCACTTGGGTTATAACCAAAGAAGCACCAATACGACACGCAGATACGACACGACACAAACATAGGGACACGGTAATTTTACAAAATATAAGATACGACACGATTATGATATGTAATATAATAAAACATAAAAATAATAGGTTATGATGGGAAAACTCAAATCTAAGCACTCTTATGGTTAAAAAATACCCCATAACTAAGAATTGACAAAAAAAAAAGAATTACAAGAATAAAAAAATCTGCACAAGTTTTTATCAATACAAAATAATAAATAAATATTTGCATAATGAAAATAGAGTTTGTTGTCGTGTTTGTTTGAGTCAAAATTATGTCAAGGGCTCTTGAAATCGAGAGATGAAATGGAACAGCAAAACACCCCTTAGATAGGGGTGTCCGAATATCGCCAAAGTGTCGGTGTCGTAAAAGTGTCCGACACGGGTACGGTAAGATTTCTGGAGTATCCGTGCTTACGTTATAACTAGGTGAATGGCAATTAGGCCATACCATGGCTTTAAATAGCGATGTGCAGCTGGATGGGGACGCTAGTTATGGCCTATTATCCGTAACATTTCGTAACTTTCTGCAGTTGCAATAATCTATATGCAACTCCAAGTCTTTGTTATGGTCATCATGCTTTTGGCATGCATGCTTTCCAACGGTCATCATGTGACATGGATTTTGTTTAATATGGCGTACGTTTTGGTTTATTTTGAATGCCTTATCACCCACCACCACAAATTTTTTTCCAAGTCAAGAGCTTGACAGTTACCATAGCACATTTTCCATTGCCGTATTGCCTGGTGATTGATACAGGTAAGTCAACATACAACATTTTCCATTCCCAACTTAAGTGGTGATAAATTTCGCTGAAGCAGCCAACTAACCAGCGAATAAGAGAGAGATGGAAAAGGCAACCAATCAAATTACAGAAGAGGCAGAAATAATAGTCTAGCTCACAATCTATATGTAGCTAGCCAGCTAGGAATTGATGAAATTGACCAAATTTCATATAGGAGTTGGATGAAGAGAGTTTCTTTCAAGACCCTTAATAGATTAGCAATAGTATTAGTAACTTACAGCTCCAATAATAATTCATTGCAGTAATTTGTTTTTCTGATAGTGATTATCTGCACCATTCCACCACAGTAGTAAAGTTAAAAACATGCAAGTCGTCAAAGTTAAAGACGCGATAATTGTGCATCACGGGAACAATAACAATCGAACAATTCAGTAGGCGTCAAGACAGAGGAGAAACTGGCAAACAAGTCAAGTGAAGTCCACAAGGTCGAGAAGTGATGGATGTACCTGAAAGTGCACGGCAATGATGTACCACTGCATCTAAAGCCCTCAGAAAATCAAACACAAACCCAAACCAGAAAGAAATCAATTCCCTTTCTTCCATCTTCTTAACTACGACCAGACAAATACCTCTGCCATTCCGCCACCGTCCTCCCCCGGAAGCAACGTCGCACCGCCGTCCACCCACAGTGTTCTTTTTCACCACAAACATCATGTTTCATGCTATGAAACATGGACGCCAACACAAACCCAGGACACGATAGGACATAGATACGCAAGACAAATATATAAGTAAAAAATTAATGTAAATAATACATTATCCAAAATATAATTTATATAAGCTTCACTTATATTTTATTTTTTTATAAAATAATACATTATATTTTACTTATATTTTACATTTTTATAAATAAAAAAATTTACAAATTTATTTCCTTTTATAATCATATTTATATTTTATTTTTTCATATTAAAGTTTGAAAAAAAAACATTTAAATTATATATATATATATATATATATATATATATAAACTTTTGTTATTAATGTGTCATTAATATATTATGCAAGATCCGACATGGATGCAGGTCTGATTGATCGCACCCAAGAGGAGAGTGACACTAGCAAGTATACAAGATCGTCAAGTAATAGAGTAGAAGATAGGGTTGTCGTACTCATAGGGATAATTGAAATACCGATTTTAGTTAACCAGATGACAAGTTGAATAATTGAAAAGATATTATATCAAAAGAAATTTAAAGGCTAAAGTGCTAAAACAATGTAAAAAAAGAATAAAAATTGATGGAGTTAAATGCTAGGGTGATTTACTTCAACTATGTGTGAAAAATATGTAACATGAACACCAATATGTATTGTCCAAATTCAATTAAGTGATGGTAAGGTCATCATGTCATTAAAATTCTCTCTCAAGATCATCTAATACCACCAAAATAGAGTCAAACACCTAATCTCTTAGTATACTTAGGTCTACAAGTAGTTCTTAAATCCTTAAATACCACATGAATCATGTTTGTCTGTCTCTAGGTGTCATTCAACTCATGACATTTTATTCATAGGCATGGTTCTTACTCCTTTTCTCAAATTTGTAAAAACCCCTATAATCCTAAATTGGTGATCAAATAATTCAAGATAAATAACCTAAATATAATGTTCACTATCAAATGAGAACAGGACATAAATTCATTCATATTAACATAATGTCAAACACATAGCCTCCATAAATCACCCTTGGCAAAGGATTTAGTTATAAGTCATGAAAAATGAAATAAAAATAACATAGCTGAAAGAAAGGTGAGAAGAAGTCATGAACAAAGAAGAATACACAAGAAGTTGAAGACAAAACCAAGAAAAGTCTCCTCCTCAAGTTTTTGAAGCTCCAATCCGTTGTGCTTTCCAAACTCTAGTCTCCTCCTTCACAATTTTTGTATTCTGATCTCTAATGCCCTTTTCCAACGTGTTTTTCTAGGTTTTTGTGCCAGTCCACATGTCAGATTTGTGCACCCACGCTGTAGTATGGCTATGGCTATGCTGGAGTGTAGCTTAAGTGAAAATATGAGAAATCTAATAGCAACTCATGTTGTAGCGTGGCTTCAGTTTCAGGACCTATGCTCCAGAATGGATTTATATGCTCTAGCATGGATTTTTGACATTTCTTCAGCTCTAATTCTTGCTCCTTTGCACTTTAGTTCAAATATTTCCCTAATTCTTCAAAAAGCTACAAAACCATTGAAAAACACAACTAGAATGCAAGGTTAAACGTAAGTGTAATCATGCTAGAATTTAAACCGAATGATATAAAAAGGACAACCATGAAAACCAAAACTAACTATCAACAAATTAAAAGCTCTAAGAAAACTAAAGATAAGCATAACTCCTAAGGGAGTTTTCATCGACACATAGACACGACACCCAAATAATGTGTCTGTGCTCCATAAGTTTCATGTTTTCACCAGATATGTCATTCTTTGATATCATATTCACACAATCACTCACAAATATTATGATAATGGAAGCTCAATAGAAATTGATCATAACTTTTCTTATTTCATCACTTGACCACAATATACAATGTCCAAAGTTTCCTTCTTATAGACTAAATATATGAAATAAGACAAATGACACAACAATCAAATTTAATGAAAAGTAAGCATGAAAAGAAAACATTAATGACAATGTTGACAATATGGCCTCTATGCATATTATAGGGTGGTTGCAAATTTACCTAAAAAATTTTGGAGCATGCAAATGGAAGATTCTAGCATGCTGAAAATTTAATGCTTGGTTTGATTGCTCATGTTGCCTCTCTTAAATCAAGCAATGAAAATTAATCATTCCAAACATTTTCGTCAACTTGCAGAAGAACTCATTCTTCAAAGGCTTTGTGAAAATATCTTTAACTTGTTCTCCAATGTGACAATAATCAATTAACACTTCTTTCTCAACCACTAATTCTTGAATCTTATGGAATCAAATATCTATATGCTTCAATCTCCCATGAAACACCTGATTTTTCCAAAGTGTAATGACATATTTGTTATCATAAAATATTGTTGTGAGAGTATTTTGCTTTTGCTTCAATGTTTCAAAAATTCTTCTAAGTTATATTGCCTATGTATCATAGTTGGCTACTGCTATATATTCAACTTCAGCTGTGGAGAGTGCAACAACTGGTTGTTTCTTTGAAGACCAAGACACTGTGCCTGATCCAAGATGAAAAACATATCCTAAAGTGTTTTTTTTTTTTTTCTATGTCACCTGCCCAATTACTATCTGTATATTTAACAAATCTCACATCATTAGTATCACCATGAAAAATTCTATCAGTCATGGTACCTTTGATATAGTGAAGAATTCTTTTAGCTTCTTGTAAATGACAGGTGCGCGACTCTTTCATGAACCTGCTTAATAATCCAACTCCAAAAACTATGTCTGGTCCGGTTGCAGTCAAATATCTCAAACTTCCAGTCAAACTCTTGTAATAGGCATGATCCATAGCTTTTTCTTAATCTTCCTTTATCAATTTAAGCTTCTCTTTAATTGGAGTGTAGACTAGTTTTGAATTCTCCATTTGAAACTTCTTCAAAATATCATTAGCATATTTCTTTTGAGAAATGAAAATGCCATGATCTTGTTGAACAACTTCAATGCCTAGAAAGTAAGACATTAGACCCAGATCTGTCATTTCAAAATGTTTCACCATAGTCTCCCTAAATTCTACAAAATCTTTAAATTATTTCCAGTGAAAATCAAATCATCAAAACAAAGGCATATAATGAGCATATCACCAGACTCAACATATTTAATGTACAACGTATGTTCAAATAGGCATATATGAAAACCATTCTCAATGAAATAAGAATCAATCTTGATATGCTCATTGTATATTTTGTCTATTTGAACACACAATGCTCTTGGTGCCTGTTTCAAACCATACAATGCTTTCTTCAACTTGTATAGTTTGTCTTCTTCTCCAGAGATCACATAACCTGTAAATTGCTCAACATATACTTCTTCCTCCAAAATACCATTTTAAAAGGCTGACTTGATATCCATTTGATACATCTTCCACTTATTTTGACTAAATAGTGAAATAATCCTTCGAATTGTATCAAGTCTAGTAATAAGGGCAAATACTTCAAAGTAATCAATACGTAGCTTTTGCTTGTATCCCTTTGCAACCAATCTTGCTTTGAATCGATCAATTTTACCATTGGTCTTATATTTTCTTTTATATACCCATTTCACTCCTATTGGCTTCTTACTTGCAGGTAAATCTGTTAGTACCCAGGTATCATTTTTCTCAATTGTAAATATCTCTTCATCCATAGCTTTTCTCCAAATTTTTCTAGTGGAAGCTTCTTGAAAGTTTACCGGTTCACAATATGCAAATAAAGCAAAGTTGACAATCTCCTCATCAGATGAATCATTATCATTGCTCACAACATAATCCCCTAGTCTTGCTAGTAATTGACGATTCCTTTAAGGTTGACTTGATGATTCTGGTTGAATTGATATGCCTATCTGTCCATCTTCATCTTCATAACTGTTAGAAATCACCATGGGCTCCTTCTGAGTTTCGAAAGGCCAATCTCACATTGCTAATTCATCAAAAGTCACATTTCGGTTGATGATCACCTTCTTTGTATCTGGATTATAAAGTTTATATGCCTTAGAGTTCATGTTATAACCAATAAAAATACATTTCTTATCTTTGTCATCCGATTTCATCCTTAACGAACCTGGTACATGAGCATATGCAATACACCAAAGAACTCTGAGGTGATGAATTGAAAGTCTTCTTCCACTCCAAGTTTCTTCGGGAGTCTTATTACAAACACTCTTTGTTGAGCACCTGTTCAAAATACATGTACCAATAGCAATTGCTTTTGCCCAAAATTCTTTAAGCAATTGTTTGAACCTCAACATGCATGTCACCATGTCCATAATTATCCTATTCTTTCTTTCAGCAACTCCACTCTATTGGGAACTGTATCTAGTTGTTAGCTGATGTTGAATCCTATGCTGCTCAAAGAAATATGCACATGTAAGATATTCTTGTCCTCTGCTTGTTCTTAGAATTTTGATTTTGTAGCCACTTTGATTCTCCACAAATGCCTTGAATAACTTGAAAACATCACATACTTATGATTTCTGCTTCAAAAATTACACCCAAGTCTTTCTGCTAAAGTCATCAATAAAAGTAATTAAATACCTGCTTCCATTATGTGATGGAAAATCAATGGTGCATATATCTGAATATACAATTTCCAACAACATTTTTGCTCTCCAAGATTTTCCTACAGGAAATGATTCTCTGTGCTTTTTTCCTAGTCGACTAGTCTCACAAAAACAATTAGGAATTTAAACAGCTAGCAAACCAAAAAAAAGTTTTTCCCTTGACGGGTAATTTAATCCAGAAAAATGATAATGTCCAAAACGCATATGCCACAACCAATTATCATTAGATATCACTTAACTCAAGCAAGACAATTTTTCATGTTGAATTTTCAATTGGGAAAGTTTGTTTTGAGTCATTTTTACCTTGGTTATAAATCTTCCATTCTTATCAAATATTGTGCAATATCCTTAATAAATTTGAATATTTTAGGATTTCTCTGACAATTGTCCCAAATTCAACAAATCGTGATGAAGACTAGGAGCATAAAATACATTAGAAATGAAATTGTGAGAATGATATTTCAATTTCATTTTATCATACATTTTCCTAAAATTGGAATATTTGATTTGTTGCCAAATTCCACAGATGATTTTACAATTTCATCTAGTGAAGAAAATAAATCCTTTTTTTCTACACATGTGATTGCTATAACCAGTAGCTAAATACCATATATTTTCTTCCACATCAAAAGAATTGCTTGTCAAAAATAGACTCTGTGTATTAGAATTCTCACCAATATCTTGACACTGATTTTCGGCAACATTTGGTTGAGTGTTGTTACTTTGATTCATTAGTATAAATATGCAATCTGCAGCTCTATGCCCAAACTTTCCACAGTGAAAACAATTAAAGCTTATTCTTCCTTGATAAAAATTACATCTTCCTCTTGCTCGATTAACAGGTCCAAAATTATTTCCTCCTCTTTGATTGTGTGGTCTGAAATTATTCCTTCTTTCTTTACTGTAATTGATGCCATGACCTCTTCCTCTGAAATTTCTGCCTCTGCCTCTAAAGTTTCCTCTACCTCGACCATAACTTCTTTCTTCTCCTTTATGGCTTGATTAAGCAAATTTGTTTAAATTCACCTGACTCTTCGAGGCTTCTTCTACTGATTTTTCTGCCTTCTCCAAGATCCTGCTAACATGACTTTCTATGCTTCCTTGCAATTTTGCAATTGTCATTTTGTCTATGTCATGTGACTCAATTATTATAGTCACCACATGATCAAATTTGATTGGCATAGTATAGAGAATTTTCTCAATCACCATGTTGTTTTCTATGATCTCTCCATATACTCTTATATTATCGACAAGATCAATGATACGAGAAAAATATTGTTTAATAGTTTCTAAACTAGACATTTCGTACCTTTTATATTCTCTATGCAAAAACTGTAGTTTGGATTTTTACACCTTATCTACACCTTTGTAAGACAGCTTTAGAGTATCTTATGCTTCCTTGGCAGTTTTGGCATTAGCAATTTTGCCAAACACTGAATAATCCACTCCTTGATAGATTTGTGACAACGCCAATTGGTCTCTCCTTTGAGTTGCTTGATATGTTCTTTCTTGAATACTTGGTTCAACAAAGCTCCAAATATTGTGAGTTTTTAAATGGGTTCACATTAAAGTCTTCCGATAATAATCAAGTTTCCCATCTAATTTGGGACCGGACTAAATAATATTGTAATTATTTATCATGCTGACTCTAGAAAAATTATTTGTATGAGACCACTCTTATTTCTCACAAACTTTCTAAAATTTGGCACTGGATTTAACTTGCTCTAATACCAATATGATATTAGATCCACACAATCACTCACAAATATTGTGATAATGGAAGCTTAAGAGGAAGAAAATTAATAGAAATTGATTGTAGCTTTCTTATTTCATCACTTGACCACAACATACAACATCTAAAGTTTCCTTCATATAGACTAAATACATGGAATAAGACAAATGACACAACAACCACATTTAATGAAAAGCAAGCATGACAAGAAAACATTAATGACAATGTTGACAATATGGCCTCTATGCATATTATAAGGTGGCTGCAAATTTACCTAAAAATTTTGGAGCATGCAAATGCCAGATTCTAGCATGTTGAAAATAATGTAATGCTTGGTTTGATTGCTCACATTCTTTTATGGCTAGTTTCTAATTTCGTGTGTGAGCACAAGCTAAATATAGAGTAACTAGTGTGTACCCATGCATTGCACGGGTGTAGGTTATGTGAATATAGCTATATAATAATTGATTATTAAAAATTTATATATTATATATGAGAAATGATTTATGTAGATTAGTGTATGTAAGACTTGTTACATATCTTGCACATTCGATAATTTTTTATTCAAGAATTTTTTTAAAAACTTACCATTAGATTGAAAGTTTGTATGTATGCTATAAATCATCTTTATAAAATTTTACATTAATCCAAAATTATTTAATACATTTTTTGTGTACGTATAAATCAATGTAATAAATATTTCATATATGTAAGTAGATAAAAACTGTTAGATCACAACTTTATCTATGTTTGATTTATTTGAAATTTAGCATGAATAATTAGTATGATATCTAGGTATAATTCAATGGTTGATTGACAAAAAAATTATTTTATTAAAAGTTATCGAAAGTGTAAATATGTCAAGTCTTACACCAGTGTTAACGGATCCCTCCTATATATATAAGTATAACAAACAAAAATTATATAATAAATATTCTTTTATTTGGATAGGTTATAATTGAAAAATGGTTGTATAGGATAACATAAAATAATGAAAAACTAAAAAATATATGACATGAGAAATGAATATATTTTAAAAATGAAAAGTATGATTTTAAATTTAATTTGAGAAAATATAACATTTTAAAAAGGTTTTGTAGAAATTTATTGTACATTAGAAACTTATTATAAAATTCAAAGAATTAAAAGATAATTAAGTAATTCATTTTTCTTCCCCTTCTTTTATAAGGGAGAGCAATAAATTAATTTTCAAGAAAAAGTTCAACCAAATAAACTCTTTATAATAGCACATTAATGAAAGTTTAATTCTATTTATAACTATAACTACATATAATTTTTAAATGACAAACAAAACAACATAATAGATAAAAACTACTGTTTTTCCTCCTTTATCTATATCCTTATAATAAAGTAATTTTAAAATTATATAAACTTCTTAAACTAGAACAATTAAGATTTTAATACATTTGTTAAATTCAACTACTTTCAAAAAGAATGTGCAACAATATTGTTGTTTGGTTTTCTAGTTATAGGCATGCCATAGCATGAGTAACAACAGATTTCAAAATCAAATCTTAAAAAATTATTAGGAAATTATTACATAATGAACTTTGCAAAAGAAAAAGAAATTATTCAGACTCTTCTAATCAAAATTAAAATGTTACGACTGCTCAATTCCTAATGTTAGAGGTTTTCTCTAAAGATAAACTGTTGTTCTTAAAGTTAAAGATAAATCATCTACAATGATTTATTCAAGTTTAAAAAATGAAAATGATATTCATAATGTTAATTTTAACCCTCGAAATAATTTATTTATTTAAATTAAGTTTTTATATACAATAAATAATGAATGAGTTGACCAGTTCTCTAAACAAAACTAATTAAAATTAAGAGAGAATAAATAGTATAAATGAAATATGATATATATTGAAAATTTGTTGCTATAATAAAGGTTATTAAGTTAGCGAAGTGAAAAGATAATATAATAAATTAAGTGAAGCGAAATGAAATTTGGATTCATTTTCAAAAACTTTCCTTTTTAGGCAAAAATTGGATTACAATTTGGAGGAAAGCACAATCAAGCTTCCAATTGCCATCATCTTATTAAACATTCTTGTTAATGGTTTTAAATATTAATAGTATAGATTTGGGCTTATTATTTTTTTATTTAAAAAATAGTTCTTGAGAGAAAATATAGAGTTTTGGGTTTTTGATAGTCTATGATTTTATTTCAATGAGTGTAAAAAATAAACAATATTTGATGATGTGATAATATATAATTTGATGACATTGTCACGCTGTTATATTTTGTGAGTACATCAAAATTAAGTTCTCATGAATTTTAGCATGATGAAATACTGAAAAGTATAAATGTTATAAAAATATTTTTAAAAAAGTAGAGAAAGAAAGTTTTATGAAAGAAAGTTAAATATAAAAATGAGATTAATTTTGATATTTTATTAGTGTAAAAGAGTTTTATGCTGTTATGTAATAATATATTTCTATTTGTAAGACGTTCAAAATTGTTGATGATAAAATCAAACACTTTGATTTGATATGATGATGCACAAGTAAATGTCTATGTAAATTTTTTTTTAACATGAAAACATGTTGAGTTTTCTATAATTAAAGTAAAAAATATTCATGCATATTTTTCAAAAAAAGGGTGTTAGTTTCTTAATTCAAATAAATTTTCTTAGACAAGCTTTAAAGATTTGATTTAAAATAACAAGAAAGGAGAAAAACCATATATAACAAAATAGGGGTATTATAATATTAAAAAATAATTTTTATAAAAATAACTTTTTAAAAGTTACACAATAATTTTTTTCATGCAAAGTTTAATTTTTTTAATAGTTATAATAATTACACATAAATTAATTTTATTAAGTTTTTATTCTGTGCACATAAATAAAAATATTTGTTTGTAAGGGTTAAACAACACATTTTTAAAATTTAGGATGTAAAATATACATTATCTATAGTTCATGAGGTAAAGTGTAATTTATCCTAATTTAAAAACATGGGTCGTACCTCATCTTAGAAAACAAGTCAACTAGCCATTAGTCAACATACAACATTTTCCATTGCAGCTTGAGTGGCGATAGAGTCCAACCATCCCATTGGAGCCTTCTACAATGAGGAGGGTGATCTTCTGTAGTATGATGGGGAGGGTAGGTAGGTGAAAATGTGGAAAAGTGAGGGTGTCATTTGTATTTGTTGGTTTTGGTCCTCAAAAAGGGCTACAGTCCTTTGCATATGCCTAATTACTAGCTTTTTAACAAATATACTCCCGTTTTTTTATAATATATGCCAGCATTTTATGCCATTTTACCAGCAACAGGCAAACCAAATCAATGCGAATTCAAAATTTTTTTACACCAGTGCCTTTAATTTATCTGTTGGTATTGGTTCGAAAAAAGGGCTATAGGCTATAGAATACTTTAATTAAGTTGAATAAAATTTATGGGAATAGGAAAAAAAATGTGTAAGAGACCTACATGACAATGTCATTTTCATAGAATTACCAGCGTTTACAAAATAAATTATTATGGTAATATGTCTAATTACCAACAGTGGTCAGTCCAATTCAAGGAGAATTCTAGTTATTTTAGCACTAGTGTCATTTTTATTTGTTCATATTGGTCCTAAAAAGGACTACATGATATGGAACACTTTAATTAGGTTGAATAAGAGTTATGGGAGTTAGGAAAAAAAATTTAGAAGACTTAAGGGTCTGTTTGTTTTGTTGGAAATAGTTTTCAGTTTTCAGTTTTCAATTTTTAGTTTTTGTGAAGGAAAAACTGAAAAAACTGAAAACTGAAAAAAAAAACTAAAAAAACTTAAAATTGAAAAAAATCAAAATCGCGCTTTTTCAATTTTTCCTTCACAAAATCGAAAATTGAAAACTGAAATCGAAAATCAAAATCAAGCTTCCAACAAAGCAAACGGGCCCTTAGATCATAGTAGGACTGGTCACTCTAGATTATATGCAGTTGCATGTTGTTGAAAAGAAGTTAGTAAATGCTTGTAATGGAAAACTTGTAAATTATTACAAACAACAAAATATATGACTGACTACTTGTACACATTAGCATTGGAAGATCGGCTGGATTTGGTCTTGTTTGTCATTGATGAGTCATGAGTAATTCTTACTTTAGAACAATTATGAGACTTGAGAAAAAACTTTTGTATAAACTGGTGGACCCTTATAGTGGCCTTGGCCTTAGTTGTAGATTTGGCATATGTATGGGTTATGTGTTTTAATTTAAAATTGATATTTTAATTTACTAAAAAGATGTACAAGGAAAGTACGTGTAATTGAAATTACATAAATTAAATTTATTTATTATTTTTATAAATTGGAAAATATATTTTTATGCTTTTATAAATTAAATATATTTCTTGCAAATATATATGGGATTAATCACCCTTATATTACTTAGTGAGATCTACACATAATATAACTATATGATTAGAGTTATTTTTCCAATAATGAGTAACCTATGCTCATACATTTACCAACCTTCTTATTTTAAAGGTTCTAAATCATAGAATATGTAATTCTAATATTGAAGACTAATTACATAGAAATGTTTCCATGTGTCATTTATAGACCAAAATTTTTACCCCTATTTTTATAATCTTAATAATTATAGTAATTGTTTAATTTAATTTACCTTATAACTATGTTACCACAAAAAAAATAGACTACTAAAATTAACGATAATTTTATTTATCATGTGTAATTATTATTTATTTATATAAACAACTATTATAATATGTTTTCTACCTTGATAATGAACTATAACTATAACCCATTTGTGATGCTACGCAAAACATAAATTAGGATTGTTTACTTTTTTTCTATTCCACGTTAACTCTATGTTAATCATTTTTTTTCTTATACTGATCAATAATTTCGTTTTCTTCACATATATTGTCTAGGTCAAATATTTAATATCAAATATATGGTCCTTCATTACTATTTACGTATTAACATCCACCGCCATTTTATTAAACCCATTATCACAAATGGACAAAATATAATCTGGGTTCACGGTATAATTTCATGCTTTTTATGTGAACCTCCGTTGGGTTACTTGTACCATTTGATGAAGTTAACCCACTCCAACAAATACACACATTACTACACGGACCATGGAGCACCAGGACCATGTTAGAAGGAGCCCCATTTTTAATAAGAGAGAGATGGAAACCCCAAGTCAACTGGCCTAACAGAATTGCAGAGATAAGAGTCTAACTCAATCTCTATATAGCTAGCAGTTTAAACTAACCAAATTTCACATGAGAGTTGAATGAAAAGAGTTTATTTTCAGGACTCTTAACATCAACGGTAACTAACAGCTCCCAATATACAATTTTATTTTTTTTTCCCCGATGGAAATTATATGCACCATATAACTATAGCGGTAAGAAAGAAAACATGCAAGTCTAAATTGAACTTTAGCCATTTAAATATTAATGGTTTATGGAATAGTTCCACAAATTTATGAATTATGCTTGTGAGGGCAATTGATGCCATAATGGAATAATTCACAAGAATGCTCGTAACGGAATATGTATTTATGTAATACAAGAACATTATTGAACAAAGTAACTTCCAATTGAGGATACATAATGAACACTAAATGGCAAGTTTTTCAGCCAGGTTAAATTATTGAAGCAAAGAAAGGAAAGGTATAAAGGACATGAAAGGAAAGTGAAGGTAGCTAGGAACACAAGCTCATAAACCGCATTGCGTCACGCCGTCACGGTCACGGAACCAAGGTAGTCATGAAGACAAGAAGCCACTTCATGACAAAGATGATGCGAAACCTCCTATATATCCAGCTTCATCAGTTCCAAAAACTTGCAGCAACCGAAAGGAGTTCTACATTAATTTATATAGTCTCGTAAAGTTAGTGAAAATTTTAGATAATTTTACATACAACACAGTTTACTTAAAATCATATGATATAGAAAGGGCATTATAATCAGATGCTCTTATGCTTTGCGCTGGCATAAAAAAGTTATAGTTTTCAACTTACTCCTAATGAAAAAGAACACTCTACAAGAAGACAGATTCAAAAATCTCAATTTATAGAGAAGAAATGTGTTTATGATAACCAACGGAGGCAAATCAACAAAATTAGATAATATATGATACAAAGTTACAAACTACATGCCCCTCTATGTTTACGCATGCACAAATGACAACAGCGTGACGATTTACAACAATTTTAAGTGAAAGAATCCGATTCAAAAGTACATAAAATCGTTATTTTGGAATGACATTTGAACGGCAAGCAAAAAATAAGAATACTGACTGATTGACTGAAAATTGTAGCATATTCCTTTGGTTTCTTGTTAGATGCAACGCTAACCCTTTGCTTGTAGAAACTTAATGAATTATGGTATTTTTGGTTATGAAATGAATGAATTATGGTATTTTTGGTTATGAAATGAACGAATTATGGTATGATTATGAAATGAATGAACTATGGTATGATAACAAGCCTGTCATTACGACAAAATCATGCTTCTTAAAAATTATTACTGGATATTATGATAGAGTCTCAGAATAGTTGCATTCAATTAAAAGAACACCTAGGCATAACCTGCACTTGATGTAGGAGAGAAACATGAATTTGATTTTATTTAACAATGTGATTGCCGGACAACTTTCTTTTTTAGAAAGAAAATTAAAAATGGAAGACTTAGAAGAAAAACTGAAAACCTAATCAAAACTAAAAAGTAATGATCAACGGTGACTGTTGTAGGCACTTTAAAATGATGATGTTCTTTAATCTTTTAAATTACAACAGAAATAAATTTCAAAGTCTTAGAAAAATGTTAATTTCCTTTATACAGCTGTATAGACAGAAAATACACGGCAATACTCATAACTCAAGATATATTTTTTTTGAATGCTTATATTTTATTATATAAAATCAATAAAAAGTAGCCCCGGTGAGGCATAATTTCGTTGCCTATGCCCAATGCCCATATAGAATTTTGTAAGCTTGCAATCATAATTTGAAGAGGTTAAATTGGGCATTATCACTTTTAAAATTATCGACACATAAAAATGTGACACGTCATTGAACAAATCAAGAATTAAACCCCTGGAATACCAAAAAAAGGTTGAAACATACAGAAAGGACACACAAGGTCTAACTAGATAACTAACAGAAAAGACACACAAAAAGGTTGAAACATATTTTCATATGGTTATACTCTTTGAATGCAAATCTGATTTATGACTCACAGTTACCACAGATTCAGTCAGTATAAAGCACATTTGATTTAGGAGGAATAGCATAAACTTTTGGTGAAAAGTGTATGTACAAGGTCTGATGCTTATAAATATCAGAAATGAATATCAGACTTCAACTTTAAAAATCACTCTGAATGGGAAAATACTTTTAAAGAAATTGCATGAACTGTGTAAAACTACAATTGCATAAATCGATATGGCTAGTATTATGATAAGATACCTTTATGCTATGCTGTTATATCAGTAGCTAGCCAATCACCTTTGATCCCTCAAGCATTGAAAGCAGTCCTAATCATGTTTAGTTCCTTGTTGACTTCCATCATATTCATTCTTTCTCTTGGTGAGTTCACTGAACAAGCAAGACCAATCTGAAATAATGACAACAAGCACTTCTCAGCATTAGGATGCATGTGGCCCACAATCTCAGAAAGGCGGTTTTCTTCTGCTACTGGTACTCCAGGACACTTATCTTCCATCGAGAGAAGAGTTACATCTACAATCTCCAAGATGTTGATTGGAAGTGCAGTTTGAACATAGTTATGGAGGTTACGTCCATCTTTGAACAATTCCTCTGTTGGTCTTCTCCCAGTTAGCATCTCCAAAATAAGAATACCAAAGCTATATGTATCACCTTCTATTGACACTTGTGGACTTGCTCCGTACTCTGAAATGTGTTTCAAACCATTAATGTTTTCAAATCCAACCTTACAAAGAATTAATCCAAAAGGAAACAAAAGAAGAAAACAAAAGGATCTTCACTAGATTTCAAACAAAAATTATGATCAAACCATATATACATGCCTGGAGGAGCATAACCAATAGTTCCTTTTATTCCACTTGTGCTGGTTTGATTCTGCGAGTTGCCATCAATTGTTGACACAAGTCTTGCTAAGCCAAAATCGCTCACATGAGCAACCATGTTATCATCAAGAAGGACATTGCTTGGCTTTAAATCACAATGAATAACAGGTTTCCCGCATTCATAGTGAAGATAATGTAATGCAGAAGCAACACCAATAATAATTTCCAATCTTGCCTTGAGGTTCAATATTCTTGACTGATCTTCAATTTCTCTCACTGGGTGTAGCCATTCGTCTAAGCTTCCATTTGACATGTACTCAAAAACTAAAGCTTTGAAGTCATTTCCATTGTAATCCACACCAGAGCAGCAAGTGAAAATCTTCACAATATTTCTATGCCGGATATTTCTGAATGCATTACATTCGGCAATGAAGCTTTTGTGAGCTCCTCTCTTTTGAAGGTTTAGAAGCTTTATAGCAACAGTTCCTTCATCTGAACCTAGTGCTCCATTATATACAGAGCCATGACTACCAGTTCCTATTAAGTTCCTAGTTGAGAACCCATTTGTTGCATTGTGTAGGTTCTGATATGATACCTGAGGAAGTCTGTCAATTGTTGAATCAGCAGATGCTTTTTTGTGTCTTCTCCTTATCAAATAGATTGTAAGAATACATGATAATAGAACAAGAACCCCAATGGAGCATGCTATAACTGTTGCCATCCGAAAAATGTGACGTTTCTTCTTTTGCATACCTTTTAAGGGACAGGGTGGAAGCCTCAGGTATGATACACCACCGCAAAGGTTGCTATTGTTTGTCAGTGAAACCTCACTTGCATTCCGAAACACACCATTTGTTGGTACCTCACCCTCTAACATGTTAAAAGAAGCATTGAAGTATTCCAAAACAGAAATATTTTGCAGTGCTTGTGGAATTGCTCCAAACAACCTGTTTCGCGATAGGTCTAAGTGTCGAAGACCTTTCAATGAAGCTAAAGAAGGTGGTATAATTCCATGGAAGGAGTTCCCCTGTAAATAGAGGTATTCCAAGCTGATGCATTTTCCTATTGTTTCTGGAATCTCACCAGATAAATGATTTTCAGACACATCTAGCGTACCAACATTTACAAGCATGCGTACCACACTAGGTAAACTACCAGTTAATAAGTTGTGTGATATGTTCAGTAGGATCGATAAAGATGTAATTCCAAGAACCTGTGATGGTATGGCTCCAGTAAGGTTGTTATATGAAATATCTAGCAATCCTAAGCTTTTGCAATTTCCAATGCTTGAAGGAATGTTTCCAACTAACATGTTATATGACAGATGTAGCTCAAACAACTGACTGAGATTGCCTATGATAGTTGGTATCTCTCCTGACAACTTGTTGTTGTCCATATATAATCTTTGCATGTTTTGGAGCTTACCAAAAGAAGCTGGAATGTTCCCAGCTAGATAGTTTCCCTCCATATCCAATGCAATTAAGTCAACAAGATTTCCTAATTCTGTAGGAATTTGTCCGGCTATTTGATTACCACCAAACGCTAATATTTGGAGCTGTGTGGACAAGTTTCCTATGAAATTAGGCAAGTGACCCGCAAAATTATTGTCCTCCATACCAAACTGTTTCAGCTTACTACAATTTATCAAAGACTTCATGAACTCCCAGTCATTAAATGTATTCCTTCCGAGATCATTTGAACCTAGAGCTAGACGCGAAAGTTTTTGAAGATTTCCTAGATTTGGGACTTGTCCTACAAAATAGTTGCTAGAAAAATCAACCGCTTGAAGCGCAAATGCACTTGTGATGGAGGTTGGGATAGGACCTGATAACTGATTCCCTTCCACTAGAATGGTCCTGAGTTTCGGGAGGGTGAAAAACATGTTGCTTGGAAGAGAACCCTCAAATTGACAAAATGCAACTGTTAAGATAGTGAGGGATGACAAGTTGTAAAGTGAGGAAGGAAACTTACCAGACAGTTTATTCATTCCCAGTGATATAAATGTCAAGTTTGTCAAACGACCTATTTCCTCTGGTATATTTCCTTCCAAATTATTATAAGGCAAGGAAAGAACAGTGAGGGAAGAAAGATTAAATATGGATTGTGGGATTTGTCCAGATAGATTGTTTGAATAAAGATACAACTGCTCAAGCTTCCCAAGGGACACGATTTCCATTGGTATTTGGCCACTAAAATGATTACCAGCTAAACTCAAGTACCACAGTTGAGAGCAATTTGTCAAGCTAACTGGAAACTCCCCAACTAAGTTGTTACTGGTTAAATCCAGTGCTTGTAGTTGAAACAAACGGCTCAATTCTTGTGGGACATGACCGTAGAAGTTATTGGATGCAAGACTGAAGATTTTGAGAAAGGAGAGGTTCCCAACATGTGGTGAAATGGACCCTTCCAAACGATGCCCTTCTAGTTTCAACTCTATAACTCTTTGATGCAGGTGACCGCACGTGACTCCTTGCCAGTTGCAAAAGTCGCTAGAACTATTCCAAGAGGCCAACACTCCGAATGGGTCGTTGGATATGGATTCTTTGAAGTTGAGAAGTGAAAACAGATCAGTCTCGTTTCCTAAGGCAAAGGCAGTAGTGTTGGGTTGAAACAACAGTAAGCCTGAAAAGGAGAGATGAAGCAAGGCAAGGCATATGGACCAAATCGACATCATTGAGGAACAGAGAACTGCTGAACAAGGTTGCGAAAGTGCAGAATTTCTAAATTTTTATCTCACGTGGGTTATAAGGTTATAACTAGGTGAATGGCAATTAGGCCATACCGTGGCTTTAAATAGCGGTGTGCAGCTGGATGGGGACACTAGGTATGGCCTATTAGCCGTAACATTTCGTGACTTTCTGCAATTGCAATAATCTATATACAACCTGCAAGTCTTTGTTATGGTCATCATGCTTTTGGCATGCATGCTTTCCAACGGTCATCATGTGACATGGATTTTGTTTGATATGGCGCACGTTTTGGTTTCTTTTGAAGGTGATTGCTCACATGCCTGGTTCAATCAATAGCCAAGGTGCCTATGTTAACGTGGATTGCTCTCCAGTTAACATGTGTAGGCACAAAGTACCACGGTTAAATGTGAAAAGTAGTTGCAATGGCAGCGGAGGTGTAGCTGCAATGATAACCAACGTTGTCCAGAAAAAAATAACAAAATCATCAATTTGTGTAACTTTTAAAGAGAGTACAAATTTTATTAATTTGCAAAGGTGCCCTTTGCTTACCTTTAGATTATTATTTCTTAGGAAGGGCATCCTCCGTACCAAGGGTTGTAGGTCTAAAATTTGCAAATCCTTAGCGACTGTGAGATTCAGAGTATTATCGCCAATTCTAGTCATTGGCCTACATTGGGTTACTGCTTTCTGTCTGGTTCCAATATGGTTCAGTTCTCCTCTTCTTCTTTTGAGGTTGCTTTGGACGGGGCATATATATAGGATTTTTTTCTGTAATATCTATTGTTTGCTAATTGAAAGGCTTTGTTTCTTTTGTTTTTTTTTTTTTGTGATCTAGCCACCATTAAGCCTAAAAGGCTACGGCAGTTTGGTTCACTTGTACTTCCAAAAAATTCTGGTTTGACAATCATGTTACAGCACATAAGTATTCATTTTGGGAAATTAATTTTCATATGATATATCCCAAATAATATCATTCTAATATGGTCTATAGGGGGTGGGAAGAATTTTGCAAAGAATTTGGACAATCCGAATTCTTTACATTGACATTTTCGTATTTTATTATTAAATATCAAAAGCCAACAAGAAGGAAATTTGAATTCCACGTATTGTTTTCTTATTTTTTTTTATTCTTTTACTTTTTAATATAATAAAGAAAAAGAAGCTGGATTTTTATATTCTATTTAAATAATAATCTATTTAAAGAAAAAAAATATTATATAAAATTGGATTTTTATCTTCTATGATTCTTTCCTTGATTTTTAGGCAAATCTTCTATTGAAATTATTAATGGCTATTGCTATTTTTTTTTATTGTTTCTATAAAAATAAAAATTATGAGAATATCTACCGATTAAATCTGAAAACTAAAATTAAATGCAAATTAAAAGATAATCTCACCAATAGCAAAATATATATATATATATATATATATATATATATATATATTAAATTTAACAAAAAATTGGAAGATTTAATTAAAAAAAATTGAATCTATTAACAAATAAATGTGAGAAAAATAAAATAATAATGCTTCTTATTAAGAGCACCTTGTGTTGGGTCGATCAATTTAGTTGATCAATATTTAAGGTGGGTAGACTGTTAAATAGAAAAGTTAGTTTTGCCAAAATTCTTTCATCCGTCTTGAGCACTTGCCCAAATTTAATACAAAGTGCTATCTTTTTACGATATTACTCTTGGATCCCTTTATCTAATTTTTTCAATCAATTTTTTATAATTATGTAATTAACTATATGCATGCATTATAGATGAAAATAATTAACTATATCTTTTAAAAATATTTGCACAATATTTTAAAGATAATTTTTGAAGGACTTATCGTAAGAATGTTTAAATTTTCAAATCACTTTATAAACTTTCAAGAGATTAGGAGACAACTAAAATAAATGTAATCAAATACTAAAGTAACGCAAATTAATAGAATAACTTATTAAGATCATTTTTGGGAATTTTACATAAAACTTACATCAAAGTGATATATACCGTCCAGAACTATGAAAATCATACATGAAGGCAAAACTTCAAAGTCTTGTTAGGATATTGTAAGCATGAAGATAAAAGCGAAAAAAAAAAAAAAAGAGAGACATTTTTGGAGGTAAAACTCATGTACTCACGTGTATTGTGCCCTTGCACGTTTGTGCAATAAAAACATGACATTTGTTATAGAGGGCCCCATTGGAGGATAATGATTTGGTGTGAATTGGATGGTAACGGATTAGTTAACCTGTGAAAATAGTAGCGTGGTGTTGGTTTTTAAAATTTGAGAGGAAAAATAATTTATTTACTTATTTAGTATTTACAAAATAATTTGTCAAAGATAGAATAATTGGAAAAAATGAAAATAAGGAAGAGATAGTAGAACCCTATGCTAACTCCTGAACCTTTCAAAAAACATTGTTGCTTAAAGTTAGTTTTGAGTGATAACAAATTAATTTCTTGAAAATATTTTAAACAATGACTAATCTTTTACTTGAGTTTCTTGAGCATATAACAAGGTCATTCTCGTTAGCATACAAGTTCCTTAAACAAGATTTCTTTTCACGATATCATATGCAAACATATTAAGTTTCATTCAAAGAGATTACTGAAAAATAATCCTTAAAATGGACGTTAGTATGTTTGACGCATTAAGAAAAGATTTCAAGAATATGAAACTAACCAAATTTCAAATCTTCAGATAATAGCTTTTGTTTTAAGAAAGTGCTGCACAATGAAAAAAATTCATCCTCCATTGAAGCAAGTTATGGTTTTGCTGATGATTTTATCACAACAAGCTCTAATTGAAGAAATAAGGATAAAAGGGAAGTCCAAAAACTGAATTAGCGCTTTAGAAAGCATGTTTACTCTTAAACGATACACACTTTACAAAATAGGAAGGAAAATTCAAATTTCAAATTAAAGTCAAATCCAAAAAAGGACAACAATCACATCTCACTTTTAACTTGGTCAACCGTCCTAGCTTCTAGAAGAAAAAGTTCAGAAACCTCGTTTAGAATCTTAAAGGTAATTTCTGAAGATGGTCTCAGAAACCCCTATTTGACAATGGTCTTTGTAACTGCAAAAGTGGCTTTAACACAACAGAGCTAGTATTCTAGGCTGCATTTCCAAGACACATAAGTGAATACTTGATAGTCTTTATTTAAAAGTTTTTGAAACCAGGGAAAGAAAAGTGAAAGCACGATTCAATCTCCTTTCTGTTGCACTTTTCAACTTACACCCTATGTTAGTAAAGGGGCCTAAGGCTGCTCAACAACAAAAGGAAGGTGATCCAAGATGGATGGGTTAGGGCTTGAGATGGTGGTACAACTAAAAAAATCTACTATATTAATATTTTAGACTTCTTTTATTAAAACTATTACACAAGTCATTCATATAGTAATTTACGCTTCACGTGTTATTCATATAGTGATTTAGGCCCCATCTTTCCCAATCTTTATGTCTAAAGATTTTTTTCAACTTAATTTATAATTTACTTATTAATTATTTTTCATATGAAATAAAATTAAATATTACAATCATTAAAGAATCAAATATTACAATAATTAGAGATTACCATTTGCACTAAGAGAGGATCCATGTCAATATAATTATGATCTGTAATTAAAATTAAGAATCATTAATAGCCTCACATTATGAAGGTGATATAAAAATTAAAAAGAAAATATTTCCAAAATAAATAACCTTTAAGATCAGTATATTTTTGGCTCTAAATAAAATGAATAGGTCAAATTGTTAACGAATTGCTACTTAGTTGATTTTGATATGATAATAATTCAAAATTCAATTTCTACCAAATCTATTCTTAATTGAATATTTAAGACTCATTGTAATACTACTATGATAATTTATTCTTAATTAAATATGATAATAATTGATATAATACTAATATTTAATTAACATTCATTACATGGAAAATCTTCCATGTGTTATTCATAGAAAAAATATGTCCCATCATTTTCATAATCTTAATATTTAAAATAAGTTTTTGAATTTAATTTACCTTCTAACTATTAATTATTCTTTCCAACCATACCTTCGTATCTTTGTACCATTAACAAAAGTAATATAAAAAATAAAAAAATAACATAAACAAAATTATAATTCAATGTATTATACCATAAAAATTTTATATATATAATTATAGTATTAATGATAACAAAGCTATTATAATTATGTTACAAAGAAAATATTACAATTAAAAATAAATATATTGATTATATTTATTATAATTAAGGATTATAATGATAGGATTAATTATAGTAAAACATTATAATTATGATAATTAATAATAACAAGAAAACCTTATCACACCTTTATTTTTGAATTGTCTTTATTGGATTTGTATTATATATGTATTTTCATTGTTAATTTGGATTATATTGCATTAGTAGTATTTATTATTATGGATATTTATGTTTTGAATTTCAAAGTATTTTTAAATTTTTTCTTTTTGATTTTTAAATAAACCCATAAATATCAGTATGGATTCAAATCTCCATGTGTAATGAGGAATGAGAACTCGTGATGGGGACAAGAATGAGGGTGGAGGCAAATTTATTAATAAAATAATATTTTTAAAGGGAAGTTATCCAATAGATGAGAGCATACATATGCTACCGCGAGTCCAAGATGTGGCTTTGTAAATTTAGATTAGAACATTGAAATGAGTGTACTGCGGTTCACCATATTATTATTATTAATGGATTTAGATTCTCTAAAGTGAGGAAGTGAGAAAGTTTTCACCCTTGAATAAAAAAGTGCATAGTATGTTGGCCCATCAATTGATCTAATAGTGAGAATCTCCTTATTTTTTCATTTTAGAGAGATTATCACTTTAGAGCAGTTATTTTCATTTTTAATTAGTGTTTCACTATATTAAAACATCTACCAATGGGCATGTTTGTTCCAATGACTTTTCGAAACCAACCTATCAAATTCTACATATACAATAAAATTAAGCAAGCTTGGTTAACATTATGGATGCAATATATTTAACATTTACCAAAAAATAATTAGAATTGTTTAACTTTTAATTTATTTAGATTAGAAGTGGGTAGGTTTACATTTTTCAGTCAATATAAGTTATTTTAGCTTTCAACACTTTTAACTTTTTTAGATTCTAATCTCTTGTTTATATTATATTTTTGGATCTTATAAAAATTTGTCAAATCATGTTTACAAGAATTAAAAATTTTAATTTTTTTTATAAAATTTAATTTTTATGGAGCGACAATGTACAAGAATTTTATACTATTATATTATGCATTGTCATACAACCAAATATAGATGATTTTCATGTTACTTGAAACCCTGTGCAAACAAAATAATTTGATTAGATAATAATATAAAAAATTTATATTATGAATGTATCAAAATCAAATTTTTATTTATAAAGGTCAAAACCAAAATTTTTAATATTCAAAAGAATTAAATACATATATTAAAATATTTATAGAGACTTAAATTAAGATTGCAATGACAAAAAAAGAAATATAAGAAAGGTAAAATTATCATTTACCTCTCAAGAGGTTCATTAAACTTATGTTGGACATTTTTAGACAAATAAAACAAAAAAAAAATAATTATTTACATATATAGTGCATGCATATAGTTAATTACATAATTATAAACAATTAATTGGAAAAATTAGATGGAGGGATCCCAAGAGTAATATCAAAATAAGATAGCACTATTTGTATTGAATTTGGGCAAGTGCTCAAGACATACAACAAAATTTTACCAACATTAATTTTTTTTGTTTAACAGTCTAGACACCATAAATATTGATCAACTAAATTTATCGACCCAACACAAGGTGCTCTTAATAACAAGCATCATTATCTGATTTTTCTTACATTTTTTTGTTAATAGATTCAATTTTTGTATTAAATCTTCTAATTTTTAGTTAAATTTAATATATATATTACTATTAGTGAGATTATCTTTTAATTTTAGTTGTCAGAGTTAATTGGCAGATATTCTCATAATTTTTTATAGAAAAAATAAAAAATAGAAATAGCCATTAATAATTTCAATAGAATATTTGCATAAAAATTTGAGGAGATGAAGATTTGCCTAAAAATCAAGAAAAGAATCATAGAAGATAAAAATCCAGTTTTATATAATATTTTCTTTTCCTTTAAATAGATGATTCTTTAAATGAAAGATAAAAATCCAGTTTCTTTTTCTTTATTATATTAAAAAGTAAAAGAATAAAAAAAATACATGGAATTCGATAGGTCCGAATTTCCTTTTTGTTGGCTTTTGATATTTTAATAATAAAAAACAAAATGTCAATGTAAAGAATACGGATTGTCTGAATTCTTTGCAAAATTCTTTCCACCCCTTATAGTCCATATTAGAATGATATTTTTTTGGAAATATCATATGAAAATTAATTTTCAAAAACGAGTACTTATGTGCTGTAACATGATTGTCAAACCAGAATTTTTTGGAAGGACAAGTGAACCAAAGTGTTGTAGCCTTTTAGGCTTAATGATGGCTAGACCACAAAAAAATCTCACATTGCTTCTTCATCAAAAATTGATGATCACCTTCTTTATATCTGGATTATATGGTTTATATGGCTTAAAGTTTATGCTGTAATAAATGAAAATAAATTTCTCACCTTTGTCATCCAATTTCATCCTTAACTAATATGGTACATGAGCATATGCAATACACCCAAAAACTCTGAGGTGATAAATTGAAAGCTTTCTTTCACTCCAAGCTTCTTCGGGAGTCTTATTACAAGCATTTTTTGTTGAACACCTGTTCAAAATATGCATAGCAGTAGTAACTGCTTCTGCCCAAAATCCTTTAGACAATTGTTTGAACCTCAACATGCATCTCACCATGTCCATGATTGTCCTGTTCTTTCTTTCAGTGACTTCATTCTGTTGGGGAGTGTATCTGGTTGTCAGTTGATGTGGAATCCTATGCTGCTCAAAGAAAAATATGAATAAAGAAGTGTTTACTTGATTCAAATCCATAGATTAGATTGTTAATTAATCAATGGGAAATATTTTTAATATAGATTGTTCATTACAAAAGTTCCTGGATGTCAATTTTTGAAACATTACTATTAGATTTTTGAAATGAAGCATTGATAGTTAAATGTTATGATAATTATTTATATGATTATCATAACATTTAAAATTATCAATGTACGTTATGTGGGGTTATAACATTTATAAAGTTTTTATGAAAGTGTACATTATCATTAATATACGTTATCATAAAGTTTGGGATACCATAAAGTGCACATTAACATTACAGATATCTGTTCATTTTAGACAACTGTGCATTATTATCACAGGTATGATTTGAATAATATATTATTGGAAATCTATTATTGTGTATTCATAGATACATAGGATTTATACTAGAATATCAACAATGATAGAATTAATATATTATGAGTTGATTAATGCATACGTTATCATAAAGTGTAGAATACTATGCTGATTCACAACTTAGCTACCATTTAATGAAATATGAACCCCAATTTAAATAAAATCTATATCCAATATAATGGTGGATGAAATATAAGTTAATATGGTGTCTCATACTCTAGGAGTGAGTCTTGGAATATTACTCTATACATTAAGTAGGTGTCTCCTTATGGATAAATCTTAAACGTTTCTTTTTCAACTAATATTAAAGAGATATTTTAAAATGTCCCTTGAAATATGTCCTAAACATGGTATAAATTACGTTACTCATTCAAAATATTTGTTTCCGTGTTTGACCTCTTCACCACTATGTTGCATTGCAATTTTAAAATAAATGGTGGAAAGTGACTTGTTTGTACCATTGAAGCTGTTCCATTCGGTTAAATGAGGTTTGCCGCCGCTTGAGCTGGAAATGTTATTATGTGATTAAAATTTGGTCAAAACCAATAAAAAACCGATTTGAGCAAAAGATAGTATGTATCATTTAGCATAATTGCCGGCAAGAGAATATTCAACTTTCCTTGATCGGCGTATCGTATCACCAGTATATTGTATTGCAATTTTAAAATAAAGGGAGGAGACTGACTTGTTTGTACCATTGAAGCTGTCCCATTCGTTTAAGTGAGGTTTGACGCCACTTGAGCTGTAAATGTTATTATGTGATTAAAATTTGGTCGAAACCAATAAAAAAACCGATTTGAGGAAAAGATAGTATGTATCATTTAGCATAATTGCCGGCAAGAGAATATTCGGCTTTCCTTGATCCACGTACCGTGCGTCGTATCTAATATATAATTTCCATGTTAATCTGTTTGACTTTATTAAGTGCCTTCATAATAAGAAAAATATGTTGCTTTGTGTTATTCACAATTTACAACATCAGTTTTATGATAGCATGTCATTTTACGATCATTTTAATTATATATATATCGATGTCGTGAATTTTAAATTGTACAAAATATAAATATTTCTTGAGTATCTATCATCAATTAATTAACATTACACATGCTTCTAGCTTATATATAATATTAAAATTATTTCATTATTGTTGGCACATCGCATTTTTTACAAAATTGTTTTGGTATTTTAAGCTTGTTGTTCGTAATTGTTAGAACATTGTTATTCTAACATCTAAAGTGAGTATTTAATTAAGGCATCCACTCCATCATCATTGAATATGATGAATGGGGGTAGTGGGAGCCACCATAAAATTTTTTTTATCTAATCTATTTTGTTCAATTTTACAAATGGATTACATGAAGTAAAAATATAATATAATATAATCTATTCTATATAAAAAAGCACTCGTCAAATACAGCAGGTATTATTATTATAAAACAAATCCATACTGGGATTTTGAATTACTATATGTGGAGATATATTCAATATATTAATTATCATACGAGTAGGTGGGTTTTATGGTGGGACATATTTAAATAATTGATTATAAAATGGTGGGTTTTAATTCACTTATAATAGTACATATTTATTTCCTAGGTGTCAAAATTAGATTTTTTAAATGAAGCATTGATAGTTAAATGTTATGATAATTATTTATATGATTATCATATCTATTTTAAAATTATCAATGTACATACCTTGGTGACTATATTAATCATCAACACATGAGTTTACAATTAACCCTCATTACTATATTACTAACTTATATTTTTTTAAACATTAAATTTTTTATTTGTAATTCAAAAATAAAAGGTTTTATTTGGAAATATTTATATGCATTCAGTGAACATATCAATTATTACAAATGAAAATAATATAGATTATTAAAATAAGTACAAATTAAATATTAATGGATTTAACATTGCTAGAAACAATACAATATCAAAGTTAAAAATAGTATTATAACCCTTCAAGTTTTATTAACAAGTCTTTATGCTTCTTTTCCAGTTGACAAGTCTCATAAATATAATTAGAAATTTGAATAGCTGGAAAACCAAAAATAAGTTTTTCCTTGACGGGTAATTTAATCCAGTGAAATGATAATGTCCAAAATACATATGTCACAACCACGAACTCATGCAAGAAAATTTTTCATGTTGAATTTTTAATGAAAAAGCTTGTGTTCGAGTTATTTTCACCTTAGCTACAAATCTTCCATTCTTGTCAAATATTGTACAGTATCCTTGATAAATTTGAATATTATAGCCTTTCTTTGACAACTATCCTAAACTCAACAAATTGTGATGAAGACCAAAAGCATAAAACACATTAGAAATGAAATTGTGAGAATCATCTTTCGATTTTATTTTTATCAGACCTTTTCCCAAAATAGGAATATTTGGGCATGTTTGGTTTGCTGTTTTCAGTTTTCAGTTTTCAGTTATGAAGGGCAAATTGAAAAAACTGAAAACTAAAATTTACTGAAGAAAATTTCACATATGATTTTACAATTTCATCTAGTAAAGAAAATAACTCATTTTTTCCACACATATGATTGCTACAACTATTATCTAAATATCACATTTTCTTCCACATCAATAGAATTGCTTGCCAAAAATAAACTTTGTTGATTAGAATTCTCATCAATATCTTGACACTGATTTTCGGCAACATTTGCTTAAGTGTTTTTGGTTTGATTCATTAGTCTAAATCTGCATCTCTGTGTCCAAACTTTCCACATTAAAAACAATTTAAGTTTATTATTTCTTTATAAAAATTATCTCTTTCTCTTGCTCGATTAGCAGACTCAAAATTATTTCCTCTTCTTCCTTGATTGTGTGGCCTGAAATTATTCCCTCTTCCTTTATTATAATTGATGCCACGACCTTTTCCTTTGAAATTTCTACCTCTGCCTCTAAAGTTTCCTTTACCTTGGCCATAACTTCTTTCTTCTCCTTGATGGCTTAATTCAGCAAATTTGTTGAAATTCATCTGACTCTTCAAGGCTTCTTTTGCTAACTTTTCTATCTTCTCCAAGTGTAATACCTGGTGTACACGTGTTAGTAGATAAGTTCCGTATTGTCCTAGAGTCCCTTAGGTTCCACCGGTGTTGCCGGGTTCAGGTTTTTGCTAAGTTTGGAGCCCTACATCTCCTTAGAGGGCTATATGATAGAGCTACATTCTTGGGACCAAAAGTCCTGGTAATAGCTCTCCAAGGGAAAATGAATTGAAGAGTGATTTTTAATGAATTTTAGGAAACCTATAGATGTGTCGTTTCTAGCCCCCAAGTTTAGAAAATCACCGAAATCTCAGAATTTGAACTAAAACTCAAAAATGAGATTTTGATTAGTTGAGGTTTTAATTTTTTTTTTATATTTTATTTGAATCCAAATGGGGGATATTTCCTTATTTACATTTATGTTTTAAAGTTAATATATAGGAAGTAAAATGGATTATTTAACTTAGAATAAAGATATGTAAATGAGTGAGTGAGTATAGAGATGAGCTAAACCATGACAGCAAATTTCTACAGAAGTTTTAATTTTCCTGTCACCGCTATAGCAGTCACAGGAAGGTATGTAGCACTGTCTTGGCCTTTGGAGACCACTATAGCGGTCCAGGACATAAGTGCACAATAATTTCCCGTGTTGGCCGTGTGAAAGCTCCTGACCACTATAACGGTCCCCCTGAAACACAAACACTGTCGAAACGCGTCGTTTCACTCATAGACCCCTCCCTCATTTTATAAAATCCTTCCCACTCCTTCCCTTTCCATTTTTCCTCGAACCAAAATCTCCTCCCCACTATTTTCTCTCATTTTTCTCAATCTCATTCAAGTGTTGCTCCCCCAAATCATCAAGGTATGTTTATGTTGATAGATTTTGGTCTCTTTTCTTCCATTCCCTTCATGTTCTTAGTATGGGTTATTATTTCTCTCATCGTTGTCAAGTGGGGGTGCTCCCCTAATATTGTTAAGGTTGTTTTAGAGCTATCTAGATGTTACTAGAGATTAATCTAGAGTTTTTTATGATTGTTATAGTCGACATTAGTGCCCTCCCGACTTCCCGGAGCTCAGTAGGTGTTGACATCATCTTTTCCTCCCTTCTAGGTGAGTGGGTTTGATCTCATGACCTTATTTTGGTCATCCTATAAATTATTTTTTAGCATCGTAAAGTGATTAGGGATATTTGCTTAAGTTTTATCATGAACTAAATTACTCGATTGTATTTTAGCACGAATTAAAGGAATATGTTTTGAAGCTTAGTATGAAACTTCATGTTTATTAAAATGCATGGGACTACACTTGGAATATAATTGCTATCACATGATTTAGTTATGATTTTCAAACTAGTTTATTTTATGAGAAAATGATAAATGTGAAATGCTATGATTGTTTTATAAGGAATCGGAACAGTTGAACTTAGATATTTAAAATCCCCTTTTTAGACTTTAGTATGATTGTAGATAGGGAATTACTAGGAGGAATAGAACTTTGAGTTAACGGCAGTCATTCCATTAACTTTGGTAGACCAAGGCCCACCAGGGGCAAGTTATCTTATTTTTTTTATCAGTCCGTCAGGGATGCGATTTGCCAGGGACCGTTGAGATCTCATCTAGTCAGGGACTCTTGATCGACAGGGACTGAGTACCCACTATATAGTTAATGGATAGTCCATTCCCCTTTTGTATTACTGAGAACCATTATGTTTTTATTTTCCAGCAACCAGGATTTTGTAGCTAGTATGTAACTATAAATGAAATGATTTATACTTATTGCATTATTATTATGTATCCTTTTTAAGTCCCATGTACGATTATGAGTGAGCATCTACTCACTGAATTTTGCTATAAAACTCACCCCTCTTTTCTTCCTTTTCTCATAGATTCAGGTGTAGCTTAAGATCTTCCTCTTCCTCCCCCTACTCAATAGCACTAGCGTTTTTAGCTTTGTGGTGAGCTTCACTTTGACGTGAAGTTTGATTGTTTTGTATAGAGTGCTCTAGTGATGATGTGGGTAGGGTCCCGGACCATGCATGTATTTTATTTTTGCTCACCATGAGTCTTTTGTATTAAAATGATTTAGCATTCATGGTATATTTTGTAAATGAGTAACTCAGTTTAAAATTTATCACAATCATAGTGTTAGATCTTATTTATGAGAAAAGGATTATTCAAGTTTATTATGATTTCAAATAAGATTAAGTTATAATTTAAAGTAGCTTTTATGAATAAAATATGCATATAGTACGACGCAACAATCACGAGGCTTACGTGGGGACGGGAATCCTCACGTGCCGGTCACGATCCAAATCGGGTCATGACACCAAGATCCTGCTAACATGACTTTCTATGCTTCCTTGCAATTCTACAATTGTCATTTTGTCTATGTCATGTGACTCAATTATTATAGTCATTATATGATCAAATTTGATTGGCATAGTACAGAGGATTTTCTCAACCACCTTGTTGTCTTCTGTATTTGCTCCATATATTCTCATCTTATTGACAAGGTTAGTGACACGAGAAAAATAATGTTCAACATTTTGTGAGCTAGACATTTCATACCTTTCATATTTTCTATGAAAAGATTGTAGTTTGGATTTTCACGCCTTATCTACACCTTTGTAAGATAGCTTTAGAATATCCCATGCTTCCTTAGTAATTTTGACATTAGCAATTTCGTCAAACACTGAAAAATCCACTCCTTAATGGATTTTGACAATGCCAATTGGTCTCTCCTTTTAGTTGCTTGATCTGCTCTTTCTTGAATGCCTAGTTCAATAAAGCTCCCAATATTGTGAGCTTTTAAATAGGTGCATATTAAAGTCTCCTAAAAATAATAATAAAGTTTCCCATCTAATTTGGGACCGGACCAAATAATATTGTAATTGTTTGTCATACTGACTCTAGAAAAATTGATTGTATGAGACCACTTTTATTTCATACAAACTTCTAAAATTTGACATCGAAGTTAACCTGCTCTAATACCAATATGATATCAGATCCATACAATCACTCACAAATATTGTAATAACGCAAGCTTAAAAGGAAGAGAATTAATAGAAACTAATCATAGCTTTTCTCATTTCATCCCTTGACCACAACATACAATGTCTTAAGTTTACTTCTTATAGACTAAATACATGGAATAAGACAAATGACATAACAACCACATTTAATGAAAAGCATCTTAGAAATATAGAACTTTATAATCCTAAAATCATTCATGTTAAATCATCAAGAAAACAAAAAAACTAATTGCGGAAGCGCACCTGAACATTCATGGGAATTGACTAGTGTTTGGACATGTGGTTATTGATCTTCCAATTTAATATGCATCCTTCAAAGACAGTGGCTCTCCCTTTTCTGATGATGAGATGTCATGAAAAGAGGTGTACATATAACTTCGAGACCATAACCTTTTCTAACTCTGTAAACCCTAGTTTCTAATTCAACCCATTATAAAATTAGTAACTGGGTAATCATGGTGTCCACACATAATAGCCTACACTTAACGAGATGATTTAGGCCCGTTAACTTGTACTTATCAGATCATTTTAATTTGGGTCAAACTTTATAATAGCACCCAATATACAATTATATATACAAGTCCACACAGATTCTCACAATCTCCCACTTGGACGTACGTATATATATACACCAATTATATATTAAACTGTAACTTTATGAGCTGTAAATTTTCCATCATGATCAAAACATCTCCCAACAATCTCATCCGTCAATAATGTTAATATAGGATCAAGGCGACTTTCGTTACATGTATCATAACTAAGTCCATCCATGGTCACATATATCAATACAACTAAATGACATAGATCAAGTATGGATGTGTAGCATGGAAATTAAATGTAATGTGATCTAACATGCCTATTTCCAACTAGTTCAACCTTATTCCTTATGAGATCATATTCAATATAAGTCAGAGTGAAAAACAAAACCAAATACTTTATTTTTGCAAAAAAATCCATAAACTTAAGGTTTGTCTAAAATATATGAGCAACCAAATGCACACTCTCACTGACACAACATACCATATAAAATGATATCACACCCATATGAGCAACATGCTCGTGAAAGACCTTGGGTGTCAGTCCCTTAGTAAGTAGATCCGCAATCATGGAGTTTATGCTAATATGCTTTATAGACACTTTTATCACTTTGTGCTCCTCTTAATATATATATATATATTAACATATTGTCAAAAATAAGTCGTCTTTCAATTGCATCTATAATTTGCAACCTTGTGACAAAATTTTACAGCCATATTGTATGATTAGATGCCTTAAAATAAGTTTTAAACACAATTACTGTACTGGAAAAACAAGAGTGTTTGCTTAGCATTTTTTCAAAGATTGCTTTTCCAACAAGTATATAATATTAGCTTAAAGTGTATCTATAATTATCTTTGCATCCAGCAAAGTCGGAGTCTAAAGATCCAATGATCTTTTATCTTATCCGACTTCCCACATGTGAACATGTGATGCCTTGTTCTTTAAAGATGACACAAGATCCATTTGGCTGCTATCCAATGATCCATTACCGTATTACCAAAATATTTGCCTAACATCCCAACAATGTACATAGTATCCAAATATGTATAAAATTGAGCATACATTATAATTCTCATTGCAGAAGCATAACAAATCTTCTATATTCCTTTAATTTCAAAAATACTTTAAGGGAATTGATTGAGACTGAACATATCTCCCTTAGTAACAGGGGTGTATCCTGATTTGCAATCCTGCATACCAATTCTCTTAACTACCTTCTTAACACAGCTCTTCTATGATGATCCAAGAATACATCAAGAGCAATCTTGATACATCTAAATCCCTAATACAAAAGATATGTCCCCTAGTTTTTTTTTTGTTTTAAATTGTTCTCATATAGATTTCTCATGTAAACTAAATCCTAATTACCAAGCAGTATGTCATTGACACATAAAACCAAATAATATATGTACCCCCACTAAACTTTGGTATATATAATAATCAACCTCATCTATCTCAAAACTAAACGAGATAACAATTGGATGAAATTTGTAATACCATTAATAGGAACTTGTTTAAGCTCATAGATAGATTACTTTAATTTGTAAACCAAATTCTTTGCATCTTTTAATACAAAGTTTTCTGATAACACCACAAACTGTCTCATCAATGTCACCAGTAAGAAAGACAAATTTAATATCCATCTGATGTAACTTGGATCAAAATAATCTAGAAATGTCATTGTTGAAAGTCTCTTCTTAATCCATGCCTTCCTTTTGAGTGAAATCTTTTGCCACAAGACATGCCTTATATTTCTCCACATTACCCTAACATCTCTATTGATTTTTAATATTTATTTGCAACCAATGAGATTCAAACCTTCAGGTAATGGGACAAGTTCCTAAATGTTATTGTCTTTCATGGACTAAATTTATTCACTCATAGCATCAATTCACAACTGAGAATTAGTAGTTTTCATGGTATGATGGAAGTTGATTAGATTATCTTCCAACGATCCATGATCTTTCTTATATTCTTGGAGAAGTATGAAACAATGATCCGAAGTCTCACTTCTCTTTTCTTTAGTAGATCTCCTTAGTGGCATTTGTTCTTAAGGTTATTGAGTTTGTTTTTAGGAATATCTTATTGATCTTTATTAGGAAATTTTTAATATTATTTCTAACCTTATTTCTCCTCCCAAACTCAATATCCTCAAAGAACTAGCATTCCTATATCAAATATTGATCTAATTGTGGGATTATAAAACTTATACCCTTGAGACCATACAAACTATCCAAACTAAGTAGCCACTGATCATTTCCTGAGTCCAGTTTCTTTTCAGTTGGCCTATAAGGCCTTGCCTCAATTGGACAACTCTACATGTGTAAATTCTTTATACTGAAAATTTTTCCAGTACATAATTTATTAGGAGTTTTGGTCACTACTTTTATTGGAACTCTATTAAGGATATTGGCTGCAACTGTTAATGCCTCTTCCTAGAGTGATATTGGTAGGATAGTATGATTGAACATACTTCTTACTATATCTTCTAATATTCTATTTCATCTTTAACCAACACCATTCATGCTAAAATAGCATTCAACATGGTATACTATAAGACGACACTTTATTCCTCCAAGGAGATGGCAAATGATTTTGGACATTGTTCACATAATCTATCATATCTACCATAGCACTAACTACCATGGTAAGATTTCATAACCTTAATGCTTTTACCTTAATCCTCAATATAATCTTTAAATACGTTAGACATGTCTAGTGATTCAAACTTCTTGCAAATGAGATAAAGGTATCTATAACTTAAAGACCAAAAAGACCAACTATGAACAACAAAATAATTGTTGATCATTCCAGGAAACCATATGGAATGATCCACAAATGACCATATAAGTTCAAATGCATATGAAGATTTATAGATACTGAATCTCTTTGTGATTATTTGTTTCTCTTTAATACACATGTATTTGGATAGTAGAACCATAATCTATCCACCAACGTTTCACAAATTAACCTTAAAACAAACAAAAATAAGAAGAATATATTTCTTCAAATGCCAAAAGTTATATTTGGCACAATCATTTTTTATAAGTCCAATAGTCCAATGGAAGTTATAGCTAAATTCCTTATTTATTCATGTTGTTGTTTCTTCCAATACGAACTATTTGCAGCTTTATCCTTTTTCTTTCATACTTTTGTGCTTAAGGGTACTTGCCAACAAACACTTTTAATATTTTTCTTACTTTCACACATTTCTTCTTCTGGCATATGCAATAACAAAAAATGGGCATGAGCTCATTAAGAGACCATTTGTCTTTTTAGAAATTATAATTGACCCAAGACTAAATAAATTATGCCAAAATAAAAAATAAAACTAAATGCATGAGCATATCATAAAACAACTCTAACTTTAATGCCTTTAATTTTAAAGCATGATGAGACATCTCTATAATTTACTCCCATAAATTATATATATATATTATACTTTTAAACAAAAATCCAATAAAGTCATACTTGTTCCAGTCTTATCGCTATTAACTCTTTCAGGCATATCACCCTTGAACATTTTTGGAACTTTATGCTACGTGGTCATAAGACTCGTGCAATTTGAACAATCACCTTCCTCAAAATCATTTTTTTTATAGTCCTTATTGGAACTTTTATCTATCAGAGCAATAGGATGTTCAATCCTTCGTGCACAGTCCAGATTCAAGTAGCCAAGAACGATCATTACGTTCTCTTTGCATTTCTTAAAGTTGATCCCATTTAATATAAGAACAGATTAATATTGGCAAATATAACATAAGAAGATATAATATTAAAATTATAACAAAATAAAATACTCACATGAATTCAAATAAACTCAAATAATGGTAGGGTCCATCATAAGATACCTAGCACAACATTAATATTTAGTCTTTGGACAGAAATATCAACTTGTAAGTTGTACTCTCAATGTAGTCACGAGTATTGATAGTAAATCTTGTTAAACAACAAGTCTATCTTTAGACTAACTTATTGCCCACATGGAACCTAATAACCATCACATACTCATGGCCACAACTGTGCACATAATTCGGCCAGATATAGACCTTCTTTTAGGCCGGTCAATATCCACATGAATTGTCTGTGTAGTAATCAAATGTTAATAATAAATCCTGTCAAACAATAAGTCTATCTTTGGACCGACTTATCATTCAAATGGAACCTAACAATCATCACATATTGATTACCACAGGTGTGTACATGTAATTCGGCTGAATATTGATCTTCCTTTAGGCCAATCAATATTCGCAGGAACGACATGCTCAAAATCATCCTTATGTTCCATAATAAATCGACTTAGACAAGAGAGACTACTTTGACAGAATGTTGTTTTAGTCAATTTATTTCAAAACCCATAGAATTGTTACCAAAATTCTTTATGTAACAAGAATTAAAACATACATATGTTCTTAATACAATTATGATAATAAAAAAAAGTAATGTACTCCATAAAAATTATACATATGTAGTACTCCAAATATCAATAAGACAAATCCTTATTTGTAAATGAACAAATAATTGAATATTTTATTTCACCCATTACTATACCAAAAGAAAAGCCAAACAAAGGCGCAACACACGTGCCAAACAAAAGTTATTTAGCTTTTACTTTTAAGCCTAAATTGAAATCCAAAGATCAACAAAAGGGGAATCAATTATTTCTCAATGATTCAATCATGCACCGCTTTGACACCAGTTCTTAGAAATATAGAACTTTATAATCCCAAGATCATCCATATTAAATCATCAAGAAAACGAATAAACTAATTGCGAAAGCGTACCTGAACATCCATGGGAATTGACTGGTGGTTAGACATGTGGTTATTGATCTTCCAAGTTAATACGCATCCTTCAGAGATGGTGACTCTCCCTTTTCTGATGATGGGTGGTCATGAAAAGAAGCATGCGTATAACTTGGGGACCATAACCTTTTGTAATTCTGTAAACTCTAGTTTCTAATTCAGTCCATCATAAAATTATTAACTGGGTAATCATGGTATCCACACATAATAGCCCACACTTAACAAGATGATTTAGGCCCATTAACTTGTCCTTATCAGATCACTTTAATTTGGGTCAAACTTTATAATAGTACACAATATACAATTATATATATATAAGTCCATATACAGATTCTTACAAAGCAAATATGAAAAGAAAACATTAGTGACAGTGTTGACAATATGGCCTCTATGCATATTACAAGGTGGCTACAAAGTCACCTAAAAAATTTTGGAGCATGCAAATGCAAGATTCTAGCATGTTGAAAATTTAATGCTTGCTTTGATTGCTCACATTCTTTGATGGTTGTTTTTGATTTTGTGGATGAGCATAGGCTGAATATTGAGTAACTAGGGTGTACCCATGCATTGCTCGAGTGTGAGTTATGTGAATATAGCTATATAATTATGAAGCTGGCTAGGTCGTTTAAGCATGTGTCAGTGGTTCGACTCCTTGCTGTGTGTATAGAAAGGGGCTTTATTGGGAGAGGCAAAACCCACTTCGGTGATCTCCACGCCTCAGAGGGATTAGTCCTTAGCTGCTGGCAGAGGGATACCCTTGAGTAATCAAAAAATAATAATTGAGTATTAAAAATTTATATATTATATATGAGACGTGATTCATTTAGATTAGTGTATGTAAGACTTGTTACATATCTTACACATTTGATAATTTTTTATTCAAGAATTTTTTTTTTTAAACTCACCATTAGATTGAAAGTTTGTATGCTATAGATCATCTTTATAAAATTTTACATTAATCCAAAATTATTTAATACATTTTTTGTATAGGTATAAATCAACGTAATAAATATTTCATATATGTAAGTAGATAAAAATTGTTTGATCACAACTTTATGGGCGTCTAATTTATTTGAAATTAAGCACGGATAATCAACATAATATGTAGTTATAATTCAATGGTTGATTAACAAAAAAATATTTTATTAAAAATTATCAAAAGTGTAAATGTGTCAAGTCTTACAATAGTGTCAACAGATCCCTCCTATACAAGTAAAAAAAAATTATATAATAAAAATTCTTTTATTTGATAGGTTATAATTGAAAAATGGTTGCATAGGATAACATAAAATAATGAAAAACTAAAAAATATATGAAATCAGAAATGAATATATTTTAAAAAATGAAAAGTAGAATTTTTAGATTTTAATTTGAGAAAATATAACATTTAAAAAAAATTTGTAGAAATTTATTCTACATTAAAAACTTATTATAAAATTGAAAGAACTAAAAGATAATTAAGTAATTCATTTTTCTTCCCCTTCTTATATTAGGGAGAGCAATGAATTAATTTTCAAGAAAAACTTCAACCAAATATACTCCTTATAATAGCACATTAATGAAAGTTTAATTCTATCTATAACTATAACTACTTATAGTTTTTAAATGACAAACAAAACAACATAATAGATAAAAACTATGGTTTTTTTTTCTCCTTTATCTATAGCCTCATAATAAAGTAATTTTTAAATTATATAAACTTCTTAAACTAGAACAATTAAGATTTTAATACATTTGTCAAATTCAACCACTTTCAAAAAGAATGTGCAACAATATTGTTGTTTGGCTCTCTAGTCACGACCATGCCATAGCATGAGTAACAACCGATTTCAAAACCAAATCTAAAAAAATTATTAGGAAATTACTACATAATGAACTTTGCAAAATGTTAAAGGTTTTCTCTAAAGATAAACCGTTGTTCTTAAAGTTGGAGATAAATCATCTACAATGATTTATTCAATTTTAAAAAATGAAAATGATATTCATATGTTTTAACCCTTGAAATAATTCATTTATTTAAATTAAGATTTTATATACAATAAATAATAAATGAGTTGACCAGTTCTCTAAATAAAAATAATTAAAATTAAGAGAGAATAAATAGTATAAATAGAATATGATATATATTGAAAAATTATTGCTATAATAAAGGCTATTAAGGTAGTGGAGTGAAAAGATAATCCGGTAAATTAAGTGAAGCCAAAAAAATATTTGAATTTATTTTCAAAAACTTTCTTTTTAAGGTTAAAATAGGATTAGAATTTGGAGGGAAGCACAATCAAGCTTCCAAGTGCCATCATCTTAGTAAACTTTCTTGTTAATTGTTTTAAATATTAATAGCATAGATAGATTTGGGCTTAGTTTTTTTTTATTTAAAAAAAGAGTTCTTGAGAGAAAATATAGAGTTTTGGGTTTTTGATAGTCTATGCTTTTATTTCAATGAGTGTAAAAAATAAATAATATTTGATTATGTGACAATACATAATTTGATCATGGTCTCTTATATTTTGTGAGTACATCAAAATTAAGTTCTCATGAATTTTAGCATGATGAAATACTAAAAGTATAAATGTTATAAAAATATCTAAAAGAAAAGTGGAAAAAGAAAGTTTTATGAAAGAAAGTTAAATATAAAAACAAGATTAATTTTGATATTTTATTAATGCAAAAGAGTTTTATACTGTCATCTAATAATATATTTCTATTTGTAAGACATTCAAAATAGTTGATGATAAAGTTAAACACTTTGATTAATATGATAATGTACGAGTAAATGTCTATTTAATTTTTTTTTTAACATGAAAACGTGTTGAGCTTTCTATATTTAAAGAAAAAAAATTCATGCATATTTTTCAAAAAAAAAGGTGTTAGTTTCTTAATTCAAATAAATTTGCTTAGAAAAGCTTTAAAGATTCAATTTAAAATAACATGAAGGGAGAAAAAACCATGTATAAGAAAATAGGGGTATTATAATATTAAAAAATAAATTTTATAAAAACAACTTTTTAAAAAATTACACAATAATTTTTTTCATATAGAGTTTAATTTTTTTATAATTATAATAATTACACAAAAATTAATTTTATTAACTTTTTATTCTATGCACATATATAAAAATATTTGTATGTAAAGGTTGAACAACACATTTTTTAAAATTTAGGATCTAAAATATACATGATGTATTGTTCATGAGGTAAAATGTAATTTATCCTAATTTAAAAACATGGGTCGTACCTCATCTTAGAAAACAAGTCAACTCGCCATTAGTCAACATACAACATTTTCCATTGCCAGCTTGAGTGGCGATAGAGTCCAACCATCCAATTAATAAGAGAGAGATGGAAACCCCAACTCAACTGGCCTAACAGAATTGCAGAAATAAGAGTCTAACTCAATCTCCATATAGCTAGCAGTTGAAACTAACCAAATTTCACATGAGAGTTGAATGAAGAGAGTTTATTTTCAGGACTCTTAACATCAACAGTAACTAACAGCTCCCAATATACAATTTTACTTTTTTTTCCCCCGATGGAAATTGTATGCACCATTCAACTATGGCAGTAAGAGGAAAAAAAAAAAAAAAAACATGCACGTCTAAACTAGAGACGTTGTAATTACAGTCCATCTCGTGGCATGATAATGATCAAACATTTCAACAGACTAAATGACAGAAAAGAATAAATGGCGAACAACTCAAGCCCACAAGGCAGACAAGTGATGTACCTGAAAGTGAAAGGCATTGTGGGGCTCACAGAGATCTCCAGCCCCCCCACCGCTATCCGCCACCATGCCCTGAGACCGCAACAACCTCGCACCGCCGCGCAGCGGCTCATCGCCGACACCATGTTTTCACCGGTCTCACTTTTATTTATTTTTTGGTTCACTCATGGTCATGGATACCATCTCCCCGGATCTTTTCTTTCTTTGGGTCTATTGGGCTGGAACTATTATTGTTCAATGGGCCGGATCTTTAACTGTTTCCTCTGGTGGTATTGGTTTTGGTGTGTAGTACCCACTATGTCAAGGAACCTCTCCGTCAAAACTTTAAAGGAATGAGAGGAATGACTTTGACGCAAAAAAAACCAAAATGGAGATAGAAAATTTGACAAAAAAAAAATGACGAGAAAACAAAGAAGAAAAGATAAAATAAACAGAAGATTTTTTCTTTTTACGTGTTTGAACGGATAGAAAATGAGCATAAAGAAAATTATATATTAAAATATATTTAAAATTAACTTACAATAAAGTAGATTAACATATCCTGCAACCAAAAAAGAATAACATAAGTCACCATAATTGGTTTAGTAGTAATGGGTTTGAGTAATATTCGTGAGGTCCTAGGTTTGAATCTCATTGTGACCAATGTAATTTTTGAAGTACCAAAAGAAAAAAGATCAACATATATATCATGTTTTCAAATTATTTGCATTCTTAAAAATTCAAATTTAACATTTTCATCATTTTTCTTAAACAAAGTAAAAATAAGTTTTGGAGTATGATGTTTATTTTCATTTAAAATAAAAATAGAAATTTTAACATGAAAAAACTTTGAGATAAATAAGGCCAAGTTGTAGGTATCAGAGCCAACGCTGGAAAGGATGAGAAAATTGAAAAGAAGAAGAAGAAGAAGAACTGAGAGAGAATACTTTTCTCAATTACTATTGCATTGGTTATAGAGAATGGCGCTACAGCCTTATATATTCATAGCTTATAGCACACGTGCATCATAACAATTGTAACAGTTATAACTGACTTAAACTAATTCAGTTACTTTTACTAACAGCTAGATTACCTTTATTATCCCTTGCACAAGTAAATAATACAAAAATTAAAACAAAAAAGTACAGAAAGAAAGTTTTATAACAAATAAAATGCAAAAAATATAAAAAAAAATGTAGAATTTTTTCTAATTAAAGAAAATTCCAAAATCTAATCTATCTCCCTTCTATTGGTGCAAGTGACATTGATCTCCCATCTAACATACAAATTGATGGGAGATCAGCGTAATGAAGGAGGAAACTGCTCTGGTGACTATCCTTAATTTGCATTTTTTAAAAATGGGATATGATATTCTCTTACCTATCCTTAATTTGCATTTTTTTTAGTTTAGAGACTAAAATGCACGTCATTTTAAAAAAATAAAGTGCATCTTTTTAACAATAAATAAATAAAAATATTAAAATGCACATTAAAAAAAAATTAAGATTCAATTTACACACTTTTCAAATTTTGATTATTAAAATGCATATCACATATGATATGATTAAGGGAGAATTAATATTTCAGATTTAACTCGCTGTAAGACTTATTATTATTATTGTAATTCAAATAGGGAAAAACTCAATTCTCATCCCTCATATTTTAGTGATATTTCAATTTTGTCCTAAAAATTTTTTGTTGCAATTTCATTCGTAATATTTTGATAATATTTCTATGTTGTCTTATTTATGAACATTATCAATTTTATTAATAAATACTATCAATTCAGCTTTAAAATATTCTTTGTTATCATATTTGTGAACATCGTCAATTTTATTATTTACAGGTTAATGGGTGGTGGCCTACAGTAGCCACTCACACAACTCACAAGACTTGACATCCATTATGCTGTCAACAAAGTCTCTCAGTTCATGCACTCCCTTCAAGACTACTTCAAGACTAACATTGGAAGGCAGTCAAGCACATATTATATTGCAAAATGATATTTTAACACCCAAAAAATAGACACCCACTTTATTATCATTGGATGTGATAGATGTCCCCATTTATCTTTAATATTCATCACATCCAATGATTATAAAGTGGGTTCAGACACCCACTTTTTGGGTGTTAAGATAGCATTACCCTATTGCATTACCTAGCTAGTACTATAGATCATGGCCTCAAGTTCCATCCATCCAATGAGCTACAAATACTAGGGTCCTATGACTTTGATTAGGGTTCTGACATAGATGATTGCAAGTCAACAACTAGGTTCTGTGTTTTCCTTGGGCCAAGCCTTGTATCGTGGTCCAGTATGAAGCAAGGTGCTGTATCTAGGTCCAACACTAAATCCGAGTTTCAAAGTATGGCCTCTCTAGTAGTTGACATCACATGGCTTTAGTCCTTTCTGTCTGAAATGCACATTTCATGCCTCTTTATCCCATCCATCTTCTATGATAATTAACCCAAGTATAGTATTACTAGCTACAAACCGCATCCTGCACAGTCGTTCAAAACACTTTGAACTTGACTTACACTTTGTCAGGGACAAAGTTGTTCAGAAGAAGATCCACGTGCAACATATTCCTTCACATGTCCAAATTGCTTATGTGTTAACCAAACCATTATCCTCCTCTACCTTCCTTCATTTCAAGGACAAACCAAGAGTTGGGCGTTATCCATCCCTTAGTTCGAGAGGAGATGTTAGGGATAAAGATAGAAGTAGAGATAAAGTCAGTTAAAACTGCATTGAGTTAGCTTTCTGTTAGTTGTTCTGTTATTTGCTTTCTATTGTGACAGTTAGACCATTAGCTTGCTTAGCACACCTTGTAATGCAATGTGTATATACCCTTGTATCAGAACTTTATTCATCAATCAATACATCACTTCTTTCAAAAGCAATACACATCCTTTTCTTCTCTCAAGCTCCAACGAGCTAATCCTTCACCCTCACTCCATATCACGAGTCTGATACCTTACAATCTGGATATCTTATTATACAATTAGAATATCTATTTTTGTGTAATCATATTTATTGAAATGAATCCAATCTTATTTGTAAACAACTTTTAACTACAAAAATTAAAGTTTAAAAATGGGCATGTTTGAGCCAGATCAACAATCCTCATTAGAAAAATTGATATTGTTATAAAATAGAATGACATTGAGATATTATCAAAACTATAGAGATAAAATTGAATAAAAAAAAACTTTTGAAATGAAATAAAAATATCGTCAAAAGATGAGGGAAAAAAATCGGGCTTTAACTATTTAAATATTAATGGTTTATGGAATAGTTCCACAAATTTATGAATTATGCTTGTGAGGACAATTGATGCCATAAATTCAAATATTAAATTTCATAATATCACAAGAATGATCATAACGGAATATTGATACAACACAAGAACATTATTGAGGATTCTAACACTTGCAAGTTGTAACCATGTTTTTGAACAAAGTTGCTTCCAATTGATGATACATAAGGAAAACTAAAGGAAATAACATGACAAGTTTTTCAGTCAGGTCAAATTATTGAAGCAAAGAAAGGAAATGTATAAAGGAAATGAAAGGAAAGTGAAGGTAGCTAAGAACACAAGCTCATAAGCCGCACTGCCTCACGCCATCGTGGAAACAAAGTACCCAAGAAGACAGGAAGCCACTTCATGACGAAGATGATGCGAAACCTCCTATGTATCCAGCTTCATCCGTTCCGAAAACTTGCAGCAACCGAAAGGAGTTCTATGTTAATTTATATAGTTTGGTAAAGTTAGTGAACATTTTAGATCATTTTTTGATGCAGAAAATGGCATGTATACAACATAGTTCACTTAAAATCATATGATATAGAAAGGGCAATATAATCAGATACATTTATGCTTTGCTGGCATAAAAAAGTTATATAGTTTTCAACTTACTCCTAATGAAAAAGAACACACTACAACAAGACAGATTCAAAAATCTCAATTTAGAGATGAATTATGAACCAAAAATGTTTACGATAACCAGACAAATTATGCACCAAAAGTGTGATAACCAATGGTGGCAAATCAACAAAATTTAGATAATATTACAAATTGACAAACTACATCCCCCTCTATGTTTACGCATCCACAAATGACAACAGCGTGACGATTTACAACAATTTTAAGAGAAAGAATCCAATTCAAAATTACACAAAATCGTTATTTTGGAGTGACATTTGAACGGCAAGCAAAAAATACGAATATTAACTAAAAATTGTAGCCTAATCCTTTGGTTCTTGTTAGATTCAATGCTAACCCTTTGCCCGTAGAAACTAAAATGAATTATGGTATTTTTGGTTATGAAATGAATGAATTGTGGAGTGATAACAAGCCTTTCTTTACGACAAAATCATGCTTCTTAAAAATATTACTGGATATTATGATAGAGTCTCAGAATAGTTTGCAATTAAAATAACACCTAGGGCATAACCTGCACTTGATGTAGGAGTGAAACATGAATTTGATTTTATTTAACAATGTGATTGCCGAAGAACTCTCTTTTTTCAGAAAGAAAATCAAAAGTGGAAGACTTAGGAGAAAAACTGAAAACCTAATCAAAACTAAAAAATAATGATCAACCGTGACTGTTGTAGGTACTTTAAAATGATGATTTTCTTTAGCTTTTAAATTACAATAGAAATAAATTTCAAAGTCTTAGAAAAATGTTAAGAATTTCCTTTATACATCTTTATAGACAGAAAATACATGGCAATATTCCGAACTTAAGATATATTTATTTATTTATTCATTTTGAATGCTTATATTTTATTATATAAAATCAATAGAAAGTAGCCCCGGTACAGAATTTCGTTGCCGATTCCCAATACCCATATAGAATTTTATAAGCTTGCAATCATAATTTGAAGAGGTTGGCATTGTCACTTTTTAAATCATCGACTCGTAAAAATGTGACACGTCATTGAACAAATCAAGAATTAAACCCCTGAAATACCAACAAAAGTTGAAAGTTGAAACATAAAAAATAGACACACAAGGTCTAACTAGATAGCTAACAGAAAAGACACATAAAAAGGTTGAAACATATTTTCATACGGTCATACTCTTTGAATGCAAATCTGATTTATGATTCACAGTTACCAGAGATTCAGTCAGTATAAAGCATATTTGATTTAGGAGGAATAGCATAAACTTTTGGTGAAAGTGTATGTACAAGGTCTAATGCTTATAAATATCAGAAATGAAAATTAGACTTCAACTTTAAAAATCACTCTGAATGGGAAAATACTTTTAAAGAAATGGCATGAACTGTGTAAAACTACAATTGCATAAATCGTTGTGGCCAGCATTATGATAAGGTACCTTTATGCTATGCTGTTATATCAGTAGCTAGCCAATCACCTTTGATCCCTCAAGCATTGAAAGCATTCCTAATGATGTTTAGTTCCTTGTTGACTTCCATCATATTCATTCTTTCTCTTGGTGAGTTCACTGAACAAGCAAGACCAATCTGAAATAATGACAAGAAGAACTTCTCAGCATTAGGATGCATGTGGCCCACAATCTAAGAAAGGCGGTTTTCTTCTGCTACTTGTACTGTAGGGCATTCATCTTCCATGGAGAGAATAGTTGGATCAACAATCTCCAATATGTTACTTGGAAATGCAGCTTGAACATAGTTATGGAGGTTATGTCCATCTTTGAACAATTCCTCTGTCGGTCTTTTCCTAGTTAGCATCTCTAAAATAAGAAGGCTGTGGCAACATCAGAGGCGGTGCACTTATGGCAACCGGAGAGAGAGCCATAGCGGGAGGGCCAGAGGAAGAAGAAGGAAAGAAAAAAAGAAAGAAGAAGAAGGAGGGGGGGAAGTTACGAAAGAACGAGTGATGGGACGGGGAAGGAAGAGGAAAAAAAAAAAAAGAAGAGGAAGGACACTACAGTAATCTATATCACTTAAGGTGAATGGTGGTCTTCACTTTTTTATTTTTTCTTTCCTAGGTTTCACATTCTTTCCCCTTTAAAAAATTCAGGGTGCCAAATTTTCAACAACTCGAAGGTAAGACACATCTCAAGAATCAAACAAATGCAAAATACAACCCCCAAGTAATGCAAGGCAAATAAAACCGATAGAACATGCATATCTTTCACATAGATTTAGGAAAGAACTCGTGGAGCTATGTAAAATAAAACTATTGCCTAAAAGGCTAAAACTAGCTATTTCTTGTCCTTACATGTTAAGTTTTCAATCTACAATCAACACCGCAAGAAAATATTTGGGTCACCTGTACATACTATGAGAATTCAAGAGTATGTAGCAATAATCTTAACCATAACACATTACTAATCCCAACACAAATTTGCAATATATAATAGTCTCTTTGTAGAGACCAAGAGACTTCGGCTATCCAATCAATCACATCAATTAATCTAGTATCCAAACTTTATATACCAATTTAACATATTTTGTAAAATAGAACCCATTCCATACAAGGCGCACCTCCATCAATGGCATATCACATAATTTCTAAATTGCTCCAAAATTTAGCTGAGAATAATACAACACTTCGTCTCAATTGTTGGGCTTATACAAATGTAGTTTCAAGTCATAAATCAGTTAATCTAAGTCACACAACAATTTATAACATATTGAGAAAAAATAAAACTGCAAAATTTCAGTAGATGTGGCACAATAAGACATGTTGGTTTAAACTTGTTATGCAGCAGCATCTATAACAATTTTGTTCTTCAACAACGGCCAAAAACCGTGGCTATATGTGAGAAAACCGTTGCTTTTAGAATAGGCAACGGTTTTTCAACCGTGGATTATGCAGCCGTTACCTATTCTTTTAGGCAACGGTTTTGTACTTTCGGCCACAGTAGGAAAAAAAAACCGTTGCCTTTATCAATAGAATAGGCAACGGTTTTGCTGATAGACATTAGACAACGGTTTTTACTGTTGCCTTTCATTTGGCAACGGTTTCACACCGTTGGATAATATTTGGCAGTTGGAACATTGTTTAGATCGTTGCCAATTTTTAAGCAACGGTTTAAAAGGCATTGCTAGTAATAAGCAACGGTTTTTTACATGTTGTCTATCTCAATTGGTAATGGTTTTTCACATGTTGTCTATCTTAATTGGTAACGGTTTTACAACTGTTGTCTACTCTAATAGACAATGATTTTACCAATGTTGTCTACCCCAATAGACAATAGTTTTATAGATGATACTAGTATTTATAAGAACAATTTTACAAGTGTTACCTATTTCAATATATAGTTTTTTGTAATAGGTTAGTCTAAACCAAAATATTACAATAAAAACAAAACATTGTAAATCAATTAATCCATGACAAGCTCATACATATAATTATCAAATCCTATTTTTAAGTCCATAAGATCCATATGTATACATTAATAACTTTTAATAAGTAGCATACAAGCTATGTCATGACACCTACAAAATACTATTTCAAAATCACATCACGAAAGGATATAAACCTTGATAACATCTACTCAAGTATTGATAGTTCCAACATATTCACTAAGTACAAAAAATCTTGAAGCACATCGTCAAAGTTCGATATCATCTCAAAAGATCCTGATCTCTTTCACTCTTTGTCTATTTAATCATCACACTCTTTGTGGTTGGGGACTTGGGGTCTTCCTCTCCCTCATCATGATTTTGCTGCATAAAATTATGAAATTAAATACCATAAACATATAATTAATAAAACAAGACAAGGTCAATATAAGCACAAGACATATAAGTGACAATGCAAAAATTTTAATAATAAGAACTAGAGTAAACATTATCCAAGAGAAACAACAAATAATTTAGTCACTGCAATATAAGAGCACATCATCCATTAAAAAATGTACCACAACACTAAGAACAACTAGCATAGTATAATAAGAACCAAAGTCAAACTACAACATTTCTCACTAAAATATACAATACTTACTCAACCAATCTATATTCTTTAATCCACTTCAAACTTAATTGCTAGAACTTTCTATTACAGTGGAGATAGTTGCACAAACTTAAACAATCCACACATACTTAAACAATCCACACATACACTACTACAATTTTTTTTTTCATAGAGAATAATTTTTTTATAAGAAAGCACAAACAAATAGCCCAAACACATTTATAGGTGGTAGCAACTAGCAACACACCAAGACAGCACAAAACAACCAAAAAAAAGTAGCAACATCATGAGAAGAAACTTAACCTTCTTTGACATGTAAGGATAAGAAACTAAAATACATAAGGATAGTATTACTAATTTGTAAGCATTGGAACCAATTATCAAATCTACCAGAACAATAAATGGTATTAAGACTGTAAGCTATTAGTTGAGATTCCCTTCAAATAAATTAAACCTTTTCATTGTTTAGATCAACAATAAACATTAATTAGTGAGCAAGTGATGTAGAAATATTAATTATACTATATATTATACTTATAGCTATTATTTACTTCTTATGCACATTTATAAATATATAGTTTTTTTTAATAAATTTCATTTGTTTTATAACTTAATATGAATGATAAAGCTTATATAAAGAAAAGACATGTAGCATTCAAATGGCATTGCAAATTTAGCCACTCTAAAAAGAGTACTCAAAATTATTATATAGGGACGGATCAAGTGTGCACTTAGTAAAAGTACAAATATCAAGCCTCAATATTCATTATTTGTTTTGTCATAGAAACCTGCCTGGAGATGTGTTTTTAGAGTGTCAATTGGGTATAAAGTTGTTTCAACAACAACTCCAGCTGTACCTCCTGCAATAACACCCTCGGCAACATACATCAGGCACATAAGAAAGATTGAAATACAATAAGCTTATCAAGATCATAGAAATGGCTATCGACTTGTCAATAAACAAAAACTATTCCAGCAATTCATGTAATATATGAAGGACTGGAGCATAACATCTCAGTGTTGGTCAGCCTTCAAATTAAAAAGGGTCTAATGGTAATCAACAAATGTGATCTTTTAGCACTCCTTAAAAGGTATTCATTAATAATGCTCTCTCTCATTTAAAAAAAAGAAGCAAAGGAAGCATTCATCAATGCGGATAACATAATTCTTGTTCTTCTAATTTTAATTTTATATACATGGCATTCTTTCTATACCTATGGCATGTGTTACGTTGTGCTTTATGACATGTACCATGAATATTTTACAATTTTTGTGAAATTACCCAAGAACTGTGTAAACAAAACCAATTCTTTGAAGTTTCAAACTACTCAGAATTCAAGCTACCAACTATAAATGGATGATTAGAAATAAAATTGATGTATCAATTACCTGAGAAAGTATTTCAGTGAATCAGCATCATTACTCTTCTACTTATGATGAACAGATTGGCCAATTTTTACAAAGATACACAACATAGGACATAGGATTTCAGTGGTGTTGTAAAAAATGCTTCTTTAGAGACAGTATGATACCCACCGAAATCATATTTTGCTAAAAACAAACAGCGCTGATATAATTTCTTCACTAGGAGCACCAAAGGAGACATTATAGTTACCAAATAAAGTGCGTAAGAAGTCAAAGGGCTTATCCTCTCCTATGCTAACTGATGCAAAAGAATTTCTCAGCTGCAAGTTTTTTTTTCTCTTAGTACAAGCATCTGCAAAACCATGTTACTGGTTCAAAGAAGCAGAGAGCACAACACAGCAGCAGACATAGTGCTTAAATAACACATGTATTTGCCATTCTCACAATGTGCCCCTGCATGACATGTGCTAATTCACTAAATAACAAACACCCTATCCATAAACCAATTTTCTATTCAAAGTGTACTTCCTTTTTCTAACAATCTAGAATATGGTAAAATTAATTAGTAACTTGCTAGTGTCAACACTGGAACACTTTTCAAATGCTTGGCGAATTTCGAATTCCTTTTTTCCATCTTAACATACAAAGAAAAACAGATTATAAAATTCACCTTCTACACCAATCCAATCATATGAGATATAATTTTCAGTCACAAAGTGAACCTCCCAATCCTAAAGCCTTGCATTTTATAATCCCAGTTACCCCTAAATTACCCTTCTCTTAGATTCATAGCCAGATATACAAAATTGTAAAAGCAGAAAAACATAAAAGCAAAGGAAATAAACAGAGACCAGAGAAATAAACATAAAAGCAGAAAAACTAAGTCTTGAAGGTTCTATATGGCTATACCTCTAATCACTCAACTCTATTCACCATTTTAATTCATGTTTATCACCATTTTTCCCTTCCATTGAGAAAGAGACAAGAGACATGAGAAAGATAAAACAGAGAGACAAGAGAGACAGAGAGATGTGACGGTGAGAGAGCGTACCTCGAGACCAGTACATGTGCGAAGCACCACTACCGAATCAACGACCACCTGCAACGGAGGAAGAAGGCGGTGGCCAAGACGCGATGTTCCCAGGTGTGGTGGAGGTAGCCGCGACGTTCCCAGGCTCGGTGGAGGCAGTCGCGACATTCCCGGGCGAGGATAGCAGTGAACTAGGCGAGGTTAGCAGCGAGCCAGCCGTGACGCTCCTTCACCGGCACTCGCAGTGAGGAGTGCTTCCAGGCGATGTGAACAGTACCAAGGCGAGAAGCAGCGAACAGGAAGCTTCCAGGCGGTGCCAAGTTTCCTTTCTCTTTTTTGTTTTGGGCCAAAATGATTTTGCGTTAAGACTTCCAAGTTTTAACGAATGGTCTGTTCCCGCCACTAAAGTTATAATACATTAAGGAACGCTTTTTATACGCACTAAGTTCCGTGTATATTAATAATGGTTTTGAAGTGTATGAGTTATAAATTTAAATAGGCAACATCTAAATAACTGTCGTCTAAAATAAAAGTAACACAACAATTTATAAATTGTTGCTTATTTATACTAAGAGTATGGTTTTATATTGTTGCAATAACATTCTATATAAATTCAACTACATTAGCAACAATAGAAAAAACCGTAGCAATAAATCCTTTTAAGCAACGGTTTTTTGGCCATTGCCAAGTTTGGTGTTGCCGTAGCTAGGAAATGTTGTAGTAAGCCAATGACAGAACAAATGCACAAGCAAATAAACAGTTCAGGGTAAAGAAGCTAATGCATCTGTAGTCGTTGCTTTTTTTTTTTTTTTCTTAGCCTCAATTTATAGGAGAACAATTAGTGTTTGGGAGAAAGGGAACAAGAAAAGTCCATCCTATTACTAAAACCTCCCTAGCTTCATATTTTCATCATTTAAACCATTAAAGGCGACCATTCTCTGTAAGTATAGAACTGGGCAACAGCCATAAGTAAATGAGCATTTTTTTTCCTACCTTAGTGTTCATACAATCATGAGTCAAACATCAAGCATATATTAATCTTTCTTTATCAATCATGAGTCAAACACCTAGCCTGTACCAAGTCGAATTCCCCAATGCAAAGTGATAGAGAACCAGAAAATATTATCCCAACATGAAACACAGGATTTTTTTTTAAAAAAAAAGTCTTTATTAATCTTTCTTTAAATCTTCTAGTTGACTAATTCATTGTGAACATCAATACTCATCATAAAGAACTTTAAATGCATTTAAATTGAATAGAGGTTCAATAAATAATAAATTTACTACATAGTCTTGTCTTTGTTTTAAATTGCAATAACATAACAGATAGATACTAATTCCAACAAGATTAATTACTCATAGGATGAGTAGTAGGCTCCATTCCTTCTTGTTATCGCAATATCTCGATACATCAACCCCTCCTTTCGTAACAAAGTAAATTCAAAATCTATGACTACTCTTTCTCACTCATTCATTTACCAAAGTTAAACTTAGATGATAACCATTTTTTTTCCCAAACGGCCTTTGTTACAAGTAAGTTACATTCACTATACAAAACATTAGGCGTAGCTATAAAAGCCACATGCAATCCCATTTAACAACTAGAAAGTTCTTAGAGCCTACCGTGACAATTAGGAAATTCAAAAGAAGCAATAACTAAAATGTAGATCCCTTATTTACAAATAAGAATAAGATTATTGCATTGTTATTCGATAATGTATGATTTTAACCAGAGTATAGTTTTTTTTTTCCCTTCCACTCACATATGAGAGCACCCTTGAATATAATTTTAAGATGTCATCCTGTAAAAAGAGGATGTAGAAACAACAAGAATGAATAGTCGCCAAAATGAATTATGTTTACCACAAACATTTCCATAGATGTCAAAATGGGATGTATGTATGTCTATCTATATATATTGGATAGATAAAGGATTATGGTGATAATACAATGCATGTCAATCCAAATTGAACCTACCTTTAGCTCCCACTATCATGTTCTGTCTCTCTCACTATCATGCTCTGTCCCAATTAAGATACTCAAAACCCAACTCAAATATTATAAATTTCAGGTGGTAAAGATAATTGGATAGTAAAAACCATATCTGATTAAACATAGTTATGAATGAAGTTTGTTAGTTTAGTCCAAATTAACCAAGGCAACTTTCAAGTCTCAACTTTAGATAATATGCATAAAAGTTAAAGCCCATAATAAAGAGCATGATCATTAGACATTTCATAAAAAAAATATGAATATGCATATGCAAATACACAAGTATGCTCCAAAGTAAACATGTAATGAGATTATCGTTTACAATCCATAATAAATAACAGAATACGGTTAAGTGCTTAAACTTGATGGTGAAGAATATTATGTTAAACAAGAAATTTATCTCTTTAAAAATCTTTCTTTTTCTATTTCATTTTTCACTCCCATATTATATCCAACCACATTATAAAAATCTGAAATAAAGGTGCCCAAAATGCTAAAAAGAAATAAGCAATCTCCAATAAAACTCAAAACTCCACATGACAGCTATCGTTATGTACAATTACCAAATACTTCTACATTAGTTAGTTAGTATCTTTTATCTATCCTAGGTATGTAACTCAATAAAATACTATTTGCCTCAAAGTCATTCCATTTGTCAATAACATTTATTCTAGAATCTAGCAGTTGATAACAAACCTTTAAATCCAATAGAAGGTTTGCTAGCCACAAAATAATTTAAATACACAAATCACATTAAATTTGAAAGCTTAAACAAAATCAACATCATACTAGTAATATTCCTTCAAATATGCATCAAACCACACCTAAAACATCATGTCATAGCCACTGAAATGGAGCATATAGGTGCTGCCCTGTCGCCATTTTTTTTTTTGTTATATATATATATAAGAGAGAGAATAGTTATAAGAATGACTTGTGATATTATAAGAAGAAAAGATATGCCTAGAAATAATCAAAATAACATAAGGTAAAATGAAATCTAAAAAGAAAATAAGTTGTTATCTTGCTGTCACTTATTCACAAAGTAGAAAGAAAAACAGTCCTTAAAATCTCTCCTCCTCCTATAAGGCTTAGGAGTAGATGAGCTATGTCAATAAGATTCGAGCACCTTGAGCTTCATTAGCTTTGGTTCTTATATTTCTAAATGGTAGGTTGAATACGAAGACATTAATAGAATTTCAAACAGAGGATGAGTTTGGGTCCAACAACTTAAGACAAGACTCTAAAAGACATTCCTATAAGGCCTCTAGTAGGGTGGTGCCTTGGGAAAATGGGCCGGCTACCATTTACACAATCATGACTCTACTAAAAAGCACTTGCTCCATATTACACAAGGAAACCTAAAGCTCTTATACCAATTTTGTCATGACCCAACTTTGGTCATGACCAACGCATGGGGAACACCTTCTCCAGCAAACCTTAACAAGCAAAATTTTCTAGGAAAATGGACAGTATTTTCTTTGTTTTTCGAGCATTCTCCAAATAAAATATAACCTGCAATATTCTCAAATAAATTCACAGCAAATAATGGGCATAAAACATTCTTAAAATGTGCCCTTCCAGCATATAATAATATCTCGGCATAGTCCAGATATCAAATTAGCTTTTAGACTATTAAAGATAATACAAAACATAGTTCAAAACATTAACCCAGATTAAATTTACAAATCATGTTCATAATATAATCTGTATAGCTAAGTCATAATTTCTCAGACATAAGCATAAAATAAATGCAATGACCTTGGTTGTGATATATGAAGCAACTAACAACTACAGGTTAAAACAAAATATGGGTGACAACAAAAAGGGCCTTTCCAAAAAGACTCACCAATTTAGAATTTACTAAGGTTGTGCCGGAGGAACACCAGAACTAGCACCAGCACCTATATCTGAAAAAAATGGAGAGCCAACGGGGTGAGTTTTGCAACTCAGTGAGAGATAGGGTATCCATAGTTTACTAGATTCAATCATAAAACAAGATAAATATAATAACATATATATATTTATATGAATATGGTTCTAGTCATGATTCCAGATTTCTCAAAAACATATCTCTATAAAATCACAAATCCAAAACATAATGGGAAGTTATCCAAAGTAGAACAATAACAAGTCCAGACATGATCCAAGGTCATGTTTGGGTTAGCACCACACCTACTAATTGGAGTTGGCCCGTAGCCATAAACAAGTCCAGACACAACAAAGTCATGTGCGGGTTAGCACCTCATCTGCTAACTAGAGTTAGTCCATAGCCAAATACAAGTCCAAACATAGCTGCAACTATGTGTGGGTTAACACCTCACCTATTAACTGGAGTTCCATGGTGCATCAAGGCTAATGCCCCTGCTGTTAGCTACAGTTTCTACTTAGGTTCACTTCTAAAGCATTTTCAATCATAAAATCTAATTTCAATATTATAGTTTCATAATTCTTGGTTTTAATATCATAGCCTAACAGTTCTCATAAATACAATCATTGGTGTTTCCAACATGATTCCAATTCCGTGACATTCTTACTATATAAAATCCATTTTAATAATTAACATAAAATATTTCAAAATTCAACATACATTACAGTTCAACTAAGAACAATTACATAATTAAGTATAATAATTAAGTTCTGCCTCCAAATGAAAGCTTCCATTTAAAACATAAAGGCTCCTTTTTTGATAAATAAATTATTTTTTCCCTCATATCAACATACTTTTAACTCTTCGTATAATTTTATATTTTAATTAAAATTTATCATGCAAAAAGTAAACTACAGATACACTATCTACTCATAAACTGGTTCTAAAGAATCGAAGACCGACTCTCAAGTGCCACCAATTCAACAGTTGATACTCATTTGCTATATAATTCTAGGAGTGCAAGACAACTACAATATTAGTGAGCTAACAATGCAATTAATTAACATCAATTTGCCTTAAAAACTCAAAGGCTCCAATTTAACCCCAAATCTAGCATTGATAACTACATAGAGAAGTCAATAGGATTAACAAAGCAAAATTGACACTTACTGACTACTCCTAGAGGAAGCTTAGGGGTAGAAAACACCCCAAGAATTTGCAGGCTTCATTGGTTCCTCACTTAGAAAGAAACTATAAGCACATGCTAGAGAGAGAAAAAGAGAGCATGGGTTGGTTGAAAGAAGGAGAAAGGTCCGCCAATGGAGACGGTGGAGCAGCAAGCATGGCGGTGCAGTGGTCGGCTGGCTGCATTATGAAGAGAAAGTCCGCTATGTGAACTAGCCAGAAAGAGAGGCCGCTGCATCGACGGTGATGGTTGTAGCAACATCAGAGGCGGTGCACCGATGGCAGCTAGCTATGTGAGGGAGAGAGAGCCATAGTGGGAGGGACAAAGGAAGAATAATAGAAGAAAGAGAGTGGCAGGTTACGAGAGAATGAGTGATAAGATGGGGAAGGAAGAGGAAAAAAAAAAGGAGAGGAAGAACACTAGAGTGGTCTATACCACTTAAGGTACATGGTAATCCTCACTCTTTTTTTTCTTGGTTTTCACAAATCCATACTAGAGCAACAAGTGAAAATCTTCACAAGATTTCTATGCCGTGTATGTTTGAATGCATTACATTCTGGAATGAAACTTTTGTGAGCTCCTCTATTTTGAAGGTTTATAACCTTTATGGCAACAACTTTTTCCTCAAACTCAAGATTTCCTTTGTACACAGAACCTATACTTCCTGTCCCTATCAAGTTGTGTGATGAGACTCCATTAGTTGCATGGTGTAGGTCCTGGTATGATACTGTGGGAAGTTGGACAATGGCTGAGTCAATAGATGCTTTTCTTGTGATTTTCCTCCTCAAATAGAATATAAGGATACATAATAATAGAAGGAAAAAGGCAACTGAACAGATTATTATAACTTTCATTTTGCGAGTATGGTGTTTTCTCTTTGCTAAATTTTTCAAGGGGCAAGGTGGAAGCTTTAGTTCTGATATCCCACCACAAAGCTTGCCATTGTTAGTCAGAAAAACAACACTTGAATTCCTGAAGACACCGTTTGTTGGCACCTCACCCTCCAACATGTTAAAAGAAGCATTGAAGTATTCTAAGCCAGACATATGTTGTATTGTATTCCTTCTGGAATTGATCCCAACAATTTGTTTCTTGAGAGGTCTAACTTCCGAACACCTTTCAATGAAGCCAAATAAGGTGTCATGGTTCCGTCAAAGGAATTCCCTTGTAAGAATAGGTACTCCAAGCTTATGTATTCTCCAATTGTTGTTGGAATGCTACCAGAGAGAGAATTTTCAGACACATCCAGGTCGTCAATATTTTTCAGTAGGCCCAGTTCTGTTGGTAGGCTACCACTTAATGAGTTATGTGATAGGTCTAGCTGGATTGATAAGGAGAAAATTGTAAACACTTGTGATGGTATGACTCCACTAAGGTTGTTATGTGAAAGGTGCAGCAATTGTAAGTTTAAGGAATATTTCCATTTAACATATTGTATGATAAATCCAATGCAAACAATCGACTGAGATTGCCTATGAATGTTGGAATCTTTCCGTATAATTGGTTTTCTGCCAAACTTAATTCTTGCATCTTTTGAAACTTACTGTTGAAAAATTGGTTTTGATGGCTTGATTTTTCAAGCTATTGGTAAACTTTGAACAACCTTCCAAGTTGGTGGCTAACAACCTTTAAACTTAGTGGCTAACAACCCTCAAAGTTAGGTGAAGTTTGACAATGTTAGATGAAGGTAGGTGAAAGTTAGGCAATGTTATGCATTGAAGCTTTGAAAGTGGTGCATTTGGACTCTATAAATAGAGCATGCATTAGAGCTTCAAGGTATTCCAAGTCCATTAGCTCTTTTGGTGTTAGAGAAGTTTGTTCTAGTATTTTTGTTACTTCTCTTTTGTATGTTTAGCATATACACTTGTGAGAAAAATATTGTAAGGTATTTTAGGGTGTATTTGGGGATTTGGGTTTGAGTAGAGTGTGTTCACCATTTGTATCTCTATCATATTTCTATAGTGAAATATTTTGTTGTCGTCTTTGCCGGTGGACGTAGGCTTTAAGCTGAACCACGTAAATTTCTGGTGTCATTTATTTTACCCTTCCGCATATTTATTTTACGCCACTTTGTTTGTGCCTTTTGAGCCCACCATTTCACAACAAACTGGTATCAGAGCTCTTATAGAGTTTTGGGCAAATTTGTTCGAAGATGTCATCCATGAAATTTGATATTCAACAATTCGATGGTCGCATCAACTTTGGGATGTGGAAGGTGCGGATGATGGCTGTTCTTGTACAGCAAGGCTTGAAAATAGCACTTTCTAACAAAGAAAAGAGGCCCGAGGCAATGAAAGAATCTGAATGGGAAGATGCCGATCAAAAGGCTCTTTCCATTATTCAGTTATGCATTACAGACGATGTGCTGTAGGAGGTCCTTTCGGAGAAAACAGTAGAATCACTGTGGACCAAGTTGGAGTCATTGTATATGACTAAGACGGTGGCTAATCATCTCGGTGTTTTGCAACGTCTGTATATGCTTCGTATGGCAGAAGGGACATCTATGAGAACTCACATAGCTGAGTTCACATCACTTGTGGTGGAGATGAAAAATATGGATGAGACATTCTCTAGTGAGCAACAAGCAATGATGTTGCTTTGTTCTTTACCTCATTCCTACTGGCATTTTCGTGAAACACTCATCTATGGACGTGAGCATCTTGATATTGATGAAGTCAAGTCCTCACTTTTGTGTCGTGAAAGGATGGAGCATGATAGTGGTGATCTTAATGGTACCGCATCTGTAACATCCCGTACTGCTTTATGGATTGAAGACTGTCCCTACAAACTAACATGGGTCTTTTCAGCATGCTTTGTCCTCACTCGCACGCTTCCTAGGAAAACTTCCCAGGAGGTCACCCATCCCAAAATTACCCCAGGTCAAGCACGCTTAACTGTGGAGTTCTTTCAGTTTGGGCTACCGAAAAGAAGATGCATCTTGTTGGTATAGGTAGTACAAATCAATTCATATAAGCCCTCCTCAACTGTATAGTCCCATACCTATACAGTCTCAGGATCCCTCTCATTCGGGTGTGTAATCGGTTCATTCATGTACCCCTCCGCTTAGAGGACCTTGCGAGGAGCCGCTCCTTGTCCGTGCCCTCTTTGCACCGGCGATCACTCCTCGTCCTCGTCCCCGGGCGTTACAGCATCTGGCTTGGTAGCTAGAGGTAATTGGAAGAATATTAGTTCAAGTAGTAGCAGAAACAAAGGCAGGTGTAGATATTGTAAGAAAGAAGGGCATTGGAAAGCAGATTGTCCAAAGCTCAAAGATAAGAAAGATTTAAGTGATGCAAAGGTGTTCTTTGAAGATGCCTTTGAAATGTTCTTGCAGTATCAACCGGTTCAGTTGGTGATACTTGGATGCTTGATTCAGGCTGCTCTTACCACATGTGTCGGAACCGGAATTGGTTTACAACTTACCAGTCAATTAATAGTGGTATTGTTCTTATGGGAAATAATACATCCTGTAAGGTTGTCGGCATTGGTACAATCCGAATCAAGTCACATGATGGAACCGTGAGAACTTTGTCTAATGTTCGGCATATTCCTGACTTAAAGAAAAATCTTATTTCTTTGAGTACTCTTGATTCTCAAGAGTATAAGTATTCTGCTGAAGGTGGAGTTTTGAAAGTCTCCAAAGGTGCTCTTGTAGTGATCAGAGGTAGATTGGTTAATGATCTTTATCTACTTCAAGGTAGCACGGTTATTAGTGCTACATCAGGATCATCTTCATCTGATTTAGATACTACTCGCTTGTGTGAGGCAGGAATGCCTATGGTGAGCATGTATGGCTTGCTTAGTGATCAAAAATTTGTTATTCCTGACTTTTGTAAACAACGTGCTTGTGGGAAGCAAACTAGTATTAGATTTAGTACTACCATTTATAGGACTAAGGGTGTTGATTCTAATTTGTGGAACCCAATGCCTATCCCATCAAGAGGTAGTTTGCATATTTGAGTATGCCTATTGGCATATTGGAGAAGACGATTTTGAAAATTTGAAGCTTGATAAAATTCAAGCCAAGGTGGAGATTTGTTAAAAAATTGGTTTTGATGGCTTGATTTTTCAAGCTATTGGTAAACTTTGAACAACCTTCCAAGTTGGTGGTTAACAACCTTCAAACTTAGTGGCTAACAACCCTCAAAGTTAGGTGAAGTTTGGCAATGTTAGATGAAGGTGGGTGAAAGTTAGGCAATGTTATACATTAAAACTTTGAAAGTGGTGCATTTGGACTCTATAAATAGAGCATGCATTAGAGCTTCAAGGTATTCCAAGTCCATTGGCTCTTTTGGTGTTAGAGAAGTTTGTTCTAGTATTTTTGTTACTTCTCTTTTGTATGTTGAGCATATACACTTGTGAGAAAAATACTGTAAAGTATTTTAGGGTGTATTTGGGGATTTGGGTTTGAGTAGAGTGTGTTTACCATTTGTATCTCTATCATATTTCTATAGTGAAATATTTTGTTGTCGTCTTTGCCCGTGGACGTAGGCTTTAAGCTGAACCACGTAAATTTCTGGTGTCATTTATTTTACGCTTCCGCATATTTATTTTACGCCACTCTGTTTATACCTTTTGGGCCCACCATTTCACAACACTTACCAAAAGTAGTTGGAATGACCTCAGTTAAACGGTTTGACTCCATACCCAAGACCATTAACGGTTTGACTCCATACCCAAGACCATTAAGTTAACTAGATTTCCTACTTCCAAAGGAATTTTTCCGGATATTTGATTACCACCAAAATACATGAAAGTGATTTTGGTGGAGAAATTGTCCACACAATTAGGAAAAAGCCCTCCAAAATTATTGTAGGCTATATCCAAGTCATTGAGCTTAGAACAATTTATCAAAGACTTCAAAAACTGCAAGTCAATAGATGAATTGCTGCCAAGATAATTTGAACTCACATATAGAGTGAAAATATCTCGTAGCTTCCCAAGACTTGGGACTTTTCCTACAAAATTGTTTCTACTGATATCTAACACCTGAATTTTGGTTGCATTAGTAATGGAAATTGGGATTTGACCAGATAATTGACTACCACCTATTGCAACAACCTTGAGATTAGGGAGGGTGAGGAACATGTTGGCTGGAAGAGAATCATTAAACTGGTTGTCTCCAAATGAGATCAAAATGAGAGATGACAAATTGTAGAGGGAAGAAGGAATGTTACCAGACAATTTATTGCCTACCAAATGAAGCTCAGTCAAATATTTTAAACGGCCTATTTCTTTTGGTATGTGTCCCTCCAAGCTATTGTAAATAACATTAAGAATAGCAAGGGAAGATAGATTTCCTATTGTAGCCGGGATTTGTCCAGTTAGATTGTTCCTCCGAACATTCAAGAATTCAAGCTTGGCAAGAGATTCAATCTCCACTGGTATTTCACCAATAAAACGATTCCCTTCTAAACTCAAGACCCTTAGGTTAGAGCGGCTTGTCAAGTTGACAGGAAATACTCCCTCCAACGTGTTATTATCAACAGAGAGCATCTGGAGTCGGAATAAACGGCCTAATTCTTGTGGAACAGTTCCATAGAAACCATTGTTATCGAGGTTGAGGACTCTCAAAAAGGAGAGGTTCCCAACATGTGGTGATATGAACCCCTGCATTTGATATCCTTGCAGGTTCAGCTCCGTAACTCTTTGATGCCGGTGGCTGCATGTGACTCCAAGCCAGTTGCAAAAGTGGCTTGAACTATTCCAGGAGTTGAACACTTCAAGAGGGTCATTTACTATTGATTCTTTGAGCTTGAGCAACGCAGAATGGTCGGTCTCATTTCCTAAGACAGAAACAATTTTGTTGGGTAGAAAGCACAGTACGTTTGAAGTGAAGAGAAGAAGCAAGGCAAGGCATGTAGACAAAACTGAACGTGGCATGATTGACATGTTTGTGGAACAGAGAACAAGGTCGCTAAAGAGCAGGATTCCTATATATTATTTCTTTTTCTTTTTTTTTTTATCTCACTTGGGATATAATATTAACTATGTGAATGGCAATTAGGCCATATACCATGGCTTTAAGTAGCGGTATGCAATTGCATGGGAACACCAATTGTGGCCCATCAGCTGCAAGTTTTTGTAATTTGCTGCAATTGCAATAATTACAATGCAACCACTGGGCATCGTGTTACTGACATTACATGCATTTTGGTCAATATGGCGCATGTTCTGGTCAATACCACGTTTTCCATTGCCAACTTGAGAGGTGGGTGTGATACACGTGGCTGAAGTTGCCAAGTGACTAGTTTATGTGAAAAAGATGGAAACGACAGCAACTGAAATAATTGAAATTAATCGAATTTCATATAGAAGTTGAGTGAGGAGAGTTTCTTTCAAGAGGCAAGACCCTTAAACACTAATAGTGTCAACTTACAGTTTCCAGGGAACAATGTCCATTTCGTGCAACAATTAGTAGTAAAACAAGTGAAGAACATGCAAGTCTAAATTCAAGATATGACAATGATAAAAGTCCATCTCGTGCACAATAATAATAATGAACAATTCAGCAGGCTTCATGACAGAAAATGAGAGAATGGTAAACAAGTCATTGAGTCAAGCACACTTTGGCAAGATGTTAAAGTGATGCAACGTAACACCCCCCCCCCCCTCTCTTCTCTCTCGTCTCTCCTTTTTTTTGTTTTTGGTCTGCACTCTTTTTTTTGTTTTTTCAAATGATAGTGATGTACCTGAAAGAAGGAACGAAGGCATTGAGGCCCGCAAAGACCCTCTTGGCAGCAGATCCATTATATAACAACCCAAACAAATAACCGCAACCTCTGAAGTCCTCCAAATATGTATCAATAGTAAAACACACCTACGCTTAACCAACTAAGAAATGATACTTTATTTATTTGAAAAACGTACGCTCCACCTATTTCAGCAAGGGTATGTTTAGTGTATCCTCTCTTATGATTTGATTTTTATGAATTATATATTAAATTAGTTTTCAAATGGATATTACCTTGACTTTGTGACTACATCATAGAAGTACTCGATCTTTTACATACAATAAAATAAAATTTATAAAATAATAATTGTTAAATAACTCAACCAATAGAAATTTAAAAAAGTGTCAAATCATACTATGTAATTGCCTACTATGATAACTAGTTAACTATCCACCATAGTTTGATCATTTCTTGAATTTTTATTAGTTAGATAACTAACTATTTAAATATGATAATTAAATTATTGATTATAGTAACTATTTTTAATATTTTTCATATCATTCATATACTTAATTTTATATTAGTATTATTTATTACTAATATTCTTTATATCATGTATTATTTATTTTAGAATTTATTTAGTTTTTATATCTTCTTTATATAAAATAATTATTTTTAAATTTTTAATTAAAATAATTATTTGTAACTATTAACATAATTTTTAATATTATTTGTGAATTTAATTTTTATGAACTGATAGTATAAAATAATTTTAGCCGTCAACTAGCAAAAGTTTAAAAAGGAATTCATCTACCAATTTTTTATTTTATGCTATTAATGTATAAAAATTGAGTTTATTATTTATTTTATAAATATTTTTATTATTTAATATGTACTTTATAAAAAAAAATCAAATCATCAAAGACAATATACCAAACACACTCTTAATAAAATGAAATGGAATGTCATTTTGATAACTCAAGGGATGTAAATGTATTTTACTCATGTATCAAACATAAATCCAAACCCAAATTAGAAATGAATTCCCTTTCTCACCAAAATCAAACATAACCCAAACTCTATCCCCTTGCATTTCTGGGCTGCAATAAGGGTAGGTTACCTTCTTCTACTCTTTCTTTGGGTTCATTTAATTTGGACTAGATATTTTTGTTTTTTGATGAGTAATTTTGGCTTAGGTTTTCTGTATTTTTTGTTAAATAAAATAGAAAGATTCTTGTGAGAAAATATAGAGTTTTTAGGGTTTTCAATAGTCTATGATTTTATTTCAATCATTATTTTTTAAAAGAAAAAGGATAGGAACCTATTATAGAGTATGATTATTGTTTTAATCTAAAATAAAAATAAAAATAAAAAATCATGTCATGTACCAAAAGAATAAAAATATAAAGTGAGTTTAATTTTAATATATTGAATTTTCAAATAAACATCCAACCAAATCATTTCTATTTGTAAAATTTATCAAGTTTCAAGTAAAGAGTGTGGAAGTTAACAGTATTTGATGATATGACAATTCATGACTCAATGACTAGTGTAAGACTTTTTCACTTTGTCAGTGTAAAAATAATTTTATTATAATGAAATATTGAAAAGTAAATGAAATAACACTATTAAAAAAAAGGTAGAGAAAGAAGGGTTTACAAAGAAAATTAAATATAAAAATGAGATTAATTTTTATTCTTTCTCGGCCTAAAAGACTTTAATTTTATGTGTCTTATTATCATTTAATCATATATTTCTATTTGTAACAGGTATAAAGTAGTGAGTGATGAAGTCAAATACTTTTGTTGATATAATAATATATAATGATATATTAAATGCCTATGTGATTTTTTTTTACACTAGTAATGTATTAAAATTAAATTCTATAAACAAAAAACTTTGTTTCATCCTATCATAAAGAATCCTAATCTTCCAACATGTGATAATTTAAGGGTCTGTTTAGTTTGAGTTTTAAATTTTAAATTTTCATTTTTAGTTTTTCAATTTTCCAAAATTTATGAAGGAAAAACTGAAAATTCTAAAAACTACAAATTTTGGGGCTATTTGCTTTCAGTTTTCAGTTTTCTAATTTTCAGAAAATTATGAAGGGAAAACTGAAATTTGTAATTTTTAAAATTTTCAGTTTTTCCTTCACAAATTTTAGAAAATTGAAAACTGGAAACTGAAAGCAAACAACTCAATTTTTAAAATTTTTAATTTTTCCTTTATAAATTCTGAAAAATTAAAAATTGAAAACTCAAATCAAATAGGTATCTTTCTTACTGTCGGAATAAATGGCCTAATTCTTGTGGAACAGTGCATAGAAACCATTGTTATCGAGGTTGAGGACTCTAAAAAAGGATATAATATAACTATATGAATGGCAATCAGGCCATACCATGGATTTAAATATAGAGGCATGCAACTGCATGGATGGGGACACCAATTGTGGCCCATCATCTGGAATTTTCTATAAGAGTAATTTGAGGTGAATAATAAAATTATATAATAAATACACATAATACACTTTATATCCATTAGATGTAATGAGTAAGTGAGATAAGTGAAGGCTACTCATCATATCTAATAAAAATAAAATTTATTATGTGTATTTATTGTATAATTTTATTGGACAACAAACAATTTTCCTTTTCGTAATTTTCTGCAGTTGCAATAGTTGTGGTGCAACCACAAGCACTGTTTGTTTAGCATTCATGTTTTCCACTAGCCATCGTGTTACATTACGTGGATTTTGGTCAATATGGAATATCTTTTGGTTGCATTAATTTCAAGAGCTTGATAGTCAACATATATACCGAAGCTTAACATTACTCATTTATCCGTTGCCTGCCAGCTTGAATGGTGATGCATAATATATACGGGTAGCTGAAGCTCCCAACCATCCAATAAATAAGAGAGATGGAAATCAAAGCATCTGGCTTAACATGATCCTTTGTACCTTTTATCGTTATATGTATTTTTAATAAATATCCGATCATTTATTATTTTTTATTTCAATCAATGATTCACTAAAATAAATTAGTGATTGGTCAATCGCTAGCAATAGTTTATACCGCGTGGAAACTGCAGAGGAAAGGAAGAGATGAAAGGGCAGGTTTCTGGATTTTTTTTTTTTTTAATAAGGACCAATTGAGATTCTAAAAATTATGTTTAGGATAGGACTGAAGGGTCTGCACATATTAAGAGATTTTAAGGGAAGTATATGTAGTTTGCCCTAATTTATTTAAATTTCATACTATCACAAGAGTGCTCATAATGAAATATTTGGTGAAATGCAAGAATAGTGTTGAAGATTGTAACACATGGAAACCATGCTTGGATCAATGTTGCTCCAATTGAGGATACATGCTAAAAACTACAAGAAATAACATGACAAGTTTTTCAATCAGGCTAAGTAATTGAAGCAAATTAAAAAAGAAATGAAAGAAAGACGAAGGTACAGAAACACAAGCTCATAAGCTGCATGGCTTCACGCCGGCAACGAACCAAGGTAGTCATGAAGACAATAGGCTGATGTCGATAACTCCTATATCCAGCTTCATCTGTTCCAAAGATTTCCAACTCCTGATCATATCTAGTCCGAAAGAATTTTTATAGTTAATTACATATTTTTTCGAAGTGATAAAACTTTTAAAAAAGATAAGTTACAAAACTAAGATAAATTACTAAAGTGGGTTTAATGATAGACCTCTAATTAATGTTTGGATGTATTATGGATCCACTATTATCAACCATTGGATCAAAACATTTACAGCCCATTTGGAAAGGGTTGGAATTGAATTCCTTCGGGAATTGGAATTCAATTCCACCCTTTGGAACCACTTTTCATCAAAGAATTGGTAAGGAATTGGAATTCAATTCCATTCAAACCCTTAAAAATAAATCGGAGCTCTTGAGGTCTGAATTGGGGAAGAGAATTGATCTGAAAATGTAAAATGACCAAACTAACCCCCATTCCACATGCTATCACCCCGTGTATCACCCCTCTCCCATTTGGAAAGCAAGAGCAGCCCCAAACCGAAGCCCGTATATCACGCCTCTTCCTTGCTGCTGCTGCTGGAACCGAGGTGTATAAATGGAGGCTGCCATGTCCTCGGGTATGCCTAAAAAGGCTTGCTTTCTACTTTCTAGTGTTTGTCACGTAGTCATTTACTATGAGATTACTAGCGCTGTTGCTATTTGGTCACATTTGTCTCACCATTCGTTTTCCCTGTCTCCACCATTGCATTGCCATTTCACTTCTTAGTTTGACAGATATCAGGTGAAACAGCAGGAGAAGTAAGAATTGTTTCAGATATGCATGAGCAATTTTGTATGATTTGATTATGTCATGAAGTCTAATGAATAATTGAAGTTGTTAGTAAAATTTTAAGTTTGATTGATGAAGGGTAAAATAGTAAAAATAAACAAATCAATTCATTTTTAGATACATTCCAAATCAAGGAATTCAATTCAATTCTGTTATTTACTAATTCATTCCAAATAGAAGAATTGAATTCAATTCTTAATGGAATTCAATTCAATTCCATTACTTAAAAACTTTCCAAACGGGACGTTAAGAAAAAAAAGATAATCATCCAACAATTATAGGATGTCTATGATAGACCCAAACAAAAGAGGTTCATCTTATAATTTACCAAATTACTAATGATTATACGGCGGAAATTCTTAGTTACTCTTTTCGATGTACCATTTAGTATTTGACACATAAGTCATTGCATAAAAAATATACGATAAGTGAAAAATAATAAGAAGCTAATGACTCAAGGAAAAAAAAAAAACTTATCTGGTGAATAGTAAATAATACGAAGCAAATATTTTCTTAGTCTCCAAGCAACAAAGAATTTCTCCATCGTATGGTATAGACGGGCAATATAACCGGATGTTGTCATACTTTGCTTTGTTGTTGTTAAAAAAATCATTCTCCCAACTCAAGTCTCATGATAAAGAGCACTTTTCAACAAGACGGTTTCTAAAATCTAAATCTACCGAGACAAATTATATACACCAAAATAGTTTACGAAATTATGGAGACAACTCAAACAAAATTCAGATGATAATAACACAAACTACATACAATAGTTTCTGAGAGCAATTGCCCCCTCAATGTTATGCATAGATGCATGAATGACAATGTAATGACTTTCAGAGCGCATTTGGTTCACTAATTTTCATTTTTATTTTCGCTGAAAATGAAAAATATGTTTGTTTGATCATTAAAGAAAACATTTTCACTGAAATGGCACGAATTGTAAATCTACAATTGCATAAAATGATAAGGTACCTTATGTTGTTACATAGTAGCCAATCACCTTTGATCCTCAAGCATAGAAAGCATTCCTAATCATGTTTAGTTCCCTGTTGACTTCCATCATATTCATTCTTTGCCTCGGGGATTCCACAGAACAAGCAAGACCAATCTTAAATAATGACAATAAGCACTTCTGAGCATTAGGAGACAAGTGGCCTACAATCTTGGACAGCTGGTTTTCGTCTGCTAATGGTACTGTAGGACATTCATCTTCCATAAAGAGAAGAGTTGCATCAATAATCTCCAAGATGTTATTTGGAAATGCAGTTTGAACATAGTGATGGAGGTTATGTTCATGTTTGAACAATTCCTCTGTTGGTCTTCTACCGGTTAGCATCTCCAAAATAAGAATACCAAAGCTATACATATCACCTTCTATTGACACTTGCAGACTTGTTCCATACTCTGAAATTATATGTTTCAAACCATTAATGCTTTCAAATCCAACCTTAAAAAGTATTAATCCCAAAGGAAACAAAAGAAGAAAACAAATGGATCCTCTCTAGATTTCAAAAGGAAAAAATAAGATCAAACCACACATACCTGGAGGAGTATAACCTACCGTTCCTTTTATTCCACTTGCACTGGTTTGGTTATGCAAGTTGCCATCAATTGTTGACACAAGTCTTGCCAAGCCAAAATCGCTCACATGAGCAACCATGTTATTATCAAGAAGGACATTGCTTGGCTTCAAATCACAATGAATAACAGATTTCTCACATTCATAGTGAAGGTAATGTAATGCAGAAGCAACACCATTAATAATTTCTAATCTTTTCTCTAGGCTCAAAGTTCTTGGCTGTTCAGCACTTTCTTTGTTTGGATGCAACCATTCATCTAAGCTTCCATTTGACATGTACTCGAAAACAAGAGCTTTAAAATCATTTCCACTATAATCCATACTAGAGCAACAAGTTAAAATCTTCACTAGATTTCTATGCCTGATATCTTTGAAAGCATTGCATTCAGCAATGAAACTTTTGTGAGCTCCTCTCTTTTGAAGGTTTATAACCTTTATAGCAACGGTTTCTTCTTCAGAATCTAGTATTCCTTTATACACAGAGCCATGGCTACCAGCTCCTATTAAGTTTCTAGTTGAGAACCCATTTGTTGCATTGTATAGGTTCTGATGTGATACCTTAGGAAGTTTGTCAATTGTTGAATCAGTTGGTGCTTTTCTGTGTTTTCTCCTTGTCAAATAGATTGCAAGAATACATGACAATAGAACAAGAGCCCCAATTGAACATCCTATAACTGCTATCATCCAGCAATTGGGATGTTTTTTCTTTTGCATTGCTTTTAAGGGACAAGGTGGAAGCCTTAGGCCGGATACCCCGCCGCAAAGGTTGCCATTGTTTGTCAATGAAACTTCACTTGCATTATGAAAAACACCCTTTGTTGGTACCTCGCCCTCTAACATGTTAAAAGAAGCATTGAAGTATTCCAAAACAGAAATATTTTGCAGTTCTTGTGGAATTGATCCAAACAACCTCTTTCGCGATAGGTCTAAGTGTCTAAGACCTTTCAATGAAGTCAGAGAGGGTGGTATAATTCCATGGAAGGAATTCCCCTGTAAATAAAGGTATTCCAAGCTAATGCATTTTCCTATTGCTTCTGGAATCCCACCTGACAGATGATTTTCAGACACATCTAGCATATCAATATTCACAAGCATGCCTAACTCACAAGGTAGATTACCAGTTAATGAGTTGTGTGAAAGGTTTAATAGGATTGATAAAGATGGAAGTGTAAGAACCTGTGATGGTATGGCTCCACTGAGGTTGTTATGTGAAATGTCAAGTGACTGCAAACTTTTGCAGTTTCCAATGGTTGGAGGGATGTTTCCAGTTAACATATTATACGACAGATATAGCTCAGACAACTGAGTGAGATTGCCTATGATAGCCGGTATCTCTCCTGACAATTTGTTTTTATGCATATATAATGCCTGCATCTTTTGAAGCCTAGAAAAAGAAGCTGGAATGATCCCAGCTACATCGTTTTCCTCCATGCGCAATACAATTAAGCTAACAAGATTTCCTAATTCTGTAGGAATTTCACCCGCTATCTGATTACCACCAAATGCCAGTATACTAAGTTGGGTGGACAAATTGCCTATGAAATTTGGCAAGTTACCTGCAAAATTATTGTAATCTATTCCGAACTTTTCCAACTTACTACAGTTTGTCAAAGATTTTATGAACTCCCAATCATTAAATGAATTCTTTCCGAGATCATTTTCACCTAGATATAGAGTTGAAGATTTTGAAGATTTCCAAAATTTGGGACTTGTCCTACAAAATAGTTTTCAGAAAAATCAACCAGTTGAAGCCCAAGTGCACTTGTGATGGAAGTTGGGATAGGACCTGATAACTGATTGTTATCCACTTCAATCTCCTTGAGGTTTGGGAGGGTGAAGAACATGTTGCTCGGGAGAGAACCCTTGAATTGATTGAATGCAACTCCTAAACCACTGAGGGATGACATATTGTAAAGTGAGGAAGGAAGCTTACCAGACAGCTTATTAACTCCCACCGAAATATTTGCCAAGTTTTTCAAATGGCCTATTTCTTCAGGTATATCTCCCTCCAAGTTATTATAAGCAAAGGAAAGAAGAATGAGAGAAGATAGATTTCCTATGGATGATGGGATTTGTCCAGATACATTGTTTGAAAAAAGATCAAACCATTCAAGCTTCCCAAGGGAGCCAATCTCCATTGGTATTTGGCCAGTGAAATGATTATAGGCTAAATTCAGGTACCACAGTTTAGAGCAATTTGTCAAGCTAATGGGAAACTCCCCCACTAAGTTGTTTCTGCTTAAATCGAGTGCTTGTAGTTGAAACAAAAGGCTCAATTCTTGTGGGACATGACCATAGAAGTTGTTGGATACAAGATTGATGGTTCTAAGAAGAGAGAGGTTCCCAACATATGGTGAAATGGTCCCTTCCAAGTGACACCCTTCTAGTTTTAACTCTATAACTCTTTGATGTTGGTGGTCACATGTGACTCCATGCCAGTTGCAAAAGTGGCGAGATCTATTCCAAGAGGCCAACACTCCAAGGGGGTCAATGGGTATGGATTCTTTGAATTTGAGCAGTGCAAAATGGTCAGTCTCACTTCCTATGGTAGAGGCTATAGTGTATGGTTGGAACAGCATTAAGCTTGAAGTGAAGAAAAGAAACAAGACAAGGCATGATAAACGTAACATGTTTGAGGGCCAAAACAAGGTTGCTAGATTGCACATTCCTAAATATTTGATCTCGTGTGGCATATATAATATGTAACCGGGAGGTGAATGGTGATTAATGGATTTGGACAACAAACTCGTAGCACAAAATAAACAAATTCAGTCTCTACGGAAGTACTGGTGAAAATAAAATGCCTTCTAGCAGGTGAAAGACATATTGACATATTGCCGGCTTCCGTTGTTGTTATGTGGAAAATGTTTTCTACATTATATAGTTTCTAGATGCTCTTAGCGTAAGAACCTTTTTGCTTTGAATTATTCAATTCTCAACATTTCAATTTTCTGGACTGTTATTATCTCTTTAACTAATTTTTTTATGCAATTACTTAAATGTTGATCTGCATTCCATTCAGCAGAACTACTTGGTCCACATGCCTTCTATTTCCGTCCAAATGTCAATTCCTAAATGTTTCATAATAAAGTCATAAAGATGTGACTCCTTTCCTATTGTTAAATGGGGAAAGAAGATGCTCTTATCACTTATCTCCAAAGAAGTTTGAAATTCAATAGCTTGAAGCAGTTAACTTAAGCATTTTTCATTGCCATTTGGCAACCAAATGAAGTATGCCAGAGAAGGAAATGACAGCAGCTGATTTATCATAAGAGTCACAGAAGAGTCTAACTCACAATCTCTGGTGAGCTAGCAATTAAGATTAACCAAAATTTACACAGCAGTTTCATGGAAGGAGTTTCTTCCAAGACTGTTAACACCAATAGAAACTAATAGCTCCCAATATACAATGTTATTTGTCCTGATGGTGATTATCTGCAACATTCAACTATAGTGGAAGACTACATCCAAGTATAGATAAATTAAAGACAATAATAATCAAACATTTCAGTATGTTTCATGACAGTAAAGGAAACAAGGAAAAGTCAAGATGTGACGTACCTGAAAATGCAAGGTATTGAGGTAATACTCAGATTTGTGCAACCTGTTTATAAAAACGGGAACTTCTGAAAGAGCTGCTTCGTAGTATTCTTTCACTTACTTCACTGTGAATTTTGTTTTTTTTGGGTCAGAACGGTGGAGTATTTCTGAAGTGCTTCACCAGACTTAGTCCACCCATTTCCCAGGTCTTTAGATGACCGGTAAATATGATGGACTCTTGTTGATTGTAAGCCCATTATTCCATTCTTCACAAAAAAGTTCAGAAAAGAAAAAACTAATTGCAGTTTTCGGTCCAAAAAATTAAAAAAACAACACTAATTGAACAGAGGTGCCTACAATCGTTTGATTTAGATTTTGATAAAATTACTTTTGAAATAATTGATCAGTGTTTAGAAATAATATTAAGAAAGTGAGTTGGTAAGAAATATTTAAATTTTAAAATGATAAAATAAAATGATTTTATTTAACATAATTACTAAAAAGGATGTAACAGTTTCAAAATATAGGCACTATAGCAATTTCCCATTTTTGTATTGGCAAATTTTAAAAGGAAAAATTACATTTATTGGCTTTCAGTGCAACTGATTTTATTGAATGCAAGTCAATTTTTTTTCAGTGCCAAAATGCAAACCAAACAAGAAATATTTGTAACGCCGTTTTTATTAACACTAGCCAACAGGTGTTTAGAGTGTATCCAACAGGCAGTAAAACATTCCTTTCTAGCTCAAAAGCTTGTGACTACCAGATTCCTACCATTTTGTGAACTTTTAAAATGATGGGCAGAAAATATTTTTTGCGACAAACAAAAAATTAAAAGAAATTGTTTTGGAAAAATATAATTTTTTATAGAAAATATTTTAGATAGAAGTTTAGAGAAGAATCGTCTAAAAAAAGAAATACCTTTTTGAAATTTATAAACTATATAATACTTTATAAATTAAAATTGATATAAATCTATTAAGTATAGTTAATTATTTTAGTAAATGGTAAAATTTGTGTCGACTAGTCACCCCTTATGACTTTGTCAAGCTCAACTGTGACGGCAGCTCCTTGGGCAACCTTGGCAGACCTAGGGCTGGTGGGTTGTTGCGGGATTCATCTAGGGCCTAGGTTGTGAGCATCTTAGGCTTTATTGGTATCACAAATAAATTGTATGGTAAGCTACTAACCATTCGCAAGGGAGTGATTATGGATTTAAACCATAGTTTCAAAACTCGACTTAGTATTCGGTCAGGTCAAAGTACAGGGTGACAAAATCATCACTAGTTCAACCAGTGAGTCACGGGTTGAAATGGATATAATATATTTAAATAAGTATATAATATAAATTAAAAAATATATTTTGGGTCAATTAAATGAAATATATAATAGGAGAGTCTAAAAAAGAAGCCAACAAAACGGCCCACATTGAGCAATCACTTACGACCCAAAAAAAAAAAAGACAATAGGATACTAGACCAACAAACAAAAACCTACTCTAATATGCTAACTTTTTTCCCCCTTAGCCTTATCTAAAAGTTACGGGATTGATAGCATGGCCTTGTTTTTAGAAATGAGATTTTGGTGGTGTATTACATCAATATTGTGTTTTGGAATAAAATCGCACAATATGATTTTTTTTCAGTATAGAATCTATCAAAGGTGAATTCAAATATATTTTGTCAAAGTCAAAGTAAGTGTAAGATGAAAGTTAATACAGAATCTGTCTAAGGCAGGTTCAGAATCCACCAAAGGCAAATTCAGAAAAATGAAAAAAACACAGAATCCGCCTATCGCGAATTCTATAAACACCATATACAAATAAATTTTTCTATTATTTCATATAAGCGTAAATCACCAACTAAAACACTATATACAAATTATTTTTCCTTGATAGCACTATCAACTTTTTAGATTTCTAACCAATAAAAATTTATCATCATAGTGGCCATGGGACGAGAAGCAAAGCAAAGCTTTGTCAATGTGAACATAAAGGCGCAAGAAGCAGGACACTTCAGTCTTTATGTTTGAGCTGCCTTCAATCAAAATTGTAGTGGTGTGTCATACTCATGAGTGTTTGGCCTTATTCACCTTGGATTGGATTTATTTTATTGAAGTGCATTTAAAATAATAATAATAATAATAATAACTGTGCACCATTGCAAGTAGGTTTGGTTTAAGTCATGTATATATACAATCGGCTCTTGGGTGGTGCCACGAAGGACAAAAACATGTCGCAATAGCAAAACGAAAAATTGAGTGTGTGACATTTTTTGTGATTGAGTGTATTTTTGTTTGAGTGAGTTTATTAGGTGAAGAAATTATTTTGTGAGATTTGGGTTATTGGGGTTTTAGATTTGTGAGAGATTGTTAGATTAGTGATTGTATTTTTCACAGAAAATTAGTGGATTGATTTGTTGAGTTGTAGACGTAGGCATTGTTGGCCTAAACACATTAAACTATTGCGCTCCTTTTGCTCTATTTATTTTTTTGGCTTGTGTGGATTTGAGATTTTTTTTTCCCAACAACTGGTATCCGAGTGGGTTCTGATCCCGCTTTTGGTGTTTTTTTAATGGCAAGGATGCAAGATTCAATGAGCAAATTTGATGTGGAGTCTTTTGATGAAAAAAGCAATTTTAGTTTGGGGCAGAGTAATATTAAAGATATCCTAATGTAGAAGCAAAGGTTGGCTAAAGCTTTAAATTAGAAGGAGAAAAAACCTGAAAAAATAGTCAGATGAAGAATGGGAAAAGATGAAGATGAAAATTAACAGTACAATTCGCTTGTGTCTAGCATCTGAGGTAAAGGACAATGTTTTGAATAAAACTTCTACTATTAATTTGTGGAAGAAGTTAGAAAATATGTATATTATAACACCCTAGTAGCTCCAACATACGTTTAAATTCGCATTTGGATTCTATTAGTTTGTTACCTTTTTAGCTTTGTGGAAGAAAATTCAAACCTTTTAAATTAATTTACTAAAAATTAATCATATATACATATAGGTATAAAGAAACTTACAAAAATGCGAGCCTTGCGAGGTTTGATTGATAAAGGGAACAGTATAATATATGCGATATTATTAGTATAGTCACAAGATGTAAATACAATACATAGCACATCCCACGCGCTATAGAAATATTAATATCTCAAACATCATAACTAATAAAGGTGATTTGTCATAACATCAATATAAATAAGGATTGGAAGAATATTCCCATAACCATCCTTAAATATTACAATTCATATTGAAAAAAAGCAAAATAGATTCATCTTCAACATAAAGTATAACATTCCAAAACATTGTTGTTTCCAAGGTTTGTATCTATGCCTTCAAGCCTCCAACTGCTCCCTCGTCCTATTCTCCATCTAAAGGCGATATGAAAATAAAGGAGGAAATGAGAAATATAATATGGTCCCTTTAGCCTTTAGCCACATTGGGTTTAATTTCTAAAAGAAGTATGTGCATGTATATGGTCATTTTTTAATTTTCAAAAGCCATTCATTATCCAAGGTAGGTTCCCTTTTTTACATACTTCTTCTACAGATATGTCATGATTCATGTATGAACCTTTTATTCATAAGGTAAGGTATATCATCTTTTCTCTTATTACATGATCATGCCATGACTCATGTATCATCTTTTCTCTTTTTACATGATCATAACAAATTGTTTTGATCTTTTATTTTTAAAAATCAAAAACAGTTTTTAAAACCACTAGCCAAGCAGGCTGATATTTTTTCAGCAAAGGATAAAGATCTGTTTTAGAGAATGACTATTGCTTTAATTAAAAATAAAAATAGAAATTTTAGCGTGACCAAATGCCAAAATAAATAAGGCAAAATAAATGATATGGAAATATGAAAAAAAAAAGTAGAGATAGAAAGTTTAACGAAAAATTAAACATTTTTTCGATAACAATAAAAGTTAAAAAATGAAATGTGAAAATGGTTGAACAACATGTTGAGGTTTTTTTTTTTTTAAGAAAAAATAAAACTCAAGATTTTTAGGGGATGACTTTCAATATTTTAAGTTTAGGGGATGAAATGCATATATTTCAAAGTTTTTTTTTTTTCATTTAACAATGAACAAAAACTTAATAGAAGTATATATTAAAATGAACATTCAAAAACAAGTTCTGAATTCCAGTTTGCACACTCTTAAAATCCAGGAGCTCAAATATATATTACCTATACAATTGTGGGAGAGTCATTTTTTCTGCATTAATTGGTGGCAGGACTTATTACTATAATTTAAATATTAGTTATTATGGAGTAATTCAATAAATTTATGAATTATGCTTGTGAGGGTAATTGATGCAATGATGGAATAATTTCATAAATTTCAATATTTAAATTTCATAGTATCACAAGAATGCTCATCATGAAATATTGGGTAAAATGCAAGAATGTTACGTACTCAAGATTATAACACATGAAAACATGCTTCGGACAATTTTGCTCCAATTGAGTATACATATCGAAAAACTAAAAGAAATAACAACATAACAAGTTTTTCAGTCAAGCTAATTTATTGAAACATAGTGAAAGAGAAATGAAAGGAAGATAAAGGTAACTAGAAATACAAGCTCTTAAGCTGCATGGCTTCACGCCGTCACCGGACAAAGGTACTCATGAAGACAAGAGGCCACTTCTTCACGAAGAGATGATGATGAAAACTATATATCCAGCTTCATCCGCTCCATAGATTTCCAGTTATTGATCATATCTAACCCGAAAGAAGTTCTATTGTTAAAAAGGATAAGTTAATAGCTAATTTAAGTTTTTGGTGAAAAAAAGAAAGGACATCAGAACACAGTTTACTAAAGATCATATGGGAGAAATTCTCAGTCACTCCATAAGCAAGCGAAAAGTTTTGATCCGTATTATTCAATAATTGATGTATAAGTCATTGCATAAAGAATAGGGGAAGTGTGAAAAACAATAATGATTCACAAAATGATTTGTGAAGTGTTAAATAATAGATGGCAAAAGTTTTACCTTAAAGCAACTAAGAATTTCTCCGTCAACTGGTAAAGACAGGACAATATAGTCAAATGCCGTTATACTTTGTCAGCACAGTAAGAAATTATCCTTTCAACTTAAGCCTTATGCCACAAAAAAAAAGAAAAGGGGGCCCACACACACTCTTTGTCACAACAAGACAGTTTCAAAAATAAAATCTACAAAGACAAATTATATCCACGAAAAGAGTTGACAAAATTGTGAAGGCAAATCAACAAAATTCAGATAATAATACAAACTACATTCAGAAAAATTAATCGTATAGCAAGTTAAATTATTTAATCTTATATTATGAAATGATTATTAATCACTGGATAATTATTATAAGGACAGGGATTATTTTGCATTCACTTAAAAGTTAAAATAACATTTAGGATAACCTGCACTTGATGTATGAGTGAAAAATGAATTTGCTTTTATTCAATTATATGACTGCCAGATAACTCTTATATTTAGAAAGAAAAATTAACTTGAAGTACTTTAGGTGGAAAAAAATTACTGAAAAACAATCGAAATTAAAAGTTAACGATCCGACTTTGAAATAATGATTTTCTTTCGACTTGAATATGCTTTCGGTCATAAAAAATAAATGAGTTTTGACTTTTGTTGCTAATTAGTTTTGGTCAAACATTTCCAAAACTCTTTAATTTTAGTTTATAATCTGATTGTCTCTGTTAAATATTAAGCAAGCTGATAGAAAGTCACGTTATCAAATTCTATATAGTAGGGATTAGTCATATATGTTATATCATAACCATATGTCTCAAAATCTTATTATAAAATGAGTTATTAGATTTGATAAGATAGGTTAATAAATGCATCCAATGGAATATTGGGTGAGAATTTTGATATATTGGATCATGATATGTCATATATAGAGTTGTCAAAATGTGCCGAACTCCATGAGTAGGCCCAAATAATCGAAAAAAATTGTCAAGTTGAGCTGAAAAAATAGAAGAAAAAATAAAAATTGACTTGATTCTACTCGACCCAATTTGGCTTAACTCGAATGGGCCCAGCCTACCTTGGGCTAGGCTGATCCGATGGGTGAACATTAATTTTTTATTAAATAATAAATTGCATATATAAGTTATAAATACTTAAATTTGGACTTTTTAATCCATTTTTCACTTAAAAGGTCTAAACTTATAACAAATACTGACAAAAAATATTTTTTGAATCACTTTATTATTACATCAAATTAAGTTATTGAAATTTAATTATTAAATAAAAATCAATTTTTATTTATCATTATCACAAATAAAGCAAGAATAATAACACTACTCATTAATAGTTTGTTTTTTAATCCATTATAATAAAATAAAAATTATTTTTCCTTGACATTTTACGTGAACTATACAATTAAAAAAATAAACAAGAAAAAAAATTGGCCAATGGGCCAACCCATGGCCTGAATTAATTGGGTTGGGTCAGCACTTTTTTTGCAAAAAACTAGCGTGAAGTGATTAGGCCCAAACATGGCCAGACATGATATGGACTGGCCCATTTTGACAACTCAAGACTAGCTACCTTATAGGGTTATATAGGGTTACATAACATAATTTTCTGTTAGCTTGCTTGACATTCGATAGGGACTATAGATTAACTACGAGGATTAAAATCATATAATTTTAAAAATGTTTCAAAGAAATCCAACTTTTGTTTTCTGGGACCTAAGCTAAAACTTGCTAATTTTTTAGGGACCAAATCTAGAGTTAACCCTTTTCTCTAGTCCTTTTCACTACAATAGAAATAAATTTCTGAAGTCCTGGAAAAAAGTACCAAGTAAGAATTTCCTCTAAACAGTTCCATAGAAATTAAAAGCTCCCTTTGGTCCTTTATATAAAATATAGGTCATTTTCAACGTTGCAATGACTCATTAATTATTTTATATATGTTTTATCCCTTTAGTTAATTAGAAAGAGAACCAGTGAAGGTGAGTTTTAGAGCTACAATTGTATAATGATCAGGCTAGCATAATGTTCGATAACGTACCTTTATGCTGCTATATAAGTAGCCAATCACCTCAGATCCTCAAGCATAGAAAGCATGTCTAATCATGTTTAGTTCCCTGTTAACTTCCATCATATTCATTCTCTCTCTTGGTGAGTCCACTGAACAAGCAAGACCAATTTTAAATAATGACAATAAGCACTTCTCAGCATTGGGATGCAAGTGGCCTACAATCTCGAAAATGTGGTTTTCGTCTGCTACTGGTACTGTAGGACTTTCATCTTCCATCGTGAGAAGAGTTGCATCAACAATATCCAAGATGTTATTTGGAAATGCAGTTTGAACATAGTTATGGAGGTTATGTCCATCTTTGAACAATTCCGCCGTTGGTCTTCTTCCAGTTAGCATCTCCAAAATAAGAATACCAAAGCTATATGCATCACCTTCTGTTGACACTTGCGAACTTGTTCCGTACTCTGAAATGTGTTTCAAACCATTGATGTTTTCAAATCCAACCTTACAAAGCATTAATGCAAGAGGAAACAAAAGAAGAAACCAAATGGATCTTTACTAGATTTCAAAGGAAAAATATGATCAAATTAAACCATACCTGGGGGAGCGTAGCCTATAGTTCCTTTTATTCCACTTGTGCTGGTTTGGTTCTGAGAGTTGCCACCAATTGTTGACACAAGTCTTGCCAAGCCAAAATCACTCACATGAGCAACCATGTTATCATCAAGAAGGACATTGCTTGGCTTCAAATCACAATGAATAACAGGTTGCTCACATTCATAGTGAAGATAATGTAATGCAGAAGCAACGCCAATAATAATTTCCAATATTGCCTTGAGGTTCAATTTTCTCGACTGATCTATTCTTCTCACTGGGTGTATCCATTCCTCTAAGCTTCCATTTGACATGTACTCAAAAACTAAAGCTTTGAAATCATTTCCAAGGTAATCGATACTAGAGCAACAAGTGAAAATTTTTACAAGATTTCTGTGTCGAATACTTCTGAAGGCATTACATTCGGCAATGAAACTTTTGTGAGCTCCTTTCTTTTGAAGGTTTAGTACCTTTATAGCAACAATATTTTCTTCGAACTCAAGACTTCCTTTGTACACAGAGCCCATACTTCCAGTTCCTATTAAGTTCTGAGATGAGAACCCGTCGGTTGCATGATATAGGTTTTGGTATGATACCATAGGAAGCTGGACATTAGTTGAATTGATAGATCCTTTCTTCTGTCTTTTCTTTATTAAAAGGATTGTGAGGATAGAAGACAATAGAAGAAAGGAAACTAAACTGATTGTCAACACTTTCAATTTGAGATTATGGTGTTTTCTCTCTGCAGTATCTTTTACAGGGCAAGGTGGAAGCCTTAGTTTTGATATCCCACCACAAAGCTTGCCGTTGTTGGTCAGAAAAACTGCACTCGTATTCTTGAAGACACCATTTGTTGGCACCTCACCCTCCAACATGTTAAAAGAAGCATTGAAGTATTCTAAAACAGATATATCTTGTATTTCTTCCGGGATTGATCCAGATAACTTGTTTCTTGACAGGTCTAATTTTCGAAGACCTTTCAATGAAGCCAAAGAAGGTGGTATGGTTCCAAGGAAGGAATTCCCTTGTAAGAAAAGGTATTCCAAGCTTATGCATTCTCCAATTGTTACAGGAATTCCACCAGCGAGAGAATTTTCAGACACATCCAAGTTTTCAATATTTTTTAACAGACCCACTTCCTCTGGCAGACTGCCACTTAATGAGTTATGTGATAGGTCTAGTCGGATTGATAATGAGAAAATTCTGAACACTTGTGGTGGTATGGCTGCACTCAGGTTGTTATATGAAAGGTGTAGGAGTTCTAATTTTCTGCAATTTTCAATTGTTAAAGGAATATTTCCATCTAACATATTATCTGATAAATCCAAAATAAATAAAAGACTGAGATTGCCTATGGATGTTGGTATCTCTCCAGACAATTTGTTTGCTGCCAAAGTTAATTTTTGCATCTTTTGAAGCTTTCCAAAAGTAGCTGGAATGATCCCAGTTAGCTGGTTATTTTCCATACCCAAAGCAAATAAGTTTACTAGATTTCCTAATTCCAAAGGGATTTTTCCATATATGTGATTACCACCAAAAGCCATTCCGGTGATTTTGGTGGTAAAATTGCCCACAAAATCAGGAAAAACCCCTCCAAAATTATTGTAGCTTATATCCAACACATGCAGTTGACTACAATTTATCAAAGACTTTAAAAACTGCAAGTCAATAGATGAATTGCTACCAAGATAACTCGAATCTATATTTAGGGAGTAAAGATCTCGTAGTTTCCCTAGACTTGGGACTTCTCCCACAAGATTGTTAGCACCGAGATCTAACACTTGAATTCTGGTTGCATTAGTAATGGAAGTTGGGATTTGACCTGAGAATTGATTAATGGCCATTGCAACAAACTCAAGATTAGGGAGTGTGAGAAACATGTTGGCAGGGAGAGAACCGTTAAATTGATTGTTGACAAGTATGATGCTAATGAGAGATGACAAATTGTAGAGGGAAGAAGGAATATTACCCGCCAGTTTATTGTCTCCCAAACCAAGCAGAGTCAAATATTTCAAACGGCCTATTTGTTTTGGTATGTGTCCCTCCAAGTCATTGTAACCGACAGAGAGAAAAGTGAGGGAAGATAGATTTCCGATTGAAGCTGGGATTTGTCCAGTTAGATTGTTCTTCCAAACACTCAAGATTTCAAGCTTCACCAGGGATTCAATCTCCGTAGGTATTTCACCAACAAAACTATTCCCTTCTAAACTCAAGACCCTTAGGTTAGAGCAGCTTGTCAAGTTGATGGGAAATACTCCCCCTAACTTGTTGTTCTCAACAGAGAAGTTTTGGAGTCGGAATAAACGGCCTAATTCTTGTGGAACAGTGCCATAAAAACCATTGTTGTTGAGGTTGAGGATTCTCAAAAAGGAGAGGTTCCCAACATATGGTGATATGGACCCCAGCATGTGATATCCTCGCAGGTTCAGCTTTGTAACTCTCTGATGCCGATGGGTACATGTGACTCCATGCCATTTGCAAAAGTGGCTTGAGCTATTCCAAGAGTTTAACACTTCAAGAGGGTCATCTTTTATTGAATCTTTGATCTTGAGCAATGCAGAATGATCAGTCTCATTTCCCAAGGCAGAAGCAGCTTTGTTGGGTAAAAACCACAGTACATTTGAAGTGAAGAGAAGAAGCAAGACAAGGCATATAGACCAAACTGAACGTGACATGATTGACATCGTTGAGGAACACAGAACAAGGGTGCTAAAGCGCAGAATTTCTAAATTTGTATCTCACTTGGTATAGAACTAGGTGAATGGCAATTAGGCCATACCATGGCTTTAAATTGTGGTACGAACTGCATTAGGACACCAGCTATGGCCCATCAGTTATAATTTCTTGAAAATTTCTGCCACTTGAATTATCTGAAAGCAACCTCGACTGCAACTGCTATCATAATTTAAAAACATGGGCCATTCCATATCTTAGAAAACAAACTCATTCTCCACTACACCACAGTGTAAGGAGAACAAAACATAATATTTTGATGATCAAGCAATGATGTCTTTGTTACGCATGCATGCTTCTTCATTGGCCATTATGTTACATGTATTTGTTCAAGAATAATTATATTTTAACACCCACATGAGTGTCCCATATGGTTTGAGAGGAGTGATAGAGAAATAATAAGTTGAAAGAAAAAAAGAAGGAGTTAATGCTCATTTTAGTCCCTGATTTTTCACTTATGAATCATTTTAATCCTTAACTTTTAAAATGAGTCAAATTAGTCCTCAATATTACAAAATGTGAGTCAAATGAGTCCCCTATTCCACTTTTATTCAATATTTTATCAATTAAATGATTATGTGTAATGTTAAGTGATATATTTTCATACCATGTATTATTTGAAATATAATAAAGTTTAAAATAACTTCTTTTGGTATCTAAAATTGCACAAAATGAGTCATTTTATAACCTAGAATAAATATTTAAATGATTTATTTTTGTATAATTTTAAACCCCAAAATGAGTCATTCTAAACTTTATTTTACTTTAGATGACATATGTTATGTCAATATATCATTTAATATTACTTATTATCATTTAATTGATAAAATATTAAATAAGAGTGAATTGATGGACTATTATGACTTGCATTTTATAATGTCGATGACTAATTTGATTCATTTTAAAAGTCAAGGACTAACATGATTCATAAGTAAAAAGTGAGGAACTAAAATGAACATTAACTTAAAAAATAAGTGGTAGGACTCATGTTATTTATGAGTAGGCCGTTTGAATGTTTTAAAAAATTGATTGTTAAAATAGCAAGACCCTTATATCAATATGGCTTATGCTTTGGTTGAAAGACTTTATCAGCATAGGTTTTCAAAAGTCAACATACAACATTTTCCATTGCTAGCTTGAGCAGCGATAAAGTCCAACCATCCATTTCACATGAGTGCGATGTGTGGGGTCCAGCTGAAAATGTGAAAAGGTGAAAACCATGAAACATGGCATTGAATGCAACCGTTGAAGGTTGAAAATTTTTTATGCATGCATGAAGAATTTGTTGCAGAAAGAAGCTACAGGACAACGTAGGCATGTGTGCGAAGAAATCTTTTCTTTTGCATTCGAAATATCCAGTGCACGTTCACATTGCACGTACCTCTAGAAATAGAGATGTTTTATTCATTCAGCGGCACACCAAGCAGCGAAGCACAAGAACTGCATAGTAAGAGAAATACATCCAGAGTGTGTTATTCTCTGAAAGTGAAAGGGAAAAATAAAATATGTAAATACATTTCAAAGAGTATAGAGTATGGGTAAATACACCAATTGAATAAGAGAGTTCTAACCAGGAAATATTATATTTGCCTCTTGGGTTTGAGAGTATAGAAATGATATTTTGTAATTATCCTAGATATAGTGGAATAATTTTTGGAGTTTGTTCCATAGTTTTTCCTCCGTTATTTGGGAGTTTCCATGTTAAAATTCGATGTCTATTTTCTTTTAGCTTTGCACATATATATTATCACGACAATGTGTCAATTGATAGATTTAATTTTATCAGATTTATTTTGGTATTTATTGCTACACATTAGTATCATTTGATTACATTGCGAATCAATCTTTAAGCCCAACAAGTGGTATCAAAGCTTAAGTTGAGCTCAAGATTATATTGTGTAAATTAAATGGACGAGAATACAGGTAACATGATCAAGCTGACAACTCAAAATTACTCTATTTAGAAGCTAAATAGGGAGGATATGCTTTTCTACAAAGATCTATATGATCCTATAGAGAAAGGAGATGCAAAACCGGAAGACGTGATAGAAGAAAATTGGAGAAAGATGCAACAGAAGGCCATTGGATTAATTAGGCAGTGGGTGGATATTAGTGTATTCCACCATGTAGTCACAGAGACGAATGCACATACTCTATGCAAGAATTTACAATATGTCTATGAGAAAAAGACTACACAAAACAAAGTTTTTGCAATCAGAAAGCTGGTGAATCTCAAGTACAGAGATATAAGGTCTATTGCTGAACGCTTGAATGACTTCCAAGATAAAGTAAATCAATTAAGTACCATGAAGATAGTGCTGGATGACATGTTACAAGCACTATTACTTTTGAGTTCTTTGTTGGATAGCAGGGAGACCTTGGTGGTGTCATTGAGCAACTTTACTTCAAGTGGCAAACTGTCTTTAATCCAAGTCAAAGACGGTATGTTCGATGCAGAAACTAGAAGAAAAGATTTGGTGGGAATAGATAATTCCCAGGCCCTTGTCACAGATAATATGAGGAGAAGCAAGGGCAGAGGACATTCTAGAACATCAAAGGATCGGTCGCAGTCCTAGTCTCGGAAGAATGTTCAAGTGTTACCATTGCAACAAAGAAGGGTGCACAAAAAGAAATTGCAAGGCCTGGAAGAATAGTGATAAGAACAATCAGAGAAGTCAAGACGTAGCTGATGACGAAAATACTACAACCCCTGTGACAAATATGGAAGTGGTTTTGTACTCTTTTATAGATTAAGAGTGTCATATTGCAAATTCATGTGCTAAATGGGTCATTTACTCAGTGGCTTCATATCATGCCATTCCCAATAAGGAATACTTTACAGTGTTTAAAACATGAGAATTTGGAAAAGCGAGGATGGGAAATACTAGTAATTCTGATATTGTGGGAGTTAGTGATATATGCATTCAAACAAATATAGGATATACACTAACATTGAAGGACACGTGACATGTCCCAAATTTATGTCCCCATGCATGCTCTAGATCTAGCTGAATACCACAACAACTTTGGTAATTGCAAATAGAAGCTTTTTAAAGATTCGATGGTGGTTTCCAGAGAAGTGTTGATAACTCTCTTGAGAGTTATGTTTTTCTTTACTTTTCTTAGAATTTTTAGTTTTCGTAGTTGCCTTTTTTACATCAATTGGTTCAAATTCTTACGTGAATACACTCACATTTAATCTTGCATTCTAGTTGTGTTTTTCATGGGTTTTGTAGCTTTTTGGAAGAAGAATTAGGGAAGCATTTGAGCTAGGAGTGTAAAGGAGCAAGAATTGGAGTTGAAGGATGTCAGAAATCCATACTATAGCATAAAAATCCATGCTAGAGCATGGGTCATGAAACTGAAGCCATGCTACAGTGTGGATTGCTGTCAGAATTCTCACATTCTCACTTAAGTTATGCTCCAGCATAGCCATAGCCACGCTACAGTGTGGGTGCACGAATCTGACATGTGGACTAGTCCTCTGTACTGACTCTGGCAGCCCATGATTGGCACAAAAATGTTGGAAACCGTGCTACAAAGGAGGAGACATTAGAATACCAAATTTGAAAATGAGGAGCCTAGAGCTTGGTGAGCAAAGAAATTGAAGCTTCAAGAGCTTGAGAGAGAGACCTTTCTTGGATTTGTTCTTCAGCTTCTTGTGTATTGTTCTTTGTTCATGACTTCTTCTAATCTTTCTTTCATTTATGTTGTTTTTATTTCATTTGCTATATGATTTGTAACTAAACCCTTTGCCAAGGGTGATTTATGGAGACTATGTGTTTGACATTATGCTAATATGAATGAATATATATCTTGCTCTCATTTGATAGTGAGCATTGTATTTGAGTTTATTTTATCTTGAATTGTTTGATCACGAATTTAGGATTATAGAGGTTTTTACAAATTTGAGAAAATGCGTAAAAACCATGCCTATGAATGCAATGCCATGAGTTGAATGACACATAGAGATAGATAAACATGATTCATGTGGTATTGAAGGTTTGAGAACCGCTTGTAGACTTAAGTATGTCAAGATATTAGGTGCTTGACTTTACTTAGGTGGCATTAAATAATCTTGAGAAAGGCTTTTAATGACATGATGACTCTACGATCACTTAACTGAATTTGGACAAGGCATATTGATATTCATGTTACATTTTGTTAACACATAGTTGAAGTAAATTACTCTAACACTTAACTCCATCAATTCTTATATTACTTTTACATTATTTAGCACTTTAGCTTTATTCCTTTTGATATTATCTATTTTCAATTGTTCAATTTGTTATCTAATTAACTAAAATCGGTACTTGAATTATCCCTGTGGGTACGACAGCCCTTTATTTTACTCTATTACTTGACGATCTAGTATACTTGCTAGCATTACTCTCCTTTGTTTTACTCTATTATTTGACGACCTAGTATACAACACTATGTGCAAGACTCAAGTTAAGCAGATTGGAAGGTTAAATGCAGTCAAGGATGATGGTTCAGTAAATTTATGGCATAAATTAAAAGACTAGCTCATATGCGTGAGAAAAGATTGCTGATTTTGGTTAGAAAATCCCTCCTTCCTTATGCCAAAGGTACAAAGTTAAATCCTTGTGATTATTGTTTGTTTGGCAAGTATTATAGAGTGTCTTTCAACAAAAGGTTGAAGTTGAAAAAGAATATTTTGGATATGGTTTACTTTAATGTATGTGGATCCATGGAGATGGAAACTATGGGTAGTAGCAGATATTTTGTGACACTCATTGATGATGTTTCATGAAAAGTGTTATTTTCTAAAGAGAAAGGACAAAATGTTTCAATAATTCAAGAGGTTTCATGTCATGGTGGAGAAAGAACTTAGAAAACTTTGAGCTGTCTTCCTAGTGACAATAGGGGAGAATATACTTTCCATGAATTTAAGAACTAGCTATGAACATAGCATTAGGCATGAGAAGAAGATTGTTGGCATCCCATAGCATAATGGTGTGGTCGAAAGAATCAACAGAATTATGATGGAGAAAGTCATATGTATGTTAAGAATGACTAAGCTGCCTAAGGCATTTTGGGGTGAAGCTGTTCAAATGGCATGCCACCTGATTAACAGATATCCGTTTGTTCCTTTGGGCTTTAACATTTTAGAGAAAGTATGGTCCGGACATGATGTTAGTTACTCTTATCTGAAAGTGTTTAGATGCAAAGCCTTTGCTCATGTAAGTAAGGAATAGAGACAAAAGTTTAATGATAGAGTCATTCCTTACATATTTATAGGCTACAAAGGCGAGAAATTTGGCTACATGCTATGAGATCCAGAAAAGAAGAGGATTATAAAAAATAGAGACGTAATGTTCCACGAGCAAGAAACTATGTCGGATTTTACTACTCTAGAGAAAATTGATGAAGCTGGTAGTAAGTTTGATTTTACACTAGTCTCTCTTCCCAGGAAAAATTCCATGGAATGAGGAGAGGTTCAAGACCATGGGCTTGACGATGAGCCATCAATTGATAATGCTAGAGATGGAGGAGGTGTTGAGCAGGAGGAGCAAGCTCATGCCCTACAGCTCAGAAGATCTAATAGAGAACGACATCCATCCCACAAGCACCCTAATTCGAAGTATGTCCTTCACATTGATGAGGGGGAGCCAGAGAGTTTTGAAGAAGTTTAAACTCATAAGGATAAAGTTCAGTGGATCAAAGCCATGCAAGAAAAGATAGATTCCTTGTAGAAGAACGGTACATATGATCCAGTAAAACTCCGTCAACGCAAGAAAGCATTAAAGAATAAATGAGTGTTCAAGCTAAGGAAAGCTGACAGTAAGCTAGTAAAGTGTAAGGCTCACGTGGTTGTGAAAGGCTTTGGTGACAAGTGATGGATAGATTTTGACAAGATTTTCTCTCCAGTTGTGAAAATGAGTTCATTTCAAGTTATGCTCGAATTGACGACTAGCTGGGATTTGGAGGAAGAAACTTACACGGATGAAGCAGAAGGATTTGAGGATACTGAAAAAGAGCGCATGGTTTGCAAATTGAAGAAGAACTTGTACGGATTGAAGTAGGCTACTAGACAGTGGTACAATAAGTTTGACTCATTCCTGGTGGGTCATGGATATACCATGATAGATGCAAATCACTGTGTATATATCAAAACATTTCCATGTAATGAGTTTGTCATTCTTCTATTGTATGTAGATGATGTACTAATAATAGGATAGAATGTGAAGACCATTGGTGATTTGAAAAAGGATCTATCAAAGTCCTTCGATATGAAAGACCTAGGCTCTGCAAAGAAAATTCTGGGTATGTAGATTTTTTGAGACTGGATAGCTAGAAAGTTTTAGTTGTCATAGGAAAGATATGTGGAGCGGGTTCTAGGCAGGTTCAATATGAAGAATGCTAAAGTAGTTAGCACACATTTGGCCAATCATTTCGAACTCAACAAAAAGAGTTGTTCCACTACTAATAAAAAATGAAAGCTATGACTAATATTCTTTACTTCTTTGCAGTTGGAAGTTTGATGTATGTTATGGTATGTAATCAACCAAATATCACTCATGCGGTTGGAGTTGTTAGTATATTTCTTTCTAATCCTTGTAGAGACCATTGGGAAGCTGTAAAATAGATCTTAAGATATATGAAAGGCAGTTTGAGAATGTGCCTGTGCTTTGGAGGACCAAAGCTAGTTTTGGAAGGCTATGCAGGTGCTGATATGGAAGGTGATCTGGACAGTAGAAAATCTACTTCGGGATTCGTGTTTACTTTTGCAGGTGGCGTTGTGACTTAGTAGTCAAAACCATAAAAGTGTGTTGCCTTGTCTACTACTAAAGCATAGTATGTTGTTATGACTGAAGCTACAAAAGAAATGCTTTGGTTGAAAAGACTTATTGAACAATTATGAATGAAGTAGAATAGGTCTGTTATCCATTGCGATAATCAAAGTACCTTGTATTTCAACAAGAATGCGATGTATCACTCACAGATGAAGCATATTGATGTCATATATTATTGGCTACGTCAAGCAGTAGAAGAAAAGAAATTCAAGCTAGAGAAGATTCATACTGATGAAAACATTGCTGATATGATGACAAAAGTTATAGCATGAGATAAGCTTCAACTTTGTGCCAAATTGATTACCATGGATCCTAGATGGGTGCTCCCAAATTATTTTCCCATCGGCTAAAGGGGGGAGAATCATAGGATTCATTCAAAAATGTGAAAAGGTAAAAGCCATGAAATATGGCATTGAATGCAATAGTTGGAGGTTGAAAAATTTTGATGTATGCATCGAGAATTTTTTTTCACATAGAAGCAATAGGATGGTGTAGACATGTTGTCACAACCCGTTTAGGGAGTGTGATCGGCACGTGATGGATTAAGCCCCATAGAAGCCTTTGGTAACGTGACTGACTAATATGTATAAATAAATCAAATATATTCAAAATATCTCAAATTCAACTGAAATTCCATAATCTAAAAATATTCCAAAACTTAAATCCTAAATAAGAAACTGTGTAATAACCATAATCTAGGTAGAATCCAAACATAAATAATAAAATAGCTGTTGTCCATAAAATAAATAAAATAATATTATACATGTCCGGGACCCTACTTACATGATTACTGGAGCACTACTAAACTAACATAACCTATAATAAGCTCCACTCTAAAGCAAAGCTCACCAAAAGAAGTTGCAGCACTACTGGGAAGGATGTTGTGGTGCAACTGAACTTGTAGCTATATCTATAGAGGAGGAAAAGAGAGGGGTGTGTTCATCAAAATTCAGTGAGTGAGCCTCCACTCACAACCCACATGGGACAATAACAAAAATACATATCATATACATATAACTAATGTAAAATATTTTATATATAATTATATATAACTATACTAAAAATAATAAGTTATCTAAATCCATGGCAACTATTAGTAAAGAAACAATGAGGTATTCTACATATAAATAATCTGAGCCTGATAGCTAAATCTGAGCCAATGACTAATATGATGGGCACCTACCTAGGTCCTATAAATGGACACCTTACTAGGTTCCTTACTATGGGTGAGCTAGTCCTCTAAAAGACCACTTGATACCAAGGTTTACGATCAATCCTGCAGCCGTTAACTCATTAATTTGTTTCTCACTAATTATTAGCTAAAAATAATAGCAATAAAATTCACTGTTTACTACAAGAAAATAGCGAGTTACCGACGGATTTTACCGACGGATTTGTTCCATCGGTAATACCGACGGATTTATCGACGGAAATCATGGAATTTGGAAAATTTGGGTTTCAGTCATTATCGACGAAAAAATCCGTCGGTAATTCCGTCAGTAATATTTGCGCCAACTAGTCTGGATGAGGCGTGCATATTACCGACGGAAAAATCCATCGGTAATAATTTTGAAATATTTTTTATTTTAAAAAATTAATTTTACCGACGGATTTTTCGGTCGATAATAATTACAATTTATTTTTTAAAAAAATTCAATTTTATCGACGGATTTTTCCGTCAGTAATGTTACCGATGGATTTTTCCGACGGAAAAATCCGTCGGTAACAATAATGAAAATTTTCAGGAAAGGAAGGCGCCGTTGCATTTAATTACCGACGGATTTTTTTCCGTCGGAAATTTGAAAATCCATCGGTAATTGTAAAGATAACATTTTTATTTTAGAATCTCTCTCTGTTACTCTCACACCCTCATCCCTCTTGCTGCTCTCTCTCTCTGTGTACCCGCCGCTCTCTCTTTGTGTGCCCGCCCCAGTTGGCCACCCACCCGCCACCCGCCGCCCGCCGTCGCCGTCATCCGCTGCTCCCGCGTTAGATCTGCCCAGCCATCTCTGCAGCCGCGCTGTTCTCCGCCCAGCCATCACAGCCTCGCATGTTCGCGACCCCATCTGCGGCTCTCGACTCTCAGCTCCTTCCTTCCTCCGCGACCTGGACCTAGGCACCGTGTTTACGCAAGGTAAGCATTCCACTCCCATTTTTGTCTATGTTTTCTTTCTGTTTGGCAAGCATTCTGTCTGGTAAGCATTCTGTCTATGGTTTCTTTAGTTATATACTTCTATCTCTGTTTGGTAGCACAACCAAAAGGATCAGCTTAGCAGAAAAAATGAAAAAGGAACAATGAACCGTGTTTGCTGACTTGAACTGGTAACTATATGGATTGCCATTCGAAATTAGTTGCTGACTGTTGCTGACTTGCAAAGCTTTTGATTTTCCAATTTCCAACTTTCAAAGTTATCATGTAATTATTTTACTATGCTAATCAAATTTTTTTTTCATTTTCTAATTTGTGCAGAAGGCATCTGTTGTTAGACAAGAGCTTGCCAAGTTGAAGAAGGCCGTGTTATTTCATACCTGTAATGTTCTTTAATTTTTATGATAGATTATTTCATTTAGTAGTACACCTTGATCGTTATGTGATATAATATATGTTGAGTCTCACCTGTCCAAGTTTATTAAGTGAGTAGGTCATAAACATGCCCTTATTCATATCAATGATTACATGAGAAATTTTTTAAAGCAGTCAAAACATCTTTAAACAGATTTTTTTGAGCCCAGAAGCACCGCCAACCGGCTGCGCCGTTGCACCGTCGATGCTCTCGTCTGGGGCTTTCCGTTGATATGCATTAATAGCCATTCTGATACCCGAGTCAAAAGTTATGTCTGTTTCAAGTTTTCCCCCACAACAAAACTTGTTTATGGCCAATACACATGAAGTTTGCTTATTTATTTGAAGTTTGTGCTTATGAATATTATTATTAATATGAATCTTACTTTGCTAGCTAGTTGTCCTTGCTTGCTGTTGCTGCTTTTGCATCTTGCCACGTTGTTTCCTTTTACCCCATTTATACGAATCTCTTACCTTGTTTTCTTTCTTGCTGTTAGATTTTTACATTATTACCAGATGCACTTTGGTCTCTCAAACTAATTGGTTGGATTCATTGCACAAATTGCTAGCTGGTGAGTTTCTCCTTCTCCGCGTGTTCTGATGCACAACATGTTGAGTCTATAAATATGGCTCCTTTGTTGACAGAATGGGGCTGTTTCCAGCAAATTGCCTTTCACTTTTGTATCTGTTTGTACTGAGTGCCATTGTTTGTAAAATTTATGTCATTGTTTCGCTGGTTTGTTTCTCAAGCATTTTCCTTTTTCTTAGAATTTGCATTGTGAACTCTTCCATTTCATGAGCTTATGAGATGTTCAGAACTTGTTTTTGTTGTGAGAGAAGCTTTGTCAAACTGAATTATTTACTATGATAGTGTCAATTGATCATTAGAGTCAACTATCTGGTTATATGATGATTTGCTAGTGGCACAAGGCATATTTTAGAAAGCCATAGTAATGAGATTTGCTCTTCTTCTTTGGATTGCTAACCTGGCAGTCATAAACTGTGATACCATGCGCACATGTGGCACATGCATGAATACCTTTCAGCTGAGCTGTTATCAAAGTCTAGGTTATGAATACTGCCAAAATAGTCAAATAAGACAGGGTTTACCGAAAAACTGGATGATTGTATATACGTTAAATTGATTAAACTTAAAATGCATTCTCCCATGCTCCTGTTTAATGAGTTCTTTTATCCAAAAATTAAATTATTGATTTCCCTAGTTGTAATATAGATAGCAACATCTACTATTGATCAACAGGTTCGTGTTGATATAGCTTGCCATGGCCAAAGACAATTCTTTTGATGTATTTGCTGTCAAAGTTGAGATTGGTCTTGAGTAAATTGACCTGCAGCCATTGACCTGCACAAATTGTCTTCCACCTTATAGGTAGTTAGGTACAACTGTGGGAAGATGCTTGGTGTCGTTTTAGCCTTAGTATTGGTTAGAGCAGAAAACCTCTTGCTAGACCAGACAACTTGTGGTAATTTTTAGCTGCCTTACATACATCTACCACCATTATTTTGAGGACTGGTCTTCCGATTAATAGCCATTCTGATACTCGAGTCAAAAGTTATGTCTGTTTCAAGTTTACCCCCACAACAAAACTTGTTTATGGCCAATACACATGAAGTGTGCTTATTTATTTGAAGTTTGTGCTTATTTATCAATGCATTTGTATCTGAAGGTGCTTTTTTTCTTGTCTTGGTGCTTATTCTGACCTGGTTTGCATTTAGTGTTTAATAAGACACTTGCTCTTTATCTATATATCATGATGGGTGTCTTTATATATCATCGTATGCAAGAGCAAGATGCAGAGAGACAGCGCCAGTTGCAAGAGATGCAAAAGAAGATGGAGGATAAGGAAAAAGCCTTGCAGACATAAATAAGAAAGCAGAAGGGAGAAGGAGATAAGACTAAGAAAGCAGATGAAGAAAGAGATGGCGTCTTTATGGAAGAAGATGCAAGCAAGCTCCTCTGCACTACTAGACACAGATGATGGTGGTGGTGGTGGTGGTGGTAGTGGTGATGATGCTGCTGACGATGATGATGATGTTGCTGACGATGATGATGATGCTGCTGACTTCTCTTGACCTGAGTTATTGTTTTTTATTTATTTGGTTGTAGTTAAACTATTTCTCTTTTAGTTGGACTTTATATATATACTTCATAGGCTTTCTAACATTTTAATCTATTTTACATTTTGGATCTAAATTTATTGCATTTAGTTTTTATTAAGTAATTTTTTAGAATTTTTCATTATTAAATATTCAGGGAATTAATGAATTACAAAATGAACTATTGGCAACAAGTTCAAATTACAGTCGGTAAAATATACAAAAAAAAAAAATTAAAATCTGTGTTACCGACGGATTTTTCCATCGGTAATCTATAAATTAAAATTTTATACAAAAATCGTGAAAATTACCGACGGATTTTTCCGTCAATAAAGTGAAAAATAAATTAAATCATAAATTAAATTCTGAAAATTACCGACGGATTTTTTCGTCAGTAATTTTCTAATTTTTACCGATGGAAAAATCCGTCGGTAATCCTTTCGCCCTGACGAATTTGGTGACGAATTTCGTCATCTATTTACCGACGGATTTTTCAGATAAAATTCCGTCGGTAATTTCGTCGATAAATTTTATCGACGGATTTTTTCCGCCGGTGATAATTACCGACTCCATTCTTACCGGTTAACAAAATCCGTTGATAAATCCGTCGGTAACTGAAATTTCCGTCGGTAAAACTAAAAGTTCCATCGGTAACAGCATTTTTTCTTGTAGTATATACAATACTGGAGTTCATGAAATTTTCTAATTGATAAAATAAATCTAAATCATGCATAAAATAAGTATGGTCCCATGGACTTTCTAAAATAATAATCTTTTATGATAAATACAAAATAATAATTTTCTAAAATTTCTATAATCCATAAAAATATGTTTTCTGGGCATAAATCATTCTAAAATTTCATAAATAATTTATATAATACTGGAAAAATAATAATAATAACCAAAGTATTGTCGTGAGCTTAAACCCACTTATAATTGGTAGCCGGGAGTGTACTTTCACTAACAACTTGACCTTGGAGAGCAAGAATGACACTGGTAACTGTCAAACAATATATATATAATGAAAACCTAAAAATTTTGATTTATTCACCCAAACTTAGTTTGAGATAATAGGGAGGAAGAATAGTGAGAGAAAACCATGCCTAACATTACCTAGACTCACAAACTAGATAAAAAGGGGAAGGAATTGGCTAAATTCTATGAAAGAGATTGATTAGAGAAAATTGAGAGAAACCACATTTTACTCTCTACAGAAAAATTCTTGGATGGCTAAGGTTCTTAGAAAATAGTTGGGAATGGTATAATGTGTCAAATATGTACTAAAAGTGTAAAACATAAACCCTAAAGTGGCTGCATCCAGCATACGCAAATAGCGTTCATGAGCTTTTCTTAGCGTTTTGTCTCAAAGCTTTCTTATGTTATATATATATATATATATATACATAGTTGTGATAATAATAGTAGTAGTAGTAGTAGTAGTATTATTAGTTCACATACCAATAAATTTCGTATTTGGGATATCACACATGTGTTCGAAGAAATCTTTTCTTTGGTAGCCAAAATATGCAGTGCATGTTCACACTGCATGGACCTCTATAAATAGAGGTGTTTTGTTCATTCAGTGGCACACCAAGCAGTAAAGCACAAGAGCTGCATGGTAAGAAAAATACACTAAGAATGTGTTATTATCTGAGAATGAGAGGGAAAAATAGAAAGTGTGAGTAAATTTCAGAGAGTGTAGGGTGTGGGTAAATACCACATGAATATTTTTGGGTATAATTTCTATTACTCCTTGGTACTGCAAAATTGTAATATTTGAATAAGAGAGTTTTCATCACAAAACACTATATTTACCTCTTGGGTTTCAGAGTATGGAAAGAATATTTTGAAATTATTCTGAATATAGTGGAATATTTTTTAAAGTTTGTTTTGTGGTTTTTCCTCCAAAATTTGGGGGTTTCCACATTAAAATTCGATGTATATTTTCTTTTGGTTTTGTTATCATTGTGCTGCACCGATTGGTAGATTTAATTTTATCAAATTTATTTTATTGCTCATTATTGCACATTGACATCATTTAATTACTCCGTGAATAATAAAAATAGAAAATTGAGTATTATTAGATTTTAACGTGGAAAATAATGTATATTTAATTAATACATTTTATTATTGAAAATATTGTTTTTGGTAGTGAAAATTGAGTAGTTTGTTGGCCATTATCGAAAATAAATAATTTATTATTTAAATATATCTTATAGAAAATTGAGTATATAAATTTATTTTAAAAATAAATTAATAGTTAAATAATTAAATAAATTGACAAAATATAAATGTGTCATTCTATCTTATTTTGAATATCTTATTTATAAAATTGAAAAAATCTCAATAGATGATCTATAACAATAAAGAGCATATTTTATGAAAATTTTAAATATTTCGAAGGTTGAAATTGTTGAATAATGAAAGAGAATAAGTGGATAACTTTATTATATCATGAGTCATTTATAGGGATGATAGTAGATATCCATGATATTTTCTATAATGTGTCCTTATTTAGAATTTTGCCTCTTATCCCCCTTCCTTGTCACCATTACAGGTCCTCATTCCTCACTCCCCACGAGAATTTAAATCCTTGCATATATTCATGGATTTATTAAAAGAATTTTGAAAAAAATTTAAAAAATATTTTGAAATTCAAAACACAAATATCTATAATAATAAATATTAGTAATGCAATATAATCCAAAATTAAAAAATAAAAATACATACATAATATAAATCTAATATAGATAATTGAAAAATAAAGATATGTTATCCTCATCCCTGTCCCATTTAACAAATGAGAACTCCACCATCATGAAGACAAAATCTATCCCTATTTCCATTTCTGTTGTGGGTAATCTTGTCCCACGTGTAACCACTTTAGCAGTTTTTTTGGCATCCTTAGCCATCTGCATATTTTTAATAAGTCAAAATATTTGATTTATAAAAGTATAAAAATATATTTCCTAATTAATAAAAAATAATTAATAAATTTAATGTATGTTCCTTTCCTTGTATATACTTTTATTAAATTAAAATATCAATTTTAAAGTATAGATTGTAATTAATGTGTTATAATTAGTAAAAAAAACATATAGTCCTAATTATTACCATCTCAATTATTGGAGTAGTAGTATATCAATTACACGATTATTTTCAGTAGAAAAAGGTGATGTAATTATTTTTTTTAAAAATAATTAATAAATAATTAGTATAATTATCAAAGAAGTGTAAATTGTTGGATTGATTTTTTAGATATTTTAATATTGAAAAATTCAAGTCTTGTTTTTCAAAAAAAATTAATATGAAACAATTGTGGAATTGATAAGTTAGAATGTTTAGGTTGTAAAAAATTAAATATGGTATAGTGAGACATGTAGATATTTTTTTTTTATGATTTTCAAAAGATCTACATTTGAAGTTAGAAACTCATCATCCCCCAACCTTGTTATCATTTAGAATTTCACCTTTTATCCCCATTCTCATCCACATCACGGGTCTTCATTCCTCATTCCCCGTGGAGATTTGAATCTGTACTGGTATTCATAGGTTTATTAATAAAATTTCAAAATACTTTGAAATTTGAAACACAAATATTCATAATAATAAATACCACTAATTCAACATAATTCAAATTAAAAATAAAAATATATGCATGATGCAAATTAAATCCAATAAAAAAAATGGTGTGCTAAGATTTTCCTATTAATATTAATTATTATATTTATAATAGTTTTGTTATCATTAATTCTATAATAATTAATTATAATATTTTTGTGGTAATATAATTATAATAGCTTTGTTATCTTTAATACTATAATACCAACAAAGTTTGACATAGTTGGTAAGGTGGTTGAATCCTTTAAGCATGTGTTAGGAGTTCGACTCCCACTGTGTGTATAAAAAAGGGCTTTGTTGAGAGAGACAAAACCCATTTCGGTGATCTCTACGCCTTGGAGGGATTAGTCTTCGGTTGCTAGCCGAGGGATACCCTTGATCAATAAAAAAAAAATCTTTAATACTATAATTAGATATATAAAACTTTAATGGTAGAATACATTCAATATCATTTTGTTTATATTGTTTGTTATTTGGTAAATTAAATAATTTTGATTGAAGTATTTTGTTAAATAATTTTAATGAAGAGAGATATGAAGGTATAATTGAAAAAAATAATTAATAATTAGAATGTAAATTAAATCCAAAAACTTACTTTAAATATTAAGATTATGAAAATGGTGGGGCATAATTTTCTTTATAAATGACATGGAAAACTATCCATGTAATGAATCTTAATTATTAGTATTATAGATAGATTATAGATTACATTAAATCCTTTGAAAATATGTTAACTATGATTTTAAGTTTTATTAAAATATCAAAACTAATATAGTATAGCGTGTATTGTTATATTTTTATCATCAACATCATTATAATATAATGTGGCGAATTTTATATGTTATAATAATTTTTAATAAATTATATATTATACTAATTAAATCTGACATGTAAAAATAAAATGATATGTAATTAATGTTATTCTTTAAAATTTTAATTTTAATTTAAGAGTGATTGATTAATTAGCGGGTGACTGATTGATCATATTTATTTGTTAATTTATGGTATTAAATTTTTAGTTATAATCTGTTAACTATGATAATATTTGTTGTGATTTTAATTAATAAAATAATTTTAAATTAATATAACTACTATACCAATAATAGCACAAATTTAATATTGACTCAATAATATCAATTTGACATCTTTTCTCTGAATTCATAGACTTGTCTGAAGTTAACATAGATTATGATTAAAAGATATATATACTTTTTATAATATATTGTTCCAAGGATTTAATTTTAGTTTATTGTTAATGTATAAAAATACTTTACATAGATATTCAATTATACAAAATTAGAGTATTCAACTGCTACTGTATTTAAATGTAGTTTGAATATAACAAAACAAAAAGAATATTATATTCAAATCATATTGAAAACCCTAAAAAACCTCACGAATCACTTTTAAAATAAGTGAATAACTTTCATACTTGAAAATTTCATATCAAAATTAAATGATAATAAAGTATATGTGAGTCTACAAAAAAATAGTCAAGCATTAAATAAAGAAAATTCTTTGAATTTAAGTGAAAATAAATATATCATAGTAAATATTTTATATTTATAAAAGTAAAAATATATATCAAAAGTTAAACTAAATTATTTAAGCAATATTGAATTAATTCCAAAAGATTTTAATTTATTTATCTTGATAGACATGTTTGCAAATAAAATATATAATTTTAAAATATCCACCTATTATATATGATTGACATCATTGTGAGATTACATTAATTACAAATTGATAATTATATATTGATTGAAAACTATCATATAAGTTAATTTCAAATTATGCCTTAATTGATAATATATAAATCACATGTTCCATATAGAACTATAATACATTTGATAGAAACTATGACTATATATCAAGCCAAATAATTTTTTGATAAATTAAATAAACCAAATAATGTAATCATAAAAAAACAATTTGAAATATATTAGAATGAAAAAAAAATACTATTTCATAAATTTAAAATGTAGAATAAAAATTTGCAAAGTCAATTAACAAAAAAATTTGCAAAGTGATATTGCAATATCTGATAATGGGTTTTGAAAATTGGTTATGAAGTGGGATTATGATTATGTAATTGATATTTATCAATTAAGTGTATTGAATATAGATTTTCAAATTCTAAATGAAAATTGTGGGCACCAAATCACTCTAGAAGTGACACCTATAAAAGTTTTCATCATAGAAGTTTGAAATATTAGTATTATAAATTATAGATTAGAGATATATCTTTCTACGAATCCTCTTAATATTAAAACAACTGAAAAAAATAAGAGTTTAATTTCTATTTTTTGACAATGTAACACTTTTTTGTATTATTCATCTAATCAAATCATATTATTTATATGACTTTTTAAATAATAGATATAAGACTTAATCAATTTTACTAATGTGATAATATATGATTGGATCACGGTGTGAATTTGTTTTTTACAATATCAATGCATATAAATTGAATTCAATAAATAAATGCAATCAATGTCTTGAAAATTTAAAAGCGACTTACGCTTACTTTATTTAATACGTAGGAAGAGTTATAGAAATGTTTAGTAGGAAAATTTAAAATCATTCAATCTAAAATAAGAGCATGTATATGTTGTTAACAATGTTATGCTACTGCAACAATGACCCGAAACTCATTTGAATAAGGGTGTCGTCAATGAATCCTCTCTGACCAAAAAAACAAAAGGAATGAGAAGAATGACTTTGACGAAAAAAAAAATGGGGACAGAAAAATTCACACGAAAAAAAAATGACGAGAAAACAACAAAGAAAAAATAAAATAAACAGAAAAATTTTCTTTTTACGTGTTTGAAGGGATAGAAAATAAACATAAAGAAAATTATGTATTAAAATATATTTAAAATTCACTTACTATCAAGTAGATTAACATATCATGTAGCCAAAAAAAAATAACATAAGTCACTAAGATTGATCTAATTATAAGGAGTTTGGATAGTATGCATGAGGTCTTAGATTCAAACCTCATTGTAACCAATGCAATTTTTGAAATACAAAAAAAAGAAAAAGAAAATCAACATATATCTCCATGTTTTCAAATTATTTTCATTCTTTTAAAATTCAAATTTAACATTTTCACCATTTTTCTTAAACGGGGTAAAAATACGTTTTAGAGTATGATGTTTATTTTCATTTAAAATAAAAATAGAAATTTTAACATGCAAAAACTTTGAGATAAATAAGGCCAAGTTATAGGTATAAGAGCCAACGCTAGAAAGTATGAGAAAATTGAAAAGAAGAAGAAGAAGAATTGGGAGAGGATACTTAGCTTATCCTTGCTTATTTTGTTTAATACGTAGGAAGATTTATAGAAATATTTAGTAGAAAAATTTAGAATTATTCAATTTAAAATGAGTGCATGTATACGTTCTTAACAATGCTACGCTACTGCAACAATGACCCGAAAGTCATCGCTAGCTTAGCATTGAGTAGGTGAGAATTCTCAACCACTTCATGGTGTACGGGGAACTTAATATCTCGATGATTAAGTCGTGATGACTTTGCTCTGTGACTTTTTGTTAGGCATGTATGCCTTTCAGTTTTCATTGGCGACAACTTTTCATGCATTAATCGGCCAAGGCTTACATTTTTGTGACTACGTACCCTAATTGATCCTGAAAAATATATCGAAAAATAAATAAGTGATTTAGAATTTAAAAATTTTAAATTAGTTATTTATATTAAAAAAAAGATAAATTAATCCCTTTTTATATTGTAAATAACTATATACAAGGATGAATTTATTTATTTTTTTAAATGTGAAGAACTAATTTAAAATTTTTAAATTTTAAAAGACTAAATTATTCCTAAAATATTTTTAAATGGCTAATATGAATATTTTGTCTGTTTTGTGAAAAGGCTTTGTCAGCATAAGTTTTTAAAAGTCAAAGGCCAGACGCAGCTATCATACAACATTTTCCGTTACCAGCTTAAATGGTGATACTTACGGGTCGCTGAAGCTGCCAACCATCCAATTAATAAGAGAGAGATGGAGTAAATATTCGTTTTTAATAATATTCCTTTCTTTTTTACTTCAATCAATGATTCACTAGATAAATTAGTGAGTGATTGGTCAATCACTAGCAAATAGCAATAGTTTATATCGCGTGTAAACTGCAAAGAAAGGGAAGAGAGGAAAGGGGAAGTTTTTGGATTTTTTTTTTAATAAGGGCAAATTAACATTTTAAAACTACGTTGAGGATAGGGGAGGTGACTGCCTGTCATGTGAAAAGTAAATGTAATTTATCCTAAATTTATATATTTGAATTTCAAACGATCACAAGAATGCTCCTAATGAAATATTTGGTAAAATGCAACATTTTCCATTGCTAGTTTGACTGGCGACAAAGTCCAACCATGCAATTAATAAGAGAGAGATGGAAACCCCAAGTCAACTGGCCTAACAGAATTGCAGAAATAGGAGTCTAACTCAATCTCTATATAGCTAGCAATTGAAACTAACCAAATGTCACATGAGAGTTGAATGAAAAGAGTTTGTTTTCAGGACTCTTAACATCAACACTAACTAACAACTCCCAATATACAATTTTATTTTTTGTCCCCGATGGAAATTATATGCACCATTCAACTATAGCAGTTAAGAAAAAAAGCATGCACGTCTAAACTAGAGACGTTGTAATTACAGTCCATCTCGTGGCATGACAATGATCAAACATTTCAGCAGACTAAATGACAAAAGAATAAATGGCGAACAACTCATCAAGCCCACAAGGCAGACAAGTGATGAAAGTGAAAAGCATTGTGGGGTCCACAAAGACCTCCAGCCCTCCCACCGCTATCCACCACCACGCCCTGCAGCCGCAACAACCTCGCACCGCCATCGCTGGCTCCAGCCTGTGTCACCGCCGCGCAGCTGCTCATAGCGGACATCATGTTTTCAGCCCCTCTCACTTTTATTTTTTTTGGTTCATTCACACTTTCCAGAGTCTCACTCATGGGTACCATTTCCCCTCATCTTATCTTTCTTTTCGGTCTATACGGATTCAATAAAATAATATTTTTACACTGAATTTGTCGTGGATTTAATATAATTTTTTTTATTGAATCTCTCTTTAACGGATTCAGTGTTGAATTTTTCTTTGACAAATTCTATACTAAAAATATCATATTGTATAATTTTTTTTAAAACATCATATTAATATAAATGCATTATCCAAATCCCATGTGTTAAAAAAAAAAAGCTGCAGAAAAATTCACACACAAAAAAAATGACGAGAAAAGTAGAAAAGATAAAGTAAACAGAAAAAATTTTCTGTCTACGTGTTTGAATGGATAGAAAATGACCCTAAAGAAAATTATATATTAAAATGCATTTAAAATTAACTTACAATCAAGTAGATTAGCATATCATATAACCAAAAAAGAATAACATAAGTAACTAGAATTGCTATAGTAATGAGGGGTTTGCATAGTATGTATGAGCTTCTAGATCCTCATTTTGACCAATGTAATTTTCAAAGTATCAAAAAAAAAAAAAACATATATCTCCATGTTTTCAAATTATTTTCATTCTTTTAAAGGTCAAATTTAAAATTTTCATCATTTTTCTTAAACGGGGTAAACATAAGTTTTAGAATATTATGTTTACTTCATTTAAAATAAAAATAGAAATTTTAACATGAAAATACTTCGAGATAAATAAGACCAAGTTGTAGGTATGACAGTCAAGGCTAGAAAGTTTGAGAAAATTGAAAAGAACACGAAGAATTGAGAGAGAATACTTTTCTGAATTACTATTGCATTGGTTATAGAGAGTGGTGCTACAGCCTTATATATTCATAGCTTATAACACACATGCATCGTAACAATTGTAACAGTTATAACTGACTTAAACTAATTCAGTTATTTTTACTAACTAGATTACCTTTATTATCCCTTTCACAAGTAAATGATATGAAAATTAAAACAAAAAGTAGAGGAAGAAAGTTTTATACAAATAAAATGTAAAAAAAAAAAAACATGTTGAATATTTTCTAATTAAAGAAAAATTTAATGCATAATTTGTTCTTTTATTATTTTTGGTGAATTAGACTAATCTCTTTTGAGGTTGGTGAAATGCCAAAATCCAATCCAACTCCCTTTCTATTGGGGCAGGTGACATTGATCTCCTATCTAACATATACAACTTGATGGGAGGTCAGAGTAATAAAGGAGGAAACTATTCTGGCGACTATCCTTAATTTGCATTTTTTTAAAACTGGGATACGATATTCTCTTGACCAATCCTTAATATGCATTTTTTTTTTCAGTTTAGGACCTAAATGCACGTCATTTTAAGAAAATAAAGTACACTTATTTTTTATTAACAATAAATAAATAAATAAAAATATTAAAATTCACGCTAAAAAAAACTTAAGATTCGATTTACACACTTTTCAAATTTTGGATATTAAAATGCATATCACATATGATATGATTCGAGGAGACTTAATATTTCAGATTTAACTAGTAGTAAGACTTATTATTATTGTAATTAAATAGGAGAAAACTCAATTCTAGTCCCTCATATTTTAGTGATACTTTAATTTTGTCCTAATTTTTTCGTTTCAATTTCATCCCTAATATTTTGATAATATTTCTATGTTGCCCTATTTGTAAATGCCATCAATTTTATTAACAAATACTACCAATCAGCTTTGAAATATTCCTTATTATCATATGTAGATAGCTTATTATACAAGTTGAATCTCTAGTTTTTGTGTAATCATAATTATTGAAATGAATTCAACCTTATTATTAACGGAAAAAACTAAAGTTTAAAGGATTGAGAATGAAAATAAAGCTTTTGTATATAACATGACACCCACATGAAATAAAAATAAACATGTTTGAGCCGGATCAATAATCTTTATTAGAAAAATTGATATTGTTATCAAATAGAATGACTTAAGATATTATCAAAACGATATGGACGAAATTGAAACAGAATAAAAAAAAAAAAACTTTTGAAATGAAATGAAATCAAAATATCGTCAAAAGAAGAGGGATGAGAATCCGGCTTTAGCCATTTAAATGTTAATGGTTTATGGAATAGTCGCACAAATTTATAAATTATGCCTGTGGGGGCAATTGATGCCATAATGGAATAATTCACTAGAATGGTCGTAACGGAATATATATTGATATAATACAAGAACATTATTGAACAAAGTTGCTTCCAATTGAGGATACATAATGAAAACTAAATGGCAAGTTTTTCAGCCAGGTTAAATTATTGAAGCAAAGAAAGGAAAGGTACAAAGGAAATGAAAGGAAAGTGAAGGTAGCTAGGGACACAAGCTCATAAACCGCATTGCGTCACGCCGTCACGGTCACGGAACCAAGGTAGTCATGAAGACAAGAAGCCACTTCATGACGAGGATGATGCGAAACCTCCTATATATCCAGCTTCATCCGTTCCAAAAACTTGCAGCAACTGAAAGGAGTTCTATATTAATTTATATAGTCTTGTAAAGTTAGTGAAAATTTTAGATAATTTTTTTTATGCAGAAAATGGCATACATACAACACAGTTTACTTAAAATCATATGATATAGAAAGGGCATTATAATCAGATGCTCTTATGCTTTGCTGCCATAAAAAAGTTATAGTTTTCAACTTACTCGTAATGAAAAAGAACACCCTACAACAAGACAGATTCAAAAATCTCAATTTATAGAGAAGAAATGTGTTTATGATAACCAACGGAGGCAAATCAACAAAATTAGATAATATATGACACAAAGTTACAAACTACATGCCCCTCTATGTTTACGCATGCACAAATGACAACAGCGTGATGATTTACAACAATTTTAAGCGAAAGAATCCAATTCAAAAGTACATAAAATCGTTATTTTGGAGTGACATTTGAACGGCAAGCAAAAAATAAGAATACTGACTGATTGACTGAAAATTGTAGCATATTCCTTTGGTTTCTTGTTAGATTCAACGCTAACCCTTTGCTTGTAGAAACTTAAATGAACTATGGTATGATAACAAGCCTGTCATTACGACAAAATCATGCTTCTTAAAAATTATTACTGGATATTATGATAGAGTCTCAGAATAGTTGCATTCAATTAAAAGAACACCTAGGCAAAACCTGCACTTGATGAAGGAGAGAAACATAAATTTGATTGTATTTAACAATGTGATTGCCGGACAACTTTCTTTTTTCAGAAAGAAAATTAAAAATGGAAGACTTGGGAGAAAAACTGAAAACCTAATCAAAACTAAAAAATAATGATCAACGGTGACTGTTGTAGGCACTTTAAAATGATGACGTTCTTTAATCTTTTAAATTACAATAGAAATAAATTTCGGAGTCTTAGAAAAATGTTAATTTCCTTTATACAGCTGTATAGACAGAAAATACACGGCAATACTCATAACTCAAGATATATTTATTTTGAATGCTTATATTTTATTATATAAAATCAATAAAAAGTAGCCCCGGTACAGCATAATTTCGTTGCCTATGCCCAATGCCCATATAGAATTTTGTAAGCTTGCAATCATAATTTGAAGAGGTTAAATTGGGAATTGTCACTTTTTAAATTATCGCCACATAAAAATGTGACACATCATTGAACAAATCAAGAATTAAACCCCTGGAATACCAAAAAAAGGTTGAAACATACAGAAAGGACACACAAGGTCTAACTAGATAACCAACAGAAAAGACACACAAAAAGGTTGAAACATATTTTCATATGGTTATACTCTTTGAATGCAAATCTGATTTATGACTCACAGTTACCAGAGATTCAGTCAGTATAAAGCACATTTGATTTAGGAGGAATAGCATAAACTTTTGGTGAAAGTGTATGTACAAGGTCTGATGCTTATAAATATCAGAAATGAATATCAGACTTCAACTTTAAAAATCACTCTGAATGGGAAAATACTTTTAAAGAAATGGCATGAACTGTGTAAAACTACAATTGCATAAATCGATATGGCTAGCATTATGATAAGGTACCTTTATGCTATGCTGTTATATCAGTAGTTAGCCAATCACCTTTGATCCCTCAAGCATTGAAAGCAGTCCTAATCATGTTTAGTTCCTTGTTGACTTCCATCATATTCATTCTTTCTCTTGGTGAGTTCACTGAACAAGCAAGACCAATCTGAAATAATGACAACAAGCACTTCTCAGCATTAGGATGCATGTGGCCCACAATCTCAGAAAGGCGGTTTTCTTCTGCTACTGGTACTCTAGGACACTTATCTTCCATCGAGAGAAGAGTTACATCTACAATCTCCAAGATGTTGATTGGAAGTGCAGTTTGAACATAGTTATGGAGGTTATGTCCATCTTTGAACAATTCCTCTGTTGGTCTTCTCCCAGTTAGCATCTCCAAAATAAGAATACCAAAGCTATATGTATCACCTTCTATTGACACTTGTGGACTTGCTCCGTACTCTGAAATGTGTTTCAAACCATTAATGTTTTCAAATCCAACCTTACAAAGAATTAATCCAAAAGGAAACAAAAGAAGAAAACAAAAGGATCTTCACTAGATTTCAAACAAAAAATATGATCAAACCATATATACATGCCTGGAGGAGCATAACCAATAGTTCCTTTTATTCCACTTGTGCTGGTTTGATTCTGCGAGTTGCCATCAATTGTTGACACAAGTCTTGCTAAGCCAAAATCGCTCACATGAGCAACCATGTTATCATCAAGAAGGACATTGCTTGGCTTTAAATCACAATGAATAACAGGTTTCCCACATTCATAGTGAAGATAATGTAATGCAGAAGCAACATCAACAATAATTTCCAATCTTGCCTTGAGGTTCAATTTTCTTGACTGATCTTCAATTTCTCTCACTGGGTGTAGCCATTCGTCTAAGCTTCCATTTAACATGTACTCTAAACTAAAGCTTTGAAGTCATTTCCATTGTAATCCACACTAGAGCAGCAAGTGAATATCTTCACAACATTTCTGTGCCGGATATTTCTGAATGCATTACATTCGGCAATGAAGCTTTTGTGAGCTCCTCTCTTTTGAAGGTTTAGAACCTTTATAGCAACAGTTCCTTCATCTGAAGCTAGTACTCCATTATATACAGAGCCATGACTACCAGTTCCTATTAAGTTCCTAGTTGAGAACCCATTTGTTGCATTGTATAGGTTCTGATATGATACCTTAGGAAGTCTCTCAATTGTTGAATCAGCAGATGCTTTTTTGTGTCTTCTCCTTATCAAATAGATTGTAAGAGTACATGACAATAGAACAAGAACCCCAATGGAACATGCTATAACTGTTGCCATCCGAAAATTGAGATGTTTCTTCTTTTGCATACCTTTTAAGGGTCAGGGTGGAAGCCTCAGGAATGATACACCACCGCAAAGGTTGCTATTGTTTGCCACTGAAACTTCACTTGCATTCCCAAACACACCATTTGTTGGTACCTCACCCTCCAACATGTTAAAAGAAGCATTGAAGTATTCCAAAATAGAAATATTTTGCAGTGCTTGTGGAATTGCTCCAAACAACCTGTTTCGCGATAGGTCTAAGTGTCGAAGACCTTTCAATGAAGCTAAAGAAGGTGGTATAATTCCGTGGAAGGAGTTCCCCTGTAAATAAAGGTATTCCAAGCTGATGCATTTTCCTATTGTTTCTGGAATCTCACCAGATAAATGATTTTCAGACACATCTAGCGTATCAATACTTACAAGCATGCCTACCACACTAGGTAAACTACCAGTTAATAAGTTGTGTGATATGTTCAGTAGGATCGATAAAGATGTAATTCCAAGAACCTGTGATGGAATGGCTCCAGTAAGGTTGTTATGTGAAATATCTAGCAATACTAAGCTTTTGCAATTTCCAATGCTTGAAGGAATGTTTCCAACTAACATGTTATATGACAAATGTAGCTCAAACAACTGACTGAGATTTCCTATGATAGTTGGTATCTCTCCTGACAACTTGTTGTTGTCCATAAATAATCTTTGCATCTTTTGGAGCTTACCAAAAGAAGCTGGAATGTTCCCAGCTAGATAGTTTCTCTCCATACCCAATTCAATTAAGTCAACAAGATTTCCTAATTCTGTAGGAATTTGTCCGGCTATTTGATTACCACCAAATGCTAATCCTTTGAGCTGTGTGGATAAGTTTCCTATGAAATTAGGCAAGTGACCCACAAAATTATTGTGCTCCATACCAAACTGTTTGAGCTTACTACAATTTATCATAGACTTTATGAACTCCCAGTCATTAAATGTATTCCTTCCGAGATCATTTGAACCTAGAGCTAGAAGTGAGAGTTTTTGAAGATTTCCTAGATTTGGCACTTGTCCTACAAAATTGTTGCTAGAAAAATCAACCACTTGAAGCGCAAATGCACTTGTGATGGAAGTTGGGATAGGACCTGATAACTGATTCCCTTCCACTAGAATGAACCTGAGGTTTGGGAGGGTGAAAAACATGTTGCTTGGAAGAGAACCCTCAAATTGACAAAATGCTACTGTTAAGATAGTGAGGGATGACAAGTTGTAAAGTGAGGAAGGAAACTTACCAGAGAGCTCATTCATTCCCAGTGATATAAATGTCAAGTTTGTCAAACGACCTATTTCCTCTGGTATATTTCCCTCCAAGTTATTATAAGACAAGGAAAGAACAGTGAGAGAAGAAAGATTACATATGGATTGTGGGATTTGTCCAGATAGATTGTTTGAATAAAGATACAACTGCTCAAGCTTCCCAAGGGACACGATTTCCATTGGTATTTGGCCACTAAAATGATTATCAGCTAAACTCAAGCCCCAGAGTTTAGAGCAATTTGTCAATCTAATGGGAAACTCCCCAACTAAGTTGTTATGGGTTAAATTGAGTACTTGTAGCCGAAACAAACGACTCAGTTCTTGTGGGACATGACCATAGAAGTTATTGGAAGCAAGACTGAAGATTTTAAGAAAGGAGAGGTTCCCAACATGTGGTGAAATGGACCCTTCCAAACGATACCCTTCTAGTTTCAACTCTATAACTCTTTGATGCAGGTGACCGCATTTGACTCCTTGCCAGTTGCAAAAGTGGCTAGAACTATTCCAAGAGGCCAACACTCCGAATGGGTCGTTGGGTATGGATTCTTTGAAGTTGAGAAGTGCAAACAGATCTGTCTCGTTTCCTAAGGCAAAGGCAGCAGTGTTGGGTTGAAACAAGAGTAAGCTTGAAGCGGAGAGATGAAGCAAGGCAAGGCATATGGACCAAATCGACATCATTGAGGAACAGAGAACAACTGAACAAGGTTGCGAAAGTGCAGAATTTCTAAAGTTTTATTTCACTTGGGTTATAACTAGGTGAATGGCGCGATGTGCAGCTGGATGGGGACGCTAGTTATGGCCTATTATCCGTAACATTTCGTAACTTTCTGCAAATGCAATAATCTATATGCAACTCCAAGTCTTTTTTATGGTCATCATGCTTTTGGCATGCATGCTTTCCAACGGTCATCATGTGACATGGATTGTGTTTAATATGGCGTACGTTTTGGTTTATTTTGGAGGCCTTTTCACCCACCACCACAAAAACTTTTCCAAGTCAAGAGCTTGACAGTTACCATAACACATTTTCCATTGCCGTATTGACTGGTGATTGATACAGGTAAGTCAACATACAGCATTTTCCATTCCCAACTTGAGTGGTGATAAATTTCGCTGAAGCAGCCAACTAACCAGCGAATAAGAGAGAGATGGAAAAGGCAACCAATCAAATTACAGAAGAGGCAGAAATAATAGTCTAGCTCACAATCTATATGTAGCTAGCTAGCTAGGAATTGATGAAATTGACCAAATTTCATATAGGAGTTGGATGAAGAGAGTTTCTTTCAAGACCCTTAATAGATTAGCAATAGTATTAGTAACTTACAGCTCCCAATAATAATTCATTGCAGTAATTTGTTTTTCTGATAGTGATTATCTGCACCATTCCACCACAGTAGTAAAGTTAAAAACATGCAAGTCGTCAAAGTTAAAGACGCGATAATTAAGGTCCATCACGGGAACACTAACAATCGAACAATTCAGTAGGCGTCAAGACAGAGGAGAAAATGGCAAACAAGTCAAGTGAAGCCCACAAGGTCGAGAAGTGATGTATGTACCTGAAAGTGCACGGCAATGATGTACCACGGCATCTAAAGCCCTCAGAAAATCAAACACAAACCCAAACCAGAAAGAAATCAATTCCCTTTCTTCCATCTTCTTAACTACGACCAGACAAACACCTCTGCCATTCCGCCGCCGTCCTCCCCCGGAAGCAACGTCGCACCGCCGTCCACCCACAGTGTTCTTTTTCACCACAAACATCATGCTTCATGCTACGAAACATGGACGGCAACACAAGCACAGGAGACGATAGGACATAGATAAGTGAGAGAAATCAAAGTTGAAAAATTATAAGACAGGATATATATAAGTAAAATGTTAATGTAAATAATATATTATTCAAAATATAATTTATATAAGTTTTATTTATATTTTACTTTTTTATAAATTAAAAAAGCTATAAATTTATTTTCTTTTATAATCATGTTTATGTTGTATTTTTCCATATTAGAGTTTGAAAAAAAAAACATTTAAATTATATATATATAAACTTGTGTTATTAATGTGTCATTAATATATCATGCAAGATTTGACATGGTTGCGTGTCTGATTGATCGCTCATAAAAGGAGAGTAATACTAGCAAGTATATAAAGTCGTCAAGTAATAGAGTAGAAGATAAGGTTGTTATACTCATAGGGATAATTGAAATACCGATTTTAATTAACTAGATGATAAGTTAAATAATTGAAAAGATATTATATCAAAAGAAATTTAAAGGCTAAAGTGCTAAAACAATGTTAAAAAGGAATAAAAATTGATGGAGTTAAATGCTAGGGTGATTTACTTCAACTATGTGTTAAAAATATGCAATATGAATATCAATATGTCTTGTCCAAATTTAATTAAGTGATAGTAAGGTCATCATGTCATTAAAATTCTTTCCCAAGATCATCTAATACCACCAAAATAGAGTCAAACACCTAATCTCTTAGCATACTTAGGTCTACAAGTAGTTCTCAAATCCTTAAATACCACATGAATCATGTTTGTCTGCCTTTAAGTGTCATTCAACTCATGGCATTATATTCATAGGCATGGTTCTTACTCCTTTTCTCAAATTTGTAAAAACCCCTATAATCCTAAATTGGTGATCAAATAATTCAAGATAAATAACCTCAAATACAATGCTTACTATCAAACGAGAACAAGACATAATATTCATTTATATTAACATAATGTCAAACACATAGCTTCCATAAATCACCCTTCGCAAAGGGCTTAGTTACAAGTCATGAAAAATGAAATAAAAATAACATAGATGAAAGAAAGGTGAGAAGAAGTCATGAACAAAGAAGAATACATAAGAAGTTGAAGACAAAACCAAGAAAAGTCTCCTCCTCAAGTTTTTGAAGCTCCAATCCTTTATGCTTTCCAAACTCTAGCCTCCTCCTCCACAATTTTTGTATTCTGATCTCTAATGCCCTTTTCCAACATGTTTTCCTAGGTTTTTGTGCCAATTATGGGCTGTCAAAATCAGTACGGAGGCCCAGTCCACATGTCAAATTTGTGCACCCACGCTGTAGTATGGCTATAGCTATGCTGGAGCGTAGCTTAAGTGAAAATATAAGAAATATGATAGCAACTCATGCTGTAGTGTGGCTTCAGTTTCAGGACTTATGCTCTAGAATGGATTTATATGCTCCAACATGGATTTCTGACATTCCTTCAGCTCCAATTCTTGCTCCTTTGCACTGTTAGCTCAAATATTTCCCTAATTCTTTTTCAAAAAGCTACAAAACCAATGGAAAACACAACTAGAATGCAAGGTTAAACGTGAGTATAATCATGCAAGAATTTAAACCGAATGATGTAAAAAGGACAACCATAAAAACCAAAACTAACTATCAACAAACTAAAAGTTATAAGAAAACTAAAGAAAAGCATAACTCCTAAGGGAGTTATCATCGACACGTAGACACGGCACCCAAATAATGTGTCTGTGCTCCATCGGTTTCATGTTTTCACCGGATATGTTGTTCTTTGATATCATATCCACACAATCACTCAATATTGTGATAATGGAAGCTCAAGAGAAAGAGAATTAATAGAAATAGATCATAAATTTTCTTATTTCATCACTTGACCACAATATACAACGTCCAAAGTTTCCTTCTTATAGACTAAATATATGAAATAAGACAAATGACACAACAATCAAATTTAATGAAAAGCAAGCATGAAAAGAAAACATTAATGACAATGTTGACAATATGGCCTCTATGCATATTATGGGGTGGTTGCAAATTTACCTAAAAAATTTTGGAGCATGCAAATGCAAGATTCTAGCATGCTGAAAATTTAATGCTTGGTTTGATTGCTCATGTTGCCTCTCTTAAATCAAGCAATGAAAATTAATCATTCCACACATTTTCTTCAACTTACAGAAGAACTCATTCTTCAAAGGCTTTGTGAAAATATCTTTAACTTATTCTCCAATGTGACAATAATCAATCAATACTTCTTTCTCAACCACTAATTCTTGAAACTTATGGAATCAAATATCTATATGCTTGGATCTCCCATGAAACACCTGATTTTTCCAAAGTGTAATCACAAATTTGTTATCATAAAATATTTTGTGAGTATTTTGCTTTTGCTTCAATGCTTCAAGAATTCTTCTAAGTTATACTGCCCATGTATCATAGTTGGCTGCTGCTATATATTCTGCTTCAGCTGTGGAAAGTGCAACAACTGGTTGTTTCTTTGAAGACCAAGACACTGTGCTAGATCCAAGATGAAAAACATATCTTGAAGTGTTTTTTTTTTTGTTGCTATGTCACCTGTCCAATCACTATCTGTATATCTAACAAGTCTCACATCATTAGTATCACCATAAAAAATTCCATCAACCATGGTACCTTTGATATAGCCAAGAATTCTTTTAGCTTCTTGCAAATGACAGGTGCACAGCTCTTCCATGAACCTACTTAATAATCCAACTCCAAGAACTATGTTTGGATCGGTTGCAATCAAATATCTTAAACTTCCAGTCAAACTCTTGTAATAGGTATGATCCATAGATTTTTCTTAATCTTCCTTTATCAATTTAAGCTTCTGTTTAATTGGAGTGGAGACTAGTTTTGAATTCTCTGTTTGAAACTTCTTCAAAATATCATTAGCATATTTCTTTTGAGAAATGAAAATGCCATGATCTTGTTGAACAACTTCAATGCCTAGAAAGTAAGACATTAGACCCAGATTTGTCATTTCAAAATGTTTCACCATAGTCTCCCTAAATTCTACAGGAATTTTCAAATTATTTCCAGTGAAAATCAAATCATCAAAATAAAAGCATACAATGAGCATATTACCAGACTCAACATATTTAATGTATGTTGAAATAAGCATATTTGAAAACCATTCTCAATGAAATAAGAATCAATCTTGATATGCTCATTGTATATTTTGTCTATTTGAACATACAATGCTCTTGGTGCCTGTTTCAAACCATACAATGCATTCTTCGACTTGTATACTTTGTCTCCTTCTCCAGAGATCATGTAACCTGCTGATTGCTCAACATATAGTTCTTGCTCCAAAGTACCATTTTAAAAGGCTGACTTGATATCCATTTGATACATCTTTCACTTATTTTGAGCAAACAGTGAAATAATCCTTCGAATTGTATCAAGTCTAGTAATAAGGGTAAATACTTCAAAGTAATCAATACGTAGCTTTTGCTTGTATCCCTTTGCAAGCAATCTTGCTTTAAATCGATCAATTTTGCCATTGGTTTTATATTTTGTTTTGTATACCCATTTCACTCCTATTGGCTTCTTACTTGCAAGTAAATCTGTCAGTACCCAAGTATCATTTTTCTCAATTGTAAAGATCTCTTCATCCATAACTTTTCTCCAAATTTTTTCAGTGGAAGCTTCTTCAAAGTTTATTGGTTCACAATCTGCAAATAATGCAAAGTTGACAATCTCCTCATTAGATGAATCATTATCATTGCTCACAACATAATCCCCTAGCCTTGCTAGTAATTGACGATTCCTTTAAGGTTGACTTGATGATTCTGGTTGAATTAATATGCCTATCTGTCCATCTTCATCTTCATAACTGTTAGAAATCACTGTGGCTCCTTCTGAGTTTTGAAAGATCAATCCCATATTGCTTCTTCATCAAAAGTCACATTTCGATTGATGATCACCTTCTTTGTATCTAGATTATAAAGTTTATATGCCTTAGAGTTCATGTTGTAACCAATGAAAATACATTTCTTATCTTTATCATCTGATTTCATCCTTAACTGATCAGGTACATGAGCATATGCAATACACCAAAGAACTCTGAGGTGATGAATTGAAGGTCTTCTTCCACTCCAAGTTTCTTCGGGAGTCTTATTACAAATAGTCATTGTTGAGCACTTGTTCAAAATACATATAGCAATAGCAATTGCTTTTGCCCAAAATTCTTTAGGCAACTGTTTGAACCTCAATATGCATGTCACCATGTCTATAATTATCCTATTCTTTCTTTCAGCAACTCCACTCTCTTGGAGAGTGTATCTGGTTGTCAGTTGATATTGAATCCTATGCTGCTCAAAGAAATATGCACATGCAAGATATTCCTGTCCTCTGCTTGTTCTTAGAATCTTGATTTTGTAGCCACTTTGATTCTCCACAAATGCCTTGAATGACTTGAAAACATCACATACTTTTGATTTCTGCTTCAAAAAATACACCCAAGTCTTTCTGCTAAATTCATCAATAAAAGTAATTAAATATCTGTTTCCATTATGTGATGGAATATCAATGGTGCATATATTTGAATGCACAATCTCCAACAACCTTTTTGCTTTCCAAGATTTTTCTACAGGAAATGATTCTCTGTGCTTTTTTGTCAGTTGACAAGTCTCACAAAAATAATTAGGAATTTAAACAGCTGGCAAACCAGAAAAAAGTTTTTTCCTTGACAGGTAATTTAATCCAGAAAAATGATAATGTCCAAAACGCATGTGCCACAACCAGTTATCATTAGATATCACTTAACTCAAGCAAAGACAATTTTTCATGTTGAATTTTTAATGGGGAAAGTTTGTTCCGAGTCATTTTTACCTTGTTTATAAATCTTTCATTCTTGTCAAATATTGTGCAATATCCTTGATAAATTTGAATATTATAGGCTTTCCCTGACAATTGTCCCAAATTCAACAAATTGTGATGAAGACTAGGAGCATAAAACACATTAGAAATGAAATTGTGAGAACGATATTTCAATTTCATCTTATCATACATTTTTCTAAAATTGGAATATTTGATTTGTTGCCAAATTCCATAAATGATTTTTCAATTTTATCTAGTGAAGAAAATAACTCCTTTTTTTCCACACATGTGATTGCTATAACCAGTAGCTAAATACCATATATTTTCTTCCACATCAAAAGAATTGCTTGCCAAAAATAGACTTTGTCTATTAGAATTCTCACCAATATTTTGACACTGATTTTCGGCAACATCTGCTTAAGTGTTATTGCTTTGATTCATTAGTATAAATATGCAATCTGTAGCTCTATGCCCAAACTTTCCACAATGAAAAATTAAAGTTTATTCTTTCTTGATAAAAATTATATCTTTCTCTTACTCGATTAGCAGGTCCAAAATTATTTCCTCCTCTTTTGTGTGGTCTGAAATTCTTCCTTCTTTCTTTATTGTAATTGATGCCATGACCTATTCCTTTGAAATTTCTACCTCTGGCTCTAAAGTTTCCTCTACCTTGACCATAACTTCTTTCATCTCCTTCATAGCTTGATTCAGCAAATTTGTTTAAATTCACCTAACTCTTCGAGGCTTCTTCTGCTGATTTTTCTGTCTTCTCCAAGATTTTGCTGGCATGACTTTCTATGCTTCCTTGAAATTTTGCAATTTTCATTTTGTCTATGTCATGTGACTTAATTATTATAGTCACCACATGATCAAATTTGATTGGCATAGTATAGAGAATTTTCTCAATCACCTTGTTCTTTTCTATGTTCTCTCCATATACTCTCATATTATCGACAAGATCAATGATACGAGAAAAAATATTGTTCAACAGTTTCTAAATTGGACATTTCGTACCTTTTATATTCTCTGTGCAAAAATTGTAGTTTGGATTTTTACACCTTATCTACACCTTTGTAAGACAGCTTTAGAGTATCTCATGCTTCCTTGGCAGTTTTGACATTAGTAATTTTGCCAAACACTGAATAATCCACTCCTTGATAGATTTGTGACAGCGCCAATTAGTCTCTCCTTTGAGTTGCTTGATCTGCTCTTTGTTGAATGCCTGGTTCAACAAAGCTCCAAATATTGTGAGTTTTTAAATGGGTTCATATTAAAGTCTCCCAATAATAATAATCAAGTTTTTCATCTAATTTGGGACTGGACCAAACAATATTGTAATTGTTTGTCATGCTGACTCTAGAAAATTAATTGTATGAGAACACTCTTGTTTCTCACAAACTCTCTAAAATTTGGCACTGGATTTAACCTGCTCTAATACTAATATGATATTAGATCCACACAATTACTCACAAATATTGTGATAACGGAAACTTAAGAGGAAGAGAATTAATAGAAACTAATTGTAGCTTTTCTTATTTCATCACTTTACCACAACATACAACATCTAAAGTTTCCTTCATATAGACTAGATACATGGAATAAGACAAATGACACAACAACCACATTTAATGAAAAGCAAGCATGACAAGAAAACATTAATGACAATGTTGACAATATGGCCTCTATGCATATTATAAGGTGGCTGCAAATTTGCCTAAAAAATTTTGGAGCATGCAAATGCAAGATTCTAGCATGTTGAAAATGTAATGCTTGGTTTGATTGCTCACATTCTTTGATGGCTTGTTTCTGATTTCGTGTGTGAGCACAAGCTGAATATAGAGTAACTAGTGTGTACCCATGCATTGCACAAGTGTGAGTTATGTGAATATAGCTATATAATAATTCATTATTAAAAATTTATATATTATATATGATAAATGATTTATTTAGATTAGTGTATGTAAGACTTGTTACATATCTTACACATTCGATAATTTTTTATTCAAGAATTTTTTTTTAAAACTCACCATTAGATTGAAAGTTTGTATGCTATAAATCATCTTTATAAAATTTTACATTAATCCAAAATTATTTAATACATTTTTTGTGTTGCTATAAATCAAAGTAATAAATATTTCATATATGTAAGTAGATAAAAATTGTTAGATCACAACCTTATAGATGTTTGATTTATTTGAAATTTAGCACGAATAATCAGTATGATATCTAGGTATAATTCAATGGTTGATTAACAAAAAAATATATTTTATTAAAAGTTATCGAAAGTGTAAATATGTCAAGTCTTACACCAGTTTTAATGGATCCCTCCTATATATATAAGTATAACAAACAAAAATTATATAATAAAAATTCTTTTATTTTGATAGGTTATAATTGAAAAATGGTTGTATAGGATAACATAAAATAATGAAAAACTAAAAAATATATGAAATGGGAAATGAATATATTTTAAAAATTAAAAGTATGATTTTTAAATTTAATTTGAGAAAATATAACATTTTAAAAAGGTTTTGTAGAAATTTATTGTACACTAGAAGCTTATTATAAAATTGAAAGAAATTAAAGATAATTAAGTAATTCATTTTTCTTCCCCTTCTTTTATAAGGGAGAGCAATAAATTAATTTTCAAGAAAAAGTTCAACCAAATAAAATCTTTATAGTAGCACATTAATGAAAGTTTAATTCTATTTATAACTATAACCACTTATAATTTTTAAATGACAAACAAAAGAACATAATAGATAAAAAGTACTATTTTTTCCTCCTTTATCTATAGCCTTATAATAAAGTAATTTTAAAATTATATAAACTTCTTAAACTAGAACAATTAAGATTTTAATACATTTGTCAAATTCAACTACTTTCAAAAAGAATGTGCAACAATATTGTTGTTTGGTTCTCTAGTTATAGACATGCCATAGCATGAGTAACAACAAATTTCAAAATCAAATCTTAAAAATTTATTAGAAAATTATTACATAATGAACTTTGCAAAAGAAAAAGGAATTATTTAGACTCTTCTAATCAAAATTAAAATGTTACGACTGCTCAATTCCTAATGTTAGAGGTTTTCCCTAAAGATAAATCGTTGTTCTTAAAGTTAAAGATAAATCATCCACAATGATTTATTCAAGTTTAAAAAATGAAAATGATATTCATAGTGTTTTAACCGTTGGAATAATTTATTTATTTAAATTAAGTTTTTATATACAATAAATAATGAATGAGTTGACCAGTTCTCTAAATAAAACTAATTAAAATTAAGAGAGAATAAATAGTATAAACGTAATATGATATATATTGAAAATTTATTGCTATAATAAAGGATATTAAGTTAGTGGAATTTAAAAGAGAATATGATAAATTAAGTGAAGCGAAATGAAATTTGGATTCATTTTCAAAAACTTTCCCTTTTAGGTAAAAATAGGATTACAATTTGGAGGAAAGTATAATCAAGCTTCCAACTGCCAAACTTTCTTGTTAATGGTTTTAAATATTAATAGTATAGATTTGGGCTTATTATTTTTATTTTGAAAAATAGTTCTTGAGAGAAAATATAGAGTTTTGGGTTTTTGATAGTCTATGATTTTATTTCAATGAGTTTAAAAAATAAACAATATTTGATGATGTGACAATATATAATTTGATGACATTGTAACGCTCTTATATTTTATGAGTACATCAAAATTAAGTTCTCATGAATTTTAGCATGATGAAATACTGAAAAGTATGAATGTTATAAAAATATTTGAAAAAAAGTAGAGAAAGAAAGTTTTATGAAAGAAAATTAAATATAAAAATTAGATTAATTTTGATATTTTATTAGTGTAAAAGTGTTTCATGCTGTTATCTAATAATATATTTCTATTTGTAAGACGTTCAAAATTGTTGATGATAAAATTAAACAGTTTGATTGATATGATAATGCATGAGTAAATGTCTATGTAAATTTTTTTTAACAAGAAAACATGTTGAGTTTTCTATAATTAAAGTAAAAAGTATTCATACATATTTTTCAAAAAAAGGGTGTTAGTTTCTTAATTCAAATAAATTTTCTTAGAAAAGCTTTAAAGATTTGATTTAAAATAACATGAAAGGAGAAAAACCATATATAAAAAAATAGGGGTATTATAATATTAAAAAATATTTTTTATAAAAACAACTTTTTAAAAAATTACAAAATAATTTTTTTCATGCAAAGTTTAATTTTTTTATAATTATAATAATTACACATAAATTAATTTTATTAATTTTTTATTCTGTGCACATAAATAAAAATATTTGTTTGTAAGGGTTAAACAACACATTTTTAAAATTTAGAATCTAAAATATATATTATCTATAGTTCATGTGGTAAAGTGTAATTTATCCTAATTTAAAAACATGGTCGCACCTCATCTTAGAAAACAAGTGAACTGGCCATTAGTGAACATGCAACATTTTCCATTGCCGGCTTGAGTGGCGATAAAGTCCAACCATGCAATTAATAAGAGAGAGATGGAAACCCCAAGTCAACTGGCCTAATAGAATTGCAGAGATAACAGTCTAACTCAATCTCTGTATAGCTAGCAATTGAAACTAACCAAATTTCACATGAGAGTTGAATGAAAAGAGTTTGTTTTCAGGACTCTTAACATCAACACAAACTAACAGCTCCCAATATACCATTTTTTTTTTTCCCCGATGGAAATTATATGCACCATTCAACTATAGCAGTAAGAAAAAAAGCATGCACGTCTAAACTAGAGACGTTGTAATTACAGTCCATCTCGTGGCATGATAATGATCAAACATTTTAGCAGACTAAATGACAAAAGAATAAATGGCGAACAACTCAAGCCCACAACGCAGACAAGTGATGAAAGTGAAAAACATTGGGGGGCGCACAAAGACCTCCAGCCCTCCCACCGCTATCCACCACCACGCCCTGAGGCCGCAACAAGCTCGCACCGCCGTCGCTGGCTCCAGCCTGTGTCACCGCCGCGCAGCTGCTCATCGCGGACATCATGTTTTCAGCCCCTCTCACTTTTATTTTTTTCGGTTCATTCACCCCTCCCACAATCTCACTCATGGGTACCATCTCCCCTCATCTTTTCTTTCTTTTGGTCTATTGGGCTAGACCTTTTATTGTTTAATAGGCTATTAATATTATTTTATTGAATTCGTCAATGACGGGTTTAATAAAATAATATTTTTACACTGGATTTATTGTGGATTCAGTATATTTTTTTTATTAAATCTGTCTTTAGTAAATTTAGTGTTGAATATGCTTTTGATAGATTTTATACTGAAAATATCATATTGTGTAATTTTTTTCTAAAACATCATATTAATATAAATACACCACTCAAATTCCATATTAAAAAAAAAGCTGCAGAAAAATTCACACACAAAAAAAAATGACGAGAAAAATAGAAAAGATAAAGTAAACAGAAAAAATTTTCTTTCAACGTGTTTGAATTGATAGAAAATGACCATAAAGAAAATTATATATTAAAATATATTTAAAATTAACTTACAATCGAGTAGATTAACATATCATATGACCAAAAAAGAATAACATAAGTAGCTAGAATTTGTATAGTAACGAGGGGTTTGAGCAGTATGAATGAGTTTCTAGGTTAGAACCTCATTTCAACCAATGTAATTTTTGAAGTACAAAAAAAAAAAAGATTAACATATATCTCCATGTTTTCAAATTATTTTCATTCTTTTATAGGTAAAATTTAACATTTTTATCATTTTTCTTAAACGGGGTAAAAATAAGTTTTAGAGTACTATGTTTATTTTCATTTAAAATAAAAATAGAAATTTTAGCATGAAAAACTTTGAGATAAATAAGGCCAAGTTGCAGGTATCAGAGCCAAGCCTAGAAAGTTTGAGAAAATTGAAAAGAAGACCAAGAATTGAGAGAGAATACTTTTCTGAATTACTATTGCATTGGTTATAGAGAGTGGTGCTACAGCCTTATATATTCATAGCTTATAACACACATGCATCACAACAATTGTAACAGTTATAACTGACTTAAACTAATTCGGTTATTTTTACTAACAGCAAGATTACCTGTGTTATCCCTTTCACAAGTAAATGATATAAAAATTAAAACAAAAAGTAGAGAAAGAAAGTTTATAACAAATAAAATGTAAAAAATGTAAAAAAACATGTTGAATATTTTCTAATTAAAGAAAAATTTAATGCATAATTTTTTCTTTTATTATTTTTGGTGAATTAGACTAATCTCTTTTGAGGTGGGTGAAATGCCAAAATCCAATACAACTCTCTTTCTATTGGGGCAGGTGAGATTGATCTCCTATCTAACATACAAATGGAAGGGAGGTCAGAGTAATAAAGGAGGAAACTATTTTGGTGACTATCCTTAATTTGCATTTTTTTTTAAAACTAGGATATGATATTCTCTTGACCTATCCTTAATATGCATTCTTTTTAGTTTAGGGACTATAAAATGCACGTCATTTTAAGAAAATAAAGTGCACTTATTTTTTATTAACAATAAATAAATAAAAGTATTAAAATTCACATTAAAAAAAAACTTAAGATTCGATTTACACACTTCTCAAATTTTGGATATTAAAATGCATATCACATTTGATATGATTCAAGGAGAATTAATATTTCAGATTTAACTAGTAGTAAGACTTACTATTATTGTAATTAAATAGGACAAAACTCAATTCTCTTCCCTCATATTTTAGTGATATTTTAATTTCGTTCTAAATTTTTTTTTGTTTCAATGCCTTCCCTAATATTTTGATAATATTTCCATGTTGCCTTGTTTGAAAACACCGTCAATTTTATTAACAAATATTACCAATTCAGCTTTGAAATATTCCTTATTATCATATGTAGATAGCTGATTATACAAGTTGAATCTCTATTTTTGTGTAATCATAATTATTGAAATGAATTCAACCTTATTTATATTAATGGAAAAAACTAAAGTTTAAAGGACTGGGAATGAAAATAAAGCTTTTGTATATAACATGACACCCACATGAGATAAAAATAGACATGTTTGAGCCGGATCAACAATCTTTATTAGAAAATTTGATATTGTTATCAAATAAAATGACATTGAGATATTATCAAAACGTTATGGACTAAATTGAAACAAAATAAAAAAAAACTTTTGAAATGAAATCAAATCAAAATATCGTCAAAAGAAGAGGGACGAAAATCGGGCTTTAGCCATTTAAATATTAATGGTTTATGGAATAGTTCCACGAATTTATGAATTATGCTTGTGAGGGCAATTGATGCCATAATGGAATAATTCACAAGAATGCTCGTACAGGAATATGTATTGATATAATACAAGAACATTATTGAACAAAGTTGCTTCCAATTGAGGATACATAATGAAAACTAAATGGCAAGTTTTTCAGTCAGGTTAAATTATTGAAGCAAAGAAAGGAAAGGTATAAAGGACATGAAAGGAAAGTGAAGGTAGCCAGGAACACAAGCTCATAAACCGCATTGCGTCACGCCGTCACGGTCACGGAAACAAGGTAGTGATGAGGACAAGAAGCCACTTCATGATGAAGATGATGCGAAACCTCCTATATATCCAGCTTCATCCGTTCCAAAAACTTGCAGCAACCAAAAGGAGTTCTATATTAATTTATGTAGTTTTGTAAAGTTAGTGAAAATTTTAGATGATTTTTTTATGCAGAAAATGGCATTCATACAACATAGTTTACTTAAAATCATATGACATAGAAAGGGCATTATAATCAGATGCTCTTATGCCTTGCTGCCATAAAAAAAGTTAGTTTTCAACTTACTCCTAATGAAAAAGAACACTCTACAACAAGACAGATTCAAAAATCTCAATTTATAGAGAAGAATTATGCACCAAATGTGTTTATGATAATCAACGGAGGCAAATCAACAAAATTAGATAATATATAATACAAAGTTACAAACTGCATGCCCCTCTATGTTTATGCATGCACAAATGACAACAGCGTGACGATTTACAACAATTTTAAGCGAAAGAATCCGATTCAAAAGTACATAAAATCGTTATTTTGGAGTGACATTTGAACGGCAAGCGAAAAATAAGAATACTGACTGATTGACTGAAAATTGTAGCATATTCCTTTGGTTTCTTGTTAGATTCAACGCTAACCCTTTGCTTGTAGAAACTTAATGAATTATGGTATTTTTGGTTATGAAATGAACGAATTATGGTATGATTATGAAATGAATGAACTATGGTATGATAACAAGCCTGTCATTACGACAAAATCATGCTTCTTAAAAATTATTACTGGATATTATGATAGAGTCTCAGAATAGTTGCATTCAATTAAAATAACACCTAGGCATAACCTGCACTTGATGTAGGAGAGAAACATGGATTTGATTTTATTTAACAATGTGATTGCCGGACAACTTTCTTTTTTCAGAAAGAAAATTAAAAATGGAAGACTTAGGAGAAAAACTGAAAACCTAATCAAAACTAAAAAATAATGATCAACGGTGACTGTTGTAGGCACTTTAAAATGATGATGTTCTTTAATATTTTAAATTACAATAGAAATAAATTTTAAAGTCTTAGAAAAATGTTAATTTCCTTTATACAGCTGTATAGACAGAAAATACACGGCAATACTCATAACTTAAGATATATTTATTTTGAATGTTTATATTTTATTATATAAAATCAATATAAAGTAGCCCCGGTACAGCATAATTTCGTTGCCTATGCCCAATGCCCATATAGAATTTTGTAAGCTTGCAATCATAATTTGAAGAGGTTAAATTGGGCATGATCACTTTTTAAATCATTGACACATAAAAATGTGACACGCAATCGAACAAATCAAGAATTAAACCCCTGAAATACCATGAGGCCTAGCTCAGTTGGTAGCTAACTGGACTCCTTAAATATTTAGTCAGGGATTCGATTACTGACAATGTGTATGAAAAAGGTTTCATGGCTAGAGGCAAGACCCACATATGTAAGCTCTACGCCTCGAGGGGATTAGTCATTGCTTCCGACAGTAGACACCCTATGTTCATAAAAAAAAAAAAAAAAACCCTGAAATACCAAAAAGAGGTTGAAACCTACAGAAAGGACACACAAGGTCTAACTAGATAACTAACAGAAAAGACACACAAAACGGTTTAAATATATTTTCATACGGTTATACTCTTTGAATGCAAATCTGATTTATGACTCACAGTTACCAGAGATTCAGTCAGTATAAAGCACATTTGATTTAGGAGGAATAGCATAAACTTTTGGTGAAAGTGTATGTACAAGGTCTGATGCCTATAAATATCAGAAATGAATATTTGACTTCAACTTTAAAAATCACTCTGAATGGGAAAATACTTTTAAAGAAATGGCATGAACTGTGTAAAACTACAATTGCATAAATCGATATGGCTAGCATTATGATAAGGTACCTTTATATGCTATGCTGTTATATCAGTAGCTAGCCAATCACCTTTGATCCGTCAAGCATTGAAAGCAGTCCTAATCATGTTCAGTTCCTTGTTGACTTCCATCATATTCATTCTTTCTCTTGGTGAGTTCACTGAACAAGCAAGACCAATCTGAAATAATGATAACAAGCACTTCTCAGCCCTAGGATGCAAGTGGCCTACAATCTCAGAAAGGTGGTTTTCTTCTGCTGCTTGTGCTGTAGGACATTCATCTTCCATCGAGAGAATAGTTGGATCAACAATCTCCAATATGTTATTTGGAAATGCAGCTTGAGCATAGCTATGGAGGTTATGTCCATCTTTGAACAATTCCTCTGTCGGTCTTTTCCTAGTTAGCATCTCCAAAATAAGTATACCAAAACTATACGTGTCACCTTCTATTGATACTTGCCAACTTGTTCCGTACTCTGAAATTATATGTTTCAAACAATTAATTTTTTTTTTTTTCAAATCCAATGTCACAAAGTATTTATTCAAAAGGAAAAGAAAACAAACGGATCTTCTCTAGATTGCAAAAGGAAAAAAAATAAATATTATCAAACCATACATACCTGGAGGAGCATAACCAATAGTTCCTTTTATTCCACTTGTGCTGGTTTGGTTCTGTGGGTTGCCATCAGTCGTTGACACAAGTCTTGCTAAGCCGAAATCACTTACATGAGCAACCATGTTATCATCAAGAAGGACATTGCTTGGCTTCAAATCACAATGAATAACCGATTTTTGGCATTCATAGTGAAGATAATGTAATGCAGAAGCAACGCCAATAATAATTTCTAATCTTTTCTCTAGATTCAATGTTCTGGGTTGTTCTGCACTTTCTTTGTCTGGATGCAACCATTCATCTAAGCTTCAATTTGACATGTACTAAAAAACAAGAGCTTTAAAATCATTTCCATTGTAATCAATACTAGAGCAACAAGTTAAAATCTTCACAAGGTTTCTATGCCTAACAGTTTTCAAAGCATTACATTCAGCAATGAAACTTTTGTGAGCACCTCTCTTTTGAAGGTTTAGAACCTTTATAGCAACAGTTCCTTTTTCTGAGTCTAGTATTCTTTATACACAGAGCCATGACTGCCAGTTCCAATTAAGTTCCTAGTTGAGAACCCATTTGTTGCATTGTGTAGGTTTTGATAAGATATCTTAGGAAGTTTGCCAACTGTTGAATCAGTAGATGTTTTTCTGTGCAACCTCCTTATCAAATAGACTGTAAGAATACATGACAATAGAACAAGAACCCCAATTGAACATGCTATAACTGCCGTCATCCAGAATTTGTGATGTTTTCTCTTTTGCACAGCTTTTAAGGGACACGGTGGAAGCCTCAGGTCTGATATACCACCACAAAGGTTGCCATTGTTTGTCAATGAAACTTCACTTGCACTCCTAAACACACCATTTGTTGGTACCTCACCCTCCAACATGTTAAAAGAAGCATTGAAGTATTCCAAAACTGAAATATTTTGCAGGACTTGTGGAATTGTTCCAAACAACTTGTTTCGAGATAGGTCTAAGCGCCGAAGACCTTTTAGTGAAGCCAAAGAAAGTGGTATAGTTCCATGGAAGGAATTCCCCTGTAAATAAAGGTATTCCAAGCTTATGCATTGTCCTATTGCTTCCGGAATGCCAGCAGACAGATGATTTTCAGACACGTCTAGGGTATCAATATTTACAAGCATGCCTACCTCACTAGGTAGATTACCACTTAATATGTTGTGTGATAGGTTTAGTAGGATTGATAAAGATGGAAGTGCAAGAACCTGTGATGGTATGGTTCCACTAAGGTTGTTATTGTAGAAAAAGACAAACGGTGGTCAGGCATTTTGCAAACCACGAATCGCTGAAAATCAAAGAAATTACTGTGCACATGCACAGAATGTGAAATACTGATTATCACCTAAATATGCACAAGAACATGCACAAGAATCTTCAAAAATCATCTATAAATAGAGCCTTGAAAGCGCATTTTTGCAATCCCGAATCGGAAGCATTTCCTCAGTTGTAAAGAAAGAAGCAGTGTAGGCTTCTTGTAGTGAGAGAAAAATAGAGAGTGTGTGTAAGAAAATTCCAAGAGTGTAGTGTGAGTATACACTGGGGGTTTTGGATATATTCTCTAGATCTCTGTAATACTACTAATTGTAGTAGAAGAGAGTCTCATTGGGGATACTCTATATTGTAATTTCTCTTAAATATAGTGGAGTATTTTTCAGAGTTTGGCCGTGGTTTTTCCCTCAAAATACAGGAGGGTTTTCCACGTTAAAATATTGGTGCGATTATCTTGATCTATTTTGTTGGTGTGAATAGTAACGAGTACTATTCATAAATAGTGAAGCGGGTCCCACTACATAGTACTATTTACGTGAATAGTGACGGGCCCACCGCAATTACTATTCACCGTGCTCCATTTTTCCGCTCTTCAATTTGGCGCTTGGCTCACATCCGAAAAGTGTTTATTACACTTGGGTGTACCACTACGATGATAACATAACAAGTGGTATCGAGGCTTTGGATCGGTGGGATTTATTCTTAGTATGCTCATGGGTTGCAGCTTAGTCTGATCTTCCACATCGTAAAAGAGTTTCTCCTAATACTTGAGGATCACCTTTGGTTGTTGTTGTTGGAAAACGATTGATATCATGTGAGAGTGCAGCTTGAAGAGGTTCTGCCAAGGAAAGACTTGGTATTTGCTGTCCATTGTGACCCACCTCTTTCCTGGAAGCCTCTTGGTGCACTGGCTGAGTTGCACTATTCCGATACTGCCAATGATAAGGTTCGGACTAAGATCCAAGATGTCGGTGCCAAAATTTGAAGTGGAGAAATTTGACGGTCCAATGACTTCAGGCTATGGAAACCTAAAGTGCAGCATTGCTAGGTCGGCAAGGTCTTGCAGAGACGTTGGAGGACCCTGTGTCATTACCCTGACAAGAAGAAGGAGATGATGGTCAAAGCACCGAAAGTACAATACAATTGAGTCTTAAGGGACAATGTTCTCGCGAGAAGTCATGGATGAAAAACCAACATTCACTATGGAAGGCTTTGAAGAAAATATTCTCAGAAAGACCTTGTCCAACAAGCTTTATCGAGAAAGCGATACATTCAAATATTCAGTGAGGAAAATCAATGCAAGAACATATAGATGACTTCAACCTGATGATCTCGATGTTGAGCACCGAATTAAAGTTGAAGATGTTGACCAAGCTATGATCTTGTTGACTTCATTACCTTCTGCCTTATGATAATTTCGTGATACCATACTTTATGGTAGATCCGATATCTCGGTGAAAAATGTCAAAGAATCACCGATGATAAAGGAACATCGAAGTTAGTAGCCGATCCAATGTCAAGGTCCTGCAGATGGATTGTTCGTGACGAGAGGGCGTAGTCAAGAAAGAGGATCTGGAAGCAAAAGCAAGAGAAGATCAAAGTCCGTAAAGCATAAATGCATGAAGTGCTTTCATTGTCACCAAGCGGGACATATCGTAAGAAATTGCCCGAGAAAGGAGAAATCGGAAGATTCTCGCCAACGTAACAATTGAAAGTTCAAGATAGTGATGCCGATATTGGTTTCGGCCTGACAGATTCACAGGTGACACCGAAATGAGTGGATCCTGGATTTCGCATCCTTTCACATGACACCTAATCTAAACTTCTTCTCATCCTATAAAAAAGGGAGGGAAAAGTTAGATTGGGAGATAATAGAATTATTCCTATTGTCTTTGGTGAAGGAGATGTGCAAGTGAATTTGGACGATGGTACTAAAAGGACGCTTTCATGCATGGCATGTACCGAATCGGTAGAAACTCGATCTCGCTGAGTGCCCTAGACAATCGGGGTACAAGTTCATTGGAGAGGGTGGTTTCTTGAAGGTATTCAAAGGCTCAATGGTGGTATTGAAAGGAAAGTCATGGCGGGATCTATCTATTGCTAGGAAGCACAATGATGGAACCGGTTCTATCCTTCCGAAGAAAGGATGATGCTACACGATTGTGGCACATGCGGCTTGGTCATATGAGCGAGAAAGGAATGACCATACTTGGTCGGCAAAGGCTTGTTGAAAGGCCTCAAGAATTGTAAACTTAGTTTCGTGGAAAACTGTATTTGGAAAAAGCGAACGGGTGAAGTTCAATTTCGCAAACACAATAGCAAGGGAATATTGGAGTATGTCCACTGCACGCTTGGGGTCCAGCCTGTTAACTCTTTAGGTGGAGCTCGCTATTTTCTTACTCGATAGATGATTATTCCGGAAAAGTCTGATTTATTTCACGAAGAAAAAGAAAGAAGTGTTCGACAAATTCAAGCAATGGAAGGCCATGGTCGATAGCAGCCCGGGCGTCACCAAGAGACTAAGAACTCACAATGGCTGAGAATTTGCAGTAAGAATTTGAGGAGTTTTATGCGAAAATGTCGTATAGTGAGGCACCATCATCGTATCAGAACACCACAAAGAAATGGAGTTGCGTAACGGATGAACAGAACACTTCTAGAGCGTGCAAGATGCATGCGAATCAACGCAACACTTCCCAAATCATTTTGGGTGAGGCGATCAATACAATGTATCCGTAAACAGATCTCCATCAATCGCTATTAACTCAAGATTCCACAAGAGGTATGGTCCTGGCCGTAAACTATTGTCGATTTAAAGATATTTGGTTGTCCCGCATATGCCCATGTGAATGATGGTAAACTTGAGGCAAGGGCAAGAAGGTGTATATTTCTAGGATATGCACGAGGGTGAAAGGCTACAAACCTGTGGTGTATAGAGAAGGCAAGTTCACCCTAAAATCATTGTCGCCAGAGATGTCACTTTTGGACGTATGGCAACAAGCTAAATCAAGAAGGAGTCTAACTTAGATGATGCAGAGACAGATCATGGTGCTAAGAAGGTGTGGAGCTAGAGATTGACCGTGGGAAGGTGAAGCAAGAAAATGATATAATGAATCACCAAGTACTTCAGATTGCTCAACTCAAGTAGAAGTAGAACAAGATGAACTCGACTATGAGGAAACCGGGTGAACCAACCGTAGAAGCAGAGCCATACAAGATTGCTAATGGCAGAGAAAGGACGAGAAATCCGTAAACCAAAAAGATGTCTGGATTCTGGCTGCTTGTGCACTTGACTCATTAGATACAGATCCTATAGCCTTTGCTTTGGCTATGGCGGATGGTGCAATTGGAGATGAACCATGTACCTAATCATGATGCAATAGAAAGCGCAAGGAGTCAAGGAGTGGTCGAGTAAGCAATGAATGAGGAGATTGAGTCTCTTCGTAAAAATCAAACGTGGGAGCCGGTACAACTTCCAAAGGGGAAAGAGTAGTTGGTAAATGGGTTTACAAAAGGAAAGAAGGAATCCTGGCATTGAGCCTCCAAGGTTCAAGGCTAGACTGCAGCAAAGGGTTATACCGGAGGAGGGTATTGACTTCCATGAAGTATTCTCTCCTGTGGTGAAGCATAGCTCTATTCGATCCTATTAGCTATTGTAAGTATGCTTGACTTGGAGCTAGAACGGCTTGATGTGAAGACGCGTTCTTACATGGTGAGCTAGAGGAGCGAATCTACATGAGTCAACCGTAGGGGCTTGTAATTTCGATAAGGAGAACCATGTTTGTTGAAAAGTCGTTATATGGCTTGGAAAGCAGTCCCAGGCAAAGGGGTACAAAAGGTTTGATGCATTTATGATTGGTACCGGATATAGTAGAAACCAATATGATAACTGCATCTACTCTAAGGAGCCTTCCGGATGGTTCAAAGATTTATTTGTTGTTGTATGTAGATGATATGCTAATTGCACTCGCAATAAGGTCGAAATTAGTATGTTGAAAAACTCGAGCTTGGGAAAAGAGTTTGAGATGAAGGACTTAGGTGCGGCAAGGAAGATTCTTGGAATGGAAATTCATAGGAGCTTACATAGTGGCAGGTCGTGTTTAACACAACAAAATTATATTATAAAGTGCGTTACAACGCTCAATATGGATCAATCCAAACCAGCTAACTGGTCTGCACATTTTAAGTTATCTTTGAAAGAATGTCCGAGAACCGAGGAAGAGGTGGAGCACATGTCTCATAAACCTTACTCTAGTGCGTTGGCGCCTCATGTATGCCATAATTGTGCACTAGACCGGACATTTCACATGCAAGTGAGTGTGGTAAGCGCATTTATGAGCAAACCCTGGAAAGACACACCTAATGTGGAAATGGATCATCTGTACCTAAAAGGTTCCACTGATGTCTGTTTGGTATTTGAAGGTCAGCAGAACTGTGGAGTAGTAGGTTATGTAGATTCTGACATTGGCGTGACTTGGATAAAAGAAGGTCATTGACAAGCTATATCTTTACAGCCTCTTGGATGTACTATTATGGAAGGCGACATTGCAATCAATGGCAGGGTATTGTCAACCATCAAGCCTGAGTATATGGCATTGACTCGAGGTCAAGTAAAGAGAGTATTTGGGTGCACGGTCTTTTGATAGTTTTGGATTGAATCAACATGTACCAATTGTACATTGTGATAGTCAAAGCGCCATTCATCCGCTAAAAATCCAGTCTATCATGAAAGGACAAAGCACATTGATCGCCGACTTCATTTTGTCGAGAATGTATCAATAATGGCAATTGTTGCACTGAAGATAGCCACAATGAGAACCCGGCCGATATGATGACAAAACCATTGCCGATTGACAAGTTCTAAGCATTGCTTGGACTTAGTTAATATTTGCAGAGGTTGAAAGTCATGTAAAATGCAGCCAAGGTGAGAATTGTAGAAAAAGACAAACGGTGGTCGTGCATTTTGCGCCACCAATCAAAGCTGAAAATCAAAGAAATTATCGCACATGCACAAAGAATGTGAAATACTGGGTTGTATCACCTGAACAGTAACATGAATACGCAAGAATCTTCAAAAAAATCATCTATAAATAGAGCCTTGAAGCACGATTTTTTGTAATCCTGAACTCGAAGCATTTCTCGCTGTAAAGAAAGAAGCAAAGGTAGGCTTTGTAGTGAGAGAAAAATAGAGAGTGTGTAAGAAAATTCCAAGAGTGTAGTGTGAGTATACCTTTGGGGTTTTGGATATATTCTCTAGATCTGTAATACTACTAATTGTAGTAGAAGAGAGTCTCATTGGGGATACACTATATTGTAATTACTCTAAATATAGTGAGTATTTTTCTGAGTTTGGCCCGTGGTTTTCCCTCAAAATTACAAGCGAGGGTTTTCCACGTTAAAATATTGTGTGCTATCTTGATCTATTTTGTTGGTGTGAATAGTAGCACTATTCATAACAGTAGCGGGTCCCACTACATAAAGTACTATTCACGTGAATAGTGACGTGGGCCCCACTGTAATTACTATTCACCGTGCTCCATTTTTCCGCCTCTTCACTTGGGCGCTTAGCTCCACACATCCAAAAGTGTTTATTACACTTTGGCATTACGATGATAACATAACAGTTATGTGAAATGTCAAGTGACTGTAAACTTTTGCAATGTCCAATGGTTGAAGGAATTCCTGTTAACATATTATATGACAAAGATAACACATACAATTGACTGAGATTGCCTATGATAGCTGGTATCTCTCCGGACAATTTGTTGTTATTCATATATAATGATTGCATCTTTTGAAACCTACCAAAACAAGCTGGAATGGTCTCCGTTAGGTAGTTTCCCTCCATAGCCAATTCAATTAAGTCAACAAGATTTCCTAATTCTGTAGGAATTTCTCCAGCTATCTGATTACCACCAAAAGCCAGCATACTGAGCTGGGTGGACAAATTGCCAATGAAATTTGGCAAGTGACCTGCAAAATTATTGTACTCCATTCCAAACTCTTCTAACTTACTACAGTTTGTCGAAGACTTTATGAACTCCCAATCATTAAATGAAGTCTTTCCGAGATCATTTGTACCTAAATCTAGAATTGAAAGATTTTTAAGTCTTCCTAGATTCGGGACTTTTCCTACAAAATAATTTCTAGAAAAATCAACCAGTTGAAGCCCAAACGCACTTGTGATGGAAGTTGGGATGGGACCTGATAACTGATTCCCCACCACTTCAATGATCCTGAGATTTGGGAGGGTGAAGAACATGTTTCTCGGGAGAGATCCCTTGAATTGATTGAATGCAACTCCTAAACCAGTGAGGGATGACAGATTGTAAAGTGAGGAAGGAAGCTTACCAGACAATTCATTGACTCCCAGTGACATATTTGCCAAGTTTTTCAAATGGCCTATTTCTTCAGGTATGTTTCCCTCCAAGTTATTATAATCCAAGGAAAGATCAATGAGAGAAGAAAGATTCCCGATGGATGGTGGGATTTGTCCAGATAAATTGTTTGAAATAAGATGAAACCCTTCAAGCTTCCCAAGGGACCCAATCTCCATTGGTATTTGGCCAGTAAAATGGTTATAGGCTAGACTCAAGTACCACAATTTAGAGCAATTTGTCAAGCTAACGGGAAACTCCCCCACTAAGTTGTTGTGGGTTAAATTGAGTACTTGTAGTCGAAACAAACGACTCAATTCTTGCGGGACATGACCATAGAAGTTATTGGATTGAAGGCTGAAGATTCTAAGAAAGGAGAGGTTACCAACATATGGTGAAATGGACCCTTCCAAACGACACCCATCTAGTTTCAACTCTATAACTCTTTGATGTAGGTGACCACATGTGACTCCTTGCCAGTTGCAAAAGTGGCCAGAACTATTCCAAGAGGCCAACACTCCGAAAGGGTCATTGGATATGGATTCTTTGAAGTTAAGCAATGCAAAATGGTCAGTCTCGTTTCCTAAGGCAGGGGCAATAGCGGTGTTGGGCTGAAACAACAGGAAGCTTGAAGTGAAGAGATATAGCAAGAGTAGGCATATGGACCAAATCGACATCATTGAGGAACAAAGAACAACTGAACAAGGTTGTGAAAGTGTAGAATTTCTAAATTTTTATCTCACTTGGGTTATAACTAGGTGCATGACAATTAGGCGGCCATAGCATGGCTTTAAATAGCGGTATGCAGCTGGATGGGGACACTAGTTATGGCCCATTAGCCGTAACACTTCGTAACTTCTGCAATTGCAATAATTTATTGCAACCGCAAGTCTTCGTTAGGCATGCATGCTTTTCAATGGTCACAAGTGACATGGATTTTGTACAATTTGGCGTATGTTTTGGTTTATTTTGAATGCCTTTTTATCAGTTATCACCACAATTTTTTCCAAGTCAAGAGCTTGACAGTTAACGTAGCACATTTTTCCATTGCCGTGTATTGAATGGTGATTGATACAGGTAAGTCAACATACAATATTTTCCATTTCCAACTTGAGTGGTGGTGCATTTCGCTGAAGCAGCCAACCAAACAGCGAATGAGAGAGAGATGGAAAAAACAACCAATCAAATTACAGAAGACGCAAAAATAATAGTCTAGCTCACAATCTATATGTAGCTAGCTAGCTTCGAATTGATGAAATTGACCAAATTTCATATTGGAGTTGAATGAAGAGAGTTTCTTTCAAGACCCTTAATTGATTAGCAGTAGTATTAGTTAGTAAACCGGGGGTGCGATTGAGTAGAAGGGACTCATTCACCCTTAACTAAATGTCAGGAATTTGATTCCTGGCTTTGGGTACGAAGAAGTTTTAAATCTCCAGGCCAGCTGTCCCACCCATCGAGGTGTGGGATTAGTTACTGTGATCGACGGTGGATACCCTTGGTCGTGCACAAAAAAAAAAGTTAGTAACTTATAGCTCCCAATAATAATACATTGTAATTTGTTTTCTGACCGTGATTATCACGAACATCACTTTTCATGTTTTCAGGAAAAAATAGGGAAAAAAGAGAGTTTAGGGTTTTTGATAGTCTATGATTTTATTTCAATAATTTTTCTTTTAAAAAAGATAGGAATCTACTATAAAGTATGATTATTGTTTCAATTGTTTCAATCTAAACTAAAAATATCAATACAAATATATATATATATATATATATATATATATATATATATATATATATATATATAAAGTGAGTTTATTAATTTTACATGTATGAATTTTATGTTGTTATCTGGTCAAATTATTTTTATTTGTATAACCTATCAACTTTTATGTAATGAGCATAAAAGTTAACAATATTTGATAATATGATAATAAATAATTGAATGACAGTGTAACTATGCAAAACTTTTTTTTGTTTTGTCAATTCATCAAAAGTTAAATTCTCATATATTTTAGCATGATGAAACAATGAAAAGTATAAATGATGTAAAAAACATTAATACAAAAAGTAGAGACAGAAAGTATTATGAAAGAAATTTAAATATAAAAATAAAATTAATTTTTGACATTTTATTGGTGTAAAATAGTTGCAAACTGTTATGTTTATGTTTATAACACATTCAAAATGGTTGGTGATAAAGTCAAAACACTTTTATTGAAATGATAATACACGGGTAAATGTCTATCTAATTTTTTCTGCACAAGAAAACTTGTTGAGTTTTCTAGAATTAAAGAAAAAAAATTCAAGCATTTTTTTATTTTATAATTATAATGATTAGAAATTTAATTTTATTAAGTTTTTATTCTATGCACATAAATATAAATATTTATGTGTAAAAAATTACGACTTTTTCCAAAGTATCATAACTTTCATTTTAGAATCCCAAAATATTATATTTTGGTTCGGTTCATCATTTTACAGTTTTCCCATTCCATCTAAGAAAATTGTACTTTACACATTAAACTATGACATACACTTTTAGATTCTAAATTTAAAAATATGTTGTTTGACTTTTGGAATTTTCTCGAATATACAAATTAATCATTTTGTTAATTTTTCATCAATTGAAATATCATAAATTTAAGAAGTTTTAGGATAGAAAATTCAAGAGTCCGTTGCACATATTCCAAAATTTAGGAATATGATGCACTTATTTTAACTAAAACATGCATTTATGAAAGCTAAATGGTCGATTTGCATTTTTCTAAAATTCAGAGAATTAAAATGCATATAATGTATAGTTGAAGAGGGTAAAGTAATATTTTTCATTTTTTTTCTTTGGGATGCCAAATTGGCATTTAATGGAGAAAACCAACGTTAAGTTGAAAAAAAAAGGATACGACATAAATGACAAAAAAAAAAACTTGAGAAAAAAGACCATATGGAAAGATTATGATATTTTTGTGACTAAAAATATAATTAAATAGAATGTAAATTAAAAGAAAAAATAAGAAAGTATTGATACTTTAACGTAAATGAAATTTTACTCCAAAATAATTACATTCAATTTCAAATAATTTTTTCCAACAGAAAAGTGGATATGAAAAATAGGGGGCTTTTTCATATCCAAACAAGTGAACAACAAACTGGGCAAAGACTTAATATGACATGACGAGTTCTCAATTCTGGTAGAATTATTGAAGAAAAGAAGGCAGCTACAAAAAGGTAATGAAGGAAAAACAAAATAGAAATACAAGAACATACATGATGAACTTCATATTGTCACATAAACCAAGTTACTCATTAAGGAGAATACACATGGGATCATAGAGATATCCAACGCACCAAGCCAGCTTGATCAATTCCATTGTTGAAGTCCTAAAATAATTCCAAGGATTTCTGCCTCTTGAATATCTAGCAAAAGCAAAAGTTGAGAAAGAGAGAATTTATCCTTAATCAACACTGAAAAAATATGCTTTACAAAATACTATAAACTTTGGGCCTAGAAAAATAAATAAATAATTTATTAAAATAATCTATTGTCGTTAAGACACATGACCAAAAAAGCTTACCATACACATGTATTTATGTTTTTTCAAAAAAAGAAAGGTAACTTTAGTGGGGAAAAAACTGAAAAACAAATCAAAACTGAAAAATAACGATCGGCGGTGACTATTATAGGTGCTTTAAAATAATTACTTTTTTTTATATGTTTACTTACAACAGAAATAGGTTTCAAAATCTTAAAATTTTAAGTCAAAAATTATTTTGTACAACCGTACGTACAGACATAGAAACTACAATGCAAGATCCAGAACTTAACAGTTATTTGCAAGATCCCGCTAAAAATAAATTTTGTTGCCTGTGTCCATAAGGAATGTTAAAAGCTTAGAATCATAATTTTAAGAGGTTAAATTAGAAAGAGTCTCATTTTACATCATCGACGCATACAAATTGACACGTCATTACTGCACAAATCATGAATCAAACCCATTAAATACTTATATCGTTAAGTATAGCTAGATAACCTGCAGAAAACACACTCAAAACGGTTGAAACATTTTCAAAAGGATATGCTCTTTGAATACAAATCAGGTTTATGACTCAGTTAGCAGAAATTCAGAGTCAGTATCAAGCAACACGAGATTTAGGAGGCATTCCATAAACTTTTGGTAAAAGTGTGTGCACCAGGTCTAGTGTGTGAAGTCCAGCCACAGAGAGAGAGAGTCGCAAAATGAGAAGCTGAAAAAAGAAAAGTTGAAACAAGTAAAAGCCACAACTGCTACAGAAGTTGGTGGCTGAAAATGTCGAAGAAATAACGCGTGAAAAGTTCCGTGCAGTAATACGCGAAGCGAATTTTCTTTTGCTGCCAACATTGTGCAGTATGTGTTTACCCTGCATGCACCTCTATAAATAGAGGTTGTTTGTTCATTCAGTTTCACAACAACAAGCAGCAAGAGTTAGAGAGCTGTAGAGAGAGAAAAAAATATACAGAAAGTGTATTATTTTTCTGAGAGTGAGAGAAAAAAATAAAGTGTGAGAAAATCCCTCAGAGTGTAGGGTATGGGTATATACACCAGAAATATTTTGGGTATCATCTCTATTACTCCTTGGTACTGCAAAATTGTAGTGTTTGAATAGGAGGGTTCTCACCGGGATACACTATATTTACCTCTTGGGTTGGAGAGTGTGGAAATGATATTTTGTAATTATCCTGAATATAGTGGAATTTTTTTCGGAGATTGTCCCATGGTTTTTTCTTCGGTATTTGGGGTTTTCTACGTTAAAAATTCGGTGTGCAAATTTGTTAATATGATGTGAATAGTACTATTCATGAATAGTGATTAGTGGACCCCACGTGAATAGCGACTAACGGGCCCACGTGAATAGTGACCAATGGGTCTCACCGTAGAAAAAATTACTATTCATCCAAATTCATATTTTCGCTGCGCTGCGCTGATTGGTAGATTTAATTCTATCAGATTTAGTTTTGGTACTCATTGTCACACATTGGTATCATTTAATTGCACTGTGAATCAGACTCTGAGCCCAACATAGTGCTTGTAGTGATTTCCTTAAAAAGACAGTAATGAAAGTAAGGCTTTGACTTTAAAAAACATTCTAAAGGAGAATAGATGCGAAAATAATTTGAAGAAATGGCACGAACTGTAATGCCACAATTGCACAAAAAGATAAGGCTAACATTATGATAAGGTACCTTCGTTTGCTGTTACATAAGTAGCCAATCACCATTGACCCCTCAAGCACAGAAAGCATTTCTAATCATGCTTAGCTCTCGATTGACTTCCATCATATTCATTCTTTCTCTTTGGGATTCCAATGAACAAGCAAGTAGAGCTGGGTATATGGACCGTGGTCCGCGGACCAACCCGTTTAACTCGCAATCCGCATGAAAATGGACCAGAAAATTTTTAACCCGCCAACCCGCGGACTTTTTTGATCCGGTCCGCCTAGCCCGCGGGCTAAACGGGCCTGGCCCGCGGGGTCCGCGGACCAACCCGCCTAACCCGTATACTGTAGACATAGAGACTAAGCTCCAGCTTTTGATAGTTAGTAATTGTTAATTTATATTCTTTAGTAGTTTAAATATTTTTTATACTTGAAGAAGTTATGCATATTTAATTGGTTTGTAATTAATTTGTATGTTATTGCTTTGAAAAAATTAACACTTGAATTTTAATATTTGCAGTATTCAGTAATTAGTACTGTTATTTGTTTAAAATTTAAATTGTATACTGTAAAGAAGAATGTGTATATATATTTTGTGATGTAAATTATTAAATATATTGCATAAATATAAATATATAATATAGGATATTAAAAAAGGTAAAAAAAAAATGAAAGAAAAAAAAAAGCCTAGTCCATGGACGGTCCATGGACTTATGCTTAAGCGGACCGGGCCTGGACTAGGCAAAACACAGTCCATTTATTAAACGGACCGGTCCGGTCCAGTCCGTTTAAAATTGGTCCGTCGCGGACCGGTCTGTATACCCAGTACTACAAGCAAGACCAATCTTAAATAATGACAATAAGCACTTGTCAGCCTTAGGATGTAGGTGGCCTACAACCTCGGACACATGGTTTTCGTCTGCTAATAGTACTGTAGGATATTCATCTCCCATCAAGAGAAGAGTTGAATCAACAATCTCCAAGATGTTAATTGGAAATGTAGCTTGGACATAGTTATGGAGGTTGTGTCCATCCTCGAACAATTCTTCCATTGGTCTTTTCCCAGTTAGCATCTCCAAAATAAGAATACCAAAGCTGTACGTGTCACCTTCTAATGACACTCGCAAACTAGTTCCATACTTTGAAATTACATGTTTCAAACCATTAATGTTTTCAAATCCAACCTTACAAAGTATTAATCCAAAAGGAGACAAAAGAAGAAAACAAATGGATCTTCTCTAGATTTCAAAAGGACAAAAAAAAAAAAAAAAGAAAGATCAAACCATACATACCTGGAGGAGCATAACCTATGGTTCCTTTTATTCCACTTGGGCTAGTTTGGTTCTGCGAGTTTATATCAACTGTTGACATAAGTCTTGCTAAGCCAAAATCACTCACATGAGCAACCATGTTGTCATCAAGGAGGAAATTACTTGGCTTCAAATCACAATGAATAATAGGTTGCTCACATTCATAGTGAAGATAATGTAATGCAGAAGCAACGCCAATAATATAATTCCAATCTTGCCTTGAGGTTCAATTTTCTTGACTGATCTTCAATTTCTCTCACTGGATGTAGCCATTCCTCTAAGCTTCCATTTGACATGTACTCAAAAACTAAAGCTTTGAAGTCATTTCCTTTGTAATCCATACTAGAGCAACATGTGAAAATCTTCACAAGATTTCTATGTCGTATATTTTTTAATGCATTACATTCTGCAATGAAACTTTTGTGAGCTCCACTATTTTGAAGTTTATAACCTTTATGGCAACAACTTTTTCCTCAAACTCAAGATTTCCTTTGTACACAGAACCTATACTTCCTGTCCCTATCAAGATGTGTGATAAGAATCCATTAGTTGCATGGGGTAGGTCCTGGTATGATACTGTGGGAAGTTGGACAATGGTTGAGTCAATAGATCCTTTTCTTGTGCTTTTCCTCCTCAAATAGAATGTAAGGATACATGTTAATAGAAGGCAAAAGGCAACTGAACAAATTATTATAACTTACAATAATTTATAACTTTAATTTTGCGAGTATGGTGTTTTCTCTTTGCTATATTGATAGAAGCTAATAGATGGAAAAACACAGAAGATGCACTGAATAGTATATTAACTCCTTAGCTGATATCGATCACAAAATCAGCCAAGGGAAAGAAGAATACACCAGAATGAAATGCAGAAAAACAAAGAGAGGGGTTGAGACACTAAGCAGTCTCCTCTCCAAGCCTAAAACCCAAAATTCCAGCCTCCCTCCCCAGCACCCACAATCCTACAAATATCTCTTTTTTCCTAACCGTTTCTCACAGAAACACACACACCCACCTTCTGTCACAGCACACATGCACTCACCTATGCCACCTTAGCTTTAGTTTGTTAGCTCATTTGCATTACCCCTAATGCCCCTATATTTTTTTCTTTTGTACACTTTAATCCCTTCAGGGACTTGGTCCCTAACAATACCCCCCTTGGACTATCACCTTGTCCTCAAGGTGAAAATGTGGAAAACTTAGCTAGATGTCTTATGCCAATTCCCATGAACTCTCAAATTCCGGCATGTCTTGCCATTGAATCAGCACTTCTGTCATGCCTTGGGCATTTTTCCTTACAGCCAACACATTTGCTGGTTGAACTTTCAATTCCCAATCATCTGTGAGACCCGTGGGTAGTGGTTGGCTCACCACATTAGCTGCCAGACATTTTTTTAAAAGGGAGACATGAAAAACAGGATGCACTGCTGATCTTGGAAGGAGTTTCAGCTTGTACGCTACTGCACCAATCTTTTTAATCACTTCAAAGGGGCCATAATACCTTGGGCTTAATTTCTGGTTACTACAAGTTGCTAAAGATTTCAGCTTGTAAAGCTGGATTTTGAGATACACCTTGTCTCCAATAGCTAGCTCCACCTCTCTTCTCTTCTTGTTAGCTTGAGTCTTCATCCTATTTTGAGCTTTGGTTAACTGCCATTTTAATTCATCTAGAATCAGGTTCCTTTCAGCCAGCAACCTATTCAACTCTTCCACTGAAGAGGTTGTCACGTCACCCCTAAGGAGAGTAGGAGGATCCCTCCCATATAGAGCTTTAAATGGGGTTGTATTGGTTGAGGAATTAAAGTTCGTATTAAACCATAACTCTGCCCAACAAAGCCATTTTGGCCACTGTTTAGGTTTAGTGCCTGCAAAGCATCTTAAGTAGGTTTCCAAGCATCTATTCACTACTTCCGTTTGTCCGTTGGTTTGCGAATGATAGGCTGAACTGTATTTGAGATTAGTTCCCGCTTTCTTGAATAGTTCTGACCAAAAAGAACTCATAAAGACCCGGTCTTGATCACTTATGATAGAAGTTGGGAAACCATGCAGCCTTACAATTTCCTTAACAAAGATGGCAGCCACATCCTTTGCAATGTATGGGTGAGATAGACTTATAAAATGGGCAAATTTTGTGAGCCGATCCACCACCACTAGAATTGAGTCCACCCTCTGTGCCTTGGGTAATCCTCCTATGAAATCCATTGTCAATTCATCCCAGACTTGTGAAGGTATAGGCAGAGGTTGCAGCAACCCTGTTGGGGAAAGAGTTTGATACTTGTTGCGGTTGCACACCTCACATTTCTGGATGTACTGCTGGATGTAGCTCTTCATCCCCTCCCACCACAACAGCCCAGATATCCTCTTGTACGTTCTAAAAAAACCTGAATGTCCTCCTAGAACAGTGTTGTGAAATTCTTGCAGAATTAAAGGAATGGGAATTGAGTTTCTAGGAACTACCAACTTGTTCTTGTAATATGACCTGCCCCTTTTGAGTTCATATCCAGGAACAGTGTCCTTTCCCCTCAATAATGCTTGCATAATACCTTTTAACTTGTCATCAGCTTGTACTTCTTCCTCTAGCCCTTCCCAATCTTGAAAAGTGACTGAGGATATAGCGCTGGAATACAGCTTTCGAGAGAGAGTATCTGCTGCTCGGTTTTCTTTTCCAACCTTATACCTGATCTCAAAATCAAATCCCAATAATTTAGCAACCCATTTTTGCTGGTCAACACCTATCATTCTTTGATCAACCAGAAATTTCAAGCTCTTCTGGTCTAAATATACTACAAATTGCCCCCCCCAAATAAATAGTGTTGCCATTTCTGTACAGCAAACACTATTGCCATGAGCTCTCGTTCATAAACCAATTTTTGTTGAGCCCTATCATTCAGCGTATGACTCATATAAGCCACTGGCTTTCCTTCCTGCATCAATACTGCTCCCAGCCCCTTACCAGAGGCATCTGTTTCCACCATGAATTCCTTATTAAAATCTGGTATAGCAAGAACTGGTAACGTGGTCATAGCTTGCTTGAGTGTGTCGAATGCTAGTTGAGCTTCCATTCCCCAACGGAAGTTGTCTTTTTTAAGTAACTGAGTGAGAGGCCATGCTATCTTCCCATAACCCTTAACGAATCTTCTATAATAACCAGTCAGCCCCAAGAACCCTCGCAATCCTTTCAAATCTGTTGGAGCAGGCCAGGTGATCATGGCTTCAATTTTTCGAGGATCAGCTGAAACTCCTTCTGCAGAAATTATATGGTCCAAATACTCAATTTTTAGTTGCTCAAAATTGCATTTCTTGCAGTTGATGTACAAGCTATTAGCCCTTAAGCTACCTAAAACCAATTTGAGGTGATCCTGATGCTCTTCCAATGACTTTGTCGCAACCGGGACCGCGACGGGACGGCGAAAAATGAATTTTGAAGTTTAAAATGGAGTCGCCACCAAATTTTTTATTTAATTGGGAAAAATTATGGAAAAACCCATTTAATTCAATAAAAATGATCTTTGAAACCAAATTTGAATTCGGGAGTCGATTATGATTAGGGAAGGGTAGGGATTTAATCCTACAGCACCCCTAATACACCCGTCTTTAGACGGTACCTTAATTAATTGTGCAAATTATTAATAACCTTTCAAAATATTTATTTACACTTTTATTTTAAGAAAATTATAAAAGAAAATCTTTTTAGAATAAGAAAATTTTGGAGTACCAAACTGTCGCAGCTCAGGTATCCGTAATATTGAGTTAACAAGCCGTTACGGCTAAATTAATCTCTTTATTTAAAATAAAATATATACACTTCAATGATTAATTTAAATTAAGATAATAAAGAAAGAGAAAGATAATAATAATAATAATAATAAATGAATAAATAAACAAATATTTACAAGAATAATAATGATAATGAACAAGAATATTTACATGCAAAACAGAATAAAATAATATCATAAATAATTTTAGCTTGAAAGTTTGAAACATCAAGCTGTCACAACTTAGATGTCTAAAATATCCAGTTAACAAGCTGTCTCGGCTAAATTAACTTCTGTATTTAAAATAAAATATTTAATTAATAATTGATTAATTTAAAATTTAAAGAATAAAAAGATATCAAAGAAAATATTTACAAGTAATACAAATTATAAAAATCTAATTTTTGTTTGAAAATCTAAAACATCAAGTCATCACAATTATGTTTAACTGAGTTAATAAGCCGTCGCGGCTAAATTAACATCCTCATTTAAAATAATTTGGTTATTAACTGAAATTAAAAACAATACATAACAATAAAAGACAATAAATATTTATAAATAAACAAAAATAATAATAAATATTTACAACTCAAAAATGAAATAACATAAAATAACCTAATAAAATCTAATTTTGACTTGACAGGAATCACCTGCTCCTACGTATCCTCTGGTGCGATGAGGAATTCAAAGTCACGTAGTTCTTTTTAAAAATATTTTCCAGTTAATTAATTTATTTTTAAACAAGGATTTTCAAATATCAAGCTGTCTCAGCTAAAATATTATCAAGATATAGAATTAATAAGCCGTCACGGCTCAATTAATCCTATTTTTAAAATGCAATGTGTTAATTAATTCTTGTTTAAAACAAAAATATACAAACGCTTCATGATTTATTTAAACTCAAATTAAATGACATTTTTTATTTTAAATTTAAACCAAATGAGGAGAACTTTGTTAGAACATTAAGCTGTCACAGCTAAAATATTCAAAATGTTGAGTTAATAAACCGTCACGGTTAAATTAACTAAAAAATTTGAATCTTGGCAACTTATTTATTTATTTTTAAGCAAGCTAAAATACCATTTTTATCTAAAACATTCTATAATCATATACACATTTAACTAAAGAAACATTATGAATAAAATTGAAATATATTAACCCAAGAGATATAAACCAAATTTCATGAAAATCCAATTAAATTAGGGATCAGAATCTACACTTTCAAACAAAGGAATAGACTAATTTTTATTTATGTTTTTTTTTAGATAAGAAGGATAAGATAAAGTAAAATACTTTAGTTATACTTTATATATATATATACATATACATATTCATAGTAGTCTCAAACTAAATAAAAAAAAAACTTCTATTCTAGCATTCTTTATGACCAAAACAAGATCAAAACCTCAAACAAGAATCTAAATCTAAATATAAAACTAACCCAATCACCCAATAATCTCAAAGTTTCAGTCTTTATATTTTTTATTTTTATTTATTTATTTATTTTTTTTTTTGAACTCAGTCCAACTCAAGGAAATAAAAACATTTTAAACAAGAATACTAGAAGTCCAAGCCCAACTCAGACCAAACACTTGAAACAAACTTTTTGACACAAAACAAATAAAAATAAAAGGAAGAAACAAAATACGAACCTAACTTAATGCCAAGCACAAAAGGAGACAGAAAACATCAATACACGGGGCTTGGGGGCAGCGGCCAATTTGGACTCAGTGGCACTAGTTGCAATTCGCGGGCGCCGACAAGTGGTGGAGCCGGCGGCACGCACGGCCGAGACACGACGTGAAGTCGTGAGTTGCAGCTGGCTTTACGAGATTCACGGCGGACAGAGGAGCAGCGGCGGGAAGATCTTCTTGATCTGGTTTTTAGCGATTTGGTGTCGCGGCAGGTTGTGGTGCTTGCGATCTGGTGTGGTGGATTTGCTGCTGTCCTTGCGATCTGCAGGGGCGCTTGTGTGGCGGACACAAGGTGACCCTGTGGTGGCAATGAAGATGGCGCTAAGGGAACGGATCTGGCCGGACTTGGTGTAGAAGTTTCCGTGGCTGTGATGAACAACGTGAAGGTGGTACGCTTGGCGGGGAGCGGCGGTGACAACCGGTGGTGGCGGGGGGTGCGACGGCGTTGAAAACTGAGCCTCCTCCCTTTTCCTTTTTATTTTTTATTTTTTATGATGCTGTGTTATTATTATTACTATTATTATTATTTGTTGAATGAAAATTGGATGGTTTGCCGTGACTTTCCTTTTCTTTGGTATTTTGATGATTTCAACTTTGGCTTAAGCGTGGTTGCATGATGATTAAGAAAAGGATGGTTGTTGATGGAGGTCGTTATTTGCAGTGATTTGGCTTTGATTAGTTTCTTATTTTGGAAGGGTTATTGATTTGGGTTTATGGAACTTGTATGGTGGTGATAATGGAAACTTGTGATGGTAAGAAATATTGAGGGTCAGACGGGCTGTTATTAACACCAGGATGAGAATAAAGATGGTAATGGGTGACTCAAGGGATCATTCCAATGGTGAGGTGAGCTCTCTTATTTTTTTTCGGATTCCCCCTCTCCAAAAGCTGTGCTGATGGTGCTAGGATAATGAACTTGAGTGATCGTGGCGATGGAGTTGTGTTAGATTGAAAGGATTGTGCTGGCAGTGGGATCAAAGTTGTGTGCTTTGATGGGATCCAATCCTCTATGATGATGATGGAAGATGATGATAAAGGGGTTATGGAGGTTCTGTGAAGTGAGCTGGGTGGTGGAAAAAAGCTGTGAGGATGAGGTTGTGTTGATGATCATCTCGGTCGAGGCTCCCCTCCTCCTTATGACATCTCTTTCCTTTTTTTATTTCTATCATTTTCACGGGTTGACTATCAAGGTTGCCCAGCTCACATATTTTCTGTAACCGAAAGAAAATCTGTCTCCTTGCACAAAGTGGAGAAGAACATCATCATTGTTCACCACCTTTCTCTTTTTTTCCTTTTCTTCTTCCAATATCTTCACGTGAATGAGTCAAAAAAACAAGATCCGTGACTCTTTTCGTTTTTTTTATTTTTATTATTATTATTTATTTATTTTTTAATGGAAATAAATTGGGCTGGGCTTCTTTTTATTATTATTTTTTTTATATTATTTTTTAGGTAAAAAAAAAATGGGCTAAAATAAATCTGAAAATGGGCTAAAAATAAAATAAAAAATAATAATAAAATCTATTTAATTTAAACACAAAATGGGATAGATTATGAAAATATGCTAATTTTTGTAGTTTTTGTTTTATGGGTCGGTTAAAATTGGGTGTTCACAGACTTGCTATAAATTAGTATGTCATCAAAAAACACCAAAGTAAGCTTTCTCAGATAAGGACGCAGGACTTTGTTCATCAAAGCCTAAAAAGTGGAGGGGGCATTGGTGACCCCAAAGGGCATTACTAAGAACTCGTAATGTCCTTCATGGGTTCTAAAAGCTATCTTCTCTATGTCCTGTTCCCTCATTCGGATTTGATGGTATCCCGACTTCAAATCCAATTTGGAGAAGATGAGAGCCCCCCCCCCCCCCCCCCAAAATTCATCTAACAACTCATCAGTAATGGGAATTGGGAATTTATCAGGAATCGTAATTTTGTTGAGGGCTCTATAATCTATTCTTCTTAACTAATATAATAGGACTCGAATAATGGCTCACACTGGTCCTAATAATTCCAGCTTCCAACATTCCCAAAATTATCTTCTCAATTTCATTTTTTTGGAAATAAGGATACCTGTAGAGTCGCACATGTGGGATCCTAGCTCCCTCCTTAAGGTGGATTGCATGGTCCTGTTCTCTTTTTGGTGGTAGCCCCTTCGGAGCTTGGCATAAATAAGCAAACTCGAAGAGAACCTTTTATATCCCTTCTGACAAAGTTTCTTCAGCTTCATTCTTACTCCCTTCCTCCACAGGAGTAATAAAGTACCCTTCGCTTTTATCCTTTAGTGCCTTAATGGTTGCCTTCCACGATGTTTCAGCCCTGCAAAGAGAGGGATCCCCTGTTATTCTTAGCCATTTGCCTTCCTCCTTCCAAACTATGTATAGTTTCTGGAAATTAGCAAAGATATCGCCCAAGCCCGAAATCCAATCCATTCCTAGTGTCATGTCCACATTACCCAATTCAAGCAAGAAAAAGGTTCGTTCCAGAACCACCCCTTGAATTTTCAATGTGACCTTCTCGCACAAACCACTGCTTAATGCCTCTTCCCCAATCCCTAGCTCCACCTTTTATGCTCGTGTAGGTGTCACCATGAGTTTCAATTGTTTGGCCTTCTTCTTCGAGACGAAGCTATTAGTGGCCCGTGTGTCAATCAATATTATAACCTCATCCTCCCCGATTATCCCCAGCACCTTGAAAGACTTGTTTGTGGTAGTCAACCCCTTGAGGCTTCGGAGAGAGAGTTGCAAAGAGTTCAGCTGTAGCGTTGCAACTCCTTCCTCGACCCCATCACTCTCTTTGTTCTCGGTTCCTGCTTTGGAGTCTTCCAGCAAAACCAATTTGTAATTCTTCATCTTGCAAATGTGATCGTGACCCCATCATTCCCCACATTTGAAACATAAACCCTTTTTGCTCCGCTCTTGTAATTCTTCCTGAGATAGTTTTCTCCCATTACTGCCTCCTTTGTCATCTCCTTTCGCAAAATTAGGTTTCACTTCCTTTATCCCCTTATTTTCCCAAACCCGGTTTCACTCCCTTATCATCTCTGATACCAAAATGATAGAAGCTAATAGATGGAAAAACACAGAAGATGCACTGAATAGTATATTAACTCCTTAGTTGATATCAATCACAAAATCAGCCAAGGGAAAAAGGAATATACCAGAATAAAATGCAGAAAAACAGAGAGAAGGGTTGAGACACTAAGCAGTCTCCTCTCCAAGCCTAAAACCCAAAATGCCAGCCTCCCTCCCCCAAAACCCACAATCCTACAAATATCTCTTTTTTCCTAACCGTTTCTCACAAAAACACACACACCCACCTTCTGTCACAGCACACATGCACTCACCTATGCCACCTCAGCTTTAGTTTGTTAGCTCATTTGCATTACCCCTAATGCCCCTATATTTTTTTCTTTTGTACACTTTAATCCCTTCAGGGACTTGGTCCCTAACATATATCTTTCAAGGGGCAAGGTGGAAGCTTTAGTTCTAATATCCCACCATAAAGCTTGCCATTGTTAGTAAGAAAAACAGCACTTGAATTCGAGAAGACAAGTTTGTTGGCACCTCACCCTCCAACATGTTGGAAGAAGCATTGAAGTATTCTAAGCAAGGCATATGTTGTATTCCTTCTGGAATTGATCCCGACAATTTGTTTCTTGAGAGGTCTAACTTCCGAAGACCTTTCAATGAAGCCAAAGAAGGTGTCATGGTTCCGTCAAAGGAATTCCCTTGTAGGAAAAGGTACTCCAAGCTTATGCATTCTCCAATTGTTGCTGGAATGCTACCAGAGAGAGAATTTTCAGACACATCCAGCTCGTCAATATTTTTCAGTAGGCTTCTGTTGGCAGGCTACCACTTAATGTGATAGGTCTAGCTGGATTGATAAGGAGAAAATTGTAAACAGCTGTGATGGTATGACTCCACTAAGGTTGTTAAGTGAAAGGTGCAGCAATTGTAAGTTTCTGCAATTTCCAATTGTTGAAGGAATATTTCCATTTAACATATTGTATGATAAATCCAATGCAAACAACCGACTGAGACTGCCTATGAATGTTAGAATCTTTCCGTATAATTGGTTTTCCGCCAAACTTAGTTCTTGCATCTTTTGAAACTTACCAAAAGTAGGTGGAATGATCTCAGTTAGACGGTTTGACTCCATACCCAAGACCATTAAGTTAACCAGATTTCCTACTTCCAAACCGGATATTTGATTACCACCAAAATACATGAAAGTGATTTTGGTTGAGAAATTGCCCACACAATTAGGAAAAAGCCCTCCAAAATTATTGTAGGCTATATCCAAGTCATTGATGAGCTTAGAACAATTTATCAAAGACTTCAAAAGCTGCAAGTCAATAGATGAATTGCTGCCAAGATAATTTGAACTCATATATAGAGTGAAAATATCTCGTAGCTTCCCAAGACTTGGGACTTTTCCCACAAAATTGCTTCTACTGATATCTAACACTTGAATTTTGGTTGCATTAGTAATGGAAATTAGGATTTGACCAGATAATCGACCACCACCTATTGCAACAACCTTGAGATTAGGGAGAGTGAGGAACATGTTGGCTGGAAGAGAATCATTAAACTGGTTGTCTCCAAATGAGATCAAAATGAGAGATGACAAATTGTAGAGGGAAGAAGGAATGTTACCAGACAATTTATTGCCTACCAAATGAAGCTCAGTCAAATATTTTAAACGGCCTATTTCTTTTGGTATGTGTCCCTCCAAGCTATTGTAAAAAACATTAAGAATAGCAAGGGAAGATAGATTTCCTATTGTAGCTGGGATTTGTCCAGTTAGATTGTACCTCCGAACATTCAAGAATTCAAGCTTGGCAAGGGATTCAATCTCCACTGGTATTTCACCAATAAAACGATTCCCTTCTAAACTCAGGACCCTTAGGTTAGAGCAGCTTGTCAAGTTGACAGGAAATACTCCCTCCAACGGGTTATTATCAACAGAGAGTATATGGAGTCGGAATAAACGGCCTAATTCTTGTGGAACAGTACCACAGAAACCATTGTTATCAAGGTTGAGGACTCTCAAAAAGGAGAGGTTCCCAACATGTGGTGATATGAACCCTTGCATTTGATAACCTCGCAGGTTCAGCTCCGTAACTCTTTGATGCCGGCGGCCGCACCTGACTCCAAGCCAGTTGCAAAAGTGGCTTGAATATTCCAGGAGTTCAACACTTCAAGAGGGTCATTTTCCATTGATTCTTTGAACTTGAGCAACGCAGAATGGTCAGTCTCATTTCCTAAGACAGAAACAATTTTGTTGGGTAGAAAGCACAGTACGTTTGAAGTGAAGAGAAGAAGCAAGGCAAGGCATGTAGACAAAACTGAACGTGGCATGTTGACATGTTTGCGGAACAGAGAATGGCAATTAGGCCATAAACCATGGTTTTAAGTAGCGGTACGCAATTGCATGGAAACATCAATTATGGCCCATCAGCTGCAATTTTTTGTAATTTGCTGCAATTGCAATAATCACAATGCAACCACTGGCCATCGTGTTTACATTACATGCATTTTGGTCAATATGGCGCATGTTTTGGTCAACTTGAGAGGTGTGTGTGATACACGTGGCTAAAGTTGCCGAATAACTAGTTTATCTGAAAGAGATGGAAATGACAGCAACTGAAATAACAGGAGCTAGGAATTGAAATTAGTCGAATTTCATATAGAAGTTGAATGGGGAGAGTTTCTTTCAAGAGGCAAGACCCTTAACACAAATAGTGTCAACTTACGTTTCCCAGTAAACAATGTCCATTTCGTGCTACTATAGGAGTAAAACAGTAAAGAACATGCTAGTCTAAATTAAAGAAAGATATGATAATGATAATTGAAGTCCATCTCGTGCACAATAATAATAATGAAACAATTCAGCAGGCTTCATGACAGAAAATGATAGAATGGTAAACAAGTCATTGAGTCAAGCACACTAGGCAAAGATGTGATAGTGCCCCCCCTCCTTCTTCTCTCCTCTCTCTGTTTTTTTTTAGGTTCAAATGATAGAGATGTACCTCAAAGAAGGAACGAAGGCGTGGAGGCTCGCAAAGACCTTCTTGGCAGCAGATCCATTCTATAACAACCCAACAGATAACCACAACCCCTGAAGTCCCCCGAATATGTATCAATAGTAAAATACACTTACACACCTACCGAGAAATGTGACTAAACTTTATTTATTTGAAAAAACCACGCTTCACCCATTTTACTAAGGGCATGCTTGGTGTATATTCTTTTATAATTTGAGTTTTATGAATTTTATATTAAATAACTTTCTAAGGATATCACTTTGACTATGTGACTAAGTCACAGAAGTACTCTTTTACATTATCAGGACAATAAAATAAAATTCATAAAATAATAATTGTTAAATCAACCAATAGAAATTTAAAAAGTGCTAAATTATACTGCGTAACTCACCACTATGATAAATAGTTGATTATCCATTATGGTTCGACAATTTCTTAAATTTTTATTAGTTGATAGTATAAAATTGATTTTACACTATCAACTAATAAAAATTCAAAATACTATCAAATCATGCATGCTATATAACTAATTATTTAAATATGATAATTAAATTATTGATTTATAATAATTATTTTTAATATTTTTAATCTCATTCATATAATTAATTTTATACTAGTATTATTTATTACTATTATTCTTTATTATTCATTATTTATTTTAAAGAATTTAGTATTTATTTATATGTTTTAATATTATTCTAAACATTTATTTAGTTTTTATATCTTCTTTATCTAAAATAATTATTGTTAAATTTTTAATTAAAATAATCATTTGTAACTCTTAATATAATTTTAATATTATTTGTGAATTTAATTTTTATAAAATAATAGTGTAAAATAATTTTAGCCGTCAACCGATGATTATGTAAAAAGTCATCTACTAATATTTTATTTTATGCTATTAGTGTATAGAAATTGAATTTATTATTTATTTTGTAAATTTTTTTATTATTTCATATATACTTTATAAAAAAAAATCAAATTATCAAAGACAATATACCAAACACACTCTTAATGAAATAGAATGGAGTGTCATCTTGATAACTTAAGGGAGGTAAATGCATTTTACTCATGAATTCCCTTTCTGACCAAAATCAAACACAACCCAAACTCTATCCCCTTGCATTTCTGGGCTGTGATAAGGGTAGGTTACCTTATTCTGCTCTTTCTTTGGGTTCATTTGGACCGGATCTTTTGTTTTTTTTTATGACTAATTTGGGCTTAGGTATTGTGTATTTTTTTTATTAAAAACATTGAAAGATTCTTATGAGAAAATAGAGAGTTTTTATGTTTTTATTTCAATCATTATTTTTAAAAAAGAAATAAGATAGGAATCTATTATATAGTAGGTAGAGTATGATTATTGTTTGAATTTAAAATAAAAACAAAAATATCATGTCATGTACCAAAAGAATAAAAATATAAAATGAGTTTAATTTTTATGTACTAAATTTTTAAATAGACATCCAACCAAATCATTTCTATTTGCAAAACTTCTCAAGTTTCAAGTAATGAGTGTGTAAATTAACAAAATTTGATGATGTGACAATTCATGACTCGATGATAGTGTAAAACTTTTTTACTTTATTGATGTATGAAAAATCTTAGCATGATGAAATATTGAAAAGTAAATGAAATAACACTATTAAAACAAGGTAGAGAAAGAAAGCTTTACAAACAAAATTAAATATAAAAATGAGATTAATTTTTATTCTTTCACAGTGTAAAAGACTTTTATGCGTTCTCTCATCTAATTACATAATTCTATTTATAATAGGTATAAAGTAGTAGGTGATGAAGTCAAACACTTTGGTTGATATAACAATATATGATATATTAAATGCCTATGTAATTTTTTCTTTTACACTAGTAGTGTATTAAAATTAAATTTTATAAACAAAAAATTGTTTCGTCCTCTCATAAAGAATCCTAATCTTCCTTCCAGCTTGTGACAATTTAGCCTTTTTGCAGTCGGAATAAACGGCCTAATTCTTGTGGAACAGTGCCATAGAAACCATTGTTATAGAGGTTGAGGACTCTCGAAAACCATATAATATAACTTTGCGAATGGCAATTAGGCCATACCGTGGCTTTAAATATAGAGGTATGCAACTGCATGCATGGGGGCACCAATTGTGGCCCATCAGCTGGAATTTTTTCGTAATTTTCTGCAGTTGCAATAATTGTGATGCAACCACAAGTACTGTTTGTTAAGCATGCATGTTTTCCACTAGCCATCGTGTTACATTACGTGGATTTTGGTCAATATATATGGGATATGTTTTGGTGGAATTAATTTCAAGAGCTTGATAGTCAACATACAGAAACTTAATACTATCAACTGAGAAATATTCTTTTAACTCAAACTTTATGTGACACCGTGCCAACATACTCACATGTATCATTGGATGAAATGTGAGACCCAAACTAAGTGAGGTCCACATTCAACCCAAAGATTGATAAAGTGTATCGACACGATACCCTACAAAATGTGAGTCAACCATCTAACAAGAGAGATGGAAATCAAAGCATCTGGCTTAACATAATCCTTTGTACCTTGTATCGTTATATGTATTTTTATCAAATATTCATTTGTTATTTTTTATTTCAATCAATGATTCACTAAAATAAATTAGTGATGGTCAATCACTAGCAATAATTAACATCGCGTGGAAACTGCAGAGGAAACGGAGAGATGAAAGGGAGGTTTCTGGATTATTTTTTTTTTTAAATAAGGACAAATTGAGATTCTAAAAATTTTGTTTAGGATAGGGAAGGTGACGGTCTCTCATGTTTAAAAAAAGAGAGAGAGAGAGAGAATTGAAGGGTCTGCACATAATACTAAGAGATTTTAAGGGAAGTAAACGTAGTTTGCTCTAATTTTATTTAAATTTCATACTATCACAAGAGTGCTCATAATGAAATACTTGGTGAAATGCAAGAATAGTGATGAAGATTATTATAACACATGGAAATCATGCTTGGATCAATGTTGGTCCAATTGAGTACACATGTTAAAAACTACAAGAAATAACAAGACAAATTTTTCAATCAGGCTAAGTAGTTGAAGCAAAAACAAAAAAGAAATGAAAGAAAGACGAAGGTACAGAAACACAAGCTCATAAGTCGCATGGCTTCACGCCGGCACCGAACCAAGGTAGTCATGAAGACAATAGGCTGATGTCGATAACTTCTATATCCAGCTTCATCTGTGCCAGAGATTTCTAACTCCTGATCATATCTAGTCCGAAAGGAGTTTTATAGTTAATTACATATTTTTTCGAAGTGATAAAACTTTTAAAAAAGATAAGTTAGAAAACTAAGATAAATTACTAAGGTGGGTTTTATGGTGGACCTCTAATATTTGGGTCTATCATGGACTCACTATTACTAATTATTACATCAAATCATTTAAAGAAAAAGATAATCATCCAACGGTTAATAATAGATGATTTATGATGTACCCAAACATGAAAAGATGATCTTATATTTTGCCAAATTCCTAAAGATTATAAGGAGAAATTCTTAGTTACTTTTTTCAGTCTAGTACTTGACACATAATTCATTGTATTAAAATTATAGGTAAGTGAAAAATAATAATGAGTTAATGACTCCAAAAAAAAAAAAAAATAGAAACCTTATGTGTTGAATAGTAAATAATACAAAGCAAATTTTTTCTTAAGTCTGAAAGCAACAAAGAATTTCTCCATCATATGGTATAGACAGGCAATATAATCGGATGTTGTCATACTTTGCTTTGTTGTTATTGGAAAAAATCATCCTCTCCACTCAAGTCTTATGATAAAGAGCACTTTTCAACAAGACGGTTTCCAATATCTAAATATACTGAGACAAATTATACACACCAAAATAGGTTACGAAATTATGGAGACAACCCAAACAAAATTCAGATGATAATAATACATACAACTTACAATAATTTCTGAGAACGATTGCCGCCTCATTGTTATGCATAGATGCATGAATGACAATGTAACGACTTTAGGAGCGCGTTTGGATTACTGATTTTCATTTTTATTTTAAGTGAAAATGAAAAATAAACATGAAAATATGTTTGTATGATCATTGAAGAAAGTGTCTTCACTGAATATCCACTTTCTAAAGTGTGTTGGTTCGGATATCATTATCTTGATATTGAAAAAAAATCTTTTCATGTTTTGTTAGCATGTTTAGGTAAATTTTTTAAGTAAAAGCATAATTATTCAAAAAAGTAAAAAAGAAAAATATTTTTTTAGAAGTTATGCTCCATATTTTATGGAAAAGAGATATTTTATATAACATAAAAAAATATTTGATAATAAACAAAGATATTTTAATATTATATTTAAATATAAATTAATATTATATCTAAACGTAAAACATCTTTAAAAAGCGTAACCAAAAAAACTTTAAAAAGTGAACTATTTTTAGAAGAGAATTCAGACGAACACTAAATAAGAAATTTAGTAAAATTATCTATCTCCGTTGAAAAATATGAGACAAGAAAGCTTAGCATGAACATGTTCATATTTTTCTTTTCAAAATAAGTAACTTTAGGGAACAATAAACGCTGAAAAACCAATCAAAATTAAAAAATAGCGATCAGCGGTGACTATTACAGGTACTTTAAAATAATGATTTTCTTTAATATTTTTAATTACGATAGAAATAAATTTCAAAATCTTAGAATGTTAAGTAAAATATCGTTTGTAAACTCTAGAGACAGAAAATACAACGCAAGACCCAGAAGTTAACAGTTATTTGTTAAATGCTTATAATTTATTATCTAAAATTACTAGAAAGTAACCCCGGTACAAATTAATTTCGTTGCCTTGTGCCCATATGGAATATTAAAACTCACAATCATAATTTTGAGAGGTTAAATTAGACAGAGTCACCTTTTACATCATAGACGCCTGCAAAGTGACATCTCATTATTGAACAAATGAAAAATTAAACCCATGGAATACTTATCAATAAGACGGTTTAGTTGAACTAGGTACATAACCTGCAGAGAACACACACAAAATGGTTGGAACATATTTTCAAAAGGTCATGCTCTTCGAATACATATCAGGTTTATGACTCAGTTAACAGAAATTCACATTCAGTATCAACCAACATGAGATTTGCTGTATGCAGCAGGTCTAATGCTTGTAGTGTTTTCCTTAAAAAAAACAATAAAGAAAAGAGTAAATCATCAGTTTGGTCCCCCATGAAAATAAAGTTGGACAAATTAGTCCCTTCTAAATATTTTGATGGACTTATTTATCTTATATATGACTTTTTTCAATGACCAGTTAATCTTATTTTTATAAATTATTACAGATCAATTTGTCCGATTTTAATCCTGAGAGAACAACAAGGATTTTTTTTTTTGTTTTCCTTGAAGGACTAATTTGTTCGACGTTATTCTTTTGGAGGACTAAATTGGGGTTTACTTGATGAAAATCAGGTCGACCTTAAAAATCATTGTGAAAGAGAATAAATGGGAAAATACTCTGAAGAAATGCCATGAACTGTAAAACCACAATCACACAAATTGATAAGGCGAACATTATGATAGGGTACCTTTTATGTTATGCTGTTACATGTAGCCAATCAGCTTTGATCCTCAAGCATAGAAAGCATTTCTGATCATGTTTAGTTCCTTGTTGACTTCCATCATATTCATTCTTTCTCTTGGTGAGTCCACTGAACAAGAAAGACCAATATGAAATAATGACAACAAGCACTTCCCAGCATTAGGATGCAGGTGGCGTACAATCTCAGAAGGGTGGTTTTCTTCTGCTACTGGTACTCTAGGACACTTATCTTCCATCAAGAGAAGAGTTACATCTACAATCTCCAAGATGTTGATTGGAAGTGCAGTTTGAACATAGTTATGGAGGTTATGTCCATCTTTGAACAATTCCTCTGTTGGTCTTCTCCCAGTTAGCATCTCCAAAATAAGAATACCAAAGCTATATGTATCACCTTCTATTGACACTTGTGGACTTGCTCTGTACTCTGAAATGTGTTTGAAACCATTAATGTTTTCAAATCCAACCTTACAAAGAATTAATCCAAAAGGAAACAAAAGAAGAAAACAAAAGGACCTTCACTAGATTTCAAACAAAAAATATGATCAAACCATATATACATACCTGGAGGAGCATAACCAATAGTTCCTTTTATTCCACTTGTGCTTGTTTGATTCTGCGAGTTGCCATCAATTGTTGACACAAGTCTTGCTAAGCCAAAATCACTCACATGAGCAACCATGTTATCATCAAGAAGGACATTGCTTGGCTTTAAATCACAATGAATAACAGGTTTCCCACATTCATAGTGAAGATAATGTAATGCAGAAGCAACACCAATAATAATTTCCAATCTTGCCTTGAGGTTCAATTTTCTTGGCTGATCTTCAATTTCTCTCACTGGGTGTAGCCATTCGTCTAAGCTTCCATTTGACATGTACTCAAAAACAAGAGCTTTGAAGTCATTTCCATTGTAATCCACACTAGAGCAGCAAGTGAAAATCTTCACAACATTTCTGTGCCGGATATTTGTGAATGCATTACATTCGGCAATGAAGCTTTTGTGAGCTCCTCTCTTTTGAAGGTTTAGAACATTTATAGCAACATTTCCTTCATCTGAACCTAGTACTCCATTATATACAGAGCCAAGACCGCCAGTTCCTATTAAGTTCCTAGTTGAGAACCCATTTGTTGCATTGTATAGGTTCTGATACGATACCTTAGGATGTCTGTCAATTGTTGAATCAGTAGATGCTTTTTTGTGTCTTCTCCTTATCAAATGGATTGTAAGAATACATGACAATAGAACAAGAACCCCAATGGAACATGCTATAACTGTTGCCATCCGAAAATTGTGATGTTTCTTCTTTTGCATACCTTTTAAGGGACAGGGTGGAAGCCTCAGGTATGATACACCACCGCAAAGGTTGCTATTGTTTGTCACTGAAACTTCACTTGCATTCTGAAACACGCCATTTGTTGGTACCTCACCCTCTAACATGTTAAAAGAAGCATTGAAGTATTCCAAAACAGAAATATTTTGCAGTGCTTGTGGAATTGCTCCAAACAACCTGTTTCGCAATAGGTCTAAGTGTCGAAGACCTTTCAATGAAGCTAAAGAAGGTGGTATAATTCCATGGAAGGAGTTCCCCTGTAAATAAAGGTATTCCAAGCTGATGCATTTTCCTATTGTTTCTGGAATCTCACCAGATAAATGATTTTCAGACACATCTAGCGTACCAATATTTACAAGCATGCCTACCACACTAGGTAAACTACCAGTTAATAAGTTGTGTGATATGTTCAGTAGGATCGATAAAGATGTAATTCCAAGAACCTGTGATGGTATGGCTCCAGTAAGGTTGTTATGTGAAATATCTAGCAATGCTAAGCTTTTGCAATTTCCAATGCTTGAAGGAATGTTTCCAACTAACATGTTATATGACAAATGTAGCTCAAACAACTGACTGAGATTGCCTATGATAGTTGGTATCTCTCCTGACAACTTGTTGTTGTCCATATACAATCTTTGCATCTTTTGGAGCTTACCAAAAGAAGCTGGAATGTTCCCAGCTAGATAGTTTCCCTCCATAACCAATTCAATTAAGTCAACAAGATTTCCTAATTCTGTAGGAATTTGTCCGGCTATTTGATTACCACCAAATGCTAATACTTGGAGCTGTGTGGACAAGTTTCCTATGAAATTAGGCAAGTGACCCGCAAAATTATTGTCCTCCATACCAAACTGTTTCAGCTTACTACAATTTATCAAAGACTTTATGAACTCCCAGTCATTAAATGTATCCCTTCCGAGATCATTTGAACCTAGAGCTAGATTTGAAAGTTTTTGAAGATTTCCTAGATTTGGGACTTGTCCTACAAAATAGTTGCTAGAAAAATCAACCTCTTGAAGCGCAAATGCACTTGTGATGGAGGTTGGGATAGGACCTGATAACTGATTCCCTGCCACTTGAATGGTCCTGAGTTTCGGGAGGGTGAAAAAACATGTTGCTTGGAAGAGAACCCTCAAATTGACAAAATGCAACTGTTAAGATAGTGAGGGATGACAAGTTGTAAAGTGAGGAAGGAAACTTACCAGACAGTTCATTCATTCCCAGTGATATAAATGTCAAGTTTGTCAAACGACCTATTTCCTCTGGTATATTTCCCTCCAACTTATTATAAGGCAAGGAAAGAACAGTGAGAGAAGAAAGATTAAATATGGATTGTGGGATTTGTCCAGTTAGATTGTTTGAATAAAGATACAACTGCTCAAGCTTCCCAAGGGACACGATTTCCATTGGTATTTGGCCAGTAAAATGATTACCAGCTAAACTCAAGTACCACAGTTTAGAGCAGTTTGTCAAGCTAACTAGAAACTCCCCGACTAAGTTGTTACTGGTTAAATCCAGTGCTTGTAGTTGAAACAAACGGCTCAATTCTTGCAGGACATGACCGTAGAAGTTATTGGATGCAAGACTGAAGATTCTAAGAAAGGAGAGGTTCCCAACATGTGGTGAAATGGACCCTTCCAAACGATACCCTTCTAGTTTCAACTCTATAACTCTTTGATGTAGGTGACCGCATGTGACTCCTTGCCAGTTGCAAAAGTGGCCAGAACTATTCCAAGAGGCCAACACTCCGAAAGGGTCATTGGATATGGATTCTTTGAAGTTGAGCAATGCAAAATGGTCAGTCGCGTTTCCTAAGGCAGAGACAGTAGCGGAGTTGGGTTGAAACAACGGGAAGCTTGAAGTGAAGAGATAGAGCAAGACAAGGCATAGGGACCAAATCAACATCGTTGAGGAACAGAGAACAAAGTTGCTAAAGTGAAGAATTTCTAAGAGGGTGTTTGGTTTGTGTATTTTCTATTTTCATTACCACTGAAAATACGTTTGGTCATCTGTTTTCATTCTCAATTTCAGAAAATATTTTCAAAATTTCTGAAAATTTTGAAAACATCATTTTGACGTTTTCAGTTTTTTCTTCGTATGGGTTGAAAACATTTTCAATTGAAAAGGCGGTGGCATGACCGTAAATACAATATATGTTCTTTACTTCTATTTCGGCACTCGGGTTCGAACCTGCTCAGGGTAAAATACATACCCAAAGTGAATAATGCAGCAGCAGGAACGAGCCAGCGACGATGCAACCAAGATGGAGGTGGCGTGCCATCTGGTAATACATGGCGGATGCAGGTTGAGGAGTACTCTAGTGAAGGAGCAGCGAGAGTGCGCAAAGTCGACGTCAGGTTCGCGGTGTTGGATCGCAGAGGTGAACGGTGATGCGGGTGGTCGCTGACACTGATCTTGGCAGAGTTCACAAGTTATTAAGGCAGATGACAGTGGTGGCTTGCGGTGGAGACATGTTGAATTCCATGATTGATCGTGGGTTGCGTTTTTAGTTGTGAGTATTTGCTGTTGATGAATGGTAGTGGGCACAAGAGAGGATGGATGTTGCTGTTGCAGAGAGGGCAGCGATGGTTTTTGTTGAGAGATGATGGTGGTGGTGGGGGAATGTTGGGGCTTTTTTGTTATATAATTAATTTTGTCGAATATCCAGTTTATAGAAGACATGATAATAGTTTAAAAATAATTCTAATTTACTTAAAAAATCAGGTATATTCCTAATCAAATTTTGTCATTAGAAGTAATTTTGATGGAAAGTATTTTATGTTATAAAAATATTCATTACGTAAAAAATATTTTTGGGAAGTAAACCATATATATATATATATATATATAATTTTTATTATTTAAAAACAAACATAATTTTATTATTTTGAATCTTATTTTAAAAACAGATACACCAAACATATTTTCATTCTTTTCAGTTTTTCAAAATAGAATTTGTCTTTACAAACCAAACGCATTTCCTAAATTTTAAAATCTGAAAATGGAAATCCTTTTCAGACAATAAAAACAGAAAATAAAAATAGGAAATATTTTCACAAAGCAAATGCACCCTAAATTTTTATCTCACTTGGCTTGTAACTAAGTGAATGGCAATTAGGCCATAGTTACCATGGCTTTAAATAGTGGTATACAACTGCAGGGGAACACAAATGATGGTCCATCAGCTGCAATCTTTTTGTAATTTTTTGCAATTGCAGTAATCACATTGCGACCACAAGTGTCTGTTAAGCATGCATGTTTCCGCTGGCCATTGTGTTACATGCATTTTGGTCAATATGGCGTGTGTTTCGGTTTAATTTGACAGTTAACATAGCGCATTTTCCATTGCGGATTGAGCGTTGATTGACACAGGTCAGTCAATATACAATATTTTCCATTTCCAACATGGAGTGGTGATACATTTCGCTGAAGCAGCCAACCACCCAGAGAATAAGAGAGATATGGAAAAGACAACCAATCAAATCACAGAAGAGTGGTAGAAACCAGAGTCCAGTTCACAATCTATATGTAGCTAGCTAGGAATTGAAATTAACCAAATTTCATATAGAAGTTGTGAAGACCGTTAAAAAAAAAAAAAAAAGTAAGGACCACCGTGCACCTTAAGTGGTATAGACCACCATAGGTTTCTCTCTTTTCTTTTAATTCTCTTCCTCTCCTCCCGTATGATTCCAGACCCCCCTTCATCCCTTTCTTCTCTTCTTCTCTTCTTTTCTTTCTTCCTTCCCCGTGGCTTCTCTTCTCTTTTCCTATAATTCTTTTTCATTTTTTTTGCTTCCTTCTTCAAGAAATAACACCACCACCTCCATCACCATCATCTCCTCCTCATCTCCATCACTTCCTCTCTCTCTTTCCTTCTCCTCTATCTCACTTTCTCTTTCTAAACTCCATTAGAGAGTTGAATATTTTAGAAGCTTTGGAAGTGATTTTCTTCACCAATTATACTCTCCAAGTGGTAAGTAAGCTTCTATCATACTCCATTTTAATTATTGAAATTTCTAAATTTTTTTTTTGGATTAAATTAGATTTCTTAAACCCTTGAATTTGGGGTTTTTAGTGAATTAGCGTAAATTGATGGTAATTGATAGTGTAGTTAGCTCACAAATATTCATATTGTCTTATTCCTAGAGCGATAGAGCAATCGGACAACAACACTTGCGTTGGTGACATTAAAGGCGTTGATCTTCGGTTCTTTGAACCAGTATTTGTGAGTAGATAGCGTATCTGTAGGTTACTTTATGCATGATAAACAATATAAAATTATATGAAGAGCTGAAAGTATATTGACATAGAAGAAAATAATTATTTAGTGAAAATGAGGCTTTATGTTTAAAATGAAAAATCTGTATTTGGATGCCATAATATGATTATTATGTTTATTTAAATACTTTTAGTTGAATTGCAACAAATTTTATATTTTTAGAGCATATTATGTTAATTACTAAAATTGAGTTATTTTATGTCTATTATGCATATTATACATGAGGATGGTTTTTATGTTGTAAAATATCTTAGAAGTGGAATATGCATGATTTAGAGTAATTTGGGGAAATTCCATAGTTAGAACCTGTAGTTAACGGCAGGGACGTTAGCCTCGGTGCACCGTGATAAATCCCAGTTAGCAGGAGTGGTGCTAACCTACACATAGTCTGCAGCTATGTCTGGACTTGTATATGGCTACGAGCCAACTCCAGTTAGCAGGTGAGGTGCTAACCCGCACATGACTTTTGTCGTGTCTGGACTTGTATGGCTACGGGCCAACTCCAGTTATCAGGTGTGGTGCTAACCCGCACATGACCTTGAGTCATGTCTGGACTTGTTATTGTTCTACTTAGGATAATCTCCCCATTATACTTGGAATTATGTGATTATGTAAAGTTATGTTTTCAAGATATCTCATGTTATAGCTATATATATATATGTTCTATGAGTATATGTACATTATTATGTTTATATTGTTTTATGATTGTATTTAGTAAACTACGGATATCCTATCTCTCGCTGAGTTGCAAAACTCACCCTGTTGTTATCCATATTTTTTGAATACAGTCTTTGGTCTTTGGTTCTAGTTCTATTCCTCCGACTCAGCACTAGTTGAATTCAAGTTGGTGAGCCTTCTTGAGAAGGCCTTTATGTTAGAACTTTATGTTGTCTAGTCTATTAGTTGCTCCATATGTCACAGGCAGGGTTCTCGGACTTATATTATGATATGAGTGAGAATTTATGACTTAGCCATATAGATTATGTTATGTAAATGATTTGTAAACTTAAATTGATATTATGTTTTGAACTACGTTAAATGTTGTTATATACTGGAAGGGCGCATTCTGAGAATGCTTGATGCCCATTTGCTGGAATTTTAATTGAAAATGTTGCAGGTTATATTGTATTTGGGGAATGTCCGAAAAACAGAGGAGACTCTGTCCGTTTTTCTATAAAATATTGTGTGTTAAGGCTGGCTAGGGAAAATGTTCTCTATGCACCGGTCATGGCCTAGGTTGGGTTGTGACAGAAGTTGATTGAAAGGCTTTCCTTCAAGACCCTTGACACCAATAGTTTTAATATGTTTTCTTATAGCGATTACATGTGCTATTCAACTACAGTAGCAAAACAACGTGCAAGGCAAGTTGCGTAAGTTAAGAGACAGGATGATTAAAGTCCATCTCGTGCACATTGTCATTAATAATCAAACAATCCAATAGGCTTCGGTACAGAAAAGGAGACATTTGCGAACAACTCAATGAGCCCACAAGGTTGACAGGTGATGTGTGTACCTGAAAGTGCAAGGCAATGGAGTCCGCAAAGACCTTTCTTGGCAGCGGATCCATTAGGTAGCAATGGTAACTGTGACAGAAATACAGAAAATTACAATTACGAACAAAGATTTTTATTTTTCCCCCAATAATACCCTCACACATATTTAATATTTTGATTATTTTCTAATATGTCCTCAAACCATGGGCAGTCCGGTGACCAGCCTACGGGGATACACAATGTCTTTTAATGTGTATTTGTTATTTTGTCCTAGTATCTTCAAACACGAAGACATTTATCGTACTCCATAACCAAACACAATTAAGAGACAATGTTCAAATGATAGTTACCAAACGCTACGTTATGTGACAACCCAAACAGAATAACTAACTCTGTCCTTCCGCCGCCTTCGTCAATCACGTTCTGAGCCGGCAGCAACGTCGCACCGCCGTGTACCCACAGCTCATCGCAAACATCACGTGTTTCAGTTTCACCCCTAACTGTTCCTTCCCCCCATGCGTTTCTAGGCTGCAATTAGGGGATGTAGCCCTACTCTTCTCTTTCTTTGGGTTTACTTGGACCGAATCATTTGTTCTATTTGAAATAAAATCATATTGGGGGTATTACAATATTAAAAATATAATTTTAAAAAGTCAATTTTTTTAAAAAAAATATTCATACACAATAATTAAAATTTTATTCATACAATAAGTCAATTTTATAATTATAATAATTACACTTAAACTAATTTTATTAAATTTGTATTTATACATATAAGTATAAACTTTTTTAGGACAAATTACAATAACCTCCGCTGAGGTTTGGCGAAATACAACCTGTCATCCTTCTATTTGTAAAATTTGCTCAGGAAGTCCTTGAGTCTGTAAAATCATTATGCCAACCTCTCTTGAATTTGTAAAATTATACACTGACTTCTCTTCTATGGCACAACAAATAGCACATGTAGGGAAGATCAATATTACCTGAATAAATAGAGAAGAGTTGGGGTTAATTTCATCATCAAATTTTTATGTGAAAGTTGGACCTTTTGTTTTAGATCTTTATCCATATTCCATATAAAATAAAACAATACATTATTTACACAAATAAACCAATCTGACTTCTGCAGTTTTGATGCAATTTTGGTCTATTTTTAATATAGGCGGATTTGTGAAGGCTCCACACGAAAACAAATTGCACTAAATATGTGAGGACCCTTCACATGTTCAATCCAATTGGTTTTCGTTACTCCCTCATCTGACTGTTAAATGTGACCCCCTCATCTATATTAATAATTTCACCATCAAGGATAAAACATTTGTTAGCCATTGGCGGATTTTATAGTGGATCTTATATGTTTGGTCCATCATGTACTCCTTATTTATTGATCGTTGCATCAAACCATCCAATAAAAATATATTTATCTAATAGCTAATAATAAAAAATTCATGATTCACCTAAATATATGAGGTCCATCTTATAATTTGTCGTCAGCCATTTGTCTCTCACAACTAAAATAAATCAAAGTGAAGAGAAAAGCAAATACATGAACTGCAAGGAGTTAAGAGGGTTTTGAGTATTTATATTGTAATGAGACAACCAATTCGTGAGGGTCCTTCATGAATTTGAAATGCACTAAATATGTGAGGATCATTCATGAATTTGTGTTGCATTGAGTTAGTGAGGGACTTTCATGAATTCGTATTTCACTGAATTCTTAAATGACCTTCACAAATTTAAATTTCATTAAATACATGTAGGCCCTTCACATATTTAGTACAATTAGACATCATGACAGGCCCTCATGAATTCACCTATATTAAAAATGGACAAAAAATGTAGAATAAGTCAGATTGGTTTATTTGTGTATGTTGTGAAATGGCTGGCCCAAAAGGCAGAAACAAAGTGATACAAAATAAATATGTGGAAGCTTAAAATAAATGACACCACAAATTTATATGGTTCGGCTTAAAACCTACGTCCATAGGCAAATATAACAATCAAATATTTCACTATAAAAATATGATGGAGATACAAAAGGTGGGCACACTCCACTCAATCGAAATCCCAAATACACTCAGAATACCTCATAGTATTTTTCTCACTAGTGTATACTCTCAACTTATAAAAGAGAAGAATTTATAAGTTCTATTTATAGAGCGTTCGGTGCTAAACGTTTCAACCATCACTAAATTTTCATTCGATGCCAACCATCTAACTTCATGCACCGTTTTGAAAAATTTATACTTTAATTGTCATGCCATGTGCTACACCGTTCTTTCTCCCATAGTTTTTTGCTTTTGCAAGATTCACAAAGTGCATGTATAGAGTAGATTTGAAAATTCAAACCATCCTCTTAAAAATCTCCATCTTTGTTTGATTTTTATCAATTCTCAAATTTCTGAAGTTACCTTTTCCAATGTGTCTATAAGGGTAGACTCACATATTGCGAATACTTATTAAGTCTAAGCAATGCTTGAACTTAGCCACTGTAATTGACTTTGTCAACATGTCTGCTGGATTGTTTGAGGTGCCAACCTTCTTCATAGCAATGACACCTTGAGAAATAATCTCCCGAATAAAATTATATCTGACATATATATGTTTAGTTTTATCATGAAACATTTGGTTCTTGGTCAAATGTATGACACTTTGGTTATGACAATAAATAATTGTAACATCTTGTTTCAAGTTCAAATTGCTTACCAAGCTTCTGAGCCGAATGGCTTCCTTCGCTGCTTTTGCTGCTGCCATGTATTCAGCTTCTGTGGTGGATAGTGCAATAGTAGACTGTAAAGTCGCTTTCCAACTAATTGCACTACCTGAAAGTGTGAAAATGTATCCTGTCAGAGATCTCCTTTTGTTAACATCTCTAGCATAATCAGAGTCAATGTAACCAATAATGCTACCACCAGTGTTAGAACTTCTGTCATATACTAAGCCAACATCTGCAGTACCTTGAAGATATCAAAGTATCCATTTCACTTCCTGTTAATGCATCTTGCTAGGATGCCCAATGTATCTGCTAACAACACTAATGACATGTTAAATATCAGGACGAGTACATACTATAGCATACATTATACTTCCAACTATACTAGCATAGGGAACATGCGACATATGTTCCTTCTCTTCAGTGAATTGTGGTGAATGTGCAGCTGATAATCTGAAATGGGCTATTAAAAGAGTACTCACAGGCTTTGCCCCTTGCATTCCAAAATGCTCAAGTACTTTCTCAATATACTTCTTCTGAGACAAATATAATTTGCTAGCAAGCTAATCCCTGTGAATTTTCGTGCCCAAAATTTTCTTAGCTTCTCCCAAGTCTTTCATTTCAAATTCACCATTGAGTTGCTCTTTCAACCTCTTGATCTCAAACATACTCTTAGCAGCAATTAACATGTCATCAACATAGAAAAACAAGTAGACAAATGAACCATCTGAGATCTTTCATTGGTAAACACAATAATTATAGTCACTCCTTAAGTAACCACGACCAAAAATGAAAGTATCAAATCTCTTGTACCATTGACGAGGATATTGCTTTAAGCTATATAACGACTTCTTTAAGAGACAAACATGGTCCTCTTTGCCTTGAACAATGAAACCTTCTGGTTGCTGTATATAGATATATTCTTCAAGCTCACAATGAAGAAAGGCTGTCTTGACATTGAGTTGTTCAAGCTCTAAGTCAACAATGCAACCATGGCAAGCAACACTCGAATGGAGCTATGTCTTACAACAGGAAAGAATACTTCATTGAAGTCTATTCCTTCCCTTTGGCTAAAACCTTTTGCTACTAAGCATGTTTTGTAACGAGTCCGTTCAACTTCAGGGGATCCTTCCTTTTTTCTTAAAGATCCATTTGCAGTCAACGACTTTATGTCCTTTAGGTGGTTTCACTAACACAAGTTTGATTCTTATGAAGAGACTCCATTTCTTCACTCATCGCAGCAATCCATTGTGCAGACTCTTCACTCAAGATAGCCTTATGGTATGTGGTAGGATCTTCTGATTCCATATACTCTGCCACCAATTGTGAACACTCAATTTTGTCTTGTCATTTAAATAAGAAAATCCAAAAAATTTGCATTTTATTTGCTCCGAAACTTTTATTTTATTTTATCTTTTCTTTAATCTCATAGCCTTCTCATGCATTTCATTTGAAAAAAAGAAAAACACATGCTAGCCCCATAAGCCCATTTCTTGTTGGTGTCAATCAGCCCATTTCCAAAAACAAGAGAGGTCCGGCCAACTCTGTTTATTATATTGCTATTTCTACAATAAAAATAAAAATAAAAATCTTTCAATCTAAGTCTTGCAAGTCCGTGATACACCAAAACAAAATAAAAAAGGAAAAGGGAAGTCAAAGAATGGGAGTGGCAACACCATGATTGTGTTCCTACCAACTCCTTGCAAAATGATAACTTTTTCTTCGATGTACCAACTTGTTAAAGTAGAGCAAGTAATGATTTGGTCAATGGAGAAAATGCTATATATGGATCAATTAGTAGCAGAAGAGGAGGGGAACCTAAAAAATTTAAGCTCACTTCATTTCATTCACCATCGAATCTTCAACACTATAATAAACCATCACATAACCCTTTACCACCATCATAAAAAAAATCCATCGGAGCCTTTCACTGCATGAACCATCCTCAGCATTACAATCACAACCATCACCCCATCACGTAACCTCATTCATAAACCATCCCAAATGATACACAAATCAGACAAAAATAATAATCTTCATCCATCCACAAACACAACCATCATCTAATTCCAATAAATCATTGAAAATAACCAAAAAAGGGTCTTAGTCCTTACCTATAGCAAGAAGTCGTCACCCTCAGCACTTTCACCATACAGCCCCTTTGCGTGACCTCTTCCCTGCATCGTCCCTCACTGCCCCTCTATCACCGCATAGCAACCCCGCATCGTGGCATCTCCCCACCTTTTTTCGCTTCTCCACTCCGCAGACAAGCCACCAGCACCAGGTGAAGCCGTGTGATCCTCGAGACAGCATCGTTGCCCTTCGCTGTCGGGAACACCTTGCGCCTAGCTCCCATTTGTGAGCAGAACCGCCAGCCCGAGGAGATCGGGTGACAGCCCAGACTGTACCTCCCTCCCTCCCTCCTGGACCACCGCTTGCAGGCGGTCGGTGCCTCCACTGCCACCGCCGATGAAACCTCCACAAAGCCTCCTCGTGCTGCTACCAGTCTGCCGCCCTTAGCCGTGCAAATGCCACAACAAGTTCCCCTCTCTTGACCACTTTGTGCGTTGTCTACATCATTTGCTCTTGGCTCTGTTTCAAAGTTGTGGGCAACTAGGATCGAGGTATAGAAATTAGGTTGCAGCATTCTAGATTACAACTTTGTTTAGGTCAGCAACTTCTTTTATTTTTTGTTAGAGTCAGTGGTTCTTTTTTGTTGTTTAGGTTTGTAGAGGTCCTTGGGGACATTGGGCTTATTCTTTTAAATTTTTTATCTTCCATTTTTGGTATTGGGTTGGTATTAGGCTAGAATGTTTTGTTATGTTGATTCATTTTTTTTTTGTAGGTTTAGGTTTTTTATTTTATTAAAGTTTAGACCTATTTCAAAAATAAAATAAAATAAAAAATAACTAAAGATAACAAAAATACAAAAACATTTTGGTCCATGTAACAATCAATGATTGTGATCGAGGAGTCGGTGCTCCCTTTGCAGCTTTGAATTGTAAAGGATTTAATGGATAGTTGAGTGCCACCTAAATCCCATGCCAAATGGATACTTTTCTCCTAATTTCTTAATCAAAACTCTTCTAAAAAAATTAAATAAAATCAACTAAGCACATTTTTATCTTGTCTCTTAATTAAAACTCATCAACAAACAATTATTTTCTACAGAACGATGTGGTTTTGAGTTTCTCATTGCACTAAAGGATACGTCGGCGTAGCCAACAACTAGCAAGCCAAAATCTCTTTTTCATAAAATTAGTTCCTTAATTTCTGTTTTAATTTTAGCCTTATTTTTGTAAATATATAATTATTAATTTTATCTTTATGTTTGCAAATATATGATTATTAATTTTATCTTTATTTTTGTAGATATATAATTACTAATTTTAGTTTCATTTTTGCAAATATATAATTACATTTTTGGGGGAAAATAAATATATAATAATTATAATTAATTTGCATAATAAACTTTAGGGTAACCGTATTTATATGGATGTATTAGAGGTGCAGTGAGATTAAGTTTCCATCTTTCTCTAATCATAATCAGACTTCCGAACCTCAAAACTCTTAAAAGACCATTTTTTACCAAATCAAAAGGTTTTTCCAATTTTTGCTAAAAAAGAAATTGGTGGCGACTCCTATTCATTTTCAAAACAACGTTGTCAATCCAGTCATGGCGCCCTTCGGGGACGTTGTGACACTGATAATGTAAAAGAGACTACGACTGCATGACTATACCTTTGTGGTGGCTTTATTTTCCTCTTTTCTCTGTCTCTAGTAAGGCTATAATGCTGCAACTATTATCATGCATCTATGGCATCAACAATATCTTATTCTTCTTCTTGAATGGGCTGATCAGAGGCATCTTCTTGCATCTGCATTGGTGATTCAGCTGTAAACTCCACCTGCTTGCTAATAACTTGGTCTTTTTCTATGTCGCCAACATCCTCTTTCAAATGAAGCATGGATGATTCATTAAACTTGATATCTTTGTTGATTATGAATTTGGATGACTTAGGTTCAGTGCGCCACAATCTATAACTTTTCACCCTAGTTGTATACCTGAGAAATATACATTTTAATGCCCTTTGCTCAAGTTTTCCACCATCAATATGAGCTTATACAGGGTAACCGAAAATTCTCATACTCGAGTAATCAGCAGGTGCCCCAGACCATATCTCAATAGGAGTCTTCAAATCACTCACAGTTGATGGAGATCGATTCATAGCAAGCTATATTGACAATTTTAACCCAAAAATCTTTAGACAAACTAGCATTAGAGAGCATAAAGGGAGCCATCTCCAAAAGAGTTCTATTCATGCATTCTGTTAATCCATTTTGTTGCGGAGTCTTTTGCATAGTATAATGTCTTACTATGCTTTTATTTTCACAAAACTCATTGAACTAACCTTCACAGAACTCCAAACCATTATCTGTTCGAAAGCGCTTGATTTTCTTTCCGGTCTGGTTCTTAATAAGCATTTTCCCTTTCTTGAAAGTATGGAACACATCATTCTTATGTTTTAAAAAATAAACCCATAACTTCCTTGAGAAATCATCAATGAATGTAAATAGGTAACTAGCACTACCTTTTGATGGAACAGACGTAGGGCCCTATAAGTCAGCGTGGATGTAATTCACTGTGCCCTTAGTTCTGTGGATAGCAATGCTGAACTTGACTCTAGTCTGCTTCCCATAGACACAGTGTTCACAAAATTCAAGCTTCCCAATTTTGTGATCACCTAGCAAACCGTACTTGCTCAAAATTGACATTCTAGTTTCACTCATATGCCTTAGATGCATATGCCATAAATGAGCAATATCTAAATCAAAATCAGATGAAGATGATACTGAGGTGGCACCAACAACTATACTTCCTTGAAGTAAATAGAGAATGTTGACCAACTTACCTTTTATCGACATAAGAGCACCTTTAGAGATTTTTAAAACTCTACCTTCAACAAAATACTCATATATAAGATTTTTCTTCAAGTATGGTATGTACCGAACATCACTCCGCGTTCTCAAAACTCCATCATGTATCTTGATTTGGACTCTTCCAATGCTAATGATCTTACAGGGCATATCATTCCCCATAAGGACAACACCACTATCTATTGACCGGTAAGTTGTAAACCAATCCCGGTTCCGACACATGTGGTAAGAGCAACCAGAATCAAGCATACAAGTATTACCAATTGAACTGGTTGATACTATGAGAATATTATCAGTACTTTCAGCAACACTTGCTACATCACTTGAATCTCTGTTCTTTTTGTCTTTGAGTCTCGGACATTCTGCTCTCCACTGCCCTTCCTTCTTGCAGTATCGGCACCTGCCTTTACAATATCTAGACTTAGATCTAAACTTTCATCTTCTACTACTCGATCCAATCTTCTTTGACCTCCTTTTGGCAACCAAGCCAAATACATTATCATCACGACTGCCAGTATCATGCCCCATTTTGTCACGACTTAAAAGTGTAGATTTAACCTCATCAATTTTGAGGCTTTCGCGACTATATATGAGCGTCTCACAAAAGTGTATAAGAAAGAGGTAAGGAACAAAGCAACATTATTGCTTGTTACTCACTTGAAAGTGTCTTATCCATGTTTTTCAAATCTGTAACAAGTAATGTGAACTCAGCTATGTGAGACCGAATTGATGTCCTTTCTACCATATGGAGTATGTACAGATGTTACAAAACACCGAGATGGTTGGCCACTATCTTAATTATATATAATGACTCCAATTTAGTCCACAACGATTTTGCTATTTTCTCCGAAAGGACCTCCCGTAGCACATTATCTGTAATGCATAACTGAATAATAGAAAGAGCCTTTTGATCGGCATCTTCCCATTTAGAATCCTTCATTGTCTTAGGCCTCTTTTCCTTGTCAGAAAGTGCTACTTTTATACATTGTTGTACAATAACAGTCATCATATGGACTTTCCATATTCTGAAATTAATGCACCCATCAAATTATTGAATATCAAATTTTACAGTATACATTTTTAAACAAATTAACCTAGAACTTTATAAGATCTCTGATACCAATTTGTTGTGAAATGACAAGTCTAAAAGGCAGAAACAAAGTGACGCAAAATAAATATGTGGAAGCGTAAAATTAATGACACTACGAATTTATGTGGGTTGGCTTAAAACCTACGTCCACGGGTAAAGGTGACAACCAAATATTTCATTATGAAAATATGATGGAGATATAAAAGGTGGATACACTCCACTCAACCAAAATCCCAAATACATCTAGAATATTTCACAATATTTTTCTCACTAATATATACTCTCAACTCACAAAAGAGAAGAATTTATAAGTAACAAATAATTCTACTCTATTATTAAAAGGAGGAGCGTATGTTGGTTTTTCCATTGTGTTGATCTGATCCTCCAAGTGCTGGAAGTAAAACTCTATTTATAGAACTTTCGGTGCCAAACTTTTCAACCATCACAAAATTTTGATTCGGTGCCAACCACCTAACTTTATGCACCTTTTTGAAAATTTTGTCATTTTAATTGTCATTCTATGTGTTGCACCATTCTTCCTCCTATAGTTTTTGACTTTTGCAAGATTCACAAAGTGCATGTATAGGGTAGGTTTGAAAATTCCAACTATCCTATCATAATGTACACAATAAGTTATTTAATTTTATACGGGTTAAAAAATCCTTTTTTTAAAGTATCATAACGTTCATTTTCGATTTCCAAAATCTTATATTTTGGTTCAGTTCAAAAGAAAAATTAAGGAAATATTGAGACTTTCAGGTAAACTAATTAAATTTTACTCCCAAATAATTTTAAATTCAATTTCAAATAATAATTTTTTGACACAAAAGTGGACATGAAAAGAATAAAAATCCAAAAATGCCTATAATGAAATAATAATTCGTATGATAACATTGCTAAACAATACAAAGCTAAGCTTCGGTTCTACGGTAAAGATACAGAGAAGTCAACGAGAAAAGAATAAACATGACGAGTTCTTAGTTCTGGTGGTAGAATTATTGAATAAAAGAAGGCAGCTATAAAAAGGTAATGGAAGGAAAAACAAAATAGAAATTCAAGCATATGAGTTCCATGTTGTCAGAAAAACCAAGTCATTCATAAAGAGAATACGCTTGGGGATCATAGAGATGTCCAAAACACCAATCCAGCTTGATCCATTCCATTGTTGAAGTCCTAAAATAATTCCAAGGATTTCTGCCTCTTGAATATCCAGCAAAGCAAGGGCTCTACAGTTAGTTTTCTGCAATAGTGCAATTGCAAAAGTTGAGAAAATGAGAATGCGTACTTAATTAACACAAAAAGAGACTTACGAGAATGTATGGTTTGGTTTGAATTTTCAGTTTTTAGATTTCTAGTTTTTCATAATTTGTGAAGGAAAAATTGAAAATTTTGAAAATTATAAATTTGAATTTGCAGAATTTTCAGTTTTTCCTTCATAAATACTGGAAACTGAAAAATTGAAAACTGAAAATTTAAACCAGACAGCCCTAGATGTTTTAAAGTTTCAAAAATATTATTTTAATACTTCGAAAAGTTGGTGACACTTAATTTATCATGTTGTATACTTTATCATAATTACATATTATGAATGAATGAGATGAGTATATATCATTATCATATTTAATAGTGATTAGGTATCTGTTATAATAAATACTCACTTTTATAATACTATTAAAATAACATTACTTTTAGACTTTTGGGCCAGAAAAACCTTTTTCTAAAGTAAATAAAAAAAATTTAGTAAAACAATCTATTTTCGTTTAGATGCTTACAACAAGGAAGTTTAGCGTACACACGTATTTATATTTAAAAACGAAAAAAGGAACTTAAACATATATTTATTCATTATATTTCAGGTCAAATCTGGTACCAACTCCTTGCTATTACACATAGCACCAAAATGAAGCAAACTATTATAACAACCCTTTTTATTTACAAAACCATGCTTCTAAAATTTATTTATCATTTTATTTGATAGTAAGTTTTATTGCCGCGTGGCACCAACAAAACAATTCATGATTAGTGGATAACAACAATGGGAAATATAGCTCGAAGAAAAGGCATATATTATGAAATTATAATTGTGTAAATTGGTAGTAGTACGGAGCAACATGTCAGAGGAATACTTATCTCTTTATCTTGTATTTATAGTAGTAGTGATTTACCTTTGATCCCTCAGAAAGAGAATGAATTTCTGATAATAGCTAGCTCCCTTGTCACTTCTATCATATTTATTCTTTCTTTAGGTAACTCCACGGAACAAGCAAGTCCAATCCTAACTAATGAAAATAAGCACTTCTCCGCAATTGGATGCAAATGAAATGCATTTTCTGAAAGCTTGTATTCTCCTTCTATTGTTTTGTGGGGAGATTCATTTTCCAATGAGAAAAGAGAAGCATCAATAATCTCTAAAATATTATTGGGAAATGCATTTTGGACATAGTTGTGCAGGTTGTGACCATCTTTAAACAATTCATCCGTTGGTCTTTTCCCAATTAGCATCTCCAAAAGAAGAATCCCAAAGCTATACACATCACCAAGTGTTGACACTTGAGAATTTATTCCATACTCTGAAATATGTTTCAAACTGATCAATGCTTTGAAAGTTATCATTACAAGATTAATGAAATGGAAAAATGGCGATCTTAAGCTAAAGGATTTACATTTCTTCCAAAAGTAGGAGAGATCTAGATCATACCTGGAGGAGCATAACCAATAGTCCCCCTTATTCCAGATGTGCTGGTCTGGCTTTCAGAATTGTCATTAATTGTAGAGATGAGTCTTGCTAAGCCAAAATCGCTCACATGAGCAACCATGTCATCATCGAGAAGAATATTGCTTGGCTTCACGTCACAATGAATAATGGGTTGCTCACATTCATGATGAAGATAATGTAATGCAGAAGCAACACCAATAATGATTTCCAATCTTCCCTTGAGGTTCAGCTTTCTTGACTGATCTTCGATTTCTTTCACTGGATGTAGCCAATCCTCTAGGCTTCCATTGGGCATGAACTCAAAAACTAAAGCTTTGAAATCATTTCCATTGTAGTCTACGCCAGAGCAACAAGTGAAAATCTTCACAAGATTTCTGTGTCTGATTTCTTTTAATGCATTACATTCGGAAATGAAACTTTTGTGAGCTCCTTTCAATTGAAGGTTTAGAACCTTTATAGCAACAACTTTTTGCTCGGACTCAATATTTCCTTTGTACACAGAACCTACACTTCCAGCTCCTATCAAGTTCTGCGATGAGAACCCGTTAGTTGCATGGTATAGGTTTTGGTATGATACTGGGGGAAGAAGTTGGACAATGGTTGAATCAATAGGTGTTTTTCTCGTCCCTTTCCTCATCAAATAGATTGTAAGGGTACATGAGAATAGAAGACAAAAGACAACTAAACATATTATCAGTAATGTCCTTTTGTGATTATAGTGTTTTCTTTTTGCTATATCTTTCAAGGGGCAAGGTGGAAACTTTAGTTCTAATATCCCACCACAAAGCTCTCCATTGTGAGTAAGAAAAACAGCACTTGAATTGCTGAAGACACCATTTGTTGGCAGCTCACCCTCCAACATATTAAAAGAAGCATTGAAGTATTCTAAAACAGACATGTGTTGTATTCCTTCTGGAATTGCTCCCGACAATTTGTTTCTTGAGAGGTCTAACATTCGAAGACCTTTCAAAGAAGCCAAGGAAGGTGTTATGGTTCCATCAAAGAAATTCCCTTGTAAGAAAAGGTACTCCAAGCTTATGCATTCTCCAATTGTTGCAGGGATGGCACCAGAGAGAGAATTTTCGGACACATCCAGTTTATCAATCATTTTTAGCATCCCCACCTCGACAGGTAAGCTACCATTCAAGGAATTATGTGATACGTCCAGTAAGATTGATAAAGAGGGAAGTCCAAAAATCTGTGACGGCAGAGCTCCACTTAAGTTGTTATGTGAAAGCTCTAAAAATTCTAAATTTTTGCAATTTCCAATAGTTGAAGGAATACTTCCAATGAACATGTTATATGATATGTTTAGACTAACCAGCTGGCTAAGATTGCCAATGAAAGCTGGAATCACTCCTGATAATTTGTTTCTTGCCAAATTTAACACTTGTAACTTTCGAAGCTTACCAAAAGTAGCTGGAATAATCCCAGCTAGGTGGTTAGTCTCCATGGTCAAGAGAACTAAGTTAAATAGATATCCTAGTTCTGTAGGAATTCTTCCAGATATCTGGTTACCACCAAGATATAGTTCGGAAAGTTGGGTGGAGAAATTGCCAATTAAGTTGGGCAAAGGACCTTGAAAATGGTTGTTTGTTATATCCATTATTTTTAGCTGAGTGCAGTTTATCAAAGACTTTAAAAACCCCAAGTCATTAGGTGAATTGCTACCAAGGTTATATGAACCAAGATTTAGAAATGAAAGATTTTGAAGCTTTCCAAGACTAGGGACTTTTCCTACAAAATTGTTATCACCAATATCTAACAATTGAATGCCAGATGCATTAGTGATGGAAGTTGGGATTGGACCTGAGAATTGATTAGCAGCAATTGCAACAAGCTCGAGATTTCGGAGGTTGAGGAACATGTTGGCTGGAAGAGAACCATTAAATTGATTGTATGTGATCGATATGCGAGTGAGAGATGACAAATTGTAAAGTGAAGATGGAGGCATACCAGATAGTTTATTGGCTGGCACAAATATTGTTGTCAAGCTCTTCAGATGGCCTATTTCTTCTGGTATGTTTCCCTCCAAGTTATTATAAGACATGGAAAGAAAAGTGAGGGAAGAGAGATTCCCTATAGAGGCTGGGATTTGTCCAATAAGATTGTTGCTACGAATCATCAAGCGTTCAAGCTTGCCAAGGTGGCCAATCTCTTGTGGTATTTTGCCACTAAAATTGTTTGATCCTGCATCAAAGCCCCTCAGTTCTGAGCAATTTGTCAAGCTGATTGGAAGCTCCCCAGTGAGTGTGTTATTGTTGAGAATAAGCATCTGCAGTTGGGATAAACGCCCCAGTTCTGGTGGGATTTCACCATAAAAATTGTTAGCATCCAAGCTGAGGAGTGTAAGAAAGGTTAGGTTCCCAGTGTGTGGTGAAATGAACCCTTGCAGCCTGTATCCTGTGAGGTTCAATCCTGTGACTCTCTGATGCTGGGGGTCGCATGTGACTCCATGCCAATTGCAAAAGTGGCTTGAACTATTCCAAGAATTCAAGACTTGAAAAGGGTCATTGTTTATTGATTCTTTGAACTTGAGCAATGCAGAATGATCAGTCTCATTTCCTAAGAGGGCAAAAGCTGTTGTTCTGTTGGGTTGAAACCACAGAGTTTGAAGTTACGAGAATAAACAAGACAAGGGATATGAGCCAAACTAAACGTGATAGGATTGGCATCGTTGAACAACAGAATACAAGGTTGCTAAATTGTAGGCTTCCAAATTTTTCTGTCACTTGGGAATTGGGATATAACTACGTGAATGGCTATTAGGCTATACCATGTTTTTAAATTGCCGCGGCAATTGAATCACAAAAGCAATTATGGTAGTATGGCCCGCTTTTTCTTTTTCTTAATTTTCTGTGATTGAAACCAATTGCTATATTCGTTTCTCAACCATATTTAATATTTAATCTGTGTTCACTAACATGTACAACTATTCTCCTTGAATAATTATTTAGTTCTAAATGTTTATTAGAATGAAAGAAATGATTAAGAAAATATCAAAGTTAGAAAAAGTTAAAAGTAATTTAATGAATTCTCCTTTTTTTTCTTTTTTAATATTTCAACTTTCTCTCCTTTAATCCACTATATCTTTCTTCTCCTTTAATAGTATTTAGTAGGAGTATCATAGAAAGGAAATAATTAATACTACTTAATTTTTTTAAATGGACAATCATTTATAAATAATTTTTTTTTAAAAAATCGATAATTATTTAATGACGGAGAGTAATATTTTGCAAAGTTATAGTACAAAATATCTAAAATTTTTTTTGCTATATCCTTTATATATATATAAATCCTCTTAATATTAAAACAAGTAAAAAAATAATTTAATTTCTATTTATTGATAATATAAAACTTTTTCATATTGTTCATCCAATCAAATTATACTATTTATATAAATTTCTAAGTAATGTGTGTAACACTTAATAGTTTTTGCTAACGTAACAATACATGATTGGATTATGATGCTGTGGAAAAAAATTTTCATTGTCAATGTATATAAATTAAATTTAATAAATAAATATAATCAATGTCTTGAAAATTTAAAAGTGGCTTATGCTTGCTTACTTTATTTAATATGCAGGAAGATTTATAGAAATATTCAGTAGAAAAATTTAGAATTATTCAATTTAAAATAAGTGCATGTATATGTTCTTAACAATATTGCTACGCTACTACAACAATGACCCGAAACTCATCACTAGCGTAGCATTGAGTAGGTGAGAATTCTCAACCACTCCATGGTGTAAGGGGAACTTAATATCTCGATGATCAAGTCGTGATGACTTTGATCTGTGACTTTTTGTTACGCATGTATGCTTTTCAGTTTTCATTGGCGGCATCTTTTCATGCATTGATCGGTCAATATGGCTTATATTTTGGTGACTACGTGCCTAATTGATCCTGAAAAATATATCTAAGAATAAATAAGTGATTTAGAATTTAAAAATCTTAAATTAATTCTTTATATTAAAAAGGAAAAAGATAAATTAGTGCCTTTTATGTTGTAACTAACTATATACAGGGATGAATTTGACTTTTTTTTTTCAATATGAGGAACTAATTTAAAATTTTTAAATTTTAAAAGACTAAATTATTCCTAAAATATTTTTAAATGGTTAATATAAATATTTTGTCTGTGTTGTGAAAAGGCTTTGTCAGCACAAGTTTTAAAAAGTCAAAGGCCGGACGCAGCTAGCATACAACATTTTCCGTTACCCGCTTAAATGGCGATACTTACGGGTCGCTGAAGCTGCCAACCATCCAATTAATAAGAGAGAGATGGAGTAAATGTTCGTTTTTAATAAATATTCATTTCATTTTATTTCAATCAATGATTCACCAGATAAATTAAGGAGTGATTGGTCAATCACTACCAAATAGCAATAGTTTATATCGCGTGTAAACTGCAAAGGAAGGGAAGAGAGGAAAGGGGGAGGTTTTTGGATTTTTTTTTAATAAGGGCAAATTCACATTTTAAAACTATGTTGATGAGGATAGGGGAGTTGACTGCCTGTCATGTGAAAAGTAAATGTAATTTATCCTAAATTTATATATTTGAATTTCAAACGATCATAAGAATGCTCCTAATGAAATATTTAGTAAAATGCAACATTTTCCATTGCCAGCTTGAGTGGCGATAAAGTCCAACCATGAAATTAATAAGAGAGAGATGGAAACCCCAAGTCAACTGGCCTAACAGAATTGCAGAAATAAGAGTCTAACTCAATCTCTATATAGCTAGCAATTGAAACCAACCAAATTTCACATGAGAGTTGAATGAAATAAGAGTTTATTTTCAGGACTCTTAACATCAACACTAACTAACAACTCCCAATATACAATTTTATTTTTTGTCCCCGATGGAAATTATATGCACCATTCAACTATAGCAGTTAAGAAAAAAAGCATGCACGTCTAAACTAGAGACGTTGTAATTACAGTCCATCTCGTGGCATGACAATGATCAAACATTTCAGCAGACTAAATGACAGAAAAGAATAAATGGCGAACAACTCATCAAGCCCACAAGGCAGACAAGTGATGAAAGTGAAAGGCATTGGGGGGCCCACAAAGACCTCCAGCCCTCCCACCGCTATCCACCACACCCTGAGGCCGCAACAACCTCGCACCGCCGTCGCTGGCTCCAGCCTGTGTCACCGCCGCGCAGCTGCTCATCGCGGACATCATGTTTTCAGCCCCTCTCACTTTTATTTTTTTTTTTGGTTCATTCACACTTCCTAGAGTCTCACTCATGGGTACCATTTCCCCTCATCTTATCTTTACATGAGAATTCAATAAAATAATATTTTTATACTAAATTTATTGTGGATTCAGTATAATTTTTTTTATTGAATCTGTTTTTGATGAATTTAGTGTTGAATTTTTCTTTAACAAATTCTATATTAAAAATATCATATTATATAAATTTGTTCTAAAACATCATATTAATGTAAATGCACTGTCCAAATCCCATATGTTAAAAAAAAAAAAGCTGCAGAAAAATTCACACACAAAAAAAAAATGACTAGAAAAATAGAAAAGATAAAGTAAACAGAAAAAATTTTCTGTCTGCGTGTTTGAATGGATAGAAAATGACCCTAAAGAAAATTATATATTAAATTGCATTTAAAATTAACTTACAATCAAGTAGATTAGCATATCATATAACCAAAAAAGAATAACACAAGTAACTAGAATTGCTATAGTAATGAGGGGTTTGGGTAATATGCATGAGCTTCTAGGTTAGAGCCTCATTTTGACCAATGTAATTTTCAAAGTACCAAAAAAAAAAGATTAACATATATGTCCATGTTTTCAAATTATTTTCATTCTTTTAAAGGTCAAATTTAAAATTTTCATCATTTTTCTTAAACGGGGTAAACATAAGTTTTAGAATATTATGTTTACTTCATTTAAAATAAAAATAGAAATTTTAACATGAAAAAACTTCGAGATAAATAAGACCAAGTTGTAGGTATGAGAGTAAAGGCTAGAAAGTTTGAGAAAATTGAAAAGAACACGAAGAATTGAGAGAGAATACTTTTCTGAATTACTATTGCATTGGTTATAGAGAGTGGTGCTACAGCCTTATATATTCATAGCTTATAACACACATGCATCGTAGCAATTGTAACAGTTATAACTGACTTAAACTAATTCAGTTATTTTTACTAACAGCTAGATTACCTTTATTATCCCTTTCACAAGTAAATGATATGAAAATTAAAACAAAAAGTAGAGGAAGAAAGTTTTATAACAAATAAAATGTAAAAAATGTTAAAAAAAAAAGAAAAAGACATGTTGAATATTTTCTAAATAAAGAAAAATTTAATGCATAATTTGTTCTTTTATTATTTTTGGTGAATTAGACTAATCTCTTTTGAGGTTGGTGAAATGCCAAAATCCAATCCAACTCCCTTTCTATTGGGGAAGGTGACATTGATCTCCTATCTAACATATACAACTTGATGGGAGGTCAGAGTAATAAAGGAGGAAACTATTTCGGTGACTATCCTTAATTTGCATTTTTTTTAAAACTGGGATACGATATTCTCTTGACCTATCCTTAATATGCTATTTTTTGCTTGGTTTAGGTCCTAAATGAACGTTATTTTAAGAAAATAAAGTACAATTATCTTTTATTAACAATAAATAAATAAAAATATTAAAATTCACGTTAAAAAAAATTAAGATTCGATTTACACACTTTTCAAATTTTGGATATTAAAATGCATATCACATATGATATGTTTCGAGGAGAATTAATATTTCAGATTTAACTAGTAGTAAGACTTATTATTATTGTAATTAAATAGGAGAAAACTCAATTCTAGTCCCTCATATTTTAGTGATATTTTAATTTTCTCCTAATTCTTTTTTTGTTTCAATTTCGTCCCTGATATTTTGATAATATTTCTATGTTGCCCTATTTAATACTACCAATTCATTTTTGAAATATTCCTTATTATCATATGTGGATATCTTATTATATAAGTTGAATCTCTATTTTTGTGTAATCATAATTATTGAAATGAATTCAACCTTAACTGGAAAAGCTCAAGTTTAAAGGACTAAGAATGAAAATAAAACTTTTGTATATAATATGACACTCACATTAGATAAAAATGGACATGTTTGAGCCAGATCAACAATCTTTATTAGAAAAATTGATATTATTATCAAATAGAATAACATTGAGATATTATCAAAATGTAATGGGACGAAATTGAAATAAACCAAAACTTTTGAAATGAAATCAAAATATTGTCAAAAGAAGAGGGACGAAAATCAGGCAGTAGCCATTTAAATATTAATGGTTTATGGAATAGTTCCACAAATTTATGAATTATGCTTGTGAGGCCAACCATAATGGAATAATTCACAAGAATGCTCATAACGGAATATATATTGATATACAATACAAGAACATTATCGAAGATTATAACGCTTCTAAGTTGTAACCATGTTCTGAACAAAGTCGTTTCCAATTGAGGATCCATAATGAAAACTAAATGGCAAGTTTTTCAGTCAGGTTAAATTATTTAAGCAAAGATAGGAAAGGTACAAAGGAAAGTGAAGGTAGCTAGGGACACAAGCTCATAAACCGCATTGCGTCACGCCGTCACGGTCACGGAACCAAGGTAGTCATGAAGACAAGAAGCCACTTCATGACGAAGATGATGCGAAACCTCCTATATATCCAGCTTCATCCGTTCCAAAAACTTGCAGCAACCGAAAGGAGTTCTATATTAATTTATATAGTTTTGTAAAGTTAGTGAAAATTTTAGATAATTTTTTTATGCAGAAAATGGCATACATACAACACAGTTTACTTAAAATCATATGATATAGAAAGGGCATTATAATCAGATGCTCTTATGCTTTGTTGGCATAAAAAAAGTTATAGTTTTCAACTTACTCCTAATGAAAAAGAACACTCTACAACAAGACAGATTCAAAAATCTCAATTTATACAGAAGAATTATGCACCAAATGTGTTTATGATAACCAACGGAGGCAAATCAACAAGATTAGATAATATATAATACAAAGCTACAAATAACATCCCCTCTATGTTTACGCATGCACAAATGACAACAGCGTGACGATTTACAACAATTTTAAGCGAAAGAATCCAATTCAAAAGTACATAAAATCATTATTTTGGAGTGACATTTGAACGGCAAGCAAAAAATAAGAATACTGACTGATTGACTGAAAATTGTAGCATATTCCTTTGGTTTCTTGTTAGATTCAACGCTAACCCTTTGCTTGTAGAAACTTAAATGAATTATGGTATTTTTGGTTATGAAATGAATGAATTATGTTATGATAGTAAGCCTTTCATTACGACAAAATCATGCTTCTTAAAAATTATTACTGGATATTATGATAGAGTCTCAGAATAGTTTGCATTCAACTAAAAAATAATGATCAACGGTGACTGTTGTAGGCACTTTAAAATGATGATTTTCTTTAATCTTTTAAATTACAATAGAAATAAATTTCAAAGTCTTAAAAAAATGTTAATTTACTTTAGACAGCTGTATAGACAGAAAATACACGGCAATACTCAGAACTTAAGATATATTTAATTTGAATGCTTATATTTTATTATATAAAATCAATAGAAAGCAGCCCTGGTACAGCATCATTTCGTTGCCTATGCCCAATGCCCATATAGAATTTTATAAGCTTGCAATCATAATTTGAAGAGGTTAAATTGGGCATTATCACTTTTTAAATTATCGACACATAAAAATGTGACACGCGTCATCGAACAAATCAAGAATTGAACCCTGAAATACCAAAAAAAGGTTGAAACGTACAAAAAGGACACACAAGGTCTAACTAGATAACTAACAGAAAAGACACACACAAACGGTTGAAACATATTTTCATACGGTTATACTCTTTGAATGCAAATCTGATTTATGACTCACAGTTACCAGAGATTCAGCCAGTATAAAGCACATTTGATTTAGGAGGAATAGCATAAACTTTTGGTGAAAGTGTATGTACAAGGTCTAATGCTTATAACTATCAGAAATGAAAATTAGACTTCAACTTTAAAAATCACTCTGAATGGGAAAATACTTTTAAAGAAATGGCATGAACTGTGTAAAACTACAATTGCAAAAATAGATATGGCTAGCATTATGATAAGGTACCTTTATGCTATGCTGTTATATCTGTAGCTAGCCAAGCACCTTTGATCCCTCAAGCATTGAAAGCATTCCTAATCGTGTTTAGTTCCTTGTTGACTTCCATCATATTCATTCTTTCTCTTGGTGAGTTCACTGAACAAGCAAGACCAATCTGAAATAATGACAACAAGCACTTCTCAGCATTAGGATGCATGTGGCCCACAATCTCAGAAAGGCGGTTTTCTTCTGCTACTGGTACTCTAGGACACTTATCTTCCATCGAGAGAAGAGTTACATCTACAATCTCCAAGATGTTGATTGGAAGTGCAGTTTGAACATAGTTATGGAGGTTATGTCCATCTTTGAACAATTCCTCTATTGGTCTTCTCCCAGTTAGCATCTCCAAAATAAGAATACCAAAGCTATATGTATCACCTTCTATTGACACTTGTGGACTTGCTCCGTACTCTGAAATGTGTTTCAAACCATTAATGTTTTCAAATCCAACCTTACAAAGAATTAATCCAAAAGGAAACAAAAGAAGAGAACAAAAGGATCTTCACTAGATTTCAAACAAAAAATATGATGAAACCATATATACATACCTGGAGGAGCATAACCAATAGTTCCTTTTATTCCACTTGTGCTTGTTTGATTCTGCGAGTTGCCATCAATTGTTGACACAAGTCTTGCTAAGCCAAAATCGCTCACATGAGCAACCATGTTATCATCAAGAAGGACATTGCTTGGCTTTAAATCACAATGAATAACAGGTTTCCCACATTCATAGTGAAGATAATGTAATGCAGAAGCAACACCAATAATAATTTCCAATCTTGCCTTGAGGTTCAATTTTCTTGACTGATCTTCAATTTCTCTCACTGGGTGTAGCCATTCGTCTAAGCTTCCATTTGACATGTACTCAAAAACTAGAGCTTTGAAGTCATTTCCATTGTAATCCACACTAGAGCAGCAAGTGAAAATCTTCACAACATTTCTGTGCCGGATATTTGTGAATACATTACATTCGGCAATGAAGCTTTTGTGAGCTCCTCTCTTTTGAAGGTTTAGAACCTTTATAGCAACAGTTCCTTCATCTGAACCTAGTACTCCATTATATACAGAGCCATGACTACCAGTTCCTATTAAGTTCCTAGTTGAGAACCCATTTGTTGCATTGTATAGGTTCTGATACGATACCTTAGGAAGTCTGTCAATTGTTGAATCAGTAGATGCTTTTTTGTGTCTTCTCCTTACCAAATAGATTGTAAGAATACATGACAATAGAACAAGAACCCCAATGGAACATGCTATAACTGTTGCCATCCGAAAACTGTGATGTTTCTTCTTTTGCATACCTTTTAAGGGACAGGGTGGAAGCCTCAGGTATGATACACCACCGCAAAGGTTGCTATTGTTTGTCACTGAAACTTCACTTGCATTCTGAAACACACCATTTGTTGGTACCTCACCCTCTAACATGTTGAAAGAAGCATTGAAGTATTCCAAAACAGAAATATTTTGCAGTGCTTGTGGAATTGCTCCAAACAACCTGTTTCATGATAGGTCTAAGTGTCGAAGACCCTTCAATGAAGCTAAAGAAGGTGGTATAATTCCATGGAAGGAGTTCCCTGTAAATAGAGGTATTCCAAGCTGATGCATTTTCCTATTGTTTGTGGAATCTCACCAGATAAATGATTTTCAGACACATCTAGCGTACCAATATTTACAAGCATGCCTACCACACTAGGTAAACTACCAGTTAATAAGTTGTGTGATATGTTAAGTAGGATCGACAAAGATGTAATTCCAAGAACCTGTGATGGTATGGCTCCAGTAAGGTTGTTATGTGAAATATCTAGCAATGCTACGCTTTTGCAATTTCCAATGCTTGAAGGAATGTTTCCAACTAACATGTTATATGACAAATGTAGCTCAAACAACTGACTGAGATTGCCTATGATAGTTGGTATCTCTCCAGACAACTTATTGTTGTCCATATACAATCTTTGCATCTTTTGGAGCTTACCAAAAGAAGCTGGAATGTTCCCAGCTAGATAGTTTCCCTCCATAACCAATTCAATTAAGTCAACAAGATTTCCTAATTCTGTAGGAATTTGTCCGGCTATTTGATTACCACCAAATGCTAATACTTGGAGCTGTGTGGACAAGTTTCCTATGAAATTAGGCAAGTGACCCGCAAAATTATTGTCCTCCATACCAAACTGTTTCAGCTTACTACAATTTATCAAAGACTTTATGAACTCCCAGTCATTAAATGTATCCCTTCCGAGATCATTTGAACCTAGAGCTAGATTTGAAAGTTTTTGAAGATTTCCTAGGTTTGGGACTTGTCCTACAAAATAGTTGCTAGAAAAATCAACCTCTTGAAGCGCAAATGCACTTGTGATGGAGGTTGGGATAGGACCTGATAACTGATTCCCTGCCACTTGAATGGTCCTGAGTTTCGGGAGGGTGAAAAACATGTTGCTTGGAAGAGAACCCTCAAATTGACAAAATGCAACTGTTAAGATAGTGAGGGATGACAAGTTGTAAAGTGAGGAAGGAAACTTACCAGACAGTTCATTCATTCCCAGTGATATAAATGTCAAGTTTGTCAAACGACCTATTTCCTCTGGTATATTTCCCTCCAACTTATTATAAGGCAAGGAAAGAACAGTGAGAGAAGAAAGATTAAATGTGGATTGTGGGATTTGTCCAGATAGATTGTTTGAATAAAGATACAACTGCTCAAGCTTCCCAAGGGACCCGATTTCCACTGGTATTCGGCCACTAAAATGATTACCAGCTAAACTCAAGTACCACAGTTTAGAGCAATTTGTCAAGCTAACTGGAAACTCCCCGACTAAGTTGTTACTGGTTAAATCCAGTGCTTGTAGTTGAAACAAACGGCTCAATTCTTGCGGGACATGACCGTAGAAGTTATTGGATGCAAGACTGAAGATCTTGAGAAAGGAGAGGTTCCCAACATGTGGTGAAATGGACCCTTCCAAACGATACCCTTCTAGTTTCAACTCTATAACTCTTTGATGCCAGTGACCGCATGTGACTCCTTGCCAGTTGCAAAAGTGGCTAGAACTATTCCAAGAGGCGAACACTCCAAATGGGTCGTTGGGTATGGAATCTTTGAAGTTGAGAAGTGCAAACAGGTCAGTCTCGTTTCCTAAGGCAAATGCACTAGTGTTGGGTTGAAACAACAGCAAGCTTGAAGCGGAGAGATTAAGCAAGGCAAGGCAGATGGACCAAATCGACATCATTGAGGGACAGACAACAACCGAACAAGGTTGCGAAAGTGCAGAATTTCTAAAAAAATTTATCTCACTTGGGCTATAACTAGGTGAATGGCAATTAAGCCATACCACGGCTTTAAATAGCGGTGTGCAGCTGGATGCGGGCACTAGTTACGGCCTATTAGCCGTAACATTTCATAAATTTCTGCAATTGGAATAATCTATATCTATATACAATGCAAGTCTTTGTTAGGCATGCATGCTTTCCGATGGTCATCACGTGACAGCGATTTTGTTTAATATGGCGTACGTTTTAGCTTATTCGCTGAAACAGTCAACCAAACAGCGAATAAGAGAGAGATGGAAAAGACAACCAATCAAATTACAGAAGAGGGTTGAAATAATAGTCTAGATCACAATCTATATGTAGCTAGCTGTCACAACGTCCTCGAGCGATGTGAAGAGAAAATGATTTTAATTTTCAATGGGTCAGTGAAGCGGGTCAATTTTTTTCTATAATGGTTTTGAAGTTATAATATGCCTTTAGTAAAATATCGTCACTTTCAATTTTTTCAAAACCAGTAAAAGAAAAATATTGCCACTCTCATTTTTTCAAAACCGAAAAAAGAATTTTTAAAAAATTCTCACCACACCCTATATATAATAGTGGTAATGGCGAGATTTGAGTATGTTGTTTCTCCATGACAATGAGTGTGGGACCTGTCTAGAGAATCTTGCTAGTGGCGAGATTTTAGGAGAATCTTGCCAGTGATGAAATTTCAGTGAGAATCTTGCTAGTGGTGGGATTTTAAAAAATATTAAAATATTAAAATATGTCTATATAAAGCCTCTTTCGTCCCTTCTCGTCTCATTTCATTCAGTATTTGGCTTTTAAAATTCGAAAGAGAGTTGTCTGTATTTTCAGACAAAGTGAGGTAGAGTAAAACAACAATGGATACAATGTATATGAAAATTGGGCAGCTCCTTCTCTTTTTTCTTCTAATTATTTCAGTTTGTGATTTCAGTTTATATTTTTTATTTTTAGTCTCAAAAGAAATTTTATTTGGGTCACAATTGGTCACCCATTTCCTTCTTCTCCACCCAACTATTTATGATGTGTTAGTGAGTTTTCTGTGTCGGTGAGTTCTCCATGTTAGTAAACCTATAACAGAAACAAAGCTACATTATTTGTGTGTAAAAAAAAAAAAGTGTTTTGTGGGAGGGAAAAAAAGTGTTATGTGAGAGGAAAAAATATTAAGAGAGTAGAGTAAGAAAAAGTGGTAAAAATGGATGGTATGACAAATATAATAGTATATTTCAATGGGAATATTATTACAAATACGAGTGAAGGTGTCACATTTGTATGCGAGAATCCAACATATTTTTTTATTCCTTGCACTATGTCATTTAAGGAGTTAGAGAGTGGTCTGAAACAAAGTATAGATCCTGAAACTCCAAAAACAGTGGAGAAAATAACATACAGTGTCCCAGATCAATTTTTGGTGGGTTCACTCAGTATTAACCAATTGCAATCAGCAATGATGACCACATGCAACAAATGTTTCAAATATACCACCAGCATCAAGCAAAAATATCGGCTATTGAGTTGTATGTTGATTTCAAAGAAATTGATCCTATCTTTTACCATTAAGTTGACAATGAAGAGGAAGAGGCTCACCCGAACACATTTCCAGAAGGAGAAGCAGAATGGGAAGGAAACAATAGTAAAAGTGATGAGGGGAAATTTGTAGAAGAGTGTGGAAATAGTGATGGCGGTGCTGATGATATGGAACTAGATGATGAAACAGATGGTGAGCATGTATCAAATACAGTTGCTATTTAGCATCCATTCGGGGAGCCATCCTTCATGCGTTCTTTAGATCTTGGACCTATGAATGCACCCGAGTTTTCGTAGTATGCCGGTATGTAGATATTTATGGTGATTCATCTTAATAGATATCTTTAGAAAAAGATTATATTTGATGCATGTTTATTATTATATTACTATTATATTATTTTCACTTTTTGTAGTTCAAGTTATTATTATAGTGTTTTGTTGTAATTCAATTTAATTTTCACTTTTTAATTTGGTGGAACGCTATTTTTTTCATAAGGCTTGTATATTTTTTATTTTGTCCTATGTTATATATATTAAATACACATATTGTTCACTATTTTGTTGTTGTTATTTTATTTCAGCTTACTATTTACCTTTTATTTACTTTCTTTTTAACTTATTAGTTGTTTTTTATTTCATATTGTGTTTCGTAGGTGCCCCTCCTGTTAGTAATGGTGAATTTTGTATTGGAATGCAATTTAGTGATAGAGAGGCTGTTATACGAGCAATTAAAAAGTATAGTATTTCTGAAGGAGTGGATTATAAAGTGTATGAGTCAGAACCTTTGACGTTTTATGCTAAATGCACTCGGTATGGGGCAGGTTGTCAATGGCTTGTTAGGGCTAGCTTCAAGAAGAATAAATACTTTTGGGAAATCAGGAAGTATAATGGCCCACACACATGCATTGGTGAAAGATTTACTGAAGATCACACAAAATTAGATTCGGATACCATTGTCAAACTTATAAAGCACATGGTGGAATCTGACCCATCTTTCAAGATAAAATCTGTGATTGCAGAGATTAAATCTCGATATAGTTACACAGTGACATATCGAAAAGCATGGATGGCAAAACAAAAGGCAATTGAAAAAGTTTTTGGTCAATTGGAAGCCTCCTATGAAGCCTTGTCACAATGGTGTGTAGCAATGTGTGATGCTGTTCGGCGATCAGTGGTTCAAATGGATGTTGTAGAGGCTTTTCGTGGCGATGAACTTGTTCCAGATGTTCGATTTTTTCATCGTATGTTTTGGACTTTTGGCCCCTGTATTAAAGCATTCAAACACCGCAAACCACTTGTTCAGGTTGATAGCACACATTTGTATGGGAAATACAAAGGGACTTTTTTAGTGGCTGTTGCTCAAGACGACAATCAGAATATATTGCCAATTGCTTTTGCTATTGTCGAAGGTGAGACTACAGATGCTTGGTATTTTTTCCTGGATAATCTACGCAAAAATGTTGTGCCTCGAGACAGAGTTGGTATTATTTCTGATCATCATGAGTCAATTAATGCAGCAATAAGGTGAAGCAATGGTCAATGGGAACCTCCAAAAGCATTTCACATGTATTGTATAAAGCACATCGGTGCCAATTTCTTGCGACGATTTAAGGCACCTTATCTGCACAAATTGGTTGTGAGCATGGGTAATTCACATTTCCATCTTAATATTTAATTAATAGATATGTGACTGTGAGTTTTAAAAACTAATATATTGAACATATTATATCTTGTAGGGTACTCGAGAACGGAGCATCAATTCAATATTAATTATGAGCGAGTACGATAATGTGGAGATATATATACAACCTGGCTTGATGAAATCCCACGAGAAAAATAGGTCTTAGCATATGGTGGTGGACACTGATGGGGTCATATGACCACGAACTTAGTCGAGTGTGTGAATTCAATATTAAAAGGGGCTCGCAATCTTCCCATTACAGCTTTGGTTAGAGCAACATACTTTCGATTGGCCGAGTTGTTTACAAGGAAAAGTGAGGAGGCATGTGCTCATAAAAATGCTGGACAGGTTTTCTCTAAAACAGTGATGTCTCAACTTCGAGCAAACGAGCAGGCTTCTAGACCCCTCCACATCACTCAAGCAAATAGACATCATCAGACTTTCCAAGTTCAAGATCCATCTTGTAACGCCCTGATTTTCTGTTAGAGTGAAAATGACCAAAATGCCCCTGAGGTCATTTTCAGCCCGGAATTCGAGGAAAGTCGATCTGGCAGTACTCGAAGGGCAAAATCAATGTTGGAAGGGGATTAGTTAGCTTGTGTACCTTTCTGGGATCGAAAATCTCGTTTATCGAGTTTTCGGGTCAAAATGACCAAAATACCCCTGTGGTGTTTTACCCGTTTGCAAGTGCCGGATAAACCCGAAACTTCTCTAGATGGTTTTAAAAGGCTTTTTTATGTATTCTGTGACTTTAGTTTTGGTCCCGGAGGTCTCGGGCGAAATTAGTGCAAAATTATGATTTTGCCCCTAGTTTTGTGTTTTTGAGCTTAATCGTGTGATTAAGCAAACCTAAGCAATATTAGGCTCTCATAGAAGATTAATTAATTTTCATAATTAATCTTGAGTCAAAATAATTTATTAAAGTTGATTAGAACCTAAGAATGCTTAATTACAACTTGAAATCTTATTTTAAATTCAAGAATTCTAGTCATGGAATCTTGAATAGTATTTTCTCTTTCCAATTCCTTAAATCATGGAAATTTGTCTACCTTGTTTACTCATAAAATGAATTTTAAACTCTCTAAATGTGTATGAGCACTCCTTAACCTTGTCATAAAACTTCTAAACCTCATTCTTAGTTACCTAAACTTATGCTTAATGATTCCTAGCCTTGCACCTAAACTAATCTACACTTAAACCTATCATTAGCACCCAATAACATGATCAACACTCTCTCCCCTTGTTGTACCTGGTCTGGCCAAAGCTTCCTTCCCCCCATTCATCACATGCTCAAATTTTTGACACTCTAAAGCCATACCTCAAGTCATACTCACCATACCTTATCATACTTTCCACCATGCTTGATTTTTCAAGTGAATAACTAAATGAATTAAGCTATTTTCCTCATTTATTTGTGGTCCAAAAATAGCCAGCTATGCCTTGCTTCTAGAAGAAATATTTCATTCAAAATTGATAAGAAATTCACTCAAATCACCTTACTTGAAGCCATGCCTTGTATCATAACTTCCATACTTCAAACCATGCTTCAATAACATTGTGTAAGAGATATTTTTCTCTTCCTTCCCTCCCAAAAGCTACGGCCCACCCCTCCTCCCTTTGGGCTCTCATTTGTTTTCATTTTCTTTAAATACCTTGCTTACTTGAGCTTGCAAACACTTTAGATCATTTGCTAAGTTTCAAGTTTTCCTAGCTTTCTTTGAGTTCTTTGTTTTTTCTCAAGTTTCAAGAGAGTTCTCTCTTCATCTTCATCTTCATCCTCTTCATATCTTCATCTCATCACCATCCCATAATGTGAACACTTGATTTTTCTGGCTCATATAATACACTCGAGTTTTCTTTCAAGACTACGAGTACTGGGTTCATTTTATTTTTCAGTAAAAATTTTCAATCCATTTCATTTTAATTAAGTTTTAAGTCCATTTAAAAAAAAAAAAGCCCATTTCATCAAAAATAAAAAAAGAAAAAAGAATGAGTCCATTTAGTTTTTGAGTAAAAAAAAATTTAATGAAAAGCAAAGCACCGTTTCGCTTTCTGTCAAGTTGCTAAAAAATAAAAATCAAATTTGTATAATAATGATAAAAGAGATGAGGTGCAACGGCTACCCTCTTTCTTTGACAATTTTTCTTTCAATTGTCTTCTTTAAACAATATAATACAATAAATGGCCAGGCGTGATGGCCACAGTGGCTCTTTTATTGTTTGCTTCTTACCTATTTGCTGCACGAAAGGAAAATTTTCAGAAACAAAGGCACATCAGATCCCATAAAATCAGAAGCAGTTTGAAAAAAATTCTTCTAAGATAAAAAATGGCTACTGTAAGGTTGACAAATTGATTCATGAAAGATGTATAAATGGGAATGAAATTTACAGACAAAGGGGAACTCAAAATCACGATCTTCATATTCTAAACAAATTTTATTTTTTTGGAGATTTCAAAAAGAAAAAAAAAGAGCTGTCTGTTTTGAGATTTTGAGAAAAGTTAGAGATTGAAGATCATTGTGAATTCTAGAGCTGAGAGATTTTGAAGGAGGGGGAAAAAGCAGAAGCAAGAAGTCGTGGTATGGTTATGTTTATGTTTGATTAATACTTGATTTCATATGCTTCCTGTAACATCCCCTGCTGCTTTATGGATTGACGACTATCCCCACAAACCAACACGGGTCTTTTCAGCATGCTTTGTCCTCACTCGCACGCTTCCTAGGAAAACTTCCCAGGAGGTCACCCATCCCAAAATTACCCCAGGTCAAGCACGCTTAACTGTGGAGTTCTTTCAGTTTAGGCTACCGAAAAGAAGATGCATCTTGTTGGTATAGGTAGTACGAATCAATTCATATAAGCCCTCCTCAACTGTATAGTCCCATACCTATACAGTCTTAGGATCCCTCTCATTCGGGTGTGTAATCGGTTCATTCATGTACCCCTCCGCTTAGAGGACCTTGCCAGGAGCCGCTCCTTGTCCGTGCCCTCTTTGCACCGGCGATCACTCCTCGTCCTCGTCCCCGGGCGTTACATGCCCACCAGCTTCCGCCTGGTTCGTCCCCGAACCACACCGTATTGGGAGAGGTGCAAGCTCTGATACCATTTGTAACATCCCCTGCTGCTTTATGGATTGACGACTATCCCCACAAACCAACACGGGTCTTTTTCAAAGATGCTTTGTCCTCACTCGCACGCTTCCTAGGAAAACTTCCCAGGAGGTCACCCATCCCAAAATTACCCCAGGTCAAGCACGCTTAACTGTGGAGTTCTTTCAGTTTAGGCTACCGAAAAGAAGATGCATCTTGTTGGTATAGGTAGTACGAATCAATTCATATAAGCCCTCCTCAACTGTATAGTCCCATACCTATACAGTCTTAGGATCCCTCTCATTCGGGTGTGTAATCGGTTCATTCATGTACCCCTCCGCTTAGAGGACCTTGCGAGGAGCCGCTCCTTGTCCGTGCCCTCTTTGCACCGGCGATCACTCCTCGTCCTCGTCCCCGGGCGTTACATGATTAAATAAATAAATAAAAAAAAGGGAAATAATCACATCTCTTACACGTATCCTTCTCAAAGCTTCTGCCAACTTCTTCATTTTCAGCTTCTTCATCTTCCATACACAACTACCTTATAAACTTGCTCAAACTCCATTTTTCAATACAAAATATCCAAGATTTGGACACAAATTTCATACTAGTTCTTGCTATCCTCAATTTAAGTCTTCATAAACAATTCTCATCTCAACATCTTATCAACCTTGCTACTATCCTTGCTGTGATATCAGAGGAACTAAGAGAGTTTGATCCATTATTGGGTGTAGGATTTCTTGAGAACAACCAAGAAGAAGAGCAAGAGCACATAAGAGTCAAGTAGGGCCTTATCTGTCCTCTTTTCTTTCCAATTTTTCTCTAAATTTTTCTAATTATTTTGGCTGAAACTTTCTGGACATATTGGTTGATGATAGATAGATATAGATGTGTTTAATTTGGTGAAGTGATTGGATGATGGTAAAATTCATTTTTTTCAAAAATATGTTTTGAACCTGGTTGCTGGAAAATCCCGATTTTAAGCAGGCAGATAGTTTGTTCGAATTTTATGATCTATTTAGAGATCTTAGATTGAGCTGAAAATTTTATGGGATGTTGCTAACATGTTAAGGTATCTCTAGTAAAAATTTTGAGTCATTCTGGGCACTTTTACTATATTTAAAAATTCAAGAACCGAAGTAGTTAAGGTTGCTGCCAGAACAGTCCATTCTAAAGCACTAAATTTGTCTAATTTTGTTATTATAGTAAATGATCGAATTATACTTTGAAATTTTTACAGGGTATTGAGAACATATTGAGGTCCAACTTTGAATTTTTATACAAAGTTCTGGGCTCATTTAATGGGATAGAAAAATTTATACTTTTGGTTGTTGGATGAGAATAAGCAGTTTCTGACTTCTGAATTTGTAGATTTTCTTTTATATAGCTAGAGACATTATTATACCTTGAAATTTTTACAGGATCTATTAGACATGATTAATTGACTCTAAAAATTTAATTTTCTTTGTTTTCATGAAGTTTAGTAGTTGATTCATAATTTTCTTTAGAACTGAAATTCTGGACAGCATGCTGAATTGTTGAATTTGTGATGAAACATTAATGATTTGATCTCAATTATACTATATGGATCTATGAATTATGTGAAGCACATATGAATGTGAATACTTATTACAATTGCTTACATGTGAAAGAAAGTATGAGATTATGATTTTTGGGCTGGAGAAAGTAAATCTGGTCTGTTGGGGAAAGTAAACCTGACTACCCTTGAATGAGTCAGGTAAATGAACCTGACTAGGAATAGATCTGTATGAGAATTGGAGAAAGTAAATCCAATGATCATGTATAGGAATGAGCTCGATCTGAAAAGCAGTCTATTACCCAAGTGGAATAAACCACCCTTGTCAAGGGCCAAGTCAGTAAATAGCAATTGTTCTAAGTAGTCCTTTATCTTAAGTTATGATATGTGCTATGAGGATGAGTTTTATTATTCTATTATGGTCCCATACTTGTATTCTAAGTTGATGTTTTAAGTTCCAAGAATAATGGATGAATAAAATGAACCTGCTTCGGATAAAGATTTTACAAATTATGATGACTGTTATTGGATCTGTTATTTACATGAAATTTTTTTAAAATAAACCGGAGCAGCTGGGGTAGATAATGATGACATTTGTATGTTTAAGGGAACACCCTCGAGAATTTTAGAATTCTCATCCCTATTTGCATTCCATGTCTACCTCGGATACAGGAGATGATCTTCATTAGAGAATTCGATGACACTCAAGCCGACATCATTAGTACTATGTTAGGAGTTGTACCAAAGATATCTGCCACTAGTATACTTGAAATGAATAGATCATTGTGTATGTACTCTTGGATGGATTTACACTAGAACGAGTTATAATATGTATTTAGTTTGTGACATATGCCATATTATTATTGGATTATCAGTATATTATAAATGTCTTGATAAGGCATGTTTGCCTAGTTATATGTAAACAAATATCTTGATAGTATTAGTACTTTGAGGAAATCCAATAAGACTCGTTTATGTATTACTTTCCCTTTATTTCCAATGTTCAAAACTATGTGTCACAAAACGTTATTCCTCCTGACTATGAATACGAATAAGGAAAAACTTACTAGAATAAGAGCTTAAAGATAAATAAGTCGATTATTACATGGCATACGCAATGATACGTAGTACCACACTCTTAGTTACGGTGTTACATCCTAGGTAAAATACTGTAATTAAGGGGGTGTTACAATTTGGTATCAGAGCAGTTCATCCTAGTACGGCCTAAGGAATGGACCGACTATGCTTCAGTATACTTTGAGCATGTTAGAGAGTGTCATGCAGTTTAAATTTTGATTGTTTAAGTTAGATCCAAGGTTTGGTATGCATGATTGCCAGTTGTGAATGTTATGGGCTACTGCCGCACTTGGCTTAATGTTGAGCCTGATCAACTCAATACTTTTGTTTGGTGTGACAGGAACTGATGGCTTCCAACAGGCACGATGGGAATGATGGAGGCGATGTGAATGAAAATGAAATAGGAATAATGGACACTTTTCGTGAAATGGCTGCAGCAATGAGAGAACAGACTGCGGCCAATAGAATGATGGAAAGATTGGACCGAACTGTTGATAGAAATCGGTTGGGAACCCGGGAAGAAGCGAGAGATGGATGTAGAATACCGGAAATTTGCTGAGTTTAGAAAGGCTAACCCAATGCCTTTTAGAGGAGCTTTTAATCCAGGCAAGGCAGAGGAATGGATCAAGGCAATGGAGAAGATTTTCTCGGTATTGGCTTTGTCTGCAGAAAAATCAAAAGGTGGCCTTTGCTACCTACATGTTAGAGGCCGATGCTGAGTTTTGGTGGAATGGGACTAGGAGATTGCTTGAGGCTTCTCAGACAGGAATCACTTGGGATACTTTTAAGGAGGCCTTTTATCAGAAGTATTTTCCCGCTTCGATGAGAGCATAAAGGAGCTGGAATTTATGATGCTTAAGCAAGGAAATATGAGCATAGCGAGTATACTTTGCAAAATTTGAGGAGTTATGTAAGTTTTCTACTATTTATCAACGTGATCCCGATGAGACTTGGAAATGTATCAAGTATGAAGGTGGATTACGAGAGGATATTGAAGCTGCTGTCGGACTTCTGGAAATTAGGGACTATGCAGCATTGGTGGACAAATGTCGATTGGTGGATGGATATAATAGGAAGTTAGCAAACTCCAAGTCTACAAAGGATGACTCTAAGAGAAGATTGGCACCACAAGGCCAAAGGATTAAGCCTGCATTCCAACCAAGAGGAGATTTCCACCAAACAACAAAGAGAGGAAAGCAACAACAACAGCCACAGTTATGTGTGAAGTGTGGAAAGAATCATGGGAACAGGCCATGTTTAGCAGGGCAGAATGTTTGTTTTGGTTGCGGTAAACCGGGACATAGAATTTATGAGTGCCCTACCGAAACCAAGAAATCTAGCTCCAGGCCACAACACCAAGGGCGTTTTACTCAATCTTTGAAGAAGCTTCTCAATCTAAAGATATGATCCAAGGTAAGTGTGAAATTAATGGTCACATCTTAAATGTGTGTATGATACTGAGCTTCTCATTCTTTCATATCCCATGATTGTGTACATAAGTTACAGCTACTTGTATCTATACTACCTTATGATCTGATAGTCTCCACCCCTCTTTGATAAGAAGTCTGTTAAAACCAGTCAGGTATGTAAAGACCTTCCTTTTCGAATAGACGATAGGGAGTTTGTGTTTGATTTAATATGTCTTCCCATGTCAGGTTTAGATGTAATTCTAGGTTTAAATTGGCTGACTACCAACCGAGTACTTTTACATTGTGGTGACAAGACTGTTTCATTTTGTTCAACCTTATCTGCTAAACTCGTGGCCTCCATGTGTTTTTACTTAAATTCCATTGAGTCAAACCCAAGAAAAGCTGAAAGTCAAGGATATGTTCTCCTCTTGGCAAGTGAGGCTGAAAGTGAGAAGAAGCTAGATGAAATTCCTGTAGTGAAGGAATACCCTGATGTCTTCCCAGAAGATATTCCGGAATTTCCTCCAGAAAGAGAAATTGAGTTTTCAATTGAATTGGTGCCGAGGAGCAGTCCTATTTCTATTTCCCCATATAGAATGTCTCCCTGGAGTTAGCGAGTTGAAGGCGCGACTTGAAGAGCTTTTAAGGAAGCAATTTATTAGACCAAGTGCTTCGCCATGGGGAGCCCCTGTCCTTTTAGTCAAGAAAAAGGATGGAGGCATGAGGTTATGTGTTGATTATAGGCAATTGAATAAAATAACAGTGAAGAATAAATATCCTTTCTTGAGAATTGATGACCTTATGGACCAATTAAGAGGGGCAGCAGTATTCTCAAAAATTGATTTAAGGTCAGGGTACCATCAGATTAGAGTTCGAGATGAAGATATTCCTAAGACAGCTTTTAGAACTCGTTATGGACACTATGAGTATGCAGTAATGTCATTTGGGTTAACTAATGCTCCTGCTGTTTTTATGGATTATATGAATCGGATTTTTCGGCCTTACTTGGATAAGTTTGTAGTTGTTTTCATAGATGACATTCTTATTTATTCAAAGACCGAAGAGGAGCATGCTGAGCATCTTAGGATAGTACTCCAAATTCTAAGGGAAAGGAAGCTCTATGCCAAGTTGTCCAAATGTGAGTTTTGGATGGAAGAAGTCAAATTCTTAGGACATGTGGTGTCCCGAGAAGGTATATCAGTAGACCTTAGTAAGGTTGAAGCAGTACTTCATTGGGAAAGACCAAACACGGTTACTGAAATTCGGAGTTTCTTAGGGTTAGCTGGATATTATAGACGGTTTATCAAGGGCTTTTCACAGATAGCCTTACCTTTGACAAAACTGACTAGGAAGAATGCCACATACCAATGGACAGCTGAATGTGAGAAGAGTTTTCAAGAGTTGAAACAAAGGTTAACCACAGCACCAGTGTTAGTACTACCTGATCCTCATGGACCATTTGAAGTATATTGTGATGCTTCTAGTAAAGGATTAGGGTGTGTGTTAATGCAGAACAGGAATGTAGTTGCCTATGCTTCTCGACAATTAAAACCACATGAGGTGAATTACCCAATTCATGACTTGGAACTCGCAGCTGTAGTCTTTGCTTTAAAGATTTGGCGACATTACCTCTATGGAGTAAGATTTGAAGTTTTCTCTGATCATAAGAGTTTAAAGTACCTTTTTGATCAGAAAGAACTAAATATGCGACAAAGGAGGTGGATGGAGTTCCTTAAGGATTATGAGTTTAATTTGAATTATCACCCTGGCAAGGCTAATGTTGTTGCCGATGCATTAAGCAGGAAGTCTTTAAGTGTGGCATGGATGATGATTAAAGAGGAAGAACTTATGGAGAGCTTTAAAAATCTCAATTTAGGAATTTCTATAACTCCCCAAAGTATCTCCTTGAACCAGATAAGGGTGACAAGTGAATTCAAGGATCTAATTCTAACGGCACAACATAATGACCAAGAATTCCAAGAGACCTTGAACTTGGTTCACACAGGAAAGTTGATAGGATTTGATCAGGATGAACAAGGAATGTGGAGATACAAGGGTAAAATATGTGTACCAGCAAATAATGATCTCAGGAAAAGAATTCTGAGAAGCTCATGAAAGCAACTTCACTATGCACCCCGGAACAAGCAAGATGTATGCAGATCTTAAGAAGATGTTTTGGTGGCAAAAAATGAAGTTGAACATAACAGAGTTTGTCAGAAAATGTTTGACTTGTCAAAAGGTCAAGATAGAACATTAGAAACCTGCAGGTACACTCCAACCTCTAGACATCCCTAAGTGGAAGTGGGAAAGTATCTCGATGGACTTTGTAATGGGATTACGAGAACATCCTCGGGATATGATGCCATATGGGTTATAGTGGACCGATTAACTAAGTCTGCACATTTTTACCCATTAGAGCCAATTATCCTTTAGAGAAACTAGCTCACCTGTACATTCAAGAGATAGTACGGTTGCACGGTGTCCCTTCTACTGTAGTTTCTGACCGAGACCCAAGATTTACTTCAAGGTTTTGGGGAGCCCTTCAAAAGTCATTTGGAACTAAGCTTTGCTTAAGTACTGCTTATCATCCTCAAACTGATGGACAGACAGAGCGAACCATACAAACCTTGGAGGACATGTTGAGGGCATGTGTACTTGAACAAAGAGGGAGTTGGGATAAAATGTTGCCACTGATTGAATTTGCCTATAACAACAGCTACCACACTAGTATTGGCATGGCTCCATATGAAGCTTTGTATGGTAGAAAATGCCAATCTCCTTTATGTTGGTATGACTCGGGAGAAGCAAAATTATTAGGGCCTGACTTGGTTAACCAAACCATCGAGCAAATAAGGAAAATTGAGCAAGATTCTCACTTTGCCCAAAGTCGGCAAAGAGTTATGCTGACGTTCGGAGGAAGCCTCTAGAATTCCAAGAGGGAGAACATGTATTCTTGAAGGTCACCCCCACCATAGGTATAGGTAGAGCTCTAAAAGTTAAGAAGTTGTCATCCCGATTCATAGGTCCTTTCCAAATCCTTCAACGTGTCGGTGCAGTTGCATATCGAGTAGCTTTACCCCCTCACTTGTCAAACCTTCATGACGTCTTTCATATATCTCGACTTGAAAATATCATCCAGATCAAAGTCATATACTAGAACCCGAATTTATCTGAGATAAAAGATGACCTTACATTTCAAGTACTTCCGGTTCAGATCATTGGAAGAGAAGTTAAACAGCTTAGAAATAAACATGTGCCATTGGTAAAGGTAGCTTGGGGAAGGCTCGGGAATGAAGAGTACACATGGGAATTAGAGTCAGATATGAAGAAGAATTATCCAGAACTATTTCCAGGTATGAAATTTTGAGGACAAAATTTTTATTAAGGTGGGTGGTAATGTAACACCCTAAAGTTAATTAAAAATTAATTTAAGCTTTATTAATAAAAATTTCAACACTTTGATAGATGTAATGATAATAAGGACGATCTGGCGGACAAGTTAAAAAAAAAAAATATTAAAGATAAATAGTAACTTGGTGGGCCCCACAAGCTTGTTGAGACATGTGAAACCCAGAATTGGGATCCGAAAATGCCTAAGACTGAGAAAATATAGGATTAATGATAGAAATGAAAATCTTAGACCCAAAATTTAATTTTGTGTGAATTTTTTTTTATAGGCATAGTATTTTACACATTTGGTTAAATTATGATGTGTAGTTTTTACACTATATGAAGTTTACAGTGTAACTTGCCACCTAGTATGATGAGTGAATGACCTGATATGAAACACCTATCACCTTTGCAAGAACAAATGAGAGTTGCACAAATATTGTAATTTTATTTTGATTAAATAATTGTTATAGTAGTAAAACTATACACATGTCACCTTAAATAAATAAATAAATAAAAAGGGAAATAATCACATCTCTTACACGTATCCTTCTCAAAGCTTCTGCCAACTTCTTCATTTTCAGCTTCTTCATCTTCCATACACAACTACCTTATAAACTTGCTCAAACTCCATTTTCAATACAAAATATCCAAGATTTGGACACAAATTTCATACTAGTTCTTGCTATCCTCAATTTAAGTCTTCATAAACAATTCTCATCTCAACATCTTATCAACCTTGCTACTATCCTTGCTGTGATATCAGAGGAACTAAGAGAGTTTGATCCATTATTGGGTGTAGGATTTCTTGAGAACAACCAAGAAGAAGAGCAAGAGCACATAAGAGTCAAGTAGGGCCTTATCTGTCCTCTTTTCTTTCCAATTTTTCTCTAAATTTTTCTAATTATTTTGGCTGAAACTTTCTGGACATATTGGTTGATGATAGATAGATATAGATGTGTTTAATTTGGTGAAGTGATTGGATGATGGTAAAATTCATTTTTTTCAAAAATATGTTTTGAACCTGGTTGCTGGAAAATCCCGATTTTAAGCAGGCAGATAGTTTGTTCGAATTTTATGATCTATTTAGAGATCTTAGATTGAGCTGAAAATTTTATGGGATGTTGCTAACATGTTAAGGTATCTCTAGTAAAAATTTTGAGTCATTCTGGGCACTTTTACTATATTTAAAAATTCAAGAACCGAAGTAGTTAAGGTTGCTGCCAGAACAGTCCATTCTAAAGCACTAAATTTGTCTAATTTTGTTATTATAGTAAATGATCGAATTATACTTTGAAATTTTTACAGGGTATTGAGAACATATTGAGGTCCAACTTTGAATTTTTATACAAAGTTCTGGGCTCATTTAATGGGATAGAAAAATTTATACTTTTGGTTGTTGGATGAGAATAAGCAGTTTCTGACTTCTGAATTTGTAGATTTTCTTTTATATAGCTAGAGACATTATTATACCTTGAAATTTTTACAGGATCTATTAGACATGATTAATTGACTCTAAAAATTTAATTTTCTTTGTTTTCATGAAGTTTAGTAGTTGATTCATAATTTTCTTTAGAACTGAAATTCTGGACAGCATGCTGAATTGTTGAATTTGTGATGAAACATTAATGATTTGATCTCAATTATACTATATGGATCTATGAATTATGTGAAGCACATATGAATGTGAATACTTATTACAATTGCTTACATGTGAAAGAAAGTATGAGATTATGATTTTTGGGCTGGAGAAAGTAAATGCAGTGCATTGGGGAAAGTAAACTGACTACCCTTGAATGAGTCGGAGTAAAAGAACCTGACTAGGAATAGATCTGTATGAGAATTGGAGAAAGTAAATCCAATGATCATGTATAGGAATGAGCTCAGTCCTGGCAGTCTATTACCCGTAAGTGGAATAAACCACCCTAGTCAAGGGCCAAGACAGTAAATAGCAATTGTTCTAAGTAGTCCTTTATCTTAAGTTATGATATGTGCTATGAGGATGAGTTTTATTATTCTATTATGGTCCCATACTTGTATTCTAAGTTGATGTTTTAAGTTCCAAGAATAATGGATGAATAAAATGAACACCTTGGATAAAGATTTTACAAATTATGATGATTTGTTATTGGATCATTATTTACATGAAATATTTTAAAATAAACCGGAGCAGCTGGGGTAGATAATGATGACATTTGTATGTTTAAGGGAACACCCTACTGAGAATTTTAGAATTCTCATCCCTATTTGCATTCCATGTCTACCTCAGATCTGAGGAGATGATCTTCATTAGAGAATTCAGTGACACTCCGAAGCCGACATCTGTTCGTACTATGTTAGGAGTTGTACCAAAGATATCTGCCACTAGTATACTTGAAATGAATAGATCATTGTGTATGTACTCTTGGATGGATTTACACTAGAACGAGTTATAATATGTATTTCGCAGTTTGTGACATATGCCATATTATTATTGGATTATTGTATATTATAAATGTCTTGATAAGGCATGTTTGCCTAGTTATATGTAAACAAATATACTGATAGTATTAGTACTTTGAGGAAATCCAATAAGACTCGTTTATGTATTACTTTCCCTTTATTTCCAATGTTCAAAACTATGTGTCACAAAACGTTATTCCTCCTGACTATGAATACGAATAAGGAAAAACTTACTAGAATAAGAGCTTAAAGATAAATAAGTCGATTATTACATGGCATACGCAATGATACGTAGTACCACACTCTTAGTTCTGGTGTTACATCCTAGGTAAAATCTTGTAATTAAGGGGTGTTACAATTTGGTATCAGAGAAGTTCATCCTAGTACGGCCTAAGGAATGGACCGACTATGCTTCAGTATACTTTGAGCATGTTAGAGAGTGTCATGCAGTTTAAATTTTGATTGTTTAAGTTAGATCCAAGGTTTGGTATGCATGATTGCCAGTTGTGAATGTTATGGGCTACTGCCGCACTTGGCTTAATGTTGAGCCTGATCAACTCAATACTTTTGTTTGGTGTGACAGAGGCTGATGGCTTCCAACAGGCACGATGGGAATGATGGAGGCGATGTGAATGAAAATGAAATAGGAATAATGGACACTTTTCGTGAAATGGCTGCAGCAATGAGAGAACAGACTGCGGCGGCCAATAGAATGATGGAAAGATTGGACCGAACTGTTGATAGAAATCCAGTTGGGAACCCAGGAAGAGCAGAGATGGATGTAGAATACCGGAAATTTGCTGAGTTTAGAAAGGCTAACCCAATGCCTTTTAGAGGAGCTTTTAATCCAGGCAAAGCGAGAGGAATGGATCAAGGCAATGGAGAAGATTTTCTCGGTATTGGCCTGTACAGAAAATCAAAAGGTGGCCTTTGCTACCTACATGTTAGAGGCCGATGCTGAGTTTTGGTGGAATGGGACTAGGAGATTGCTTGAGGCTTCTCAGACAGAAATCACTTGGGATACTTTTAAGGAGGCCTTTTATCAGAAGTATTTTCCTGCTTGATGAGAGCATAAAGGAGCTGGAATTTATGATGCTTAAGCAAGGAAATATGAGCATAGCAGAGTATACTGCAAAATTTGAGGAGTTATGTAAGTTTTCTACTATTTATCAACGTGATCCCGATGAGACTTGGAAATGTATCAAGTATGAAGGTGGATTACGAGAGGATATTGAAGCTGCTGTCGGACTTCTGGAAATTAGGGACTATGCAGCATTGGTGGACAAATGTCGATTGGTGGATGGATATAATAGGAAGTTAGCAAACTCCAAGTCTACAAAGGATGACTCTAAGAGAAGATTGGCACCACAAGGCCAAAGGTTTAAGCCTGCATTCCAACCAAGAGGGAGATTTCCACCAAACAACAGTAGAGGAAAGCAACAACAACAGCCACAGTTATGTGTGAAGTGTGGAAAGAATCATGGGAACAGGCCATGTTTAGCAGGGCAGAATGTTTGTTTTGGTTGCGGTAAACCAGGACATAGAATTTATGAGTGCCCTACCCGAAACCAGCAGCCTAGCTCCAGGCCACAACACCAAGGGCGCGTTTTTACTCTGAATGCTGAAGAAGCTTCTCAATCTAAAGATATGATCCAAGGTAAGTGTGAAATTAATGGTCACATCTTAAATGTGCTGTATGATACGGGAGCTTCTCATTCTTTCATATCCCATGATTGTGTACATAAGTTACTGCTACTTGTATCTATACTACCCTATGATCTGATAGTCTCCACCCCTACTGATAAGAAGTCTGTTAAAACCAGTCAGGTATGTAAAGACCTTCCTTTTCGAATAGACGATAGGGAGTTTGTGTTTGATTTAATATGTCTTCCCATGTCAGGTTTAGATGTAATTCTAGGTTTAAATTGGCTGACTACCAACCGAGTACTTTTACATTGTGGTGACAAGACTGTTTCATTTTGTTCAACCTTATCTGCTAAACCTGTGGCCTCCATGTGTTTTTACTTAAATTCCATTGAGTCAAACCCAAGAAAAGCTGAAAGTCAAGGATATGTTCTCCTCTTGGCAAGTGAGGCTGAAAGTGAGAAGAAGCTAGATGAAATTCCTGTAGTGAAGGAATACCCTGATGTCTTCCCAGAAGATATTCCGGAATTTCCTCCAGAAAGAGAAATTGAGTTTTCAATTGAATTGGTGCCAGGAACAGGTCCTATTTCTATTTCCCCATATAGAATGTCTCCCCTGGAGTTAGCAGAGTTGAAGGCGCAGCTTGAAGAGCTTTTAAGGAAGCAATTTATTAGACCAAGTGCTTCGCCATGGGGAGCCCCTGTCCTTTTAGTCAAGAAAAAGGATGGAGGCATGAGGTTATGTGTTGATTATAGGCAATTGAATAAAATAACAGTGAAGAATAAATATCCTTTGCCGAGAATTGATGACCTTATGGACCAATTAAGAGGGGCAGCAGTATTCTCAAAAATTGATTTAAGGTCAGGGTACCATCAGATTAGAGTTCGAGATGAAGATATTCCTAAGACAGCTTTTAGAACTCGTTATGGACACTATGAGTATGCAGTAATGTCATTTGGGTTAACTAATGCTCCTGCTGTTTTTATGGATTATATGAATCGGATTTTTCGGCCTTACTTGGATAAGTTTGTAGTTGTTTTCATAGATGACATTCTTATTTATTCAAAGACCGAAGAGGAGCATGCTGAGCATCTTAGGATAGTACTCCAAATTCTAAGGGAAAGGAAGCTCTATGCCAAGTTGTCCAAATGTGAGTTTTGGATGGAAGAAGTCAAATTCTTAGGACATGTGGTGTCCCGAGAAGGTATATCAGTAGACCTTAGTAAGGTTGAAGCAGTACTTCATTGGGAAAGACCAAACACGGTTACTGAAATTCGGAGTTTCTTAGGGTTAGCTGGATATTATAGACGGTTTATCAAGGGCTTTTCACAGATAGCCTTACCTTTGACAAAACTGACTAGGAAGAATGCCACATACCAATGGACAGCTGAATGTGAGAAGAGTTTTCAAGAGTTGAAACAAAGGTTAACCACAGCACCAGTGTTAGTACTACCTGATCCTCATGGACCATTTGAAGTATATTGTGATGCTTCTAGTAAAGGATTAGGGCGTGTGTTAATGCAGAATAGGAATGTAGTTGCCTATGCTTCTCGACAATTAAAACCACATGAGGTGAATTACCCAATTCATGACTTGGAACTCGCAGCTGTAGTCTTTGCTTTAAAGATTTGGCGACATTACCTCTATGGAGTAAGATTTGAAGTTTTCTCTGATCATAAGAGTTTAAAGTACCTTTTTGATCAGAAAGAACTAAATATGCGACAAAGGAGGTGGATGGAGTTCCTTAAGGATTATGAGTTTAATTTGAATTATCACCCTGGCAAGGCTAATGTTGTTGCCGATGCATTAAGCAGGAAGTCTTTAAGTGTGGCATGGATGATGATTAAAGAGGAAGAACTTATGGAGAGCTTTAAAAATCTCAATTTAGGAATTTCTATAACTCCCCAAAGTATCTCCTTGAACCAGATAAGGGTGACAAGTGAATTCAAGGATCTAATTCTAACGGCACAACATAATGACCAAGAATTCCAAGAGACCTTGAACTTGGTTCACACAGGAAAGTTGATAGGATTTGATCAGGATGAACAAGGAATGTGGAGATACAAGGGTAAAATATGTGTACCAGCAAATAATGATCTCAGGAAAAGAATTCTACAGGAAGCTCATGAAAGCAACTTCACTATGCACCCCGGAACAAGCAAGATGTATGCAGATCTTAAGAAGATGTTTTGGTGGCAAAAAATGAAGCCAAACATAGGAGATTTTGTCAGGAAATGTTTGCCTTGTCAAAAAGTCAAGATAGAACATCAGAAGCCTGCAGGAACACTCCAACCTCTAGACATCCCTGAGTGGAAGTGGGAAAGTATCTCGATGGACTTTGTAATGGGATTACCGAGAACATCCTCAGGATATGATGCCATATGGGTTATAGTGGACCGATTAACTAAGTCTGCACATTTTTTACCCATTAGAGCCAATTATCCTTTAGAGAAACTAGCTCACCTGTACATTCAAGAGATAGTACGGTTGCACGGTGTCCCTTCTACTGTAGTTTCTGACCGAGACCCAAGATTTACTTCAAGGTTTTGGGAGCCCTTCAAAAGTCATTTGGAACTAAGCTTTGCTTAAGTACTGCTTATCATCCTCAAACTGATGGACAGACAGAGCGAACCATACAAACCTTGGAGGACATGTTGAGGGCATGTGTACTTGAACAAAGAGGGAGTTGGGATAAAATGTTGCCACTGATTGAATTTGCCTATAACAACAGCTACCACACTAGTATTGGCATGGCTCCATATGAAGCTTTGTATGGTAGAAAATGCCAATCTCCTTTATGTTGGTATGACTCGGGAGAAGCAAAATTATTAGGGCCTGACTTGGTTAACCAAACCACTGAGCAAATAAGGAAAATTCGAAGCAAGATTCTCACTGCCCAAAGTCGGCAAAAGAGTTATGCTGACGTTCGGAGGAAGCCTCTAGAATTCCAAGAGGGAGAACATGTATTCTTGAAGGTCACCCCCACCATAGGTATAGGTAGAGCTCTAAAAGTTAAGAAGTTGTCATCCCGATTCATAGGTCCTTTCCAAATCCTTCAACGTGTCGGTGCAGTTGCATATCGAATAGCTTTACCCCCTCACTTGTCAAACCTTCATGACGTCTTTCATATATCTCAGCTTCGAAAATATCATCCAGATCCGAGTCATATACTAGAACCCGAATTTATACAGATAAAAGATGACCTTACATTTCAAGTACTTCCGGTTCAGATCATTGGAAGAGAAGTTAAACAGCTTAGAAATAAACATGTGCCATTGGTAAAGGTAGCTTGGGGAAGGCTCGGGAATGAAGAGTACACATGGGAATTAGAGTCAGATATGAAGAAGAATTATCCAGAACTATTTCCAGGTATGAAATTTTGAGGACAAAATTTTTATTAAGGTGGGTGGTAATGTAACACCCTAAAGTTAATTAAAAATTAATTTAAGCTTTATTAATAAAAATTTCAACACTTTGATAGATGTAATGATAATAAGGACGATCTGGCGGACAAGTTAAAAAAAAAAATATTAAAGATGAATAGTAACTTGGTGGGCCCCACAAGCTTGTTGAGACATGTGAAACCCAGAATTGGGATCCGAAAATGCCTAAGACTGAGAAAATATAGGATTAATGTTAGAAATGAAAATCTTAGACCCAAAATTTAATTTTGTGTGAATTTTTTTTTATAGGCATAGTATTTTACACATTTGGTTAAATTATGATGTGTAGTTTTTACACTATATGAAGTTTACAGTGTAACTTGCCACCTAGTATGATGAGTGAATGACCTGATATGAAACACCTATCACCTTTGCAAGAACAAATGAGAGTTGCACAAATATTGTAATTTTATTTTGATTAAATAATTGTTATAGTAGTAAAACTATACACATGTCACCTTAAATAAATAAAAAAAAAAAAGGGAAATAATCACATCTCTTACACGTATCCTTCTCAAAGCTTCTGCCAACTTCTTCATTTTCAGCTTCTTCATCTTCCATACACAACTACCTTATAAACTTGCTCAAACTCCATTTTTCAATACAAAATATCCAAGATTTGGACACAAATTTCATACTAGTTCTTGCTATCCTCAATTTAAGTCTTCATAAACAATTCTCATCTCAACATCTTATCAACCTTGCTACTATCCTTGCTGTGATATCAGAGGAACTAAGAGAGTTTGATCCATTATTGGGTGTAGGATTTCTTGAGAACAACCAAGAAGAAGAGCAAGAGCACATAAGAGTCAAGTAGGGCCTTATCTGTCCTCTTTTCTTTCCAATTTTTCTCTAAATTTTTCTAATTATTTTGGCTGAAACTTTCTGGACATATTGGTTGATGATAGATAGATATAGATGTGTTTAATTTGGTGAAGTGATTGGATGATGGTAAAATTCATTTTTTTCAAAAATATGTTTTGAACCTGGTTGCTGGAAAATCCCGATTTTAAGCAGGCAGATAGTTTGTTCGAATTTTATGATCTATTTAGAGATCTTAGATTGAGCTGAAAATTTTATGGGATGTTGCTAACATGTTAAGGTATCTCTAGTAAAAATTTTGAGTCATTCTGGGCACTTTTACTATATTTAAAAATTCAAGAACCGAAGTAGTTAAGGTTGCTGCCAGAACAGTCCATTCTAAAGCACTAAATTTGTCTAATTTTGTTATTATAGTAAATGATCGAATTATACTTTGAAATTTTTACAGGGTATTGAGAACATATTGAGGTCCAACTTTGAATTTTTATACAAAGTTCTGGGCTCATTTAATGGGATAGAAAAATTTATACTTTTGGTTGTTGGATGAGAATAAGCAGTTTCTGACTTCTGAATTTGTAGATTTTCTTTTATATAGCTAGAGACATTATTATACCTTGAAATTTTTACAGGATCTATTAGACATGATTAATTGACTCTAAAAATTTAATTTGCTTTGTTTTCATGAAGTTTAGTAGTTGATTCATAATTTTCTTTAGAACTGAAATTCTGGACAGCATGCTGAATTGTTGAATTTGTGATGAAACATTAATGATTTGATCTCAATTATACTATATGGATCTATGAATTATGTGAAGCACATATGAATGTGAATACTTATTACAATTGCTTACATGTGAAAGAAAGTATGAGATTATGATTTTTGGGCTGGAGAAAGTAAATCTGGTCTGTTGGGGAAAGTAAACCTGACTACCCTTGAATGAGTCGTAAAATAACCTGACTAGGAATAGATCTGTATGAGAATTGGAGAAAGTAAATCCAATGATCATGTATAGGAATGAGCTCAGTCCTGAAAAGCAGTCTATTACCCGTAAGTGGAATAAACCACCCTAGTCAAGGGCCAAGACAAGAATAGCAATTGTTCTAAGTAGTCCTTTATCTTAAGTTATGATATGTGCTATGAGGATGAGTTTTATTATTCTATTATGGTCCCATACTTGTATTCTAAGTTGATGTTTTAAGTTCCAAGAATAATGGATGAATAAAATGAACCTGCTTCGGATAAAGATTTTACAAATTATGATGACTATTATTGGATCTGTTATTTACATGAAATTTTTAAAATAAACCTGAGTACTGGGGTAGATAATGATGACATTTGTATGTTTAAGGGAACACCCTACTGAGAATTTTAGAATTCTCATCCCTATTTGCATTCCATGTCTACCTCAGATACAGGAGATGATCTTCATTAGAGAATTCAGTGACACTCCGAAGCCGACATCTGTTCGTACTATGTTAGGAGTTGTACCAAAGATATCTGCCACTAGTATACTTGAAATGAATAGATCATTGTGTATGTACTCTTGGATGGATTTACACTAGAACGAGTTATAATATGTATTTCGCAGTTTGTGACATATGCCATATTATTATTGGATTACTGTATATTATAAATGTACTGATAAGGCATGTTTGCCTAGTTATATGTAAACAAATATACTGATAGTATTAGTACTTTGAGGAAATCCAATAAGACTCGTTTATGTATTACTTTCCCTTTATTTCCAATGTTCAAAACTATGTGTCACAAAACGTTATTCCTCCTGACTATGAATACGAATAAGGAAAAACTTACTAGAATAAGAGCTTAAAGATAAATAAGTCGATTATTACATGGCATACGCAATGATACGTAGTACCACACTCTTAGTTACGGTGTTACATCCTAGGTAAAATACTGTAATTAAGGGGGTGTTACACTTCCCTGTTCTGATGTCACAAATGACAGACACACACACAGCCTTCACACCTTCACCATCACCATTCACAATATAGCCATTTAACCTTTAAGTCCAGCACAGTTATCATCTATTAACCATCATACACATGCACAATTTCCATCCTTACACCAAGATCAAACCAATCAAGAACAAGAACCAAAAACCAAAAACAAACACAGGCCCAGATCATCATCATCCAATACAAACAATAATCAAAATTAATTCTTCCTCATATTCCCAATCACAGTAGTCAAATATAGATGCAGAATTTTTCCAAACAAAAAACAATAATAGAAAAAGAAAGCTGAAAAAGGAGAGAGCCACCATGGACCACCACTGCCGGCGGCCTCCTTTTCTCCTCTGTCTGACCGCTGCAGCGCATTCCCCTTGTATATCCAAATCGCGGCGGACAGCGCCGTCCACCCCCATGTGACCGAATCCTTTTCTCTGACCGCGAATCGCCAAATCTACCTCCCAAACATCATCATCATCACCTAAGCCAAAGACAAGAATACCAGTTCTCATCACATTTCAGCATAGATCCAGAATTTTTTTTAAAAAATAAAAAATAAAAAGGAAGCTGAAAATCGTTCTTCCTTTCCAGCAAGCAAGGCAGCGGCGTGACCTCCTCCTCCCTCTTTCCCTCGACTGTCGCGCGGTCTCGGCTCCAGCGGCGGTCCGCTCTCTTCCCCCTTCCAGATTATGACTCCTCCTCCATCTTCAAACCGCGAAAAGCCCGGCTTGTCACGCCACGCGCGCACTCCCTTTCCCTTCCTTTGCGTTGCTACCTTGGCCGCGATCCAGCCACCACCATGCCTTCAACAGCCACGGTCTCTCTCATTTTCACATGAACAATCTCTCCCTTATCCCTTCTTTCCCCAGTGGTTTCCAGAACTTCACCCTTTCTGATCCTTCTTTTCCCCCCTCCATTCGCTTTCTCTCCCTTCCTCTATATGTGTTTGCAAACTTAAACCCATAGTCTCCTACTCAACTTTGTTATGCCACTCCCAAAAAAAAAAGGAAAATGAAACCCAAACCTTTGCTTTGTTCCAGACGGTTCTCATCTTTCTTATTTCTTTTAATTATTTATTTTTCAGGTTATTTAGTGTAGGAAGCATTTAAGTAGTCATGAGTCAGTTTGGATTATCTTACTTGGGTCATGGTTTGTTTATTTACTTGTTTCTGTCATTGATCGAATTGGGCCGCATGAAATGTTAATCATTTCATTTTATTTATTCCATGGATTCAAGTGGCATGTAAATTAGATTTGAATTCCAATCATAACATTGTATTTATTTTGTGTAGACTGTTTGAAGCTTTAAAAAAATAATAATGAATATATATATATATAATGAGGTTGTTGGGCTGTTGCGTTTTAATTAACACAGGTCCTGGATAGATTTTTAGTTGGAGACATTCTTTTATATGCTTTGATAGATTGTTTGCTTATTCTAATTAGTATTGGACTTTTTAAAATGTTTACAGGTTGTTTGTTTGTTTAGCCTTGTCTTGGGCTCATTATTTTGTTTATAAACTTGTTAAGGCTTGTCAAAAAAAAATCATCAAATAAATGTACTCCTATCTTGTAAATAATTTGTAACATGTTCTAAGTAAATTTGTTAGTTATTTGGTGCTAAAGTTTTTAGAAGAAAAAAAAATAAAGATAATAATTAGAGCCTTCACATTTCTTCAATTATCTTACTTATTTCAGAATTTTGCATTGGTTGAATTTATGCTCATCATCTCTTTGCAATTTAGCTTCATCAATTCATGCCAAAAAAATAAATAAATATGTTTCATAATTATCTCTTGTAAATAGAAATTATTTTCTAAAAAAATAAACAAATAATTTCTCATGCAATGATCAATAATGGTGATTGAGTAGCAAATGTTATCTTCACTATTGTTGAATCATAAGGATTCATTGAGTAGCCAAGTGCTAACTTGAATCCTATGATAAATTTTTAAAAAAAACATAATCATTTTAATTAATTAAAATCAAATAACACACAAATATTTTTACAAAACTACGTGACTTTGAGTTCCTCATTGCACCAGAGGATACATGGGAGCAGGTAACCCCTGTCAAGCCAAAATTAATTCTTCTTAATTTATTTATTTTTAGTTTATGTGTTTAAATTATAAATATATTTGTGTAAATTAAATTTCTTGAATTTATATGTTTAAATTGTAATTATATTTGTGTAAATTAATTTTTGTGTTTAAATTATAAATATATTTGTGTAAATTAAATTTCTTGAATTTATATGTTTAAATTGTAAATATCTTTTTATAATTAATTTTCATTAGTTTATTGTTAAGGTGGTTTATTTTTATTACATTTTGAGGGGTTATTAATTAATTTGCAACACTCACTAAGGTACCGTTTAAATACGGGTGTACTAGGGTGTCAGAGGATTAAGTTCTTACTCTTCTCTATGCATAACCGACTCCCGAACTCATATATGGTTTACGAAGACTATTTTCTAAAATAAAATAGGTTTTTCCATATTTTCGCAATTCAAATAAACTTGGTGGCGACTCCTAATTTTCAAAAGAATATTTCTCGCCGTCCCGTCGCGATCCCGATTGTGACATATGGCGACTCCACTGGGGACCAGTAAGAGAGTCAAGCCTATTAGAGTTAGTTGTGCAAATTAAATATAGCCTTTTTATTTTTCTAGCTTTATTTTGTATAGTATTTTTATTTTATTCTGTATATATTTGTCTGTATTTTGCTTGAACAGTGCTTCCTTTATTTTTCCTTTATAAGAGTTTAATGTCCTATATTTAGTTATAATGTTTACTTTATTTGCTAAAACCTTAGGGTAGACGACTATTGTTATCTTCATATATTTGTTGTTTGTATTTTGTTGGTACTTTTGTCATTTTATTGTGCATCGTTTCCTTTATTTGTTAAAACCTTAGGGTAGATGACTGTTATTATTCTGTATATATGTGTTGTTTGTATTTGTTTGCAGGAGTATATATAGTGTTAGGATTAAAAGGTTTGTATGCTCCCTGCACACACTTCACAATCACTTATTTCACACACAATGTTCTTGGACTCTACACCCGAGCCCGTGCAAGCTAAGGATTAGGGGGTTTCTTGACATTGCCATGAGGGGCCTCATGCTCACTTGGTAGTTGTTGGGACACCACTCAGGTTGTTACTGGCTTTATGGATCAATTATATTGAGAGGGTTCATCCCTACTTATGATCGGTTCAAAGGTCGGATCCTTATCCTGTGGATAGGGGCAATCTGGGGACCATGGTCATTAGAAGTCTAGACTCACCATAATTGTTTGCACGCATAGTTGAATATAGCAGCCTCCCAAATAGGATTTTTGGCCTTAGAACTTCCCATCCATTAAGCTTTACCCTGTTAGGACAAAGGGGGCATGCTTCTTTCATCCTTTACTTTGTACTCCTTCATGTTTTACTTTTAATTACTCTCACATCAAATATTATTACATTGTAATTAGATTAATTATTTCATCGTCCCATAAATCATGACATGCATTCTCAAATGTTTAGGCATTTTGTTCATTATCAGATGCATTCATTTCATCATATTTTCATTTCTCATAAGATGATTACTTTTTGCATGAAAAATAGTTTCGTTACTTCATTTGCTCATATAGATTCTGCTTCGTCAAATTTTTAGGAAAGCATCTCGTTAAAAAAAAATTCAATAAAAGCATGCATTTTCCTTAAGTTTACTCAATTATCTCATTTTTGTACATAGGTTTTTGATTGTTAATAGAGCAAAAATCATCATTAGTTCAAAGCAAATGGAAGTAACACAAATGAACAGTAGCAATGCATACAATTGGAAGAGGAACATCAAGATTACAGTGACAAGCAGTGAGTTGGGAAAAGTGAAAGAGATCATTCAGTTGATGCCTCGTGAAGTTTGATCTTCTTTTAAGGATACTTATGGGCGTATATTAGATTTACTATCCATTCCAGTGGAAGCCCCAGTATTGAGCGCTCTCTCACAATTCTGGAACCCTTCTCTTTGTTGTTTCGAATTGCCTGATTTTGATGCAACACCAATTATAGAAGAATACATGGTCATGGTGAGGCTACCGATTCGAGAAAAATTTGGTGTGTATCTATATCAAGGGCATTATGTTAGCAAAGAAAACATTGCTAGAATCATTGGAGTTGATCCAAATCATATGGAAATGGAGATAAGAGGATCGACCCAAGGAATTAGAAAAAGTTTTCTGGAAACCCATCTGCAGACTTTGGCCCAGCAAGGAAATTGGATTTTCTTCAAACGAACATTGGCACTGACTATCTATGGATTGATTCTATTTCCATTCACACCAGATATTGTTGACCAGGCTGCCATAGATGTGTTTTTCAAGTTCCAAACTTGTAATATGAATCCTATCCCGGCTATGTTAGCAGATACACTTCTCTCCTTCGGAGTTTGCATTCAGAAAAGTGGTGGAAGATTGCGCTGTTGTTTACCAATGCTGTATGTTTGGTTTATGACTCATGTATATGCTGATAATCGCATGGGCCTGTTCCCTGATCCATTAGGAGATTTCCATTGTATACGGATAAATAATCAAGAGGCACCGACATGGAAAAAGGAGTTCTCACAGATCCAATCAAATTCTTTCAAATGGGTCTGTCCTTTGAACCATGGAGAGAATGTTATTTATAGTTGTGGTGACTTTCACAATGTTCCTTTGATGGGACCAAGGGGGTGCATTTCCTACATACCCGCATTGGTGCTCAGACAACTTCATTGGACTCAAACAAAGCCACAAGAAGAACAGCTTAAAGGGTTCAGCTTTCTATATCAGAAAGATAAAAACACCAAGGAGCAAGAGAAGAAGATCAGGATAGCATGGAATGATGTCAAAATCCTAGGGAAAAAGGAACTTGGCCAACAATGCTTAACTTCTTCTCAAGAATACAAAGATTGGAGAAAAGCAAGAGTTGGAAAAGAAAGTGTCCTGAAAGATATTCCAAGCAACTCAGTTTCTATGCAAGCTCAAGAGTCATCTCAGCTAATTTCCCAGATAGAAACAATGAAGGCACAAATGCGATTCTTGGAAGAAGAAAAGGAGACAGCTAACCTAAAAGCTGCTATTATTCAAAATCAGTGTGATAAAATGACCAAGGAAATCAAAGCCTTAAAAGATGAGTGTACTGAAGCGGCAAAAATTGCAAAGTCTAGGAAAGGCAAGGAGAAAATTTCAACCGCTCATTTAGCAAAAATCCAAGAACTAGAAGAAGGATTCCACAGGCTTGTAAAAGAAAAGAACCAGTTGGAAAAAGAGATTACTAAGAAAAGTCATTTGGCTAGAAGAGTAGAATTAGAAGTCAGCCAATGAGATAAAGACATCTGGAGCTTGAGAATGGAGGTCAAGAAAGAGAAAGATGTGAGAGAGAAACTGGAGGAACAAGTGCAACACCTGTCAACTGTGCTAACACAGACAGAGCATGATGCTACTCAAGGATGGAAGTCAGCAAATCGATGTCATGGTTTGTTTGTGGATGCATCAGAAATTGGAAGATCATGGAGAGGAAAAGCTTTAAAATGGGAAGAACAATATGCAAAATTGACTGGTGAATTGAGTCATTACATTCCAAATTTTGTTTACCATTTCGAAAAGGCAAATGAACAAATTAGAAGGATGCCGCCATTCAATTTACCTTAAGAAGTGATGGATTTCATGGATTCATGTGAAAACATTGCCAAAGGTCTCAGGAGAAAAAAGATGAAGCTTTTGATGTAATTATCATTCATGAATGAGAATAAGGTTTCTGATGTAATGCCTTTTGAAATGATTTCTACTTGAAACTGAGTTTGATAACAAATGAAGGCTTCAGTGTTTGTGTTTTCAATTTTAATCTGTCAAGTATAATAGTACTCTTGATACTTTCTTTAGAGAATCAAACATTCCTTAAGAAAGTGCTCAATCATATTGTTGCTTTGAGGTCGTTCATCCTTGTGCAAATATAAGGAAAAGAGTTGCATTTGCTAGTGTTCATTAGATAGTACTCATAGAGGAGTAAATTCTCCCTTGAGTTTGCTATTAATCGTACCTCGACTTATAGGGTGATATACTCATAAGAACGAATACGGTGTACCTTCATTTGTGCAAAGGACTTTTGATGACTATTGTTTGTTTGTTCTGTTACATATAATTTTTTTAAAATTTTTTTTTTTAACCCTTTTGGTTATAGTTGATCAAATAAGCAGAGTGTGCGTGTGAAACATCGTAACCATTGGGCGCCCAAGGAAAACTGAAATCGACCAAACTCGTGTGTATAATACTAGAGCTCGGACCAAGATGGCAGGGGGTAATGGTGATTCGGGGAGGACCATCCCACCCGTAATCATTTCTGAATCTGGAAGGAACTTGAGCATAGAGGTTGATGAAGTGAAAGGGCAATTGAGTGTGATGACAGATACTCAGGCAAGGATGGAAGAAATGATACGTGCCATGAAGGAAGCAATTGACTTATTGAGAGTTAATCCAAATCAAAGCACATCATTGGGTATGCCAATAACTATACCACCAAGTATTGCAATGATAACCATACCTGTGGTATCGGATGCAAATCTTAATGTCACACAATGGATGAAAGACATAGGAGGAACATCAGGCATTTTCCATGAACAATCAGCACCAACAATGCCGATTACTATCCCCATCGGAAAGGGTTATAATGCCATAGAAAATGTACATGCTGAAGGACACGGGCATGCTACCCATAGTTGGGAGCTTGACCTCGCGTTGTTGTCCAAAGACAATTTTCTTCTGCTGGGAATAATCATGCAGATTCAGAGAAGGATAAGCTAAGAGAAGAGTGGATGGAGAAAATTCAGGAGCAAATCAAGGCTATCCAGAAACCTAGCACTTATGGCTATATGGAGATCGAGCAGCTTTGCCCTCCTATCAATGCAGTGGTCCCGAAGGACTTCAAAATCCCTGACTTCTCAAAGTATGATGGAACTGGCAATCCATTCTTTCAGTTAAAGAGTTACTGCACCAAAATGTCAATCTGGTCCAAAGACGAAAAGTTCCTCATCAGCTTTTTTCATGAAAGTTTAACTGGACCTGCTTTGGAATGGTACATCCAATTAGACCATTCGAAGATCGCCAGTTGGAGGGAGTTAATTGATCAATTTATGAATCAATACAAGTTTAACATGGAAATAGCACCAACTAGAGAACAACTGAGTGCTATGCAGAAAAAGAAGGATGAGTCATTCAAACAATATGCTCAAAGGTGGAGAGCTTTGGCGGCTCAAGTTCAACCACCACTCATTCCGATTGAAATGTGTTCATATTTCTTAGGAACTTTAGGGTCTCCTTACATTAGGGCAATGGCAGGAGCAGCTTACAAAGATTTTTCTGATTTGATAACAGCTGGAGAAAGGATTGAGAATCCGCTAAAGGCCGCAAGCTTCCAATGAATAATGAAGACACCAGAAAAGGATTCCCACCCAGGAAAAAGGAAACAGATGTAAACTATGTGCAAAGTCAGCAACTTTTCACCCCAAAATATGCCTTCGCTCATCCAAGACCCCAAATGTCATTCGTCTCTCCTTACCCGCATCACCAAGCCACAAACACCACCTCGTACCCTCAGCCGCAAGTAAATAACATCCACATACGACCACATCAACCAATTCGTCCAACATATCCAACCACACAAAGTTACCCAAACATCACACCATTACGTCCAAGTACTCAAAATCAAAACTGCACCCGATTCCCAAATCTACGACCTTTTCCAAAGTTATCCATTTCAAATGCTGACCTTTATCAACGGTTGTTTGATGCTCATCTGATTTCTCCATACCCTGTGCACCCATTACAACCACCGTTTCCAACATGGTATAATCCAAATCTAACTTGCAAATATCATATGGATGTTGCGGGGCATTTAATTGAGGATTGTGAAGGTTTTAAGACGGCAGTAAGAAGACTAATAGCCTGTGGAAGATTAGATCTTCAAGAAGATCTGAAGCCAGATATTGTTAAAAATCTAATCCCAAATCATGAAGGAGGAAGTCATGTGATTGCTGTGGAAATTGAGGAACCGTGGGTCAAGAAGGTTTTGAGTCTTCGTACGCCGATGGAGAAAGTGTTTAGTGCTTTGAAGGAGGCTAATTATAATGTCACAAAGACCCACTTCTATGATGAAAGAAGAGGAGAAATATGATATGGAATCAAGATGTGCATACCATTGTGGAAGTCTTGGACATGATATTGAGAATTGTTGGGATTTCAAAGTTCATGTACAAGAACTACTCACTTTAGGTGTGATACAAGCAAAAAAGAAGCAGAATTCCATTGAAGAGGTGGATGTGATCGAACCCTTTGTGCTCCGAGTGCCTCCACTTAACCTAGCTCCAAAACTAGAAAAGTGGTGATTACTGTGAAGAAACTAACACCTTTCAGTTATGAGGACACACATGCTATACCTTGGAATTATGGGACTGAGGTGGAAATAGGAGAAACCTCAAAGGCCCAATCAAGTAAAGAAGAGGCTGGTGTCATGGAAATAAAGGGGATCACAAGAAGTGGAAGGATTTATGGGCCTAGAGAGCTGGCAAAAGGAAAATTTGTTGACGATAGAAATATTGAAAAAAGGTTCGAATGTAGGAAGAAAAGAAGAAAAAGATGATGAGGAATTCTTAAAGATCATGAAGCAAAGTGAGTACGATATTCTAGAGCAACTGAAGAAGACTCCTGCTAGAATATCTCTTTTGTCATTGATCTTATCATCTGAACCTCACCAAAAGGCAGTGCTAAAAGTCTTGAAAGAGGCTTATGTCAAACCTGATACTTCATTACAGAACATGGTGAATATGGTGGATCCAGTGAAACGTGTCAACATGATCACATTCTCAGACGAAGAAATAGTGTCACAATCCAACCCACGAGCATTGTATATAACCCTCAAATGTAAAGGTTATATAGTGCCCAGAGTTCTCATTGATGGAGGATCAGATTAAACGCCTTACCAAAGATCAACTCTAAGCTACTTGTCGATAAGTAAGGATGATATATTGTCACAGATCATGGTAGTAAAAGCTTTTGACGGAGCTAAGAAGAGTATCCTTGGGGAAATGGAGTTGTTACTGAAGATTGGCCCAAGCAAATTCAAAGTGTTATTCCAAGTAATAGAAATTGAGTCAGATTATAATATGCTGCTCGGAAGGCCATGGATAAATAGTGTTGGTGCTGTCCCTTCAACATTGCATCAAATGGTTAAGTACATTGAAAATGGTTCAGTCATTACGATCCATGGAGAAAAAGATATCATAGTGTCTAAACCAGTTACATTGCCATATGTTGAAAATGTGGAGCTGGTGGAGAGCAGTTTATGGCATAATCTGGAGGCAATAAGGTTGAAACAAGAACAGAACAAGCTCCCTATGGAAAATCAAGTGGTGGCACAAATCATGGCTAAGAATGGATATTTGAGGGGTAGAGGCCTAGGACCAAAGTTACAAGGAACCCGAACGCCTATAGTGGTCTCAGAGAAGCGTAATCGATTTGGTTTAGGATATGAGATTCCATTGGATAATAAGATGAATGCCTTGATGCTGGAGCAGAAGAAACAAACAGGAGAAATGCAACAGATTCCCCACCTGAATGAGACATTTCTTGGTCCAACAGAAGTGATCACAGCCGAAGAATTTTGCTCCCCTTGCTACTGCCTCACTATCAATACTCTAGATGCAGAGACAGCTGAAGGAAACAACAAATTTCATCCTGCCAGTAATGATGAAATGCTGATGAATTGGACTGCTGAACCAGTGATCAATGTTATTGCTGCAAAGTAATTTGTTGGGTTGTATTAATTAAAGATTTATGCTTTCGTTTATGCTACTGTGAGACATTGTTTAAATAAGCTTACATGCTGCAGTAGTTTGTGTTTGTCCCATGTTGTTTATGATCCACCATTTGTTTTAGCATTCCAACCTACCATAATTACTTTCCAAGAACATGAATGACGCAGAAATTTTGCCACAAGAAAAGGAATTTGGAAGCTTATCAATTGATTCTCTTGCTGTATTTGATTGCGATAACCATGAATCCGAAGAGGATGAGGAAGCTATTGAGCAGTTTTCAAGTCTACTAGAACATACAGAAAATGGGTTTGACTTAGACAATGAGGTCATCGAGGTGATTAACATGGGCACTGAAGAAGAAAAGAATGAGCTGAAAATAGTGGAAAATCCTGAATGCCCAAAAATGATTGCATTGTTTAAGGAATTCCTTGATGTGTTTGCATGGTCCTATCGTGATATGCCAAGATTAGACCCAGAGATCGCTTCACACAAGATCCCGTTATATCCAGGAGCTGAGTCAAAAAAGTAGAAATTGAGGAGGATACAGCCTGACATGTCATTGAAAATAAAAGAAGAAGTGACTAAACAGCTTGAGGCCGGATTTTTGGAGGTATCAAGACATATTGATTGGGTGGCTAACATTGTGCCTGTGCCTAAAAAGGATGGAAAAGTCAGGATGTGTGTAGATTATCGGGATTTGAATAAAGCTAGCCCGAAAGACGATTTTCCTCTCCCTCACATTGATGTCCTTGTTGATAATACTGCAAAGAATCACCGGTTTTCATTTATGGATGGATATTCAGGGTATAATCAAATTCTCATGGATGCTAATGACAAAGGGAAAACTACTTTCATAACTCCATGGGGAACATTTTGCTATACAGTCATGCCCTTTGGATTGAAAAATGCAGGTGCCACGTACCAGCGTGCTATGGTTGCACTATTCCATGATATGATGCATAAAGAGATTGAAGTGTATGTGGATGATATGGTTGCCAAATCTAAAGAGGGAGAAAGCCACATAGAAGTCCTGCGAAAGCTATTCAAAAGGCTCAGGAAATATAAGTTGCGACTGAACCCGAATAAATGTATCTTTGGAGCTTCTACAGGGAAACTATTGGGTTTCGTTGTCAGCAGAGAAGGAATAAAGGTGGACCCAGATAAGGTGAAAGCAATACAAGATATGCCAGCTCCCCGAACTGAACGGGTAGTTAGAAGTTTTCTGGGAAGGCTCAACTACATTGCTAGATTCATAGCTAATTTGACCGGTACTTGTGAGTCAATATTCAAGCTGCTGCGAAAACATCAACCTAAAGAGTGGAATGAGGAGTGCCAAGAAGCTTTTAACAAAATAAAGACTTATTTGATGAAACCTCCAATTTTGGCTCCACTTACACCGGGGCATCCTTTAATATTGTACCTCACAGTGTTGCCCACATCAATTGGGGCAATGTTAGGATAGTATGATGAGTCTGGAAAGAAGGAGCAAGCAATTTATTATCTGAGTAAAAAGTTCAATGATTGTGAATCTCGCTATTTGGCAATTGAAAAGACTAGTTGTGCATTGGTATGGGCTTCCAAGAGGTTGAGGCAATACATGTTGTATTATACCACTTGGTTGATCTCTCGAATGGATCCATTGAAATACATATTTGATAGTCCTCATGTGTCATTGAGAGTGTCAAAATGGCAAGTAATACTGTCTGAGTTTGATATCAAGTATGTGACTCAAAAGTCTATTAAGGGGAGTACAATTGCTGATCATCTAGCTGAAAATCCTCTGGAAGGTGATCAACCAGCCACATCAGAGTTCCCTGATGGTGAAGTGCTAGCAGTAGAAAGCGAAGAGAAAGAAGCAGAGAATGTGTGGGAAATGTACTTTGATGGGGCTGCCAATATGAATGGGTGTGGAATAGGAGCTGTAGTGGTGTCACCAGCTGGGAAACAATATCCGGTTTCCATCAAGTTAGATTTTGAATGCACCAACAACATCGCAGAATATGAAGCTTGCGTGAATGGTTTGCAAGCTGCAATTGACTTAGGAATCAAAGAATTAAGGGTGTTTGGAGACTCTGCGCTCATAATCTACCAAGTTAATGGAGAATGGCGTACGAAGGATCCGAAATTGGTGCCTTATTAGAAATACTTGTCTCGATTGATTGAACAATTTGACAATGTGTCGTTCTCTCACTTAACTCGAGACCATAACCAATTTGCAGATGCATTGGCAACTTTGGCTGCAATGACCAAATTGGAAGTCCACACCAATGTCCAGCCCATCCATATAGAGGTACAAAGTGAACCGATATACTGTGACAATGTGGAGGTTGAGCCAGATGGCCAACCATGATATTATGACATCAAGCAGTATATTCAAAAAAGAGAATACCCTATCGGAGCAAGTGATGCACAGAGAAAAACTATCCGTCGCTTAGCTATGGCCTTTTTCTTGAGTGGTGAAGTCCTCTACAAAAGGAATTATGATGGTACTTTGATGAGATGTATAGATGCTCATGAGGCCCATGTAATCATGACAGAAATCCATGAAGGAATCTGTGGAAGCCATGCTAACGGGCACATGATGGCACGCAAAATCTTGAGGTGCGGATATTACTGGTCCACCATGGAGAATGACTATATTAGTTATGTTCGAAAGTGTCATAAATGTCAAATTTATGCAGACCGAGTTAATGCTCCTCCAGTTCCATTGCACAACATGGTATCTCCCTGGCCTTTCTCGATGTGGGGCATGGATGCCATCGGCCCAATCAATCCCAAAGTATCAAATGGTCATCGTTTCATCTTGGTGGCTATAGACTATTTCACAAGGTGGGTGGAAGCCACTTCATATGCTAACATCACACAGAAAGTGTTTCTTAGATTCATCAAATGAGACATTATCTGTAGATATGGGATTCCAGAAAGAATTATCACAGATAACGCTCCTAATCTCAGTGGTGCTGAAATTCAGAAGTTCTTTGAGACTTTCAAAATTAAGCATCACAATTCAGCTCCTTATAGAACTCAAATGAATGGTGCGGTCGAGGCTGCAAATAAGAACATCAAGAAAATCATTTCCAAAATGGTAGTGAATTACAAAGACTGGCATGAAATGCTTCCATATGCTTTACATGCATATCGTACCAACATACGGTCAAGCACAGGCACAACTCCCTTCTCATTGGTATATGGAATGGAAGCTGTATCTCCTATAGAAGTGGAAATCCCATCATTAAGAGTTTTAATGGAGGCTGAGTTGGAAGAATCTGAATGGATGAAGGCTCGATATGAACAACTAAACATGATAGAAGAGAAAAGGCTAGCAGCTATTTGTCATGGCCAGTTGTACCAAAGCAAAATGGCTAAGGCTTTTAACAAGAGAGTCCGCCCTAGAGATTTTCGTCCAGGGGATTTGGTTTTGAAGAAAATTCTCCCTAATCAAGAGGACGCACGGGGCAAATGGGCTCCAAGTTATGAAGGTCCTTACATTGTCAAGCAAGCATTCTCAGGTGGAGCGTTCATTTTGCAAAACATGGAAGGACAAGAATTGCCCAAACCAATCAACACTGATGCAGTCAAAAGATTTTATGCTTGAAAAGATGTTGAAAAGCTCGTTAGCTTGAAAACTCGAAAGAGCGACCTAAGCAAAAGTTAGGGTGAAAGAAGAAGAAGAAGAAGAAGAAGAAAGAAGCTCGTTAGGTCGAAAACTCGAAAGAGCGGCCTAAGCAGAAGTTAGAGCAAAAAGATAAGCATAATCTCAAGCAACCTACACTGGGGCAATTTTGAACCAAGCAAACTAAGGTTGAAACTAGGGCAATCTTTGAAGAAAAAGGTTGGAAAACATCGGAAATCATGGTTATAGTGTTCATCTGGTTGCAAGAGATTGATTGATTGAGTCACAAAGATCTTAGAATGGGGTGAAGTTTCATGTCATTCATAATTCTGTTTTTCATTTCTGTATTGTTGCCCCATTTCAAACCTGTTGTCATTTGATACACCAAACAATAAAACCACCCATTCAGTTAATTTTTATTAAGTCTTTGCATGCATGTTATTTAGGATGTCTCGAGTAAGCATAAATTTAAGTTCAAATTGTACAATCTAACAATGCTTACAACAATACATCAATGACCAATATCACACTAAGAGAATTCAGAAGCTTTATCAAGCTTGGCAGAAAAGCAATTATTATCTTCTAAAAAGGGAAGAAGAAAGAGCGAAAGTGATCAAAGGTTACAGAAACGGAAGAAAGGTTTTGTGTATGCTAGAAGGCCCAGAGCATGACTTATGAGTTTGATCGGTTAAAGTTTCCTTAAGGGCTGCTCAATCCAGGTTTAAGTCATTTCACAAAAAGGTGCAAATCAATTGTTTCAATGTCATTTGTGTCCTGTTGCCAATTTGCCAATTTACTTTCCAGTCGGCCTCAGATTGCCAATTTTAATTTCTTGTCGACCTCAGATTGCCAATTTACTTTTTCTGTCGGCCTCAGATTGCCACTTTACTTTTCATGTCAGCCTCAGATTGCCAAATTTACTTTCCTGTTGGTCTCAGATTGCCAATTTTACTTTTTAGTCGGCCTCAGATTGCCACTTTACTTTTCATGTCGGCCTCAGATTGCCAAATTTACTTTCCTGTTGGCCTCAGATTGCCAATTTTAATTTTTTGTCGGCCTCAGATTGCCAATTTACTTTTCATTTCGGCCTCAGATTGCCAAATTTACTTTCCTATTGGCCTCAGATTGCCAATTTTACTTTTTAGTCGGCCTCAGATTGCCACTTTACTTTTCAAGTCGGCCTCAGATTGCCACTTTACTTTTCAAGTCGGCCTCAGATTGCCAATTTTACTTTTTAGTCGGCCTCAGATTGCCACCATTTCGGCCTCAGATTGCCAATTTAATTTTTAGTCGGCCGCAAATTGCCAATTTTCTTTTCATTCGGCCTCAGATTGCCACCATTTTGGCCTCAGATTGCCAATTTAATTTTCAGTCGGCCGCAGATTGCCAATTTAATTTTTAGTCGGCCTCAGATTGCCAATTTACCTTTCAGTCGGCCTCCGATTGCCACCATTTCGGCCTCAGATTGCTAATTTACTTTGCAGTCGGCCTCAGATTGCCAATTGACTTTTCGGTCGGCCTCAGATTGCCAATTTACTGTCATATAGGCCTCAGATTGCTAAATTTATTTTCCTGTCGGTCTCAGATTGCCAATTTATTTTTCGATCGGCCTCAGATTGCCAATTTAATTTCTTTCGGTCTCAGCTTGCTTTTACATGTACAGTTGGCCTCAGTTTGCCTCTATGTTTCTGTCAGTCCCATTGGTTTTTACATTTCTTGTCATCTGTGAATTTGTGTCAAATTAGTTAGCTTATATTCTTTTTGTGATTCATACATTTGATTTTTAGGTTGCGTCATTTGCATGTAGCTTGCATGAATATTCATATTCTAGCATAATTTAGATTTAAAAGCCTTTGCATTTCATGCATCGCCAAACAAAATCGATGTTCATGTCTTTACTCATTCCTTATAAAGTTAATATGTAAAACACATTTTTTCATATTTCCTTGTAAGAAATGTGTAAAGAGGGGCAACTATGAACACTCGATTTTTCTGGCTCATATAATACATTCTAGTTTTCTTTCAAGACTACGAGTACTGGGTTCATTTTATTTTTCAGTAAAAATTTTCAATCCATTTCATTTTAATTAAGTTTTAAGTCCATTTAAAAAAAAAAGCCCATTTCATCAAAAATAAAAAAAGAAAAAAGAATGAGTCCATTTAGTTTTTGAGTAAAAAAAAAAATTTAATAAAAAGCAAAGCACCGTTTCGCTTCCTATCAAGTTGCTAAAAAATAAAAATCAAATTTGTATAATAACGATAAAAGAGATGAGGTGCAATGGCTGCCCTCTTTCTTTGATCATTTTTCTTTCAATTGTCTTCTTTTGACAATATAATACAATAAATGGCAAGGCGTGATGGCCACAGTGGCTCTTCTATTGTTTGCTTCTTACCTATTTGCTGCACGAAAGGAAAATTTTCAGAAACAAAGGCACATTAGATCCCATAAAATCAGAAGTAGTTTGAAAAAAATTCTTCTAAGATAAAAAATGGCTGCTGTAAGGTTGACAAATTGATTCATGAAAGATGTATAAATGGGAATGAAATTTACAGACAAAGGGGAACTCAAAATCATGATCTTCATATTCTAAACAAATTTTGTTTTTTTGGAGATTTCAAAAAGAAAAAAAATAGCTGTCTGTTTTGAGATTTTGAGAAAAGTTAGAGATTGAAGATCATTGTGAATTCTAGAGCTGAGAGATTTTGAAGGAGGGGGAAAAAGCAGAAGCAAGCAAGAAGTCGTGGTATGGTTATGTTTATGTTTGATTAATACTTGATTTCATATGCTTCCCTGTTCTGATGTCACAAATGACAGACACACACACAGCCTTCACACCTTCACCATCACCATTCACAATATAGCCATTTAACCTTTAAGTCCAGCACAGTTATCATCTATTAACCATCATACACATGCACAATTTCCATCCTTACACCAAGATCAAACCAATCAAGAATAAGAACCAAAAACCAAAAACAAACACAGGCCCAGATCATCATCATTCAATACAAACAATAATCAAAATTAATTCGTCCTCATATTCCCAATCACAGTAGTCAAATATAGATGCAGAATTTTTCCAAACAAAAAACAATAATAGAAAAAGAAAGCTGAAAAAGGAGAGAGCCGCCATGGACCACCACTGCCGGCGGCCTCCTTTTCTCCTCTGTCTGACTGCCACGGCGCATTCCCCTTGCATATCCGAATCGCGACGGACAGCGCTGTCCACCCCCATGTGACCGAATCCTTTTCTCTGACCGCGAATCGCCAAATCTGCCTCCCAAACAACATCATCATCACCTAAACCAAAGACAAGAAAACCAGTTCTCATCACATTTCAGCATAGATCCATAATTTTTTTTCTCAAAAAATAAAATAAAAAGGAAGCTGAAAATCGTTCTTCCTTTCCAGCAAGCAAGGCAACCGCGCGACCTCCTCCTCCCTCTTTCCCTCGCACCGCCATCGTGAGCTTGGCTTTCAGCCACGGCGGTGGTCTGCTTCTCTTCCCCCCTTCCAGATTGCGGACTCCTCCTCCATCTTCAAACCGCGAAAAGCCCAGCTTGGCCGCGCCACTGCCATGCACTCCCCTTCCCTTCTTCTGTGTCGCTACCTTGGCCGGGATCCAGCCACCACCATGCCTTCAATAGCCACGGTCTCTCTTATTTTCACATGAACAATCTCTCCCTTATCCCTTCTTTCCCTTGTGGTTTCCAGAACTTCACCCTTTCTAATCCCTCTTTTCCCCCCTCCATTCGCTTTTTCTCCCTTCCTCTATATGTGTTTGCAAACTTAAACCCATAGTCTCCTACTCATTGTTGTGCCAGCTCCCAAAAAAAAAAGGAAAATGAAACCCAAACCTTTGCTTTGTTCCAGACGGTTCTCATCTTTCTTATTTCTTTTAATTGTTTATTTTTCAGGTTATTTAGTGTAGGAAGCATTTAAGTAGTCATGAGTCAGTTTAGATTATCTTACTTGGGTCATGGTTTGTTTATTTACTTGTTTCCTGTCGTTGACTGAATTGGGCCACATGAAATGTTAATCATTTCATTTTATTTATCCCATGGATTCAAGTGGCATGTAAATTAGATTTGAATTCCAATCATAACATTGTATTTATTTTGTGTAGACTGTTTGAAGCTTTAAAAAAATAATAATGAATATATATATATATATATATATATATATATATATATATATATATATATAATGAGGTTGTTGGGTCATATGCTTTAATTAACACAGGTCCTGGATAGATTTTTAGTTGGAGACATTCTTTTATATGCTTTGATAGATTGTTTACTTATTCTAATTAGTATTGGACTTGTTAAAATGTTTACAAGGTTGTTTGTTTGTTTAGCCTTGTCTTGGGCTCATTATTTTGTTTATAAACTTGTTAAGGCTTGTCAAAAATCATCAAATAAATGTACTCCCATCTTGTAAATAATTTGTAACATGTTCTAAGTAAATTTGTTAGTTATTTGGTGCTAAAGTTTTTTAGAAGAAAAAAAAATAAAGATAATAATTAGAGCCTTCACATTTCTTCAATTATCTTACTTATTTCAGAATTTTGCATTGGTTGAATTTATGCTCATCATCTCTTTGCAATATAGCTTCATCAATTCATGCCAAAAAAATAAATAAATATGTTTCATAATTATCTCTTGTAAATAGAAATTATTTTCTAAAAGAAATAAACAAATACTTTCTCATGCAATGATCAATAATGGTGATTGAGTAGCAAATGTTATCTTCACTATTATTGAATCATAAGGATTCATTGAGTAGCCAAGTGCTAACTTGAATCCTATGATAAATTTTTTAAAAAAACATAATCATTTTAATTAATTAAAATCAAACAACACACAAATATTTTCTACGGCACTATGTGGCTTTGTGTTCCTTATTGCACTAGAGGATACGTAGGAGCAGGCAACCCCTGTCAAGCCAAAATTAATTTTTCTTAATTTATTTATTTTTAGTTTATGTGTTTAAATTATAAATATATTTGTGTAAATTAAATTTTTTGAATTTATATGTTTAAATTGTAATTATATTTGTGTAAATTAATTTATGTGTTCAAATTATAAATATATTTGTGTAAATTAAATTTCTTGAATTTATATGTTTAAATTGTAAATATCTTTTTATAAATTAATTTTCATTAGTTTATTCTTAAGGTGGTTTATTTTTATTACATTTTGAGGGGTTATTAATTAATTTGCAACACTCACTAAGGTATCGTTTAAATACGGGTGTACTAGGGGTGCTGTAGGATTAAGTTCTTACCCTTCCCTATGCATAACCGACTCCCGAACTCATATTTGGTTTACGAAGACTATTTTCTAAAATAAAATGGGTTTTTCCATGTTTTCCCAATTCAAATAAACTTGGTGGTGACTCCTAATTTTCAAAAGAATATTTCTCAGTCTCCGTCATGATCCCTAAGCATGACACATAACCTCTAAACACCACCTCACAACCTTGAACCACCATCAAACCTCTCAAACTCTCAACCTCAAACACAACCTTACTCAAAATACATCTCCTTTCTTTTTCTCTCTTGGTGGCCAAAGCTTATCATCATTCCTGGAGGAGTTCCTCATCTTGTTTTTCATTTGAAGTTCAAGCTTTTTATCTCTACTCTAGGTAGGAGTGTTTTCTAAACTTTGTTTTTCTTGAAAATGAGTTTTTCTCTAGCTTTCTCTTGGATTTTTTTTGAAACTTTCCTTTGTTTTTCTTCCTCTTAGTTTCGGCCAAGAGGTCTTGTTTGGTACATGATAGCTCAATGATGAGAGCTCCTAGATGATGACTATGTGTTCATCTCAATGGAACCTCTAGAGCTTGAGTTTTTATTTTCTTTAAGTTTCATCTTTACTTTCTAACTCAAAATGATTTTAGCTCAAGAAATACCTTTACTTATTCTTGCTAGTGGTTTCGGTTTTCCTTGTCTTTCTTCCTCACAAGGTTTCAGTTTTGGTTCTCTTTTATTTGAGGTTTTATGTTCTTGGAAAGTTTGTTTCTTTGGAGCTTGACGATGATGTTCAAGAATCTCATAGTTCCCTTGAGAGCTTGGTTCAAGAACTCTAAAGCCCTCTTTGTGATGAGATAAGTGTTGGGTTGAGATTTGTTGTTCTCTTTAAAAAGTCTCATATGAGCTCTAAGTTAAGATAAAAGACTTTGCATCCATGTTTATATTTGATGTCATCACTAAATGCTCAAGGTTAAAGAATGAACTTTCATTTCCATATTTATGTTTATGTTCTCACTAAATTTCTAAGATAATAAGGAGTTGCATAGCATATTTACTTTATGTCCTCACCTCTAAATAAAGACTAAAATAAAGTGCATTGGATATTTACTTTATGTCCTCACCTCTAAATAAAGACTAAAATAAAATGCATTGCATATTTACTTTTATGTCACAACTTAAGGGATTTAGAGTTCATAGACTTACCCATTATTGTCTCAAACAAAGACTTGAAAATATGTGTTCTTTGGTCTTTGATTTTCAGCCTTAAGAGGTTTGGTTTGTTACAAGTATCAAAATCTATGTTTCATAATTTTTCTAAGCTTATATGAGTACAAGAAATGTCTAGAACAAAGTTTTATGAATTTAGGACCTCTTGAGGTAAATTTAATTTAGCTACTACCCTTACAAATATTTTGATGATTTTAAATGATAAAAATGTTTATAAATGAGTTTTGATAGTTTTAAAACGGTTCAAAGAGAAACTAGTATTTTATGTGCTTTAGAAACCAAGTTTTATGCCTTTGTATGGAGATGTATTTTTGGTTCTGCCTTGCCATGTAATGCTCACTGTTTATGCTGTTTGGATGATGATAACATGAGTATGTTTGTGTATAATTGATGCTAAAATTTATATGTGAAAGATTAGAGAAGTTAGTAACTAGAAAAGAATTAATTTGAGAGTTCTAGATCCCTTAGTAATTGATTTTTCTGGATTCTGTCCAGCAAGGTTTAGAAATGATAATCATAGATTTAAATTAGTTTAAATGTGTAGGAATGACTCATAATTGGTTTAGGACTTGATCTTGATGCCTTAGGAGCAAACCGGACTTAGAAATGGTCATTGTTGTGACTCCTAGGTACCCGTAAAGTTAGAATTTTAGATTATGCATTCTTGAGGTTTAGAGATATTTATGGTCATAGTGTTGAATGAGGAATACTTAGATATGAGCCTATAGGTACCCGAGAGATTAAGTTGTGATGATTTATAACTTAGGTTGTGAGTTAAGGACCTTAAGGATCAATGCATAAGACACTAAGAAGTCTTGAATTATATGATGATGTAATGAGATGTTGAGATGTTTATGATGCATGAGGAAATGATTGTTTAAGATATGAAGTTTATCATAGTATGAGGTTTAAATGAGGAATATGTTGTGTAAATAGCTTGTGGCATAAGTTTCGGTTTGAAGGAAATTCGGTTTAACAGCTGTTATGTTGCCGAATTTCCGTCAAACCTAAAAAGGGTTGACAAATGTTTTTAAATACCACATGAGTTGAAAACCCTGGGTGACATCGGTTCGGCTGAGCACCCCCAGGAGATTTTTATGTGACAAAGCACTGAGACGTGCTTTCTTGGGTGACACCGGTTCGGCCGAGCACCCCCAGGGGAGACAAATCCGTGAGGGTATGAGTAGATGCAACCTACCAAAGTGGACAAATTGCTGTGGCTTGATGCTCGCAAAGCTTTTCAAAGAGGGTATATCCTAAGAGAGGTGATCCCTAGCCCCCTACCCGTACTTGCATAGTCGAGATTATTTTATTATGTTTCGCTTATTCAGATAATAAGCAAGAGCTAGTGATGACTAGCTAAGGTATGAGCTCGTAACCTAGTTATTTTAGGGTGGCCTTATTATACTGAAGTACCATGATTGATGTCACGAAGTTGAGGAAAGATCCACTTGAAAGTCATATGCCCTTTATGCCATTTGTGTGCTTTCTTGAAGTTGTGATTCATTGAGATATTTGATTGAGGCATTGTCATGCATTCATGTTTTAGTATATTGCATTCATAACATCAAGATGCATGCTAAAAGGAATAAACCTTGGATAATTGGTTTTATAAAGTCTAATAACTAATATCTTATATATGCACACCTTTTATAATTAAACCCAAGGTTCCTGAGGATGTGAACGATGTAACCCTAGCATAGGAGACTCTTATTGAGATTCTTTAGTAAGAATTCTCACTTCTTTCTCTTTGTTCCGTCACATCTTCAGAGAGCGATGATGACGTTCGTGGTTTCTGTCGACACGCCGACTTGGGAGGTTTACTTTGATCCGGATCACGGATCATACCATTTTGAGGGGAAGTGCACAGTACGAGTCTTCATGTTCATCGGACGCCCCTTTGCTCACCTTGTACAGAGCTATCATTTCTCCCCGATATCACCCTACGATGATGCGATGGTTTTTGAGTGCGCCCGGAGGCGAGACGAGATGATTATGTGGATGTACACTGGTGGTTCAATGCCTCGAGACTTCCAGGACTACGTGCCTCGGTCTCCTAGTTTGGAGGACGACCCTTCCGAGGACTCGCCGATGCATATGTATAGCGAGAGTTCTGTACCTACACCTCAGTTCGTGCGAGATGTGAGCAAGGAGACTGTTACACAGTCGAGATTGGCTAGGCGAGCCAAGAGGCACCCCTATCGAGGAGCTCATGCCTAGTCTTCCCGTGTGCCTACTCCTGCCGCCCTGCGTCCATGGATCGGTGACACTCCACCTTTTCCCGAGTTCCAGTAGTAGACATCTTAGGAGAGGGCTAGTGCACCCACTCTCACATAGATGGGATAAACCTTCTTTTGTCTTGAGGTTATCCATTCTAGGTGCACTCGGGTAGTTGTGGTTTATCTATGCTTTCTTGTTTCTATTGTATTTGCTTTTCTCCTATATTACGAGCTTCGCCCATTTCTATAAGGGCGTGACTACTATGTATCGTAACAATGTTATTAATGCAATGTTTCCTTGTCATGATGATCATTGTTCTATTGATACTTGCTTTAGCTCTTGTGTTTCCTTATGATTGATGTGTATATCTCTCGTTTAAATAAGAGCGCGGCTCTCACTTTGATTTATATTTTCAAAAAAAAAAATTTACCCGTACTTTACCCATAATCAAATTATATCACCTAGGAAAAAGTCAAATTAGTAGCAATAATATTCAAAGTTTAACCAAACTCTAACTATTGGTGATTTCATAAATCAACATTAATCATGCTTGCCAACTAGATAAATCATGTAAAAAAGATAAAAATAAGTACATGTCATAGGAAAAAAAAGAAGAAGATAAATCAGACCCAATCATAATTACATCAATGACTATTTTCTCTTAGGCTGCTTTTTTCCTGAAAAGGTCAATCTGATGGGCATAGAAATAGTTTTTCGTAAACCAGACCCCCACTCTCTCATCCAATGTGGGAGAGGGCTATTGCTTCTCCTACGCCTCTCTCTCCCTCTCTCATCTATGCTTCCCTCTTCTTCTTCTCCTTCCACCTATGAAATTTTTTAATTTAGAAAAGATTAGAATAGATTTTTTATAATAGACTTATTTATTTAAAGTATTTTTACCCGAGAGCAAGGGGAAAAGCAATTGGCATGCTTGCCAAAGGAGCTAACCATGAGAGTCGCTGCCAGGCCCACACTTGCAATAGTGCCATGCTACCAGCAATATCTTGTGCACTCTTACATGTGGCACGAGCTAATCCTTGATAAAGCACAGCGAGGCATGCCGAGCCCCAACTGTACCATCTAATTTCATTCAAATTTCGAAGAAGTTGCAAGAACTTCCTGTGAACCATGCTTGTACTTTTCAGCATTAAGAAATGCCCCAATAAAGCTAATATATAACTACGAACATTAAATGCTATTTGCTCATTAGAATTTGTTTCAAGCCTATTTATATGATACAAAAGCCAATCAAATTTTATTTCTCCTGCCACAACATCGGTCACATCTGGATAACCACCAAGCAGTTGTTCGCACATATTCTGAAGAACTGTGGTCGTGCCATTAGTAAATCTTGTGACTGGTAAACTATCTACGCGAAGTCCTAGTAAAATGGCAACATCCTCCAATGTCACCAAGCACTCCCCAACTGGAAGGTGAAATGTGTGAGTTTCTGGTCTCCACCTTTCTACTAAAGTACTTATTAGAGTCTATCTATCTCTATTTCAGAAATATGAGAAATGCGGTAGAGACCAACTTGTCGTAAATGCTCGTGTATCTCCACTTTTGGTAACTTTATGTATAAGTGACGAGGTTGCAATAATTCTCTTTCCTGTTACAAATAATAAATTTTACACTCATTAAGAATAAAGTATTATTTATAATATTCATTATCTTTTTTATGGGCATGTTACCCATTACATGAAAAGTAAAATATGAATAACAATTAAATTTAAATCTTTTAGTGAAAAAGGAATACTATAGTAGAAATTGCAAATAAAAAAATTAAATAATATTTTTACCAAAACTTAAGCATTATTGTAATAGAATTTGTAAATAAAAAATAAAATAAGATAATATTTTTACTAAAACTTAAGCATTACTATAATAGAAATTGTAAATAAAAAATATTAAATAATATTTTTACTAAAACTTAAGCATTATTGTAATAGAAATTGCAAATAAAAAATAAAATTAAATAACATTTTTACTAAAACTTAAGCATCAGAATAGAAATTACAAATAAAAAATAAAATAAGATAATATTTTTACTAAAACTTAAGCATTACTGTAATAGAAATTGTAAATAAAAAATATTAAATAATATTTTTACTAAAACTTAAGCATTACTGTAATAGAACTTGCAAAAAAAAAGTACAATTAAATAACATTTTTACTAAAACTTAAGCATTACTGTAATAGAAATTACAAATAAAAAATAAAATAAGATAATATTTTTACTAAAACTTAAGCATTACTGTAATAGAAATTGTAAATAAAAAATATTAAATAATATTTTTACTAAAACTTAAGTATTACTGTAATAGAAATTGCAAATAAAAAATAAAATTAAATAACATTTTTACTAAAACTTAAGCATTACTGTAATATAAATTGCAAATAAAAAATAAAATAAAATAATATTTTTATTAAAACTTAAACATTACTATAATAGAAATTACAAATAAAAAAATAAAATTAAACAATATTTTTCTAAAACTTAAGTATTACTGTAATAGAAATTGCAAATAAAAAATAAAATAAAATAATATTTTTCTAAAACTTAAGCATTACTGTAATAGAAATTGTAAATAAAAAAATAAAATTAAATAAAAATTTTCTAAAACTTAACCATAAAACATAAATACTGTAATGGAAATTACAAATAAAAAATAAGAATAAATGATATTTTTATTAAAACTTAAGTATAAAACACTTACAATATTTTGACGAATTTGCTCAGATACATGCTAATTTGAAATCACCGTTCTATCAAATGCCATTTTTTTTAACACTATAAATAAATAAAAAAAATTTCTCTCAACACGAAGCTCTCAGTTGAACAAAAGCCATTCAAACACTCACATACAATGCTTCCAACTCGCTTGCTCAGACTCCTTTTTCCCAACTTCTGAATTTATAGATGTAATGCTGCTTCCCGACATGAGAAAATGGAGTTGCAGGGGTTGAAATCTCGTCACCCACGTTATTCCCTCTGAAATCTCGGCTCTCACGAGATTTTGATGATGCTCTCCCCCTGCTTGACACGTGCTTGGCGGGGCTACTCCTGATGGACAGACACGACATCTGCTTGCTCTCCATTGTCCGCTTTGCACTGTTGCTTCATGTGTTCCTTTTCACCATTGTCCACTTGCTCTTTTGCTTTGCTCCACGTGAAACAATTGTAAAGTACTATTATTGCTAGTGGTCTGCTTCTCCATTTGTGAAAGAATTGTTTTTTCCATTGTTGTCCGTGTCAAAGTAATCTCGTGTTGTGAAGAACTATTATTGCTAGTGGTCTGCTTCTCTATTTGTGAAAGAATTGCTTTTTCCATTGTTGTCCGTGTCAAAGTAATCTTGTGGACCAAGAGATTTTTTATTTCTGACATGTAAATCACGCCTTGGCATGATTTGTAGTCCACATTTTGGTAATATTTGCTCAAAATCCATATCAATGAAAATAATCAACTCAGTGTCCATATAAAAAATAATTCCCCTAGTGGAGCCCATCAATTTTTATTTATGGTAAAAAATTTTAAAAAATTAATTTGATAAAATTGGTTCCTTAAAATAAAATTAGGTTTAAAAGTCTAATTATGACTAGAAAATAATGGAAATTTTATCTTATTGTACCTCTAATATATCCATCTCATGATAGTTATCTAAAGTTTATTGTGTAAAAAAAAAACTTTAACAATTTTATTTTCCCCTAAAAGAAAAATTAAAGCCAACAAATATTTACAGAATTTAATACAAAAATTTACAAAAAAAAAGAAAACATATTTAAGAAAAATTAATTTTGGTTTGGTAAAAAACTTTCTGCTCCTATATATCCTTTCATATAAGGAACGTAAAGTTGTGTAGTTCTTTTAAAAAATAAAGGTGTGTTGAGTTAATTTTATTTTTTCAACAAAGATTAAAAGAGATAAAATCTGTCTTTTGCACAGAATTCATAGTAGCATTAAGCTAATTAGTAAACCCTTACAATTTAATAGTGCTGAATGAAGCATTAGCTTCTCCGTGATAAGTGTTGATTGTTGTATGATTTAAAAAACATTTTTTAATATCACATTTTTTTACTAGGTTCCAAACTAATTACATCACCAATAAATAAAACCAGTAACAACTAAAATTAAATTCACGTATAGCCACATAGCAAACTCACATAATCATAAAAACAAAGGGTGTGTCCTATACACAAAAACCAAAACAAGGACCAAGTAAACACAACACCAAGGTAGCATTTGGTAAGGGGACCCCGGGGGAGGGGGGGACGGGGAGAGAAATACAGGGATAGTAGAGATGAAGACATAAAAAATATTGTCTCTGTATCATGTTTGGTTGTAGAAACGGGGACAGACGTTGATTTTCCATTGACCGGCGTTAACCATCGCCGGAGACCATTGACTATCGCCAGCTGTTGATTGGTGACCTAACCACCACTGGAAATTTGTGTCTTCGTATCCTATCTTCACTTTTTGGAGGGACATAAGTATAGGAAATTTTTGTTTCTGGGACAGAAAATTTTTTGTCCCTGAACCTTATCCCCCTTACTAAATAGTATCCAAGGACAAATTGTACCTGATGATGCTAAAAGTTGTTTGAGGGTGGCTATTGTGGCTATTATTGAAAATGAAGTCTAATGACTTTTGCTCGCTGCCTTCCTTACTCCAGTGTAGTATGTGTCTCTATGTCCCTATTTTCAATGATTAATAACGATTATTTATACACTGTTTTGATCCTTATGTAATTAACGTCAAAATTATTTAACCTAATACTAATTGATACTAATTAAAGAAATAAAATAAAATTAATTGACAAAATAAAACAGATTAGAATCAAACAATGAATTCTAAATAAAATTAGTTTTTAAAAAAGAATAATTGTTAGGAAGGTTTATTTTTTATTGTTTAGTTTTTCCTTTTTTTTAATTTTCTTTTTTTTTCTTTTTTTTCATTTTTTTAGACATGATAAAAAATTGGATACTAACAATAGCCCCCTTTGCCTGGTCTTTTTAATTTAAAAGGACAAGCAAATTAAAAAGCAACCAATTTTGTTCGAGTAAAAAATGAATTAAACTTATTTACAAGGCAACAACGATATAATCCTAAACTTCGCAATACTAATGAAAGTGTCAGCATTGTAATAGAAGGCTTCACAATACCTTCAATGTATTGAGTAAGTGTCACAATACCTACGATGAATAAAAATGAGGCGTTATAGTACCTTAAAAGGATAGGGAAGGCGTCACAATACCTTTAAAATATTGAGTATGCATCACAATACCTCAAAATGATAGAAAAGACATCATAATACCTTCAAAATGTTAAGTAAGCATCACATACCTACAATGGATAAAAATGAGGCATCACAATATCTCAAAATGATAGAGAAGGCATCACAATACCCTCAAAAGGATAAGCTAGGCATCTTAATATCTAGAATGAAATGGAAACAGATCAGCTTCACAATACCTAGAATGCAAATTATGAAATTCAAAACTTTCCAAAACCCTTCTTTTTTAAAAAAAGAAAGAAAAAAAAATCCAAACGGAGCTACATTTTATTTGAAAATACTCAAAAACATTCATTGTTGTGACATATCTCAAGTTTAAGTTGTCCAAAGGTAGGTGACAGGGGCTTTGTAATTGGCAAGAGTGTTTAGGAAAAGTAGCAATAAGGATGAATCATCATGAAGTAAATTTAGCCTCCTAAGCTTACCACCATCTACATCTGTGCAAATGATGATGCAATAGTCTTCGGGCTCTTTTGTCATGAAAATTTCCTTTAAATAACCCCTAAGTTAAAGATTTGAATTGCAAACATCCTTTTTCTTTAGTGGTTCAAATATTTGCTTCCATCTAAATGGCACAGTCCTTTGTTCCAAATTCTTTCTTTTTCACTTTTATCAGTTTTTTTTTTTGTTTACTTCTTTCCCTTTTTTTGTCTCGAAGTTAAAATGAATAAAAAATAAAATAATCAATCAAAGATCAGAGTGGACTTTATTAAGCTTGTAACATGGCCAAGTTTAAGGGTTATGAATGAAAGGATATTAATGGCACAAAGAAGTGTTTAAAGGTCAATCAAGATCAATGATTGCCTTTTGTTTTGTTTTTTTTGTTTTTAAAGAGAATAACTCTATCGATTGTATTTTCTAGGAAAGCATCTATACTTATCTTCATATTTTTCGTTCTTTTTTTTTTTTTTTTTTGCATTCCTCTTCTTTCCTTTTTCTCTTATTTACACGTACTTGTTTCAAATATAATTCTTTCCTTCATTCTAACTTTGAATTATGTTATAACCTAATTGATAGGAGTGAATTCTCATTAAAAAAAAAATAGCCCCCAGTGTAGTGGCGATCCCCATCTAAGGTTACTTGAAAAAATGATGATTCAGGCTCAAAATGGTAACAATGGATATTTAACATCTAGATAGGTAAAGAAACATGGCCAAACTTCATTTCAAATCATAATTGTCTATTTCCAAAAATTTTAATCACAAGACAAGATATAACGTCTACCTTTTTTTATTTTTTTAACGAAGAAAACAAGATTGTAAAATACTATGCTAGATGGGCAAAGAGAACTTTATTAAAAAACAGAGAGATCGAGAAGAAGAGTATATCAATTTGTTTTAAATGGAAGCAACAGTTGAATGAGAAAAAAGATAAAGAAAACCCAAGTACATTCTCAATAGGTAATTTCAACCCTCAAACTGTGTGCTTCTCGAATAGGTTGGTTTGCATATTGGGCCCTGTAGGATATTTATTTCCGTAATCAAACTCAATCCTGTCCGTATCCCTAAGCCTTTGTAACCGAATCTTGAATGATATACATCTTTCAATAGTATGTCTAGCTGCATCCATGTGATACTTGCAAGTCTCATTAGGATTGTACCATTTGGGGAGAAGAATTCGGACAGGTCTCGAGACTTCTAGAGCCACTAAGTTTTGCATTAACAGGAAGTCATTGATGTCACTATACCTGAATAGTACCAGCTCTATTGTCACCCTCTCTCTTCTATGCCTATTAGAATGATTATGAGAGGAGGAAATTGATGCATTACCTAGGTTACATGTAGGTGGGTTAGGAAACGAAATATTATTTACAAAAGGTAGGGTGTAAATCTCATATGGGTAAGGCATGTATAGGTAAAGGTAGAATAGGGAAGGTTGGTAAGTGGGCTGGTGTGGATTACTCTTTGGTAAGTGGCTTGCAGTCATGTGAACCTTCCCCTCCTTTTTCTGAACACCAAGCTTTTTGAACTTTTCTACTGGCGTATTCAACTTTCCTTCTCTAATGGCATCTTCCACTTTCTCTCGAACAATAACCACATTAGCAAAATGATTAGTGACGCATCCAAACAACTTCTCGAAATACGACCAATCTAAAATCTTAACAAAGAGTTGAATAATTTTTTTTGTTATTCAGTGCAGGCTGAACTTGAGAAGCCTTCTCCCTCCACCTTTGTGCATACTCTCTGAAAGTTTCTGCCTCAATCTTTCTCATCCTTTGAAGCTCAAAGTGATCAGGGGCAATATCCATAACAACTTGATACTACTTCACAAAAAATTCCACCAAACTTCTCCAATTTCTTGTCTTAATTTTGTCAAGTTGTAGAAACTAATTCAAAGCTCTGCTTGTCGAGCTATGCTAAAAATAATGAATCATCAACTCCTTATTCTTGTGGTACAAAGCCATGTTCTGAGTATACATGGTCAGATGAGCCATAGGATCAGTCTTCCTTTCAAATTTCTTAAAGTCTGGAACCTTGAAGTTTGTAGGTATCTCAATATTAGGGAACAAATAGAAATCTTAAACATCTAAACTCCCATGAGCTTCTAACCCTTACATAGCCTTCACTTTTTCTTCTAGTATCTCCATTTTTCTCAACATTCGCGTGTCTTCCTCCCCAACTGTCTTATGATTCATGGACCTTTTCTGTTGACATTTGGAGTGATGATCACAACTTCAGGTTTATCATCATTATTGGTTTAGCCTCCTTTAACATTTTCATTATTGTTGTGTAGCATATTAGAGTTGGAGATCTTGTTTTTAGAGTTATTATTGGGGCTTATTTTGTACTCGAGGATAGATCCTTTAGCATAATTAGTATTTGCTCAAAATTCCCCTCTAATCTCTCTAGCCTTTGCTTTGCTATAAGCTTAGAGTTCCTTGTCTTTTCATGATTATCAACCATTTGATAAATGTTAATGTTTAATTATTTAGCGCGAGCACGAGTCAAGACAGGGCTTTGAACTTGAACAAACTTGCAACGTGGTGCAATGATGAGTAATCTAAGAAATTGGAAAGAAATAGCACCAACTCAGTATTTGAATTTTTCAATCATTTTTTTTAATAAAAGAAGATCGGATAAAAAAAATCTATTTGTTCTTTTCTTTTGAGGGGAAACACGAATAATGTGAAGCTTGTGACTTGGAAAAAAAAGGTTTTGCATCATGGACAGAAGAACATCTTCTTCTTTTTTGCGTGAGCTTATTTTTTTTAAAAAAGATCACATTTGTACTTAAACTTCTAGGCGACTTTATTAGTGCATAGCTAATTGGACAGATCTAGACTTCTAAAGGCCAACAGTTCCCAAATTGCTCCCATCTCAAGAGATAAGAACCTAACATAAAAACTTATCACAAGTAGGGATGACCCCTCTCAGCATGATCAATTCACAAAACTAGTAATAATCTGATGAGTGGTGTCTCAACAAATGCCAAGTGGGTATAAAGCTCCTCGGTGGCAATGTTAGGACCCCGCCTCTTAATCCTCAGGTAGCACAAGCTTGGGTATAGAGCCCATAAAGTGTGAGAGGTAAGTGATAGTGAATGTGTGTGAGAATAAAGCCAAAATATATGTACAAAAAATAAATGATAAGTTGCTACCCTAAGGTTCGAGGACCAAGCAAGTAAATCAATTATCTACAGATAAAATAAACAATTATTTACAATCATAATCAAATAATTAGTTAAAAAAAGAAACAAACAATTATTTAGAAATAGAAGCAAAAAAAAAAAAGATAAACTAAATTTGGTTAGGGGAAACTAAAATGTAATTGTTATAATATTGTTTTTGCACAACTCATTTCATTAGGCTTGACTTACTAACTAGATATTCTGGATTCATTCCCAAGTGGAGTCGCTAAAATATCACAATATCCTTGGAGAAGGCCATGACAAGAAAAATATTTTACGTTTTCAATGGGTCAATGGACTATAATTAGGGAAAACCGAAAATTTAACCTTACTGTACCCCTAATACATCCGTTTCATGATGGTTACCCAAAGTTAAAAAAAAAAAAGAATTAAAGCCAAAAAATATTTATGGAATTTAACAAAAAAAATTTATCCAAACGACACCTTTCTAGTTTCAACTCTATAACACTTTGATGCACGTGGCCACATGTTACTCCTTGCCAGTGGCAAAAAGTGGCTAGAACTATTCCAAGAGGCCAACGCTCAAAGAGGGTCATTGGGTATGGATTCTTTGAATTTGAGCAGTGCAAAATGGTCGGTCTCATTTCCTAAGGCAAAGGCTGAAGATTGAAGAGAAGAACAATAGCAAGACAAGGCATGCTAAACTTGACATGTTTTGAGGGCCAGAAAACAAGGTTGCTAGATTACACATTCCTAAATCTTTGATCTCATGAGTGGTATATAATACGTAACTGGCAACCAAATGTTGATTAATGGATTTGGACAACAAGCTCTCATCACAGAACAAACAAATTCAGTCACAAGTCTCAATTGAAGTGTTGGTCAAAGTAAAATGCCTTTCACTTCTATCTGGTGAAGAGATATTGTAGCTTATGTTGTTCTTATGTGGAAAATGCTTTCAAGCTGATATGCGTTCTTATGTATGTCATATATTGACTTGAGAGTAGCTGAATGCTGAAGTATAGCATATTCTAAGATGGAAAGAACAATACATTATTATGAAAGAGATATCATATATGATATTTCGTTGTATTGTCGTAATGTACACATTAGGTTTTTTAAATTATTTCAATTTCTTGAAGAGATGCTATTAGTTATTCCCCATTATTGACTTCTACTGTATTTCTAACCTTATCCATGTTTAAGTTTTTCAGTTAAGCAAAAGTTGAAATTGTTATCTTTTATGTTTATATTACCTCAGAATGAGACTTTGGTAACCGGGGCGATACACGGTGGTTGGCTCCTGGCTCTGGCGGTGGGGGTGCCTGCAAAAAGCACTCCAACGCCTAAGTCAGAATATATGGGTTACTATAGGAGGTGGTCAGAATAACATACCTCATATCGTGCCACCTGCACATTTTTATACCCACTCTTTTGTGATGCTTCTAGGGCTGAGGTGTACGGTATGGATGGCATTTCAATTGACCTGATGAGCTGTTCAGTACGGTGGAATGCTAATCGTCCCTTCCACCCGTATGGTATAGAAGTAATTTACTACTTCGGGCACTCCTCGTCGGAAGCATGTGGTTGGGCATCGATCCATCCTTCTTCCGAGGTGGTGGGGAACTTTCGCTGGTGCGAAATCTCTATGTTCCGTTTAGGTCTTTGTTTCCGAGTTCATCAAGGTCGGACCTCTCACCACCACGGACATTCTGGTCGTGGTCCCTTCTGGTCTCGACTCCGAACTACCAAGAGCGAGGACCGGGTTCCCGTCGGTAACAGTTGCCCCCAACTCAGTGGATGGGGCTTGCACCGCCTTCCGAGTTCACGTTGCCGTTCTCCCTTCGGTATCCTATCATGGGCGTTTCGGAGGTGGCCTTTGTTGCAGCGAGTTTAGGGTGATTAACTTATCTCCGAGATCCATACTCGCATGGTAATCTACCTCTGGCTACGCTCTCCGGGGATTTCTAGGTCCATTCCACTGAGGGTGGTACCGCCTCTTAAGCTCTGGTAACCAAGCATCTAGTCGTTTGGTATTCTGTGGCCAGGAATGTGCCATGTATATGCTTGGCAGTTACCGAGGCATCATGGGTCCTTCTGGCTTCGTCGGGCCTTAAATACCCCTTCTGGACCCTTTTTCTCATATTTTTCCTTTCAGTTTGGACATCCCTTCGCATTCTACTTCTTCCGCCGCCGCTATCAGAGTTTTTCGCCTGAGGTTGCTTCGGTCCACCACTATCCCTTTTGCTTTCTCAACTAGTAAGCCCTATTCCCTTTCTTTATTTTATGTTTTTATGGTTTGTTTTTGCTGCAATTTTCCTTTTTCCCCTGATTCTTTTCTCCTTTTTCTGCACATGTTGGGGGTAGCGCAGGGGTGGTTTTAGCTCCTATTTTCTGTTGTCCCAGAGGCAGCGTCGCCCCCTTTGTAGTTAGGGACCACCCTTAGCATTTTACTTTTCCCCCTTTTATTTCAAAACTTTTGCGCTTAAATTTTTAAGTATCTCAGAACATTTCTTTGCTTTATGGATTGACAATCGTTCACAAACCAACACGGGTCTTTTGAAGATGCTTTGTCCTCACTCAGACGCCTCCGGGAAAACTTCCCAGAGGCGCATGCGAGTGAGGACAAAGCATGCCGAAAAGACCCGTGTTGGTTTGTGGGGACAATGTCAATCCATAAAGCAGCAGGATGTTACAAATGGTATCGAGATCGCACTTCTCCCAAAGACGGCAGGGTTCGGGGACTAACCAAAGTGAAGTCGGTGGGCATGTAACGCCCGGGGACGGGGATGAGGACGAGGAGTGATCGCCGGTGCAAAGAGGGCACGGACAAGGAGCGGCTCCTCGCAAGGTCCTCTAAGCGGAGGGGTACATGAATGAACCGATTACACACCCGAATGAGAGGGATCCTAAGATCTTGTAGGTATGGGACTATACAGTTTAGGAGGGCTTATATGAATTGATTCGTACTACCTATATCAACAAGATGCATCTTCTTTTCGGTAGCCTAAACTGAAAGAACTCCATAGTCAAGCGTGCTTGACCTGGGGTAATTTTGGGATGGGTGACCTCCTGGGAAGTTTTCCTAGGAAGCGTGCAAGTGAGGACAAAGCATGCTGAAAAGACCCATGTTGGTTTGTGGGGGCAGTCGTCAATCCATAAAGCCCGGTACAGTGTGGTTCGGGGACGAACCAAGCGGAAGCTGGTGGGCATGTAACGCCCGGGGACGAGGATGAGGAGTGATCGCCGGTGCAAAGAGGGCACGGACAAGGAGCGGCTCCTCGCAAGGTCCTCTAAGCAGAGGGGTACATGAATGAACCGATTATACACCCGAATGAGAGGGATCCTAAGATTGTATAGGTATGGGACTATGCAGTTAAGGAGGGCTTATATGAATTGATTTGTACTACCTATACCAACAAGATGCATCTTCTTTTCGGTAGCCCAAACTAAAAGAACTCCACAGTTAAGCGTGCTTGACCTGGGGTAATTTTGGGATGGGTGACCTCCTGGGAAGTTTTCCTAGGAAGCATGTAAGTGAGGACAAAGCATGCTGAAAGACTCGTGTTGGTTTGTGGGGACAGTTGTCAATCCATAAAGCAGCAGGGGATGTTACAAATGTCATGTAACGCCCGGGGACGGGGATGAGGACGAGGAGTGATCGCCGGTGCAAAGAGGGCACGGACAAGGAGCGGCTCCTCGCAAGGTCCTCTAAGCGGAGGGGTACATGAATGAACCGATTACACACCCGAATGAGAGGGATCCTAAGACTGTATAGGTATGGGACTATACAGTTCAGGAGGGCTTATATGAATTGATTCGTACTACCTATATCAACAAGATGCATCTTCTTTTCGGTAGCCTAAACTGAAAGAACTCCATAGTTAAGCGTGCTTGACCTGGGGTAATTTTGGGATGGGTGACCTCCTGGGAAGTTTTCCTAGGAAGCGTGCAAGTGAGGACAAAGCATGCTGAAAAGACTCATGTTGGTTTGTGGGGGCAGTCGTCAATCCATAAAGCAGCAAGGGGATGTTACATCTCCCATGGTGGTTCCCTTATAGGATTTGTGATGGAGACCAGGATCGTGACTCCGGACTCCTTGGATAACAATCTCATGGCCTATTTCTTTTCCGAGATGATTGGCGTTCGGAGCATCATGAATGAGAGAATGTTGGAGTGCTACGGGGAGTCTCCGATATTCTCCAACGCCGAGCTCGCTGGTCGTCACGAGATTAAGCTTCCTGGGAGAGATGAGAGAATCTATGGGAGGCCTAAGGAGAGGGAGGAAGACTTTTTATGGATGTACGACATGGTGTTGTCGCGCTTGAAGGTCCCTCTTCCGTTTTCTAACTTCGAGGTGGCTATTTTTAATAGGATGAATGCGGCGCCTTCCCAGTTGCATCCGAACTTCTGGGCCATCCTTTGAGGTTTCGAGCTCGTCTGCAGTTTTCTGGGGATTCCTCTATCTCAATGAGTATTCTTTTCCCTTTTCTTGCCGATGACCTATCAGGGGAAAGATAAGAAGCCGGCTATGGTGTCCCTCTGAGCTGTGGTCAACCGGAAGTGTTTCGAGACGTACGAGGAGTCCTACCACAACTTCAAGTCTCTATATTTCAAAGTGAAAGCTCGGCTGGGCTCCTCCCCTTTCTTCTTATCCTCGGAGGGTGCCCCGTTATTCCCTCTATACTGGAAAACTTCCTATGCTTCCCCTACTTACTGCTCTTGAAATTTGACCCCGGGGGAAGCATCGGTCATAAACTTTTTCATTGATAATTGGGGCAAGAAACCCAACTTTCTGAACTTGAGACTTATTATTGATGTTTCGCTTAATGATCCTAAGTCCTATATAGGTTTTTCCTATCTCTCATGTCTTGTTGTTTCCAAGCTTTCTTATGTTCTTTGCTAATGTGCATGCTATTTTTTGCAGAGATGTCATCCAAGAAGAACCTGGCGCTCCTCCACTCTTTGACGAAGTTGTCATCTTTTGCTGGGGAATTTTTCGGGAAGAAGGTGGGCCATGATCCCGTGGAGCCCGGTTCCTCCAGTATTACAGGGAAGAAATGTAAAGCGTCCGACGATCCCGAGCTTGAGGTGCAAGATCCTTCTCCCGAGGTTATCGAGGTCTCTGATCATGACGTCGTTGGTACCTGATCTTGGGGGGCTTTCCTTCCCTTTCCTTGCTTGCCCCCAACTTCTGCTTCAAGGAGTTCATGTTCGGTATCTGTAATATCACTTTCCATCAACATGTTCGCCAACGAGATCCTTCCAAATACCTTTCTCAACTTCAGGAGGATCTGGTCAAGGCTGCTGGCTTCCTTCATTGTTATGAGGAAGTCATTGTTGAAGCTCCTACCCTTCGGAGTCTTCTTGAGGCTCTGGAGTCTGAGAAGGTGGTTTTGGAGAAAAAGCTAGCGGACAGGGAGAAAGAGCTGGGGAAGGAGATTTATGACCTCCGGGAGAGGCTGAGTGTCTTGGAAGAGAGAGAAAAATCCTGGGGGTAGAAAAAGACGAGCTTACTGCCGACAAGACGAAGGCAGATAGCATGCTGCCCGAGTCCGAGGATGAACGGGCTTAGGTCATCAAGGCTTGGCAGGCGAGCTCCAACGATATCTTTGAGAATGTGCTGGCACAAGTTCGGGTCCTCGTTGGTTCCGAGGTAGACTTGTCTCCTGTGGGTATCTTCCGCCATGTTGTTGAAGGGCGTATAGAAGATATTCCCGAGGAGGGCGAGGATGATTAGTTTTAGCTTTTGTTTTTGTTTTTTGTAAGTCCCCTCGGGGCCCCTTATTGTACCTTTCTTCTATATTAATGGAATGGAATTTTGCTTTGTGTAACGCCCAGGTTTTCTATTAGAGTGAAAATGACCAAAATATCCCTGAGGTAATTTTCAGCTCGGAATTCGAGGGAAGCCAGTCCGACAATCCTCGAGAGGCAAACTCAATGTTTGAAGGGGATTAGTTGACTTGTGTACCTTTCCGGGATCAAAAATCTCGTTTCTCGAGTTTTCGGATCAAAATGACCAAAATACCCCTGTGGTGTTTGACCCTATTGCAAGTGCCGGTTGAACCCGAAACTTCTCCATCTGGTTTTAAAAGGGGTTTTATGTGTTCTGTGACCTCAGTTTTAGTCCCGGTGGTCCCGGCAAAATTTGTGCAAAATTACGATTTTTCCCCTAGTTTCGTGTTTTAAGGTTAATCGTGACTAAGCAAACCTAAGCAATATTAGGCTTTAATCGAAGATTAATTAATTTTCATAATTAATCTAGAGTCAAAATAATTTATTAAAGTTGATTAGAACCTAAGAATGCTTAATTTAAACTCAAATCTTATTTTAAATTCAAGATTCCTAGTTTTAGAATCTTGAATAGTGTTTTCTTTTTCCAGTTCCTTAAATCATGGAAATTTGTCTACCTTATTTACTCATAAAATGAATTTTAAACTCTCTAAATGTGTATGAGCACTCCTTAACCTTGTCATAAAATTCCTAAACCTCATTCTTAGTTACCAAAACTTGTGCTTATTGATTCCTAACCTTGTACCTAAACTAATACACATCTAACCCTATCATTAACACACAATAACATGAAACAATTTTCCTTCCTCCCCTTGGCTGTCAGCTAGCTGAACCCATACCCCAAAGAAATATCCATCACATGCTTGAATTTTTGTACTCCAAAGACCATGCTTTCACCTCACATACACCATACTTTGTCATATTTTCATCTATGCTTCATAGGACAACTTCTAGAAGACTTTTTCCCCATTTTTCTTGCTGCCAAAACCGTCAGCCTTTCCTTCCCTTTGATGAGTTATTTTATTTCAAAATTTGAAGGAAAATCACTTCAAACACCATGTTTGAAACCATACCTCCCATACTTTCAACCTTACTCCTCCATGACTCAAAATTCAATCTCTCACCTCATAGAACATGAGGCAACCACACGGTTCCTCCTCCCCCTCCATGAGCTCTCATTTGTTTCATTTTTATATAAATACCTTGCTTATTTGAGCTTGGAAACACTTTAGATCATTTGCAAAGTTCTAGTTTTCAAGCTTCCTTGAGTTCTTTCTTTTTCTCTCAAGCATTCTAAGAGCTTTCCTTTTCCTCTTCATCCTTTTCATCTTCATCTTCTTCATCCTCTCGTCACATCATCATCTCATAACCTCAACCCACCACCTCACAACCTTGAATCACCTCCTAAGCACCTAAACACTCAACCTCAAATACTAAACCACCAAGAACACATCTCCTTCCCCTCCACTCCCTCAAGGCCAAAGCCATCATAGCGTCCTAGGAGGAGTTTCTCTTCTCATTTCTTTTCAAAAGTCCAAGCTTTCATCTTCACCACTTGGTAGGAGTTTCCTTTCAAACTTTGTTTTTACTCAAAATGTGTTTTTGCTTAAGTTTTCTCTTGGTTCCTTTTTGAACTTTTCTTTGCTTTCCTTTTCTTTTTCATTTCGGCCTCTTGGCCTTGCTCATGAACATGATAGCTTGATGATGAGAGCTCTAGATGATAACCTTGTGTTCATCTCAAAGGAACCTCTAAAGCTTGAGTTTTGTTCTTAATCTAGTAAAATTTTGGTTTCTCTTTCCTTTTCTTTTCCTATATGATTTGACCTTCATGTGCTTTCCTTTAAAGGTTTTGTTGAAAAATTTAGAGTGTTCTTATATTTATTTCATTGCTAGAGATAGTGTTGTTTGGGTTCTTACCTCCTCAAAGTTTTGTCTCTTTTAAAAGTTTACTTCTTTTGAGCTTGATGATGATGTTCAAGAACCATGTAGTTCCTTTCAGAACTTGGTTCAAGAACTCTAAAGCTCAATTTGTGGATGAGATAAGTGTTGGGTTATGTTAGTCTTTAAAGTCTTGTAAGAGCTCTAGCAAAGAATAAAATGAATCTTGTATTCATGTTTAAGATTATGCCTTGCACATCATGTTTATTTTCCTTGCCATCACTAAATATCAAGAATAATAAATAAACTTGCATTATCATATTTATATTTCAAGTTTTGCATTATCATGTTTATATTTTCAAGTCCTCACCTAAATACTAAAGATAATAACAAATTGCATCTCATATTTATTTTTGTGCTTTCACTTTATTTTCTAATGAAAGGTAAAATAAGTGCATAAGCATATTTAAGTTTATGTCATCACCTAAGAGAACCTAGAGCTCAAAGACTTGCTCATTATTATCTCAAACAAAGGTTTGAAAATATATGTTTCTTAACCCCTATGATTTCATCCCTATGAGGTATATGTAGTTACAAATACTAAAACTTGTGTTTCATAATTTTTCTAAGTTTAGACAAGCTCAAGAAATGTATTAAACAAAGTTTTATGATTTTGGACCCTTTTAAGACTCATTCGAAATAGCTACTGCCCTTGAAGGCATTTTGATGATTTTAATGATATAAAAATGTTTACTAATGAGTTTTGAAAGTTTTAGAAAGGTTCCAAGAGAAACTAGCAATTTATGTGTCTTGAAAATCAAGTTTTATGCTTTGTTTATTGGAGATGATTTCGGTTTTGCCTTGCTTTCTATGCTCACTGTTTTATGATATTTTGATGATGATAATATGAGTATGTTCATGTATATTTGATGCAAAAATTAATATGTGAAAGCTAAAAGTTAGTAACTAGAAAAGAATTAATTTGAGACTTTTAGATCTCTTAGTAATGGATTTTTTCTGGATTTTGTCCAGCAAGGTTTAGAATTGAAAATCATGATTTATAATTAGTCTAAATGTGTAGAAACTACTCATAATTGGTTTAAGACTTGATCTTGATGCCTTAGGAGCAAACCGAACTTAGAAAGAGTCAATGTTGTGACTCCTAGTTACCCGTAAAGTATGAATTATAGATTCTGCATTCTTGAGGTTTAGAAATAGTTGTGATCATAGTTTTGAGTGAGGAATACTTAGAAATGAGTCTGTAGGTACCCGAGAGCTTAAATTGTGATAATATACAACTTAGATTTCAAGTTAAAGGACCTTAAGGGTCAAAGCATAAAACATTAAGAGATCTTGTATGCTATGATTTGTTTTATGCAAGTATGATGTTTTGATGTATATGCTTGGATAAAACATGAGCTATGAGGAAATGATTTATTAAGTTATTAAGTTTATCATGGGCATGAAAGTTGAATGAGAAATGTGCATGTGTTATAAGCTTGTGGCATAAAGTCAGTTTGAAGGAAATTTGGTTTACAGCCATTATGCTGCCGAATTTCCATCAAACCTAAAGGACTTGAGAATATTTTTGAAGTATGATACGAGATTTAAAACCCTAGGTGACAAAAGTTCGGCCGAGCACCCCCAGAGGAGATAAATCCGTGGGGGTATGAGTAGATGCACCCTACCAAAGCGGACAAATTGCTGTGGCTAAATGCCCGCAAAGCATTTCAAAGAGGGTATATCCTAAGAGAGGTGATCCCTAGCCCGTACTCAAGGAGTCGGAATTATTTTTATGATATGTTTTGCTTATTCAGATAATAAGCAAGAGCTAGTGATGACTAGCTGAGGTATGAGCTCATAACCTAAATGTTTTTAGGGTGGTCTTGTTAAGCTAAAAGTACCATGATTGATGTCACAAAGTTGGGGAAAGTTCCACTTGAAAGTTTTATGCCCTTTATACCACTTGTATGTCTCTTGATATTGTGATTTGTTGAGTTATTTGCCTAAGCATTGCCATGCATTCATGACATTAAGATGCATACTAAAAGGAATGAACCTTGGATAACCTAGTTTCATAAATCCTAATAACGAATCTTATATGCATGAACACCTTTTATAAAGAAACCCAAGGTTCCTGAGGATGTGAACGATGTAACCCTAGATAGGAGGTTTCTACTGAGATTCTTTAGTAAGATTCTCACTCCTTTCTCTCCTTTCTCTTTCTTCCGTCACATCTTCAGAGCTCGATGGCGATGTTCGTGGTCTTCATTGACATGCTCGTTTGGGAGATGCACTACGACCCGGATCACCGCTCCTATCACTTCGAAGGTTGATGTGTCGTTCATGTTTTTGTGTACATGGGACGACCTTTTGCTTACCCAATGTCCAGCTACCAATTCATTTCTACTGCTCCTTATGGTAGTGACGACCTGATCTTTAAGCACACTCGCCCCCACAACGACCAGATTCGTCGTGCCTGTTCATCTGCTTCAACTGCCCTTGATTACCCGGAGTATGTGCCTCGTTCGAGGAGGTCAGAGACGGATTTGTCCGAGGACTCGTCGATGCATGTTTATTCGGAGAGCTCTGCTCCCTTTCCCCAGTTCAGACGGGAAGGGAGTGAAGATACCGTGATGCAGCCGCGCCTGGCACGGAGAACCGAGATGCGCCCTTGCCGAGGAGCTCATGTCTAACCGACTCACGTTCGTGTTCCAATCCACTGGTCCACTCAGGAGGAGATCGAGCAGTTTGCCGGTTATATACCTCCATCACCCGAGGGTCCCCATCGTTACTAGACTTTTTTGGAGAGCTATCCGAGTGTTCGAGCTATCACGAGGTTTTCCCCTTCAGCAATATATTTTGGAAAAGGGTTTGAGTTTAGCACTCACAGTTCTGGTAGGAGGGTAGTTTAGTTTATTTTTATTTTCCGTTGTACCATGTACTTTACTACTTTCTTGTTATCTTTCATGTATTGCAAGCTCAGCTCGATTCTATAAGGGCGTGACTATATATGTATCCTAAATATGATATTAATGAAGTGTATCCTTTGTTGTGTTAATCATGGTTTCATTGTTATATGCTTTACTTATTGTGTTATTTATGTTTGTTACTTGTGCCTTACATTCCTGCTTCATGACAAATGCGGCTCTCACTTTGGTTTTATGTTTTCAAAAAAATATTTACCCGTAATTTCCACTAAGTATTTTATTGAAAGGATGAGACTAAGAGGTAATAACCTAATGATTAACCTAATGTGTTCTAGAGTATTGGGTTAAAAATTAGGGTTTTACACTTTGCCTTTAATTTTTAGTCTCAGTTCTTCAGATTATGCATCTACGTATCCTCTGTTGAAAAACTTAGTTAATCTTGGAAAATATTTGGATTCATAAAAGGAGTTTGACTATTGCATAAACAAATTGGATTGGACCCACGAGTTTGGGGCTTTCACCCGGTACTCGGGGTATGTTGTTGCCCCCGAAACGGGTCGGATAGTGGGACTGTATCAGAGCCGTTTGGCAAGGGTGTCGGACTTAGGCCGGTTAATTATAGGGGCGATGGTCGTGGTATGAAGGCGTTTAGCCTTTGAGACAGGAGGGAGTTCGGGTGCGGCCTTCCTCAGTCATCGGGGTTGGGAGCTTCCCCTCGTTCATCATGTAATGTTTATAAATTGGAAATATTTTCATTGATAGAAACTGGTGGCAGTTTGTCCAGCCAGTCCACATGGTTAGGACTCATTAAAACCTTCTCAGAAAAACCCGTTGGGAAAAACCTGTGTAAGGAAAAAGAGTACCTCATCCTCCGTGGTATTACATCTTTATACATAGTATTTTCGTAGGTTGGCAACGTTCCAAGTTCGGGGAACTTCCTTTCCTTCCATTGTGCACAGTTTGTACACTCCTTTTCCAAGGGCTTCAATCACTTTGTATGGTCATTCCCAGTTCGAAGCTAGGTTCCCCTGAACAGGATTCGGGGGCCTAAGTACTAGGTCCCCTTGGCTGAAACTTTTTCGCTGCACATGCCCGTCATACCTTCGGGCTATCCTTCTTTTCAGTTCCAGCTCTCGGATGTGGGCGCTTTCTTATATTTCAGGGAGTAGGTCGAGGTCTTCCCTTCTTCACTGGTGATTACCATCTTCTGTGTAAAGGACGATTTGGAGCGTTGGTTCTCCTATCTCCACAGGGATGACCGCCTCCGAACCATAGACTAGCTGGAACGGTGTCTCTCCTATGGAGGAGTGAGGTGTTGTTCGAGATGCCTAGAGTACGCTGCCAAGTTCATCAATCCACTACCCTTTTGCTTGGTCCAATCTTCTTCTGAGTCCTTGGAGTATGACTTTGTTCGCTGCTTATGCTTGTCCGTTAGTCTAGGGGTGCTTAACTGAGGTGAAGTGGTGAGAGACCCTGAAGTTTCCCAGTAGCTGCTGAATCTTTGGTTGGTGAATTGGGTTCCGTTATCGATTATGATCTTCCATGGGATCCCGAATCGGGTGAAGATGTTCTTCCAGACGAATCTGCGACATTGGGCCGAGGTGATGGAGGCGAGTGGCTTTGCTCAATCCATTTTGTGAAGTAATCAACTCCGACTATTAGGAACTTGAGTTGTCCTGGCACTGTGGGGAAGGGGCCTAAAATATCTAGTCCCCATTGGTTAAAAGGCCATAGGGCGGCGATCATTGTCATTTTCTCGACCGGGGTGATGTGGAACTTTGCACTCCTTTGGCACTTGTCATATTTCTTGGTGAATTCATTTGCGTCCGTCTTCATTATTAGCCAGTAGTATCCAGCTCGGATAGCTTTTAGGGTGATAGCTTTTAGGGCAAGGGCCTGTCCCCCCAGATGCTGACTTCCTATGCCTTCGTGGATTTCTTGCAGAACGTATTCGCTCCGAGCTAGCCCGAAGCATTTGAGCATTGGCTGGGAATGGCTTCTCCGATAAAGGGTCCCATCTAGCAAGGTATAGTATAGGGCTTCATGTCGGGTCTTTTCTACCCTCCGGGGATTCTCTGGCAACGTTCCGTGCTCGAGGAAGCATCTTATATATGAGGTCCAATCTGCTCCGTCCTCGATTCCTTGCACTTGTTTCCCTTTGGTGATGGTGGGTGCCGTGAGGGTCGTGACGATGAAGTTGCGATTGTTTCCTCCGGGTTTGGTGCTGGCGAGCTTGGATAAGATGTCCGCTCGGGAGTTCTGTTCTCGTGGTATGTGCTGTATTGTTACTTCCCCTATGTCCATCATTTGGTTTTTGACGAACTCTAAGTATTGCCGGAGACGGGGATCCCTGGCGACATATTCTCCCGATATGTGAGAGGAGTCAGTGAAGACTTCAAGTGTCATAACGTTCAGTTCTTTTGCTAGGCCTAGACCGGCAATGAGGGCTTCATATTCGGCCTAGTTGTTGGAGGTGGGGAACTCAAATGTGATGGACATTTCCACCATAGCTTTTCCTTCTCTTTTTAGCATAACTCCAGCTCCACTCCCCTTTTGATTAGATGATCCGTCTACATAGAGTTTCCAGATTGGTGCATTGGTCCTCACTCGGATAGTATGGGCTTGAAAGTACTACTGCAGTCGCCTAGCCACTAGAACCAATGCGAATGCGACCTTTTCTAGTTTCTGGTAACGGTGTTCTGAATCTCGGAGTGCTTTGCTAGTGAAGTAGATTGGTATTTGGCTTCCGTTGTCTTCCCGAACCAATGCTGCCCCCACGGCATTGTCCCCAACGGGTAAATATAGAATTAGTTCTTCCCCTTTGATCGGCTTGGTGAGGACAGGGGGAGATGAGAGGTATTTTTTAAAGTGTTGGAAATCTTTGTCACACTGGCTGGTCTAAGCGAACTCGATATCTTTCCTCAATAGCTCAAACAATGGCAAGGATTTAAGAGCCAGCTAGGACAGGAATCGAGATAACGTGGCTAGTCGGCTAGTCAGCTTTTGGACTTCTTTTCTATTGGTGGGACTCCTCATCCCTATGATGGCTTGGCATTTGTTGGGGTTGGCCTCGATTCCTCGGTGTGTCAGCATGAAGCCGAGGAATCTCCCTGCACTGACTGCGAAGGCACACTTGGCAGGATTGAGGCGCATTCCATGCTCTCTGAGGCATTGGAAGATGGCTTCGAGATTTGGGAGTAGCTGTCCGGGATGGGGTGTTTTAACAAGCATATCATCGATGTATACTTCCAAGGTTCTTTCGAGATGGTCGCTGAAGATTCTGTTCATGAGGAGTTGATACGTAGACCCCGTGTTCGTGAGACCAAAGGGCATTACCTTGTAGCAGTAGTTTGCCCTTGGCGTGATGAACGCTGTTTTCTCTTCATCCTTCAGGTGCATGGGAATCTAGTTGTAACCAGAGTAAGCGTCCATGAAAGACAGCAGCTGAAAGCCAGAGGCCGAATCCACTAGCCCGTCTATGTTGGGAAGAGGGTAGGGGTCATTAGGACATGCTTTGTTTAAGTTGGTGTAGTCTATGCACATCCGGAGCTTCCCGCTTGCCTTCGGAACCATTACTACATTAGAGAGCTAGGTCGGGTACTGCACCTCCCGGATAAAGCCAACGGCTAGCAATTCGTCTGTTTGCCTGATTACCTCTTGCTCCTTGCCAGGGGCCATTTTTCTTCTCTTTTGTGCAACTGGCTTTGATCCGGGATACACTGATAGCTAGTGGCACATGGTGCTCGGATTGACCCTAGGCATCTCGGAGGCAGTCCATGCGAATATATTGGAGTTAACTCAGAGAAAGCCTATCAGCTCGGTTCTCACTATAGGGGGAAGCCCTCTGCTTATCTGGGTGGTCTGCCCCGATCATTTTCCAATTTTGTACTTCCTCAAGCTCTCCTTCGGGCTCTGGTCTACTGCCGTTGTCATGGTTCCTCACATCGAGGTCAATCACGGTGACCTTCCTTGTTTCTTCGGGGTTGTTCCCGACGTCCAGACTTGCATTGTAACACCTTCTTACTATTACTTGGCTCCCTATTATGGAGACTATACAGCTGATGTTGGTGTGAAACTTCATTACCAGGTGGACCATCGAGACAATAGCTCCGAGCTTGTTTATTGCTGGCCGTCCCATTATTACATTATATGCTGATGCTTTTCTCAAGACCAAGAAATCAACCGGGATAGTTTTGGCTGATGGGGGCTTGCCCACTGTGGCATGTAGAGTCCCGTACCCGTCTGGCCATACCCTCTCCCCTGTGAACCTGACCAGATCCTCAGGATACGCTTTGAGATCAGGCACTCCAGAAAAGGATGTCAGCGGAGCTGCCTTGGTATACTAATACCCTTTTGATTTCATCATTGTGTGCCATGATGGATATGACCATAGGATCATCATGCCTAGCTATTATCCTGGGATTATCTTCTTCCGAGAAGGAGATGGGCTGGAAACACAGCGCTTTGGTGTTTTGGCACGATCCTCTGATTTTCATGACTTCTTTTAGGGCTCTCTTTCTGGAGGTTTTGGAAATGCCTCCCCCAACAAAACCTCCGGCGATGGTGTGGATGGTGTGCGGCCCTGGCTCCGTTCTAGTCTCTCATTGGGGCTCGGGGCCTTAGGCTTGACGTGCTAATCCTCGGGGTCTTTGATCTGCTTCCCAAAGACTTGGGGATGGTCTTCACTTTCTGGGGCTCCTTTGAGAAGCTATGAGCTTGGCTAGCTTCCCTGCTCTAATTAGCTCCTCAATTGCGTCTCTCTGGTCTCGGCAATCTTCAGTGCGGTGGCCATGGCTGCGATGGTACTCCCAATAAGTGGAATTGTTCGTGCCTGGGGTTTCCTTGAAGGGAGCTGGGTGAGGTAGAGCTCCCGTGGCGTTGACTTCTTGGAACACCTGGGCTAGCGAAACTCAGAAGGGGGTGTAGTTTGGGAAGTGACTCCCTTTGAGACCCAGGGATCCTTCCGTGGCCTCTTGTCTCTCTTCAGACTAGCTCTCCGAGGGTCGTGCCTATCTGTGAGCCTCAAAGCTTCTTCCAAGTTGATGTACTTTTCCGCCCTGCTTTGTAACTCCTCCAAGGTTCTTGGCTACGATCACTGGAAATCCCCGGGCCTCAATCCTCTGACTAACGTTATGAGGGCTGTCTGTGGTGTGAGGTCTCTGATCTTGAGTGCTTCTTAGTTGAACCGATCCAAATAGTCCCTTAAGGGCTCACCCGATAGCTGAGGCTTGTCACAGATTTAACCTTCGTACACCTTGTGGTGAATTGGGCTAAGAAGCGAGAGCTGAGGTTAGAGAATTTGTGAACTAACCTTGGTGGGAGTTAGTTGAACCACGTTAGGGCAGACTTCTGAAGTGTTAAAGGAAAAGCTTTTTATTGGATGGGGTCTGCCATTCCGTCAAGGAGCATCCTTGTCCGGAATACATCCAAGTGTTCTTAGGGGTCAGTAGTCCCGTCGTACTGCTTGATGTCCATGGGTGGTTTGAATATGGCCGGGACCGGATATCTCATGATCGCGTCGTCCAGAGATGTCTCCAAATCATCACCAGTTTCAGGAGTCACCACGTTTTCGGCCTTGTTCCGGCGATTGATCGGGTGGCCTGAACTATGTAGGTTAGAAGTTGTGGGGAGTGAGGCTAGGATCCTTCGGTCTCCGTACTCAAGGGTAGTGTTTTGGCCATCGGGATCATGAGAATCCCCTCTGGTCTTCTTGGGTTGGATATCTTTCCCATTGGAACTGGTCTTGTGCTTCACGAAGTCTCTCTTCAAGCTTCCGAATCTTCTCGTCTCTTCTTATCAGCCTTCCCTCCATCTGCTTGACCGATACATAGTCCTGGTGGCGTCTTTCTTCATGACTCCTCGTTCGCTCCAATTCTCGCTCAAGAGTTGCCATTCTCGCTTCTTGGTCACGTAACAGGCCTAGGATTTCCTGATAAGGGAGGTTGCTGTCTTTAGGGATCTGTATAGTGGACACTAGGCGGGCTTTGCTGGGCTGACCTCTCTGTTCATGAGGGGCTTTTCCTAGCCTCTACTCAGACTCTCTGGTGGCGGAGCCAGAAGCCAACGCCGTGAGGCTATCCTGTGGTTGGGATGATGGAGGGGCTGAGGGGGCCATCCTTGACCTTGGAAGCCCCTCGCCTTCTCTGATGACAATGCCGGTTGTTTTTGTCCTGGCCATTATGGTGTTGGGCAAGTTTCGATTAGCATTCGCTCTATAGTAGGGATCGGCTATAATAATGGTACTTATGGGTTTGTGTATAGTGGTGGGAAGGTGGGTCCCTAAGAATCGCGCCACTATTACCACAGAATGAGACTTTGGTAATTGGGGCCATACATAATGGTTAGCTCCTAGCTCTGGCGGCAGGGGTGCCTGCAAAAAGCACTTTGACACCCAAGTCAGAATATATGGGTTACTGTAGGAGTGGTCAGAATAACATACCTCATATCGTGCCACCTGCACATTTTTATACCTGTTCTTTTGTGATGCTTCTAGGGCTGAGGTGTACAGTACGGATGGCATTTCAATCGACCTGATGAGATGTTCAGTACAGTGGAATGCTAATCATCCCTTCCACCTATATGGTACGGAAGTAATTTACTACTTCGGGCACTCCTCCTCGAAAGTATGTGGTCGGGCATCGATCCGTCCTTCTTCCGAGGTGGTGAGGAACTTTCGCCGGTGCGGAATCTCTATGTTCCGTTTGGGTCTTTGTTTCCAGGTTCATCGAGGTCGGACCTCTCACCATCACGGACATTCTGGTCCCAGTCCATTCTAGTCTCGACTCCAGACTACCAAGAAAGGGGACCGGGTTCCCGTTGATAACAGTTTATAATATTGTCTTGAGTCTTAAAACAGTCCAAATTAGCTATAGATAATTTATAGTCCAGATTCTATTTCCAAGATAGCGCTTATGGGCATTGTTAATTACTAATTATCGTAAGCTTTCTGTTTTATCTATGATTTCAAAGTGGCTGAGATCTACCATTTAATTGGTTGCTGATAATTTCGACTATTAGAACAGAACTTCAAGGCACATTAGAAAAGGTGGCTTCTGTAACTAGAGGCATAGAGATTGGATCAAATCGATCATCTCACAAGAAACAATTCATCCTCTGCCATTCAATGGTGTAAGGAGAATATCATAAACTATGACTGATGAAAACTTTTAAGTGCTCTTAGAGCAAGATTTTTTTTTTATTCGGTTGGCTTTGAATAATTCAACACTCAACACTTCAGCTTTATGGGCCATGATTGTCTTTCATCTTCAACTATATTTTTGATGCAATTACTGCAAGCACCTTAGAATCTATCATGTTGAAAATTGTCATTGTAATGCATTCTAAGCAGAACTACATGGTCCACATGCCTTCTGTTTCTGTTCGATTGTGAATTCCTGAGTGCTTCACAAGATGTGAATCCTTTCCTATTGCTTCATAAAAGTTTGTTAAATATATTTTTGGTCCTTGAAAAAATAAACGAGTTTTGACTTTGATCCAAAAATGTTTTATTTGATTTTGATGGACATTTGCAAAATTGTTTAATTTTAGTTTCGCAGTTAATCTGTCTCTATTAAATATTGAGTTATTTCCCATATAAAATTGGATAATGTGACTTTTTGTTCAATTAACTTAGCATTTAACAGAGACAAATTATCTACAATACTGTTTTAGAGTAAAATATAAAATATAAATATACACACATATCAATGTAATTATAGATATAAATAATCTATGGTATAAAATAAAACCCAAACCCACTTCACTAGGGTCCTGAATAAATAAAAGATTGACCCTTGATATAATGTGAAGAGATGTTGAAGGGAAAAAGATGAAAGCTTCCTTTGCTATGAAGCATCGCTTCCCTCCCTCCACTCTTATTTTTTTTATATATATAAATATAACTGTGGGCAAGGGAGAAAGGGACACACTATTTTCAGCCTAAAGACCCTTTTTCTTTCTTCCTCATTGATCCCTCTCTTGCAACCTTGAAAAAATCTCATGCCTCGTAGTGTAATATTTGAATCCCTTTCCAAAACAAATACTTAAACAAAATACTTTTGGAAATGTTTGGACCCAAAATGGAAAAAAATAATTAGACACCAAAATCAAAACTCATTTTTTTAATATCTGAGTCATTTGTCGAGTTTGAAGCAGTCAACATAAAACTTTTCCATTGCCAACCCATTGAAAGAGAGAGATGAAAGGTCACAAACTGAAATTGCAGAAATAAGAGTCTAATTCACAATATCTGTTTAGGTAGAGAATCAAATAGAAACTAATAGCTCAAAATATACAATATTATTTTCGCTGATGGTGATTATCTACAGTTCTGCACTGCTGTTCAACAATAGTATAATACTACATCCAAGTCCAAATTTAAGATAACAATTACGTTCCATCACATATACAATAATAATCAAACTATAGTTTTAAAACATGGTTTGGAAAACCAGCAGACCGCCGTCAGGCCGGCTGAACTGAACTGCTCGCTATCCGGTCCGGGTTGGCCCCCCAAAATCGGCTGACAAAGAACCAGATCGGACCGCTACAAACTGGCCGAGAACCAGGAAAACCGAGCAAACCGGCCGGCCGGTCAAATTGGTTTTTTTTTTTTTTTACAGAAAAAATGCAAAATGACATTATTTAGAAGTTTTTTTAAAAAAAAATGTCTAAAATCTCATTTTCCTAATTTTTTTCCTTTTTCTGGTATGAGAATTAGTAACTTGAGAGATTTAATCTATATAGATAATGTTTATTTTGATTAAGAGATGAATTATGTTATATTCTATGGGTTTTGTTGATGTCTAATTTAATTTTTAGTTATTTCTTACATATATTTTATTTTATATTTTTATATATTTATATAAATACATGTTTTATTATATACCAGTTATATTCCAATTGGACCCCCGGTTGAACCTCTAAACCTCTGAACCCTTGCCCTGACTGGTTTGATGTCCGGTCCAGTTTTCAGAACCTTGTTTTAAAACTTGACTCAGTGATTGACTCGGTCAGAATACTGTGTCAATGGCTTATTAGTTCAATTAGTGAGTCACTGGTTTAACTTGTTGAATCGAATATATTTAAATAAGATATAAAAATATATTAAAATTCAAATAAATATAATAAAATATCTTTAATAATTACTGCTTTAACACATTTTAAAAATTTGTTGCATAGATATGTATAAAATTAAAAAATAATAGGTTTTAATTTTAAAATACATATATTAAAATTATAAAATATATACATTTAAAATTTTATATATATATATATATATATATTTGTTGTTGTTTCATGAAGACCAAAAGCCCAAACAAGTAGCAGCAATAAAGAGGGCTGCAACCTCACTCCAAAAGTTGAGCCCATTATAAGTGACCCAAACATGTAAATCTCTAATGTTACCTCACATTACTAAATAGTGAGCACTCTTTCACCCACACACTACAACAAATGGCGCAAACACAGCTCACCTATCTGAGATGCCTTCTTCATTCTTCCTCAACTCACAAGCTCTCTCTCTCTCTTTCTCTCTCTCTCTCTCTTGCTATGAAATTTGGCCACGATATATGGGCAGCCAAGCTTATGAAATAACATGAAGATGTGGCAATTACATATTTGGCAATTATGGCAGCAGCAAAGGATCCGGCAACCATGGATCTGGCAATCGTCAGACTTGAAGTAGCAACAGATCTGGTAGCTATGGATCTGGCAATCGTAATGGTGGAACTGTAGCAGCAAAGGCGGCTTTCGGCCACCATTTTTTTTCCTCCTCTTCTCTATGATGTTGAATTGACCATGTAAATCGGGTTTTGAATGGTTGAATAGCGACTCGTCGGGCTGCCAATTTTTTCAAAAACCCGCCGGATTAGACCGGTTCACCACAGTTCATCTACAAGTCCGATCTATTCTATTAACTAGATTGATAACCTAGCTGGTTCACCGATTTATCGATCAGACTGGCCAATCCGGTAAAACACTAAATCAAACAATTCAACAGGCTTCATGATAGAAAAGGAGACAAGGAAAAAAAGTCATGATGTGATGCACCTGAAAATGCAGGGCAAGGTATTGAGGTAACACTCAATCTTGAACAACTTAGGGGAAGCCTGTTAACAAAAAATGAACCACTTTCTGAGGTCTCCTTTTTATTACTAAAGGGTATTCACTATGGAAAACAATGGCCAATCTCTCAAGTAGAGCTGTGAAAATGGTTAGTTTTGGGCCAAAAGAATTTGGCCTAACCTAATTTATTTAGGTCACGGGTTGGTTTATAGGCCAAATTTGTTTTCTTGTTCACTTCTTTAATTGTATGTTTCATAAAATATCAATAAAAAATATTTTTTATTTTATTATAATAAATTAAAAAATAAACAATTAGTAAGTAGTGTTATTATTCTTACTTTATTTATGAGAATGATAAATGAAACTTGACTTTTATTTGATAACTAAATTTCAATGATTTAATTTGATGCAACAACAAAGTGTGTCAATATATATATATATTTCAATATTTATTTAGTTTGGACTTTTTAAATAAAAAAAGATTAAAAAGTCTAAATTCTAGTATTTATAGTTCATATATGTAATTTATTATTTAATAAAAAATTAATCTTCGGGTCATCTAGCTAGGCCAAATTGGGCCACGATGAGTCGGGCCAATTTTCATTTTTTTCCTCCTATTTTATTAGCCCATCCCGCACATTTTTTTGGTTGTTCAGACCTGGGCATCGAGTTTGGCCTATTTCAATGGCTCTACCTTTGAAAAATAGAGCTCACAAATATGGGTATTGCCCCTTCTCATGAAAATCTCTCCATACTAGGAATGATTAAAGAACCCAATTAACTACCTACTATGCTGGTGTCTGGGTTGTTTCCCAGGTCTTTAAAGCAACGATAATGGACTCTCCTTGATTGTAAGCCCATTATTTCATTCTTCACAAAAAAAGTATTGAAGTGAGCAGATTTGGAGCAAAAATATTGAGGTGATAAGTCTAAAACATGTATATATATATATATATATATATATATATATATATATATATATATATATATATATATATATATATATAAGTGAGGTGTCTAAAACATTCCGTTCTAGCTCAAAATTTTATGGCCACAAGAGTTCTACCATTTTATGACTTTTTAAAATGATCGGCGGAAAATATTTTTGGAGATAAAAATATATTAAAAGAAAATTTTGTAAAAATATATACTTTTATAGAAAATATTTTAGATAGAAACTTAGAAAGAAAATATTTTTAAGAAAGAACTATTTTTCAAAATTTATAAACTATACAATATTTTATAAATTAATATTGATATAAAACATTTTAAGTATAGTCAAATATTTTAATAAATGGTAAAATTTTAAAATTATATTATATTATAAACCCTTCATTTTCTTTTCCACTTATTAATTTTATACTCACAAATAAAAGTAAATTGATTAAATTTCTTCCTTATTTTGTCGTTCTTCCCCTTTTATGTCTCTCTTTCATTTTTTTTTTCTCATAACTCGAGGACATACCTTTAAGATTAAAAATAATATCATTTTTTAGCGAAAAAATACACAACAAATTTTAGTAGTTTGGCATTTTGTTATCAAATTTATTATCTGCCCCAAGCTTCGAAGAAATCTATGCTATGTTTGGAATTGTTTTTGTTTTTGTGTTTTTAAAAATAGTTTTAAGAAATGAATTTAAATTCAATTTTAAAGTAGGAGAAAAAAAATTCTGTTTGATAGCATTTTTTTTAAGACAGTTTTTTAAAGAATGAAAAGAAAAAACTATTTGTTTGCATAGCTATTTTTAAAAATAAGTTTTGAGAATATCACAATTAGCATTAGAGCAATGGAGAGAGACACAGTAGCAATCACACATTGAAACTTGTAGAAGCTGCATGTGTCCACTCAATACTAGAGAGAGACGGATGAGATTAGTTTCACATGAGTATTGGAGGATTTTTTTGAAAAAAAGAAATGTAAGACTAGTTTCATACGAGATTTGAAGCATGTGCCAATCAATAAAACATTTTAATTACAAAACTGCCACCTTGCTGCTACTTATTTTTAAAAAACATGTTTTAGTTTTTTCTAATTTTGGCTTTTAAAACACACAAACAGTTTTGTTATATTTAAAACCAATCTGAAAAAAAAAAACATACCAAACAAGTTTTTTAATTTTTTTATTTTAAAAATTAAAAACTATTTTTTAAAACACTTTCCAAACACCTTTCTCTTTCACTTTTTGTACCGAGAATTGTTATTTGTAACATCTTTAAATAAATATTTAATATTTAAATAAATATTTTCAGGTATTTCTTAAATATTTATTAAGATTTGGTCTCAATTTGTTTTTGATTAATATTTACGAGACACTTTAAAATGTCTCTTTAAAATAACCCAAATAGTGATGCTAATAATAGCATTACACAAATGTAACCAAAGAAATTGCCAAGTTGATACTAGTTAACTTATTTAAAGCCAATGAGGGCCGACGAAATTGGTAAGGATCAAGTTCATATATATTTCACAAGTATATGAGCTCGATGTCTGTTACCAATGTGAGGACCCGGAGTCCCATGTAAGTGTTTTTTGAGGTCTGACTCTAATGGGATTACTAATGGTGAAGCCCCCTGAAACACTATTTGCAATAATTAAATGAATAAAACCCCATAAATTAATCATCCCAAACAAACATTGTGAAGGACAAATTAGTACTTTAGGATTTAAAAATACTTGTGGTGCTACCACTTCATCAGTTGCAAAAGATATACATTAGTCTCTATTATGCAAACCCCTCATTCCAACACTTAATGAAAAGGTACAGGTGAATATAGTTAAATTGATGATGTGGCTAGTAAACTCTATGGTGCACTAAATAACATTGTTTTGAGATTTGCGGGGAAATAAAGAGATATGAAGTGATGCTTAAGGGTGGTTAATAAAAAAGATTAAAATGTGATTTTGATGAGAGTTTAATAATATACCACTATGAAACTAAATAAAAGTAGATCATCAATTTAACTATCCACATATACTTTTTATTAAGTATAATTAGAACAAGAAGTTTACATACTCTAGTATAATGTATCTCTTTTGTTGACCCCGCAATGTTAATTAGGATGAATTTGGGATTTTGAGTAATTAGTCTAAGCAATTTGTTAGTGAAGCTTTTGACATCGCTTTATAGCACCTACAGCAGGTTGTGATCTTCCCCCCACGCATGTCCCTTTCTATCGTCTATAAATACCTCTACTACGACCTCCCCCACCATGTATCAGAACCCAGAAGCATATAACATTTGATGAAAGTAGCTAGCTAGCTAGCTAGAGCTGCTTCTTTATATATATATATATATATATAGTTAATTTCTCAAACAACAGCACTCGGCACACGTCTTAATTACAAGTTTTTGGTGTGGAAGAAGCTGTAAAGCTCAGGAGGGATAGCACCATGGATGATCTTCTTCTGACCATCTTCACTTGGCGCTATCCATTCTAAGCTTCATGGCTCCTTCATACTCTCTAGTCTCTCAAGCTCCATATCCATCACCCCCTTTCTTTGCGTGGTTGAATTTGAGCTCCATGCGGAGAAGCATAAGACAATATTAATGACTTCCATCATTAGGGAATTAGGTCTTCTACTATTTCTTATTATGTGATTTCTGGTTGTGGCTATTGTTAACGTTTTATTTATTTATTTTTATTTCTTTTGCGAGAACAGTGTCTTGATGATAAATGAAGATGAACATATTGGAACATATAATATGCCTTACGCCATGGCCAAAGTTTGTCGACATTTTTCTTTGTGATACTGTTTTTTACCATAATTTCTTTTTTTTAAAAAAAAAAAAAATTAAATATGGTTCTCTCTCTCTCTCTCTCTCTCTCTCTCCCCCTGTGCTGGCTAACATTAATGATTCTCTTGGGAAAAAATGATCTTCTTGGAGGAGGTATTCTTCTTCCAGCTGAATTTATACCACTGAACAAACTGTGGAAGTTGTAGAAAAAGTATATGTGATAACACTACGTGCAGGATTAACTTCCTCGATGAGGAGAAAATAGAATGCAGTTCTAAATGAAGAGAGAGTTTCGTATTTGACAACTCATTGGAAACTCTGGTTGTCTTTAATGTAAGTTTTTTCTATAAATGATCTCCAAGTTCAGAGGCTTTAATTCCTGCCGTTATATGGGCCTCCATCCTTTCTATCCTCAATTTTATTCTCACCAAAAGATGAAGACCAAATTCCCACGATTACAAATTTCTGTTTGCATAGCGTTAAAGTTCAGGTTTGCTACGTAAGAAATTTCTGTGTAGGCATATATAGCATGCCTAAGTCAGATATACATCACTCAATCAGGCTATTCTCGTCTGTGATAAGTGATGCTGTGGAAACCTTTAACTTTGTGTATGTATTCTTTTGTCTTCTTTGACAACAGAAAAGTGCTATGTTGCGTAACAAAAATGCAAATAATTTATCTGTAAAGAGATAAATATTATGTGAGGAAAACAATCGTAGAGAGATTATCAATTATTTTTGTAGCGTCAATATACTTGCATTTTATATACTCACGTGTTACCAAAAGAAAAAGCAAAATGCAAATTCTAATTATTTGCATTAGATTGTTCGATTATAAATGATCACCACGAAGTCAGCAAAGCTCATAGTCCCAAATTTTAACGCAACTGCATATCTAATGTTCGAACCCAAAACCTCTAACTAAGTTAGAACAACTCACTACTAATTGATCTATGCTCTTGTCTGTTCGGTGAACCATTCATGCAGCAAACCAAGCACTTTCTACTTCCAAAATAAACTAAATTTGATCGTAGGAGCTGCACTTGTGGCTGGAATATTTGAATTTGAAATAAGGAGTATATCGACTATAGCTATTCGTAATTAGATGGCTTAAATGTTTAAGAGACCTATCATTACTATTTTTAAAAGGGTAATAATGCTAGGCAGGCTACCCGATATTATGATTCCGGAATGAAGTGTCAAAATTGAATTGGAAGAGGGAAATGATAACAATACATGGATGGGAGAAAGAGAAAATTGTGCAGCAGTTATAAAAATGCTAGCTAGCCCGATAAACAGCACTGACCAACTGAAAAATGTTACTTGTATTCATTGTGTGTGGGATACCGTGATAACTCATATTTTTTTTATTATTAGATGAGATACGGACCCTACCTGAATGGAGTCCACGCCGTATCCAATGATAAATGAGATATGAGTCGACATGGTATCTCACATACAATGAGTACAAATAATACAATTCGTTTGCAATCTATAATTGCTTCATAGTTTTCTTTTTCTCCCATCCATATATTGTTATCATTTCCCCCTTCCAATACATTCTTGACACATCAGTAGGGAATCATAATATCGGGCAACTTGTTCGGGCTGCCTAGCAGTAATCTTTAAAAATAATTTTTTTCTTCCTATTTCTAGTAACCGTACTTGTTGCTGCCACTAAAATATTGTACCACTTTATAAGTGGAAATCTTCTCATCCTATTTTTAATGTCTGTTTCTCCAGGCTACTTTCGGTGGTAAGCAAGTCATACACTACGAATCTAGTAGGAATCTGGAATTGTTGTGCTTGTGTCAAATGATTACTTGAGTACTACTTTTTCTTCGTTGATTCAACAAGAGCAACCTTTCAGGCCAATAATGGGGCATGCATCATCCCATATCTTGTTCTTAGAAATGGAAAGTGTGCGTGTAAAGATTTGATTTTTTTTTTAATTGTTCTCATATTTGAATAAATAAATATTTTATTTGAAATCAAAGCACAAGGGAATTACAAACTCAGGTGCATTTGTTTGAAAACAAACAACTTTTTAAATTTAAAAATTTAAATATATCTTAATATCAAAGAATAAGTTAATTTTGATTTTGATTTTTGAAAAACATTATTTGATTTTTGGTCCAAACATTTCTAAAATTACCTAGTTATGATTGTTGATTGTCATGCAAATTAAATGATTGACCATTTGTTAGTCAGTTCAGCATTTGACATATAGTGTCTAATAATAGAGATTAAAACCATGTAGTTAAAGAAATGTTAGAACTGAAACCAAATAAAAAATATTTCAAGGACCAAAATCAAAATTCACTTACTTTCAGAGATGAAAAATATATTATAGCCAATTTAAAAATCACTTTAATAAAGCCTAACAATAATAGAAGATGAGTTCTCAGACTGATAGTTAATTTCTAGTGGCAATGTGGAGATTTCTCTTACAAACATGTTTGGTTCATAAGTTCATCAAAACACATGTGCCCCTTTTTTGCACTTATACTATTAAAAAATTATTTTTTCAAATTATTATAAGCATTTTTAATAATTAAAAACACTTTTTAGATTGTTTAACCAAACATAAAATAGTTTTTTTTGGAAAAAATACACTCTAATAAACAAGTTAATTAAGTATAAAAGCCACCCATTATACATGGTTCTATCTCTTGTCTTTACACTACCCAACTTAGTCATGATCATAAGTGGCAATTCCCCTCATACAAGTTTTTTAAGTCTTTTAGGGTATGTTTGTGAGTTTGGGTTTTGAAATGGAAGGGAGGTGAGATAAGGACTTATTATATCATTTTACCGTATAAATTTTTTCCTCTTCTTCTTTTCCGTCTAAAATCTAAACTTATAAATATACCCTTAAAAAAACATGTTTTCAATATTAATGTTTTAATACTAGTAAATAATTCATGCAAATAAATCATTTTCGTAATTCGTTCAAAATGCTCAATTTATACGTAACTTTAAATTGAATTCCTTTCCCATAAAACTAAAGTCAACTAAAACCTAATAAATCCATGGTCTAAGATAAACTCAAAATATTAAGTGACATAATCAAATAGTTCTTCTTAGGTCTGTGTGGTTCATGGACCCTGCTTGCATAATATATGATACTCATCTAGATAATCTGAAATAATGCTAATAATTAAATAAAATCACTACAAACCAAAGCTCATCACTTGGAATCAACAGCAACACCACTAAGGAGGAAAAGGTGCAGCGTTTGCATTGGCTGTGGGATTTGAAAACGGAAGAAGAAAATTGGGCCATCAAACCCAATGAGAGATAATCACCCACAACTCACATGAGTTAAATAATGAAAGTCCATATACCAAGATACATCACATGCAATAAACTCATATACATACATTTACTTATGGCAATTAACTATTTAATAAATAAATATGGAAAATATTAGCATTCACATAATATGAGGAAATTAGTCAGACAGAGTTCACTATGCATAATATCAATCAGTCCCTGGCAGACATTCTATGGCAACTCCTCGAGGCCCATATAGTTTAACCCATGGTAGGTTTATTGAAGCTAGCCCTTGGTGGGCATAAGTCATCAATGCAGGAGACTACCTTAATTGGCAACTTAATATACCAAGGATAACAATCTTTTCCTCTGTTAACTCACTACTCTATCTCATACTAGTTCTAGCGACATAATACACATCCAAATAACATTTTAATAACATAACACTAGTTGTTCATGATACAATTAAATAAAAGATCTAATTACAAGTCTGTAATATCCATATAATCATTCTCTGATAAATAAAATTTAATGACAACTTGCTCAAATATATGGGAAATATCTTCAACCAATTTGACATAGCATAAATAGGCATAAACTAGTAGGTGTTTAGCAACAGTGAACCCATGTACTTTCTAAAAACAATGATTTTCATTGGAACAAGCAAGCTGTAAACTTTTCTTAAATTTTCTAGGCTCAAATGTTATATACATATATATAGTATAACAATTTCTTAGAAATGGTTTCCTCACTAACAGAGAGGAGGAAGAAGAAGATTGGTCGAATAGAATGTGAGAAATTGTGCGTTGTCCACAGAGAGAACTGATATAAGGCCGGCTAGGATTTGAGGAAAGGTATGGGGAGTGTTATGATGTATAATGTATATTTACAAGGGGGTTAAAATGGTGACTAGCGGGAAAAATCACTATGTTGGTTCTGATACAGGTGTTATAGCACTCTCTCTATTTTTTTTCGTTGTTTTCAATGCGCCCCGTAGTGCACCTTTTTGGCCTCCTAAGAGCCTCTCATTGACCTAATTTAACCCTTTCTGGCCTAACTTTGACCTCGCTAAGAGCATATAATCTTGAGATATTACACAATTCTTGTCTGCTTTTGTTTGATATAGTCCATGAGAATATCCCACTAGTAGACAAGATTCCAGTGTATTGTCAATATAACTAAGTGCATGTTAGAATTTGGTACCTCAAGCTATGGTTGATGATAGAGAAATGTTTTGTTGATGCACGGTTGCGACGCATGTACGCGATGTATACGGTACAGAATGGATGAATACTAGTGTGCATGCACATACTGAATGGAATATGGTAAGCTGAAACATAATTATGGTCCGCAACCTCGGAGCTCGCACCTAAACCACTCAATAACCTGGGTTTTTTGTCACGGACCTCGGAGCTCAAACCCTAAACCACTCCATAACCTTGGATTTTTTGTCCCAGACCTCGGAGCTCGCACCCAAAACCACCCCACAACCTGGGTTTTGGTCTCGGATCTTGAATCATACACCCTAAACCACCCCATAACCTGGATTTTTAGTCCTGGACCTTGGTTTTTTGGTGCCAGACCCCAGATCTCGCACCCCGGGAAATAGACGCTCCTTGAACAGTGCCATATGAGTCACGTACATGAGTCAAAATAACGGGAGTCTTGATGATATCCAATATATGATTACCAAGCATAAGGTATGGATTTGAAAATCAAAGTTGTTTGCTATTTATCTTGAACGTCAATCTGCCGAACATTCCTTATTCATCCTCTATTGGAAACAAACCATGGATGAAAAGTACATTGCATTGATGGAAAATAATACTTTGAAGTTAGTTGAATTAACTCTATGGTATACCGCATATTGGGAATACATGGGCTATTAGAGTGAAGTATTATCTAGATAACTTAATTAAGAGGTACAAAGCACAAATTGTGCCAAAAAGCTCCGATCAAAGGCCAAAATTTGATTGCATTGAGACTTAGTCCAGTTGTTAAACATACTTTGTCATGGTAGCGTGTTTCTATAGAATTGTCCAAGGGGTGGTGAATTTGATAATTGGATACACACGATACTCTCTTGGATGGTCACTTGCAAGAGGATGTGTTCGAAAGTTAGTGCAAGCTCACCAAGGTATTATATGGCCTAATATTCCACTAGGAAATAATTTTGTAAATTATTTGTTGCATGACAATAGCTTGGTTTTTATCCTACGAAGTCAAATTAGTGTTTCATTGTTCACTTGTGGATTACAACTACTTATACTACCTACTTTCTTTTTTATTTATTGATCAATATGAATTTCTATAGGTATTTTGTACAATATTCTTAGTATCCTAGTTCTCTTTTGTACCTAATTGTATGCATTTGAATCATATTTGAGTTTGGATATTGATTTCAGCATTAATGAGGGTTTTCTGCATAATTATACTTCTAGCACTATTCTATATTTTGCATATAACTAGAGTTGTAGATATCTAAAATTTGTGTTCTTTGGCTTGAAGATTATCTATAACTTTTATAATGAGCTCGAAAGCCAGATCAAATATCTACTTGGTCAAAATAAGCTTGGAAGTCATAATTGAGATGTTGAATTTCCAAATTAGGTGTGCTTCAATAAGCAAGGAATACCTCTCTTATCCAAAGTTCAAATGAGGCAAACAATGTGTCCAATTTGAAGAGAAGAAAATATCTACTATTTCATGAAGACATTCAAAGATAGTTCAGTCATTTAGGGATCAAAACTTGAGCAAACTCGCTGTAGTGAGCCAGGGTCGCTACCATGATCCCTGGTGCTGATGTTCCTAATTTTTTGTTCAAACTAACTCGCTATAACGAGTTAGAGTTGCTACAGTGAGCCCCTAAAGATTTGTGACAATGTTATATGAGTTTTAATGAGTTTTCTCAAGCTTTTAGAGTACAAAGACATGGCATCTTCGCTCCAAATATATTAGATTAGGCTTAGTTTTAGGATTTTTCCTCTCCTCCTTCTTCTTCACCTCTTCTCCTCCACTCTCTCCCTTTCATCCATTCTTTTGTCTTCTCATCTCTTCTTTTCTCTTAGGTTTAGTTTATTTTTCTATTTTATTTGGTTGTAACCTCCATTAATGAAGTAGTAGTCATGTAATTATTAGCACCAAGGATTTTCTATGGCTTAAGGATTTGTCTTGAGATATTGCCCAGCTCAATCAATATATGATTTGGTTTCTTTATTTTGTGTTCTCTTTACATGTCTTCCATCACTTGTGCATTTATATTGATTGATTGATGAATTATGATTTGTGGGTGCATGAGTGTGCTAACCTTACTTTTGGAATTCGGTTGTATAATTATGAGCTAGGTTCCTTAATTGAGTGAGCTTGATTATATCTCTTTCACCATTGTTGTAGGATGAGTTTCATGATCTGGCATATGGTTGAAATGAAACCTTGATTGTATTAGGAGCATAAATTTTTTGATTGATTGATAAATGCTTGGTTGAGAATTGGGCTTGCATATGAGATTAATTTTTGATTGAGAATTGGGCTTGCAATTGATGTTTGAGTTATCATGCATATTTTGGGTTTTTGAGATCTCAATAATTCAGGTGTGTATATTAGCTAATGCTTAGTTAATTGCATGATTGTGTGATTTGCTAAGTTAAATAGCTAAGCTAGTTGTTTGATTAAGCAATCAACATGAAAAGTCACCCACCATGAGTTTGATAAATTGAGTGTGTCAAGAATAAATAAATCTTATGCCTTCAGAATCCTTGTGCTACTGTCTTTATTATATTTAGATTCTTACTCATTTAATTTAATTTGTGTTGAATGCTATTTCAAACCGCTATTTTGCATAGTCTATGAGCCACCAATATCGTTGGGAGACAACTTGAATTGCACATCGTTATACTACGTTTTTAGTGTAATTCAGTTTTAAATTTGTTAATTTGTTAGAGCAAGAGCCGCGACACTCTAGTCCCTATCATTTATTTATGTAGATGATGTTATAGTCATTGATAATTCACTTCTACCTAAATCTAGAATTTAAATGCTTCATTTTCCTTAAAAGATATGGGTCTTTTCCTTATTTTCTTAGTATTGAAGCAAAGCATTCTTCTTTTGGTGGTTTGATCTTGTCTCAGTCCAAATATGTTCAGGTCCTCCTTAAAAAAGAATGTAGGAAATGTGGATCATACCATACTCCTATTGTTAACTCCAAGTCTTTTAGAAAGCACAAGAAAAGCTTCTAAATGCCTTAATCTTAAAGATTTTAATTGATAACAAACCAATCAAAGTAAAAATTTAAGAGGAACTAATGATGTTCTTCATTGAGATGATTAATGAGGATCATGTTTTACCATTCTCACTATAAAAAAGTATTCATGAACAATGATTAATTAATGTATTGAACTTTCTCGATGTTTCTCATGACTTTATATCGTTTATAAATCTAAATATAAAGTATCCTCAGAGTTTTCACTTCAAAGAATACTTGCTAAAGTACACAAAGGCACTAGAAAGTAAATCACATTAGAAGGATACCATCAAAAGGCAAGTTTCCACTTTGGAAAGATGTATTCTCCCAAATATGTGTATCTAAAAAGATGCTTCACCAGAAGGATATCAGAAGACAATGATGATAAGAAAATTTCAAGTCTAAATAGGTGAAATATTAAATTAAATCTATGCAAATCAAAGGCTCAGAAAGCATATTCCCAAAAAGGAGAAGGAAAGCATGCTTTCAGCATACAATGTTCCAAGCATCACTGTTTGGGAGATATGATCAAGAGAAAGAGGTTCTACACCAAAAAAACAAGACAAAGGCAACAAATGCAAAGTGCTGGGAGATGTTGGCATCCAGCAACAATATAATGACATTACAATGCCTTATAAGCTGTGAAGCTAAAGAAATAAAATGTTAGATGATTGAACAAATTCGTTCAGTGATTGTTCTCTTTTGTAGCGTTTGGTTTGGGAGACGGAGACACAAATATAGGGACAGTCTGTCCTGTATGCTGTTTGGTAAGGGGGATGGGGTACGGGGACGGAAAAATTTTCCGTCCCAGAGACAAAAATTTCCTGTATTTCTGTCCCTCCAAAAAGTGGGGACAGTGGGGACGGGACACGGGGACACAAATTTCTAGTGGTGGGCCGGCCACCAGCCACTGTCGGACCACCACCGGCCGCCACTGGACCACCACCGGTCAACGCCGGCCGCCGTCAGTCAACGGTGGTAAACACCAGTCAACGGTGGTCAATGGCCGGTCAATGTCTGTCCCCGTCTCTACAACCAAACATGATACAGAGACAGTATTTTTTATGTCTCCGTCTCTATTGTCTTTGTATTTCTGTCCCCGTCCCTCCCGTCTCCCTTACCAAACGCTACCTTTGAAATCTTCTTTCTCAAGTTCATTCATACTTTCTAAAGAAAGGTCAAACCTTTTCACATGCCTCATATTTTTCATTCTCTTAGAGAGTTTTTCAGAAGTCACTCTGTTTTTGTTTCATTGCATATTACACTTCTAATGTTAGAGAGTAGGAGTATCAGATATATTCCTTATTCTTTCTCAATACTGTTATATACCAAACTCGACAATGGTAGTTTTTATTTATTTGGACAAGCTAGGAAAATACTACTCATTCTATTAGCTTGGAGAGGTTAAAACAAGACTATTCTGGTTTGTAATGGCTTAGAGAAATTGTAAACTAAACTCAAATATTGGAAATCGTGTTGGTGATTGGACGTAGACTTGTTTCTGGTAAGGTTGAAACAGGACAATTATCTTGTGTGATCATTCTCATATCTTGTCTTTAACTTTATGATTATATCACTACTTCATCATCTTTGTAATTACCTTTAGGTTTGTATTTTCTCATAAGATAATAATCTAAGTTTTCAAAATATAAAACCTAATTCTTAAAGAGAAAAAAGCAACATCAACTTCATTGTTTACATTATATTGTCCAAGTGTAGAAGACTTAGACCTTTCATTTACAGTTTTTAGGTTATGAAGAATTTCTAAGACACATGTAACACCCTAAAAGAACCCAATTATGCTTAAGTTCGTATTTGGATTCTATTAGATGTCATTTATGCCTTGCGTTCATTTTCTTTTGAAATTAACTTAAAAAAATAGTCGATATTCTTTTTCTATATATAAATAAATTACTTTTTGAAAGCTTAAGCCTGTAGTGATAATTTAAATACATAGCGCTTATGTGGATGGTACTCAAAATTACTTTGCATACTTACTTATTTCAATAAAGCGGAATAAAGGACTATATGTAAAATTACCATTACATAACCTAAAATTTAACTACTTAATACATAAGCTATACCAGGACATATACCATAGTGATAAGTTCTTTAACAAATAATAATGTAAATTCTATTACTACAGGTATATTATTTGCATCTCCAACATAACTAAACTATGAGTGCTAATTCTTAGATGGTATGAAATCTTCATGTTTATCCTCCTTCTACAGCTTTGTTACTTCAAGTGGACTCGTCCATCTTTGGTAATGACAATAGAAAGAAACATAGGAGTGAGAAATACAACATTTCTCAGTACGAATTTCTATTTGCACTAAATATGTCATTGTTGTCATCCTAGTCACTTCGGGGTCCCACCAGAATATTTCTTAACTACTCATGAGATGAATGCGTCAATGCCTTAGACCACCCTACAGGGTAATGAGCTCATACCGTGGCCGTCACAACAACCTTATGGTTTTCTTGCCATTGTCGTGATCTCAACGGTTTAGGGGGTTAAGCCGTGAGCTTAACTCAAGTTTGCTTTTCTAGACTACCATTGCTACTTTTCTAGGCTTTAGTTTTATCCTCACTAAGTTAAATCACCAATACCTTAATCCCCTTTGAGGATTAAGCAGTGAGTTTGTCGATTTATTATTTCATTTGAAACATGAATGTATTCACATCATCATGGAAACATAAATAAATCATTTTACAGTCAATCATTTTATCATCATCATTTCATATCTCATCACTATACATTCACATTACTATATATCATTTCATGTAACATAGACAATATCTCCCATACAACCATAAATCAAATAGTTGTCATTTCATGCTAAGCCTCATGTAAATCTCATAGTAAAGCAGATAATCTCATATAAGATCTCATATAGATTTCTTATAGATTATTCATATTAAGCAAACCAAGTTATCAAGTTAAGTCCTTGGTGTTCCTAAGTGGTCATGGATGTCTTGGTATTTATACATTATGAATGTTTTTTTTTTTTCCATTTTTACAAATTCTAACCAAATCTCTTTTTCTCTTAGTCTTCTTTGTACTCTTAGCATTCCATTAATACATTAATGCACTTTAAAATATTATTAGAGATTCTTTATCTACTTTTAAGCTCCTTATGACTTATATATATATATATTGCCTCTTGAAGATTATTGCAACTTAAATTCTTAAAACTTTCTCTTTACAATACTTGAATCTTTTATTTATAATTTTGACATCTTTTACATGAAAATTTGTAACTTTTTGTATTCTTAATATCTCAGCCTTTTAAAGGTAATTCTAGATTCCTAACTCATCAAGCTTTCTATTAAGGGTAATTTTATTAAAAAAAAAAGTTTATGGTTATGCCATAGTACCCTTGTAGATTTACCCTTTTTCTAGACTTTCTTAGCATATTATCTCGAAATTTTATTTCTCATTATGTATTTATGTGGTGCAAAGATTAATGTACAGCATACATGGTGTGTTCCTAGATGTGTTATCTTTTCAACAGAGTTGAAATCAATCCATTTGGATTTTTCTAGAGTGAGTTACACCAATTTTACTATTGCAAGGTTAGATTTTTAGTTCCAGTCTTAGGCTTTACTTTAAAATTTTATATCTTGGGCTAGAAAACTCCTATTTAGATGATTTTTTTTTGGAGAGTATTCTTTATTAAGTCTAGTTTGTAGAAATAATTTTATAGTCGAAAGCTTCATATTATGTGACTTATATATTGTGAAGTAACTACTGCCAGAAATAGCAAAAAATTCAACACCTATCACTTTCATGTTTGATGTTACTCCCTCAACACAAGCACCATCTACCATGTTTTTAAGGCATATATGAGCATGAAAACATCATAAAAATATTTATAACAAAGAAGTGCATGCAGTGATTCATAAAAACATATTTCACAAACAACCGTTCAAAACTCTTGTCAATAACACAAGTTTTAGGCATTCTAACCATGGACAAGGTTAGAAACCAAAAATGCTTGAACAAATAAAGAAGAAACTTCTACCTTTTATGTAGGGTCTATAAAAAGTCATTCTCTTCTTTCTTGAGCTTGAGCAAGAGTCCTTGGAGTAGATGGCCCTCCTCAAATCTTGGCTCTAGAACTTGAGTGCTTAAGAAAATATTTCTCACTAGAGTTAAAGATTATAACTCATGTAAGGGCTAGTGAAAGTTTCGACTGAGAATTTAAGTGTTTGGATAAATTTTAGATGGTGAAGAGAAATCTTTGAAGAGAAGAACATAAGAAGAAATGGTAGAGAAAGAACACTTAGAGAGTTTCTAAGGTTTGAAAACTAGCAAGAGTGTGTTATGAGCAATGAGTTCACACACTTCCCTCCCTTTTATAGGCCAAGATCAATAATGGAGGGATTTTTGTGCTTCAATTTGTTGTTCTTGGATGCTCATGTAGGTGGAGTAATAATTGTGCTAGATTGCTAAGTTCTAAGCATAACCTTTATGTTAGAAGTAATTACTAGTGTAAACCAATTTTAGTGGAATCAAGAGCCTTTTATGACACAAATTTATTCATTAAATCAATTTGTCCCCTATCATGATAATGCTAATTTTTGGCTCATACATACATGAAGGGATCCAAGTGTTAAGTTCTTTCATGCATTCATTGTAATATGGAGTTTCATTGAGTCTTGCCTTGTTTCATGTACTTAATAAAATTGTCATGCATGGTATGATATTGTCGCAACCGGGATCGCGACGGGGACGGCGAAAAATGATTTTTTTGTTTAAAATGGAGTTGTCACCAAATTTTTATTTAATTGGGAAAAAATATGGAAAAACCCATTTAATTAAAGAAAATGATCTTTGAAACCAGATATGAGTTCGGGAGTCGGTTATGCGTAGGGAAGGGAAGGAACTTAATCCTACAGCACCCCTAATACACCCGTCTTTAGACGGTACCTTAATTAATTGTGCAAATTATTAATAACCTTTCAAAATATTTATTTACATTTTTATTTCAAGAAAATTATAAAAGAAAATATTTTTTGTAGAATAGGAAAATTCCGGAGTACCAAACTGTCACAGCTCAGGTATCCGTAATATTGAGTTAACAAGCCGTCACGGCTAAATTAACCTCTTTATTTGAAATAAAATATATACATTTCAATGATTAATTTAAATTAAGATAATAAAGAAAAAAGATAATAATAATAATAATAATAATAATAATAATAATGATAATAATAATAAAATATAATAAAATATTTACAATAATAATAATAATAACGGATAAAAATATTTACATGCTAAACAAAATAAAATGACATCATAAAAACTTATTTTTGGCTTGAAAATTTGAAATACCAAGCTGTCACAGCTCAGGTATCCAATACACTAAGTTAACAAGCCGTCACGGCTAAATTAACTTCTTTATTTGAAATAATTTGATTATTAGCTGAAATTAAAAATAATACATAACAATAAAAGACAATAAATATTTATAAATAAACAAAACTAATAATAAATATTTACAAATAAAAAATGAGATAGCATAAAATAACCTACTAAAACCTAATTTTGATTTGACAGGAATCACCTGCTCCTACGTATCCTCTGGTGCAATGAGGAATTCAAAGTCACGTAGTTCTTTTAAAAAATATTTTCCAGTTAATTAATTCATTTCTATACAAAGATTTTTAAATATCAAGCTGTCTCAGCTAAAATATTATCAAGATATAGAATTAATAAGCCATCACGGCTTAATTAATCCTATTTTCAAAATGCAATGTGTTAATTAATTCTTGTTTAAAACAAAAATATACAAACGCTTCATTATTTATTTAAAATCAAATTAAATGACATTTTTTTATTTTAAATTTAAACCAAATGAGGAGAATTTTGTTAGAACATTAAGCTGTCACAGCTAAAATATTCAAAATGTTGAGTTAAGAAGCCGTCACGGCTAAATTAACTAAAACAAATTTGAATCTTGGCAACTTATTTATTTATTTTTTAAGCAAGCTAAAATACCATTTTTATCTAAAACATTCTATAATCATATACACATTTAACTAAAGAAACATTATGAATTGAAATATATTAATCCAAGAGATATAAACCAAATTTTATGAAAATCCAATTAAATTAGGGATCAGAATCTACACTTTCAATCAAAAGAAAAGACTAATTTTCATTTATGTTTTTTTTTAGTAAGAAGGATAAAATAAAGTAAAATACTTTAGTTATGTTTTATATACATATTTATAGTAGTCTAAATAAAAATTTCTATTCTAGCATTCTTTATAATCAACAAGATCGAAACTTCAAACAAAAATCTAAATCTAAATTTAAAATTAACCCAATCACCCAATAATCTCAATGTTTCAGCCTTTATATTTTTTAGACTATGAAGCCCAGCATTTCTTTTTATTTTTCGGACTCAAACAAGCCCAACCTAAGTGAATTCCTAAAAAGCCCAAACAACCCATATTATTTAGTCTGAAGCCCACTAAGTAAAAAAACAACCATACTTAAAATAAAAAAAAGAACCGGTTAGAATTAAAACAAAGAAAACAGAAGCCTAAACATTGAATCAATAAAACAAAAAAAAACTAAAAAATTTTACTTTCTTTAATCTAAATACCCTCACACACGCACCCACACACACAGAGATACACACACACACACTCTAGCATAAACACAGAGAAGGGGATCGGGAGAGAGAGAGAGCTTGTGAGGAAGAGAGAGGAAGAAATAGAGGCGGAGAGAATGAGAGGGGAAGCCGCGGCCATGGAGAGAAAAGGAAAGCCGAGGGAGAGGAATAGCTCGCGGCCAGCTGGATCGCGGCAGTGATGTGATGCCGTTCACGATGGGAGAGCGAAGGGAGACTATGCCACGATGGGAAGGAGGAGGTTATGCTGCAGTGGGTGGTCTTGGTGACCGGGTTCGAGTCCTGCAGATCCATGGCGGAGGTGGGTTGTACACGGTTGGGAGAGGAGAAGAGGAGCTGTGGCCATGGAAGAATGGGAGGCCGACGCCGGCGCGCAGCCATGGAGAGCAGGAGCCGATCTATGCTAAGGGGAAGGTCGCGTGAAGTATGAAAGAGGAGGAGGAAAATATGCTATGTTGATGGTGATAGGGAAGTGGTTAGATGATAGAGATAGTGGTTGTTTGGTTGTTGATTGAGGATGGATTCTGATATGAAAAGAGAGTGGGGGCAAAGAGGGAAGGAGAAAAAGGGGAGGCCCCTTGCTAGCCCACAGCAGTGGTGGTTGGCATGCCGCGGCGGCCTTGCAAGGGGAGGAGGTGGCGCGAATCTGATGGAGAGCTGGACCGAGGAGAAAAGGAAAATCACGGCTGCGGTGATGATGCAAGGAGAACGGCGCGGCGGAGCTTGGACGGCATGGAGGCCGAGAGAGAGAGGTCAAAATCGCACAGCCATGGATTAGTTCCTTACTTCCTTTCTGTTTGTTTCACTGCCTTCACCTTTGATTTTGAGTTTGAAAGGTTTGGGTTATGGACTTAAATTGAAATGATGATTTCATGTTAAAGGTTTTGAGTATGATATTTTGGTTTTTGAAATGGCTAGTATTGTGTCTGATTTTTGTAGCTACTGGCTTGGATGGATAATAGTGGATTTGAGTAGCTATGGGTTATAATTCCTGGTGGGATTGATTTGAAGTGGAGAGGGTGTAGAATTAGATTGGATTTCTCAGTGATGATAATGATGACTATAGTGTAAAAGAATTTGCTTACCACTGTGTTTTCACTTCTTTCTTTCTTTTTCGGTTTATGAAATTTTCCTCTGATTCCCAGAACCTCTTAACTCTTATGATTATGTTTGAAGACACACTCAGATGCTTAAAAAAAAAAAAAAGATCACTCCCCCTCCCTTTTTTTTTGAAGATGAAATTGAATTTATATGCCTCCCTGTTGACCAAAATCGTTGCCTGCCATATCTTTACAGGTTGGCTGGTGCATCCGTGATTTGTAACCGAAACAAAACCCCTCTCCTTTTGTGAAGATCGGAGAGCAAACTCTACAAAATTTGTCCTCTGCCCATGGTGGAAAGGAACACCGAAAGAACTTCATCATGATGCCTGCTATTATTATTTATTTATTTTTTACTTTACTTTCCCTCATTCCAATTTCATTATTGCTCCACGGGTAATTAGTAAAGGATGTACAGGAGCATGGATCCGTGACATTCTCTTGTCCCTTTTGTTTTATTCTTTTTTTCATTTAATTATTATTATTATTATTATTATTATTATATATATTATTATTATTTTTGAATGGAAAGAGACTGGACTGGGTTGGATCTCTTTTTCTTTTTTTTTTTTATTTTCAGAAATAGTACATTAACAAAGGAAATGGGCTGACTCCAAATGAATTGGGCTCTACACTATGTTAGTGTTTTTATTTTTTTTGTGTTTTGGACAAGGACAAATGATCAAAATGAACAAAATAGTGATATGAAACAAATTGGATGGGTTAAACGTGAATGGGTTACAAATATTTTGAAAAGGAATTGGGATCAGTTTACAATGTGACTTGGACTGAAAATTAAAACTAAATTGATGGATCAAAATTTTTTATTATTATTTATATTTTTTTATATATATATATCAATGCGTATGGACCACAAGTTAGAATGAAACTGAAATTAGTCTAAAATGAATTTGTGCTAATAAACAAAGAGAACATGAAAAATATGCTAATTTTTTGAATTTTTGTTTGAAGGGTCGGACAAAATTTGAGTGTTCACAATTGCCCCTCTTTACTCATTTCTTATAAGAAAAATACGAAAAACCTAAGTTTAAAGTATTGTCTTCATAAGGGATGAGTAAAGATATGAACATCAATTTTGGTCGACAATGCATGAAATTGAAAATGCAAGGAAACTTGAAATTAGAAATAAAAGAAATTGGATGCTCATGAGAGACATGTGCCATGCAATGATGCAATTCAAAAAAACCAAGATGTATGAGTGACACGAAATGTTAAATTAATCTGTACAAGCAAAAAGTGTAAATGTTGACAAGAAATGACAGGAATTAAAAATCCAATTGGGGCAAACAGAGATCTTAGAAAACTGATAAGGACTAACAGAAATTTAAAAATAGACAGGGCTGGCTGAAATTTAAAAGCCGATACGGAATAGCAGAAATTGAAAAGCCAACGGGAAAAACCAACGGTTTTGACAGAAGAAATGCCAATGGGGTTGATTGAAATTGAAAGACCGATGGGGCTAAGGAAATTGAAAAGTCGACGGGGTCGACCAAAAATGAAAAGCCAACAAGGACTTATAAGAAATTAAATGGTGACCTGAGGCTTACAAGAAAATTAAATTGACAATCTAAGGCCAACATGAAATGTAAATTGGCAATCTGAGGCCGACAGGAAAATTAAAGGGTGGCAATCTGAGGCCGACTGGAAGGTAAATTGGCAATCTGAGGCCGACAGAAAAGTAAATTAGCAATCTGAGCCCGATAAGAAAGTAAATTGGCAATCTGAGGCCGACATGAAATGTAAATTGGCAATCTGAGGCCGACAAGAAAGTAAATTGGCAATCTGAGGCTGACTGGAAAGTAAATTGGCAATCTGAGGCCAACAGGAAAGTAAATTGGCAATCTGAGGCCGACATGAAAATAAATTGGCAATCTGAGGCCGACAGGAAAATTAAAAGGTGGCAATCTGAGGCCGACTGGAAAGTAAATTGGTAATCTAAGGCCGATATGAAATTTAAATTGGCAAACTGAGGCCGATAGGAAATGTAAATGGCAATATGAGGCCGACTGGAAAAGTAAATGGCAATTTGAGGCCGACATGAAATTAAATGGTGGCAATCTGAGGCCGACAAGAAAATTAAATGGTGGCAATCTGAGGTCGACAGGAAAGTAAATTGGCAATCTGAGGTCGACATGAAATGTAAATTGGCAATCTGAGGCCGACTGGAAAGTAAATTGGCAATCTGAGGCCAACTGGAAAGTAAATTGGCAATCTGAGGCCGACATGAAATGTAAATTGGCAATCTGAGGCCGACATGAAATTTAAATTGGCAAACTGAGGCCGACAGGAAATGTAAATGGCAATATGAGGCCGACTGGAAAAGTAAATGGCAATCATGGAAAATAACGATTTTCACATTATCATTTTTTTTTTCAGGTTATATGCACAAGTCATCAACTTTCAGTTTATTTCAGAAAAACTAACCGTAAATAAATCAAGCAAACCTCAAGGAAGACTATAACCGATCAAACTCGTAATTCATGCGCTGGACCTTCTGATATAAACTTTCTTTACTTCTGGACTCTTGCTCACTTCTTTCCCTTCTTCCTTTTTGCTTTTCTTTCAAATTTGACTGAAACTTCTGAATTTCCTTGGTGTGATGCTAGCCATGGATGTATTGCTGTAAGAATTATTAGGTTGTATAGCTTTAAACTTAAATTTATGTTTACTCGAGACATCATAAATAAACATGCATTTGAAAAGGAAATGAAAAGGTTAGTTGAATAGACATCTTTATTGCTTGGTGTATGGGATGATAAGATATTTGAAAGGTGGGAACAACATAAAAGCAAAAGACAAGACTGTGAGAGACATGAAATTTTGCCCCAGTTCCGGTTCTTTGTGGCTCATTCAATCGATTTCTTACAGCAAGTTGAACACCATAGCCATGATCTTCGATGATGTCTTCAGGCCCTTCTTTTTCGAACATTTGCCCCAGTTTTGGTCTTGGGCTATTTGATTCACTGGAATTGCCCCAGTATAGGTTGCTTGAGATGATGCTTATCTTTTTGCTCTAATTTTTGCCTAGGTTGCTCTTTCGAGTTTTCAACCTAACGAGCTTTTTTTTTTTTCTTTTCATTTTACCCTAGCTTTTGCTTAGGTCGCTCTTTCGAGTTTTCAACCTAACGGGCTTTTTCAACTCTTTTTTTTTTTTAAGCATAAAACCTCTTGACTGCATCAGTGTTAATTGGTTTGGGCAATTCCTGTCCATCCATGTTTTGCAAAATCAACGCCCCACCTGAGAATGCTTGCTTGACAATGTAAGGACCTTCATAGCTTGGGGCCCATTTTCCTCGTGCATCTTCTTGATTAGGGAGAATTTTCTTCAGAACCAAATCTCTTGGATAGAAATCCCTAGGACGGACCTTCTTGTTAAAAGCCTTAGCCATTCTACCTTGGTACAACTGACCATGACAAATAGCTGCCAACCTTTTCTCTTCTATCATGTTCAGCTGTTCATATCGAGCCTTCACCCATTCAGAATCTCCCAACTCGGCCTCCATCAGAACCCTTAATGACGGGATTTCCACTTCAATAGGAGATACAACCTCCATTCCATACACCAACGAGAAGGGAGTTGTCCCTGTACTTGATCGTATGTTGGTACGATATGCGTGCAAAGCATAAGGCAACATTTCATGCCAGTCTTTGTAATTCACCACCATCTTCGCGATGATTTTCTTGATATTCTTATTTGCAGCTCCAACCGCACCATTCATTTGAGGTCTATAAGGAGCTGATTTGTGATGCTTGATCTTGAAAGTTTCAAAGAACTTTTGAACTTCAGCACCATTGAGGTTTGGAGCATTATCTGTGATAATTCTTTCTAGAATTCCGTACCGACAAATAATGTCTTTTTTGATGAATCTGATAAACACTTTCTGTGTGATATTGGCATATGAAACAGCCTCCACCCACTTTGTGAAATAGTCAATTGCAACCAAAATGAAACGATGGCCGTTGGATGCTTTGGGACTAATCGGGCCGATGACATCCATGCCCCACATTGAGAAAGGCCAAGGAGATACCATGTTGTGTAACGAAATTGGAGGAGCATTGACTCGATCTGCATATGTTTGACATTTGTGACACTTTCGAACATAACTGATGCAATCATTCTCCATGGTAGACCAATAATATCCACTCCTTAGGATCTTGTGTGCCATCATATGCCCATTAGCGTGGGTTTCACAGATTCCTTCGTGGATCTCAGTCATAATCATTCGAGCTTCATGAGCATCTACACATCTGAGGAGAGTAGTGTCATGATTCCGCTTGTAAAGGACTTCTCCATTTAGGAAAAAGGCCATGGCCAATCGCCGAATTGTTTTTCTTTGCACTTCATTCGCTCCAGTCGGATATTCTCCTTTTTGAATGTACTGCTTGATGTCATAATACCATGGTTGGCCATCTGGCTCAATCTCCATATTGTCACAGTATATCGGTTCACTTTGCGCCTCTACGTGGATGGGTTGGACATTGGTATGGACTTCCAATTTAGTCATCACAGCCAAAGTCGCCAAAGCATCTGCAAATTGATTCTTGTCTCGAGTCAAGTGAGTGAATGATATATCGTCAAAGTGCTCAATTAATCGAGACAAGTACTTTTGATACGGTATCAATTTTGGATCCTTTATACGCCATTCCCCATTAACTTGGTAGATTATGAGTGCAGAGTCCCCAAAGACTTTTAGTTCCTTGATTCCCAAGTCAATTACAACTTGCAAACCATTTGCACATGCTTCATATTCTGCGATGTTGTTGGTGCATTCAAAGTCTAGTTTGACAGAGACTGGGTACTGCTTCCCAGTTGGTGATACCACTACAGCTCCTATTCCACATCCATTCATATTGACAGCCCCATCAAAATACATTTTCCATACATTCTCCTCTTTTATCTCATCTTTTTCCACTGTTAACACCTCACCATCGGGGAATTCAGGCGTGATAGGCTGTATATCCTCAAGAGGATTTTCAGCTAGATGTTCTGCAATTGCACTTCCTTTGATGGACTTCTAAGTCACATATTTGATATCAAATTCAGATAGCATCACTTGCCTTTGACATTCTCAACGACACATGAGGACTATCAAATATGTATTTCAATGGATCCATTCGAGAAATTAACCATGTAGTGTAGTATAACATGTACTGCCTCAATCTCTTGGATGCCCACACTAATGCACAACAAGTCTTTTCAATTGCCAGATAACGAGATTCACAGTCATTAAACTTCTTGCTCAGATAATAAATTGCCTGCTCTTTCTTTCCGGACTCATCATATTGACCCAACATTGCCCCAAGTGACGTGGGCAACACTGTGAGGTACAATATTAAAGGACGGCCTGGTATGGGTGGGGTCAAAATTGGAGGCTTCATTAAATAAGCTTTTATTTTATCAAAAGCTTCTTGGCATTCTTCATTCCACTCCCCAGGTTAATGTTTTCGCAGCAGCTTGAATATAGGCTCACAAGTACTAGTCAAATTGGCAATAAATCTAGCAATGTAATTGAGCCTTCCAAGCAAACTTCTCACTTCTCGTTCAGTTCGGGGGCTAGACATTTCTTGTATCGCCTTCACCTTGCCAGGGTCCACTTTTATCCCTTCTCTGCTAACAATGAATCCCAGTAACTTCCCTGTAGAAGCTCCAAAAGTGCATTTATTCGGGTTCAATCGCAACTTGTATTTTCTGAGCCTTTCAAAGCGACTTTTGAGCTGTCACATGACTTTCTCCCTCCTTAGACTTGGCAACCATATCATCTACATACACTTCAATCTCCTTATGCATCATGTCATGGAACAATGCGACCATAGCACGTTGGTAGGTGGCACCGGCATTCTTCAATCCAAACGGCATGACTGTATAGCAAAATGTTCCCCACGGTGTTATAAAAGTAGTTTTTCCTTTGTCATGAATATTCATGGGAATTTCGTTATACCCAGAATATCCATCCATAAAGGAAAATTGGTGATTACCAGCAGTATTATCAACAAGGACATCAATATGGGGTAGAGGAAAATCATTTTTCGGGCTAGCCTTATTCAAATCCCGATAGTCTACACACATCCTGACCTTCCCATCCTTTTTAGGTACAGGTACAATATTAGCCACCCAATCAGTGTGTCTCGATACCTCCAAAAATCCAGCCTCTAGCTGTTTAGTCACTTCCTCTTTAATCTTTAATGACATGTCCGGTCGCATTCTTCTCAATTTTTGCTTCTTCGGCTCAGCTTCGGGATACAAAGGGATCTTGTGTGAAGCAATCTCTGGGTCTAACCCTGGCATGTCATGATAGGACCATGCAAACACATCCAGGAATTCTTTAAACAACGCAACCATTTCTGTGCGTTCAGGATTTTCCACTATTTTCAGCTCCTTTTGTCTTCTTCGGTGCCCATGTTAATCACCTCGACCACCTCATTGTCCAAGTCAAATCCTTTTTCTGAATAATTCAGGAGATTTGAAAATTGGTCAATAGCTTCTTCATCATCCTCGAACTCATGATTATCGTAGTCAAGTGCAGCAAGAGAATCAATTGATATGCTCCCAAATTCCTTTTCATGTGGCAAAATTTCTATGACATTCAAATTCCTGGAAAGTAATTGCGGTGGATTGGAATGCTAAACCAAATGGTGGATTATAAAACAGCATGGAAAATGCAAATTAATGAGCTGAGAGTGGTAAGAAAAAAACATAACAGAAAAGAGAAAGCAAAAGGAATAGAGGCAGAACGAGGCAAATGGAAAACATAGAGAAAGATTATTGAAAATCATGCAAATTCATTCAAATGATGTCTCTGAGTAGCATAAACAAAAGCATAAATAATTCTTGAATAATACAACCCAACTAATTACTTTTCAGCAATAATATCAAGCATTGGTTCGGCTGTCCAGTTCATCAGCATTTCATCATTGCTAGCAGCATGAACTTTGTTGTTTTCTTCAGTTGTTTCAGCATCTAAAGTATTGATGGTGGAGAAATAGCAAGGGGAGCAAATTTCACCGGCCATAATCACTTCAGCTGGACTAGGGAATGTCTCTTTCAAATGAGGAATCAGCTTTATTTTCCCTTTTCGTTTATTCTGTTCCAGAGTCAAGACGCTCATCTTATTATCCAAAGAGGTCTCATATCCTAGACCAAATTTGTTAGACTTCTCTGGCACCGATACGGGAGTTTGGGTGCCTTGCAACTGTGGTCCTAGTCCTTTTCCTTTCAGATATCCACTCTTGGCCATGATGTGAACCACTACCTGATTTTGCATTAGGGCCTTATCTTGCTCTTGTCTCAACCCTACTTCCTCCAAGTTGTGCCATGAACTGCTTTCCACTAGCTCCACATTTTCAACATATGGCAATGTCACTGGTTTGGATACTAGGATCTCTTTTTCTCCATGGATTGTGACGACCGATCCATTCTCAATGTATTTGACCTTCTGATGCAAGGTTGAAGGGACAGCACCAATACCATTTATCCATGGTCTTCCGAGTAGCATATTGTAGTCCGATTCGATCTCCATCACTTGGAACAATACCTCGAATTTGCTCGGGCCAATCTCCAGTAGTAACACCATCTCCCCAAGGATGCTTTTCTTCGCTCTGTCAAAAGCTTTCACTACCATCATTTGTGGCAGTATATCATCCTTACTCATCGACAAATAGCTCAAAGTTGACACAGGTAAGACATTCAATCCCGATCCTCCATCAATGAGAACTCTGGGCACTATATAACCTTTACATTTGAGGGTTATGTATAGTGCCCGTGGGTTAGCCTGTGAAACAACTTCTTCATCTGAAAACGTAATCATGCTAACACGTTTCACTGGATCCACCATATTCACCACGTTTTCCGATGAGACGTCAGGCTTGACAAAAGCTTCCTTCAAAACTTTTATTACTGCCTTTCGATGAGTTTCAGACGACATGATTAGTGATAAAAGAGATATTCTAGCGGGAGTCTTCTTTAATTGCTCTAGAATATCATACTCGCTTTGCTTCATTATCTTTAGGAACTCTTCTTCTTCATCTTCCTTTTCCTTCCTTTCTGAATCTGAACTTTTTCCAGCGTACCGTTCATGGACAAACTTCCCTTTTTCCAGCTCTCCGGGCCCATAAACTCTTCTACTTCTTGTTATTCCTTTCACTTCCATAACACCAGTCACCTCTTCATTTGCTCGAGCCTTCGAGGTTTCCCCTATGTCTCAACTTGTCTTGACTTGAGTCTCATAATTCCAAGGCACAACATGTGTACTCTTATACTCAAATGGTGTAGGTTTCTTGACAGTAATGACCACTTTTTCTGGCTTGGGAGCTACATTAAGTGGTGGTACTCGAAGTATAAAGGGTTCAATTACATTCACCTCATCAGGGATATTCAGCCCCTTTTTTGCTTGTATTACTCCTAAGTTGAGTAATCCCTGTACTCGAGCCTTGAAATCCCAGCAATTTTCTATGCCATGGCCAAGGGCTCCATGGTGATACAGGCAGTTTGAATTCATGTCATATTTCTCATTCTCCATTATTGTCAGAGGAGATGCCGTGATGCCGTAACCAGACTCATTAAGGCCAACAAAAATTCTCTCCATGGGTGTTTTGAGATCCAAAACCCTCTTTATCAGGAGTTCTTCTTTCTCTACAGCATTTACCCGACCTCCTCTTTCATGATTTGGCATTGGGTTATGGACAATATCTGGTTTTGACTCTTCTTGAAAGTCTAGTCTCCCACAAGCAATCAGTCTTCTTACTGCTGTCTTAAAGCCTTCGCAATCTTCAATTGAATGCCCTGCTATGTCCATGTGGTATTTGCAAGTAAGGTTCGGGTTGTACAAAGCTAGGTATGGTGGTTCTAACGGGTGTACAGGATAAGCCGAGATCAGGTGGGCATCAACTAATCGTTGAAAGAGATCAGCGTTTGAAATGGATAGTTTAGGAAAAGGTGGTAAATTCTGGAATCGGGAACGGCTTTGGTTTTGGGCATTTGGTCGTGGTGGTATGGTGTTTGTGTAGTTCTGAGGATGCATGGTAGGGTTATAGGCATATGCTGGTCGAGCTGGTTGGTATGGTCGTATGTGGATGTTATTGACTTGCGGTGGGGAATATGGGATGGTATTTGTGGTTTGTGTGGTTTGGTAAAATGGGTAAGGAGTGGTTGAGGCTTGGTATGGTGGTGTTTGGGGTCTTGGGTGCATTGGTGCGTGTCTTGGGATAAAGGGTCGCTGACTCTGCACATAGTTTACATCAGTCTCCTTCTTCCTGGGTGGGAAACCTTTTCTTGTGTCTTCATTGGTCATGGGAAGTTTGCCATTTTTAGCTAGATTCTCAATTCTTTCTCCAGCAGTGATCAATTCAGAGAAATCTTTGTATGCTGCTCCTGCCATTGCTCCAATATAAGGAGATCCCAAGGTTCCCAAAAAGTACGAACACATTTCAGATGGGATAAGTGGCGGTTGCACTTGAGCAGCCAGAGCTCTCCACCTTTGAGCATATTGCTTGAAAGATTCATCCCGCTTTTTCTGCATCGTGCTCAACTGTTCTCTAGTTGGTGCTATTTCCATGTTAAACTTGTATTGATTCATGAATTGGTCCACCAGTTCTCTCCAGCTAGAAATCTTTGAATGGTCTAATTGAATATACCATTCTAGAGCGGGTCCGGTTAAACTTTCATGGAAAAAGCTAATGAGAAACTTTTCATCTTTAGACCAGATTGACATCTTGGTGCAATAACTCTTCAAATGGAACAGAGGATTACCCATTCCATCATACTTCGTGAAGTCAGGAATCTTGAAGTCCTTCGGAACCACTGCATCGATGGGAGGGCAAAGTTGCTCAATTTCCATATAGCCATAAGTGCTAGGCCCTTGGATAGCTTTAATTTGATCCTGAATCTTCTTCATCCATTCTTCTTTGAACTTGTCCTTTTCTGCCTCTGCACGGGTATTCTCCGAGGAAAATGGTTACTTTTGGATGACCACACGAGGTGGCTCCCAAATAGGGGTAGCATGCCCGTGCCCATCAGTATGACCATTCTCTAAGGGACGATAGCCTTCTCCAATAGGGATCACCAATGGCATTGTAGGTGGTGGTTGCCCATGAGAGTTATTCGGAATCTTATCCCCGTCATTCATCCCTTGAGTGACATTTATAGTTGCATTTGATGCCCCCGGTATTGCAGCATTTGGTTGTACATCGACTGACGCATTCGCCATGTCTCGGTTTTGATTAGCTCCCAATAAGTCAATCGACTCCTTCATGGCTCTTATCATCTCCTCCAATTTTAGTTGGTTAACTGACATTTCATTCAGCCTTCCCCTTACTACATCAACTTCTAGGCTCAAATTTCTTTCCGATTCGGAAGCATTTACAGTTGGGATGATTGTTCCTGATCCACCATTACCACCTGCCATCTTAGTCCGAGCTCTGGTGTTATGAACACGAGTTAGATCCGTATCTTCTTTCTTTGGGCGCCCAATGGTTGCGATGTTTCACCTGTGTTAAAAAAAGGTTTAAGTAAAAAGATAAAAATATTGCAATTTGTTAGAGATTGTCAATCGTGCTGAGTCTTGATATGAGTATCTTCAGTTACAATTTTTCCCCAGAACGTCTCGTTCAAAGGTACTAAATTATCTTTAATGGATATTGCTATAAGACCAAAACAATGAAACAACCATCCATTCATCATAAGAGTATATTACAATCAATTTTTTTTTTTTTTTTTACATTCATTCCCAGAAATGACAAAAAGGTACATCATAAAGCCAGATATCGATCCCTAAAAACATCATCACTAAAAGATAATGCCTCTTCAACTTCTTTCGGCAATTATTTGTTTCATCCTTCCAACCAAATCTTTGCAGTAGTTGACAAAGTTGCGAAGTCCAGTTGGGGTCTTGAAAGGGATAATTTCTTGCTCAGCTATTTCCAGGTATCTTGGAACATCTTCTATTACTGTGTTAGCTAGCCCTGCCAAATTTGAAAAGCAAATCTTCAACTCATGAATGATATGACTTTGGCGTTGCACCTCAAATTCCAAATTTGTAACTCTTTTCTTTTCTCCTCCTAAGGTAGCCTGAAATTTCATGGTCTCCTCTTTCATGTGTTGTTTTAGTTCCCCAATCTTCCTCTGGTATTCCTTGCTTATCTCTCTCATTTCTTGCTTTATTTGTTCCCCTCCTGCTAGTGTAGCTTCCTCAGCGATTTTGGCATTTTGAAGTAGCTTCTTTAATTGTTGGTTTTCAGCTAATACTCGATCACGCTCTTGCCTTCGAAGCCCTAGCTCTTTATTAGCAGCTTGGAGACATTCCTTGGTCTTCATCATGTGGTCGTGCCCAATCTTCAACTTCTTACTTGTTCCTTCCAAAATTTGATCTCTTTCAGCACTTTCTCGTTTCAGAACTGCATAATTGTGGTGAACACCTTTCAATTCGACCTCAATTTGCGTCTTTTCTTGCCTGATCTTGTCTAGCATTTCCTTCATTTCTCCGATCCCTTTATTTTCACCAGAATATGAGGATGATTCTTTTTCGGGAGGAGTGGTTGTCAAAACTCTGAATGGCAGCTTAACCTCTTAAGCCCTGTTTTTCACCCATTGACTGTAGCTTTCTTTCACTGCATAGCTTCTAACTCCCAATTCTTTTCCTTTCCTAACAACATTGTTCCAAGCAGATCAAACTTTCTGTAGTAGGCCAATATCATCAGAGTCCAAGTAATATAAAGCAAATGGAGTGATTGCAGCTTCCAAAGGTGGTCCCATCATGGGGTAACCAAGTTGACGCAATACCAATACCGGATTGTAATTTATGCATCCTCGAGTGCCCATGAGGGGAACATTTGAGAAGCTTCCACACTGATAGATCAAAGTCTGCCCATCCTCCCACCAAGGGTACCATCGGATCATCTTTCCATTTAATTTGGCCAGGTCTTGAGCCCATTCTTGTCCGCTTTTCTTCTTAATATGATGCATTTTTAGATCTTCAATCGGACAGGGCACCTTGTAACTTTTCTGGAATACATGTGCAATGGCCCATACATACAACATTGGCAGACAACATAAAATTCTTTTGCCATTCCTCTCATAGCAAAAATTTAAGGTACAATAAACATCTGCCAAGAGGGCTGGAACAGGATTATGACCATGAAATTTTCGAGCCAGAAATACATCAATAGCCGCGAAGTCCACAAAGCCTTCAATATTTGGAAACAGAACAATGCCATAAACAGTGAGAGCCAATACATAAAAAGAAAGTGTCCCAATCTTTAGCTCCAGCTAAGCCATGCATATGCCTCTCCAAATAATCCTTTGGGAATCCATTGGTCCCATTTCTACACTTTTGAGCTTCATGCAAATCCTTTACATTGACCTTTAAGACAGCTGCTACTGTATGTAAGGAAGGATAATGACCTTGGTAGTGATAAGGTTTTTCCCCTTCTAGTGGTAACCCCAAGATTCGCTTAGATTCTTCAAGAGTTGGTGCCAACTGGAAGTCTTGAAAAGTAAAACATCGGAGAGGAGGATCATAGTATTGTGCCAATGCTGTGATTGCCTCTACCTGTTCTTCCACCTCTAACAGATTCAAAATTTTTCCATACTTCCTTGTGAGAGATAGACGTTGTGGCATGCTCAATAGTTGACCTAGGGATCTCAGACTTTCTATGTCGAGCTTCTTAGCTTTAAGATGTAAAGTCTTTTTCAATTTTTCCCCTTCATGATTGTTTGATCTCATGTTTGTTTCCATTTTCCAAAGATACTCACAACAAGACTTTGATATGATTCTCTAACAAACACAGTAAACCAAAAAATGTGATGATTTTTCATTTAAACGGAAAAGGAAATAACAAATTCTTTGAGCATGTTAAAGAATTTATGTACAAAGAAATAAATTAAAGAAAGAGTATGCTCTCTTTGTGTCCTATTTGAGTTGAGCTCTGGAGGTCAATCTATAGTTCTATGGTTATTCTACTTTGTGAACACTTGCAACAGCTGGATCTATATACTCAGGATTCTACGGCCTCTAGAGTTAAGGCTCATTTCGGAATATTATCCACAACAGCAGGTAAACCACTAGGTATGGAATATTCACAAAAGAGTCACACTCTAGACGAGATTTTCGCAATAACCAAACAAGATGAACATCCAAAATGGCTACCACTACACAATCTCTTACCTATCTCAAGTAGCACTCAGACCAGGGTATAGGGCCCCACTCGTGTGTGATTAAAGTGTGAGTGTTGTGTGTGAAGAGAGCATACAAACCTGGAATCCTAAAACTACCCACGACAACACCTGCAAAAATAGAAAATATAGAACAAAAGTCTTCTATCCTAGAGTGCAAAGAAACCAAAATAAATATATACAGACAGAACAAAGTCTTCTATCCTAAAGTGCAAAGAAACCAAAATATATACAGACAAAGCAAAGTCTTCTATCCTAGGTAGTTACAAAGAGACAAATATAAAAATATGTACAAAGACAGTGATAAAAATAAATCCAAATATAATGATGACAAAATTCTATATACGAAATAAAATGAAATAAAAGGAAAAAGTGAGGTTAAAATAATATGCACAATCAATTATATCAGGCTTGACTCTCAATTTACTCCCCAGTGGAGTCGCCATCTGTCGCAACCGGGATCGCGACGGGGACGGCGAAAAAATGCTCCGTATAACTTAATGTACATCCATTAGAACACATATGTTTGAATTTACTTAACTCATCATGGATTTAAAAGATATGGATGAGACATAATTGATAGTGTTGTAGCTATATCATCCTCCCATAATTCTAAGTTAGGTATTACTCATTTATGTTATATGCGTTTGAGGCATATGAGTGGAGTTGGAATATCTATTTTGAGCAAGTGTGGCTTGCTTGGTTATAATAAGATGAGAAAACTTGATTCTTGTGGGCATTGTGTCTATGGGAAGCAAAAAATAGTCAAGTTTGGCACTACCATTCACAAGACTAAGGGCACAATTGACTATGTTCACTCTAATTTGTGAGGCATTGCCCTTTTTTGTCAAAAGCTGGTGTGAGATACCTATTAACTTTTATTGATAATATCTCAAGGTTTCTGAAGCACAAGAATGACATCATCTTACTTTCAAGAAGTGTAAAGCACTTATTGAGAACCAAACTAGCAAGAAGATCAAGCATTTTGTGAAAGTTAATTTAATGAGTTCTACATGAATAAAGGCATTGTAAGACATCGTACTATGCAAAGGACACCACAGTAAAAATGGTGTAGAAAAATGTATGGACAAAACTTTTCTAAAGAAAGAGTTCTCTCCATGCTATCTAATGCCAACTTACCAAAAGAGTTTGGGGCTAAGGCAATCAATATGGCTTGTTATTTGGTAAATTATTCCCCATCCATTGCAATTGAACATAAAACTTCTTTTGAGATATGGTCTAGTACTCCTGCTAATTATTTTGATCTAAGAATATATAATTGTCCTACATATGCTCATACTAATGATGGTAAACTTAAGTGAAGGGCACAAAAGTGTAAGTTTCTTGCATATGCATCAGGGGTGAAAGGTTACAGGTTATGGTGTACTAAACTTAGACCACCAGGTTCATAATTAGATGTTAGTCAATTAATCAACCATGCTTCATTTGACTAAGGATGTTAGAGATGTAGAAGAGGAGCATGGTATCAGCAAGTAGGTGGAGTTTAAAGTTAAAAATCCACATGAAGTACATGAAGACACTTTTGAACAACTCATTTATGAAAAAGAGCAAGAGTAAGAGTTTGTTGAAGAGCAAGAGAGGATATTATGCCACCACAACAACAATACAGTCTCGTAAGAGATAGAGAAAAGAAAAAGATTAAACCTCCTAAGAGATATACTCATTCTCACAAAATCTTTTTTGCCTTATTGTGGTTGCGGAGGGTATTGAAACTCAAGATCCGATGATATACCGAGAAGCTATCACAAGTGATAAGTTAGCACAATGGATCATTTCCATGAATGAGGAGCTAGAATCCCTTTATAAGAGTAACACTTGGGACCTAGTTAAACAACCAAAAAGACAAAAGATAATCAATTGTTAAAGGTCTTCAAGAAGAAGGAAAGTTCTCTAGGAGTTAAAGTAGCCCACTACAAAGCACTCTTAGTTGCAAAAAGTTTTAATCAAAGGAAAAGAATAAACTTCAATGAAGTCTTTTCTCCAATTATGAAACATAACTCTATTCAGGTGTTGCTAGCCATGGTTGTATTGTTTGATTTGGGGCTTGATCAACTTGATGTTAAGATAGATTATTGGCATGGAGAGCTTGAAGAATAAATCTACATGAACAACCAGAAGGTTTTGTTGTTCAAGGCAAGGAAGATTATGTTTGTCTTTTAAAAAAGCCACTATATGGTTTGAAGCAGTCTCTGTGATAGTGGTATAAAAGATTTGATTGTTTTATGCTAGGTTATGATTACTACAGAAGTGATTATGACATTTGTGTATACCAAAGAAGTTCTTAGATGATTCATTTATCTATTTGTTGCTCTACGTTAATGATATGCTCATTGCTTCTAAGAGTATATCTAAAATCATCAAGTTAAAGGCTCAGCTTAGTGGTGAATTTGAAATAAAAGATTTAGGAGCAACTAATAACATTATGGGCAAGAAAATTCACAAAGATTGAAGTACTAGAAAAGTATACTTGTCACAAAGGAAGTACATCGAAGTAATGTTGAGCGCTTTGGGATGCAGAATTACGAAACTTGTCAATACTCCACTAGTAGCTCATTTTCAAATTTTGAATAAATTATCACTACAGAATGATGAAGAAAAGGAACAAATGATGTACATATCTTATGCAAGTATAGTTGGAAGCATGAACATTTCATAAACATTTAGAATTGTGAGTAAATATATGGGAAAGAGAAATGCTATTTGTACTCATCATTTGTGGGACATTGCGTTAACACATTCCTATTTACCATTGGATGACGTGTTGACTTCACTTTGTTTGGGATCCACATCTCATCCAATAGCAAATAAAAGTGTATCGACATAGTGTTCTATATCCCATGAGTACAAATAATATTGTTCTATAGGAAATCCTAGCAAGATGCATTGGTAAATTATGAAATAGATACTTCGATGAGGTACTACTTATGTTGGCCTAATGTTTGATAGGAATAATAATACTAGTAATAGTATTGTTGGTTATGTTGATTTTGATTATACTAGAGATTTATATTTAAAAAAAGGTTTTTAACAGGGTATACCTTTACCCTCTTAAAGAGTGCGATTAGTTTGGAAAGTAACATTGCAATCCATTGTTGCACTATCTACAATAGAAGTCAAGTACATGAATACATCAGAAGCCGCGAAGGAAGCTATATGGCTTATGTGCTCAATAGGTAGTTTGAGTTTAAATAAGACACCACAATTGTATACTGTGATAGCTAGAGTGCAATATATTTGACTAAAAATCAAATTTATCATAAAAGGATAATGCACACTGATGTTCCGCATCACTTTCTAAGGAATATCATTTCACAAGGTGATATTATTATGAAAAAGATCGGTACCTCTGATAACTCGACAAAAATGCTTACAAAGCCAATTCTAGTTTCTAAGTTTATGCATTGCTTAGACATAATTGGTATTCATAGTATTTGAAGACGACACATGTAGTTTCAGCTTTGAAAATAGCCGGTTCAAGCAAAGGTAGAGATTTGTGATAAGTGGCTTGAAAAAGTCATTTTCCTGTATTTTAGCACTCTTATACTTTGAGAGATTATGAGAGCACTTTATCTCTCTTACATTGGTTGAATGGATGGCTCAGGAGATTACATTGACTTTATTCCATTGGTTGCATGGATGGTTATGGTATGTTTCTTGTTACCTATAAATTCAAGTTTTCTTTTGTTTCTAAAATCATCTTAAACAATAGTACATTCTCTCATTGAGAAGTTTGTTTCTTTTATTCTTTTTTTTTTTCATTTAGTTGAGAGTTTTGAATATACGTACACCTGTGACGTATATTTGGGTTTAGAGTAATGAGAAGTGCATAAACTTCTTTTGTATTCTACATCATAATTTTGTATCAATTATTGAAATTGTTTTGACTTATGGATTTGAGCTATAAGTCGAACCACTTTTCTCATATATTCTTTTTTTTTCACTATTATTATAATAGATTCACTTATGTGTTTTTGATAAGAAATAAAGATAGACCATTTGAAATGTTTAAGAAGTATAAAATGGAAGTAGAAAATATGCATGATATGAAAATAAAGACTCTTTGTAGTGATAGAAGTGGAGAATGCTTTTCTAGTGAATTTGATAATTTTGTGAATTACATGGTATTGTGCATGAATGGTTTACTCCATATGGCAGAGAAAAAGAACTATACTTTAGTAGATTTGGTTAATTCAATGTTACTGATGTTAAGGTACCTCACAATCTTTGGCGTGAAGCATTATTGATGGTTTGTCATATTCATAACATGATGATGTCAAGGAATGGAAACGTTTCTCCATATGAAATATGAAAAGGAAGAAAATAAAACTTAAATTATTTAAAAGTGTGGAGGGGGGGTTTAGCCTTTTATCATGTTCTTGATCAAAAGATAACTAAATTAGGGCCAAGAGCCATAAAAGCCATCTTCCTAGAATATGCTCAAAATTCTAAGGTGTATAGAATTTTGGACTCGGTGTCCAATATAGTTGTTGATTAAGAGATGTAGCATTTATTGAAAATAAATTCATTATTGATTCAACCCCCAATTTTGAATATCACGAGAAGTTTCCTAAGAAATGACTGTACATTAAGGTAGTAAATGTCTAAATGACAATGAGATTGTTAAACCAAGGAGCCAAAGAGTAAGAAAAGAGAAAAATATGATTTCAGACTTTATCTCTTCTTAGGCTATATCTTTTTTGGTAGAAGGAACTAGGACATTGCCTTCTTCCTTTACAGGTGGACCTCAATACATGGTCCAGAACTATTTAGATGCTATGGCCATATGTAGAACTTTAGGCAATCCTAATATTGAAGATAGGCCTGACATTTAGACCCAAGTATTCAAGATGAAACTTGACAAACTAATGAAATAATAGTTGAAGAACAATATTTTGGCCAAGTGATATCAGGTATAAAGTCATGCTAATTTTATTTAATGTGATGCTTATGAATAACATGTAGTTTGATCTTATCTTGCTCTATATATATATTACTCTTTATCACCATTGACTATATTTATGATTCCTTCACTACATATATTTGTATATTTTGTAGCAATATATACAATAGAGTTTTAGAAAAGAGGCCTACCTCATACTTACATTCTTCTATGGCTTCACCAAAATAATAAGTTGCCAACAACACAAGATATAGATAAAATAATTTTAGCATAGTTGCCATAAGAAGATGATGACCTAGAATCATATAATGTTGTAGTATAATTCATGATTCTTGGCCCTTGTGGATTAGCAAGCAAAAATGAACCTTGCATGGTTGATGGTTATTTCATTAGAAATTATCCAAAAAGATGAGCATTGAATGAAACAACCATAGATAAGGATGGCTTTCCAAGTTATGGAAATTGGCTTCGTGCTCAATTGATTATTTGGAGATTCAACTTTGAGCTAATTTAGAGTAAGGGAGGGAAAAGGATTTTTTGTGAGAGAGCTTTAGAATTGAAAGAAATGTAGAAGTTGTCTTGCCCCCAATGATAGGAGAACTGGTTTCCACATATTTTAGGGGGACTTTTTATGTTTAATACTTATATGAATCTATCCATCTTCACATGGCATGATCATGCAAATAAATAATAGAAAAGGATCCTAATCACAAGTGTGTGATTTATCTCGAAAAGATACAGTGGTGTTTTGGCTTCAATTGCATAGATAGAAGGGTGCTTGAACTTAAAATCATCTACAGTGGGTCAATGTTTTTCTTTAGTCTAGTGGTTTGAGAGTGAATACTAATGGACAAAACTGACCTGGCTTATTTTAGGCAAGTCAAAAGGACTAGGTTGGCCCAGATTGGTTGTTTGAAAGCTTTTGTTCTTGCTTAATGGGTTTACATATAGCTTCCTTCACCTGCTTAGGTGATGGAGGAAGGATCAAATTTGGGTGCAAGAAGACGTATTTAATTAATTAAGAGGTCTTTAGGAAGCAGTTGGTAACCATTGACAATTAATTGTCCATCTACGCTCCTAGTTGAAATCAATGGATATTGTTATTGGATTACCATTTCTATTCCATGAAATTCAAAATGTGAGATTAATAATTTTAAAAAAAATATAATTATGTTGTGCATTTGAATCTGATTTGGGGATGGTAGGTTAGGAAGAGAAAATGAAACAAGTGGTAGGAATACAACCGCTATGTATTTTTGAGGATTGTCGGATTGTGTGTTCATTTATATGCCTAATTTGGGTTTTATTGGGGTGTTTAGTTAATTAATTAAATTACATCCAATTAGTAAGTGATTAGAATTAACTCCATTTAGGGATTAGTTATGAAGCACAGATACTGATATGGACACAGGACATGACACGGAGAAACATCAAACTCAAAAAATGACAAAAGACAGACACAACAAATACATATATACATAATTTTTTATTTTGTTATATGATTTTTTTGTCTTTTTTTGGTCTGAATTTTTTGTATCGTGTTTGTATAATTTTTTATGTAATTAATTCTTCTTCTTATTTTTTTGTGATCAATTGAAGAATTTTCAAAATAAAATGGCCCAACAGCACAAGTCCAACTAAATAACTAAGGTTGATTTTGGGCTTATGTTGGTATTAAAAATTTGAAAAAAAAAATAAACCAACTCAGGCATGTTTATGGCGTGTCCAAGCTGTGTCCACAGTGAATTAGAGTCTAGCCATGTTCTGTGCATGTTCGACCTCAAAAAAATTATTTTTTAATTGGATGTGTACGGGTGCGTATCCAACACGTGTCATGTAGGTGTCGGTGTCCAACACACAGACACACCACCAAATCTGTGTGTCCATGCTTCTTAGAGAATTAGGTTATTACAATTGATAATTAAATTGGAATAGGTTTATAGAACCATGATTATGGATTACTAGTACATGCGTTAGTCAAACACTTAGTGGGAGTGCGATTGTATGACCATTAAGTATAATTGCATCATTTTTGTGTGGTAGCATGACTAATGAAAGTAGCCACCACTATGAATTTATCTTTTGAACCAATGATTGAACAAATCTTAATTTGAAGGAATCCTTGTGCAGATAATTCTTCTCATTATATTTTATCAATTTAATTTTACTGTTGATAATTCAAAACCCCCCAATCTTTTGAATTAATTAGAATCCTTCCTTGTGTGACGACCTGGATTGCACCCTAACTGCATTTGAGGTGTAATTTAGTTACTTAATTATTTTTAATTTGTTGTGGGTAGTGACAACTCGCATAAAAAATCACTAGAAATCTCGTGTTGCAAATAAAGTGTTCTAGTAATATGCCTTATTGTACTGATGTTATGTATTGATTTAAATGCAAACATTTCAAATCAAAGAACACAACTTGCGTAGGTTGTCCAGTTTCTACTATTTTGGTGGTACTTGGTAAAAGTTAAAATAGCTTAGAATATTATGGAGAGTAAATGTTCTTTCTTATCCTTGAAATGGTATGCATGATTTATAGTAATTCTTGAAATTAAGAAATTAGCAATTTTGTCTCTAAAATTGAAAAAAGTGATTGAAATTAATCCTTTTGGTAATTCAAGTTAGTCCACTATGGATTAATTTGAATAATTGTTTTTTGTTATTTTAGGTATGAAACTGATAATTTCTCAATTTCAAGGATAAAATAGAGATATAATTTCAATGATAAAGATGACTTGAATTTATAACCTTTGTCTAATTATCATCTAAGGCCAATTTTAATCCATCTATTAATATTAGCATTAGGATAAGGTTTTTTTCTTCTTTTGATAAAAGAAGAATTTCATTAACAAGAAGAGAAGAATAATACATAGAGTTAAGAGAACAAGAGATCCTCAAGCAACGGAAAACAAAAGAAAACACCAAAAGATCAAGGCTTTCCAATCTCATGTCATATAAGAGATGGAGACCGCTCTAGAAAGGTCATGTACCTTGCATCAAATAGACACTAAGCATCTAATAGTATCCCAAAAAACTTGCCTGTCTAAATGTTCGCCTTGAAAGATGTGAGAGTTACGCTCTAACCAAATATACAAAAAAATTGCAAAGACAACATATGCCGTAAGGATTTGGCCTCCTTTCTCCTCTCAAAACCAACAAATCTAGTACAATTGAATCAATTGATCCATGGTATTAGGATACCCAACATTTACCAAAAAGGCCAAACATAGAATTCCATAAAGAGTATGCCATCGAGCAATGCAAGAATAAGTGTGTGGTTGATTTTGAGCTAGCACTACTCATAACACACATATAAGGGGAAATAGCTTTTTGTGGTTTTCAAACTTGCAACATATCACTGGTGTTAATTTTGTTAAGCACAACTGTCTAGATAAAGGATTTAACCTTTGAGGGAGCTTCTTCCAAATGGGTTTTTCAAGGAAAAAAGAATTGTTCAAAGAATGGGTTGGAAACTGAAAATAAGATTTACATGAAAAAAAAAATCCCAGAAGACTAAAGAGACCAAGACCTTTTATTGAGACACGAGGACAATATGACTGAATCAAGAAGACCCAAAATGAGCACTAAATTTGAAGACTTTCTATCATTTAAATTTATGAAAAAATGAAAGTACCAAGAGAAAGTCAAATCATCCACATAACAATTTTGGAGTGGGGAGTAGTAAAGGGAAGATAAATGATATAGCCATAGAAAAACCATACAAAAGGAAGAATAATCTATTTAGTGATCTTCCCAAAAGTTGACATGGGAACCATTGCCAACCTCTGAGGAGAGTAAGGTTTTAAGCCTAAAATAACCTTAGGAAACGAATTTCCAAGGACTAAAATGAGTAGCTCAAAAAGTTGTATACCATCCTACCTATTCCCATCAAGGCCATACTTGCTTTGAATAACTCGATGCCATATGGAAAGTAGTTCAAGAGGAAAACACCAAAGTCACTTAGCTGTCAAGGCAATATTTTTAGATATCAACTTTTCGAGACCCAAACCCCATTCCTTTTTAGGACGACAACATACCTCCCAACTAGCCAAATGATCACGTCTTATGTCTGAAACACTAGACAAAAGAAACATTTCTCTCATAATCTTTTCAATTATATTAGCCACCCCTATTGTTATACGAAATAGAGATAAGAAATAAAGAGAAATGCTAGAAAGACAAGTTTAAATGAGGGTAATATAACCTTTTAGAGAAAAATAAGCCCCTTTCCAAGTACCGAGGTGCTTAGAAACCTTCTCCACTACTGGATCCCAAAAGGAGATTGATCTAGGATTGCCACCAAAAGGAACACCTAAATAAACTAAAGGTAAATCCAAAAGTTGACAACCTGCTGAAGTGGCAGAGGTAGAGATGGCATGATAATCCATATATATTAACACCAGCTAAGCTACTTTTGGACCAATTAATCTTCAATCCAAAGCATAATTCAAAAATTTACAAAATGGTCAAAACATCCAAAAAGCCTTTCTTACCATTATCTAAGAACAAGATGGTATCATCAACAAGTTGCAAATGGGATATCATAACCTTATCTAAAACTACTTTGGTCCCATTTATTAACCATCTCTCCACTACTCTGGAAACCAAGTGACTAGAATATCCACCACTAGAGTGAACAAAAGGGGATAGAGGATCACTTTGTCTTACTCCTCTTTGGCCATGAAACTAAGCTTTAGGCTCACCATTGACTACCACAAAAAAAAGAGCTAACAACAAGACAACTTGAAATCTAACTTTTCCACCTAAAACCGATCAAATCCTTTTTTCTTTAGCACCTTATTCAAAACACTCTAACTAACCTTGTCATAGGCTTTCTCAAAGTCTAACTTAGAGATAAGGCATTATTTTGACCTTCTTTTCATATCCTTAACCACTTTATTAACCATTAGGGCAGCATCTAAAATTTGTCTGCCCTCAATAAAAGCCCTTTGATTATTTGAAATGGTATCTCCCATGACCTCACTGAGATGAACAGAAAGAATCTTAGAGATGATTTTATATAAACTGGTGACAAGGCCAATAGGCCTATAGTCCTTAACTCTAGTTGACCTATCCTTTTTATGAACCAAAGAAATGAAAGTAGAGTTAGTATTAACACCAATCTTTCTAGTTCTATGGAATTCATCAAGCACCTTTAAAGGATCCACTTTAATAATATCCCAACAAACTTGAAAAAACCAATAGAAAACTCATCTAGACTTGGAGCCTTATCTACTCTCATGCTCCAAATTGCCCTATTCAATTATGCTTCTTCTAAAGGTCTTTCAAGATAGGAGGCCTTTTCATGGGATATAGCACTCCACTGTAACCCTTCAATAATGGGTATAAAGAGATTCTCCTATGAGAATAAATCCTTATAAAACCTAGTAATCTCTTCAACAATAGTTCTATTGTCTCTAACAATCTTGCCATCCCTAAGATCTAATTCCTTAATCAAACTTTTCCTTTTCCTCTCCGTAGCCACCTTATGAAAAAACTTGGAGTTAATAGCTCCATCTTTAGCCCATTGGAATTTATTCTTTTGTCTCCAACTTGTTTTTGCTTTCAACAAAATCTCCTCAAAATCATTAAGCAAAGAGGCCTTCATACCATGGTTTTCCCTAGAGCTAAGATCATCCATATCCAATTTATCTAAAGCTTCAATCTCCTTAAGAACTTCCTCTTTCTTGACTCTTATGTTACCAAATGCCTCTGAATTCCAAACTTTCAACCTATCTTTAAGGCATTTTAACCTTTTCATAAACTTGAACCTTTTGTACCCTTGACCATCTGTATTATCCCAAACATCTCTTACTAAAGCAACAAAAGAGCTATTGCGACATAGTAGGGCCAAAAGACATAAACAGAGTAGGGCAAAATAAATATGTGAAAGCGTAAAGTAAAGAATACACAAAAGGATTAATGTGGTTCGACAAATAGCCTATATCCACATGCAAATATGATAACTAAATATTTTACTATGAAAATATGATAGAGATACAAATAGTGAACACACTCTACTCAACCCAAACCCTAAATAATAGGGATACAAAAGTGGGCACTTCACTTCAAATCCGAACCCTAAATACACCTAAAATGCCTATAGTACTTTTGCATCGGTGTATACACTCAACATACAAAGAGAAGATATATATTCAAGAGAAACCAAAATCTCCTCTATGAGCAAATGGTTTGGAAACCAATATCTTGTGACTACCCAAATGCCAAATATACAAATGCATCTGTGATTAAGTCTTCAAAATCCAAGACAAGCTCAATATATAGAGCTTAGGGTGCACACTTTGTCAATGCATTCATTTTCATTTTCAAACCAAATCTATGTATTTATTTGGTTGGCATCGAAAGTAGAAGTTATGGCTACCTTCTTGGTCATTTTGTCCAAAAGTTTTTCAATCAGAAGCTTGAAAAGTCAAGCCATTCAAGTCATTATATCAACAAATCTCCATCTTAGATTTATTTTTTTGTCAAGCTTCAAATGATCAAAATCGCCTTTTCCAACACACCCAACAAGCATACTTACCAAAACTATCTCTTGATGGAACAGGCACCAGGTTCCACAAATCAGAATAAACACCCTCAGTCCCGTGAATGGTAGCTCTAAATCTGACACTGGTTTGCTTCCTACAAACACAATGTTTACAAAAATCAGGCATAATGAATTTTTTTCATCACTAAGCAAGTCATACTTTCTCACCATACGCAGCCATGCCTCACTTGGAAAACTCCACCTTTAGCACAACGTTTTTCCACTTGATCAAAACTATCTAGCACCTTCCACATTTCAAAATTTTCCCAGAACTCTAAAAAGTGCTCTGACTAGTTTGTTGTGTAAAATGACGGGACCGAAAGACACAAATAGAGTAAGGCAAAATAAATATGTGAAAACGTAAAGCAAAGATAACATAAAAGGATTAATGTGGTTCAACAAATAGCTTATATCGATGAGCAAATGCGACAATAAATATTTTACTATGAAAATATGATAGAGATACAAATGGTATGGTGGGCACACTCTACTCAACCCAATTCCCAAATAATAGAGATACAAAATTGGACACTTCACATCAAGTTCAAACCCCAAATACACCTGAAATACCTATAGTATTTTCCCACAAGTGCATACACTCAACATACAAAAAGAAGATATTCAAGAGAAATCAAAATCTTCTCTACGAGCAAATGGTTTGGAAACCAATATCTTGTGACTACCTCAGTCTTCAAACTCCAAAACAGGCTCAATATATAGAGCTTGGGGTGCACACTTTGTCAATACATCTATTTTAATTTTCAAATCAAATCCACTTATTTATTTGATTAGCATCGAAAGTAGAAACTGTGGCCACCTTTTTGGACATTTTGTTCAAAAGTTTATCAATCAAAAGCTTGAAAAGTCAAGCTATTCAAATCATTATTTCAACAAGAGCTATGATTCAATCATAAACTCTAAACCCTAAACCCTAAACCTTAAACCTTGAAAGTATCTTTAATGTGGCATGTTCTAAGGTTGCTGCTTTTTCAGATGAAGTTTGATTAGATGTGTCAAGCTTCTCTGTACTTTGATAGGAAATGCCGCAAGTGAAAACGAGTTGTAGTTTACTGTATTCTAAAAGGGTGCTTCCCTGCATGATGAGGTTACAAATTTTATCGGTAGATTTCCTTAGTAATAATATCATTACATGCATGTGTCATTTATGCATCTAGTTTCCCATAAAGAAGAAGGGGAAAAAAAAAAAAAGAGGGGAAAAAAGTCTCAAAATGGATTCATCTGCTATCTAATTTCCTATCTTTAAGGCACTCACTCTTGACGATGAAATGAACGCATAAGGAATTTGTATATCAATAACTTATCAAAGAAGTTTATAATCAACTCCCAGAAAAAAAGGTCCCCCGTATTTAAGAGAATAGTACACCCAAACCCAATTATAATGAGATTGATAAAATATGCATGGGATTGGGCGAACTTTTATAAATGCATATTATGTCTGATGTAACATATGTCTTGCATTCTTCGCTTTATCAGGAGAGTGGACATTTTGGCAAAAAAAAAAAAAACAACTTTGCACTTAGCAATAAAACTAATTTAGCTTCAGATATTCCACGCGAACTACTCCTTTGAGAAGGGATTATACCAGCTAGCAGCAGCCTATGCTTTTAACGAGGATCTAAACTCTAGTTGCCATGACTATGATGAATGAATAATTGACATATAGTTCACCTAACGTATGCTCTCGCTTAATGTTCTTGGTGCAATTTTTTCCCCCTTGTTTTTTGAGGCCAAGATAATGAAGTCTTCATTGATTGTGGTCCCCTGCGCAGATCACAAAAAATGGTGAATTCAAGTGCAGGAAGGATTGAAAAGTTTCCGAAGTCATGTACAGGTAGGAGAAGAGGTCATAGGAAAATAAAAAGGGGGAAGATATAGGGGGAACTGACAAGGCAAACTGAGGTGGGTAATTGAGGTCTCAATAATCATTGGCACTGACCTCAAAGAATTGGAAATGCTGGTTGCACGTGGGATGTTAATAGCTCTCTCCCATACACAGCAAGTCAGCAACAGCCACGTTGACCTTATAGAACATGTTAATGCACTAATTTTAGGTAAATTACACTGCATTTTCTTTGAGATTTGATAAAATTTAACTTGACTTCTTTATATTTGTCCGGATAGCATTAACCCCTAGATACAATATACAATGGAGGAAATGATGATGTAATAATTTTATAAAGTCAGATGAGGTTGGTGTAATAATTTCACAAATTTAGAGGTTTTCTATGTAAATCTTACAAATAAATGGGGCCAAAGTGAATTTCAACGAATCTTGTAATTTGTCCTTGATATTAACGCAAGCTGGTTATGGTAACACACAGAAAGACAAACCATACCCGCATTTTTTATCTCTCCGCAATTTCTCACACAGTATTGCAGCATTTATAACTCTTTAAGCTCGCTAATGCTTAAGTATTTGCAATTGATTTTTATAGAAGGAAAATCGACTAAAAGTGTAAAGCTATATCCTATCGTGCAAGAAGAAAAACGAGATCTATTCTATGTAATTACTAATTAGATTCGCTCAATTGTGTAAGATTTATCACATAGATGACAGAATAAACAATTGAGTTCATTTATTTAGGTAGATCCATTATTATACCTTAGAATCCCTCCTTATGGTAACCTCTCCCAAGGGATTATAGTGTTATCCATTTTTATTTTTTGGTGCGGAACCTATGTTCTTGATCTAGCAGTTGGAATTCTGCTTTGTCATTTTTCGCTGGTGGTTTTATGCAGTTGGAAACTTGGAATGCATCTGGTACCAACTATATCCCTTGACTACAAAGCAAAGCGTTTTATTATTTTGTTTTTCTCTCTCAAAGTGCAGCAAATTACCCTTTACGATGGATTTTAGCTGTCCTCTTTTGAAATATAGGGGGGAAGGATACTATTGGGCATGCATAAAGTCCTTTTATCTTTTGCTGTTAGAAATCATTACTGAAATTTTGCGCCCAAGAAATTCTGAATAACAAATTGCAATAATAGAGTTATTGCCCGTGTGGCTTTGTTTTTGTTTGCTTCTAAGTTTGTTTTGCATGATTGAGTACTACGGGCAATTATCACGTATAGTTCTATTCAATGAATAAATGATTCTCTACAGCACAAAATTACGTGAAGAAGCCGCAGGCTGTTGTTGTAGTGGAATGGGAGGTACAAACAAGTTAATGTTGGTGACCCTTGCCATTATGAGTGTGAGAGAGTGGTGTTTGGTTGAAGAAAGGGGATTACAACACAAGATTTCAAAGTGACCAGAAGAGATAATAATGTCATGGAATTCATACTTGTCCAATTCATTTACCATCATTACCAACTTAGGTAAATTATTTGCTTTATATAGTATTTAATTCTTTTTGTTACGATATACATCCACGACGTTGAAGGTATGTATGTGACTCGAAAAATTTAATTCAAACCTAGTGATAAGTATTACTTTTTAACATTCTCTGAAATTATGTACCGAAAAAAAAAAAAACATTCCCTGAAATTCGACTGAGTAAACTACTTTATGCTCTATAAAAAGATGTAAAAACTTCTTAATTTAGTCTCTATATACTTTAATTAAGACAAGGGGCTTATCAAAAGTAAAACTCACAAATTAACAAGAAGAAAAATATATAATATTTCACTATCAAGTTGCGTCTATTATTTAGTGTCAGGTTGTGGAATACTTCGTGTGTTTTATTCAATTACGTTGCATAAATCGAAATCAAAAGAAAGAAACATTCCAGCATTAATTTTTCACATGCATTAGGAATTAATGCATGTTCCATGTGAATTAACAACTTGATTGATATATATATATATATATATATATATATAAACAATGTTGACTTTTGCTAAGAAAAAATGAAACAACTTGGCATTCTTTTCACCTGTTTTAGAGTCTAGAAAAAACACTTGGATTACACAAGACAAAATTCACCCCAGGACAATCATCAACACATTCACACTATTTCAATGTACTCGTAACAGAACCAAATTCCATCCACTTTTTAGTGGTAAACAAAGAAAGAAAGATTCTTCTTCCTCTCACGCTGTTGCTACTCTTTTTTTTGGTGCGTAAATCTCCCCCTGTTACTTCTCTTTTACTTCACTTGTGGTAGCAGCTCTCCTCTCCCTCTTAACTTTTTGGCGGGAATTGGACCCCACAAAATTAAAATCTCATCTTCCCCTTAACTATTGATTTTTCCTTTTCCCTCATAAATATAACAGCCTCCATTTTTCTCCCTCACTCAACCATTTCCCACCATTTCCCAACACCATTCACTCCCTTCCTCAACACTTCACTGTACACACTGTACCATCCACCTACACAACTAAAAACGGGGTCGTATCACTCATTCTAAATGACCGTTTCTCTTTTCCTTTATCTCTTCTTCTTCTTTCTCTACCGAACTGTTTTTTCGCTCTCCTCCGACGGCGTCGCACTCCTCACCCTAAAATCCGCCGTCGACGCCGCGGGTGCCGCCGGGCTCTCTAACTGGAACGACGGCGATGCGACGCCGTGCGCGTGGTCCGGCGTGAGCTGCGCGAACATCTCCGGCGACTCGGAGCCCCGCGTCGTCGGCGTTTCCCTCGCTGGAAGAGGCCTACGCGGCTACCTCCCGTCGGAGCTCGGCACACTCCTCTACCTCCGACGCCTCAACCTCCACTCCAACGCCTTCAACGGCCCCATCCCTTCCCAGCTCTTCAACGCCACCACTGCCCTCCGCTCTCTCTACCTCCACTCCAACAACCTCTCCGGTGCTCTCCCCCCTTCCCTCTTCACCCTTCGCGGCCTCCAGAACCTCGACCTCTCCGACAACTCCCTCTCCGGTGCCATCCCCGACTCCCTCCGCAACTGCTCCAACCTCCAGCGCCTCGTCCTCGCTCGGAACCGATTCTCCGGCGAGATTCCTGTTAGTCCTTGGCCGGACCTCCGGAACCTCGTCCAGCTCGACCTCTCCGCGAATCTTCTAGAAGGTTCCATCCCCGATGAAATCGGCTACCTTGATTCCCTCTCCGGAACCCTAAACCTCTCGTTCAACCACCTCTCCGGTAACGTCCCGGAGTCGCTAGGGAAGCTTCCCGTGACGGTTAGCTTCGATTTGCGAAACAACAATCTCTCTGGGGAGATTCCCCAAACGGGGTCGTTTTCGAACCAGGGACCCACTGCTTTCCTCAACAACCCGAACCTATGCGGTTTCCCGCTTCAGAAACCGTGCGGAGGTTCGGCCCCGAGCGAACCTGGGGCGAGTCCAGATTCGCGAGCCGGGCTTGCCCCACGGCCCAATAAAGGGCTGAGCCCTGGTTTAATTGTTCTTATATCAGTGGCTGATGCTGCTGGTGTGGCACTAATTGGGCTTTTAATTGTTTATGTTTATTGGAAGAAGAAGGATGGGTGTAATGGGTGCAGTTGCACTGGTAAGGCCAAGTTTGGTGGTGGGAACAGTGAAAAAATGGGTTTTTGTGGGTGCTGTTCTTTGCCGTGTGTGAGTGTTGGGGTGTTGAAGAGTGATGATTCTGAGGTGGAGGAGGGGGATGGTGGGAGAGGGGAAGGGGATTTGGTGGCAATAGATAAAGGGTTCAATTTTGAGCTTGATGAGCTTTTGAGGGCTTCTGCTTATGTGCTTGGGAAGAGTGGGTTGGGGATTGTGTACAAGGTTGTGCTTGGGAATGGGGTGCCTGTGGCTGTGAGGAGGCTTGGGGAAGGTGGGGAGCAGAGGTACAAGGAGTTTGCTGCTGAGGTTCAGGCCATTGGGAAGGTCAAGCACCCGAACATTGTGAGGCTTAGGGCCTACTATTGGGCCCCTGATGAGAAGCTCCTCATCAGTGATTTCATATCCAATGGCAATCTGGCCACTGCTCTTAGAGGTCAGTTTCTTTCATGTTTTTGTTCATGTTTACTTTCTGAATTTCATTTTGGGAAATTGGTTTCAATTTTTTTGGAATGGTTAAGAAGAGGGTTTTGACCTCCATTTTCACTCATACCTTGCATAACAAAGTAGCTGACTTTTGGGCGCAGAGTGTGAAAACAGTGTTGAATAGTAATGAGAGAGTTAACAATAATAGTGTCGAAAGAAGAATAATGATAGCTCATGATAGGTATTTAGGTAGGTGAATGCTGGATCTGAGGTAGTGCAATATAAACAGAGAATTCAGGAAAAATTCTGATATACTATTAGATTTTCATAAATTAGTATTACTTTAATTATATGAGCTCATATAACTTAATGGCTAATATTGCTTAGGAAATGTTTTTGATATAACATTATACTTGCATTACATGGGCTAATGGTGCGTGGATTAATCAATCCTAGCATAATGTAAATATTAACTTTGACTATATCATCCGTCTGGCGTATAACTTCATTTTCTTTTTTTAATTCCTTTGTAGTATGGTCTAGATTTTATCCTGTACTATGGGATGTGAAAATAAACCTGGGATTATGAGGATTTTTTTTTTCAATTGTCTGACATTTTACATTCTCATTGAGTTATTATCCGTGAAACCATGGATCCACATCCCTGCTTTGCTAGAAATTTTTTGTTTCATGAGTTACTACCAGAGCAGTTTGATTGCGCAGACAAGGATTTGTCTGCATTGTAAGTTGCATGCGTTTAATAATTCGATTTAACTGTTATCCACTTATACTCTTTAGAACGGGCTGTTAGAAATAGTAATAAATCCAATGTTTTTTAAAAAATTAATAGTAAATATACTGTATATACTTGCATGGAGATAATAAAAGACACTGCGTTTGGAGTTTTGTCTTTTACTCTGTTCCAATCGCAGATTTGTGGGACAATGGGCCGAAATGGTTGGTTGACTGGTGCAAATAAGGAATCTTAAATTTAAATTTGTCTCGGTAGAAATAAACTAATAATTATATTTTTTATAATTTAATTGGAGGTGAGTGTGGCTAGGTGAGCACTTTAGTTAGATGATCATTTATTATTATTAGCAAGGGGCGTTGGATCCAAGTTGTTTGGTGAGACAAGAATGCTAATGTAAATGACCTGCCTCCGATGAGAAAGTAAAGACATTCACCATGTTTCTGGACGAAAGGAGATGGCAATGGTATTCGTCGTGTTTGGGACCACGAACTTCTAGACCCTTTATCTCATTCTCTCAGCACATGGGGTCACTAGACAAACCAAAACTTTAGGTGGAAAAGTTGCAATTTCACACGTCGAAACAATATCTCTAGTAGCAGTGACTTTGAAACCCCACATGGGGGTTTTTCATTTTACTAATTTTCAGATGATTTTTTTCTTTATTTTCTTCTTAATTTATGTGAGATAAGGTAGGGGAAAAAAGATATATGAAATATAGATATTTAATTTATTTGGGATAGTGGACCTTATCTTCTCAAGTGCAGTGGCTGCAGACTTTAATATTCGTGGTTGTTTGGACTTTGGATCTCCTTTTCATACGCATATCTTCAGTTTGTCACACACACTAATATAGTAGTATCTTTTAAAGTAGCTTTGTTTAAAGTGTTCTTGTTTCTGTGGGCTGAAAAAATAACTTGCAAGTTTGTGGCGCCTTTGTGCCATTATTTCATAGTTGAACTTGCTAGTTTTTGGTTTTTCTTTTTTTTATCATAGTTGAACTTCCCTGTTCGTTGACTCTTCTCTTGGTGAAAAGTTTTGCCTTTCTTCTTGTTCCATTACTTATCTTTTTGGCCAAACTTTCTTGGTTTTCAAGCAGTCTCTACCAACTTGACCATCTCTAGATTGTTTTTCAACACGGGCCCTACACTAATTGTTTTCCTACTCCATGCTTCTACCGCACTTATGTCTGACTCTTAACTTTATGCCCACAAAATAATGTGTTAAGTATGATTTAAGATACAATAACCAGTTATTGATGATTATTCTATTTGAAACAATATTTATAGAATTTATTTAGTTTAAACTGCTATTTATGTTTATATCTTAAGAAGATATATCATCATTGTATAATAATAAATTCTGTATGAATCATTTTTGTACGGACAGCATAAAATTGTAATTGCAATTACAGCTAACTCAATCTGCATTTGCAATCTGCACTACATATATAGTCTTCCCAATAAATATTTTCAGCTGCAATTAGTTGATATTCAAACCTAAATATCTATGCAGGGAGAAATGGTCAACCTTCTATGAACCTTTCATGGTCAGCCAGGTTGAGAATTGCCAAAGGAACAGCCAGGGGCTTAGCCTATCTCCATGAATGCAGTCCAAGAAAATTTGTTCATGGCGACATCAAACCCTCCAATATCCTCCTTGATGCAGACTTCCAACCCCACATTTCTGATTTTGGCCTTAGCCGGTTGATCAGCATCACTGGCAATAACCCTTCTTCTGGTGGCTTTATGGGTGGAGCTCTTCCTTACTTGAAGTCATCACAAACAGAGAGAACTAACAATTATAAAGCCCCTGAGGGTCGAGTCCCAGGCAGCAGGCCCACCCAGAAATGGGATGTGTATTCATTTGGGGTTGTGTTGCTTGAATTGCTCACTGGGAAGTCCCCAGATTCTTCTCCTGCACCATCAACTTCTGTGGAAGTCCCTGACATGGTGAGGTGGGTAAGGAAAGGTTTCGAACAAGAAAGCCCTTTATCTGAAATGGTTGATCCCCCTCTACTCCAAGAAGTGCATGCCAAGAAGGAGGTACTTGCTGTGTTTCATGTAGCATTGTCATGCACTGAGGGAGACCCTGAGGTCCGGCCTAGAATGAAAACTGTCTCTGAAAATCTAGAAAGAATTGGAACATAAACATTTTAATGGTTATTGGTCGAAAGCAGTGAACCTGATCACTAGTCTAGAATTTCCATGATACACAAGGAAGACTCAATTCAGTCCCATGATGCATTCGTGGTCGGATTTAGAAGAATTTATTCTGAGGGCATCAAGATTCTGTTGCAAATCCTTTCCATCTTCGATTAGGCCTGTGAGCCCTTTAACTTTTGTTTTGAAGTCAAGCATTTTTTTGGAGAGCTGTCATCATCACAGCTCTCAATTTTTGGGAAAAGATCAAGGTGGTTGTTAGATGTAATTTAAATTTTGTTCTCATCTCGTTTCCTCTATCATGATTCCAATAACTACACAAAATCTTTTATTATTACTTGCCAAATTCAGATGTAATATAGTGCATATAATTTTTGTACTTGCCCATTATGTGAATAACAGCTCAATTTCAGCTTCATCGTATTCCATATTTTCGATAGTGCTCATGATGAATTTAACCTCTTCCTAATGAAGTGGCTCCAGTTAAAATTTAAAGTCTCAGAAAATATAATTGATTTTTGAAAAAAAAAAGAAAAAAAGAAGAAAAGAAAACTGATATAATCAATATCATGATAGCTATGTTATTTTAGAAGGCAATCACCAATTGAGTAACTGTCGATAATTATATGAAAAAGACTCAACTCACAACACCGACACCAAAGCATTATACCATTCATTATGTGACATCCACGTCGTCACAGTACCTCCACCAAGCTATGGTAATGTTCCATAGTTTTTAAACTCGGCCCGATACTCGACTCGATTAAGGTATCGGGTCATTGGTTCAACCAGTGTGTCATTGGTCGGACCGGTTATAATTAAATAAATATATAAAATATTTAAAAAGTATAAATATTTATACTATAATTATATAATAATTATATACTTTAAAATAAATAAAAAATAAATAATATAAATAAAAGAAAAAATAAAATTTTAACTTTTAAAAATTATTATTGAATGTGAATGAATGAATTATTAGAAGATAATGATTTTTCCGATGTGCTCTTAGCTGACCCTTCTAAGTTATCACCCATTCACGATTTTGTTTCATAGGTTCATCAATTTTCAGTACAATTATCTCGATTTCAAACCCTCTACACCATTCAGACCCAATATCAATCCAAGCTATTCTTTAATACTTTGAATTATAAATATATGCCAAGACAATAGGAATCATAGACAGTGAAGAGCACAAGAGAAATGTCAATCCAAGTTTGTAGTTCTGTGCCGCACCAATGTTGACAACAAGTCCCACATCGATGGAATTACCCAATAGAGGATGAGTGATTCCAGTATAAAAGGAAAGTAGCGTCTACTCTTTCAGAGAATTGAGCAAAGCTTTATAGGTTGAGAAATGGGTTGTAAAGAGCTCACGGATTGGGCCTGACAAAATTGTGGTCCCAATTTAAGTTTAAAAAATTGTTGAAGTTAAATTTTGTGAACCGGCCGGTTTGATAAAATTCGGCTGGTTACTTTTTCCGGTTTAAATACCTGTTCTATACATTGCTCGACTCGGACCGGTTTGAGCCGGTTTTTAAAACTCTGGTTCCAACTGAAATTCGTGATTTCTTGGCGGTATTATCAGCCAAGATATATGGAATGAGTTGTTTTTGCCATCTACTGTTGGGAAAGGTGCTTCCAATCTCGATTCTCCGGCAATTTGATATATCTTGAAGAAACGAAATCCATGTATTTCGGAAATGGCCTGCACTTAAAATTAAAAACCCGTTATTATGAATTAAAAAAATCTTTTTAAGATTAAGTTACTCATTTTTCATATTCTTTTTCCCCTTCAACAACATTTTCTCTTTTCTTAAGATGATATGAATATCTTGAGACATCTGCTATAGGATTCACATCACAAGATACTAGCACATACACCCGCAGATATAGCAACAGTCCGGTTCATCATTGGAACAATTTGTAACAACTCTAATAATAAGTACTTTTCTAATTGCTTTACTTTTCATGCACGTGGATGTGGACATGTATGGCATTGGCATATAATGACTTTAGTCTAATACGTATATTTTGACCACAAAATTATCAGAATGTAGCAATTAATGTGGATTTACTTATAATCATATCCTCCTCCTCCTGTGAATCCTCCATCCTAAATCATAATCCCATTAACTTTATCACAAAACTGCCATTGAAAATTAAATCCCTCACAGAAAACAAAAGTTGAATAAACTATTGATCAGAGCGCAAACTTAAGTCAGAGTGAAATACTCAAAATGGCCAATTAAACGAGATTTGTTCTCTTTTTTTTTCAGTTTAAAAGGATGACTTGAAACTGGGGTAAAAGTGGTCGACAAAGGTGAACAAATGAAAAATAAAAAGATAGATAAACGAGATGAAAAATATCACACCATAACTAAAACAGAAAAATAAAACAAGTGTATAAGTTTAGAGATAATTAAGTTGACAATCCAATTTAAAAACAAATGACGATAATTCAAATTTGGTGGAAATTGCGAATCGTAAAAACGATAACCTTTGGTTAAATGACCAACTGTAATTAATTTATTTTAAAAGTTAATAATATATATATATATATATATATATATATATATATATATATATAAAATTAAACTATTTATTGTTTGCCACGTTGATTTGCTAATCTTTCTGCTCAGCAAATTTCGGCAATGTTTTTTTGGCCCTATAAAATCTACTACCTGCCACCGCCCTACCATTTTGCTTACATATATTTTTCCTTCTCCACTCCCTCACTTCTTGGGTTTCCTTTCCTTTGCCTCTTTATTGTTCTTTCTCATTGTTTATCCCTATTCTCCAATGCATTTATTATCTTCACATCACATGGGAAGTCCATTGTTTACGTGTGACGACATCAAGCTGGCTCAGAGACTCATTAAGTCTTGTCTCTCGCAATATATTGAGCGCGAAGAGGCCATGGAAAAACTTTATGCTGAAGAGAAAATTCCACCGGGTCTCACTGAACTTGCATGGAAAAAGCTAGAAGAGCAATACCCAGAATTCTTCAAAGCTTATTATTTGAGGGTGACGCTGAAGCAGCAAATAATAACGTTCAACCGGTTGCTTGCGGAACACGCTGAACTAAGTCGGCAACTGCAACATGCAGTTGTTTATTCTTCACCACCAAACGTCAATGGTTCTCATCATCATGTCCCTGCATCATCCCCAAGCCCATCTTGCTGCGCTACTTTGCAAGCCACAACAACCGTGGGGAATGCAAATACGGCACATATTGCTCCAAACCTCAGCGCTCTCAATGGAAATGATTCTGAAATAATGGAGAGCTATTCGACTACTGCTGATGAAAACTTCATCGGGGGAGGAGGAGGAGAACAATACTATATTCCATCGGTAGAGGAGATGAGTCTTGATGAAATGTTGGAATTAATCAAATGGCACTGATCGTAACCATCCTTAGATTGAAATGTTGGAATTATTAGAAGTTTGTTCTCTTTTTGTTTCCTCCGTAGTTTCATCTTGCTATTGCTGCGACTCTGATCAAAATTTGATCTAAAAAAAATGATCTTTTATGAAACTTATGAGAAGGAGGTTTGGATTAATTTGTAACGCAATAATATTGTTTGGAATATTTAAAGAAAAAAAAGTCATTTTATTTTGTTAAATTAGTTATTAATTTCATACAATAATATATGGAACATGTAAATTAATAACTAAATTAATAAGGGATAAACATTTGCATGGGATATCATCCAATTGCCTAAATATTTGGGTGGTTTAGGAGTGGGGAATTTAATTATTTAGAATGCACACTTGCCTGGTGGTGGCGATTCTCATTTCAGTCCTGCACTTTATGGAAGGCCCTACCCATGGCAGCCTATGGGGAGCAAATTTACACAGATTATTTTCTTTTTCATCTAAGAAAGAACACTATTGCACATATGGGTTAGTGGGAAAATGAATTATTGTGGAGGTGGAAAGTTGAGTGGCGGAGGTTTTTGTTTACTCGGGAAGAGAATTTGTTATCTACCCTAGACCAAAATAACCTTGTGGAGGGTGTGGGAGATGAGTTCATTTGGAGATATAATTCATCTGGAATATTTTTATATTTCCCCTTTTGTTGGAATGGTTGGTTGGAAAGAAGACATGAAAAGGTCTTGCTTGCTGAACTTTTAATGTGGTTTATTTTGCAAAGCCAGTCATGCTAAGGACACACTGTGTAGGATTAACTACAGTCCTATCTAAGGTGGCCCGTTGTGCTCTTCTATTAATCAATTGAACAAATCTTTTACTTATGTTGTCTTGTTTTATATGGTACAAATGCTTAAATCCTTGGAATTTGTTTGCATTGTTTGCCATTTAATCCTATTAGTTTTTACTATGCTTGGTGTGGTGTCTTTTTGAGGGTTTGATAATAATATCTGGTTGTATCTTGTTTATGTGATTAGCTGGTCTATTTGCTGGGTGAGGAACATTACTGTGTTTGAAGGTTTTAAGCCAAATGGGGAAAATGAAATTTCAGAATATTTGATGAGATTGTGCTATTGGACCAAAGGGAAAAGGCTGATGCGATGAACTACCCTTTGAACTGGGTGTTTTTATCTAGATCTGGTTATAGTAAGACAACCTTATAACTTCTTTTGCTAACAGATATTACCTTTGGTATGTATGATGGCATCAGTTTAGTCCTCCAAGAACACACTTGATGTCATTTAATTTTAAGGAACAATTTGACCGAAATATATCATATTTAAGGCCAATTGTGCTGCGCATATCGTTGGATGACCAATGTATTTATAACTAGAGGGCAAATGTAACATCACAAATTTACTTGCCAATCGTTTAGTATGTTTTGGCTACAAGTTCAAGCCCAATAGTATCACCTTTCCTATAAGATCTACTACCAGCGAGCCACCTTAGCTTTGCCCTCTCTTTTGTTTATATATCCTGCTTCCTTCTCCACTCCCTCACTTCTTGTGTTTCCTTTAATTTGTCCCTCTATTGTTCTTTCCCTATTTTCATCCCTATTCTCCAATACATTCATTATCTTCACACATGGTAAGTGCATTGTTTACATGTGACGACATTAAGCTGGCTCAGAGACTCATTGAGCCTTGTCTCTCGCAATATATGAAGCACGAAGAGGTCACGAAAAAACTTTATGCTGAAGAGAAAATACCACCCGATGTCACTGAACTTGCATTGCATGGAAAAAGCCAAAAGAACAATATCTAAAATTCTTCAAAGTTTATTACTTGAGGGTGACGCTAAAGCACCAAATAACAACGTTCAACTAGTTGCTTGCAGAACATGCTGAACTAAGTCGGCAACAACAACATGCAGTTGTTTCTTCTTCACCACCAAACGTCAGTGGTTCTCATCATCATGCCCCTGCATCGTCCCCAAGCCCATCTTGCTGTGCTACTTTGCAAGCCACAACAACCAGGAGAAATTCAAATATGCTACATATTGCTCCAATGCTCCTAATGGAAATAACTCTGAAATAATGGAGAGCTATTCGAATACTGCTAACTATAATGAAAACGTCATCCGAGGAGGAGAACAATATTTACTATATAGTACTATACTCCACCGCTGGATAATATGAGTCTTGATGAAATATTGGAATTAATTGAATGGAGTTAATCGCACCATCCTTAGATTGAATATATATATATATATATATATATATATATATATATTCAGGTATATTTCTCAATCAATATAAAATTAACAAATAATTTTTTTAAATTTTTTCATCTCATCCAAATCTAATAATTAAATTAAATACTAAAAATAACAACTATGCCAAATGAAAATTACACTTCCAAAACCAGAAAAAAATCATAAATTCATAAATATTTTTTATCAATATAAAATTAATAATCAATTTTTTAAAGAGGGAATAAATGAAAATTGTGGAGAAAAAGTCAAATAATTGAGAAATACTTTTTGTATTTGTGCTTATTTCCAAGTTATGGAAATTTTTTATTCCAAGCTTTATCATGTGAATGAAATTTTACTAAATTATAGAAAAATTATTTTCTATGATTAATGCTGAGGAATAATTAAAACTTATAAGAAATATCAAAACACATTATTCTCGTGTGGTTATTCTCGGGTTACTTTGAAACAAATGGCCCCTTATATTATATTAATTTATGGTGAGGTGTGTGTTTTCAAACTTCTTTTACATTCATAATATTTTCGTATTCATTGATAGATGTCTCCAAATTATAATGTGTTAGTTATCTCAATTTCTATATTTTAAATTAATAATAAATGAATTTTAAAAACTCGGAGACTATTCAAATAAATACTTTTTTAAATAAAATAATCATCTTTTCTTGTCCAAGTTTTTCATTGGATTTTTTGTTAATGAGTGATTTTCAGTTTTTATTTATTTTTGGCAATATATCAATGCAAAAGATCTAGTTTCATTAATCTTTAATCTCATTTCACAATTCTAACTTTTTTTATATGGTTGTTGTAGAAATAAATCTCTAAAGTTTTTAACATCAAATAGGTCCTACAAAGGTAAAATATGACATTATTTTAGTACCATTTTTCAGTAAACGAAAACATGAAATGAATTGATGATGGAATAGCCAACGCGGACAAATAGCAATAGAAGAGTTGTCATGCAAACAGTAGTGAGACAATTTTAATATCATTTAATTGAACATTGGAATAAATGTAACGTTGCAAAATAAAGAGTAAAAAAATATTAAGATTGGATGAATGAAAAGTCAGAAAGAAAAATAATATATATACACACACAAATTTAAGAGAGTAGGCCATGTGATGATTTTAGTGGAAGAACTTTAATGTATAATTAATGTAGTACACAGGAAGTATATTAGTGCCATAGTATAGCTTCTTAACGCCATGTAGATAAATAATTATCAAAATCAGATTGCATTAGGCGTAAGTAAAAATAATGTAATCATGATTTTTTTTCTTGTAATATAAATTATCATAATTTAATTATGTTTATTGATATTATTATTGAGCTACTATATATTTATATTTTATGTCAAAAAATATGTTTATATGAATCAAATATCTTGTCATTTTTTCAATCTATTCTCATTTTTATTTTTTTCACTTTAATTGCTTTAAATATAAATTAATAATAATCGAAGTAACCTGATTACTCAAAATAAACTAATCCAACTTTAATTGGTTTGGTTCCGGTTTGATCGCAGGAACTCTAATAATAAAACCAAACCCATCAAAATGATTTTTTTTTCACAAACTCAAACAAACGTGATCCATTTGCACTCTATCAACAATAAAACATATAGAAAAATATTATTTATATTTATTGTGTGTTAGACATCGTGTCAATTTACGCTTCATTTATCATTGGATGGGGTGTGAACCCTACTTGAATATAATTTATATCTCATTCAATAATGAATAGAGTGTGATTCGATATGGCACCTCATAAACAATATACAAGTACAAATAACACAGCTTAAACATATATAGGGCTCACGCTTTTAATCACAAAAGCAATTTACCGAATTGTATTCATTAAATAAATTTAAACATATTAAAAACATGAAGGATATAATTATGTTGTATACGGCCAGCTTTGCCACCCTTTCTCGTTCACAAGGCATCACAAAAAGATTATAGAAACCAGTAGATATATGTAGCAATATATATGTCCCGGTTCACTCTCTTTTTTATTTTTTATTTTTTGGTTTTGGGAACTGACGGCTTCACTTTCGAAAAATTTGTAACACAAATCTAACAACTTCTCTAATTGCTTTCCTCCTTTCCTTCCACGTTGACTTGTATTGCATATAACAACGATTTGATATCTAGAAAATCTGAAGAAAAATCTAATTGAATTTCTAATAAATTATCCCACATGCATGATTACTCTCAGTTGAAAACATTTTTATCCTATCTCCTCATTGAAATTCAAAAAGCAATATTAATTAGTAGCAATCTCCTATAAAATCCATATTTTTCTGCCACGTGGACTTGAAAATCATTCTGGCAAGTAAATTTTGGCTAAATTTTCTGGCCTAATAATATCACCTCTCCTATAAAATCTACTATCAGCCAGCCAGCCAGCCACCTTTGCCCTTCCCTTTTGCTGATACATTTCCTTCTCCACTCCCTTATCAGTTATCACTTCTTGCGTTTCCTTTACTTTGCCTCTTTATTGTTCTTTCTCATTGCTTATCCCTATTCTCCAATACATCTATTATCTTCACACATGGGAAGTGCATTGTTTACGTGTGACGACATCAAGCTTGCTCAGAGACTCCTTAAGCCTTGTCTCTCACAATATATGGAGCGCGAAGAGGCCATGGAAAAACTTTATGCTGAACAGAAAATTCCACCGGCTCTCACTGAACTTGCATGGAAAAAGCTAGAAGAACAGTACCCAGAATTCTTCAAAGCTTATTATTTGAGGGTGACGCTGAAGCAGCAAATAATAACGTTCAACCGGTTGCTTGCGGAACACGCTGTACTAAGTCGGCAACAGCAACATGCAGTTGTTTCTTCTTCACCACCAAACGCCAATGGTTCTCATCATCATGCCCCTGCTTCATCCCCAAACCCATCATCTTGCTATGCTGCTTTGCAAGACACAACAACCGTGAGGCATGCAAATACGCCTCATATTGCTCCGAATCCCAGCGCTCCCAATGGGAATAATTCTGGAATAATGGAAAGCTATTCGACTACTGCTGCTGACGAAAACTTTGGAGGAGGGGGACAATTGTATAATCCAGTGCTGGAAAATATGGGGCTTGATGAAATTTGGGAATTATTTAATTGAATGGTGTTGAGCAGCATCCTTAGATTGAAATGTTGTCACGTAGAAGTTTAATGTAATTATTATTGAAAGTTTGTTCTTTTTTTTTAGTTTCCTTCATAGTTCATATTGCCAAATCATTCATTAGGTTGGCAAAGTTCAGATGGATATAATTTTTGTTTTCACTAAGTCTTTTTGAACTGCAACTTTGTTCCAGATACACAATTTTTTCATCTTGCTATTGCTGAGACTCTAGTCAAAGTTTGATCATAAAAAAAAAAAAAAAATCTTTTATGAAGCTTATAAGAAGGCAGTTTGGATTAATTTCTAACTAACGCAATCATATTGTTTGGAATATTTAAAGATAAAAAGTAATTTTATTCTATTAAATTAGTTTGTTGATTTCATACAATAATATATGGAACGCGTAAGACAATAACTACATTAATAAGGGATAAACATTCGCATGTGATGTAATCCAAAAGCCTTAATATTTGGGTGGTTTGCTAGTCGGAATTTAATTATTCAGAATCCAGCCTTACCAATTCAATGATACAGGGTACGGAAAACTGCACAGAATGGTATGAGGAGAAAAGTGGGAGATGCCTATGGTTCCATATTGTGTTGGTGATGCCAGTCTAAGGAAAATTCCCCATATTGTTTTCTATGTCAACTCAGAAAGAAATTACAATGTGGGTTACTGGGAAAATGGATTGTGAAGGTGAAAACTTGAGTGGCGGAGGTTTTTGTTTGTTCGGGAAGAGAATTTGTTGTCTGAACTCCATCTTATCATAAACCAAAATAACCTTGTGGAGTGTATGGGAGATTAGTGCATTTGGAGATATAAGTCATCTGGTGTATCTTCTGTTTACTCTTTTTCCTTGCACGTTTTTAAGGAGGCCACAACTTCTTCATCGAAATAATGACTGGTTGGAAAGAAGGCAAGGAAGGACAGTATTATATTGCCTGCGTGTTGAACTTCTAATGTGCTCTATTTTGCAGGGCTGAATAGACTCTATAGGATTAATAACATTCTTGTGACTAAGATGAACTGCCCATTGTACTCTTCTGTAGAGGAAATAGATTGATGAGCCCCTCTTTTACTCCTGTTTAGTGTCTTCCTTTATATGGTACAAATGCTTAAATCGTTGGAATTTGTCTGCATGTTTGCCATCTAATTATCCTATTAGTTTCTAGGGTGCTCGGTGTGGTGACCCTTTTAAAGGGTTTGATAAAAATATTTGGAGTGCATTTGATTGACTGTTTTAAAATGTATTTATAAATATGTGTGGATAAACAAAAATAGAATCATTATTTTTAGACCAAATTAACATAAAAGGATAAGAATAAAAATTTAATAATATAAAAATACTAATGACACATTTTATTGGTAATTATTCCCTTATATTATTCCTCAATTCTTCCATTGCTTTGACATCTTCTTGAGTTGGTTACTCCCAACTTGTTGAGTGTCATGTAGGTGGAAGAGAAAATTGTAATTTTGATCTTTATATAATATACTTTCATAAAAATTCTAGTATCATAGGTAACACATTCCCAACCAGGCCATATAATACATGTCCAAATCATACAACCAATAAATTAGTGCTTGTATATAATTTCTTGTGGGTAAAGGTGTCTATTTATCAATAGGTACACACATGTGTGCCATCTATGGTCTCAACACAATCATTAAAATTGGGCCAACGTCATTTGTCTTCCTCCCTAATATGGTAGAGGAACATCTCTAAATAAAATAAATAAAAATGGATGTATCATGAAAAAACAATGAAGCTCAAACCAGAGTTAAAGTGTAGGCTTATCAGAGATTTGTGTGCATGCGTGACTGTGAGAAGATGAGAGGTGAATGTGTGCTTGACTTTGAGAAGTGAAAAGGAAGAAATCTATTTAAGAGTTTGACAATGAATAAGGTTGTGATTATAAATAATGGTAAGAGATAATTTTGGGATATAATTTTAATTTATTAAAAAACTTCTACTTCAACTTTTATTAAAAATCACTCTTTGTCATCTCTTCTTTGTGGTCAGTAATTCGTCTATTTGGTGGGGGTGAGGAATAGGATTGTCTTTGAAGAGTTTAAGCCAAACTGTGAAACGAAACTTTAGAATATTTTGATGTGATTGAGCTATTGAACTAAAGGCTAATATAATAAACTCCCCGTCTGAACTTGTGTGTTTTTTTATTAGTAACCTAGATCTAGGTGGAGTATGATAACCTAGCTTCTTTCGTCGAAAGATTTTCGTATCTATATTACATTTGGCATGCTTACATAAATATTTAATCATATCAAATCTACTTATATTTTTATGTCATTGTACGCTATCATAACTGAGCAATTCCTAAGCCAATTTAGTTTTCAGTTTTTTGTTTTTTTTCTTTAGTTTTTTAGATTTTTTTTAAAAATAAATTGAAAATTATGAAAATTACAAAATTCAGTTTTCATTTCCATTTTTCAATTTTTCTTCCACAAAATCCTAAAAACTAGAAAACTGAAAATGGAAACTAAAAACTGGAAACTGAAACCAAATAGATCCCTAGCCTTTTATATTTATAGTTTAGGCTTAACTATGTTTTTTATTCTTGAAAGTAAAATAAATTTTACTTTTGGCTCTTATAAAAGGTTTTTTTTTTCAAAATTGTGGTTTTAGATCCTATTATTTTAAGTTTGATTACTATATGTATTTAGTAGATAAATATTATATTTTTGGATTCAATTTTTATAAATATTTTAATAATCTTATTTTGATGATCTTTATAAATATTATCATTTAATAACATAAATCCTTAATTATGTATTGACACATCGTTAAAAATATTTAACTCTTTCAATAATTAGAAAAATGGGAAATGTCAAAAGTTTGGTTAGGTGATATATATGCCAAATTGCATTAAGGATCTTGTTTCTCAAGACTTGAATTTGAATAAATAGACACACCTTTGATTATAAAAAAAAATTCAAAAGTTAGAAGATTAGTTGACTATACAAAACACCTTATATTGATAGTGTATTGAAATTAAATTTTTTTATTTATAATTTTTTGGTGAATTATATGTAAGTTTTAATATATATAATTTTTTTTTCATGAAATATGGATTTAATTTCTATGTATGTATTGGCCGTATAAATGTTTTTTACTTAGTCATCTAATCATGTGCTGTGACATTTGTCATGATAGATTGATAGTTGGTTGTCTTGCCCATAGCTTAAAGAGTCATGCAAGTAAAAAATTTTATTGGATGAAAATATAAAAGTGTTTTATTTTATCAATATATCAAAATTAAACTTATGCAATAACATATCTATATTTTTCATATATTTCCAATTTTGACCTACAATGAAGAATGTAAGCAAACCAGGTCAATCTGACCAACCCAAACCAATTAAATTGGTTCAGGTTAATTCAAGTCATTAGGTCATATTAGGTCAAACCAATTAAAATGATAATAAACAGTTTGGTTATTGAATTTCATATATTAGAACCTGATAAACCGATGACCCAATCTGATCATATATCATAAATAAATTTTATTGTTTCTCTCTCTATATATAATATATGTGGTCAATAAATCATACTTTATTTATGTCTATTGATATTATCGAACTGTATATTTATATGAAATTAATATAACTTTTGGAGGCCTAAAGTTTGTGATTTTTTGAAAAAGAAATTGTGATTTTTTCATTTTAATTGAATTAAATATAAAATCATAATAATTGGATAGCCAAATCAATTGAACTGAACTGGTTCATTTTTTTTCCCAAAATAGATATTCATTAAACAAGGCAAAAACTCACAAAGAAAGCCCCCTTGTTGGTTCAACCATGTGCTAGATGACCAGGCAAATAAAGCCTAACACAATGACCATATCCACAAAGTAATAATAAAATTAAGCTTCTTATCACACTAATATCCTTGACTATTCTAATCTATAAAAAGTTTCTTGTGCAAGTTAAGTTTTCTTTACACAAACAATCCAATTATACGGAGGTACGCTACTTTGCAAGAACTTCTAAGTTCTACCTACGATTAATTTGTCTCTCTTTTTTGGATCAAAACATTTCTCGACCCAAGCTTGTTCTTCCAAATAAATCTGTAAACACCATATGCATGAAAAACATTGATTTGACACCACCTTCATAACAAAGCATGATGAACACGTAGAGACTGGCCTAAGACCAATGATATCAGCACAAAAACTACAACTTCTAGTTGTCCATCATTACCAAAGATTGTTGATTTATCACTTGCCATAAGTGCAGTATTCCGACATTGCTGAAGTATGAGCAATTGTGGCTTCATAATTCAAACATTGCTGTAATCAAAAGATACACATTAGAACAAAGATCAAGCATATCCTCTACAATGAAGAAGTGCGACAAAAGGGGAGAAAATACAAAATTAAATAAAGAAATAAGAAAAGGAAGATGTGTGTGTGTGTTGGGGGGGGGGGGGGGTTGGTTCATTGAACTACCATGGCGGGGTTGAACCAACACCATGGGCCAGCTCCCCCATAAACCAAAGAAGAAGGTACCAAAGAAGAAGGTAAGGTCCAAGGAAGAAGGGTAAGGAAAAAGCTATGCTAGATTTTGTTCTTATGTGAAGTGTGAACTGAATCGATTCAAGTTTTGTCACAAAAAATTCTAGTCCAAACCAATTAAAATAATTTATTTTTGAGTAAATCCTCAAATTGGTCCATGACAATATCATCAAATAGATAAATTAATCCCTGATAAAAATAAATTGGTGTGGAAGGATCGCAAATCCTTGATACACCTTGAACTCATAAAGAGTTTGATGTGTAGGTTAATTACTGATATGAATAATTATTAATTGATCCATATGACAGTAGTGAGTTTTCAACACCAAAACATTTGCAATCCTGCCCAAAAATATGAAATATTTACTTACATCCCAACCCTGCCCTCAAAAAGAAAAACAAAAAGACCCTGATTTTGAATTAGAAGATTGGATAAATTTTGATTGTTTCCTTAGTTCAATTGTTTGTGTTTGAATTGATTTGTTTGAATGCTGGCCACAAGGATGACTTCTTTTTGTTTGTTGTATAACAATTGCAACAAGAAAGGGAGAAGAATATTTTTTTTTCTTCCAAAGGACAAGGTTAGGATTGCAGATATTAATAATTGTCTATATGAGCAATTAACCTATACATCAGAGGCATTATATATATAATTTGTAGGTGAATCATGACTTATAATGTTCTATTTTTATAATTGTCAGGAACCTCAATATTAATTTATTTTTGTTAATGATTAATTTATTTATTAATAATATTATCACGGATCAATTTGGGTTTTTTTTTTTTTTCCCTTCAATTTCGAACTAATATGGCTTGATTACATACCAACAACAGCAAAAACGTGGCTCAAACCGTTAACCGCAAAACAATTTGAGGCCTAAATAGTGCGTGACCCCACCGACACAGATATTTATTGTTTTTTTATTTTGGCGACAGAATGAAATTACATATTTTATTTGATTTTAAAAGACGAAGGATATGACTGTGCGGTTGTTATACTGCATGCTTTCCCACCCTTCGTCGTTACACCCTCTCTCATGCTCCAAAGTGAAAAATGGCGTCTTTTCTCTCTCACCGTTGTCTTTGCATTCACTCGGAACTGAAACTGCAACCCCACCACCACAGCCTAACCCCAAAACCTCACTGCATTCTTCACCGTAATAATCGAATAGTTCAATTCGCACCGATTAGAGCTTCTTCTAAGAACAATAGTACTACTGCCACCACTGAAGATTCCGTCGAAACTAACTCCCTCGAACCTCTTTCGCCTAAAGGGCCTCTTCGTGATTCGTCTTCCCATGATGTTGATGATGATGAGTCCTTTTCTTCTCTGCTTCGTCGTTTCGGGTACTGTTTCTATTGAATTAATTCCTGTTTGGAGGTGGATTGATTTTTTTTTTTTAGTGGTTTTGTTTGAGCTTAGTTTATGCGTAATTGGGAATTTTAAGATGGTATAAGGATTTATTTATTAGTAAATGGGGTTTTAAAGTGTGTTTCTTGGGATTGAGCTGAAATGAGTGGCTTAAACATGATCAATTTGTGGATTATGGTTTGTTTGAATTTAGTTTCATGGATAATTTGGATTTTGTGGTCCATTTAAGTTTTTGGTTTATTTATTTGAAGCTTCTTTTTTTTGGAAAGAGAAGGGGGTTGTTAAGTTTGTATTTTTGGTATTTGAAGAGATGTGAAAGTTGATGAATTTGTTTTTAATTTTATGTTTAATTTGGACATTTTGAAATTGATTTTAAGGGTTTGTACTTAATTATTTTATTTATTTGTTACCTGGGTTTTTGAAGTATGTTTCTTGGGTTTTAAGATGAAACGAGAGGAATTAATTTGATGAATTTTCCATCTTTGCTTTGTTTGAATATGATTTTATGTATAATTGGGATTTTGGGTTTGTGAGGGCATTTTTTAATTTAATTTTGATGCACTGTTATGTAAATAATTTATATATTGTTATTCAATTAAATCATTCATTTTGCATGTTTTTTAAAGTACTGCCGGTGAGCGTCAGCTATTATTGCTGAGTTGATAATATAAAAATATTTGCCAATTTAGATTAATTTATTTTATTATTTATATGTAAATTGGAGTTTTGAAGTTTTTGGGTGTTGGGCTCTGAGCAGAAATGGGTGGCTTGAATTTGATGAACTTGGGAAGGAAATACTGTCCATTGCTCTGCCTGCTGCTTTGGCTTTGGCGGCTGACCCACTTGCCTCATTGATTGACACAGCGTTTGTTGGCCACATTGGTACTTTCTATTACGGATGATCAATTAGTTAGTTAGTTGTTAAAGTCAGGCAGCTTTCTGTTAATAGTTATCACTAACTCAAATTTCCTCTTGTATCTGTACTGAAAGTTGATCAGATCAATTTATCTTTGCTTTCTCTCATTCAACATGGTATCAATGAGAATTGTGTTGAAATGGGTTTAATGATTGGACTTTGGAATTTTGATTTAAATTGGGGGATAAAGGGTGTGTTAGTTTCAATTTTTTGACCCACAAAAAAAAAAAAAAAAGAAGAAACGAAAATACACTTTTAACATAAAATACTCATCTTAATTTCTACTCAAAAGATTAAAAAAAATCTGCCTTTTGCTTTTGCGTAGAAGTTGAGATTAATAATTTCTATGATAAGCAATTTTTTTGTCAAAGCAAAAAAAAAAAAAAACACTAAAAAAAGACTTAAATGTTAGCTGGCTGCAGCTTAATTGGCTTATTTTTATTATGACCTTGGAAGCTAATCATTCTAACTCATTATTTTTGTTATTTGTTTAACTGATAGTAATTGTATTCATTTTATTGTATTTTTTTTTTATGATGATGATGGTAACAATTATTGTCATGTCTTGGGTTCTTTGTTTTTTTCCTTGACATATATTGACAATGATTGTTGTTTTAGAGAGATTTCTTCCCTGATTAGATTTATCTATGCAGGACCGGTTGAATTGGCTGCAGTTGGGGTTTCAACTTCTGTGTTTAATCTAGTGTCAAAAATTTTCAACATTCCTTTACTTAATATTACTACGTCCTTCGTTGCGGAGGAGCAGGCACTGATTAGCAAGGAGGAAGATTCCAGTCAAACATATCAAAATAGTAAGTTTTTTTCAACAGCCACCACTCTTTTTTTATATTGTCTGTCTATTTTTCTTGGACATGGCTTGTTCAGATACAGCTACTGAGAGTTTTGGTTTCACACGGGTATTATCTAGATTTCTCTGGCAGGTACCAAAGCAAGAAGTTCCTTCCTTCAGTATCAACTTCTTTAGCACTTGCTGCAACTCTTGGAATTGCTGAAACTGTGGTTCTTTCCCTTGGCTCTGGCATTATTATGAACATCATGGGTATACCTGCTGTATGTCAAACTTTGCTGATTGTTGACACGTACATCACCTCATATTGTTATTTTGTTTCTGGACATTATATTTTCCTCTGAATGTGCACTTGGTGGTAGGACAACACCACCCAGCCAACACGAGGAGTGTGGAGTGAAAAAAGCAGAATTACTGATTGCTAGAACTAGTAGCAAAGTTATTTATTCAGTTTTCGGCACAGATGTCTTCTGGATATAGAGTATTTTTCCATAGAGTATAAGTCCATGTACTTTTTTTACAACTTCTCTGATGTTAGTTGAAAGCAGTATTCCAGCTGATGCTGTGAACTTCTATTTGAGGTTGAATCATGAAAGTTTGATTAGCTGCTTTTGAGCTTGTTTTCTGTTGTATAATTGCAAATGACATTTCTTTTTCTTGCGTAAAACCTTCTTTTTAAAAAGAACATTTTTGATTTTTTTTTTATAATTCTCTATTTTTTATTCCATATTCTATATAGTGATGTATAATTTTTTTTATTTAATTATTAGAAATATTGAAAAAATTTAAAATAAAATCTGAATTTCAGAGTAAACTTATGTTTTATTTTAAATAGGACTTTTATTTGGCATATGATATGTACTTGTGATGGCTCTGGCTCCTAATTTATTTTATATGAGAATTTGAATTTTTTCAACACCAATATCATTAGGTTGTTGTAACCTAACAGCTAGCTAAAGATGTTTCATTCAATTCAAGAGATATAAAAAAATTCAATGTACATTTACTTTCTCTTGCTTCAAACGTTCACTTAATATCAGTCATATAGCGTGCATAACTAGAAATTTTCATGTCCCTTTTTGTCTGTTGCTAGTTGTTCTGAGGTTATTGGAAGTAAACAAAGCTTTTTTTGAGAAAAATATTTCATGAGCATTTGATTTTCTATGATTGGATTTTATTTGCATATTCCATAATCCAATTTATATGTTGTACAGGATTCTCCCATGCGCGGGCCTGCAGAGCAGTTTCTTATGCTGAGGGCCTTTGGTGCTCCACCGATTGTGATTGCACTAGCTGCACAAGGCACTTTTCGCGGATTTAAGGATACAAAGACACCTGTATTTGCTGTTGGCAAGTACTGCATCAGGATCCTATATCTTTGTCTTGTCTCATTCATATGTGATTGCAACTAGAAATAATTTTCCATGGGTGCATTTGCAAGAGTAATTTGTCACCAATTTTAATTGGCAACAAGACTAAAGTTTTAAGTAATAATGACACAACTTAGAAGTACTTCAATTTAGATAAGAAGTTAACCACTAGTATACCTTTGATTAATCAAGAAAGAGGGAAGGTTTTAGATGATTTGAAATTTTGAATTACAATCAAGTGTCCAGTGTCTGAGATGATCCTTAGGGTAAATTTGGGATGGAGATTGCACAATTGTCTTACTTTCAGAAACCATACAGATGGTGCCCTTCCCCAGCGATTAATACTTTAAGGAAAGATGCAAAATATTTAACTTTGTCAACAATAGGAACTGGTACCAATATAAAGGGTAGTTAGAGACTAGCTCCTTCCTTACGAATTATACATGGAACTCTTCTAGATAATTTTTACCCCCATTTTTACTCCTAAACCAAACACACCCTTAGAGTTAGACTTGTGAAAATCTAGCATACAGAAGGAACAAACCGAAATTTGTAAAAGAAACAGTGCCTTTTCACATGCAGAGACCCCAACCTAGACTTCTTCCTTTTTACTGAAATTTTTTTCTCACTCTTCTTTCTGTCTTCGCCATTTTTATCCTACCCCTTCTATGCTGGTGTGATACTGGAATTCTCCCTTCTACTCAGCATGTATCAGCTGTCTGCCATGTTACTAGCATTCCTCTTCCTTCTAACATACACTTTCTTAGGTATTTTCTTTGCTGTTATGAGTTTCCTCCATTCTTTTCACTTGAACAGTTGCTTCTCCTTTCATAATTCATACACATGCAGCCCACTACTGCTCAGCTCATTGCTCTTCTTTCTAAGGCAAACATGTGTTAAGGGTCTATTGGATCATTTTAACAATCTCAACGTTTAGTAAAGGCCTCTTTTCCTACTACATTCAATGCATGAAGAATGTAATATTACAAAAAAAGCCTAATGAATTGAAGTAGGGATACAGCAAAGCAAATAGCTATTAGCAAAATCTTTTCCCATTTTCTTTGTCTGACCCCTTTCTGCATAGAAGAGCAATGAGATCCTCAAACTATTTCTTTGATTGCTCGGTTTTCCAAATTTATGTTTGAGGTTTACATGATGGTCTTATGTAAATTCCTTCAGCATTTTGGTTCCTTGGGCTGTCAGTTTATTGTTATTTGCAATTCCTTTTTCCTTTCATAAACTTTCTTTTGCTTCATTAGACTCTGCAAAATGCTTGATGTGGCCCTGCCACTGTCAATGTGGAAAAATTGCTGGATGAATAAAATGACAAATGCTTGTCTTGAATTGCCAGGTGCTGGCAACTTTCTTAATGCCATATTGGATCCAATATTAATATTTTTCTTTGGACTTGGTGTTGGTGGTGCTGCAGCTGCTACAGTGATATCTGAGTATGTCAATGATGTGGTGCATTTTGCACATCTCCCTGAATTCATGTGGTATTCTGTTTTAACAGAATTTGTCTTTTGCTCACCAGATATTTAATCGCTTTTATTCTGCTATGGAAATTGAATGGCAATGTGCTCCTAATACCTGTTGAGTTTGATGGGAGAAAAGTTTTCAGCTATCTGAAATCTGGTACTCTATCTAAATTAAGTCATATACTGTTGCTTTGGCTGTCCTCATCCTTCATAAGAAATTGCTTGCTTTGGTAATGATAATGGAATGATTAGAGTGTATTGAAAGTTTATGGGAAATTTTTTAGATGAACTTCACCTTTGCATGATTGTGGGGAGCAAATTTAACAATGCCGTGTCTTTAGAACTAATAAACTAAATGTGAGGTTGGGGATCACATAAATTATCAGTTTTTGTTGAGTCTGTGCCTTAAATGCATAGTGTATTCTATTTGCTGTTTTGCATTTATTGCTACCAATGGCTTGAAACTCTGGGAGAGACTTTACATGTTGCTTCAAGTTGGATTTTGTTTTTTAATGACTAGTCAGTTGGAATGAGAGTTTGGTGAATCTAGAAGGTTTTGCTGATAGGATCAGAGGTGAGTGACTGATTTAAAAAATTGTAATAATTTTTATTTGAATAGAGTCCGTTTTCCAAGAATATTACATTGCATTGCTTCTCATATAGGAATTTGGTCACATTTGTACTTTTGACATGGTTTCTGTGTCTGTTCATTTATGATAAATATAATGTATAGTTTTGTACTTGTAGTAATGAAATATGGTATTTATTAGCTTTGAAAAGGTTTTGTTTGCTTAGCAACATCTATGACTTGATAGAAGACACGATGAGAAAGTGGGCAATTAGTTTTTACATTTAACTATTGCATTTTGTATTGTAGGTGGTCTTCTTATTGGCAGGACCTTGGCTGTGTTTCTTACTATGACACTGACCACATCTGTGGCAGCTAAGCAGGGCCCCATACCTATGGCTGGCCATCAAATTTGCATGCAAGTTTGGTTGTCAGTATCTTTGCTCACTGATGCTCTGGCACTTTCTGGTCAGGTTAGGTCATGCTATAACATGACTATTAAAGTAACAAAGTCACACCAGATCAAACCATCAAAAGATATCTGTTAGTTTATCTCATCTAGTTTCCAAGTCACATATGAATTCAGAAAAATAAATTTTATAATTATGACGAGCATTTGTCAACATGTGGGGGCTTTCCCTGACCAATAAATCAAGGAAATTGGGTATGATCAGGTTCTAAAACTTTTGCTGATTAGACAAAATGTTTTCAAACAATTAAGCAGGCTTAAATGATGTCCTGTTACTGCATTATGTTGTTGTAATGACATTTCTTTTACAGGCACTTCTTGCTGGTAGTTACTCCCAGGGAAATTATGAGCAGGCACGCCTCATTGTATATAAAGTGTTACAGGTTACTGATTGTTGTCGCCATAAGTTGCTTTCATCCTTCCTTCCTTTATGTCTTCTTTTAATGAGTTTGGAACTTGTACTGATACATCCAAATTTCCCTCTATTCTCTTTTATATGTCAAGTAGATTGGTTTAGGAACAGGAATTACTTTGTCTATGATATTATTCTTTGGGTTTGGAGCATTTTCTAGCTTATTCAGTACAGACTCGGAAGTTCTGAGTGTTGCTCAGTCGGGCATATTGGTAAGAAATCACACTTTGTAGGCTTCATTTTGTAGGATTCATGTCATTCGCTTGCTTACTTGGATTGACTTTAAGATTTAAGCAATCAGCCTGGATTGATTGTCTAACTCAAGTCCTTATTTGCCAACTAAAAATTGTAATCCTTATAATTGAAAACATTACACTATACTGTCTTTGCTAAGGAAGGAGTTGGTGAAGCAAAGCGTAAGAGTGAACCTTTGATCTTTTAACTTCAAAAAATTGAGGTCTGTGAGTAATTTATGATTTAACATTACTTGGTTATGTTGAATGTATGAACTTAGATCTGTTCATTTTCTTCCGAGTTTTTTTATCATAGAAACTATGAGTTGACATTAATTTGACCAATATACATTATTATAATTGCTACTCCACTTAGTGAGAAAACATTTTGTGTTTTGTTGTTGTCTTATAATTGATTGTTGCTTGACTACTATTGAAGGTTCATTCAGTTGTTTGTTTATAATTTTTTTTTTTTGAAAATTTTGGGCTATTCCTCCACTTGTATTGATGAATCATATCTTGCATGCTGAAGCCTTTTTGGACAGGTGCAAATCTAATCTTTTCTGATGGGATCCGAGGTTGCATTGTTGTGGGGTGTTTTTGCTAGACTAACTTTCTAGTGGGGCTATCAAATGTTTATCATGTAGTATGATTCTCCTCTCTCTAGTAATGTTTGCATGTCTGACATGCAGTTTGTAGCTGGGTCTCAACCAGTGAATACTTTGGCATTTGTTATTGATGGGCTCTTCTATGGGGTATCAGACTTTGGATATGCTGCTTACTCAATGGTAATTACTTAACCCAATGATTAGAGATGCTTTAAATTTTGGTACGATCAATTTTCTCTTTAATCATTTCTTTTGTCATCTTTTGTTTTTTCCCTTTTCCTACCTCTTGTTTTTGCCTTTGGTTATTGGTAGATACTAGTTGGACTAGTTTCTTCAATTTTCCTGCTGGTAGCTGCTCCAGAATTTGGGCTTCCTGGAGTCTGGATAGGATTGTTTCTGTTCATGACTTTGCGTGTTCTAGTTGGAGCATGGAGGTAATTTCATATCTAATTCATTTTTATGATATTAGTTGGGACACTTTGTTGGTGCATTATGTGATAGGGACCTAGCCTAATAGGAAGGAGAAAAGAAGCCAAATGCTTGTGCCAATGTGCTATCTTTGTAGTGTTTGGTGTATCTGGCTAGAGCATAACTCTTACATCTTTAACAACAGGCATTCAAATAAGCAAGTTTTGTGCGAAAAGATTAGACATCTAGAATCTAGTTGGTGTAAGCTACATGGTCTTTTTAGAGGGGTTTTCATCTCTGATATGCTAAGAGATTGCAAAGCTTTGATCTTTTGATGTCTTCTTATACTTATTTTTCTTTTATTGAGGATCTCTTGTCCTCTATGCTATTTGTATTATTCTTCTCTTTTTGTTAATGAAATTTCTTCTTTTATCCAAAACAAATTGGGCCTTAGTAGTTAGGAATATTCAGGGCTTAGTAAGAAAAGGGGATGTAAGATGTGAAAGAAGAATAAGGGATCAATTGAGAAGTTAGAGAATTTGGAAGGAGTAGAGGATTTCTCGAATATCCTTAAGCTATTGTGCATCCAGTAGAGAATAATACACATTTTCTTGGTTTTCTTGCTATTCGTTGAACCAGTTCCATCATTTTGACACACTATACTCTTCATGTTGTCCACATGTGATTTGGGATCATATCAAAAGCATGATTGTTTTATAACCCCCTCCCCCTCCCCCTTTTCAACCCTACGGGTCTTGCTGGGAGGGGAGAATATGGGTTGAAGAGGGTAACTTTTGAATGACTTGCACCAATTCTCTCATGAAGATTTTCATTGAGTTAATCTTTTTGTTGTCTTATTTTTAAGGTTGTGCAGCAAAAGCGGCCCATGGGGTATGGTCTTGTATAAAGATGGAGCAGGAGGCTGACTGGCATGCTTTTGAAGTCATGTTTTCATTATTGTAAGTTGCCACATTCACTCATCAGGTGAAAATGCCATTTTCAGGATGGTGAGTATGTCATCCTCGAGAGCTCTAATATGTTGACACTAAGGCATGGCACACTTGCCTGGTTATCATACCCCTGCAATAGTGCAATTAAATAGAACACAATAGCTGCGTAGGACTATAGCAAATTATTAGAATATTGCAGTGATTGCTGGAAACTAGTTGCCAAAATGTTGCCTCTACAAGTAGGGAGTTTGAATTGGTCAAAACAAGTTACTGGGAGGGAGAGAACAGTTCTATTCACAGCCTCCATCATAGAAGCCAAGTCCTGTTAGTCTTCTGGCTTTTGTTAGAAATGTGTATTTATTTTGACATTGCACATGGGTTTGTATAGTCATAGCTAAAGGCAACTACATCTGGAGCAATGTATTATGACTTGTCCGTTGCAGACTTGCAGCCATTTGTGATAAATTCTGTACTCTATTCTCTTGATACGATTCTTCTTTATGGAGTATTAGTCCATTTCATTGTAGCTGTGAGAAATTTTCAAATTGCCATAAGACTTAAATGTTAATTTTGAACTAGCCATAAAGAGAATAAGAAAGTGTTCAGCAATTCTATGCCTTCATATAACTTGCCTCTTTTTAAAATGCTTCCTTTTTCGTACCAAAGTAAAGTTAGCATTTTTGGGCATAAAAATACCCATCATTACTTTCTGGCAAACAAAAAGAAATGGGAGTCGTGTTTAAGATTATATAAAACTCAAATTTGTATAGTCATCATTGATTAATTTTTTAGCTTTAGGCTTTTCGTGTATTGTATCCATGTTTCTATACAATATTTTGTTATTTTGTACTTGGGCTTTATTAATCAATGAAACTCTTCTAAACCCAAAAAAAGAAAAATTATCATCGAATCTTAACTCATTCGAATGGGTACATCAAAATCTGGTTTTGAAGGGCAGCCCCCATTTAACTTACGGGGAAAAAGTTGACATACTTACCAAGTAGTTTAAAAACACATCATGGTTCGACATTTATAGCTTAATAATGCTAGTTCTTACATAGTGTCTGTAGAGATTGAGATGTGAAAAAAAGAGAATGGAAACTAAGCCTTATTGAATCACTGAGATGGGGTGAAAAACATACTGCAATAACCCCACCACAATGAAAAACAAACAAACAAAGGGTTCAGGAACTAGACCCTCTATGTGAAAAGCATACATCAAGTAACTTCTTCTCTTCCAATAAGCCAAAATCATAATCAGGACTTAAGAAACTATAATCATAACCCACTTCCTGGTCTGCAAACTGCACATTATTCAAATGCTCAGGCAAGCAACCACTCAGTTTCTGCAACTGTTGAGAAAGATCAGAAAGCTTCCTACTCTGCCCGGAATTGAAACCAGATAGTGCATTTCCGCTATTTCCTCTCTCTTGCAATTTGGAGTCTCTATTAGTATTAATCTTCAAATCCCCAACTTCAGACATTCTCTCAATTGATCCATCAGCAACCATAGGACTTCTCTGTATGGAATGATTGGAACCTCCTACTATGGCTGCCTCATTCCTGCAATCATTAGAATGGACTCTCAGCTTGCAGTCCAAACCTCCAAGCTCAGCTTTTATCTCATGAAACTGTTTGTTTGTATGTTGCTCATTTTGTGACTGAACATTACTATTCTTTGAGCACTTGCTTCCGCAAAGTTGCAGAATTTCAGCAATTACTTCCTCCATGTGTTTCGTCAAGATAGACGCCTCAGTTTTGATGTTGAAATGCTCACAATTTGGTCTTGGATTGCTGTGTGGCAGCATATTATTTAAGTGTCCAAGACAGTTGTTGATGCAGGCCAGCTCACAGGACGTGGAGTTTTCCACTGGTTCTATCTCTTCACTCTTTACCAGAATCCCATGTGCAGTAGCATCAGAAGAGCAGAAATCAGCTCCTGTGTTTATGGCCATAAACATACGCTCCTTCTGCATGTGATTACCGTCTCCACCTATGCTGCAGTTCTTCAGAACCTCCTCTAATTGCCCCTCCATTCCTTCACACTCTCCAGGAACTTCAACCTTTATATTCATTAAAGGTCCTTGATGAATTCTTCCCTTACAAATCTCACCTGTCTCCACTGAGTCCTGAGCCACACAAACCTGAGACACAACCTGTTTCTCTTCTGTTTCCTCCAAGACACCACCAACCTCAGAAAATTTGGTTTTGTCTTCATGAAGCTGATGAAGATTCCCCTCCAACCCCTCAGCTCTGGCAAGTTCACCACCATTCAAAGTATCTGCAGAACAGCTAGATGATGATCCATTGGAGCCAACTGATTCCACACTAGACTGAGGGAAGTTCAAACGGGCACAAGGGCCATACATGGCCCTGGCTGCTTCATCATAAGCAAGAGCAGCTTCATGTGCAGTAGAGAAGGTGCCAAGCCAAAGCCTGTTTGGTTTCTCACACACAAGCTTACCATTGATCGGTTCGCGAATCTCAGCAACCCATTTTCCCCAAATCCTCTGCCTTACACCTCTGAACTTGCAATCAGAGTTTTGAGGCCCTCCTTTGCCTCTCATGCACCCTTTTCTGGACCCCTTTGCAGGAACCTTGTGTACCACTTCCACCCCATTTCCTCCAGAACCAAGCTGTTGTTGTTGCTGCCTGTTATACTCCTTCCACTTCTCAAGTGCGTGTTCCACTGAATCACTTGCTCCACGGCGTCTCTTGCGTGATTTCCTATTTCTGCAGCCACAACATGCAGTAAAATGATAAAAAGTCTTGTCAACTTCATTTAGTTCCTTCAACAAATGGTCAATTTTTAATCAGCTAATGTTTCAAGGTATAGAAATTTATCCATAGAAACGTAAAAGAATCATAGAGAAAAAGCTTCTCCAATAACCACTAAGAGAAGGAACATAAAAAGGATGAAATTATAGAGCCATTTATGTGATTCTGTCGATAATTTCAAGTTTTTGGAAGATATGGTTTATGCCAAAACTGGAAAAACCCCGAGACAATTTGAACCAAATGAAATAGAATCAACCTGATTCAACAGTAACAACTATAACAAGGAGCTACAGCTGTAAAGAAATAATAAGAAGAAACAACTGACCCAGAAACGGTATCCGGCTTCATGCGCTTTGCAAATGCTCTTGAAGCATATACAGTTTAGTTCTTTGTTGTGGTGTTGTTTTCTGTTTGATGTAACAGTATATGTTTGAGGGTTTTAGAGGGGTTTTGGAATTTGTATTGGCGTGGCTATTTATTTGTGTGTCAATGTCATCACCAACATCATGCTTGACGTGAAGACTAAGAAACAGGTTCGTGTATTCAATTCTCTGATGAGGGAAAAGGCAAAGTGTAGGTTTTGGATAGCGTTAATTACGTGGCTCGTTTTCAGAATCTTAAATGAAGGCTTATGAGCAGGTGGGGGCGTGACACGTGGCAGGAATTGTTTCATGGTGGCAACTGGCAGGTGCTTTGGTCACCAAGAGGCCGAGGGCTTTCTTCTTCATGAAGTACTTCTTTACCGTCCAGTCATCTTGCAGCTACTCATATTTGAAAAATTGTTATGCAGACAATTCATTTTTGATGCATTCAATTTTTATACATTCATATGATATATGTATGGCATATGGTGAAGGTAGGATTTACTTCTTGTTTGTTGTTATCATAATGCAGTTATGAGACTTATAAATAAATAAGTATATGTTGCACAAAATTAATAAATTTATTTTTATTATAATTATATTAAATATAAAATATTAGACTTATATTTATATAAAAATCTCTTCTCGGATTTTATTCATTTGATTTCTTTTTCTTTTTTTTTTTTTGTTTCCTCTTATACACATTTCATTTATATTTATTTTAATAATTGAATATGAAATTTTTTAATGTGATCTTTTGGACTAAATATTTCATTTATATTTTATTTGATGCTTTTCCATATTATAATACTAAAAAAATGTATGTGAGCTGGTTAATGTTTGCGTGGGTGGGCCGTGGGTGTGACACCACATACTTGTTATAGATTTGTCTCAAAATATTCTTTATTTCGGTTAAAGTATTTCTTGGAAAAAAATTGGCCATAATAATTGTGTAACTCGGACGTTTTTTAAGCAAATTTCACTCGATCCCACTACCAATTCTCATTATCAAATCACACTTAAATAGAAAAAAAAAATCATATATCGAATAGTGGAGGCTCAACTATATTTTAAATTTTAATTATTAAAAAATTTTACACAGATAATATATTATATGGTGCCGTATAAATGAAGCTGTTTAGATCTCAACCACCCACTCACCTTTTACAAATAAAAGTATATAATTAGATAACACTGTAAAATAGTTTTATATTAATAGTGCATTAAAATTAGTCACTTATATTTATTTCATTAAATAAAACAATTTAGTATTATCCTAATAAATTTTTTAATAATATTTATAATTCTTAAATGAAAAATTAAATTCTTTGTAAATATATTTAATATCTGAAAATATAAAATATTTATTATTTTTCCGTTGTTTTATAAGAGAATATAACAAATCTCATTAGAATATTGTTCATTTTATATTTTCTCTCCAAAAACTTTTCGCCTAGTTTCTGCTTGACGTTCAATGTAAAAGCTGACATATGTAAACTAAATGGAAAAAAAAAATGAGTAAATGAAAAAATTGTGATATTTATGAGCAGAGAAAATTATGACACTTTAGAGTAGGACAAAGCTTCAACACATGGTTGACAGGTGTTCTTTTTTCTTAATTAGTGGTCTCTGCCTCAAGCCCCAGGTATGTTTTAATCTAAAAAAAAATAAAGCATTACAAATCTTCATTTACATCCTTTATGTTTTATCCAAGTTTCGGTTTAGTCTTTTTTTTTTCAGTTTTATTTACATCCTTAATGTTGTCAAAATATTTCAATGTTATTCTTTTAAGATATAATTTCTATATGCTCATAACGTATTTACATTATTATTCAATAATATATTATCACAATAAACTCATTCTTTTAATCCATCTTACAAACAGAGATATCATTTTTGGGTCAGAAACCATCTTGTTTAGGCTCACACATCGAATTCCAAGCAGTCCGTGACCAAAGCCCGAATGTTCAAGCCCATGTCCCATGGCCACATTTTGACAATTAGACATTAGCTTGACCAAAAACAAAAACTGACAATAACACATTGTTTGTTAATTCTGACCCAAAAAACAAAAGAAAGACATTGTTCGTTGATGGTGGTTTTTCCTTGTGTTTTCCTTTTTAAGTTAACGGTGGTTGGTGAACCTTGTTCTCCTATGGTCATAGTCATACACACCTTCCTACCCCTACTCCTTTTCCTTACCATTCAACCAAGAAACATCTTGCTGACTGCTTCCCAATTAACCTCCAGGAATCTGTGTGGAGCTTTTCTTCCTTTGTCTGTGTCCTTTTCCATTCCCTTCACATCCTAGCTGCAAGCTTACACTTTATAAGGTGGAGTTACTTTTCTTTCATGTGCTTCTGAGTTATACACATCACATTACTGTTTCATTCAACATGGTAGGTGTGATTGCATTGAGTTTTGAGGTTTTCTTTTTTTTTTTTTTCCTCTTAATATGTATCCTTTTGTTCAAAATTTTCAGTTGATAGGGAATGAATGCTGGTCATTTTAATTGTTATATTGTCTAAGTTTTCTTTGCTGGCCCTGTGATCAATGGCCAAATCATAGCCAATTGGGTATTTATGCTAAATCTTTATCTCTGTCAAGGGTCAAAAGTTGATTGCGTTCTTTATGAAATGTTAAATGTGACCGGTTGCTTTTTCAATTTATGGCATTGCTGGAGAAATGAGAGCATTTTTTCCCCCCCTAAAATTTGATTCCTTTGTTTGGTAAAATGAATGGAGTTGGATATATGGTTTCTGCATGAAAATGTGTGGTACGGGGGAAAAAAAAACTAACAATTAAATGACCTGCTTATGTTAGCATGCAACACTTGTTAATGGGGACTTCTGCTACAGATAATTACTTGAATCCGGTGATGAATTACAAAAAGGCGGTTTATAAATTTTTTTTTTATTTCCATTTTCTGTGTATTTTTCGATGTTGGGAAAAGCTAAAAATTTTCTGAATGAGTTCAACAGAACTTTAGTCAATGTAGCTTCATTTCTAGGAAAGGATTGTTAAAATGATGTCATTAACTTTGTGACCATCATAGCAGAACTATTAGCTTTCTGATTGTAAACCTTATTTTTCTTTCTTCTGAACAACCAACCCTTTTCTCACAAGGCAATGATACTTTAAACTCAAGAAAGAGAGAAGAAATTCTTTTTATATAATACCATGTTACTGTTACATCCAATCATCTACTAACTTATGCTTTATGTTGAAAATCGGAATTGTTTAAGCATCATCAGAATTAACATATGGCTTCTTCATTCCGAGCATTTTGGAACAGTCAAGTTGGTCCAAAAACAACACATTTTTGGGGACCTGTAGCCAACTGGCGGTTCGTGGCTGCTGTATGTGATACTGCTTTGATTCTCTATATATTAAGCATTTTCATGTGATACCTGTTAATATTATTCTTACCACTGAAGAGGTCTCATCTCATACCATGCTCTCGTGACTAAATTTGTCATGTTTTTGGTTTCAGGGGTTGGTGGACATGAACAAACCTCCAGAAATGATCTCTGGCAATATGACAGCAGGTTGAAAATATCTGTTTGTTATAGAACTTGGAATATTCTTAGCATATATGGTGTGTGGCTAAAATTTCATGTCTTCTTGCGTTTGTGTTGGTGGCTTGGTGCGGCAGTGATGTGTGTCTATTCAGCATTGTTCATGAGATTTGCATGGATGGTACAACCACGAAACTATCTACTTCTTTCTTGCCATGCCTCCAATGAGGCTGTACAACTGTGTCAACTCTCTCGCTGGGCAAAGGGGAATGGGTATGCAGATAAGCATCTGATTAAATTAGATGGTTTTAAATTGTGGTGATTGCGGCCACAATATTGCTGTTGTGGTGCTCTCTGCAACTGCATCGCAGCAGCAATTGCGGCTGCATTAAGAACATTTTTCTGCATTGCAGTGCAACCACAACTATGAATGCAACTGCAATTTAAAACCCTTCATGTTTCCTTGAGTACCTATATTAGTGCTTCTATTTTTCTTGTTTGAGACTGAATTGATGCATATCTTGCTCTGATCAGGTTCTTCTCTGAGAAGAAGGGTGAAGCTTCATCCAAGTAACTTGATCCTGAATTTGATGCTATTCCTGGGAGGAGTCAAATGAGACAATTTGCATATGATTATTCATAAGCATGAATAATTTGATTCTAGCTTTTCATAACAAAAAAAACAATGGAATATTGTTTTCTGAGTTGTTTATTGCCCCGTGTTTGTATAAATTGTTTATTCAAGTTTCTCAGCAATCAGCTCTGCAATAGCATTGGTAGGAGAATCTATTCAAGAATAGTAATTATAGAGAAACTGAAGGAAGAAAAAGAAGTAAGTATAATTTAGATGATTACAACATTTGAAGAGGCTTCAGAAAATACAAATTTTCTGAATAACTATGAACTGTTTTCACCAGCTGCATGAGCTTTTCATCCAAGAACCAAAGACTAAAAGAATTCGGGGTCAAGGCATTGAATCACAATCTTCGTGGAGGAGAGGAAATAAGTTACAGTTGTCTAAGGCATAATAATCATAATTTTGAATATCTATTGATGACAAAAGCACAATCATTTTATTGAGTGCAAATACAAATCTGTTAAATACACACAGATTGGACAAAGAATACATTATTCACTTAGTTCAAAAAGAATACTTTATGTAAAATTGTAAATATACGTCCAATGACTCGTATATATGTACTTCACAAAGAATTAAATAATGAAAGAACTATGCCGTGATTATCTATCCTCTTTAAACAATTTAAGTAGCTAAAACCTCTTTCACTCTCTCTTTTACTCATGCCAAATGAAATAAATGAAAATAATCCCTTTCATTCAGTTGCTGGGACTTTTGCTCCATCATCACCTGCAACCAAGTCATGTTTGATCTCCTGCAATTGCTGGAGGACTTGCTGAACTTCTGGCCTTTCTGCTGGGGATGGATCCACGCAATGCAGGGCTAGTTTCAATGTATTAAGCAGCTCATCGACTATGGCTGGTGCGTCCCTCATCAGCTCCAAATCAAATACTTCGTTTGTCCACTCCTCTTTGACTATTGATGCCACCCATTGAGGCAAGTCCATGCCATTGGTTGGCTCACCTGGCGGCTTACCAGTTAGGAGCTCCAAAATTATGACTCCAAGGCTATAAACATCAGTCTGTTGGCTAGGCTTCTTCGTCTTTGAAAGCTCTGGTGCATTGTAACCAAGGCTTCCTGCAGTAGCAATGATGTTGGTGTTGGCAGAAGTGGTCATTAGCCTTGAAAGACCATAATCTGTAATGTGTGCATTTGTTTGCTCATTCAATAGTATATTGCTTGAAGTAAGATTTCCATGTACAATATCCTCTTGCTCATGGAGGTGGTTCAAACCATGAGTGACTCCAATGGCTATGTTCATCCTTGTGGGCCAGTCAATGACAGTTTCAGGCCCTCTAGCTGTATATAATAAAGATATCAGTATCAGGAGAAATGGAAGAACAGCATAAGTTCTAAAATTACAAATGGTAGAACAACGTAAGTTCTAAAAATATTAAATGGTTGAGCAACATAGGCTCATACTAACTGATTGGAGTTTCTCCTTACCATGAAGGAATGATGCTAGGCTTCCTTTGGGCATGTAATCAAAGACAAGAAGCTTCTCTCCTTTTGGTCCTAAATAGCAGGCTCTAAGAGCCAAGAGGTTCTGGTGTCGAATTTTGCCGAGGGCAGCAACCTCAGTTTCGAACTCTTTCTGCCCTTTAGTAGATTTCTCCCTCAACCTCTTCACAACAACATGGTTCCCATCCTCCAATGTTGCCTTGTATGCTGTTCCATATGCACTTTTTCCCATTATCTCTGCGGTGGCACACAGAAGATCATCGGCTGTAAATACAAGCGGCCCATCAAAGTTAACTAGTTTCCCACCAGCTTCACTTCCTGATTCAACTCCACCACCAGCTGGGGCACCTCTCTCAACACTTCTAGCAGATGATGTTGCTGCCTTGGTGCCATTATTTCCTTTTGAAGAATACCTCTTCCTAAACAAACAACACAGCAAAATGCAGCACAGTAATGATAGAATTAACAGGAGAGCACCTGCTGCTATGAGGAGTATGTTCTTGGTACTTAGTTTATGGTGGTGTAGCTTGGAAGAAGGCTTTGGCGATGGTGATGGTGATGGTGATGGTGATGGAGCTGGGAGATTTTGAGGTGGGGGTGAGGGGCATGGTTTTGAAGTGATATACCCACAAAGCTGAAGATTCCCTGTAAAAGAGCTTGAATTGAATCTGTTGGAGAGGAGAGACGGAACAGGACCTGACAGATTGTTGTAAGAGACATCGAAGGAACTGAGGTTTGCTAGTTTAGTCAGAGAGTCAGGAATTTCTCCCACAAAGTTATTTTTGGACAAGTCAATTTGCCTAATGCCTGAGATGTTCCCAATTGTTGATGGGATTTGGCCATCAAGCTTGTTGTTCTTCAGGTTCAGCACAGAAAGGTTCACCAATCTGTCCACAATAGCAGGGATATGGTTTTCAAGTTGGTTTCCCTCTAAGTTTAACGAAACAAGAGAAGTGAGGTTGGAAAAGCTAGCAGGAAAGCTGCCATTGATGGCATTGCTTGATAGATCAAGAAACTGAAGCCTTGAGAGTGCACCTAGTTCACTAGGAATAGACCCTACAATCTGGTTATGACTCAGAGAAATGTTTTCAAGCAAACTCAATTTACCTAGAGAAACTGGGATGCTACCAGAAATGAGATTGTGATCAAGGGTCAAAACCTGAAGCTTAGAAGCGTTATTTCCCATTCCACCCCAAGAATCTGGGATACTACCAGAGAGATTATTGTGCTGGAGGGCAAGAATAGTGAGAGAATTAAACAAAGTGAAACTCCTAGGAATGGTTCCAGAAAGTGAGTTGAAGCTCATATTGAGCCTAAATATCCTTGTGCAGTTTGCCAAACTAGGAGGGATTACACCAGTGATTAAGTTATTGCTAACATCCAGTGACTGAAGCATTGGACAATTACCTATAGAAGGAGGAATAGAACCTGAAAGCCTGTTATTGAAGAGATAAACACCTCTAAGATTAGGAAGTAACCCAAGAGACCAAGGGACAGGACCAACAAGAAAATTATCATGGAGACTGAGTTTTCTTAGAGCTTGAAGCTGCCCAATTTTCTCTGAGATGTGTCCACCCAAACCCTTCCAAGGAAGCTGAATTGCAATAACCTCTCCTTTGGCACATTTGATACCTGCCCAACTACCTGAACAAGCACCAAAACCACTGTCATTCCAGCTTCTCAGAACCCCTTTGGAGTCAACCAGCCCATGCTTCAAAGCCCCTAGAGCTTGGTAATCTGATTGAGTCACAGCCACACCATCCCACTGTTGTCCTGAGACTGGTTGAGAAGCAAGAGCTTGCACAAACAGCAAGAAAGCAAAGCAAAAGAAACTACTACAGCTTGCAAGCAAATGATTACTCCACTTCCTCCTCCTATAGTAATCAGCTACATTGCAACATTCAGGAACTGTAGTTGCACAAGAGAGTAAAAACCAAAGAGGGTATCTGGGAAAACCCTTGACATAGCAATTATTCTTTCCCATGAAGTGGAAGGTGCGAATGAAGGGTTTGGAACAAAAGGTAGTAAGCAAAGGAATAAAGTTCCAGTTTCTGTGTCTGTGCACTATCTACAGTTCCCACTTCTTCACAGTTCTCAGTACTTAGTTACCAGAAAAAAGTGTTGTTGTAAGAGAGAGAGAGAGAGAGAAGTACTAGGCATGTGAGTGAGGAAGATAGAAGGGGATAATTATTGTTTTGAAGATGGTTGAAAAATGTGGGAGAAGGTGAAGTAGGAATGCGTCAAAACTCAGCATTTTTCTTAATTGTAAGTTTGCAACGGCTAGTATTAGTTATATAGACTAATAATACATGATGCATATCAATCATCGTACCTGATTCTGCATAACGGATTAATTTGATACTTGCAAGAATAGGCCGGGCCTGAGCCGTGAGACGAAGATGGGTTTGGCTTGGTCTTACAACGGCTACATTGAATTGGTCATGGGTTCATTTTTCGGGTAATTTTTTCCTATATGGCTTGTTGACTGCCGTAATACAATGATATGGAATTGAAACTGAAATTACAGTTGGGTGGAGTATAAATCTCGCATTGTGCGAGAAATGGCAAAAGGTAATTTTTTAATTTAAAAAATGAAAAGCTCCACTGTACAGTGCGAGATTTTGTGAATTTTTTTTTTAAAAAAATAATCTCGCATGGTTCGAGAATTTGAAAAATATTAAAATATTTATAACGTTTGTCTATATAAATATGTGCTCAGTTCAACTAGAGCATTCACATTTTGTGTTATATACTTCAATCTTTTGTATCCAAAACACAGATAGCAATGAATTGTGAACAGAGAAAAAAAAAATGAAAGAAGTCATCTCTTAAAATAGTAAAAAAGAGCTTCTAACTATGTTGTGAGAATTTGAAATAGTAAATTTGGTGTGCATGTGTATATAGATTGGAAAATTGTTTTTAAAAAATAATCTCACATGTCCAAGAATTGTGTAATCGATTACAAGATCTTTGTAATTGATTACCAAAACCTTCTCATTGGTCAAATTTAAAAATTGAACTGTGTAATTGATTACCATACTTTTTAATCGATTTCCATAATTTCAAAAATTGAAAAATTAAAGTTTTAACACACGTTAAGTCACTTCACTTCTTTTTCACAGGTTATCAACTTTAATTTCCATTATTTCACTTCTTTTTTCTCTTATTAGAAACCCAGTCTTGGTCTAATTTTATGCTAGGAACTGCGGTTAAATAATTAATCCCTTTAACTAATTAATTTTTTTCACAAAAAATAGTATAACTAAGAGCCTTGTTTTTTATTATGTAGTGAACCTAAAGATTCATTTTCCGAGTATTAACAAATTTGCTTAATCAGTATATATTTACCTTTGTGTAGATGTGAGCATTTATCTTATCAAGCAATTTGAAGATTTAATATTTAATTGCATGATTACGTACTTAAGAATTAGGAATTTAACAAATTCAGTCCAACTTTTTAGAACTCCATCAAAATATGATATCAGCTTAAGTTAAGAAAGTTTTGTGAGTTCAAAATCCGATGCTAATTAGCACACGTTCACATGCTCGTAGTGTTGTTTGTAATAGCTTATTAGTTTGCCTTCATGTTAATTTTAGTAATGTCTTTTTCAGAATCTTATCTAATTGATGTTTCAAATCTTCACTGTTAATTTCATTTTCTAGTTTGCCACAATGTGTTCTATTTTATTTTCTCTTTAAATTTTTTATATAGTTTAATTAAAAAAATTATTTATATAATTCTTTTACTTGAAATAATTATTTTTATTGTGAACATTTACTTGAAATAATTCTTTTTATTTATTTTTTATTTTCTATTTGAATAATCCTTTTTTGTATTTTTCTTTACCGAATTATTTAAATGTCATAGAGGTTTTAAGATGTCAAATACAATAGTATTATTTTAGAACTTTTATGAAAAAATATCAAATTTAAATAAGTCTAATTATGGAAAAATAAATTATATACAAAAAGAATTTAAAGACATTACAATAGTCACATTACATTGAATCAAAAAGAAGTACATGTAAAAAAATGATAAAATAAGAACACTAGTGCGTATTTCCCCTTAAGTGGCTTCCTTCCTGAAGGCCAGCATTTGAAAGGTGGCCAAATATTTTCTCAAAACCTGGAGCCAACCCATCTCTGAAAATGTGTGCTGGAACTACTGCTTCTCCTCCTATTGTCTCTCCCTCCCTCATCCCTTCCTCCCTCCCTCTAGTGACATCTCCTACAAATTTAGATTTAGGCGTTGCCACATAGGCAAATGTAGATGTGCCCTCTTGTACTGGCTAAACAGATGTATGTCTAACTGGGGAGAGTATTGGCTAAGGTTAGTACACATCTTCCTGTACACCAAGTTCACTAGCCATCACATTCAAGTCAAAGTCACGTCGAGGTGCAGATGTGGCATCATCAAGGTGAAAAGAACGTGAAAAGAACTATTCATCCCAAACTCAGTGCCATTGTTGTCAACAGACATTCTTCCTCAACTCAGAAGGCTCCTTCAACTTCATTGACTGCCCCTTTCATCTAGGGACATTCGCGGTGGCTCAGCACTATGTTAACTCTGCACCGGGGAGGACTGTTGAATATTCCCACTCAAATTCAACCATTGATCCACATCATCCTTTGTAATTGCAAAGGGTACATAGACATCCTGCTGATGAGGAGGTGGCAAAAGCACATGGAATGACTGAAATTGTAAGGATGATTGCGCCCGTGATTGGCCCATGAATGGTTGATACTGTGCCCATGACTGGTCCAGCTGGTGATGTAGGAATGGATGGTATTGTGGGAATGACTGGTGATGTGGGAATGGATGGTACTATGGGAATGCCTGGTTTGGCTCGTGATGAGGGAATGGCCGATCTTTGAGGATTGGTCACCTGCTACACCCGAGGGACAACCATAACCAATTTCTCGAATATTCTATATACCAGTCTCAATAATAATCTGAGGGGACATAATTGTTAGTGGGTTGTCCCTGCAATAAATAGTCATGTCGAGACTCCCACAACGTAACCCACTCCTGATGCTTTTGTCTCCAGTTAGTTTTCTACCCAGTAAGTCTTTATTATGTGATGCTACTAGATTACAGGGTAGGGAAGGAATTAGCTAATCAGACCCGAATTGATGCATAACACGGTCATCCGCATGCCACTCTAATGTCTCAAAACATATTAGTGGACTAACAATTGACCATAAGGGACGCTCAATCCGCACATCATTTGGAATGTGACCATCAATTGCTAGATCTTGATATGGTTACCACACAAACTGCATTAATAAACATGTTACATAAGATATACAAATAATATTCAATTTGACAATAAAAGAAAGTCTTTGCTATATTAATATCTACCTGATTAAATTGCATTTGATCTAATGCAAGCCTGATATTGTGGAGATCATTGTATAGAGTGTTAAGTGGATACCGATAATGTTTTCATCTGTGAAATATTTTTTAGTTTAGATATAATCTTCATAACAACAAAAATATTTATTTAAAATTTTTTTAACTCATAGCAAGGAAAAAGCAAATGGCATGGTTGGCAATGGAGCCAAGCACGGGAGCCGCTGCCATGCCCACACTTGCAATAATACCATGCAACCAGTAACTTCTTTTGTATTGTTACGTGAAGCACAATCTAGCCCGTGATAAAATGCAGAGAGACACTGAGCCCCAACTATACAACCCAATATGTTCCAAATTTTCAAGTAGTAACAGGAACTTTCCATGCACCATGCTTGTGCTTTTATTTGGAATTAAGAAATGACCTAGCATAGACAATGTGATAACCGGAAAAAAAAATGAAGAGAGGACCACCGTGCACCTTAAGTGGTATTGACCACCATAGTTTCCTCTCTTTCATTTTAATTCCCTCATTCTCTTCCTCTGGCAGAAACTCACGCTGCCTTCTTTCTTCTCCTCTTTTCATTTCCATTCCCGTAGCTCTCCCTCCTCTCATCACTTCCTTCAATTTTTCATCTTTTTTTTTTTTTGCTTTCTTCTTCAAGAAATATCATCACCACCTCCATCATCATCATCATCTCCTCCTCCTCTTCATCACCTTCACACTTTTTTTCTCTCCTTTACTCCATTTTTCTATCTAACTCCATTAAAGAGAGCTTGAAGCTTAGGAAGGAATTTGAACAATTTTCTTCACCAATTCTACTCTTCAAGTGGTAAGTAAGCTTCTACCATACTCCATTTAAATTATTGAAATTTCTAATCATTTTAGGATTAATTTAGGTTTCTTGAACCCTTGAATTTGGGGTTTTTAGTGAATTGGCGTTGATTGATGTTAATTGATAGCGTGGTTAGCTCACTAATATTAATATTATCTTGTTCCTAGAGCGATAGAGCAATTGGACGACAACACTTGAGTTGATGACATCAAAGGCGTTGATCTTCAGTTCTTTGAACCAGTATTTGTGAGTAGATAGTGTATTTGTATGTTATTTTATGTATGATAAATAATATAAAATTATATAAAGAGCTAAAAGTATGTTGATATAGAAGAAAATAATTTATTTATTGAAAATGAGGTTTTATGTTTGAAGTGAAAAATATTTAATTGGAGGCCAAAGTGTGATAGTTAGTCTTATTTAAATATTTTTGGTTGAAATGTAACAAATATTGAATTTTAGAATATTTTATATTAATTATTAAATTTGAGTATATTTTTTGTCTAATGTATTTCATATAACATGAGAATGGATTTTGTGTTAGAAAATGTTCTGGAAGTGGAATGTGCATTATTTTAAGTTAATTTGGGAGGAAAATTCCTAGTTAGAACCCGTAGTTAACGGCAGGGATGTTAGCCTCAGTACATCATGAGAAACTCTAATTAGCAGGAGGGATGCTAACCCACACATAGCTGCAGCTATGTCTGGATTTGTATTAGACCATGGGCCAACTCTAGTTAGCAGAAGGGATGCTAACCAGCACATGACTTTTATCATGTTTAAACTTGTATGGCTACAGGCCAATCCCAGTTAGCAGGTGAGGTGCTAACCTACGCATGACCTTGGGTCATGTCTGGACTTATTATGTTCTGCTTCGGATAACTCCTCATTATATTTGAAATTATGTGATTATATAAAGTTATGTTTTCAAGAAATCTTATGTTATAGTTATATATGTATTTTTATGAGAACATATACTTTATTGTGTTTATATTGTTTCATGATTGTATTTAGTAAACTATGGATATCCTATCTCTTGCTGAGTTGCAAAACTCACCTTGTTGTCTTCCATTTTTTTTTTACAGATATAGGCGCTGGTACTGGATCTAGTTCTGTTCCTTCGGCTCAGCCTTAGTTGATTCCAAGTTGGTGAGCCTTCTTGTGAAGGCCTTTATGTTAAAACCTTATTTTGTCTAGTTTGTAAGTTGCTCCATATGTCACAGGCAGGGTCCTCGGACTTATATTATGTTTATGTTTAAGAACTTATGACTTAGCTATATAAATTATATTTTGGAAATGAATTGTAAACTTAATTTGGTATTATGTTTCAAATATATGTTGAGATATTGTTTTATACTGGAATGACGCATTCTGAGAATGCTTGATGCCCTTTTGCTGTGAAGTTAAATTGGAAATATTGCAGGTTATATTTTATTTGGGAAATGCCCGAAAAATAGAGGAAACTATGTCCGTTTTCCTAGAAAATATTGTATGTCAAGGCTTACTAGGGAAGATGTTCTCTATGCGCAGATCATGGCCTAAGTTGGGTCGTGACAGACAAGATATAGCCATGAGCAAGGCATGCTATTGTAATAACCGGTGTACACGTGTCAGTAACTACATTATGTACGACCTCAAGGTCTAATAAGAGGCATTTATGCCACTTATCTTACTTCTAATTCTTAGATTTTTACATGAGTTTTTCTAAGTTATTGATGTGATTAAATAGATATTTGATTTATTCCTCATTGTGTACTTTTGATAGAACTATTGGCTTTTGCATTGATTTTGGGAATAATTTGTAATTACAAGCTGTTGCGTTTAACTTGTCTTTTTGAGTATGGTTTTATGCACAAGAGCTTTGGATCAAGTGCAAAATGTCCAGAACAAGAGATCAGATTGAGACAAAAAATGATGTTTTGGAAAGCTCAAGAAGTCTTCTATAACTTTTGTGTTTAGCTCAAAACCCAGTTCTAAGAGCATCTTGGTGAAAATCAAGTTGTAAGATTAAAGGTTGCTAATGTTCTGATGCTGTCCAACTTGACCTCCAGTCAGTATTTTTACAATATCTGGAGCTACAGATCTCCGATTGAGGTGATTTTGGTGGCGTTGAAAAGCTTATTCAAAGGGCTACAATCATTATTTCTGGTGTCGAGGGCAAATTCTATTCTGTCTACCACTGCAGTGCTATTTAGCGCTGCAACTCTCAACAGCACTCGGAAAATTGACTGTCATCAGCATTGCTCACTGGTGAGTGCTACAGCGCTCGTGTGATGATGCAGAAGGCCTTATTTTATCTGTTTTTGGGCCCACTTTGGCCTATTTTTAGAAGGCAGTATATATAGGAATGTTACAGACTTTTACCCTAGTTTTTAGAGTTTTGAGTTTTGGAGTTTCAGTTTGGAGAACTCTTTCTCTCTCTCTACATCTCTCTCCATCTTCTCTCTACATCTTCTTCTTCTCTATTCTTCTTTCTCTTAGGATTTCATTAGTGAAGGTGATTTGTCTTGAAGATCGTGGCGATGATCATTGCTATTATTTCTAGGTTCTTTTATCTTTATTGTTGTAATCCTCCAGAGATGGAGGAGTAGATTTCTTTAATAGTGTAAGGGTTTCCAGATGGATTGGGATGATGTTTGAGACCTCTTTTGATATTAAATGCATTGGTTTTCTTAATGTTCTGGAGTTTCTATTCCTATAATTATTGTGGTGATTGCTATAATCTTTATTGGGATAACTAAATTGGCGAGCATCGTTAGGGAAACCCTTTGGGTATAAATTGATAGATCTATTGGTTTATGTTTGAGGGAGAACATTAGAATTAAATTTCCGATTGGCAGTTAGGCTATAGCAATTGGTTCATTAAATTAATGTGATTTCTAAATAAATTGGCGATTGTCGTTTATTAGTTATTTGCATTGATTAAATTCTAGAGGTCGATTGATCACTAGTAGAATTGCTAGTAATTTGTTACTAATAGCCACCAATGGATTTAATATTTAGTCAATGATAATTAATTTTCAATCCTAGGAATACCTTGCACTAGTGCTTTCTTTATTGTTGCTATTACCTTGTTGCTATTATCTTTTAATTTAAATTGCTTTAATCTTAATTCTTCAAAACCCCCAATTTGTAATTGACTAGTAACACTTCCTTGTGAGACAACCTGAGTTGTGCCCTTTACTACATTTTTGGTGCAACTTACCACTTTATAAATTTTAATTTCTTGTGAGTCGCGACAGCTCGCATCAAGGTCCCCCAGGACCTACCCATGATGTCGGGTCTGGGATTTTGCTAAGTCTGGAGCCCTACACCTCCTTGGAGGGCTATATGTTAGAGCCACTTTCTTGGGATCAAAAGTCTCGGTAATTGCTCCCTAGAGGGATATGAATTGAAGTGTGATTTTTAATGAATTTTTGGAAGCCTCTAAATGTGTCGTTTCTAGCTCCCAAGTTTAGAAAATCGCCGGAATTCCGGAATTTAAACTAAAACTCAAAAATGAAATTTTGATTGGTTGAGGTTTTCATTTTTTTGATATTTTATTTGAATTCAAATGGGGGGTATTTTCTTATTTACATTTATATTTTAAAGTTAATAAGATAAGGAAATGTAAATAATCCTGACAGCAATATGTCTGCTGTTATATCAGCAAAATATTGCTGATACAAGCTGATACCATGACAGTAAGTTGTTGCTGTCCGCGATTGCTATCCACGGCTCTTGTTCTTTGTTGTTGGTGATCTTTATTCGCCCACAACTGGCTTGCTATGTTGCTGTCCACGACTGGCTTTGCTATGTGGTCATCCCACAGGTGATGGACCTTGCTATCCATGGCTAGAAATTTTAAAAGAGTAGTGAAAGTGTTTGATGACAACAAAATGTTGCTGTCATAGAGTTCCCATAGCTGAGAATGAGTTCTCACAGCTGAGCATGAGTTTCCACAGCTGAGCATGAGTTTCCCACAGCTGGGAATGAGTTCCCACAGCTGAGAATGAGTTCCCACAGCTAAGCATGAGCTTCCACAGCTGGGAATGAGTTTCTCACAGCTAAGGATAAGTTTCCACAGCTGAGAATGTAATTCCACAGCTGGGAATGGGTTTCCACGGCTGGGAATGTAATTCCACAGCTATGTTAAGTTTGCCACAGCTAAGGCCTAAGTTTGTCACAGCTGAGGCCTTAAGTGAACAGTACCCGTAAGTGCACAGTACCCCATCCTAAAAATGTGAACGGAGGGGTTAAAACCTTTCCCCCCTCATTTTCCTTCCATTTCCTTGAACTAGAAACCCTCTCCTCTCCTTTTTCTCTCATTTTTCTTCAACCCCATTCCAACCTAGCTCCCATAAATCATCAAGGTGAGTATATGTTATAAGATCTTGTCTCCATTTTTGCCATTCTTGCACATTCTCGAAGTGGGCATTTTTATTTCTCTCTTTTTATCAAGTAAGGGTGCTCTCCTAACTTTGTTAGGGCTAGATTAGAGTTATTTATGTGTTGATAAATTTTAATGTTGAGTTTATTGGTTATTTTAGTTGACATGGTGCCTCTCCCTGCTCCTCGGAGCTCAGTTAGAGTTGACGTCACCCCTCCCTCCCCTCCCCTCCAGGTGAGTGGGTTTGATCTCATAACCTTAGATTTCCTCATTATTGATATGTTCTTGCATCATGGTTATGTTAAATATGAAGTTAAAGACAAGACTAAGTATATGTTATGATTTTCCCTGATTATGACAAGCTAGAAAAATTGTGATTTATGATGATAGCATGAAAGAAGTGTATTTTAGAAAAACCATGGGACCATAATTGATAGATTGTATATGATTTAATAGTTATTATTTTATTAGATATGTTTTAAGAGTTTATGATATGTTATTGATTCAAGTATTGAGATTTATAAATATGATTTTAGTATATTCAATTGTCGTATGTGTATATATTGGAAGAATGTTTGATAGAGTATGATTTTAATTTGATGAATTGAAATGTATATTTTGGTTTTAGAGGTTTGTGATTATGAACTCTTTTATTTTGAAGTATAATAGCAAAGTTATTAAGTTATGAAAAGATGTCAGTTAAGAAATGGATTTAAAACTTCAGTTTTATGGTACCAAGAGGTACGGAATTCAATATGATTCTTAGCAACTGTTAGATACATATTCTGTGGGCTTGAAATCGGAATGCCTACAAGCGGTGATTCCTTGGGCTCGATTTTCATAGCCACAGTTATGCTAAAGTCAAATTGTTAGAGTTATATGAGTCCAGAACTCTCAGAGTACTAAGAATTTAGGGGCTCTTGTTTACTAGGGACTGAGCACCCACCCTTTAGACTTAAATGATTTTATAAGTATCTAAATATTTTATGATTTCAAGAGTAGAGTAATTGTATAAAGTTTTAAACCCCGAGAAGAGCCAGAGTAGAGTTTTAGAGAAAATTATTAGTTTATGATTCAGAGATTTGACAGTAGCTATAGAGAAACAAACAGTGAGTTAACAACTGGGAAAAATGATCGTTAACCTTAGTACCAAGTTGTCCTTAGAGGCAATTTCATAGAGCAGAAATGGAACCTAGTTAGGTGTCCGATTCAGATCCTTGCGGATCCTAGAGATTAGAAAAATTCGCTATGTCATGGTTGACATGCATAGCTAGAGAATATATCGTTATGCAATGCATAACTAGAGACCCATGTTTCTCTATTAGCATATAGTTATTTATGTCATCATAGGTTATTTATGATTTTAGAGATTATTTGATTTACGAGTTATTACATATATGTATGGAAAATGATTTATTGCTAAAGTAAGAAGTCAGATATGTGTTCCTATGAATTTGTAAATGCAGAGAGAACTTTTATATATTTATGCCTATACATATCAAATGGTTTGTGATTGCTGCTTGTATATTAATTATTGTAAATTCTTGGTTGTCCCATGTGGGTGATGAGTGAAAGCTCACTCACTGAGTCCATTGACTCACCCCTCTCCCTTCCTTTCATAGTTGCAGGTACAGGTGTTTTTCCACCTCCAGCTCTGTAGACTTAGTTGCTCTCAGTGGTGAGCCTTATTTTGATGCAAGGCGTATTTAGGTTTTTATTAGTTTAGAGAGCTCCAGTAGTTTTGCAGGCAGGATCCAAGCCACGCATGTATTATGAGATATTATAAATAAATTCAGAGATTATGTATTTCCTTATATGTTTTAGAGCTCAAGAATGTATTTTGAAATAGAGACTATGCTTAGAGATTTATGTGAAAGCTAATGATAATGAATTTGTGATCTAATCTTCAAATCTTAACTAGATTTCAGAGCATGACAAAAATGTTTTAAATTTATATGTGTGAATATTTTAGTTTTTATGGATTTGAATATTACGTTTTATTTAAAGAAAAGGATAAAGATTTGCAAGAAATTTTCACTTTAAGTATGATATTACACTATTTTACGCATTTAGAGAGAGATTCGTCATCCAAAAGGCTTACGTGGGGAGGGGACTCCTCACGTGCCGGTCACGCTCCCAAGTCGGGTCGTGACAGCTATCCACTCCACAATATCATATGAAAGTGAATTTAAATGAGTTGCAAGCCAATCAAATTTTATTAAACCAGCAACAACATTAGTTGGTTCTGGCCAACCACCAAGTAGCTACCCACACATATTTCTAATTACTTTTGAGTTGTTGTTAGTGCTTCCAATAACCGGTAAACCTTCAATATGAAGCCCAAGGACAATTGCGACATCCTCTAGTGTAATTGAACATTCCATGCAAGGAAAGTGAAATGTGTGTGTTTCTGACATTCATCTTTCAACTAATGCGCTTATAAGATATTTATTTATCCCTATTTGAAAAATACGCACAACATGGTGAAAGTTAGCTTGCTGCATATGCTCATGTATATGCACCACTGGTGGTTCCATGAATAAATAATGGGGCTTTAACAGTTCCCTCCTCTGTAATAAATAATAATATTTTAGTATTTAATAATGAAATAACAAAATGATTCCTAAAAAATAACAATTATAATACCATATATGCATTAATCTCAAGACAATTTTTCAAGAAAAAAAAATCTAATCAAAGATTAATATCATGCATAGTAAAGTATTTTTAAATATTAGAACATAAGGGATGGAGGGAGTGAGTTTCAGTAAATTTCAATATGTAATAAATAAAAATTTTAAAAATTATTCAAATTAAACATTATAAAACCTATTCTTCATCTAAGTACAAATTATAAAAATATTTTAACAAAAAAAATAAAAATTAACTTATAATATTTTGATGAACTTTCACCGATACATGCTCGCTAGAAATTATTGTATTATCAATTGATATTTTTCCTTTTCACTATTTTTTTTAACACTACCTCACTATACTCAGAAGCACACTACCTCACAACAAGCTTATAGAGGAGACACCGCCAAAGCTTCAGCCAGAACCACCTTCTTCTCCTTCACTCTTTTGTATAGAAGATACACTGCCAAAGCTTCAACCAAAGCACACTGCTTCGCATACTTTTCCTCCATATCATTTTATAGGCGGGCATTGCTAACTATAGTGAAGATTCTTGCACTTGTGCATTTCAGCCAGGGACAACACAATGCATGCAGAAGGAGCAGCTCCGCGTGCCTGATAGCAACATGACGTAATGGAAAATCTCGCACCATGCGAGCTTCCTATGTGCCACCAAGAGCCACCAAGTGGCATGCATACAGGAGGAGGATACCGCGTGGCCTGGCAGGATGAGACAGCAGCCTAAATCTCGCACTATGCAAGCTTTTCAAGGAGCCTCTGCAGCTGCCACATGGCATGAAGGACGTCGGGGATTGGACAGCGCTTGAAATCTCGCACCATGCGAGATTTTGAGGGGCAAATGGGGAAACGACACGTGTCCTTGTCTATGAATTTCTAATATTGATGAGGCTAATGTACTGATAAGATTTTACGTGCTGCACAGTAGAAGATGATAAATCATGAGTTTTGTTAAGTATAATTTCGTATTATGCGAGATTTAAGAGTCCATAATGAGTGTAATTCTTTTCCAAATCTCTTATCGTTGTTATTCAACCACCTGTTCTCCATAATAAAATCATTTTTCTCATTTTTCTCGAATGTGATCACTAGTATATATAACAATTTTCGTAATCAATATTTAGGAGCACCTCAACATGTTTCCTAAAAATGTCTCAGAAAAATAATGCAAATAACAATATTATTATTATATGTTAGAAAAAGATAACGGCAATTTCAGAGTTTTATTGTAATGTTAGAAACCAAAGAGATAACTTATATGAAAAATAAACGTTACCAACCAATGTAGGGACATAATTCATCACATGCACCAAAATCTAGATTTGCCATTAAAGTAACTGAATTCTTAATTGTAACATACAATTTCATACGTGTAGATTTAGTGTATGATAAAAAAATAAAGTTAAGAACTAATTTTTTTTAGGGCATACATAAAGAGTTTATTAAAAAATTAAACAAATGGACATTAGTATAAGGCTTGACGTCCTTATACTTTCAATATATTTTCAGAAGATGTAGAATCCAACGATTGAATTATATCTACCTACGATGTTAATTATTTATTCCAAATTTTAATAATATGGGTATCAACATGAAGTATTTATTAAATTAATTTAGGTGTATATAAATATTGTATTAAACGATTTTGTATTAATGTGAAATTGTATAGATATGCTTTATAACACTTGAATTTTCAATCAAATGGTGGGTTTCATGAAAAATTTCCTTAGTAAAAATTATTCAATAATGTGAAAATATGTGTCTACCATACAACAAATCTCAGATGAATAACTCATCTTTGCAACAAATTTGAAACAACATGAAAAATAAGCAAAATCCACTCTATAATAAATAAAAAATTGTAATAAGTTCTAGATAGTGAATAAAAATTTGTGGCCAAAATCCTTGAACCTAATTACTATTATAAAAATGTGAGATCACACATAATATTTTTTAATTCTTTCGATGTAAGTGCATATGAAAGAAAAGAGTTGATAATAGTTTCATATTGATTTTTTCCTGATTGGCCAATAATAAAAGAATAAAAGTTTTCTATAATAAGTTTTAAAAATAATTTGACAAAATTATTTAGTTTTTAATCATTGAGAAGTTTAAGCCAACCCTTATGGAGATAGTACTAGATGAACTAAAAAATATATTCTGGCTAAATTCATGTTTTTATAACATATGTTAAGTTCAGAACTTGACTACAAAATTTTATTCACTATAGAGGCTTAATTTTAATTTTTTAAACTATAGATACATAATTAAAAATTTCATAAAACTATAGGGATTAACAAATTAATTAAACATTAAAAAAACAAACTTGTATGTGGGTGCACAGGTTGTAGTGCTATCTACACCTTGAACCTGTACCTGCCCCCATTTGTACTAATTTTTTCACCCTACCCTATCCATCAAATTATTGCAAGGCGCAGAATCAAAACCCTACTCAGGTGGTGTGGGACGAAGTTGGTACTCATAGGTCAAGAACTGTGATCCTTACCTTCATCTCGCCATTGCCACCACCACCCTCCTTCCTCACATCTACAACCTATCCCTCACTTTCACCCTTCGTCACTACTGACATTCCTTTATAAACATGCATCCTAATTCTTACCTCATCCCCTCACCTTTTTCAGCCACTTCTCCTCTTGAATATGAGGATTACCTCAAGTAATGTCAATTTTTTATTTTTGTTACTACCAAATGGCATCGTGCTTCACAACAACAAAACTAAATAAATAAACAAATAAATAAATAAAGTGGTGTATGAAATAATAAAAAAATTTCTCATTATAATGTTTGGACCGATGTACCATTAGGTTTTTTTTTAAAAAAATGGTGTTCACTTTTGATTTGAGTTGTTAATAAAGCTCACCACTTCTATAACAAATAAAATTTAAACTTAAAAATGTTTTTGGTCCCCATATTTAAGTGGGATTGTCTTCTTCCACTTCAACAAACAAATGCAATAGGTGGAATGTTTGAGTTTCCATTGTAAGCAATTACCATCAACAATGTCCGGTCATACTTGTTGTACAGACGTGTGTCATTGATTGAAACAAAAGGCTTGCAATATTTGAATTCTTCTACACATGATGATAATGTCCAAAATAAATAGTGGAATGTGAAACAGGTATGATAAACCAAATTTCCCATATAATAAGGCCGAGTCAACAATTTAATTATTGTACCAATCATAAATGTCTGCAAACCATGTGACTATTTCGGAAGCTCATTATAAAACTCTTCCCAATCTCCATAAATCCAAGCAATTGCCATCAATAGTGTCCAGTCATACTTGCCATACAAATGCATGTCTTTGAAATGAAAGGCTTGCAATATTTGAATGCCTTTACATACAAAGGGAATATCCAAAATAGATGGTGAAACATCAAACATGTATGACCAACCAAATTTCCTACATAATAAGGCCTAAGTTGACAATTTGATTATTGTACCAAGCATAAACATCTCCAAACCATGTAGCCATTTTGGAAGCTTATTAGAAGACTTTTCGCAATCTTCATAAATAGTCATGCCTTCCTGTACGTAACTCTGAAGTTATACTTTAAATGCACTATGCCTTGCAATACTTTGATGGGCACCATGGGATCAACTTCCACCATAGAATGGAAGCTAGCAGTGATGACATTAATATCCAACTGAGGATGGATATGTGAAAGTCTTGTGGATATATAACTATGTCTTCCATTGTAATTTTGAATCTCCCAAAACTTTCTTTTGTAGATATGTAATACAGATGCTCCAATTACTCATTCCTAAAGCTTGCATTTCCCATGACATTTTACATGATTTGACTCATAGATCTTGTAAATCGAACTCCCCTTGAGATGCTATAATTTTTTACTTTTACCGCAAGTAATACAGCTTCTTTGTTTGGGAATTGTTGTCTTTAACGCAACTTATTCTCTCCAAATAATTTGATAATGTCCCCACTATCCACAATGCCTCTAAACCCGACAAAATTGCTCACATGCATTGCTTTTGAATTCAAACTTAAATAGTGACTAACCTTTTGACTTTTGGATTGTGACTGGGATTAAGTCCTCGGTGATTAGCTTGGGTAATAGTCATTACCTTATCTAGTTATCGTCAGTTGGCACTATTAAGTTTAAAATAAAGAATAAAGGTTCATTTTACTCTATGAAATTGTATATGTGTTTTAGTCTACTATCTGAAATTACAAAAGTATCAATTTAGGGATGAAAATTTTCTATCCTCAAACCATATCTCCTTCCCTATCCCACCAATTATGTATTACCATGTGGAAGATAACATTATATGCAACTATTTTAATTTTTAAGTCTCTCTTTTAAGTTTTATCTCCTACATCGCAATACATGATTGTTGGACGACAAAGAAAGGGGACATGATTTTGGGACAAAATTTACACCAATCAATTTAGTCCTTGAATTTACAAAAAGGTTTCAAATTATTAATCCTTATGGTAACATCTGTAGGGACTAATTTGAAGAATTTTTATTTTTATTTTTGTAATTTCATATACTAAATTAACACTTTCTTAATTTTAAGGACTAAAGTGAAGTAGGCATATAATTTTAGGGACCAAAAATGATCTTTTATTCTAAATAAAATTAAAATATGTTTTTATAAATAATGAAATACCAAATACAAATTAAAAATTTACAATCAAAACAATAACTACACATTCTCTAGTATAAACAAAGGAAAACAAATATTATAATTTCATAAATAATAAAATTTAATAAATTCAATAAATGAATTTGATTAATTCCGTTTACTCTACCTATCCTCAGATTCCCCCTCGTTAACAATAAAGTTGTAGCCTGCAATTGACCCATCTCAAGGAAACTCTCTAGCAACCTCCATTGCAAGTTGTGAGAAGCTTAAGGCCTGTTTACTTTTAGTTTTCAACTTTTAGTTTTCATTCTCAGTTTTTCAGTTTTTCAGATTTTGTGAAGAAAATACTGAAAATTCTTAAAACTACATATTTCAGTTTTCAATTTTTTTAATTTTTCTTTCACAATTTCTCAAAAATTGAAAACTGAAAGCAATTAAGCCCTTAGATCACCCATCAAATCATCTTCATTTTCTACCGCAACATTTTCATTTTCACACTGGACTTGGAATCACAAATGTGGGGGAAGGCTAGTCCAACGAAACTCCAAAAAATTGTTAGATCGGAAGTATATCTGCTAGAGCTTAAGTGTAAGTCGATCTCCAAGAGCTACAAAAACCTTCGTAACACAAATTTCGGAAACTAGGCATGACATACAAACATCATATTGACGTTAATTGCTATTAGTTTCAGTCATGCAACGTAACTTCCATAGCATATTGCACCTTGAGCAACCGTACCAACTTTGTTATTTGCAGCTTGTTGTCTAGCCACAACCTTTGAAGAATTTTACTAAAGAAGCTCTAAGAGAGTTATAGAATAGCAGATTTGAACAAGCACTGACTTTTGACGGTAAATTGAAGTCCCTTCTGTGAGTTTTGAAGTGTTTCACAGTTGTAGTGAACAAGCGTCAAACATCGTGAAGTCATCTTTCCCTAACAAATTCTTCTAATCCAGTGTTCAACACAAAGAATGAGCAACTCTCGTAGCCATTTACGGTTTAAATAAAGGTTTAGTCAGAAATCACCTGACAATTGGGCTGAATTGGATGTGTCAGATGGTCAGAAATTTTGCCACGTGTCATTCATGCAGAAAATCTTGCCTAACACAATTTGCTCTGAGTAAATCCATTGACAGTAAACCAATTTATGTCTGACGTTTACTACATAAATCCGATGATTTATGCCTAATAACAAACCTAGGGAATATATGAAATTAATATTGAAAAAACATATTATTATTTTAGGAGGTTAAAAAAGTCCTCAAATTAAAATAACATATTTATAGGACAAAAATATATTGACGAAAAAAACAAGAAAACTTTTAAATTAAAACCTCTATCTTCCACATATCATAATCACAACCTTTTCTAAAACTAAGGGTGCATTTGTATGGGATTTTAGAGTTCTAAAATCACATTTTTTATTAAAAAAAATCTCATTTGATACATTTGAATAAGTTTTTAAAGATGATTAGTATTTTTAAAAATTAGTTTTCAATTTTTTAGAACATCTAAAAAATAACTTTTGAAAAAAATTAATCTGTAACTTTTTCATTTATATATAAAATTAAAATTTCATAATAATTTTTTTAAAATATAAAATAAACGCACCCTAAAATATGATCATAAAAAATAAACCCAGCCCAAACAATACTAACTCCGTTCACTCGATAGAAACCGTGTAATTAGCCTCATATATTTTGCTAAGCAAATAATAAATTATCCTAATGAAATCAAAGAGACATTCGAAGATCTACTCCTTCAATCCTTCATAAATCATAACTAAAAATAATTATTACATAATGAATAAATCAATTTGAGAGAACATCATCAGATCGATCAGTCCAAGAGTAGAGTTTCCATTGTTAAATAAAAACAATACAATACAAAAAGTGAAAGGAAAAAAACAATAATAGATCAATACAATTATGTGCAATCACATTCAACCCTCTATGTATAAGAAAACTTGTATTATCAACCAATAGATAAAAAGTATAATTAATTTTCTGAAATTTTATTCATCTTTTAAAAAGGAATTTCACGTGATCAGAAGGTAGAAGGAGTAGCCATCACCGTCAACCGCGGGCGGCGACGGCGGTCGGCGCAGTAGTGGCGGAAACAGCAGCATTGACGGCGGCGCCGCGTAGTAACGACAGCAACCCTGCGCCCTGAGAACCCTCCTGCTCATCAAGAAACAGGTCCTCCGGGACTCTAAACGCAGCGTGTGCGAGGACGGCGGAGACGCCGACGAGGAGGGCGGAGACGATGACGGATCCGACGGAGGTAAGAAAGACGACGAAGACGGTTAAAGCGGTTAGGAAGGACAGCGTCTCGAGGTCGGAGAACGTGCGTCCGACGAGGACGAGGGCGTGTCGGAAGGGCGGAGGAGGTAAAGGAGGAAGAGCCACGAGGCGAGGAGGAGCAAGAGGAGGATGAGTGAGGAAGGGTTAGTGAGGAGTGAGACCAAGAGGACGATCGAAACGACGGCGTAGTAGTTAACGCGGAAGTAAGGGAGGTTCTTGCGTATGCGGAGTGTGGCTTCGGAGAAGGACTCGGGTTTTGAGAATGCTGTGCGGTCGGAGAGTTCGGACCAGGGGCGGCGGTGCGTGAGGGCGCGGCGGAGGGAGTCGGAGAGGTTGGTGATGATGGCGCGGAGGGAAGGGCCGGTGGATGGAGGGTCTGATCCGGTGGTTGTGGTGATGGTTTGGGGAGTGGAAATGGGAAGGATAGGTGCGGAGGGAGATGTCATGGTGGTGTCGGTGGCGGTGGGGGTCTAGAGAGAGTGAGAGGTTGAAGGTGGAAAAAATGTGATTTTTTTTCATGAAAGGTTCGGACTTTTGAAGGGTTTTTTCCGGTGAGTTTTGTTATAATGAAAATGAAAGAGGAGGGAGGGGAAGGAGGGTGATAGAGATAGAAATAGAAAGGTAATTGAATATGAATGTAACTCCGATCCACTCCAAATAAATTATTGTATTTGAATGAGTTTTTCAATTAGTGAGTGTGAGTCCGAATTACTATTATTGAAATGATAATATATGATTAAAATAAATTATTGAGTTCACACAAAAAAGAAACTAAATTATTTAATTTATTTATATGATAGTATAAAAATTATCATTATGTAGAAATTAAACTCATTTAATATTATAAGAGTTTAATTTATATATGCACTATTATCCAATCAAATCATTCAATTTAAATGGCTTTTCAAATAGTTGGTGTAAAATTCAATTTCTTTTATTGATGTAGCAAAATGTAATTGGATTATAGTGTGAAACTTTTTTCACACTATTAGTGTCCAAAAATTAAATTCAAATTATAAAGTGATTTTATTTGTTGTAAATATTTTTGGTAAGGGAATGTAAAGAAACAAAGACTAAAAATTTTTTGTCTTAGCATTTTTCATTTGACATCAATTTGATTTTAATAAAAAAGTTTACATTGATTTGATCCTAACAAAAAATTTTACATCAATTTAGTCCTGACACTCTTCGTTTCAACATCAGAAGTAAAATCCAACTAATAAAATGACCAAATTGATATCGAAATTAAAAACTATTAGAATTAAATTAACAGAAACTCGTGTGATGTAAATTTAATGAACAAGTTCAAGCCTTTGTTTTTGTTTCTTCAATGGGAGGGCTTTCTAATTTATTTATTTTTAATTTCTCTTAATTGAAAATACTGACTTGAAGTCAGCTCAAAGTTTTACTCAATTGATCAGGTCAAGCCGGGTAGTAGTTAGTTAATTTTACAGATTGATCTTATCCAAGGAAATTCTACCATCACCATTACTTCTCGACCAAACACAGCCATTAGTAGTTAGCTTATACCTTGTTTATCTCTTATTTCCTACTATTGGCTTGAGAGATTTGAGGAGGAAGCTGTTTTGAAGTTTATCAATCTAAGGCTGTAGGTACGTAGAAATCATGTGCATTGGCTAAGTCATATTAATCATAAAATACATGTTAATTAGCTATTCTGTTTCTGTCCATATTAATTACACGGATCGATATAGCATTGAATTCAAATTTTGACAAGATTAAAAAATTAAGTGTGGTTTTCAGTTCCACATTTTTCACCTGGACAGCCTTAACGGTGGTGCTAATTGGTATGCCAACGAATTCTTAGTTTAGAAAGATTGGCGGAGGTCGTATTGAATGCGACTGTGAAGAACCTTTCAGCCGATGGCAACATGAGGCACAAGGAGGATACGTCGTATGTAGCCAATGACAAGACACATAGGAGCATGTGATAGATGGATTGATTTTTTTTATTTTTAAAAGAAAATAAAAAAAGACATTTAGGCTAAGTCAGTTTAAATATCAGAAAACTTGTAAATTATACTTGAAAATAAATCAGATTTGACCCACGGTATCAAATACAAGTATTTCGTATAAACAAATCCTGTACATATCATTTTATCAAAGAAGAAAATGTTAAATATTTTAAGTTAAATTTCAATAATTATGAAATATAATTAACTAATTTCAACATGCCTCTACAGAAACAAAAATAATAATAGTTTCAACGTGTAGATAATGTAAATTAAGCTTGATTTTCAGCAACAAAAAAAATAAAATAAAACTACCATATTCACTTCCTTCATTTGGACTCGATCACCATGATAGACCCATTCAATCCACAGTTATAGCCCTACAAACAAATGACAGAGTTTATTAATCATTATCAAGTTCAAACACATTAAGAGGGTGCCGTTAGGGTGCGGTGCATGGTAACAAGGAGAAATTTATGACAAGTACAAAAGTAACGAGTTTAACAGCAACGATAGTAAACTCTATTCTCATAAAAATAAACGAATGTACTGTAGTATTTAAAAGTCAAAACAATTCAACTCATCACCTCATCAAGAGGTGTTCGTAACGACTCCTAAAGAAGCTTGGAATGAAAGAAGGCCTTCAATTCATCACCTTAGAGTTTTTGTGTGTATTGCATATGTTCATGTACTTGATCAACTAAGAAAGAAATTGGATGACAAAGGTGAGAAATATATTTTCATTGGTTACAACATAAACTCTAAGGCATATAAATTGTATAATCCAGATACAAAGAAAGTGATTTTCAGTCGAGATGTGGCTTTGGATGAAGAAGCAATATGGGACTGGTCTTCCAAAACTCAGAAGGAGCATGTGGTGATTTCTAACAATTATGAAGTAAAAGATGGATAGGCAAACACATTAGCTCAAACAGAATCATTAAGTCGACCTCAAAGGAATTGTCAACTACCAGCAAGACTGAGGGATTATGTTGTGAGCAATGATAATGATCCATCTGATGAGAAGATTATCAATTTTACTTTATTTGCAGTTGTGAACCAGTAAACTTTGAAGAAGCTTCCATTAACAAGAATTGAATAAAAGCTATGGATAAAGAGATCTTTGCAATTGAGAAAAATGATACCTGCTAGGTACTACCAGATTTGCCTGCAGACAAGAAGCCAATAGGAGTGAAATAGGTATACAAGACAAAGTATAAGCCCAATGGTGAGATTGATTATTTCAAAACAAGATTGGTTGCAAAGGGATATAAGCAAAAGCCAGGAATTGATTACTTTGAGGTATTGCTCCTGTTGCTAGACCTGATACAATTTGGATGATTGCTTCACTTTCTGCTCAAAATAAGTGGAAGATATATCAAATGGATCTCAAGTCAACTTTTTTGAATGGTACTCTAGGGGAAGAAATATATGTTGAGTAAACTATAGGTTTTGTGATCCTTGGATAAGAGCATAGAGTTTACAGATTGAAGAAGACACTGTATGGTTTGAAACATGCACCAAAAGCATGGTACAAGAAGATTGATTCTTATTTTTATTGAGAATGGTTTTCAAAGATGCCCATTTATTTGAATATACTTTGTACATTAAATCTGTTGAACTTGGTGATATGCTCATTGTATGCCTTTATATTGATGATTTGAATTTTCACTAGAAATAATTTCAAGATGATTATAGAATTCAGGGAGGCCATGGTGAAACATTTTGAAATGATAGATCTGGTTCTAATGTCTTACTTTCTAAGCATTAAAATTGTTCAGCAGGATCATGTCATTTTCATTTCTCAAAAGAAATATGCTAATGATATTCTAAAGAAGTTTTAGATGCAAAATTCAAAGCAAGCCTCCACTCCAGTTGAGGAGAAGCTGGAATTGATAAGAGAATATCAAAGAAAAGCTGTGGATCCTACCTATTATAAGAGTTTGATTGGAAATTTGAGATATTTCACTGCAACCAAACTAGACATAATGTTTTGATTTGGATTATTAAGCAAGTTCATGGAGGAGCCGCGCACTTGTTATTTGCAAGTAGTTAAAAGAGTTCTTCATTATATCTAATGACTGATGGGATTTTTTATGGTGATACCAATGATGTGAGACTTGTTGGATACACAGATAATGATTGGGTAGGTGACATAGAAACAAAGGAAAACACTTAGGATATGTTTTTCATCTTAGGTCTGGTATAGTATCTTGGTCTTCAAAGAAGCAACTCGTTGTTGCAATCTCCCCAGCTAAAGTAGAATATATTGCAGTAGCTAACTGGGCTACACAGGCAGTATGACTTAGAAGAATTCTTGAAGTAGAAGCAAAATACTCCAACAACAATATTTTGTGACAATAAGTCTGTTATTGCACTTTGCGAAAGTCCAGTGTTTTATGGGAAATTTAAGCATATTGATATTTGATTCCACAAGGTTGGAGAATTGATTGCTGAGAAAGAAGTGTTGATTGATTATTGTCACACTGAAGAATAAGTTACAGATATTTTTACAAAGTCTTTGAAGAGTGAATTATTTTACTAGTTGAAGAAAATGCTTAGTTTAAAGGAAGCAATGTGATCAATTAAACCAAGCATGGCAAGAATCAAAACTTTGCATGCTACCAAATCTCGAGCTCACCCTACACAACAAATAAAGTTAGAGACAAAAAGATGTGAAGCATGAAAAAATTGATTTGGTATTAAATGTAGCATTTAATGGCCACATGAAGTCAATTTGGGTAGTTGTTAGTTTTTTTTTTTCTTCCTCATGTTTGTAGCCTATAAAGGTATGAATGTTTGCAGTGTAATTAAAATCAAGTTAAGAAGATGAAGAAAAATTTGTTAAGATTGTGTGTAGTTTGTAGTTATAAGACCAGTGAATTGAATAAAATTTCAATATATCTGTCTTCCTTTGTAAGCTTCTATTGTCACAATCTTTGTGAGTGATTGCATGTATTTGATATCACTTCGTATAAACAAATCCTGTGTATATCATTTTATCAATGAAGAAAATGTTTAACATTTATTTTAAGTTAAATTTCAATAATTATGAAATATAATCAACTAATTTCAACATACCTCTACAGAAAAAAAAAATTCAACATGCAGATAATGTACATTAAACTAGATTTTCAGCAACAAAAAAATTAAAAAACTACCATATTTGGCTTCATTTGGAGTCGATCACCATGATAGACCCATGCAATCCACAGTTATAGCCCTGCAAACAAATGAAACACAGTTATTAATTATTATCAAGTTCAAACACATTAAGAGGGGGTGGTTAGGGTGAGGTGGTAAGCAGGGAGAAAGTTATGGCGAGTATCAAAAGTAAGAAGTTTAATAGCAACGATAATAAACTCTATTCTGATAAAAATAAACCAATGTACTGTAGTATTTAAAAGTCAAAACAATTCAACTTAGTATTCGGTATTCATTATTTAGAGAACATGCCTCAATGTCATAGAATTTTAAGAAGAACCGTGACTTGGGCACTGACAACTTGGTTTCAAGAACAAAGGCAATTGCAGCACTCAATTTCTTGTTCAAATCCGGGTTGAGAGCACCAATGGCTACCAATTCACCATAGACAGTTGGCTCCTCAGTCCCACCAAAAGACATGGGTATTGATCCTTCAAGTCCAACCATCACATACTGCAAATCAAATATTAAAAAGAATATATGAACAGCAAAAACAAACGCATAATTAAATAAAAAGGAAGACAGATTTTCAAACACAGAATTTGCAATTTATGAAATACTGAATCAATTTAAGGACAGTCAGTAAACCAATTTTTCACTTAATAATCAAACTTGCAAATATACAGATTCAAAAATGCACTTAATAATCTGAAGTTGAACTAATTAATTTAGGGACAGTCAATAACTGGAAGGGGAAAAAAAATACTGTGCTAAATTCATGAACCAAGTTTCAGTACACCCAATTTTTCACTTCGATTGTACACCATGCCAGACTGACCTTAAAAGCTAAAACATCCACACTAGAAATCAACCCCAGAGTGGAAAATTACTCATGATTCACATATTCATAATCATTATGTGAGTTATATAAGCACACATGCAAACAAAGAGAGGCATGAGAGAGAGAGAGAGAGAGAGAGAGAGAGATCAGTAATCATACAGACTCAGGTGTGCCCATGATCTTGGCGACGGTGGAGACGGCTTCAGAGAGTATGGAAGAGGTATCTACACCATCAAGGCCGACGTTAGTCCAAAGGGTGAGGCACGGCATCTTCTTCGCTACTTCCACTCTTGTTTTCGATATCAGCAGACTCCTCCTTTGCCACTACCACCAGACATTTTTTATCTCTTCCTTGTCCTTGGTTAGTCCCTATTTTGCATAATTATGCTCCTTTTTAAGTAAAAATGCTATTTGCTTTTGATTTCTAGTTTTCAGTTTTTATTTTTAACTTTTTAGTTTTCAGGAAATTATAAAGAAAAAACTAAAAAATTTAAAAATTAAAATTTATAATTTTTAGAATTTTTAGTTTTTCCTTTATTTTCAGTTTTTCCTTTATAAATTCTGAAAAACTGAAAACTAAAAGTAAATAGACCTTAAGTTGTCTCTTTTTCTTGGTTTCTTGGTCAAAGATAAATAACTCATGAAGGGGTATAGATGAATATGTCCTAACTCACATTTTGTAAATTTAAAGGCTCTTAATTTTGAGGATTAAAGTGAAATATATATATGGTTTTAGAGATTAAAATAAGATTTTACTCTATTTTAAAAGATATTTAATTTAATATCACAATCTAATACATCATGATAATATTAATATAAATATGAAGAGAAGTTCTTAAATGGTCTATTAAATAATCAAGTGCAAATCTATTCTCTACTAATATGGTTGAATATACTCTCGCTCCAGGACGTCCCATTTAATTGTCACTCAATCAGCTCAATTTTTTCTGTTTTTTCTATAAAAAAAAACGTTAGCTCAATTTCTTGCCGCCTAACTTTGCATTGCTAAATTTTCCAGGTGTCCCACAAATGTGTTTCGTCATTAATACAGTGTCTCATTTGCACATGGAAACAACCACGATTGAGAGTAGGCTTGGCAACGGGGATGGGAGAACGCTGTATCCGGGGTATCCGTGGGGATCTCCAAACTCAAATCCCTGCGATCGGGGATTTTTTGTTCCCGCGGGGATGGAGACAAGGTCAAAATCCCCCCCGCAGTGAGTTCGGGGATGGGGATGGGGATTATACACCCCCCCCCGGTGCCCGTGGAGTCTCCGCCCCGAAGGGGTAATTTAGTAATTTTCAGTATAAATTATATTTTAATTAATTTTTATATTTTTATTAATATTTTTCAAAAAAAAATATTACCCCATGCTCCCTCTAGCTCCCTCACTCACTCGGCCTCTGGCTCCCTCACTCACTCGGCCCCACGCACCCTTTGGCTCCTTCACTCACTTGGTCCCTTTCCATTTCACACATACACACACACATGGTCTTAATGCCTCACCCTCAGAACGATTAGGCACGCAAAGCCAACACACCCTTAAGCTCAGTCCCTCACTTGCACTCCTTCACAAACAACTGCAGTGCCGACGAGGCAGATCTGGTCGAAGCTTCGACGAGGAAGCACGAGCCGAGGTGGCGACAAGCTCCAAACGAGGCGGCAACGAGCTCCGAACCGGTGACGAGCTCCGAACCGGCGATGAGGTAGATATGTAACTCACCTCACACTGTCACACACACACACACACAAATCACTGCCTCAACTCATAAGAACTTTCAACCCCCTCACTCCGTCACAAAGCTCCAAACTGGTGATGAGGGACGATGGTGCTCACGGATCTGAGGCAACAAGGAAGCACAAGCTACAAATCGAAGCTCAGATTCGGCGACGAGGACGAACATGCTGAATCCTGCCGACGAGGACGGTTCAACCCACGATTTAGGGACGACTACTTTTGCTCACGATCCGAGGCGATGAGGAAGCACAAGCTGCAACTTGAATCTCGTGAATCGTGACGAGGATGAAGTCTCAACCCACGATTTAGGACGAAGCTCATGGCACTCGGGCTTCGTGAAGGCACTGTTCTTCAACTTTCTTTCATTTTCTGTCCCTATTTTTTTGGGTCTTTGATGGATGATGGGGGCTCTGGTGCTAATGGCTTGTGAGTTGTGCTTTTGGATCACGAAGGTGTATTGTGGGTTTGTGTTATATTAATTGCATCTGTCTTTGTTGTTATAATGGAATTTATGGAGATGGCAATAATAATGTGTTTGGACTTGTGGTGTATTACAGGTTTTTTCCCCCTTATTTATGCACATCCCCGCATATATCCACGCTGAGATCGAGGATCCACGGGATCGGGGATGGTGGCGATTTGCTCTCCACCACAGGGATTGGGGTCGGGGGAGTCATGGGGGTTCGGGAATGAGGAAGTGCCCCCGCACTTGCCCCGCCCCATTGCCATCCCTAATTGAGAGACGTCCCATTTCTCACTTATTGGTAGCTAGTGCAGTACTTATGCGATTCAAGGGGGTTAATTCACCAAAAAAAAAATTCAAGGAGTTTAATTCAAATATAAGTATATAAAATTATATTTGAACTTTCACATTACTAAATGATGACATGTTGGATTGTAGCATAATTCTTCATAAACCAAAATGAATTAATAAGAAAAATAAGAATTACTGAACACAATAGTTAACAATTGTAGTCATGAAGAATTCTACATATTTTCTACAACGTGGCTCATGTTGATACATGAAAAGGAGACAGTTGGAGATGACATTTATGTAATTATTCCTGCAAAATATCAAATAAGCTATCAGTACAAAAGAAAGAAATCAGTATCAACAGAAAAAGAGAAGAGAACTGTTAGATTCACAACAAAAGTCAATAATAAACTACATTACACATTTTATCACTATTACACTATAATAAAATTGCCATATACTTACGGTTATTTTTAGTGACACATATATAAACTGTAGGTATAGGTAGCTTATAACCACAGATATATGATACCACAAGATAAGTTTTAGGGACAGATATTAATATCGTAGGTATTGCACATGTATACCTACACTTATATTTTACCATCATTATAAATTCTCTTTTCTATGGGTATAAGTAACATATACCCACACTCATATTTTACTGTCACTATAACCTTTTTTCTTACCATGGGTATAAAAAACATATACCTAGATTTATATTTTACCATCACTATAAAATTTTGTTACCATGGGTATAGAACAAATATGCCTACAGTCATATTCTATTGTCACAATAGCTTTTTCTTTCCGCCATAATTTTCATTTACTTTCTAAGTTTAGCGCCAATATGAAGAAAAAATTCACTAAAATTTTATGTTCCTCCGCTTTTTCCTTCTTTCCCTCGACTCATCTCTCTTTCCCATAGCATCGCCACTCTCTTGGCTTGGGATTCGTGGCATTCACCCAAGCCTATTCATAGTGCGACGTGCGCCGGCCGCTGAAGCTACTCCTTTTAATTGTTTCACCGCCACCCTAGAAGAAGAAGAATCACCCAAGCCTCTGCTTTGCTACCTCTGCGGACTAACCTCTAGCTTGTGACTGGGCTAGGCACTCGTGGAGAGGCACGATGGCAAAGAGAAAGGAAACGCGAAGCAGCACAACGCGGGGAAAGGGGTAACTCTGTCGCTGCCTACGCGCGATTTTGATGGCGGTGAAAGGCAGATCTGGCTGGGCTCATTTTCGTGCCGTGGCAATCGCGGTTGTTCACGAAGGCTGTGAAAAAGTGGGGTGGTGTACGCGGAGGGAGATCGCATGATCTGGAGGTGTTGGATTCGCTAGCATGGCAGAGTGGAAAGCTTTTCGCGAGTGTACGCCAGAGATGGAAGGGATTGGGTTGCTAGCGCACGGCAGCTTGCGCGGTGGCTGGGTTCGTACGATTGTCATGGTGGTCCAGGGGGAAGGAAACCAGCTGCGAAGTGGAGGCTGAGGAAGGCGAGATCTATGCCTTCATTTCGCTTATGCTTCCTTTTTTATTTGGTTTTGAAAATTTGAGATCCGTGTTTGGTTCTGTGGTTATGCGATGGTGGATCGCCAGAGTAGTGACAGCGATGATGTAGCCACTGAATGGCGGTGTTGGTGGTGGCCTGGCGGTCATGTGTTTTATGACCTTTTCTAGCTGAAATACTAGGAATCTTCAGATTTTTGTTCGTGCTTGGTCCAAATTTTTATTTTGTTTTTTATCATGACTGTTTTTTTTCCCATGTTTTGATTCATACTCTCATATTACTCTGCCACAACTCCGCTCCGCCAAGCCTCTACTTCATCGCTTCCTCACATTCGATCTCATAATGGCAGTGTAACTTGAAATGTTACTTGGGTTTTTATAAATGCTTGGCATGGTATTTCAGATGGTAAAATGAGTTGGACAGCTTGCAATTAAATTTGGTGTTAGATCCTTGTATAAGGAATCTTATGATCTTTTTTATATTATGCAAGTTTGGAGTATTGGACTTTTGAAGTTTTGGTTTTCTTAGCTGGAATGTTCCCTGACTCACAATAACTACTTCATTGATTGCAATGTGCTATGATTCTAATGGCTTTATATTTCTATTCATAGTCATAGTCATATATTTTTCCATATAGTTCATTCTCTTTATTCTTCAATATAAAATATGCCGTACAAACATAGAACTCCTTGCCTACATGATCACTTATGGTCTAAGTGTTGCTGCAAGGTTGGTTAGTTAGTCAGATGAACTTTTTCTCCTTTGTTAGCTTATTTATACATATGCTTGACTTCAAGTCTCATGAAATTATATGGAGTCAAGAAAAGGAATCATGAAACTGTAAGTACTTTTAATAAGCTTATCCAAACAAGAACAATATGGTTGGTTAGCACTTATATGAATAGATAAGCTCATTCAAACATGGCCTAACTATTGAATTTATGCATCATTATTCATTAGTTATTGATTGTCATGACCCTTTGAATTGAAAAGAAAGGCAATGTTATCTTGACTGAATTTATGATTTCATTTATGTCCAGATGAAGAAAGAAGTTTTAAGCTTGGCAGGGCATTATACCCTGGTATGTAGTAATCTTGACTGTCTGTTGTTGGGCTGATACTAAGCAATTAGTTCTTTATATGAAGTGTCAATTTTCTATTGCTCACCGCTTAGAACTTTATTATCATTGTTAGAAAAGGAATCTTTAATTGATTGACGCTGAGCTAGTGCAAGATTGGTGATGGGAGCAAAAGACTAGAAAACTGATTTAGAAATCAAGACCATAACTAGTTTACTGTTGGGTTTCTTTATCACTCAGAATGAGAAGCTATTTCACATTTTTCATAGTATGGTAATTGGTAATAAATCTTCATGTCGATTATCCTGAAATCTTGTGAAACATTTTCAGGTTTATATGGAGTGGTCCCTTCCCTGGGATCTACACCAGACATCATTACTTGCAAAAATTGTTTGTGTATGAAGTTTTGCATCCCATTTCCACAGAAATGAATTCAATTTATTTATAGGCTAGCAAGCACTTAACAGAGCTGATCTTGAGAACCAAGAAATTCTATTCATAGTCTGGTTATGGTGAAGGCCTATTCAAAGAATGTTAAAAGCCTAGACCTATTTAGGCCTTCATGAAAATTTGTACCACATACTGTTTTATTATTACCACATATATTTAAAATTTGTACGATTTTTTTATAGGTTCTAGGTGCTTCAAGTAAGTCAAGTGATTAAAGCAATTCAAGATCTCAAAGTTTCAATGATGAAGATCATGAATATAGTATGTACTTAATTTGGTTAGTTTTCATTAAGATTGATGTTAATTTTGTTAAATACATACACTAATATTAATATTTTATCTTTGTAATTTGGCAAAGTATAGCTAGAAGCAAAAGTTCTCATGTTTTGGGATTATATTTTGTATGTACCATATTTACTTTATGGGAGCATAACTATGTATTTATTTATATTGATCTGATTTTTTTTATTTGTAATATTGATACCTATTACTTTAAGGCTTATTTTATATTTAATATAATTGGAGTCTTTTTTCAATATGATTGTTATTCTTTTATATATAAATTTAAATATATAAATTCAATTCCAAATTTTAACCTTTTTGTACCCACAAAAAAAAATCCATTATAAGCTATACCTATGGAAAATATAAAATCAATAAAAGTGTCGCTATATGCTATACCCACGGAAAAAAGACCTTTGCTCTAATTGTATATAGTGACGGAATTGTTTCTGTTGGTAATTACCTGGTGGTTATTTGTGATGGTTTTTTGTTTTGTCACTAAAATCTATAGTGACGGAATGAAATCTATAGGTATAAGTCAACATATTTTCTGACGGTAATGGTACTGTCATTATATGTTATACCAATGGCAAAAAAACCGTGGGTAAAGGTATATTAAAAATGACGGAAGTTGACATCCGTGAGTATAGGTTTTTTTAGGTTATACCCACTGTCGCAACCGGGATCGCGACGGGGACGGCGAAAAATAATTTTTGAAAATTGGGAGTCGCCACCAAGTTTATTTAATTTGGAAAATCTTGGAAAAACCAATTCTATTTTTTTCAATGAAAATAGTGTTTGAAAACCGTATATGAGTTCTGAGTCAAGTTATGCATAGGAAGGGTAGGAACTTAATCCCACGCACTCTAATACACCCGTCCTTAGACGATACCTTAGTAAATTATGCAGATTAAATAATAACCCCTTTAAAATTCAAATAAGGAAGATAAAAATTATAATTTTAGCACATAAATTAAGAAAATTAATTTACCAAGAATATTTACGATTTAAACACATTAATTAAGAAGATTTAATTATGACAAATATATTTACAATTTTAACACATAAATTAAAAATAATTTACATAAAATATTTACAATTTAACAAATAAATTAAGAAAATTAATTTTTGCCAAGTATATTTAAAATCTAAATAAATACATCAAGAAAAATTGGTTTTAGAAAATACATTTACAATCTTAACAACTAATAAATAATTTACATAAAATATTTACAATTTAAACATATAAATTCAAGAGATTAAATTTACCCAAATCTATTTATGATTTGAACATATAAATTCAAGAAGTTTAATTTACAAAAAATGTATTTAATTTAAACACATAAATTAATTTACACAAATATATTTACAGCTTAAACATATAAATTCCAGAAATTTAATTTACATAAATATATTTATGATTCAAACACATAAACTAAGAATTAATTTTGACAAACATATTTACAATTTTAACGAATACATTAACATAAATTAGTTTTTTTTTAAAAAAAAATATATTTACAATTTTAACATATAAACTAGAAAATAAATTAAGAAGAAAATTACTTTAGCAAAATACTTATAATTTAAACACATAGATTAAGAAGAATTAATTTAGACAAATATATTTTACAATTGAAATGTATAAATTAAGGAATTTAATTTATATAATTACATTTACAATTTAAACAAATTTAAGAAGATTTAATTTTGGCTTGATGCAGTGATAAATACCGCCTCCTACGTATCTCCTCTGGTGCAATGAGGAACTCAAAGTCACGTAGTTCTCAGAGAAAATAATTGTGTGTTGGGTTAATTTTAATTAATGAAAATCTTTTTTTTTGTGATAAATTCACCATAGGATTCAAGTTAGCACTTAACTATTCAATAAACCCTTATGGTTCAATAATGGTGAAGATAACATTTGCTACTCAATCACCTTTATTGACCATTGCATGAATTTTAAAGAAGACCTTTTCATGTAAACAAAGTATTCTTAGAAGAGTTTAATTTTGGATAGGGTTCAAGTTAACACTAGGCTACTCAATGAATCCTTATGACTCAACAATAGTGAAGATAACATTTGCTACTCAACCACTATCATTGATCATTGCACGATTAACAAAATTTCAAAAAAAAATTTATTATTTTTTTATTGACAAGAAAATATATTTATTCGAACCGAAAAGAAAAGGTTTTTTTTTAAAGTTCTAATTATAAATTAAAATGAACAAAAATAAAATGATGGATCGGACAAACATTTTTAAGAGAATATTATCGCTTAAAACTAACAATCCACAAAAACCATTAGTTTCAGACTCTAATATCAACTTGTCTATATTTTTTTTTAAAAAAAAAAATACACACAACTCGAAGAACATTTTCTGAGCAAAATTTAAAGACAAAAGAAAGACAAATTTTAAAGGCTCAAACAGATGCAAAGAACAACAAGATATATCTTAGCCTACTAAGACCACAATCCAATATCTTCACGTTTCATTCCTTCATAAAAGAACAAACGAAAGTAGCAAGGCTAGTTTCACAAAAAACTATATTTTGTTCAAAAAGATGCTCTCAAAGCTATCAAGTCTAGAAAAACACGTTAGCCTAACATCCTTCATCATGATTCTCTTTTTCTTTAAAATAATCCCAAAAGGAATGGCTAAGCCTTATGGTCCAAAAGGCTTACAAACAAAATAATAAAAATTACAAGATTTCAAACAAGAAGTCCACAAGACAAAGAAGACACTAAAATGAAAGCAAGCAAAAGTTATCGGCAAACAAACCCACTTTTGTAAAAAAAAATAAAATAAAAGGAAAGTAGCCGATTGGAATAAAAAGAGAAATGAAATAAGAGAAGAGGACAAAAGAACATTTGGTCTGGGGTGGTCTTAGCATTTTTTTTTTTAAAAAAAAGAAAGCAAAGTTGAGGCACACATAGAGGGAGAGGGGGCGGACTAAAGGGTGAGTTTTTGGCATTCACGGTGGGATAAAGGGTATGGGTTTCATTATTCACTAGAATTGCAAACTCACTCACGCACACATGCAGCGAGAGAGAGTGTGGGTTCCTCGCACACACACATGAGGAGGGAGAAAAAGAGAGAGAGAAAAGCGTCACAAGTAAGGAAGAGGGAGGGGAAAGCCACTGTCGACCATGGCAGAGGAGAATAGGAGTCCGAGGTGAAGGTCAGCTTTTAGAAAATTCTGAAACAGATTGACTTTTAAAATGCAGGATAAACAAATGCCAGATAACCTACCTGTGTTCTTCTCCACTTGATTTTCCTTTTTTTCTTGATTGTTGCGAAGGGCCCAAAAAGGGTCTAGCACTATGAGAAATCCAAAATGGTAATAAAGAATGGAGAATTTGTGATGGTCCCTCTGTTGATGTGGTGGTGACGGGTTTATGATGATGAAAATTTTTGATATATTGGCTGATGATGAAGATGGTCATCAGGTAGTGAAGAAGTGTTCTCTCCATCTTCCCCCCGGAAAAAAAAATGGGATCCCCCCCTTATCCCCCTCTTTTATTTCTCATTTTTTGATGGCCCCCCTTTCTGATTGTCAGCAATGAACCTTTTATATTGATTTTTCCATCCTCCTTCAAGTTGCACAACATGGCCGAGAACAAGGAGCCCATCCCTGCATCATGGAGTGGGTGGTAACCCCACTATGTAATGTCTGCCACCGTAGGGGGAGGCCATGAAGAGATGTTCACCCTTTTATTATTATTTCCTATACTTCCCATTGCTTTACATGCATTCTCGCTAGGAATTAGAAACCACTTCTTTCTGTCCCTTATCTTTTTATTTATTTATTTACCTTTTTTTTGTATTTTCTTTTTAGAAATAGAAATAACAAGACAACTCTATCTTTGTTAAAAAGAAATGAAAATACAAATTTTTGGATTTTCCTGTTTAGATGGCCGGACAAATTCGAGTGTTCACAGCCTGTTCTCTTTACTCATTTCTTATAAGAGAATATGAAAAATATAAGTTTTGCTTATTGCTTTCATAAGGAGTGAGTAAAGACATGAACATTGATTTTGTTCGGCCATGCATGAAATTGAAAATAACAAGAAAGATTGAATTCAAGTGGCGGAATGCTCATGAGAGGTATATGCAATGCAATGAGGCAATTCAGAAACCAAAGTATGAATGACAAGAAATATGAAATTCAAACAAGAGATGACAGAACTAATAGAAATTGAAGATTCTTGTGATCAACTGGCTATGGATTAACAACCAACTGAAAACTTAAAACAGCAATCTGAGACCGACTGAAAACTTAAAAGGGCAATCTGAGGCTGACGAGTGAGTGAAAATGGCACTGAATCCGATTAAAATGTAAAAACGGCATCTGAGGCTGACTGGAGTGAAATGGCAATCTGAGGTCGACTGAAAAGTTAAAACGGCAATCTGAGGCTGACTGAAAACTTAAAAGGGCAATCTGAGGCCGACAGAGGAAATGGCAACTGAGGTCAATCAAAAGGTAAAACGGCTGATCCGAGGCCGATCGAGTGAAAATGGCAATCTGAGGCCAATTAAAAGGTAAAACGGCAATCTGAGGCTGACTGAAGGGTTAAAACGGCAATCTGAGGCTGATTAAAAAGGTAAAACGGTGATCTGAGGCCGATTAAAAGGTAAAACGGCAATCTGAGGTCGACTGAAGAGTTAAAACGGCAATCTGAGGCCGATTAAAAGGTAAAACGGTGATCTGAGGCCGACTGGAGTGAAAATGGCAATCTGAGGCCAATTAAAAGGTAAAACGGCAATCTGAGGTCGATTAAAAGGTAAAACGGCAATCTGAGGACGACTGAAGAGTTAAAACGCAACTGAGGCCGATCAAAACTTAAAAGGGCAATCTGAGGCCGACAGGAATGAAAATTGGCAATCTGAGGCCGACAGGAACATTAAATTGGCGATCTGAGGCCGACATGAAAGTAAATTGGCGATCTGAGGCCGACAGGAAAATTAAATGGTGGCAATCTGAGGCCGACAAGAAAAATTAAATTGGCAATCATGGAAAATAACGATTTTCACATTATCTCTTTTTTTTCAAGTTATATGCACAAGTCATCAATTTTCAGTTTATTTCAGAAAAAATAACCGTGAATTCAAATCAAGCAAACCTCAAGGAAGACTATAAATCGATCAAACTCGTAATTTACCCACTGGACCTTCTGGCATAAGTTTTCTTTCCTTCTTCTGTAACTTTGCTTACTTCGTTTCCTTTTTCCTTTTTTAAGACGATGATCGCTTTTCTGTCAAGTTTGACTGAACTTCTAAATTCTCATAGTGTAATGCTTGCCATGGATGTATACTGTAAGAATTATTAGGTTGTACAACTTTAAACTTAAATTTATGCTTACTCAAGACATCATAAATAAACATGCATTTAAAGAGAAAACAAAAAGATTGGCCGAGTAGACATCTTTATTGCTTGGTGTATTGGATGACAAAAGGTGGGAACAATCATAAAAGTGAAAGACAAGATTGTGAAAAACATGAAATTTTTGCCCCAGTTCCAGTTCTTTGTGGCTCATTCAATCGATTTCTTATAGCAGTTGAACACCATAGCCCTGATCTCTGAAGATGTCCTCAAACCCTTTTTCTGAAAGATTGCCCCAGTTTTAGTCTTGGGCTATTTGATTCATTGGACCAATTCAACACTAAAAATTGCCCCAGTATAGGTCGCTTGAGATGATGTTTATCTTTTTGCTCTAATTTTTGCCTAGGTTGCTCTTTCTGAAGTTTTCAACCTAGCGAGCTTTTTCTTTGTGTTTCTTTTTCTTTTCCTTTTCGCTTTACCCTAACTTTTGCTTAGGTCGCTTCTTTCGAGTTTTCAACCTAACGGGCTTGTTCAACATCTTTTCAAGCATAGAACCTTTTAACTGCATCGGTATTGATTGGTTTAGGCAATTCTTGACCATCCATGTTTTGCAAAATCAACGCCCCACCTGAGAACGCTTGCTTGACAATGTAAGGACCTTCATAACTTGGAGCCCACTTGTTCTGCAAGGCCCTCTTGATTAGGGAGGATTTTCTTCAAAACCAAATCCCTGGGTAAAAAGCTCTAGGGCTTAACTTTCTGTTAAAAGCCTTGACCATTCTGCTTTGGTACAACCGGCCATGACAAATGGCGCCTTCTCTCTTCTATCATATTCACTGCTCATAACGAGTCCTCACCCATTCAGATTCCTCCAAGTCAGACTCCATCAAAACCCTTAAGGACGGAATTTCCACTTCTATGGGAGATACAGCTTCCGTTCCATATACCAATGAGAAGGGAGTTGCCCCTGTGCTTGACCTTATGTTGGTTCGATATGCGTGCAAAGCATAAGGCAGCATTTCATGCCGCCTTTATAATTCACTACCATCTTGGCGACGATTTTCTTGATGTTTTTATTCGCGCCTCAACGGCGCCATTCATTTGAGATCTATAAGGAGTCAATTTGTGATGGTTGATCTTGAAAGTTTCAAAGAACTTTCGAACTTCGCAGACTCAAGGTTAGAGCATTGATCTCGTGATAATTCTTTCTCGAATCCCATATCCGCAGATAATGTCCTTTTAATAAATCCAGAAACACCTTCTGTGGTGATGTTGGCATATGAAGCACCTTCCACCCATTTTGTGAAATAGTCAATTAAGTACTAAAATGAAACGATGGCCATTGGATGCTTTGGGATTAATTCTGCCAATGACATCCATGCCCCACATTGAGAAAGGCCAAGGAGATACCATGTTGTGTAATGGAACTGGAGGAGCATTGATCCGATCTGCATATGTTTGACATTTGTGACACTTTCAATATAACTGATGCAGTCATTTTCTATGGTAGACCAATAATATCCACTTCTTAGGATCTTGGCGCGCCATCATATGCCCATTAGCGTGAGTTCCAGATTCCTTCATGGATCTCTTTGGCCATGATCATTCGAAGCTTCATGAGCATCCACACATCTAAGGAGAGTGGTGTCATGATTCCGCTTTGTAAAGGATTTCGCCATTTAGGAAAAAGGTCATGGCCAATCTTCGAATTGTTTTTCTTTGCACTTCATTTGCTCCAGTCGGGTATTCTCCTCTTTGAACATATTGTTTGATGTCATGATACCATGGTCGGCCATCCGTTCAATCTCTACGCTGGTCACAAGATATCGGTTCATCTTGCACCTCTACACCTAATAGGTTGTACATTTGCGTAGATCTCCAACTTAGTCATCACAGCCAAAGTGGCCAAAGCATCCACAAATTGATTTTTGTCTCGAGTTAAGTGAGAAAATGATATGTCATCAAAGTGCTCAATTAGTCGAGATAAATACTTCTGATAAGGTATCAATTTTGGATCTTTTGTGCGCCATTCTCCAATAACTTGGTAGATTATGAGCGCAGAGTCCCTAAACACCTTTAATTCTTTGATCCCTAAGTCAATTGCAACTTGCAAACCATTCGCACAAGCCTCATATTCTGCGATGTTGTTAGTACATTCAAAATCCAACTTGATGGAAACTGGGTACTGCTTCCCAGCTGGTGATACCACTACAGCTCCTATTCCACATCCATTCATATTGACAGCCCTATCAAAGTATATTTTCTATACATTCTCCTTTTCTATCTTATCTTTTTCCACTCAACACTTCACCATCTGGGAATTCAGCACTATAGGTCAGATATCCTCAAGAGGATTTTCAGCTAGATGATCGGCAATTGCACTTCCCTTAATAGACTTCTAAGTCACATATTTGATATCGAATTCGGATAGCATCACTTGCCATTTTGACATTCTCAACGACACATGAGGACTATCAAATATGTATTTTAATGGATCCATTCGAGAGATTAACCGTAGTGTAGTATAACATGTACCGCTTCAACCTCTTGGATGCCCACACTAATGCACAACAAGTCTTTTTCAATTGCCGATAACGGGATTCACAAATATTAAACTTCTGCTCGGATAATAAATTGTTCTGCTCCTTCAATGCACTCATCATATTGACCCAACATTGCCCCAAGTGACGTGGGCAACACTGTGAGGTATAATATTAAAGGGCGGTCTGGTACAGGTGGGGCTAGAATTGGGGGCTTCATTAAATAAGCCTTTATTTTATCAAAGGCTTCTTGGCATTCATCATTCCACTCCCCGGGTTGATGCTTTCGCAGCAGCTTGAATATAGGCTCACAAGTACTAGTCAAATTGGCAATAAATCTAGCAATGTAGTTGAGCCTTCCAAGAAAACTTCTCACTTCGCTCAATGTCGGGAGCGCACATTTCTTGTATCGCTTTACCTTATCAGATCCACTTTTATCCCTTCTCATCGACAATGAACCCAAGTAACTTCCCCGTAGAAGCCCCAAAAATGCATTTTATTAGGGTTCAATCGTAACTTATACTTTCTCGAGCCTCTCGGTCAGCCAGAACTGCCACGTGGCTTTCTCCTTCCTTAGACTTGGCGACCATATCATGTACATACACTTCAATCTCCTTGTGCATCATGTCATGGAACAATGTGACCATAGCATCGCTGGTAGGTGGCACCCGATTCTTCAATCCAAATGGCATGATCAGATAGCAAAATGTTCTACTGTTATGAAAGTAGTTTTTCCTTTGTCATGAATATCCATAGGAATCGATTATACCTGCACATCCATCCATAAAGGAAAATCGGTGACTTCTAGTCGTATTATCAACAAGGACATCAATGTGGGGAGAGGAAAATCATCTTTGGGCTAGCCTTATTCAAATCCCGATAATCTACACACATCCCGACTTTTCCATCCTTTTTAGGTACGGCACAATGTTGGCCACCCAATCGCAGGTGTCTTGAAACCTCTAGAAATCCAAATTTCTCCAAATTGCTTAGTCACTTCTTCTTTATTTTCAATGACATATCGGTCGATTCTCCTCAACTTTTTCTTTTTCGCCTCAGCTTCTAGATACAAAGGGATCTTGTGTGAAGCAATCTCTGGGTCTAATCCTGGCATATCACGATAGGACCATGCAAATACATCCAAGAATTCCTTAAACAACGCAATCATCTCTCAGACGCTCAGGATTTTCCACTATTTTCAACTCCTTTTTCTCTTCTTCGCCCATGTTAATCACCTCGACCACCTCATTGTCTAAGTCAAATCCTTTTTCCGCATGTTCCAAAGAAGCTTGAAAATTGCTCAATATCTCCTCATCCTCTTGATTCATGGTTATCGCAATCAAATGCAAAGAAGAGAATCAATTGATAAGTTTCCAAATTCCTTTTCTTGTGGCAAAATTTCTATGTCATTCATGTTCCCCGAAAGTAATTATGGTAGATTGAATGCTAAACCAAAATGGTGGATTATAAAAATAGTAAGGAGAATGCAAATTAATAATGTAGAATGGTAAGGGAAAAACATAATAGAAAAGAGAAAGCAAAAGGAATAGAAGCGTAAACTGAGGCAAATGGAAAACATAGAGAAAAGATTATTAAAAATCATGCAAAATTCATCCAAATTGATGTCTCTAAGTAGCATAAACAAAAAAGCATAAATAATTTTGAATAATACAACTCCAACTAATTACTTTTCAGCATTGTAATATCAAGCATTGGTTCGGCCGTCTGGGGCACTATCAACAAGATTTCTATCATTAGCTAGCAGAAGATGAATCTTATTGTTTTCCTCAATTCTTCTCAAAGGTCCAAAGTGTTTGATGGTGGAGAAATAACAAGGGGAGCGAACTTCACCCGCCATAATCACTTCAACCGACCAGTGTGGAATGTCCCTTTCAAGTGAGGAATTAGCTTTTCATTTCCCCTTTTTGTTTATTCTGCCTCCAGAGCCAAAGCACTCATCTTGGTCATCCAAGCAGAGATGTTCCTCATACCCTAAACCAAATCGTTAGACTTCTCTTTTGGCAAACCGATACAGAGAGTTTGGGTGCCTTGCAAATCGTGGTCCTAGAATTCCTTTCCTTCCAGAGATATCCACTCTTAGCTACAAGGTGATATGAGCGCCACTACTTGATTTTTGGTGTTAGGGCCTTATATCCTGGCTCTTGTTCTCACTCTAATCGCTTCAAAGTTGTGCCATGAACTCGCTTCCTCCACTAGCTCCACATTTTCAACATATGGCAATGTTAATGGTTTGATACTAAAAGATCTCTTTTTCTCCATGGATTGTGATGACCGATCAATCCATTCTCAACGTATTTGACCTTTTGATGCAAAGGTTGGAAGTAATGTGACAAAGATCTGAGACATTATTAACCCATGGTCTTCCCCTAACAAAGCATAATATAGTCGATCTCAATTTCCATCACCTCGAATAACACTTCAAATTTGCTCGGCCGATTCTCCAAAAGTGAATAACAACATCTCTCCGAGGATGCTCTTTCTTTGCTCCGCCGTTTAAAGCTTTCACTACCATGATCTCCAGTGGCAATATATCATCCTTACTTATTGACAAGTAGTTTATGAGCTTCCAGAGCAATCGTAGGACATTCCAATCCTCGATCCTCCATCAATGAGAATCCTTCCGGGTACTATATAACCTTTACATTTGAGGGTTATATGTGCTGTGCTCGTGGGTTGGATTGTGACACAATTTCTTCATTCCTCGAGAACGCGTGATTCATGTGAGCATGTTTTATCGATCTCACCATATTCACTCATGTTCTCTAACGTAAGCATCCTGGGTTTAACATAGGCTTCCTTCAAAAAACCTTATTACTGCACTGCCTCTTCGATGAGGTTCGGATGATAAGATTAATGACAAAAGAGATATTCTCAATGAGTTTTCTTGGCTGCTCTAGAATATCGTGATTCACTTTGTTTTCTCGAAGTGATCTTTAAAAATTCCTCATCTTCTTTTTCTTTCTCCTCTTTTCCTTTTTCAAAGTTTAGGTCTTTTCCAACATTCCTTTCATCGTGAAACTTCCCTTTTCCAGCTCCTCCGGGCCCATGTAAACTTCTTCCGCTTTCTTGTTATTCCTTTCTCACCTCCAGTTGGTTACACCAGCCATTTCTTTCATTTTCTTTGAAACCCCTTTGAGGTTTCCCCCCTATGTCTCCGACTTGTCTTGACTCTGAGTCTCATAATTCCAAGGAACAGCCCGTGGTGTGTCCTCATAACCGAAAGGTGTTGGCTTTTCCTTACCTGATTACCACTTTTTCTTACTTTGGGGCTGGATTAAGTGGTGAACTTTGGGTACAAAACGCCAATCACATTCACCTCTTCAACAGATTCTCGCTTCTTTTTCCTGCCATCACACCTAAAGTGAGTAGTTCTGGAAAATACACACCACTCTTGAAATCCCAACAATTCTCAATACTATCATGTCCAAGACTTCCACAACGGTATGCATATCTTGATTCCATATCATATTTCTCCTCTTCTTTCATCATAGCTTAAGCAAAGGCCTGTGATGTTATAATTAGCTTCCTTCCAAAGCAAATAAACAACTTTTTCCATGGGTGTTCTTGAGTATTCTCAAAACCTTTTTGACTGTTCAATTAGTTTCTCCACTTCCAAGACATTCACACCCTAACTTCTTCCTTCATGATTTGGGATCAAGTTATTAACAATATCGAGCTTTGGAACTTCTTGGAGATCCGCCTCCCACAAGCAATAAGTCTTCTCACGCTGCTCTTTAAAACCTTCACAATCTTCAATTGAATGTCCTGCAACATCCATATGGTATTTGCAAGCTTCGATTTGGGATTGTACTCAAGTTTCCTGAAACTGAGGTTGTAATGGGTGTACAAAGTGGTATGGTGAAATCAATGAGCATCAAACAACCGTTGATAAAGGTCGGCATTGGAAATGGGCCTAACTTCTTGGAAAAGGTGGTAGGTTTGGGGAAACGATTATGATTTTGGTTTTGAGAATTGGGTCGAGGTGCTGTGGTTTAGGAAGCCTCTGAGGATGTATGGTTGGATATGTTGGACGGGCGTGGCTCTGGTGATGGCCGTATGTGGATGTTGTTGACTTGAGGCTGGTGGTAGCGGGGGTGGGATTTCAGTGGTTTGCAGCAGTGTGGGTAAGAGGATAGATGGCATTTGGGGTCCTAAATATGTGGATACATGTCTTTTGGGGAACTGGTCACCGACTCCTAAAGGCACATAATTTACCTCCGCTTTTTATTTCCTGGTGGGAATCCTCTTGGTGTCTTCATTGCTCATCGGGAGCTTTCTCAGCTTTAGTCAAGTTTCAACTCTTTCTCCAGCTATTAACTCGTAAAAATCTCGGCATGTCAAGCTCCCGCCATTGCCCCGATGTAAGCGAGACCCTGAAGAGTTGCTAGGAAGTATGAACACAAATCTCTGATGAGATGAGTGGTGGTTGTGCACTTGGGCAGCACAAAGCTCTCCATCTCTCCGGCATATTGTTTAAAGGGTTCATCTTTTCTTCTTTTTGCATTGTACTCAGCCTGTTTCTCACTATCCATGCTATTTCCAAGTTAAACTTAGCTCGTTCATGAATTGGTCACCACTTCTCCCCCAACAGAAATCTTTGCATGATCTAACTGGATGTGTACCATTCTAGAGCCGGTCCGGTCAAACTCCTCGTGGGAAAAGCTAATGAGAAATTTTTTCATCTTTTGGACCAGATTGACATCTTGGCACAAGAACTCTTTAAATGGAAGAGTGGCTGCTGCCGCTCCATCATATTTCTAAAAATCAGAATTTAAAATCTTTTATGGACAATCAAGGCTAATAGGGAGGGCAAAGTTGCTCAATCTCCATGCAGCCATACATTGTTTGGCCTTCTCTTTGATTGCCTCTTAATTTGCTCCCCTGAATTTTTTTCCATCCATTCTTCTCTCGAACTTGTCCTTCTCCTCGCTTCTCGCACGATTATTCCCCGAGGAAGAGAGTTGCTCTTGGGATGACATATTGGAGGTCGCCCCCAAATATGGGTAGAAGCGGTGGCCCATGTGCTCCTTCAAAGATGTGTGTATTCTCTACCGCATGCGATATCCTTCTCCAATGGGAATTTAGTAATAGTATTGTCGGGTGGTGGTTGTTCATGGGGATTATCATTCACCCTCGACATTTAGAGTCGCATCCGATACCACGTGTATGGTTATCGTCGTAGCATCTTGGTTGTACAATCACCGCCTGAAGTTTTGGTGGGCTCTCAATAAGTCGAGTGACTCCATCATAGCCCCAGATCATCTCCTCCATTCTTCCCCTCGTTACTTGACAACTTCATTCAGCTCTCTCCTCACCGTGATCAACTTCCATGCTTAAGTTTCTTCCAAAAAAAGTGTTCAAGTAATTATAGCCGAGGTGGTTATGTACTGAATAGCTTCTCCCGCTTCGTAAGGCACTGCGCATGTGATGGTCCTTCCCCGTTCCTGTGCTCTCCTCACTACCATCTTGGTTCGAAGCTCTAGTGTTATGAACACGAAGTTAGATCGGTAGCCCTTTCTTTCCTTGGGCGCCTAATGGTTACTTAATCTTGGCGCTTTCACAAACCGTGTAAGCTCTAGTTAAAATCTTGTTTTATGTTTCTTTTAAGTATATATATAAGAAACAAAAATGAAAGATGTCAAAAAGTTATTTTTTTCTCTTTTATTTTAAAAGCAAGGATGCCCCCGTGTACCCATTCTTATGGATATATCACCCTATAAGTCGAGAAGGCTGATAGCAAATCTATGAAGATTCACTCCTCTATAGGTACTATCATCTAATGAACACTAAAGCAATGTGGTTCCTTTTCATATGTCTGAAGCATTCTCACACTTTTGCACACGCGACTAACTATCTCAAGCCAGAAATGTGATTGACACTTTCTAAGGGAACATCTCTTCCTCTCTATAGAGAGCATCCAAGCAGCTTGAGAAGTCACAATTGATAACAAGTGAAAAGTACAAAACATTAAAGTTTCATTCATTCTTGGGTGAAGTTCTGAGTGTACAACTGCTTCTGGGCAAGGATACATTTCATGAGTTTCAATCCTCTTTTCTTAATGTAAGGAAATTCAACAGTCCTTGATTCATGATGATGATTACGCCAAAGTTTTCTTATTTTTCCTCTCGAGGCCTTTAGTGATCCTTTCGCATTTAATCCACACCCCCGTTTCATCACCCCTTGAGGCAATCTAAACTGGTGGCAACTTATTAATTTGCTTCTTGGCTTGCCTGGAACGGTAAATAAAATTTGGAATGTAATGACTCAATTCACCCAAGTGAGCTTTCCACATTTTTCTTTCCCATTCTAACGCCTTTTCTCTCCATGACTTCCCTGACTCGTTGCATCAACAAACAAATCATGATATTGGTTTGTCGGGCCCATCCCTGAGTAGCCTCGGTCACCAGGTCAACATGGCTGATAGGTGCTTCACTTGTCCCTCCGCTTTTTCCTCATACCTTTCTCTTTCTTGACCTCCATTCTCAAGCTCCAAATGTCTTTATCTCGCGTATCGACTTCCACCTCTACTCTTTCCACCACATGCGATTTTTTCTTACTAACCTCTCTCTGAATTGATTCTTTTTCCTTCACAAGCTTTCAGAGTTCCCTTCTAGCTCTTTGATTTTGGCCAGATGTATGCTTCTGATATTTTTCTCTTTGCCTTTCCTCGGATTTGCTTCTGCCGCCTGATACATTCGCCTTTTAGGGCTTCACCTTCCTTGGCCATTTTCTTGCATTGATCTTGAAGGATGTCAACCTTCGGTGTCCTGGCTGCCTTTTTTCTCCTCCGTAAACCGTGATTTGGGCCTTCATCATTTCCTAACTGTTGGGTCGAATTCTTGAGCCTATGGGAGCTAGGGTTTTCTGGTTGGGAATATCCTTTCTGGGATATTATCTTCTCGACTCTTGCCTTCCTCCGCCTTTTGTATTCCTGAGAAGAGGTTAAACCCTGCTAATGAAGTTCTGCTTTTCCCTAAGATTTTGACATCACCCCATGCCATTTTGATCTTCCTTTCTTGCTCCAGGCACTCTTGTCTTTTTGGTATAGGAAACCTGAAAACTCTAAGTTGTTCTTCTTGTGGCCTTTGTCTCAGTCCAAAGTGGAATTGTCTAAGCACTCAAAAGTTGTGTATAGGAAATACATCCCCTTTGACCCATCAACCGAACATTGCTATGGAAGTCAACACACCAGTAGATAACACTCGCTCCACGATACCAAGGACATACCCATTTGAAAGTGTTTGATTGGATCTGTGAGAAT